>OY039090.1:6057164-7307164 GCA_955850985.1 Elophila nymphaeata
ACTGGGTCAAAATTATATGATTTTTGACTATACAAATCGTACAACTTATTTCTGCTATTGTATATACCAGGCGTTGCCCATTCACTAAAAGTTAGATGATCACAGATCGTCTTTGTTTTTGGCACAAAAGTGTTGGTAAATTCAACATTTATCAAATTAAATAATGAACTGTATAGCTTATCCGGACAATCATTATAAGGCAAACATGGTAGCTTCACAATTAATTTTGATTTAAATTTTTCAATTCGGCTTGCATTTATAGGAATAAAACTTATTTTTGTTCTTTGCACTTTTACTTTTTTCCTAGGAAACGATGCTAATTGACCACAATGATCAGAGTGCAACATATTAATAATTGACTTTTGGCTAGGTTTTCGGTTAGTAAAAATGTTGTCAATGCAGGTTGCACTTGTTTCAGTAATTCTTGTGGGTTCATAAAAAACGTAGTCCAAATCATAGGACTTAAATAAATTTAAAAAGTTACAAGTGATTGAATTTGTATCTAATATGTTAATATTAAAGTCTCCACAGATAACAATTACTTTACGACATTTACTGATTTTAAATAGGACATCTTCCATAATTTTTAAAAAATGTTCAAAGGGGGCACATGGAGGTTTGTATACACTAATAACAATGAATTGTTCAAACTCTATACAAGCTATTTCAGTAACTCGCTCAACTGACATACTGACGAGGTCATTTCTTTCCTTACATTTAATATTCTTTTTAGTAATTATTAATGAACCACCATGTAATATGTTTTTTTTGCTGTATGAGCTGACAACATGGTGATTACTAAAATTAAACATGAGCTGATGGCTTTTTAGCCAGTGTTCTGTAACACACAATATATCAATATTATTACAATTCATAAATAGCTCCAATTCTAAATCTTTGCCTGATATCCCTTGAATATTTTGGTGGAAAAGGTTGATAAAATTATTTTTAGAATTTTTATTCATTACAAGTGGGGAGGATAATTGATTTGAAACCTTAAAATTTGAGTCTAATTTTTCATTATAGTTAGTACTGCCAGAGTTAGTCTCTTTTGTCTCGAAATTTAATTTAAAGAATATGATACATATTCCAAATTGTCATTGTTTAATGTCATATTTGACTGCCCAATAGAGGCAGAAGTTAAAGCCAATGAATTGGCTTGTTTAAAAATAAAATAACATAGCGATTTTGCTATTTGTTTTTTGTAATTATTACAAAGAAAATATTTATCTTTTGTCAAAAAAAAATTCTTAATGAAACTATTAAAATCAATAATGTCAAATTTTTTATCATAATTTGCCATTAAATGCAATTTCATATTGTATTTATATCTATAGTCATTTTCTGCATGAGTCAATGATCTACTGTAAGGCAAGGTAAATAAAATTATTTTTTTTACATTTAATTTAGAGAGGCAATCAAAATGTTTTTCTATAATCTTGGAATTAGTATTTCCTCGTCTACCAATAAAAATAATTATTGTACTGTTAGGGCTGTAAGTACCACAGATTACCTTTTGCAATATTTGAATACAGTTAGCACCTGGCACACAGAAATTAGTTACATTTTGTGACATGTACTGACACATTATGTGACCCATATTTTTGCCTATCTCATCACTAAACATAATTACATTGTTTTGATGATTATTGTAATTTACGTTGTTTTCGTATTTACTTACATTTGCTTGTGTCCCATCTTCATCAAGGTTATTAAGAGAACAATTATTATTATCTGTGAGTGATACAACTTCTGGATAAACTTCTACTATTGAATCTTGTTGATCATATAATATGTTAGAAGTAAGTGCTTCCTTGTTCTGAATGTCCTTAACTAGGCATGAACATGTTCGTTTTTTATTTAAAGATTCGAAACGCTCTGCATTGTAATTACACATATCTTCCATGTCATTTGATGCCATTATTTGGTAACTTAATTGCTTTTGCGACATGGTTTGTATGTTTTTTAGCATACTTTTTAATGTCACTTCAAGACTGTCTATTTTTAACTCTAATTGTTTATTATAATCTATGTAATCAGTACTTATTGTAACAGCATTGCTCTTAATATCATTTAATTTTTCTACTAATTTTATGCGTTTCAAATGATGCGACTGATGTTTTTTATAAGAATTATGTTGATTTATAATTCTTTTAGTCTTATTGATAAACTTATTAATTCGTATGTATTTCTTTAGCTTCTTGACACTACTAAAATACTGTTTAGAATTACAAGTGTTAGGACTATTTCCTATGAATGACTGATCCTTGATGAAGCCGGGACTACAAACCGTTAGCTCATCGAACAAGCTTTGAGAATGTTTATCTGTGGACAATTCTTTGTTTTGCATTTCCAAATGTTTAACACTATTATTTGCCATGCACAAGCTATGTTCTAACTCATTTATTTTCGTTAGTGCCTTTTCATGTGTATTGCTACATTCCGCAAATGATTTTATAGTATGCTGCATTTGGTGACATTGCTCAACAACATCCTCATATTTAATGTGCAGCTCAGACAACTCATTCTTTAGTTGTTTGTTTTTTTCCAATATGTTGAAAATTTCCAATTCACTATCCTCACGTTCCTGCATTAGACGCTCACAAAGCTCCCGCGACGCTCTCAAATCAACCAATGCCTGTTTTAATTTCATGTCTGTGTCCTTAGCAGTGGCCTTACGGGTCATCATTTTGGGTGTAGTTGAGCGTACAGTTATCAATTAATACACTGAAAAGTATAACAACTATGTAAAAAACAAAAGGAACACAATAATATTACAGTTATATACTTGTTGTCAACACTTAGATATTATTATTAAATGGAAGTGTATGTAGGTGTATGTCTGGGGTCAAAGTTGTCACCGTCAACTTTACTTCCACTATAAGTCAAGCAAAGAGAGATTACAGTAACCCAAATGTATGTGAATTGACGATTCTCACAGTAGCTGTGAGTTTTGTGGAGTATCTTTGTATAATGTGATTAGTTATGATTTACAAAATAATTAATTAATTTAAGACAAATATTATCTTTTTCTAGTAAGTATATTTTATACTCCTTCAAGTATCGCATTAATTGGCCTATAAAACAATTAGTACATAACATGGAGATGTAGATAACATTTCCAATGTAGGTAGCGTTTGAATAAAATTTACTAAGTATTATATTTCTAAGTAATTAGGCACTTGGAGTAATAGATAATATTGTTAATTGTTTTAAGTTAAGAAAACAATACTCCCCGGTTTAAATTCGAAGCTGTTGCTATATTTTTATACTTATTTTTATCTTTCTTTGTGTTTGACAGTTAGCCCGTACCGGCCGACGGGATTTTGTTTCCGTGTTTTTGTGAGATTTGGACTTGTCACTGTACCACTAATATTTCCACGGAAGATTATTCACGTATACATTTAGATTTAGTCATTTATTATGTAAAAAGAGACAATTAAATAATTTTATTTTAATAAACTTCTATCAGCTGTTTCAAAGACATCTAGCTACCAGTGTTGCCAGAGCAAAAAAAAAAGATCAATAATTAAACACAAGATATCACAAATTAATACAAAACGTCAAATAATTAATTAGTCATAGGAAATGAAAAAAACGAACTTAAAACTACACTTATAAATTTCACACTTAAAAACATAACACAAGATAAGAGGAATATTATTATATAGGTACATTTCTAAGGGGCCTAACAATAACAACTTAGGTCATTGGAAAGTACTAAGGGAACCTAGGTTGTCGTGAACAATAATAGAGTACAGAAGCTTCAGATACATCATAGCCACAGGACAGGGCTGGATTTAGGTGAGGGCAAGCGGGGCTACAGCCCAGGGCCTCCACAAAAGAGGAGCCCCCACAATAGAGACTTCGGAAAAAAAAAATCAAATTCAGACTAGTAAACACCAGTAAACAACTTTTCCTTTCATATTTTATTTCGCGTTTTACCTTTACCTACGGTACTTTGTACAAACATGATAACATGAATAATAATAATATCTTTCTATTTTGTTCGTAAAGAAGTATGCCTATTTTTTAACCGAAAACTCGATTGAAAAAAATTGTTCATTTTATTTGCAAAATAATTTGGGGCTAAGGGGCCTCCACTCCTTTGTTGCCCCGAGGCCTCCAGACCTTTAAATCCGGCCCTGCCACAGGAGTAGGTCGATGACTCCGTGGTCATGCTGTTCGTAACTTGACCATACGGCGGTGCCAAGGGCACCTTGGATGAGACTCAGCGCAGTTTAAGCTATCTGTCCCTCTACTAAAGGCCGCAGCCTTCCAGAACACCGGTCCTCATTGACTAACTGCGGCTGTGGGCCCGGCTGTAGGCACCAGGTGACACCACCACGGAAAACCAATCCAGAGGTCACATCTATCCGTCACCTCTGAGAACAGAGGCGTGTCAGGAGCGACCGACCTCTTGGTTCCACTCAAGGCGGCCCACCAGCCTATCGGCCGGCCAACACGCGATCCAAGATCCGCTGGCATTGAAAAGGGCCCTCCTGTGTTCCAATGTCAGCCAGCCGTTATCAGACGTTGCCCAGGGTGCGAGGTTTCGGAACATAGCACTCCAAGCCCGCTGTACCCTAACCTTTTTATTAAAAAATCTGGTCTCCCCTTGACTTTCTCGTATACCGGAAACGACTCAAAAGTCGATAGAAATCTTGTATTTTGATGTCATAAATGCATGTTAAATTTTGGTCACCCATTCGAGTACCGACCACGCACTTGGTTGCTTAACTTTCGTGATCGACGACTCAAAAGTTGATAGAAACCTTGTATTTTGATGTCATACACGCATCTTAAATTTGGTTGCAATAAGTCAAAGCATACTCGAGTTATCGTGCTAACGCACAGACACACACAAAAACATAATTCCAAACGGTTTTTTTGAACTCAGGGAGGTGACCCAAAACGTGTAAATCCTTCAAAAACTCGAGGTACATTTTTTAACGATTACAAGACTTCCTCAATACTACGTATACGAGAAAGTAAAAAAAATCTCATTCCTCATGACGAGAAAACATCGAAAAAGGCGCTGAAAAGTTTATCAATAATGCTACGATTTTGTGCGTTTTAAGAAGCTTCAAACGTCACTCAATATTTTCATCAATCGGAACTTTGAGAAAGAAAACACAACTTTCCCTTCTTAACTTCAATAAAGGCAGTTGCGCAAATTAGCCGTGAGAAAATAACGATCGGCTCAGTTCTACATTAAAAAACTTTTTGGCTTCGAACGCCTAATAAAAGTTATAATAATAAAACTTCTCCGTGTCCCGTTTATCACACTCGAGGTGGGTGGAGTTGGTTTGTATTTTTGGCAGAAATTTATAAATTTAGCTGAAATGTAGAAGTTTCATGATGTTACAAGATATTAAAATGTATAACAAAATTAATAATCATCACCATTCGTCCGCTTTGCTCCCATTTTTGCAGACATTTTCTATCACAGTCTCACACAGACACAGTCTTGCCTCTCAGCACAATTTACTTTGTCATATCAAATCCGGCTACCTACCAGACGAACCCCGCGGTCACTTAAAATCTCCCACAATTTATTTAACTATTGTCTACTGTAAGGTGCTACCTCAGTTTGGGCGCTCCAAATTCGAGCGGCTAGCTGTGCCCTATTTTGACTATTAATTATGACTTATTTATCTTCAATACTTTCTCCTAATCCGTTAAGAGACTCTTCTTCTTCTTCTATCGTGTGGTTAGGTACAGCTTAGCCAGGGTCCACGTCTGGAAGCCTCCTCGTGGCGGACCCTGGTAACGTGGCGGGGAAACTTTCTAGGCGGGTGTGTGGCTTTTGATGTCAAGTGTGTCCCCTTGGCATTCGAAGTCACATGCAATCGTTGAGTTGTTTTTGTTGTACCACCACGACCGCGCCCGAAGTCCACCGGGTGCGGTCCAATGGCTGCTCCCGGTGTCCTCGTCAGGAGGACGCACCAGGTCGAGCAGCCGTCGCTGGAGGAGGCGGCCTATAAGGCCGCCGTCAGCCAGCGGCCCACAGGAGCTAGCGTTAGTCGGTAGCCCCTGTGGGCTGCTGGCCACCAATTTGGTGCAAGGAGTGCCTAGACGGGCAGCGTTGGGACGGTCTCGGTGTAGTTGCGCTCACATGCGCAGATCCCGAGAAGTCCCGTAATAGCGCACTGAAGATCAGTCCGGGGAGGATGTTTAGTGGGAATGGAGGGAACGCCTTTACCTCGAGTCCCACATATCCCCTGCGGTTGGCACCACCCCGCAGGGACGATGCGTAAATGCATGTGACCTCCCTGTCAACAAATAAAGGTACAGCTTAGCCTGGTGTCAGAGTTAAGCAAGTCACCATTCCTGACTACTGGCGAGATTTGTGTTTTTACGATTTCTGTGTTTTGAAAGCAACCAGGACTAGTAACTTGCCTTCCAAAGCATAGAGGAAAATCCAGGCGAAAAATTTTTTGGACACCCATTCGAATACCAGCTTAGTAGTTTAACTTCTGCGAACATCGATGGTGCCAACGACCTCTTCGTCTAATGTAAACACGACATATCTCCCTCTGATGTCATGAGACGTTGGTAAGTGTAACCAGATTCCAATCTCGCCTTCTCAAAAACTTGTCTGGCCCATCTGCGGCTACGTACTGGAAGACGCAGCGTTAGAAAGGTCACCCTCAAGGTGGACCGACGATTTGATAAAGTCGCGGGCGGTCGCTGTATGCGGGCAGTGCAGGACCTACCGGGTTGGAGATCCTTTGAGGAGGCTTATGTCCTACAGTGGGCGTCTTTCGGCTAATATGATGAGGATGATGATGAAAACCATTTTTTTTGACGGGGAGGTCAAATGCATTTACGCATCGTCCCTGCGAGGTGGTGTCAACCGCAGGGGATATGTGGGACTCGAGGTAAAGGCGTTCCGGCAAAGCCTCACACCCGCCGAGAAAGTTTCCTCATCACGTTACCAGGGTCCAGCTTCCGGACGTGGACCCCATGATGATGTAAGACCAACTGTGGCTAATGATCATTAAAATAATAACTTTCGCAACACAGGCACGTGTATCAGCATTCCTGTAAGTAGCCTTGGGTAATTTCCATGTTATTGTTTCCTTCTGTATACGTTTCATTGACAGCACATGAGACTTGGAAGTCGTTAAAAGTTAACTGGCAACTTTGGCAATTATACTCGGGCTTGAGTGTCGCACACATGTTATCAGAGTAAAAGTTTCTCATTTGTTTTGTCACAGTTGGAGAATCTTTGCTTTAATGAACCCGGTTAAGATATGTTTGTTTTAGTACTATTTTATTAACATGGGACAAAGACAAAATTTTACTCGCTTTTATAGTAGAACAACATTAAGTAGCATAAGGAGTTATGCAAGGTGATATAACTGTAATGTGTTGCCCAAAATTGTTTGTGAAATGAGGGGGAGGAATAAACGTAGAGATCAGGGTACAGCGCTGTATTATTAATATTGAGTATAATTACTTTTGAGATACTTTTATTAACATACATGCATTTATTAGGGGTTTAAGTATGAAATTGCCGTTTTGTATGGAGAATTTAACGAAAATTATTTTTTCTATGCAAACATAATTGCGATTTTTTAAAGAACCACAAATCAAAATTTTGTTTAATTTGTGGATATATTTAGACAACATTAGGCTATAAGATACTGAAAGAAAAAATTTGAGAATTGATACCTTTAAAAAAATATTCATATTTTTATAACGGAAACGGGCACCTGTTAGGAAGAGCTGTTTTTGAAGATGTATTTCTTGTTAAATAAATAAAAATAAGAATAAAATTTTATACATAAATATAAGACCTTGTAATTAAGATTAAAATAAAAAAAGAATAATGGACATAGTTATTGTATTAAAGGAATTATACACTAATGAATAATGAGGAAAAAATCGGCAATTTCATACTTTAACCCCTATTATTACGCTCAATAGTCCTGAAAGTGTTTAGCAAAGCTCGCTACAGACTCTACACCTGCAGTATGAGTCAAGTAGAGTCTCAATAGAGAATAGAAACAAGTTACCCAGGCTGTTACCTGCATGAAATGAGCATCAAATCTAATAAGTAATTAAATCTACAGTGAACCAACATACAAAAGCAAAGATCCAGTAGGTACAGTCGACCAAATTGAATTATGACCCACCTTAAGATCATTTTCCTACAGTCACTCAATACAAAGTAGGTTGAAATTCGCTTGAACATACATTTCTTAAGTAACGAACCTGTTATCAATTTATTACACAATGACAGTGTCTAATAAATATGGCCTTTTATATTTTTCAACTACTACTTGACATCTGACACATAACGTAATTTTATTTTTAAAAACGTAATAGTTATTCGTTTTTCTCAGTAGTGAAAAGAGTTTAGATTATGAACGAGATCTTATTTGAAATTCCAATTGAGACTTTAGTGCAGTGATAACAAAGATTAAAATTGCATAGATCTCTGACCTGTAATGACACATTTTTATTCATATTTAAAACGTACTAAGTGCAACACGCACGATAGCGAAGAAAACCTAACTAAATTTATGATTGCAAAGGAATGATCGGCCAAGTGGGTCATGATTCAGTTGGTTCGACTGTACATACGAATATGTTACACTCCCAACGGCCAGTTTGCATAAGTTTTACGTCTTACAATTTTGCAAAAGGTAACGCTAATTTTATGATAATATTATCGGAACGGGTTGTTACATTTTAATAAACGTTTATTGTTAATTTTTACGAAAGCATAACTTGGTGCAACCGGCCGTAAGACATCTAGCAGTACGGGTTATACGATCGGACAGCGACATAATTGTGTTGAAATACTTGGGTGTGATACTCAATCACGAAACTTGGAACACGAATAACTCCATCCCGAAATCACGCCACCACGAAAATAGTTTACACGAATAATGTTTACTCCAATCAATGTACTAAGTGTTTATGTACACCGTTTCGCTCCTCGCTAACCTATGCGAATGTCTTTAGGTCGAACCGTTCCATCGGCCAAGTATTTTTCAGATCAACTAACCGTCGGAGTACAGTCTTATTGATTTGATTCGTGGTACACACTGATTCGGGTAAACATTATTCGTGTAAACTATTTTCGTGGTGATATTGGGATGGAGTTATTCGTGTTTCAAGTTTCGTGATCGAGTAATAATACCGAAATACTTACGCGTTACTGCATCCGTCGATATTTAGAATGGTAACTCTCTACACTCGAGTGCGCCGTGAGCTTTACGTATAAACACACAGTGTCTTTGACGACGTACTGCAAGCAAAAGCCTTATCTAGGTTACATCTCCCTCCATTGAGGCTGTTAGCTAACCATCTTTCGTTCAAAAGGCGTCTTTGTGCAAGGAATCTTTTGAAATTTCCTAAATGCGTACAAGAATTTTGGGGCAAGTATTCTTGGGACGAGAACGCGAATTAAGTGGGTAGTTTTGTAAAGATGTATTCGTATGCGACACGCGTTACCATGGCGACATTTTGCACGGCTTTTGAAATGAAAGTTTTGAAGAAATTTTTAGCTAAGTAGGTACTGGATGCCTATCCATGATTATTTTAAGAACTTATCAATTATGTTTTTACGAAAACTATTCAATAAATGGGAATATTAAGCCGAGAAACTTAGAATACCGACTAAAACATTGAAATGTTTTGTTTGAAATTGAGAGTTTTGAGTTACTTATTTGGCGCTGGAGTGTTGGAGTGGTTAGAAACACTGACTACAGATCTAGCGGTCCGGCTTCGAATCCCGGTAGGGGCAAATGTTTGTGTGATGAATACAAAACATTTTTTCACTAGTCATGGTTGCTTACATATTTATTTAAGATTATTTCTAAAAATATATAAATTGTTATGTGTATATTTATCCGTAATTTAGTTTTTAACTAGCCTGCAGTGTCTACTACGAATTTGCTGGGCCAACTTTACATAAATTTAAAAACCAATTAAATGGAACAAAATAAAATAAATCATTAGTTTTCTTTAATAAGTACTACGATTTGATGGAGTAATATTTGCGTTTACAAACGCTTTAATATTTTTAAAACAAGAAAAAATAGATTGATAAAATGGCTTGGGTAGGTCCATTTTTTTCAGTGATTTTTTTTACTACCTACAATTTCAATTTATTTTTACGACAAGCAAGAAAAAATCTTAACATTTTATTTTGTTTGTTTCAGCTCTTCTGTCCTCTTCGGCATCTATCGCAAAAGAAACTCTTTTGAGTTTAAGGTAAGAAATTATTCTCACAATTATAGTATTTTATAAGGTAAATAAATAAGGGAACAAAATATTTTGACCACTAAACATATTTTGAAATCCTAAGAACCTAACGATTTGAACTGTGACCAAAACAAAGCACGACCCGAGCGAGCGAAGGTTGCGTGTCGCGGAGGCAAGGCCACATGAGTAGCTGCTAGAACTGTCGTGTGGGAAATCCAGAAAATTGTATTCTGACCTTGCCACACGAATCTTCTATTCTTCAGAAAGTCTGCAAGCACGCACAAGCTCAGTGATTGTTTTTATAAATATCTATATTAAAATATTTTTGGTCATCAATTACTATTTTTCAACCGACTTACAAAAAAGAGGAAGTTCTCTATCCGACTGTTTTTTTGTGTTTGTTACCTGATTACTCCGTCAATTATGAGTATTTCGACTCGATTTTAATGATTCTTTTTTTAGGTACGTCAAGATCAGAGATGGCCCGTATAAATTGTATCGATATAAATTCGACCCTTTTTGAACAAATCATTAATAACAAAAAAAAAACGTTTTAGTTAAAGTTTCCATTAAGTTTTAATGTTCGCTTAGTAGGCCTATCCCTATTCAATAAAATATACTTAATTTCCACTTAAAATAATAAAATAAAATATTTTTAGCAAAAAAAATAGGAAAACCGACTTCAATGCGTACAAATTTAAACTAAAAAGTAAGAAATAAATAATATTTTTATGAAGTAGTTGAAAAGAGCGTCATAGAAAACCAAGGAAAGTATTGATACACATTTATAATAATTCTTTATTTATAATTCATACTCTGATATATTTGGAGTCGGTGCCAGCTAGCCAAGGTTTGCAATTTTCGAACTTCACGGAGCGGCGGATTATTCTCTTGGCGTTGCACGAGACGTTTTATTTTGAACCGACTTTAAAAACAAAAAAGAGGAGGCTCTCTATTCGACTGTATGTTTTTTTTTGTATGTATGTTCCGCGATTACTCCGTCAATTATGAATCGATTTTGATAATTCTTTTTTCGTTAGGAAGGTCATACTTCAAAGGTGGTCCCGTAGAATATATCAGAGTATGAATTATAAATTAAGAATTATAAATGTGTATCAATACTTTCCTTGGTTTTCTATGACGCTCTTTTCAACTACTTCATAAAAATATTATTTATTTCTTACTTTTTAGTTTAAATTTGTACGCATTGAAGTCGGTTTTCCTATTTTTTTGCTAAAAATATTTTATTCGCTTAATTTGTTTGTTTTTTTGTTCCTTAATTATTTTTTCTAGAAGTATTCTTTTCTTTGTGCTGGTGCCAATAAATGTTTTTTAAGCTATTGCATAGCTTCTATCGCGGGCCTTGAGCGCGGGGACCGAATCCAGAAATTCCGTAACGAAAAAACCTTATGCTCCCCACTCTTTGTTTGTTTGTTTGGTTGAACCCTAAGATCTCAGCAACTACTGACTCAAATTGAAAAATTATTTTTTCGTTGGATAGTCCATTTATCTAGGAAGGCTATAGGCTATATAACATCACGATACGTCCAATAGGAGCTGAGCATCAATGAATAATGTTGCAAAAACGGGAGAAAAATATTTCTTTTCAAAGCTTTCACTGCGTGCGCTGCGTAAACGGTTAAAGTTACGTAAAAATCATGTATGACGGAATTGGTCTCCATTAAATTATCTAAAAAAAAGTTCGCGACAGCATATGTCTATCTTTTATGGTTGGCTCACTATATCCTTTCTTTTTGGTAATCAAATTTGTTTTAAAATAATGTATTATCTGCGATGGTGTTTTTGTATGCATGATATTATTCCTTATCAAAATAAATACATTATTTATCACAAGTATTTAATTTTGCACAAAATTGTTCATGACTTCTTTTGATTTCAATGAATATCTTAAGAAATATCATAGTTTGAAATAAACGGAAAATAATAAATTTTGCTTTTCAGAGATTTCTTTGCGTGCGCTGCGTAAACGGTTAAAGTTACACAAAAATTATGTAGGACGGAATTATTCTCCTTTAAAAGTTATAAAAACAAGTTACAGACCGCATTTATCTATCTCTTAAGGTTGAATCGCTATAACCTATTTTTGTTAATAAATTTTGTTCTAAAATAATGCTTTAGATGCGAAGGTATTTTTGTAAACATGTTATTATTCCTTATCAAAATCAATACATTATTCATCACAAGTATTTAATTTTGTACAAAAATGCAATTTTTATGCCATGCAATAGCTTTACCGCGGCAGTCCCCGAGTGCCACACGTAATTTTTTTTACTTCTTCCTGTCTAATTTCATAAATGTTTTGACCTTGTCGTCTAATTAGGTTTTGAAAATGGATCCTGTTAGGTAGCAATAAATTTAAATCTATTGCCGCCGCTAGTTCTCCTTACCCAACTAGCAATTACACCCAAGAGCCGTGTATTCGGCTACTCTAGACATCTACAATATAAAATGAATTATTACAGAACATGGTCCTCGAGAATTCTGGGAAATATTCCGCAAAGGGAACTTCTCCTCTTACATAGTTGCGGCAACTATGTACTGAATTTGCTTCGTACAAAATTGGAGTCGGCGTTGTATACAAGAATTTTGACCATTTGGAATATTCCGATATAAGCTTGCCGCTTCACGAGTTGTGGCTGTTGCTAATATGGGAGAAATTTGTTTCTTGATAATTCCGTGTGTTTACAACTTACTACTCGTGTTCTCTCATTACTATCGCGGGTCATTCAAAAGGCATTCATATCACTCGCACCAGCTGTCTTTGGATTTGGGGTCCACTTCAGCCTACCACCAAGTGGGATTGGGTCATTTGCTTGACATTTTTGTAAAAAGCAAAAAAATCGGGAGTGGTCTACCCTTGACTTTCTCGTATACCAGAAACGACTCAGAATTTGATAGCAATCTTCTATTTTGATGTCATACATGCATGTTAAATTTTGGTCACCCATCCGAGTACTGACCGCGCATTTGTAACTTTCGTTATCGACGGCTCAAAAGTTGATAGAAAGATTTTGATGTCATACATGCATGTTAAATTTGATGGCAATAAGTTAAAGCATACTCGAGTTATCGTGAGTCCACAGACTAATTCCAAAAACGGTATTTTTGGACTCAGGGAGGTCCCAAGCGTGTAAATTCGTCAAAATCTCGAGATCGAATTTTTTTACGATTACAAGACTTCGTCTATACTAGAAGAAAGTAAAAATAAAATGTACTTAGGTATTTCAACTCGACAAAACGTTCAAAGTTTTCGAAACACAATTATTCATTACTATTTATTATTAATCCTCATGTTTTCCCACCACAATATAAAACATAAACACTGCCCGCAAGTAGTCAAGTTTGTAGGCAACAAAGAAAAAACCACTGGCCTCAAAATATTCGAAGCGAGAGAGAATTTTGACTGTTTTAAATATTTGAATACACGAGGCAGTATTAAAAATGCCTCGCACAAATGCTTTGGAACAGACTCTTTGAGGGTTCGTGTACAACTATGCTTTGTTGGGGCTTTCCACATGGTGCGCTAAGATAGACGAATAGCTGAAATAATTGTTCTAACGTGGATTACCAAGTTATTTCATAGCTCACTCGAGTCAGTGGGATTCTTCTTCTTCTTCTTCTTCGTCGTACGGGCTGTCTCCGCAACTCGACGACTGTGCGCCTGTTTTGCGTCGGAGAGTGAGAGGCCGGTCACTCCAGCCAGCCCAAATCTTCCAGGACGTCTCCTAGCGCCTTGACGTGTCTGAAGACATCCTGGAGTCTACCCGGATGGCCCAGGTAGTGAGCCCGGTGTGTTGCCACTGCGTTGCATTCCATCAGGACGTGAGCGGCTGTTTCTTCTGCCTCCATGCATCTCCTGCATAGAGGGCTGTCAGTTATACGTAGGGTGAAAAGATGTTTGTTAAAATTTCCATGACCGGTTAAAGCGCCTACTAGAAGACGTAGACGCGATCTACTTAGCTGTAGGAGGGCTTTAGATAGCCTTGTGTTTATTGTAGGCAGCGCTGCCCTGGCTTGTTGACAGTCTTCCAGGTTATGCCAGTGTCGATTGTGCATGATGTTTGTTTGTTGATATATTTTGCCTTTATACCAGTCAGTGGAGTCAGTGGGATAAAAATAATTTATTAATATCTCATCATCACATGATCACAACAGCCTTTATAATTCGAACCACTGCTGAGACACAAGGCGTCTCCTTTCTATCGAAGGAGGTTTAGGCAGTAGTCCACCACGCTTGCCCAATGCGGATTGGTGGACGGAGTATAAGGTGATCAGATCAATACCTCTTTGCTGATCCATGACGGAGTATAAGGTGATTAATCCTTTGCTGATACATTAGTCGCCTTCTACGACGCCCAATGGAGGATATGGGGTGATGCTATTTTACTTTGCCAGCATTACGCGGCCATTTTAGTCACCAATTTAATATATATTAATATCTCGCCACTAAGTTATACACGAGTATGTACAGTGTACTTAAAACTAATACAAAGAGTGTATGTGTCTATTATGGGAAACTGAAACTATGCTATGATTTTAATTAAAATTACAGTGGTTCAAAACAATTTATCAATAATCTAAATTAAAAAACGAACATAAAGAGAACGTTTTCAATGCAATTTAAAACTCAGTATGCTTCCTTTTATGAAGCTGAATGAAATGGTTCCATTAATAATAATCCTATTAAAATTGTACCCTATTAATTATCCCAACGACGTAACAGTTCACGAGACGGCACCAAGGGCTCTCCAATAAAATGATGACCACGCTCTGTTGACGCAGCAGGCACTTGTTTATGTAAATTGACTCTCAAATTCTGTAGTCAACTTCTTTCCACCTAGTTTTGGAACGAAGTTTCTTAAAACGGCTTGCGTAAGTATCCGTAGGACTTGAACAGTTAGACATCCATAGGGATGTCTTATAATATTAATAGTAATATTAATATAGTATATTAGGTACTATATTAATATTATAATTATTATATATATTATTACTATATAAAAGTAAATGCGAAAGTAACTCTGTCTCATCATCATCATTTCAGCCAAGAGACGCCTACTGTTGGACATAGGCCTCCCCCAAGGATCTCCAAACCGGTCGGTCCTGCGCTGCCCGCATCCAGCGGCTTCCCGCAACCTTTACCAGATCGTCAGTCCACCTTGTGGGGGGGTGTAACTCTGTCTGTCTGTTACGTTTTCTCGCCTAAACCACTGAACCGATTTTGATGAAATTTGGTCTGGGGATAGTCTGAGACACTGAAATGGACAGGTAGAAGGAAGAGGCCTGGTAACTTGCGAGTGTCACGTCAGTGCTGCAAGCGTCTATAGGCTACGGTGACTGCTTACCATCAGGCAGGCCATATGCTTGTCTGTTAACCAAATAACATAAAAAATTGGGAGTGGTCTCCACTTGACCTTCTCGTATACCGGAAACGACTCAAAGGTTGAGAGAAACCTTATATTTTGATGTCATACATGCATGTTAAATTTTAGTCACCCATCCGCGGACCGACCGCGCACTTGGTTGCTTAACTTTCGTGATCGACAGCTCAAAAGTTGATAGAAACCTTATATTTTGATGTCATACATGCATGTTAAATTTGGTTGCAATTAGGTAAAGCATGCTCGAGTTATCGTGCTAACGCACAGACACACACACACAGACATAATTCCAAAAACGGTATTTTTGGACTCACCTCCCTGAGTCCAAAAATACCGTAAACGTGTAAATCCGTCAAAATCTCGAGGTCAAATTTTTTGACGATTACAGGACTTCTTCTATACTACGTATACGAGAAAGTAAAAACTTGGTCTTATTATATATTCACTTCGTTAACACCTTCATCGTCATTTGTAACTGATTCCTCTCTCTAGATAGGACATATTCTTTACACACAAGAGCTTCACGCCTCTCTTGAATAACTTAAAGGCATCTTATTGCTCGACTGAGTGGAGACGGCTAGTGATCACTTAGAATTGAAATAGTCGTTTGGACGGTTGGATTAGCTTTTCCACTTAACACCAAATGCGTGTTACATTGCTTAAAAATAGTAGGAAGGAAATTACGCAGGTCGAGTTCACTTTATGTTTAAAAAGTGTAACTACCAAGTGATCATCATCATTTCAGCTCAGATTAGGCCTCCCCCAAGGATCTGCAAACCAGTCGGTCCTGCGCTGCCCGCATCCAGCGGCTTCCCGCGACCGTTACCAAAAACCTACCAAGTAAAAAAGAAACGAAATAACGAGAAAAAATCGTTTCAAGATTAAATGCTGAGGCGCGAAGGTCACGCAAATGACTTTCTATCACCTGCGTAAGCAGAAGTTTAGTCCAAATCCAAAATATAACTAGTGAGAGATAAACTGCTGCGCTATAGACACCCTTGCCTTGCCAATCTGCAAGGTGCTTCTTCACGCCTCTTTTGAAAGACCCAGGGTTGTAAGTAGGAGGGAACACGTATGCTGGGAGTGAATTCCAATTTTTAATTGTATGACGAAGAATTGCTAAATGCCTTAGTTTGCGGTGGAATGGTAGTCACAGTTTGTCGATAAGCACGCGTATTCCTTAAAATGAAGGGAGATGGTGGGATTAAGGAAAAAAGCTCCTCTAAGCATTTCTCGTGGTACAGTAGTCTGTTTTTGAATCCGCCTTTTGTGAACGCGCTCAATGACGCAACATCGCGACGCAAGAGTCTCAAGCTGGTTGGATACCTCTTTGCCGAATGCAAATTGAGGTCTTTTATCAATGTATAGAAGGATTTAGCTGGTATACCCTCGCGCCTACTTCAACTGCATACAAACCAACGATGTAACCGTTTTATTGTTAATTGGTTAATATGTCAATGAAGAATAGATAGCACACACTTTCCTTATTTGAATCACATGTAATTGATTCTAAATAACATTCACTACCACCTTTGTATGCGAATCATAATATATATATGATTCGAAATTCTTGTCCGAATTTATGTTCAGTGCGGTACCCCGAATTCTGAAATGGTTGTAACATTGGCAATTACAATAATAAATGTGCCGGAGACTACCTTCGTAATATATGAAGTCTATAAAAAGTATTATTGTACGTAAAACAATAAAGGCAGGCAGGCAATATGGCGGTTGGCGGTCGGTTAGTTTTTAAAACCATTTGCTTTATTAGGAACATTTGTTCATTTAAAAGGCCTCATAAACTTTCTCCTGTGTAGAATAGGTATACGCCATTCCTTTCCCTTCCCTCTTTTCAGGGCACAAAACTGGCGCTACAGAGCAGTTTTACTATACTCGGTATGAAGGCTCAGAACAACTTGAATTCGAAGGATTGCATCGAAAGCGTGAAACAGTTTCTCGGAACTTAGCGTCCTAAAAAAGGTGCGGCATCTTTTCGCGCTGATCAACAGTTGTGCTTGATATACAAGACGAAAGTACAGTTCTGCGCAATATTCTACGCACATCTACATACTTACTGGATGCTTTGGGTAGGTTGCAGCGTCGTACGACTTGCATCGTCGGCGATGTGGGGCTGACCAACCATCGAGCGAGAGCGTCCTCAATTGCGTCGCGATGTTGGGTCATTGAACGCTTTCTATCGTCTATACCACGGCGAGTGTTCTGAGGAGCATTTTTCCCTAATCCCACCATCTCCTTCCCTTTTAAGGACTACGCGTGCTAGTTTACGTTGCCACCGACAAACTGACTATCGACGCGTCAAAATTTCTTAGTTCGCGACTAAGAAACTTTGCAACTCATTTGCTGTCGCACAATCAAGAAATAGAATTCTCTATGCCAGCACACGAGTTCGCTCCTTCTTACAGCTCTGTGTCATTCAAAAGAGATGGAGTGCGGCGTACATTATCTCTCGCACTTACTATAAGGTGGTCATAAGATAACATTTACTATACTAATTGTATGGTTATTTTTAATTCTCATACATTGGGGGGAACACACGTTGTGAAATAAAATCTTTGTGTTGCAACGTCTGGGAGACTTAAACTAATTCAAACCAAAGGTATTCACGTTCTGGATCCAAAATAGTTGGTCCAAAATAATTGCCGGTCAGCTGACGGCCGTGTACAACGGCAACAAACACTCGCCAATGTCTTATTTGAAAGTTTATGTATCTACCACGAACACAAACACAAAGAATCTGATGGTATCAGTCTAATTTTAACTGATAAGCTTGTAAAACATTAACTCGGTCGGTTTTTAGCGAAGTTTTTTTCTTCTTCTTTAATTAATGGCATTCCCGTTATTTATCGCATTTCGCCAATGGCAAGTGAATACCTACTTTTAAAGTAACAGACAATTGTACTGTAGATTGAGGTTAAAAATGGAATCTCTCAACACGTGTTTTTACAGCAAGAACTCGGGAGAAACTCTGAAGTTGTCTTCACTGCTTCACACTATATAAGCTCCTTGTTCACACTTGATTTTACAAGCACGAGTGTCAATGTCAAGTTGTTTTTCGGCTTCTTCACAAGATGGCGTGGCGCACGGCGTCTTATTGGCGCAGGCGCGCAAGTATTGCAAACAATGCTCTTACATTGGTTAAATGGTTAATATTAAGTAAAAGTGCTGCCAGACGTTGAGAATTGAATTGAAGATTGAAAATATTCTAGCTAGAATAAATGGTGCATGTTGGCGCGGAAATATAAATGCTTAAATGATAACGAAACTCTAATAGTCATTACACTAATAAGCCTATATCTATGAAAACAATATGATTCTCGCAAAAACAACTTACTTAATTAACTGTATTTGCGTATTGCCCTCAGGGCCGCTTGGCCGATCATTTAATTGCTGAATATCGGTATTATTATCTCATTTGTTAATTACGAAACCGGTAATCAGATTTTTACGCCCACTGCACAGTTAATTAATACTTTTGTGAAAACATTTTTGGTATAAATGGTTTGATAATGTTTATAATAATATTCTCTCTCACAAACAAATGAGCACACACGCCAGACATATGCCACTAGCCAACATCCGGAGTCTATTAGAAAGAAAGAAAGAACAAATTGAAATGAAAATCCGACACTGGTCTTCCGTGGTTGCCTAAGCTTTTCTTTTGAGAGCACTACTACGCTGTGTTAAAACTACTTAGCTGATGACAACAGTAAATATAAAAGTAAAACTTGCAAATAACATTGACTCGTGTAATTATCTTCATGTCTTTATTCATTCTAAGCTTATCTAACAGATTATTATCACTAGTATTTATTGTTAGGTGTACAAGCAAGTCTGCCATTAATTGCTGCTCCAATTTAATTATCGGATATCGATTAGGCTCCATCCAGTCATCGGTTTACTTTCAATTTAGGAAGCAATGAGTATGAAGTTGCTTTTTGATTTTCAAAATAGCTATTGCTTTATGAGCCGCAGAGTTTGTTATTTTGAACCCATATGTGTCCAAATAAAAATAGACCTTCATAAATGACAAGAGAAGAACAGGCCCCATTTGTCCCACGTCTGCAGTATAATAATGCGTTCAGAATGCTGCTGGGGTTACCACGGTACTGCGTTAGGCAGGTTAGCTGAAGTTCATACTGATGGTTTTTAAGCCATCCAGAAAAGCGCAGTTTCGATACGAGCCGCGTTCATGGAAACTCCAATGACACTGTGCGCGTTGTAGCTGGACGAATGGACTATCGCAATACGCAGTGGGTTTGATTGCACGTCCATTAAATTTTATTTTCACCTCTCCAGCACCAAAAGACCTCTTTTGCTTCGTAAAATCTCGAAGGAAAAACGCTTTTTGCTGCGAGCTCTGAACCAGACTGGAACGTTCAATCCAAATTATTTTACTAATTTTGCTTTTAATTTTCAATCATTATTTTTAGGATAATAAACATGTATTAAAGTATTGCCTTGC
Source organism: Elophila nymphaeata (assembly GCA_955850985.1). Taxonomy (NCBI): domain Eukaryota; kingdom Metazoa; phylum Arthropoda; class Insecta; order Lepidoptera; family Crambidae; genus Elophila; species Elophila nymphaeata. Next base: position 6,077,274 of record OY039090.1, read on the forward strand.
TTTTCTCACCTATAACAATTTCCGCACTGGAGAGGTGAAAAGTTGTATGTTTCACACGAGAGCAAATTTTTTTGTCTCGTGCCATTAAATCACTCACTGCGCTCAGTAGTCTATTAATGCTAGACTACTTCGCTGGTTCGTGATTAACTACCGGCACTCGCAGCAAAAACTAACTTTGCTCACTTGTTGAACAAATAACTATTTCTATCTTTTTCTGTTAGTAACTGTTATGTGTTATTTTTGGCTGGTTGTTTTGCTGTATGGACTTAGTTATCTGAAATATGTTTCTACTCTGAATCAAACTTGATATTTAGAACTATCTTTCTCGCATAGTCTTCGTTTATCCCCGTTGCATGACATCACTTTAATCGAATTTCCATTTTCACACCAAAACAATACTACAAAATCTGCACCTTTTTTCCATGTCAATTCTATTTTGGTTCGCTAAGAATCCTTTGGGTAAGTAAGCTCAAAGGGGCTTGTGTAATCAGAGGCTCAGCGTTTTCGGATCAATGAATTTCAGCTCAGTTATTTCGGACGTAGTCTTGAGGGAGGTCCGCAATAAAATTTTAAGGAGTGTGTATAGTCCTCGGTACATAGTTAGACAACTTTATCCCATTGTAAGAGAAGCGGTTTCACACCAGTGCATTTCTCTTGATGTAAAATTTTACTGTATACCACTAGTTCGGTTGAGTTGTTCAATCACTACTACTACTAATAATTTATCTCAGTGGTTCCTCGGGACTAAGACTTTTTAGGTGGTTATCTCGTCGCAAAAGTCCCTTTACTACTTCCATCTGGCCCGTATTACAGAATGACACTCAGAAGTCAAACATGTCTTGAGAATCGTCTGTCACTTTCTATCACAAAGTGATAGAGACGTAGGACGCTCAAGTCAGCGTTCATTCTTGAAACTTATTCTATAATACGAACCTAAATGTCGGAAAAACAAATGAACGTCGGAAAAAACAAATGAACGTCGGGAAAACCAAATGAACGCCAGAAAAATATTTAAACGGCGGGAAAACACGCGAACATATGAACATCTGAAAAACATGTGACACATCTTGAAAACATGTGAAAGTCCAACCAATCCCAATTCCACTGGAGTCAGATTAGTTGTGGTTCATATTTTGGTTTGCTAAAGTTGTTTAGTGCTATTTGTCCCAAGGTGTATCACTCGCTGCCCAAGTACGGGTGAGACATAAAAATTTAATGATTATAAGTGATACACTGCAAAATTTAGGTATGCTTAAACTGCCCGTGCCATTTATCCATCTTCAATTATGCATTAAGTAGAATTTGAGGATTAATAAACAAATATGTATTAAAGATTTAAAAAGGTATTATAACTTCTCTAGTTCCACGTACACGCCAACTTTATTTGATGTATGTAGGTAGAGTTACGGCTTTCTTCTAATAGATGTAAGCAGATCTAACATCCATTTATATAAATTATTTTGCTTCATCTCGAAATCACTCGAAATCATCGAACTGTGATAAGATATCACAGTTCGATGATTTCGAGTGCCTACTTTGATCCGACCCCTTTAAAAAATAATAGTTCATTAAAACAGTTCATGTAATTGCAACTGGGCGACTTGATTTCAGCGCTTAGCATAAGGGCCTCCGCCCACCTGCACGGTGCGGCATGGCAAGGGATTTTTTCGTGGACAAATGATTTTCGAACTTATTTAAATGAAATTAGCATTGGCATTCTTTTATTTAAACGAATTCTGTGGCATGCAGCGGGCGTATACTTTGTGTTGTTAAAGGAGAGTGAGTGCTAAATAATTAAAATAAGGTTGAATCTAGCCCCACAGTCTACATAGTTCTTACATTCTATAAGTGACGGCATGGCACTTCAAAGGATTTTTTCGGAGACAAACGATTTTGGACCTTATTTGAGTGAATTTAGCACTAACATTCTTTTGTTTTAACACGAAGAGGTGTTCCGCGGCGTGCCGCGGCATGTCACGGCATCCTTCTGCATCCCTCGGCGCGCCGCGACAGCCCGAAGCGTGAAGTGCCGCGCCGTCAGTGGCCCCTAATCTACATAAAAACTTTTTAAGGTTCATTATAATCAAAATATTGAGTATTTACTATATTGATTCATAATTATTATGCTTAATTTAAGTTTACTGTGATCTGAAAAATCTCAACTAGTCTGTTTTGAATTCGTTATTACACCGCCAATACTAAAAATGCAATCGTGCCCAAACCAATTTTGTCCGCAACTCATTAAAAATAATTGGTCTGATTGTTCGTTGCAGATCGATATCGGGGGAGCATCCGCTGAGCAAGGACGGGGAGGACGTCTTCAATGGTAATGATATCAATTTAAGCCTAATATTTTTGCATTTAAAGTATACATTTTCCTTATATTATGCGAGATATAATATTCTTAATATCTAGCCGCTCGAATTTGGGTAGTACCTTACAGAATACCACAGTTAAATAACACATGTACATAGTTGTAATAATAAAGAACAAAATTGTTTATTTCTTTAACAAATTTGTATAAACTATACTATGTATATCCGAAGCTGTAACCTACCTAGAAACTATATAATAATACCCGTGGTAGGAGGCCCCGCTCTTCCATAACAATAGGGTCATTGTGTGAGAAGAACAACTATTTTGGAAAACAATTTAAATTATGGAATAATTTTGTTTTTGCGTTTACAAACGCGTAAATATTAATACTAGAAAAATGCACTGAAAAAAATCGACTTGCCTCAAGCGGGACTCGAACCCGCATCTTCCATAATCCGGGCGGACGCGTTGGCCATTACGCCACCGAGACACTGCTTTTTTCGCTGTCGAAATTTGTCAATTTAAATTATTTACACAAACATTTTCTACAAAGAAAAAGCAAAAATTCTGCGAGTCTCACTTAGTGTGTGTGTGTGTGTGTGTTTGTGTTTGTGTGTGTATGTGTGTGTATGTGTGTGTGTGTGTGTGTGTGTGTGTGTGTGTGTGTGTGTGTATGTGAGTGTGTGTGTGTAACGTAAATTTATTATACAATGTTGCCTAGTCCTACGATTATTTATCTTGTGATCGGTTTGAATAAGCCACTGAGCAACGCATAAAATCATAGAACTGATGTGACAAGTAATTCCTCTGTTTCACAGTATCCTAAGGTCGTCAGAGCATTTGACAGTTGTAGTGTTGTGTTTCTGTTGGTAAGAAAGTTTGCCAGAGCTCAAAGGGGTAGACAAGGGGACTTGGTAACACGAGTACTTACCACCAGGCAGACCGTATGCTTGTCTGCCAACCGAATAACATAATAATCTTAATTATAAATTTAAAGTCCCTAAGATTTCGTATGAGCGTCGTTGTACTAAATTTCATATACCGCCGTTATCAGATAGGCGCAACATATCAGATATAATATTAATTGTGAAGTTAATCAGAGGGACTATTGATTGCCCTGAGTCAATTAGACAAAGTCCCATTCAGTGTGCCATCACGATTGGTGCGTAATGACAACATCTATAAACCTTTCAGTATTCCTTAAGTCCGTAGTAATTATAGAAAAAATAGTTAGCCTATTAGGGCTTGTAGGGTGGTTAATGACACTAATGTCAATATTGATGTATTTCATGACAGTTTTAGTATTAGGCCTAAATAAAGCATCGTCCCTGCGGGGTGGTGCCAACCGCAGGGGATATGTGAGACTCGAGGTAAAGGCGTTCTCTCCATACTCACTAAACATCCTCCTCGGCCTGACTTTCAGTGCGCTATTACGGGACGGCTCGAGATCTGCCCACGTGAGCGCAACTACACCGAGACCGTCCCATCGCTACCCGTCTAGGCACTCCTTGCACCAATTGGTGGCCAGTAGCCACTCTGAAGGGTCCTCAAGCCTGTAAGTCGAACGTTCCTAGGGGATTGCTGGGCTATCGAGCATCTCCCTCTCGAGATTTTCTTGACCGTCTAGCGTCCCTAGGGCGTCCGAGTCGGGATGGTTAGGTAAATTGCAATTAGTATGATATAAAAGGATATAAATTCCAAGATCTAGCGGCCCTTCCTTAATAAACAATTATAGCCGCCTTATGCAAAATACGATTTCATAATTGCCTTTGTTCCAACTTTCACATTTTTCGAAAAAACAACGGAAAACTTCGTAACCTCTTTTCTAAGCCGAGCGACTTTAACAAAAGACTCCGATTTAATTTTTAAAATGTTCGCAATACAATATTGTTATGTTTGTGACAGTAGGATTTGCTCTTGTCATTTAGAAGCTGGCAGTGTCGTGTATTTTGACAACTGTCAACGTCGGAACATGGAAACTTCGAGACGTTACTTTTCCTAAAGTTGTTGGACAGTTCACTTTGAGTCCAATGATACTTTTTGTATTATAATATTATTGTTTGAATCTCGGTCAGAATATGTTTAGGATCTTAAGGTTCATAATTTCATAAGCTCAAATGACTTGGACGCTTTCAAATCAGAGTCAAGAGGAAGTGCTTCCGTGGCACTACCATAGAGAAGCACTGCAGTGACTCGACTGTAGCGCAGTAAGAATGCGTTTGTAACACATCAGTATTTTAACTCTCAGTTATATACCGATGAGATGCCGATATTACACGGTTCAATCAAATTGAAGCAATGCCATTGATAAGCATTGAACATTGCCAATTGAACGACGTTTCCAATTAACACGTATATCCTATAAATGATGTTCAATGTTTACTTAGCGCAATGAGATGTCGCGCCAACTCGTGCTCGCGAAAGCTTCGCTGCCGTGCACGGAATGAGTTGTCGTTTAATCTTCATGTTTACACCCTTCAATCGCATTGAACAATGAAGTCAATGACCAACATTAAAACAATTTCATTGAAAGCGTTCGGCAAATTTAAGCTTTCAATGACATTGGGCGATCGCATTGAAATGTATTTACACGTTTCAATGCCATTGAAGCAATGTAATTGAAAGCAAAAGGGGTAGAGCAGAGCTCAGGTAACATTTAGTTACATCTAAAGCCATGTCTGGCAATATGGGCCATGTAGACGTACATACATAAAATAGCATCAAGCCTAAAAGTAACAAACCTGTAGTGAACCAACCTACAAAAGCCAACAACCAGGACAAACTGCGGAGTTCTGGCGACCTTACTCACCAACAGAAACACAACACTACAATAATGTATTGTTATTTGACTGTGGTCTTCTGTAAGGTGGAGGTACTACCCCAGTTCGGGCTGCTTCAGATTCAAGCGGCTAGTCCGCTTTGCCCTACTTGAACTAATTTGAGCAAACTTTCTAATTGAAAATTGTTTCTATTTAGAATGCTACGGCCGCACACATCACGATAACATTCGTGCGATAAGCTTCTCCTTCGGCCTACCGTGAATGTGCATGGCCACACATTGCGCGCTGTAAAGTCTGTCTATATTTTATGGCAATTATTTTTTATTATGTCAGGAATTATTGTATAAGAAAAAAGCAAGGCTAAACAATATTGACTCACACTCCTAATTGCTAATAAGTTCTTAAATCTTGTCGTTATTCCAATCCATAGTAGAAAACTAATTTAAACCAACACGTCCGCTGCGCAAGATGTCTGTGCGCCGAGGGCGCCGACTGAAGACCACGAAATGTGGCCACGCAAGCGAAGGACATAACGATAAAAACGCTTTGATGTGCACCAGTTTACCAACAACGGCGCGATGTACTTGCGACTTCGCACGAAGTGCCGAAGTATTCGCGAATATTACAATATTCGCGACATCGCAATGTGTTCGGCCGCAGCAGTAGAAGAATACTTAAATTACAACACAAAATAAAATTAATGTATTATTTACAAATTTACAATAGAATATTTGAAATGGAAAGATGTTATTAATCTGACATTAATTACATTACATAAATATTAACATCATGATCTCAATAATTTTAACCCAAATTATGTTATCTCAAAAATATAATGTTAAAATTATGATTTCTTTGTTTTCTTACCCACAAAATTATTAATATTTAAATGCATTTTCATTCCTTTACTTTATTTTATATTGTATTGTTACTAAATCTAATCAAAACTGTTATGTTAGACAAGCTCTTTATTGAACAATTATAATATTCAATCAAAATTTGCAATATTATATGTACTCACTATAAAAAATATTGTTATTGTTTAAACACAATTTTTTTCATCTGAAGTCGTAATACGTACTATTTTTAAAATCGTATGATACTTAATATTAATTAATTAATATTGCTGTATCCTAACAGGGTTCATGTTGATACCAAAAATTCACTTTAAGTTGTAAACACATTACTTATCGCCATAAAGCATTTGAATTTGAATACATTATACTAAATGATATTAAAATTATAATAACGCTTGTCATTTATCCACACTCTCATTTGACTAGTAGGGGACTAGGTAGTATGTAATTTGATTCTATTACAATTTTATAACAGCTTTTTTTTTGTTATAGATAACAGGAGAATCAGGAGGAACCTACAGATGATGATATCACAGCATTTTGGGGAAACCACAGTTATGCCGGGAGGAGATGTAAGTACTGAAAACGACATAACAATAGTGCGCTTACATTAGTAATCGTAAATAAGTTATCGTTATTAAACGATCGCAGAAGTTAAGCTAATAATTGCGCGGTTGGTAATTAATTTAAGATAAGATTTATTTCTCTTAAACTAAATAACATAATAAAATCTAAATAAATTACAGAAATATAGTGATACAGAAAATAATAATGAATTAATACTAAGTATGAGAATTACATAATAAAAATTTATGTCGAAGAGTTCTTAATTAATGCGACTAAAGATTTGAATGGGACGATTAAAGAATTGGATGGGTGATCAAAAATCTTTCCAAAACATCATTGCTTTGGAAGGTACGTTAAGCTGACCCTGGCTGCTGCCGAAAGACAGTCGTAAAGAACAAGTCACTTCTGAAGTCAGAAATGGTGACTTTTAAAACTCTGAATGAGCGATTGCATTTATTATCCTATTGACTTTCTACTGCCTGTATATTTTTACCTGTTCATCTATTCTGTATCTAATAAATTTGCTTGTTCGCCTTTGCCTTTGGTTGTTTGAAGGTATGGCGCTATTAACACCGATCTTAAAACGCATACTTTACGTAATTTGAAACGTCGGTAGTTGTGCGTGTAGTCAAGGTGGCCTCGGTTTCTGTATGAACGGAGATCGATTCCCGGGCTGCCGTCCATTAGTCTACCGATGTCAACCCACTCCTTGCACAATCGCACTAGCAGTATTAATATTAATGTGTTAGCAGGAGAATCTTAATATATATAAATCTCGTGTCACAATGTTTGTCCTCAATGGACTCCTAAACCACTTAACCGATTTCAATCAAATTTGTACACCGTGTGCAGTTTGATCCAACTTGAGAGATAGGATAGTTTTTATCTTGATAAGTAGTATTTTTTTTTTACTGCAGATACAATGTTACAGGTCAGTAGTATGAAATTACCACAGCAACGCGTGGCCGGGCAGCTAGTAATAATATATTTTTGTTATAAAAAAATCAGATCTTGGTTCTGCTACCCATTATTTACATAAAAATTACGAAAATGCAATCTTTACAAAGTCAAAACCTTAAAGAACAACACTGATTTTAATTTTACGAACTGAGCGTAAGTTTAATCAAAGTCTTCAAACAATAATAGACCCTATCCCTATTGTTTTAGATCAGTCTTCAGTGTGTTGTCAACGGACCGCATCCCGCAAGATTTGTTTGGGAGAGAGATGGTATTCTTATATCATCTAACACGGATTCCAGGTATCTATACCATCATACCACCTATGCATATTAAGCAAAGAAATACTTTGTACCCTTTTGAAGCATAATTGCGCGCACGGAGGAGGGTGATATTTGCCGTAATTAAAGTTCAGATTACATAAGAAGTGCAGATAAATAAAAACTATGTATATTATTTATTATAATAGTCTAAGAGCTGTTGGGAGATCGACCTTCACCGATCTGATAACTTGATAACTTGATCTGATACTTATTAACAAATATAAATTAAAAACAAACTATGATAACTTGCCTATCGAAAAGTGTTCATAGCTTAACTTAACTTTAAAGCTTGTTTGTTTATAAATTATATTTGATAATAAATATGTCTCATCGAGTAATCAGATCGGTTAAGGTCGATCTCCTACGGCTCCTCACTATAAGAATGTTGAATAAGAATGTCGATACTTTTTGTCAACAGTCGACGTAGGGCACAGTGGAGTAGCTCGAATTTGGAGCAGCGAGTGGTACCTCCACAGTCAAATAACACTACATTTTTGTGGTTAACACTTAATTTTTGTGGTGTTGTGTTTCTGTTGGTGAGTAAGGTTGCCAGAACTCCACTAGGTAGGGAAGGGGATTAGGGTTGGTAACAGGCGAGTGTTGCAATCGTCTATAGGCTACGGTGGCTGCTTACCAACACGCACGTATGCTTGTCTGTGAACCGAATAACAAAAAAAATCTACTTTTAGTTTCTTTAGACAATATTAATCGTATTTACGATGAACGAAGATAAACAGCATTCACTAACATATAAAATGTCTCAAAACAGAATAGAAATTCCATTTTTATTCATACCATGAAGCTTACCTGATAAAATTTGCTACGACTCTGTAAGACTCGCTACGGGCTATGCTACGAATTCGTAGCAAGTTCGAGTGCAGACTGATTCGTAACGAGCGAGGAGTTATTACGTAACTTATAAGAAATGGAACTTGCTAGTAGTCTCTAGCTGTGCTCCAACTTGTTATATAATATTTGCTCTACGAACTTTTAATGCATAATGCGACACGTGCGATGCAATATGACAAGATGTGGTCTTTCGCTTAAAATAAAGGGCGCATCGCTCAGAATTTTCACTCAGTATTTTCTTGATTAGGACTTAACAATTTTCCGTGATAAGTCATTTCATTATGTGGCTTTGTGAAAACGCAGCTCAATGAGACACGGCATACGGTGTCGCAGTGTGAATATCAAAAAGTTGCAGTAGGTACCTGCTTTCAATGTCGGTTAGAAAAAAAACCGCATCAGTTCATCACATTTAAGTAGTTTCAATAAAACTCGATGAGGGGTCATCGAGTTTTATTGAAACTACTTAAAGAGCTGGTGACCTGCCGACAATATTAAAAGAATCATGCATTAATAAACGAAGGAATTACATGAATTAAATCCACCAGCCCCATTTCACCACCGGGACACAAGACGGTGGTTAAGTTACCAACTTTAAGTTGTATATGTCCTACCATCCGCACAAAACGATTTGCTAACTCTTATAAAACGCGAACAGCTAAGTAGTGGAACTTGTTTCCTGATGGTGTATTCCCTGATACTCATAACTTGGGTGACTTCAAGGCGAGAGTGAATAGGCTATTTCTAGGTAAGCATGTAACATCGTAGGCCACATCTTCGCTTAAGATTAGGTGAGCATGTGGTCAAAAGTTGTCCAAAAGCTTTCCTATAGTCACAAAAAAATACTGTAGTTGTGTTATGAATGAAAGCGTGCTGGACAACAGTAGTGTGGTAGCACCTTGCCTACGTCTTTCCGTAGTTGACCTTAGGTCTCTTCGTCCACACCCTTCTCACTCCTCCCGCAGCCTGTCTGTACGGAGAGACCTTTTTACTTTCTCGTATACGTAGCATTGAATAAGTCTTGTAGTCGTCAAAAAATACGACCTCGAGATTTTGACAGATTTACACGTTTTGGACCTCCCTGAGTCCAAAAATACCGTTTTTGGAATTATGTCTGTGTGTGTGTCTGTGCTTGAGCACGATAACTCAAGTATGCTTTGACTTATTACAACCAAACATGCATGTATGACATCAAAAAATACGGTTTCTTTTGAGTCGTTTCTGGTATACGAGAAAGTCAAGGGGAGATCACACCCGATTTTTTTCGACGGAAAAGATTTTGTATCTACCTTAGTTGCGATAAGGGGCTGCACTAGGGTTTTATGGGAGTCTCTGGGACTACAGCATACCCACTCAAACTGTCGATATGTACGGAAAGACCTAAGCAAGGGAACGACGAGCCAGCATGAACTGGAAGTTGGCAACTTACCGCACTGTGGTTCTTGAGCTTGTTCCGAGGTGATAAAATCGGGGTTTACAAGGTAAAATAAACTCCTCCTATTGTTAAAGTCGGTTAAAATGTAGACCATGAACCATAAGAAATAATTAATTGACACCTTATTCATCAAATTCGGATGAATAGTTTAGTCGCTATGGAGAAACATACAAAGACTACTAAAATCATAACCCCCCTTTTTTGCTTCGCGTAGTCGGGTAAAAACGGGTATTAAAACAAAATCAAACTATTTCACCTCGAGTACTTAAGATAATATATCCAAAAGATTGGCATAAGGTAGACGTGATCGAGAAAGTTATATGGAAAATGGAATGTTCGATTTAGATAAATCTTTTTGTATGCCAGCCGTGTCGTATTACGGCGTGGAGAATTGTGAATCGAGTTATCATGGTTTGATTTATAGATTCGCTTATATCGGATAAAAGATTTTTTAATGTAACAAAATTCAAATGAAAACGGGATCTACAATTAAATTTGTTTTGAGACGAGGGTCAGCAGGTTCAAAGTTAAAAAAGTCTGAGTAAGATATTCTCTTTACAAATAAGTGTAAAATCCCAGAGCTAGATGTAACCTATTTTCTGAAAGAAGAAATATGTGGATCAGAGTAGTGTTACTATGTGCGTTGAATGCACTCATGCTTGCTTAGTTATGTGCTTAAGGTGAGTAAAAATCGGACTCACTTCACTTACATTTTGAAGGCTGATTTTTTCATCTGGCTGATTGTATAAAGTTTTGAAATAGATCCATGATAACATATACATATAAAAATCAGCCTTCAAAATTTAAGTGAGTCTTATTTTTACTCACCTTTAGCACCGATTGGCCGTCTCACCAACTTAGCAAGTTGCGTGTAATCAACATACATCTTCTTCTTTTAAATGAATGGCGATCGCAACACAAAGATTACGCATTGCGCCAATATCAAGTGAAAATTTAACAATGTAACCGACAATTGTACAATGATCTCTCAACACGTGTTTTTGCAACAAGAACTCTAGAGATCCTTCAACATACATCGATACACACATTGATTTATAATTACCAACGTTTATAGATTGGCAATGAATGGACTAGGGTGAGACCTAAAAAATGCACTAATGTGTTATTAATACGCATGTGTGCGTGAAAAATAGTACTGCAGTCTGACAGTTGCTGTCTTTTCTACGTGACTGACGGACCGACTTAGGCCGCCTTTCTTATAAAAAGGTCAAGCAGATGACTCCTTTCCACCTGATGGTAAGCAGAAGTGGAGTCCACATGCGAAGATAGCTGGTGCAAGAGATGAACCGCCGCGCTAACCACCACTTGCCGACCTGCAATGTGCTTCTTCACGTCTCGTTTGAATGACCCAGGATTGTAGGAAGGAGGGAACACATGTGCTGGCAGTGAATTATATTTCTTGATTGTGCGACAAAGAAACGAGTTGCCAAATTTCTTAGTTCACGTTGGAATGGTAGCCACAGTTTGTCGGTGACAATGTAGACCAGCACGTGTAGTCCTTAGAAGGAAAGGAGGTGGGATTAGGGAAAAAATCTCCTCAGAGCACTCGCCGTGGTACAGACGGTAGAAGGCGCTCAATGACGCAACATTGCGACGCAATTGGAGAGGCTCAAGGTGTTTAGTCACCTCTTCATCGCCGATGATGCGGGCCTGCGTGTACGTGATATGGTCTCGTCCATCTATCTCGTTCTAATAAACGTGTTAGTATGCCCTTTCTCTTTCACATTGTCCATCTACAGTTTCCTATGTCTATGGATACACTAGTCTATTCTACAAATTTCGTCTTTCAGAAAATAAGTCACATCTGGCGATCTTGGACTATTGATAATATTTTCTTTTCCCAGATACGTCATAGGACAGACCATGGCTCCTGATGGTGGGGTGATCACCCAACTCAATCTGTCCCATGTGATGGTTGATGATGGAGGCTTATTTGCTTGTGTGGCGCATCATGGAGACACTTCGCTATCACATCAAGACAGATTGAACGTTTATGGTGAGTGATAAAAGATAAACGTGCTTATTTTAAGTGATTCTGACTTTTTTAAATATTTTTTGATAGTGGTTTTTATTTTTGATACTAGTATAGTATTTTTTACGATTTTGTAAATATTTCCTTGTTTTACCACCAGCTCATTTCCGTTGCTTACACTGAGAGTTGGTTTGTCATTGGCCTTAAACAGGAGTATGCATTCTGCCTTTTTGCTTTTTGAAATATAAAATTTAGTTATTTTCATCCCCGGTGCAGTGGTCGGCATCGTCGGAAAACAGCTTTTTTTTGTTACGAGATGGCAAACAAGCTTGCGGCCCACCTGATGTTAAGTGGTCACCGCCGCCGATAGACACTTGCAATATTAAGTGTAAATCACTTAACACCGCAAGTGCGTTTGTCATCCTGAGGACTAAGATTATATGCCCTCCATGCCCAGTAATTACCCTGGCTACCTTTCCCTTCAATCCGAAACACAGCAAATTGCTTCACGGCACAAATAAGAAAGGCGGTGGTACCTACCCAGACGACCCTACATATGGGTCTACCACCTAGTAAAAAGCTTTCTCTTAACTACAACTTTCGGAACTCCTCGCGTTAAAGCGTGGACCTTGGTGGGTCCTCATTCCTATAAGGCGAACTTTCCTAGAATATTTCAAGACAACGAGTCTCTTCCGTTACGTTGTCTCAACTATAAGCTTTTAGAGAGGTGAAACACAAACATAATCAAACTTCTGCATGTTATTTTGCAACTTATAAGAAGTTATTTATACGAGTAGCAAGCAGTAAATAATATAATGTTGCCTTTCATTGCAGATAACAGGGACAATATGCCAATAATTTTAATAGTTCTGAGTTAAGCGGATATATTCAATATTGAAGCGAAAATAATGTTTTATACTGAATCTAAAATATATTGAACACGTACTGAATAAATTCATTTATTCTAAAATAATTGTTTATATCAGCATAAATACACTTTACGGAAATATTGCAGAATAAATAAACAAATGGATGTTTAAAATTGTAATCCTAAACCATTAATTGCTTGTTTGAATTGTTGACCATAAATGTATCTGAATCAATTAGAATATTTGTTTTAAGCATGGTTACATAATTTTGTTGAGCTCATGTATGAGCGAAAGTTTTAGTAGCGATTGTTATTTATCAATGGGACAAATAATTCTCAATTACTTCCTGAAAGTTTTTCAAAGAAATAAAAAATGTGTAGATTGAGGATAATTTTCTTTTGATAACTATTCCCGTTAGCTGCTTATAACCGTCACCCGTTAACGAGTTTTTTGAGATGGTGAATTTTTATAATGGGCTTTCTGTTGGAGGTTGTATTAGACCAGTTAATTAATACAGGCTGGTATAGTAATCTGGTTACGACGCATGTCACTTTTAATTGTATAATCTGTTTGTAAAACGTTGTTTTGGGTGTTCCACTGTTATTCGTCGTGGTGGAGTGGTCAGTATAGCTGGCTACACATCAAGCGGTCCGGGTTCGAATCCTGGTAGCGGCAAAATGTTTGTGTGACGAACACGAATGTTTGTTTGCGAGTCATGGTTGTTTATATATTTATTTAAGTTTATTTATAAAATATCTAAAATTATTATGTAGGTATATTAAAAAAAATGTCCGTGATCTAGTATCCGTAACACAAGTTCTTAATGATACTTACTTCGGACTAGATAATTGGTGTGAGCGTGAAAATATATTATTATTATATTATTCAATCTGTGACTAGTTATTCCTATTACTTTTTCGTAAAGGAGCTACTCTCTTTATTATCTAGACGTTAGACAGTTTAAGGAGGCGCAGACCTGACTAGCGCTTTTGTAGGCTTAATTTTGCTTGATTTTTAATTTATTGCATCAGTTGACAATCACGAGCAACAACGTGTTTCCATCACTATACGGGCGTTTTCCCCTAAGGACTACGAAATTGTTGCCTTCAAGAAAGGCGTGGAAAAGTTTTTACTAGGTTGGCAACGCGCATATGGTACTAGTATTGCAAGTGTCCATATGCTGTGGTATCGCTTACCGTCAGCCGGACCGTGCTCAATTGCTAATAATATGGTTTACCAACAATATTTCAAAATTTCACATAATGCGTTACAATCATTCGCTTGTCCTGTTCTCAGATTTATTTGGAATCAGCGTATTATGTATTTTGGTCCCCCTTCTCGATCAGCCGTCATCTCAACATTAACACTCTTTGATTTCCTATTATCTTTCACACAGTCTATCCATCTTTTCTTCTGTTATCTTTTCTTCTGTTGTCTTCTCCCTCTCTATATCCATACACATTCACTCTCATCACTTCCGCACGTAGCACGGAGGTATACTTCATATACAGGGTGTAAAAGATATGAACAGTCAAACGAGAACCATGTATTCTGCTCACCATCATATTTTTTTTTTCCTTCAGACTATACCTGGGAAATTGATAGTTACAAATTTATTGAAGGTCAAAGTCATAATTTTTATTTTATTTTTTTATGAACACGTATTTTATACGTTATTTCTTAATTATTGTCCCAAGAAACATTATCATTTTTTTTAGTATTTCATAACAAAAAATGGCTTCAAAACGTTAGCGTTCAATGTAGCTCACTCGAAGCGCACGGACACTAACGAACGGGGCCGCCGTCTGGCAAAATTATCGCGGTTTTGCGAGTTGCGTGCGAGTTGAGCCCTTTACATTGCGCGGTACAATTTGCAATTTTTTTTTAACACCAAAAAATAAAATTCATTTCCCAGCAATATTTTTTTTGAAATATGTCTTATTTTGATGTATAGAATACATGGTTCTCGTTTGACTGTTCATGTCTTTTACACCCAGTATATTTCATAGTGTAATGTTGATGGATGCGGGCAGCGCAGGACCGACCGGTTTGGAGATCCTTGGGGGAGGCCTATGTCCAACAGTGGGCGTCTCTCGGCTGAAATGATGATAATGTTGATGATGATGATAATTTATTTATACTTACATTCTTGTTTCAGGCCCTCCTTACATTCGAACACTACCGCCATTAAAAGTACAAAGTGGCCAAAGTGTCACCTTTAGATGTCCGTATTACGGTTATCCAGTAAGGTAAGATTTGATTTGAAAGTTTCATCTAACGGGAATTACAAACCAATTGAACTCAAAAACAAAATCATTTAATACAAGTTAGAGCATCAATTAATAATATATAAAAAATACTTTAACAAAGTAAGTCAGTCGTGAGAAGTATTCTAATAGCATAGTAATGATTAAGTTTATCATGTTGAATTTTTATGGACTTATCCATTATTAATTTACAAGTTCATTACAATATTTGCAATAACTTAATATTAGCATTTCCAAATCCCCACACTGAGCCTTATAATCAAAAATGTATTTGTGCTAAATCCCTAAAGGATTGGTCTGGGATCTGCAATTTCCATTAGCTACAGATATTAAACCCGAATCAAAATTTCCAGAGAAATCACATGGGAATACAAAGGCAAAGAAATAGCGGCTGACATATCAACACAGACAAATCGTTTCAAGCGTTTCTCGAACAACACTGAAATGAGTATAGAAATATTTGGACGAAAACCTAAATTAAGAGCCAAAAGAGAAGCTACAGTGAATGTTGATGGAGTTTTAAATATAGCTAAAGTTACTAAAAGTGATAATGGAGCATCTTACGCCTGTGTAGTTAAAAGTCCATCTGGAGAAATGGCTAAGAGATCTTTTGAGTTGCATGTTGTGGAACCTCCTCAATTAGAAGAAATATTGTTAGCCCAGGACTTGCAGGAAGGGCAGATAGTACAAATACATTGCAACTTGAAGAGTGGTGATTCACCTGTTTATTACTCTTGGTTGAAGGATGGGAAAAAGATTCCGACTCATCTGAAGGTATTTACGAACATTGATTAGATTATATTATTTAAATGCACATCAAAGAACTTATCATCCGTCAATTTATACGCATCAAATATACTGATTGCACATCAAAACCCGGGCAAGAAATAAAAAGGTAGGTTGGGCTATTTTTTATGACCAGGTGGTGTGCCCTCTTTTTGGGAGAGTCCAATGTCTTATGTACCTACCTACATGGCTTAGTGAGTAGGTTAGGGTTATTTATTTTGCTGTGCAATCCGTATTTTTGATATACAAAAGGAAGATTTTTTGATTGGCAGTTCAACACTAACTACCCATTAGTAATTCCAATCAATGCAGTTTCGAAGTACTGTTGATGCATTCTGTGGATGTTATTATGCTAATTGGATGTATTTCTTGTATTAAATAAAACTACTATTACGGATGCTACTCGCTTGTCTGAAAAATATTACGAAATGTCTTGCAGTAATATCATTTCAAAATGTGAAACTCAAAAACACGGGAGTTAATCCGTAATAGTAATATAGTGCTTGCGCAAATCCAAGAGAGCATCAATTATTTCTTGTATTACTTATAGAGCACGGTTCCTAACATTGTAGTTTTCAGTTAAACTAAATATACTTCCATTACTTACCTAAATATGCTTATCCATGTAGTTATTATGTTATATTGGACAGTCTTGATGATAAGTTGATTAACATTACCTGTGCAAATGACATAATAATAATGCTATCGGATCTTATAAATGAAAAAATATACAGGGTGAATTTTTCAAGTGGGCCTTCAGGGACAAATCCTAAACTAAGGAATATCGAAAAATGCTCAAAGGAGTCCCGAGCCCGATTTAGATGAAAACAAAAACTGCATCATTGGATTTTTAAAAAATCAATAATACTAGCCAGGAATCAAACCCAATGATTTTGAATAAAAAACACAGTCCGTATTATTACACCATTCGATCTGGGAAGTAATGATATACAGGAAACTAATGGAAAATGTTAAATTTTAGTAAAATATTTCTGGTTCCACTGTGGTTGAAGCGATAATCAAAGCAATGATCATTATATTTTTCAAAAATCCAGTGATGCAGTTTTGTTTTAATCAAAATCGGTCTCGCGACTCTTTTTAGCATTTTTCGATATTCCTTAGTTTAGGATTTGGCCCTAAAGGCCCGCTTGAAAAATTAGTAATAAGTAGGTACTTAGCTAAACAGAAGAAAGAAAAAAAAGCAACAATAACACTTCACTAGTTACGCTAATTAAAATATACAGCTATAATACATATAATTAACGATTGTTTGAAGTAAACAGAATTACAGTTCTAATTACTTAAACTGGCAATTTATTCTCAAAGAAGTGCAGAATTTTCAACATATTATATAATTAATATTTCTTGTCTAATACATTGTCATACATGTATAATGTTTTCGTCTTCAATGGTATTCCATTTAATTTATTTAGTCACGTAGGATCGAAGATTGATTCACATTTCACCGATTCAAATTGTTGCCTTATTTTTAGATCGTTGAAAGAAGTATGGAAGTGTTCAGTGTTTTAATTATAAAGAACGTGTCTTTGGAACATTGTGGAACGTACACCTGTGTTGCAGCCAACCACGTAGCCAAAGTAAATAGGACTGTTAATTTGTATATAAAAGGTAAGAATATAATTTAAATTATCGGTCTTGCAAGGATTGTAAGGATACTTTTGAATTCTAAATTTAATTTAAGGAAATGCCAAATAAAATTACTAAAAATTCCACAATCCACTTAATCATTTTCTTAATCTCTAATTAAATGGCTTTTATATCTAGATGTTCATTGTACAAGTCGCTAATTTCCTTTATCTGTCTTAAACACCGTCGAGCTTCGATAAACTAAGAGAAAGTTGTGCGTGTATGTTTCTGTCAAAGGTGTTACGTAAAGTAAATCTAATTGTTTTTTAGTTGCTCCTAAATGGAGTGAAGAGCCTCAGAACACTTCGCTGTTGTTAGGGAGAAGTGGTCATATATCATGCAGCGCTAATGGATATCCCCAACCTCAGACGCACTGGCTGAAAAGAGACGGTAAGATTTCTTGTCACTTTTTACTCTTTTGCTGAGGCCGCATACCTATCTACAGTAATTTGATGTATGTACGTACAAGTATATATTATTTACTCAACTCCACTCCGTTTGGTAATAACCTGAATCTACCAATAATAAGCGATCACCATTCAATTATATAGACTAACATTGGTAGAATCTACTACGGATTTATCAACAAAAAGTATTATTTGGTTAATAATTCTCACACACTACAATCCGCGCACCGTTTTGTAATACGGCGTGTTATAAGATCAGCCTGCGATATAATAGGTTGGGGAAAAAGTTTCTTCGCATTTTTTAAGAAAATTCAAAACATTTTTTAATATAGTTTATTTACATTTAACTAAAGTATGTAGGTACCATTTTGTTCGATAACTTTTTGCCATCTTGTAGGTAGCGACATGATCCCATTGCTATAGAAATTTTGGGACTTCTGGTCAAAATACCGCGACAAGTGGTTTTGGCAGTCCTCTCGGATGTTAACCTGACACTGCCTAAAGAATTCTGAAGAGACCGAAACAGGTGGAAATCTGAAGGTGCAAGGTCAGGACTATACGGCGGATGCATTAACACCTCCCAGCCAAACTCTCTTAATTTTTGCTGAGTGGCTAAAGATGTGTGAGGTCTAGCGTTATCATGATGAAAAACCACACCCCTTCTGTTGATTAATTCCGGCCGCTTTCTCTCAACTTCTTGCTTTAATCTCATCAGTTGTTCGCAGTAGAGTTCAGAATCGATGGTCCTGCCTGGTGGTAATAGCTCATAATGAATAATGCCCTTCCAATCCCACCACACACACAGCATCACCTTGTTGCGAGTTAACCCGGGTTTCGCCACAGTCTGTGAAGCCTGACCGGCCTTTGACCACGACCTTTTTCGCACGTTCTTGTCGTACGTGATCCACTTTTCATCACCAGTTATCAGCTTCTTCAAAAATGGTTCGGTTTCATTACGTTGTAATAAAGAATCACAAACGAGTACACGGTTCATTAGGTTTCTTTCAGTGAGCTCGTGAGGTACCCAAATGTCGAGCTTTTTTGTGAACCCAGTTTTTTTCAAATGCGCCAAAACTGTTTTGTGGTCAATTCACAGTTCTTCAGCTACGTCGTAACTACTGACATGCCGATCTTGCTCCACTTTTTCAAAAATGGCATCCATTTTATCTGTAATAGGGCGACCAGAGCGACGTGCATCTTTGACAACAAAATTTCCGGATTGAAAACGCTTAAACCAAATTTGTGCTACTCTCACAGACACTGCACTAGGTCCATAAACATCGCAAATTTTTTTCGCGGCTTGCGTTGCATTTTTACCTTTTTTGTAGTAAAATTTTAAAATGTATCGAATTTCTTCATTAGATTCACTCATCTTGGCGGTACGAAAAACAAATAAAAATCACACATTTTCCTAATTTGAATTTGGAATTATGTTCTTTAAAATTTAAACTTTCAATGATACCAAAACCAGCCAGATACAAATAGTATAGCCAAAGAGATTTTATTACAAGTTTATACATACTATAATGCGAAAAGACTTTTTCCCCAACCTAATATATACTAATCTAATTTCACCAGACGAAACAGCAGACTCATTGTAAATTGTAAATAAGAATAAAGATGGTTGCCATTTGTTGTGGTGATCGTCGTTCGTCGGTGTCACTGCGTCTGTCTCGCTTGTGGTCTCTCGCGTTGTGGTGTTTGTGGTATGTCGGTCGGTTGTTTGGTGGTTGGTGGTGGCTGACAGGATCCTATTGTTATTTTAAGGTGACGCGAAGGGCAAGTGACATTGGCTATACTGAGTGGAGCATCCAAAGCCTGCTTAACATACACAGAAAATAAAATACTACTTATTGATATTGCTTAACAATATGCTACCTTTTTTCATATTATCATTCAAATCATCTATAACACGAATAAAGTTTTATTAAAAAGCTTCAGTGGTTTTCAAGTTATGCCACTTTTTTGGGTCGACCAATTTACTGTTTTTGAAAAATATTTACACTAAAATGTACAATTTTTCAAATATTCTCATACTATTTTGATTGTAAGTAGTTCTTTAATCAGTAAAGATTTGATAAATTCTCTGTTTTTATTATATTTCATCGACATAAGTATACAATATAGAAAACAAATAATAAAGATGTGTGTCCTCTAGTGGTATCAGAAACATGGCGTCCAGTCCTGGAGGTAGCAGGTGGGGGTGTACTAAGCCTGTCTAACGGGTCCCTAATATTCGACTCCGTCGCGTTATCCGACGCAGGCCTTTACACCTGTCACGTGGAGAACGGCGTCGGGGAGGCACTTAGCAAGACTATTTGGATCTCTGTAAATAGTAAGTATAGTAAAAAAGAAATTCTTTTGGCAAATAGTGTAAAGCATGAAGTTGTCGTTGGACTATATCGATAGACAAACGCATCTGTTCTTTTCTCTGTTTGAAAATATCCGTCATTAGAATCGCTTTTTGTCGATTATGTTGAATTTTAGTTTCATTTATCAATAGTTCTATACTCGCACTACTGTTTTAAGTTCTTTGTTCATTTGTTTCTCTACATAATTATAATACATAATAATAATTTCTACACATAATACTAGCTGACCATCAAACGTTTTTGTGGCTAATTAACATTTACAATAAAACTAAAGTGAGAACTACTTATTAATATAAATAAAATATATTCTATAGTATAAGGTGGGTCAAGCAAAACACATTAACAAGATTTCATCTAAATGAGTTCAGTAGTTTCTGAGATTAGCCCGCACAAACAAACAGAAAGATAGAAAAACATTAAAAAATGGGATTTTGGTTTGGTAACATGCGAATAATCTTATGAGCTTGGAAAAAAGCATTTATTTCGAAATCACAGACAGAATTTCAATTTTATTTATATATTTGTAGATTAAGTAGCACTACTGAACATGCTAGTACAAACAAATGACCGAACATTTGAAAACGCTTTGTAGTAAGAATAATTGTTGTGTACTTTATAAGAAGCAAAAGCTCGAATTTGTAGTTTTATATTTTCCAGCAATAATTAAAAAATTGAGGAATGAAAATATCTTGGTTGATTCAGAAACTTAAGAACTCGGTTAGAGGTAAAGTACTTAAGGCTCTAATTGTTTCTCTCTTAAATTTTAACAATTTGTCCTAGGTTTATTTATATAATTTAAATTAAGAAAATAGGCATTTTAAATAAGTTAGTAATTGCTAACAATACAATGATACAACAAAAATCCCAAAAATTGTGCACAAAACATTTTAACCCTACAACTGCGACGTCATTGCAGAGCCCGTGACATTCGACGTAGTGTCGCGAAACGTGACAGCGAAACTCGGACAGCACGTCACTATAGAGTGCCACGCCAAAGGAGACGACCCTATAAGGATTATGTGGACGAGGAACACTAAGCCGATTAATCCATTGACGCAAAGGTAACGTAGCGTTTGAGATTTCCTTTTAGGATTAGAAATCGATGGAAAGAGATTATGCAAGTGTTTTAGAAAGATGCAGGGATCAGGAAAGCTGTATTTATTCATGTTGTATACACACACATACATATATTATCACTCTCATACTCCCAAAAGGGTTCAGCAAAACTTAAGTAACATTATGTATTAAATTGATGGCGCAGAATCATCACAGCAACGATGGCACCAAATGGAAGTCACGACCCTCATCACTGAAGAACACGACGCGAGGAGGAAATATATTAATGTATATGCTGCTATGATGATATACACTGGCGTGATAAACGAGATGTGTGGTTTATGAGAAGACTAACTTTTGCCCGCGACTTCGTCCGCGATTTCTAACTGAAAGGCGAATGTACCAATTGTTTTGGATTTTACCTTGAAATAACGGATTTGCATACAAACTTTGCACCCCATTTTCACCACCGAAAATCACCCTCTAGAATTTCGAAAAATCTCTTCTTAGTGCACCCCTAAACTTCATGCCATCACTCCTGAATCTCTAGACTGTACGTCTCTAGACGGTTTGGGCTGTACGTTGATATGTCAGTCAGTCATTCAGTCAGTATTCATTTTTAGGGTTCCGTACCTCAAAAGGAAAAAACGGAACCCTTATAGGATCACTTTGTTGTCCGTCTGTCTGTCTGTCTGTCTGTCAAGACCCTTTATCTCAAGAACGCGTGGACGTATCAAGCTTAAATTCACATGAAATACTCAGGTCTATTGCCCCTTTATGCTGTGAAAATATCAAACTTATAAGCCAAGCCAATCAAAAGATACAGCAGATTATGTCGATATTTTCAACAAATTTCCGACATTCGCAAAGGAATCAAAACCTACAGGATACTTCCCGTAAACTCAGAATCTTGAAATTTGGCATGAAGCATTGTCACATAATGCAAATATAGGAAAAATTGCGAAAATCACATTTTTTTAGTTATATAATATAATAAAAATATTTTAATAAAATGAAACTTACTACCTTATTTCTCACGAACGAATAAAGGTATCAAATTGAAATTTATACCAAATACCTAGGTCTATTGTCCCTTTAAGCAGTGAAAAAATCAAACTTCTAAGTTAACGCGATCAAAAGATACAGCAGTTTATACCGAGGAACCCTCGGTGTGCGAGTCCGACTCGCACTTGGCCGGTTTTTATTTTCTCGTACGTAGTAAGTATAGAGGAAGTCTTGTAATCGTAAAAAAACTTCGACCTCGAGATTCTGACGGATTTACACGTTTTGACCTTCCTGAGTCCAAAAAAATTTTTTTTGGAATTATGTCTGTGTGTGTGATTGTGTGTCTGTGTGTGTGTGTCTATGCGTTAGCACGATAACTCGAGTATGCTTAGACTTATTGCAACCAAATTTAACATACGTGTATGACATCAATAAAAGTATAAGGTTTCTATCAAATTTTGAGCCGTCGATCACGAAAGTTAAGCCACCAAGTGCGCGGTTGGTACTCGGATGGGTGACCAAAATTTAACATGCATGTGTGACATCAAAATATAAGGTTTCTATCAACCTTTGAGCCGTTTCCGGTATACGAGAAAGTCAAGGGGAGACCACTCCCGATTTTTATATATTTGAAGAAGATATAGTGACAAGAATTGAGAAAGGGATGCTCACTCATGGACATATTAGAGAAAAGCATATATTGAACGGAAATGTGAGACGGGGAAGACCTAGGAGCCAGGAGTCGCATTTTTGAATCATTCGAAGTGAATCTTAAATTCATGCACGAAAGCAAAACGTATACGAAATTAGTTTTGATTGCTCTAAATTTTACGTATTTTAGAAACATTAGAAATGAGTGTTGCTCTAAAACTCGAATCTTATGACATTTTTCATTTCATGCAGAAAAAAAAACCGGAAGGCCATAACTCGTTCATTTTAGAAACCGGTAAGGAGTTACGGGGATACGGAACGTAAATTAAAAGTTATAATGTCACTGTCAGTGATTTGATTTTCTACTGGTAGAATATCGGAAACGAGTGGGTCGGACCACTCGTTGCAAAATTCACGAATATGAATATTCAAAAATTTTAGGGATTCATATACGAATCTTGCGATTTCATACACGATCTAATGATTTAAAAATGCGTCTCCAGGTCAAGAGTACTGGAAACCGCAGAACATGTATGACGACAGTGATGAAAGTAGATGAAGCGACAGAAATATGTAAGGATCGTAGCAAGTGGTAACAAGAATGATCTCTGCCTACTACTATGGGGAAAAGGCGTGACTTAATGTCTGAACGTAAATGTTATCCAAATAATGAGCGTGATGGTATAATGATATGTTACGGGTAATCCTAGAAGATGTAGTAAACCTAGGTTTAGCCGGGTTTACTTAGTATTACCTTAAAGTTTTGGGTAAAGTTCAAATAAGTCAAATAAATTTTAATTCGGTATTTACCCGTACTCACCTAGGTCTACCCAACTCTGGCTGGGTAATGTTAGGTGTTGCGTTATTTGTAGGTTAGGGCTTTTTTTTATGACCAGGCGGAGCAACTTCCCACCTTACCCGTAACATATATATCATTATTATTTGTTAATGATATTGTATCTCATCGAAACAGATGTGCTAGTGTATTTATTATTATTTAAAAAATTCGGGGCTTTTTGCGTCACTGCGACCTATATATTATGACTAGCTTCCAAGTAAGTCCTATTGAGGCCTTACATGTACTCCTTTAGCTAGGCAATATCTAAAAATGATAAGATATTCCTAACTCGGATTGTTGTGATATCGTCTGGGTCGAGAATGTGTCTTCCCAAATGTAGCCAACATTTGGGAAGACACATTCTCGACTCTTTTGTGAATGATACATTCACAAGAGCACAGGAGGTGCATTGGTGTTTCATGCTCCTGTTCACAGAACCTGCAAACTTGTGGTAGTGTAGCTCTACTACGCACGGTTAAAAGGAACGTGTTGTATTTTTTATTAGTTAATTATCGTTAGTTGTTGAAAAGCGTAATGTGACGTTATTGTCTTTTTAGAGTTGTTAGTATTTCATTGCGACCAGTGTTCTAATTCCCTCCCTAATAAAAAAGCGTTCATAATTGACAACATCCGCATTTGGCAGGGTAAAAATTTCCGAGGCAAAGACAGACGAAGGGTTGACTAGTACCCTTGAGTTACTTCAGACGGAGACGAGTGACGGCGCTTTATACCAGTGCAGGGCTGGTAACCCGTTTGGAGCTGATGTGTTTAATGTACACCTCACTATATTAGGTAAGAACTAAACGAACTAAGAACGAACTCTGATTTTTTGTGAAATATAATTAAAATATTAGCGATCCGTTTAAAAAACCTTTATGTTAAACCCTTATCGTGTTTAATTTGCAATGAAAGTTATAATGTCACTTCTAAACTCTCATTCATTTCATGACGAACATTAAATTGACAACATCCAAAATTTAGGACGCGTCGTGCCGGAACGATTAAGGTTCAATCTACACTTAAAATATATTCATCCGAAAATATGAATTTTCCAGTCCTCTGTCCATCGACAGTCGCTGTATCGAAAACACTATTGACAGGTCACTAATTATCGACCATATCGATAGTCCGTTTGTTGTTGATAGGTTAGTAACCCATCGTTGGAACGTTATCGATACAGCGACCGTCGATGTCTTGAACTAGACTCAAAGATAATCTAATTCTGAGTTCGACTGAACTTCCAAGTCACTTAACAAAATAATTAAAGGTATTCAAACTAACTAACTCAAAAAATACTAAAAAAATAGAAATATTTTAGAACCACCAACTCCACCAACGGATCTATCAGTGGACTCAATAAAGAGTAGATCAGTGAAGTTATCCTGGCGCGACATGACCCGATCCCTGGCCCAGTTCTACAGCGTGCAGATAACAAGTGGGCAGAGACTCGCCTGGAACGCAGCCAGAACTATCAACGTCACCAGGTAAGATAAATGGCGAGGACTGAATATTGAATAGGGCCTGAAGTGTGCTTTCATATTTTTATTAGACTTTACGTTAAACTGTAAAACGTTAAAGAGCATGGGGGTTATGTATGTATCCAAATTCCATACAACCTGGACCTGAGTTGATGGTGACGGCTTACTTAATACATTTTACGCATTATGTAAATAGTTATATAGGGTGAATTTTTCAAGTGGGCCTTCAGGGCCAAATCCTAAGGAGTCGCGAACCCGATTTTGAAGAAAACAAAAACTGCATCATTGGATTGATTGATAAAGTAATGATTATCGCCTTGAATATCGCTTCAAGCAAGGTGGAACAAGAAATATTTTATTAAAATTTAACATTTTTCATTAGTTTCCCGTATATCATTACTTCCCGGAAATCGATCCTTATTAACAACACTATCGAATGGTGGAATAATACAGGCTGTGTTCTTTTTTATTCAAAATCATTGGGTTCGATTCCTGGCTAGGATTATTGATTTTTCATTAAGCATTTTTCGATACTCAATAATGTAATGTTATAAAAAAATGTATATTACACATTTCTTAAAAAATGTTCCTATCCTATAAATTTCAATGTTGATTCGTAATCATTTGATATGGGGTTCCATAAAATCAAAAGTATTTGATTGGTGTTCCATTATCTCTAAAGTTTAGGAACCCCTGACCTATAGCATTAATGGTAATAGCAAGACATACTGCACCTACCCCAAATAAAAGAGCAGGGTAGGAGAAAAAAGAAGAAACGTAAAACGAAAAAAAGAAGTACCTACGTTATAAAACCTGGCTTTTCGTGAGTCTTAGTCTTTTTCCAGTTTTACAGTTAGTGCGACTTTTAACAATTTTGATTCGATTTGAAGGTTGGAAGGCATACGTCACAGTTTAGATGTAGAGGACTTGCAACCAGCTATGGCGTATACCGCGCGAGTGGCTGGCGGCAACCAGGCGGATTTAAGCCACTACTCTTCGCCTGTGAGGTTCACTACTACGGAAGAAGGTAATTTATATTTAGTTATCTACGTAAAATATATGTTTTGAACCGTACTTGGAGTAAAAGTTTAATAAAACATTAAATTTAAATTGAAAATATTTTAAGAATTAGGTACCAAATGATTTTAACCCTACTACGGCGAACTCAAAAGGAAGGGTTATGATTTTAGCAGTCTATGCAATGATATTATAGTATTACAGCTTGATTACAGCCTTATTCATTGACACACTCAATAAACCTATTTTAGCTAATACCTTGTTAAAAGTGTTTTGTCTCATTCATCTCGTGCCAGAGTGACAGAGACGGGGCCGGATTAAGGGGAGCGCAAGCGGGGCTACAGCCCAGGGCCTCCACAAAAGAGGGGCCCCCACAATAGAGACTTCGGAAAAAAAAATTCAAATTCAGACTAGTAAACACCAGTAAACAACTTTTCCTTTCATATTTTATTTCGCGTTTTACCTTTACCTACGGTACAGTCAGCTTCATAATGATATGATGTGGCAAGGTGCTCAAAAACATGTTAGGAGCAAAGTTTCAATAATATCTGCGCATTTAAAGTTATCAAAATATTGTACACAAACAACCAGTCTTATATATCTTCCTACCATAAATCTCCAATTACATATGCACGATTAAAATGATCTTTTATATGTACGCATAACTGCTCATTGGTATCTAAGCGTTCAGAGTACTCATAAATATCTTCACTTACATAGATTATTCCATTTTCAATAGATTGAAATTTAGACATTAAGGACCTTCACAGATTTTTCTTTAAATTGGTATTTTTGCGATTTGTTATGTTTTATTTTTTTTACAATTTCCAGACGGAAAATTTGCAATGGGAACTTGCCCATGGTAGCAACTAACCTTCTTGGTAGCAACTAATTTTTATGACAACTTCTATCAGCGATTTTGTGAGCAATTTTGTTAGCAAGTTAATTTCCGCTCGTTCCTTTTTACAGCGACAATCGCTTCGCCCGGGATACAGACTGACTTTAATGATGAGCAACTATTTGTAGCAACTAGGCGTTTCAGTATCGAACTCTGATTATTTTATATTCTATAACAAAATAGCTCAGCGATTGTCGCTAGTGGACGAACTCCCTAAACGATTTTGAATTGATGTTAACAGAGATTGATAACCCAAGGTAACAAAATATAACGCAACAGAAATAAAAAAGATCATCAATATTATTTTAAATAGTTTAAACTAGAAGAGATAAATAATATTTTAATGGAGACTCTCAGCAGTGTCATAGCAGATGATTGCAATATTGTGAGCAATATATCCTAAAAGAAGAGGAACAAATGTATGTAGTATTTAATTGCCTTGATGATTTAACATACAGAATAATATAATAAACTAAGCCTAAAGTAAAAGTTCTCAAATAATTGTAAATTCAACCTTTCATTTGTAAACGAAGATACTCATAAGCTATAATCGGTTAAAGGTGGTCCCTTAATCGTGACTGACAGGTATCCATATCTTATAATCTAGGTAAAATTTACAACTTCTATAAATGACTACTCTTAGTAAAACATTAGTAAAAATAATTATATTAAATATCTCACCTTCCTGTTCACTGAATAAAAAGAAGTAGCATGCAGAAGGTGGTCTCTAGATCGAACGCAACAAGTTCATATTAAGTGGGAACCACAATAATATTTGAAATACCTAGATTATAAGATATGGATATGACCTGTCAGTCACGATTGAGGGACCACCTTCAACCGATTATAAATTTTGAGTGTCTTCTTTTACAAATGAAAGGTTGAATTTACAATTGTTTGAGAACTTTAACTATAGCTTAAAATTCCAATGTGGACCCTCAACGGGAACGCACACGACCAACCCACACTTGGCCAGCGTGGTTGACTAAGGTCTAATCGCCCCTAATGTAGGGGTAGGCTCGAGACCCTCGATGGAGACATTATATGAGCTGTTGATGATAATATATTCATTCCCCATGACATACTAAATTCCTTAAATATGCAGCCTTTTATCCAAAAACAAGTCTAAGTTGCAATAGAAAATTGCATTTAAATCTGTAAATATTTTCTTTTCATTGATTGATATTTTAATCAGCATTTAATTTCAGCATTTTAGCAATTATATTATATTAATAAATATTATGATTTGTAGAATTTAGTAAAATTAATACCTTAGATTTAGAGCCCCTGCGTTTGTCATATGACATATGCATATGACAGCTCTGCTTAGCTTACCTTTGTTTACTGGAAGGGAGTATATGGACCGTAATACCCCAGAATAGCGTTTACTTTTCTTTACTACCAAGATATTTTTGATAACTTTGCGTGCTTAGATACCATTGAATAGTTATTCGCGAATATATTATTGATCATCTTATAACATTACATGATATTGGAATTGTGTTGTTTAGATAATATTGACTACTCTGGATGGTTACAACAATAAGATACTCTAGCAGCGCATATAATATTGATTTTTTGTCTGTTAGATAATTTTGATCAGTCTTGACACTCATATATTTATGAAGCTGACTGTACTTTGTACAAACATGATTACATGAATAATAATAATAATAATATCTTTCTATTTTGTTCGTTGATTAAAGGTCGTAAAGAAGTATGCCTATTTTTTAACCGAAAACTCGATTGAAAATTTTTTTTCATTTTATTTGGAAAATAATTTGGGGCTAAGCGGCCTCCACTCCTTTGTTGCCCCGAGGCCTCCAGACCTTTAAGTCCGGCCCTGGACACAGACAAACAATTTGTAAGTCTCTAATAAATTCACTTGTTTTTATGAATAAGGGGGTTATATTACAAGGTCATTGAGTCTATGTTTGTATGTTTGTATTTTCGTATGTCCCTCAGTAAAGCGTTATCTATTCATCTCATTTTGATAAATAAAATATCAAGGGATGCGTTATTATGACACAAGTAATATGGGCTACATTTTAACTGACCCTGTAAAACCCGATTTTAACCAATGTCACTATTTTTTAACGCGGATTTTTTCCGTAGTCGAGTTACAATTTTTAAAGTTTTTCTTGTTTACTTTATTATTTTCGTACAGCCAGGACCCGCGTGTTCAATTTATTTAAAAGTTATTTTGAATTGGTATATTGTGAACAATTTATCCAGATTGCGAAGCTTACACTGAAATAGTGGAAAGATTTTTGCTAATTTTTTTCGTTAGTGACACTTACAATTAAATACTTTGTAGCTCAATAAACAATATTCAAAGAACCATTGCTAAAACCTATTAAACAAACTATTATCAGAGTATGTGATATTTCTATTACGCGTTGTATAAATATTATGTAACATACACGTTGTTCTTCAGATGTTATTGAAAAACAATGAAATATATTTTTTTCTGCAGCATTTATAGAGTCCATTTTCCATAATTTTCTCACAGGTCTATCTTTCCTTTTGGCATGCAGTTTGAAAACAAATCAATCTATTATTTCATGCAGCATTTATAGGGTTAAGACACATTATCCATTTCCCATCTCTTTCTCACACCTTCGTCACCTTTGAGCGTGAAAAACAATGCATTTTTACAGGGTGTTTCAATTGTACAGTGCAAATAAAATCTCATTTTTTAATATGGAACGCTTTTTGTACGTGTAAGTATCGACTGTGATTCAGTAGATGGGTACTTTGAACTAACCTGTTGTATGAGAAACATTTTATTAAATTTGACTAACTTTTGGTGCTCAGATTTTTTTCTTTTGATACAATGAAATATTTCCTATATGAAACTGAGTCGATACGCATCAAAAAAATTATTTTTCCTAATGACTCTTTTCTTTGGGCAACTCACGCTTGACCAAAAAAATTACTATGTCATTTTTTTTTTTCACAAAAGAAGAATAAATGGTTCCTAAGGCCGTTTCCCTGTATCTTCTATGGTTTTGGATTTCCTGTGCCAGTTAAAAAAACACTGTATATTTTCCTGCAGCATTTAAAGCGTCCCATTTACTCTCAGCCCTTACTCCATTTTCTTTCTCTTTCTCACAGCTCCATCTTCCCCTCCGTTGAGTGTACAGTTAGAACAAACGGAGTCACCGGGAGAGCTCAGGGTTAAATGGTTGCCTCCACCGGCTGACGCTCATAATGGTCTTATCATCGGATACCGGATAAGAGCCGTACCTCAACTTAACGGGATCAAAGGTAAGATATTATCACAAAAGAAATAGACATTATATTACAAAATAACCAAGTAGTCCCTGTTGAATGTGCATATTAATATAATTATTTTGGAAGCCAATTTATTTGTAATATTTCGTGTATAGAGGATTATTTGTCAAACAACTCTGAAATCGCTAAAAATATTTAACCTCCATCAAGATTCTCCCGAGTTCTTGTTGTAAAAACGCGTGTTGAGAGACTCCATTTTTTATCTTAATCTACCATACAATGTATTGTTACTAAGTAAATTTTCACTCGACATTGGCAAAATGCGTAATCTTTGTGTTGCGAACGACACCATTTAAAAGAAGGAGAAGCTGTTCCATGCAAAGTAACAAACTAACTCGTCGGAAATGTATGGAACGATAGATTTTTTTCGCGATTCCAGATTTGCATCCATAGAAAAAGTTGTTTGTATTGAATAGAATAGAAATATTTGTTTGTGGCACA
This sequence comes from Elophila nymphaeata, assembly GCA_955850985.1. Classification (NCBI taxonomy): domain Eukaryota; kingdom Metazoa; phylum Arthropoda; class Insecta; order Lepidoptera; family Crambidae; genus Elophila; species Elophila nymphaeata. Next base: position 6,108,377 of record OY039090.1, read on the forward strand.
TAGATACAAAACAGTTATTATAATTACCTATACAGATAATCCATAACTATGCTCTGCTTCAGCATAAAAATATTAACTGATTGTCATTTGTCCGATTTATGATGAGATCTTCAAATGATTTGAAGGTTGTTGATGTATAACCCTGTATATGCAATACTTAGGTATCACGATATTTGAACGTGTAGCAATATCAAGTCAGTATTGTGACGTTACCATGGAAAATACAAGAAAAATTAAAACTTGAATAGCTATTATTTTAGCATTATCATTAAAACAAGAATTAAGTCAGAATTTACAGTGAAGAAGATGATGATGGATATGTCACAGGTCATATTCATATTCATATTATCTTTATTGCAAGTCACTACATGTTCAAATTTTAACATAAGATTTATAGCACTATAGGTACGTATACATGTAAGTGACACCCTGTAAGGGTGTAGCAATTTATTATTACAATTTTCTTATTACATCCTTAAATAGTAATAATGAATTTTATAATATAGCAATACATATAATAATCAATTTGTTAGGTATATATTACTATTATCTTAATTATGTAATTTCAACTTATCATATTAAAGCAGAATACATTTTATTATTATAATTTTCTTAATAAATCCTTAAATAGTGATAATGAATTTCATAACATAGCAATATAATAATCAATTTGATAGGTATATATTGGTATTATCTTAATATTTATTATCCTAATAATCATCCATACATTAAATTTCAAAACATTATATTGTGCTAGCTATGTCATCTTACAACTTCCAATCAAATCATTGCGCAATTCACACCAAAACCTCATCACTACTTAATATTTTTTATTATCTTGGAAAAACTCAGCCATATTATAATAACTTTTATTGATGAGATATTCTTTTAACTGTTTTACAAAATTTTTATTTTTTTCCACGTTTTTAATGCTATTGGGGATATGGTTGTATATTTTAATTAACATGTAGTGTGAAGAGTCCGTTAACAATTTTAAACTTGAAAAGGGTAGCTTCAGTTTATTTTGATAGCGGTTGTTTCGTTTTATTAATGCAACCGGAGTGTATAATTCTGTATGTTTCTTAACAAATTTGCAGGCTTCAAATAGTAGGAGAGGTGGCACGAATTTTTGGGTAGGTATTTGAGGCAAGCTGAAAACTTGTCCTATACCTCTCCTATTATACCCCAACAGGGAACTGCAGACCTGGCTGGTGAGTAGCGGGGCTAAATTAACCCCTAAATTTTTAAAAATATTATTTTTTTATTTTGAAAAATATATTTGAGGCAATATGCAATTTTTATATGTTGTAGTTTAATGTATAAAGAATAAAAAAAAAAATAAGCCAGACGATTTGGTCGGGATTTTATAATTGCCAGACGCGTGCAAAAATATTTTGCAAAAAAATATAAAAAATATATTTGAGGCAACTTGAAATTTTAATAGGACATTATTTATAACTAAAAAATAAGATCCTCAAAAAGACAGGTCATTTCTGTGGGACTTTCTACCTGCCAGGTGATCCAACAAGTTATGTATATGTACGAGTGCGTAGCGCTATAGACAAGCTGTAGAGTGAGAGAGAGAGTTTATCGGCAGCTGTCTGCGTTCTTGCTTGCCGCGTTATTATTGGCTCTGGCGAGGTCACGTGACTTACAATAGCCACGAGGTTCCAATTCAAAATTTCGGAGTAAAAAATAAAAAAAATTGTGAAGTTCTACTAAAAACGGTTCATATAAAAATGATTGTGTTGATTTGTGCGTGTTAAATGGATATATTTATTTTGTTATATTTTTTTATCATATAAAATTTGTTATCTAGACAATTTAAATATAAATCTAAATGTAATGGTTTTTTCAACAAATCATAAAAAACATTTTCTTTAGAAAATTTATTTTCCAAAAACTTTTGTTTCAATAATTTTTTAATAGGATTCATATTTTCGCCACGATATCTAAAATTAAAAAAAATACTTTTTTTTTGGGACAGTATTCAAATTTAAAATTTATACACAAATTGAATATTTTTTTTATGTTGAAATTAATTATGGCTAACGTATTAAATAAAAAAAGTAACGATTTCAAAAATACAAAATCACAAAGTCAGATTTATTGAGATATAATAATTATACAACTGCAGAATTATGAGTACAAAAATATAAATTTAATTCATCCCACGTCACAAATAAATTTTTATTCATCATCTGAGGATGCTCCTTCATCAGAGCTATCAGAATCTTCTTCCGATTCATCTGCATCAGATTCACGGAAATTTTATCGGAATCACTGGCAAAACCACGTTGTTATATTTTAATCCATGATGTTTACGGATTTCTAATATTTCATGACTTTTTTTGAGAGTTTTCTCTACAAACGCAATCACTTTATCATCACTTTTTTTGCAAATGACACAAACTAATTTTTTACCAGACTTTTTAAAATTATTTACCTTATAAAACGTGTAACACCAATATTAAAATTCTACGACTGAGAATAACGACTCCGAAATTCCGACTGAAAACCTCATGGCTATTGTAAGTCACGTGACCTCGCCAGAGCCAATAATAACGCGGCAAGCAAGAACGCAGACAGCTGCCGATAAACTCTCTCTCTCACTCTACAGCTTGTCTATAGCGCTACGCACTCGTACATATACATAACTTGTTGGATCACCTGGCAGGTAGAAAGTCCCACAGAAATGACCTGTCTTTTTGAGGATCTTATTTTTTAGTTATAAATAATGTCCTATTAAAATTTCAAGTTGCCTCAAATATATTTTTTATATTTTTTTGCAAAATATTTTTGCACGCGTCTGGCAATTATAAAATCCCGACCAAATCATCTGGCTTATTTTTTTTTTTATTCTTTATACATTAAACTACAACATATAAAAATTGCATATTGCCTCAAATATATTTTTCAAAATAAAAAAATAATATTTTTAAAAATTTAGGGGTTAATTTAGCCCCGCTACTCACCAGCCAGGTCTGCAGTTCCCTGTTGGGGTATAATAGGAGAGGTATAGGACAAGTTTTCAGCTTGCCTCAAATACCTACCCAAAAATTCGTGCCAGCTCTCGGACTAAAAGATGTATAAACATGGAAGTGTCAGTATTTTAAGTTGTTTGAAGTACGGTTTACAAGATGTTATTTGTTTTATGTTGGCTAGTATTCTTATACATTTTTTTTGAAGTACAAAAATGTCGTGGGCATTAGTGGAGTTCCCCCACATTATAATACCATAGGCCAATCTTGAATGTGCGAATGCGTAATATGCAGAGAGAGCGGTATTTAAATTTGTATTACGTTTCAATTGCCTAAGTGCATATATGAAAGAGGACAATCTGCTTGATAGTTTTTGGATTTGGGGTTTCCAGTTTATGAATGTGTCCATCTCTATTCCCAACATAGTCACGGAATCTACGTTCTCCAATTCATTAGTTTTGTAGTGGTACTTTATATCTAGTGCGGTTTTTTGGTATGGTCTAAATTGTATTAATTTTGTTTTTTTTAAATTAAGCTGCAGGTTATTTTGATTGAGCCATTTTGTAGTAGAGTCTAATATTGTATCCAAGTCCGTTTTGAGCGTGTCTGTATCTGAACAAGGTATCACTATAGACACGTCGTCGGCAAATAGTATGTGTTCAAATGGAATTGATTTTGGAAGATCGTTTACATATACTAAAAATAGTATACAGCCTAGAACGCTCCCTTGTGGTATGGAGCCGGTGATAGGAATAAGATCTGATCTAATTTGTTTAATCTGTCCTGTATCAAAGTTAATATTTTGTATCTCCACATACTGATATCTATTTTGGAGGTAAGATTTAAGCCACTCAAAGGCTATTCCCCTTATACCAAGTTTGTAGAGCTTGTCTAATAAGATTTTATAATTAACTCTATCGTATGCTTTACTCATGTCGAGTAACAGGCTAAGTGCATATTTTTTATTATTTATTATTTCTAAAATACTCTGTGTTAACTTGTATATGGCCAAAATTGTACTTCTATCTTTGCGAAAACCGTACTGATTATTATGGAGAAGTTTAAACTTTTCAAGGAAGGCAATCAATCTTTTGGCCATAGCTGTTTCTAGAATTTTGGCAGCTGTCGGCAATAACGCAATAGGGCGGTAATTACTTACATCAGATTTTTCTCCTTTCTTATGTATGGGTTTTACCAAAGATATTTTTAAATAATCAGGAAAGCAGCCTTCATGGAATGACTGATTTATTAATAATGTAAATGGGAAGGTGAGTTCTTCTGCGCATTTTTTTATTAAGCTTGGAGGGAGTTCATCAATTCCGAAGCTGGTTTTATTTTTAATGTTTTTGATGATTTTGTAGGTATCGCTGGGTTCTAGCAGGTGTAAGTATAATGAGTTTTTGATGGTATTTGTTATATTATAGTTTGTGTCACAGGACAAATTCTGAGTGTTGCTGATTGTTGTGAAGTAATTATTGAAACAATTTGCGATTAATTTTGGGTCTTTATATAAAATTTGATTTTGTTTTAATAATATATTTTGTTTGGGTGGTTGGGGTCTATGATTTATTTCTTTGTTTATTATATGCCACATCGTTTTACTTTTGTTTTTTGAATTGAAATATTTGTGAGTATTTTTTATCTTTTTCGACATATTAACAGCTTTTTTTAATGTTTTACAATATATTTTATAATAATTATCTAATACTTCACTATTTGTTTGTGTTTTCAGCCGTTTTAAAAGTCTTTTATTATAGCAAGATAATTTTAATCCCGGAGTGAGGTTTGATTTAAATGGTCGGTTAAATAGTTTCTTAATTTGTTTGGGTATACATTTATTTAATATTGTTTGGAGAGTGTTATGAAAAGCATTATAATTTAGGTTTATATTTTCCTCTGGTTTTATTACTTCTTGCCAATTTACACTTTGAAGCTCTTTTTTGAATGAATACATATTTTTATCGTTATATAGTCTTTTTAAGGTAGTAAAATTTTTTGGGGCTTTGTTACTCATTGGTATAGTGAATATCATGCCTTTATGGTCTGAAAAGCCGAACTCATTGACAATTAATTGGTGGTCACTTGGCTTAAAATTCAAGAAAAGAAGGTCTATACAGCTAGAACTATTTTTGGTAATTCTAGTAGGTTCTTTAACTATCTGGCGAAAGTTGTATGATAACATAGTATGTTTTAACTTATTCATATCTAGGTTATTTGTTAAGAAGTTAACATTGAAGTCTCCTCCTATTATTATGGACTTCGAAGTATCTTTTAATGACAATATTTTCAAGAGACTTTCTAAACATTCATAAAGCACATCTTTATTGTTACTGCTATCTGGCCAGTATAAATTAATTATTAATAAGTCTTGTTTTCCTAATTCTACAGCGGATATTTCGAAGATTCTTTCTTGGGATAACTGTTCTATATCATTTCTTGCTTTATTCTCTAGGTCTTCTTTGATAAGTATGCACACTCCTCCTCCTTCAGTTTTCTTTTCGGTTCTCCGGCAGAAGCTAGAAGCTTTTTGGTATCCAGTAAGATTAAAAAGATCTAGTTTTTCTTTGTTTAACCATGTTTCTGTTAAGCAAATAATATGGATATTCTGGTTACTTTCAATAAAATCGTCTAGTATGTGTATCTTGTTGTTAAGACTTTGCATGTTTTGGTAGAATATACAGATGTTATTGTCGAAAGGAGTGATTTTTCTGAGAATTTTGTTGGTTAGTGGTTTTGTGAGCTTGATTACTTCCTTTTTTTCTATGATTTATTTCTTTATCCATCTTTGTACATTTTAAATATTCATCTTCGGCAGTCGTCGTATTTGTGTCTTCGACAAGTAAGTTACTGCAGCTCTTATTTGAGCATTGATTAAGTTCGAAGTTTGTAGACTCTCTTCCGTTTATTATCAGTTTATTGTTTCTTATGATAGCATGTTTACCGTCCTTACGAGCTTCCAAAAGAGCCTTCTTGAGTTGACGTCTATGTTGTAAATCTGACTCGCTCAAGTATTCAGAGACGCTTAAGCCAACATTCCTAAAGTGCGCAGAATTCTGAAGTATGTATTTTCTTAGTCTTTTATTGGATAGTTCTATTTTTATGGGTCTACAATTTCCCCTATTTCCTATGAAATCTATCTCTTCTAGATATGGTGATATATGTATATTCAGTACTTCATGAAAAATGTACGAAAGTCTGTCTATTAGATCATCTTCTGTTTCTCGGTAATGGTTTGTAAGGCCATGTAAGATGATATATTTTTCGAAATTTGTATTAAGTTTACAAGATTGTGGACTTATACCATTTATCTGTTTTTGGATTTCTTCATTAACGTTTTGTAGTTTTAAGCATTCTTTTTGTATGTTTTCTATTTTCTTCTCAAGGATAATAATGTTTTCTTCCGTAGCGGTTTGCTTTAATTGTATATTTTCAAAATTTTTCGTAAAGTCTTGATCTAAGTTTTTTAGAGCGCTTTCGATTTCTTTCTGTATAGTGTTTTTTATTGCTAGTAGGATAGACTTATTATTCTGTTGCAGATTTTCTTGGATAAGGGTGTTTATTTGCTCAAGGGTTGTTTGGATAGTCTGGGTGCAATTTTCTGGTAAGTCTGTTTTTTGTTTCGATTGCTCGATAAAGGTCTCACCTTCAAGAGATATGATTGAGTCGTCGCCCACGGGTGATATAGCTTGCCGTCTTAATTGGCGTTTTTTATTTAAATTCAATTCATGGTCTTTTTCATCATTGTTATTTCGAATTGGAGTGTCCGAGTTATTTGACTTAGCCATTTTTGAGCAACATAAAGGGCATTTCCAAGATAATTTGTGTTCTTTCGTCATTGTGTTTATGAATCTCACTAGAGGCACATTTGCACATTGAATATCGTAACTTTTTGTGCATAGACAGCATGATAAATAGTACCTATCTAGTATTTTCTGACAACATCCTTCACACACCCTATCGGAGCTCGCCATATTTTTACACTCAATTTATTTATCTCTGTTTAAAAGTCGAAAAGTTGATATTGCAATATTTTTCTTTTAAAAAATAAATCTGATGCTTGGAGGATTTGAACTCGGTTCACTGGATTTAGTTGCTCGAGTCCATCTGTGGCGCCATTAGTCCACTGGTATTTATTAAATCACGGCGAAATAGTGCTATTGACTTTGTCAGAGAAAACACAGGTAACGTTTTTAAAAGTAATTTGAGTTCTACCCGTATTCTGATTCGTACATAAAAGCCAATATCACTTGTTATTTATATTATCATTTTGTTTAGTTTAGTGAAAAATTATTTAGGTAGTTACTATATTCAAGACAATTCACTGTTTGTTTCTATAATTCAGTATCACAAATTGTTTTAGTAGTTATGTATTGTCATTTTAATCGAAGTTTATAGCACATTTACACAGTCAATTTAAATTATGAAATTTTTAGTTTAATATTAAGTTTTTAATGTTGATAACATTATCACTGACAGTTTTATGGAGCACAGATTTTATTTGTAAGTATTTAGCCCACATACACTTATTTAATATTTTTATAAATTAACTTTACACAGAGCGTACTGTTTACGTGACGGCAGCGAGTCCGCGTACCGCATTTTCTCCGATCGGTCGATCGTATAACGCCGTATTACAAAACGGCGCGGCGGATTGTAGTGCGTGAGAGTGATGAGTGACAATAATTCCACTACGCACATTTTTATATCTATCTAATATACAGGGTGTAAAAGACATGAACAGTCAAACGAAAACCACGTATTCTGCTCACCATCATAACATTTTTTTTCCTTTAGACTATACCTGGGAAATTGATAGTTGCGATTTTATTGAAGGTCAAAGTCATTTATTTTTTTTATTTTTTTATGAAAACGTATTCTATACGTTATTTCCTAATTATTGTCCAAGGAAACATTATCATTTTTTTTAGTATTTCATAACAAAAAATGGTTTCAAAACGTTAGCGTTCAATGTAGCTCACTCGATGGGCACGGACACTAACGAAGGGGGCCGCCGTCTGGCAAAAATATCGCGGTTTTGCGAGTTGCGTGCGAGTTGAGCCCTTTACATTGCGCGGTACAATTTGCAATTTTTTTTAACACCAAAATATAAAAATCATTTCCCAGCAATATTATTTTTGAAATATGTCTTATTTTGATGTATAGAATACATGGTTCTCGTTTGACTGTTCATGTCTTTTACACCCAGTATAAAATTCTCGTGTCGCGGTGTTTGTAGTTAAACTCCTCCGAAACGGCTTTCCCGATTCTCGTGAAATTTTGTGTGCATATTGGGTAGGTCTGAGAATCGGACAACATCTATTTTTTATCCCCCTAAATGTTAAGGGTAATCCACCCCTATTTTTTTTTTTATTTTTTGGTCGAAATTTTTTGTTTTTATTTTTTTATTATGTGGCATTAAAAATACATACAACCCTAAATTTTTACTTTTTATCACCAACCCCTATTTTTTATAGCCATTTTAGTAATTTAATCATTTTTGTAAGGCAAAATAACGTTTGCCGGGTCAGCTAGTATAGATCTACATTCGATTAAACAGACTAATATTGATGGAATCTACTACGGATTTATAAACAAACGGATTATTTGGTTAACAATTCTCACACACTACAATCCGCTGCGCCGTTTTGTAATACGACATGGTATATGTTTCGCCTGCGACAGATACCCGAAGCTTGCTTTGAGATTCTATAAGTATAATTCATTTTTTTTTTCAATTTATTTGGATCACCAGCAGTTGTTACATTATGACACTTAAATAGTACTACTTTTGTATTCAATTTAACGTACAACTACTTTAAAGTGAAGACAGCATGCATTATGTTACAGTCTAAATTATTATTATAGTATACGTCTTTATTAAATGTGTGTGAATTATAATTTTCTGTATGTATTATGTGATTGTATGTAAGTGTGAAGTGTAATTATGATCTGTATTACTATGAATCAAGTTCATAAATAGTCAATTAGTTTTGTTTTTAAATTGATTTAGGGGAATCATTATGGATGCCAATTTTTATACATTTACTCCATGGTTTAAACCTGGACTAATCTTATTTAAATATCATTTGTAATAAGACGATTAATTAAGTAATTAGTTGGGTTTTCTGTTTTAAATGATGATTAAAATGATTCGGAAACTTTCTCATCAGGTTATTCGTTCACAGAAACCGAAGAAACTAGCGACAAAACAGTAAAAACTGCATCGCTATATTCAAAACAAGAAACGATAGTCACTGGACTGCTGAAAGGTGTTCGGTGAGTTCATTTTTACTTTCTCGTACGTAGTATAGAGGAAGTCTTGAAATCGTAAAAAAATTTGACCTAGAGATTTTGACGGATTTACACGTTTTGCACCTCCCTGAGTCCAAAAATATTTTTTTTGGACTTATGTCTGTGTGTGTGTCTGTGCGTTAGCACGATAACTCGAGCATGCTTTAACTTATTGCAACCAAATTTAACATACGTGTAAGACATAAAAGTATAAGATTTCAATCAAATTTTGAGCCGTCGCTCACGAAAGCTAAGCAACCAAGTGCGCTTTCGGTACTCGGATGGGTGACCAAAATTTAACATGCATGTATGACATCAAAATATAATGTTTCTATCAACCTTTGAGTCGTTTCCGGTATACGAGAAAGTCAAGGGGCGACCACTCCCGATTTTTTTACTGTCGCGATGGAAACATCTTACAAAGTAAGTAGTAGTAGTAGGTACACTATGAAGTTTTTAAGTTATTTTTATTTTATTTTATTGAAGCTGTCAGATTTAGATTAGGCGTCATCATCACCTTAGAGCTTTAGTCGATGACATCAAATCAATCCAAGCTGGAAATATCTTATCATTTTTAAACAGTGCCCAGCTAAAGAAATACATCGCCTCAATAAGAATTACTTGGCGGGTAGTCACAATAGATCTTCATAGTTAGCAGTGACATAAATAGCCCTGAAATAACGAAATGGTAATAATTAAATAGATTATGCGTCTTCCGCCATATATTATCTAATGAACCATTGTTTGTGTTGACCAGGTACTCGGTATCAATAGCAGCATTCAACGGCGCGGGATTGGGCCCATTTTCTATACCTATGTTCCAAGATACGAGAGAAGGGGGTAAGTAAGATCTTCATAATTATGTCTTTTTATGCTTAACGGCCCATCTGAAGGTAATCCGTCACGGTTGCTTACGGACGATTGTAGCATTTATGTGTCACTCTCAATGATTACATACGACACGAGGTAGATAGCGGTCTGACCCGCTAGTGCGATATCTACCTCGCAATTGGTGTAATTTCGTTTAACTAGCGCAACACTGTCTATTTCCGTCTCGTAATTTTTTTATCTGTTTCATTTATTTCTCCTAGCACAAGTTTTTCTGCACTCAAAAGGAGAAATCAACCTCAAATATTGTTAAAACTGGTTTTTTAAAAAAACTGTTTTTCATTTTAATTCACTATTGGGGCGGATTTTACGGGGTTTTAACGCCACGCAGTATTAAAACAACATTGGTCACTCTCCTATCTACCCCACTAGACCCATGGAGTTGTCCAATCACGAGACCTCTATCAATATTATATTGTTTCGCAGGACATTTTTTTATAAATAAGTCATCCCCAGAAGTCCACCTCTTTATGAATTGAAATGTCGGAAAAACAAATGAACGTCCGAAACACACGTGTGCGTTAAAAAACAAATGAATGTTTGAAACTAATGAACGTCGGTAAAACATATGAACTTCTGACAAACAAATGAACGTCGGAAAAATAAATGAACGCCGGGATATCCTGCGTTGCCGTTGACAACTCTACAAGCTACAGTTTAGAGCTATTATTTTGAATGCAGCCTTCTGTAAAGAGGAGGTACTGCCCTAATTTGGGTGCTCCAAATTCGAATGGTTAATATGCATTGCCTTTTTTTATTGTTTTCTTTGTAGTCTGCTCTTCAATATAATATAAACAGAATAGTAAGTAGGTAACGTCCGAGGCGGCTGACGATAGTAATAGTTGCTACCATTAAGTATGAATGATTATTATGTCAAGATACTAAATTATTAATTGACTTTAGAGCCCGACCGTATCAGATGCTGCTGATTTTCAAAATGACCGATTCTTCTACTGATCTTAAGTTTTTCGTTCTGTTAATAAAACTTTACAAGAGACTCCTTACAATACATTCTCCACCAATACCATTTATTATTTTCATTACTCTTATTAGTTTTAGCTCAGTAGGAGCAAATTCGCAAGATCTCAACTTTTCGACGAGTTGAAATTTTCCCAAGTTGTGGCATACAAACGAGAGGTAAACATTGCGAAATTTTATTTTTCTTTAATGTTTTTATTACGTGATTGTTAGGTTGCTTGAAATCAAACAGAAGAATTGAAGAATACACACGACGGTAAACTTTCTTTCATCATTACCATATTCAATATTTACAGCAGCATTTAAAATTCAAAAAGGTTGAGCAGAGATTTAGGTAACACTTGGTTACGTTACACATAAAGCCACATCTGTACCCTTAGTATGAGTTTTGATAGCTTTATCGTCGTATCGTCTCTTTGCAAACATTGCCCACTGTTTCTAATAGTTTACGCTAGAGGCGCTAGTGGGCAATGTATGAAAAGAGACGATACGTTTGATCGAGCTCGAAAACTAACAAACTCATTCTAGGGGTACTGGCATTACGTGTCAATCAGTGCCTCTAAATAGTGACAGGTTGCCAGTCTGTCGCCTTCATAAAAGGGGGTAACAAATCCAAAAAACAACAAACCAACCTACACCAACCAACAAAACAAAAGTCAGCAACCAGGTGACTGAGCCAAGTGGCAATAGTTTCGTAACGATAAGATATCGAAATTCGTCATCATCGGCCTTATTGATTGGTTATCTACAGCGTGTTAGTTTGCGCTACCAACTTACTAAGAGCTACGATTGGTCACGTGATTTAACGACGGCTTAAGTCAATTCCATACATTTTGTTCTTATCGTTCTTCGTTATCGTTTCTATTTGTTACTTTATCTACGGGCATTTTAGCATGATCTAGCAGTTCGGGTAACTCTTCGATCAATGATCGAAGGGGTAACTTTTAAATTTATGTCTCTAGAAGATAAAACCGATATGTAGTAGTTGCATTATGTTATTTATTTGAGCCTTTGAAAGGTTTTTGACTTTAGAAAAGTAATGGCTTTGTTTTTATTTTAAATGACTCCATGCAGTGAACGCATATGTGTTCACTGACTCTTTCACATCTGATAGTGAGTGAAAGTGACGATAGCTATACAGACCAATCCAAATGGATCAGTAGGGAGAAGTCAAAAACTATTGGAGATAACAAAATCTTTTCCTCGGAACCAATGCTTCGATTTTAGATTAAATAAAAATGGCATTCAATTTTATTTTTATCTCTTACACATAGGTACATAACTAATAGAAGCAAACCTGGTCAAAATCTCTGTAAACAGTGTTATAAATTCTGCAACATTTTTCGTTGTTATTGTCGATGATGTGAATTATTAGGCACAAGAAACACATTTTAATGGGATCTTGTTTAAATAATTGAAAGAAAAACTAAAAAGCAGAGATACGTGTCACGCTAGCCACACCTTTCATTGTCAGAACTTCATTCATTGTCTTACCTGCAAAAAGATTCTTCGCGCCTATTTTAAAGGTTCCTGGGATAGGCAAATGATTCGAATTTCTCATTGTGTGGTGGTAAAGTATAGTTTCTATTAACACAACTTATTACTTCGATTTATGGCCAGCTAAAATTTTGAAAATTTGAGCTTGTCCTTGCTTTGGAAGGATCGTTAAGTCGTCATTCTCGATTTTAGCTAGAAGCTCTACGTGTTGATGATTGACCAGTACGATAATTATATTGCAATCCTTTTAAAATGTAGAAAAACAAGCGCTTTATAGCGATACGTATATCATCATCATTATTACTAAGACGTTACTGCAAAACTATTGCTGTTTAGAATTCTACTTTAGAACCCTTTGCTTTATTGTAGAGTCTAAATAATGCTCCTAAAAATATTATTCTGCTCTCTTGTAGTAAATAGCGTCGGTGGCGTAGTGCGTAAGAGCGTCATCTTCCGCCCGGGAGGCACTGGTTCGAACCCCGCCACGTACCAATGTGTTTTAAAATTTTGAATTCATATGTACGTTTAATCGACGCTTTTACGGTGAAGGAAAACATCGTGAGGAAACCTGCACATACCTATGAAGAAATTCTTAGGTTGTGTGTGAAGTCGACCAACCCGCACTTGGGCAGCGTGGTTGAATAAGGCCTAATCGCCCCTAATGTGGGGTAGGCTCGAGCCCCTCGTTGGGGACATTATATGAGCTGTTGATGATGATGATGTAGTAAATAGGTACAATCTAGCATTAACATTTTACATGGTGTATAGTATAGTTAGGGACAAATAAAAATGTCCTTCACTGCCTAGTACCTTGTCTCCGCAACAGCAAGAGAACCTATAGCGAAATCCCTGTTTTATTGCTAAAAGTCACGAATATTACTCCTCCTTTAGAAGGATTTCCAAACAGCCTGTTTATTTTATAGTCCGTAATTTGAGGGAGACCTTTATAATTTAAAACTTATCTTCTGATAAATCTTTATTCTTGTTTACATACCAAAATCAATAAACCTTGACAGCCTTTTACATCATCAGAACTACTTGGTAATTTTGCGACATTATAGAAATCGGCTCCCAATTTAAACAAAACATATTTTCTATAGGAATCAGTAAAACAAATATAATCCAGATGTAGAAATAAGTTCAAAGAAATACATTTTTCATTAGACTAATAAAATCACCATGAACGGCGTAGCCGTCTTGTCGGAAATTTCTGCAAATTTCTTGGGCAATCACGAGCTGTGAGTTAGGGGAAATATAAACTTTTCACAAATTAATCTCGAGGGGTTCTGACGCAGTTAATCAATCGGAAAAGACCCTCAACTCTCTGTAGAACGGAGGGCTGTATGAAATTCCAACAATTCCAAATTGCTAATACGATTAGAGATACAATAAATGATCTGTCTTTTTGAACTGCAATTAAGCTGTTCTTTTGATGAACCATTTATTATGATTAATTACTATTGCAATTTAATTTCGTAACGCGGAGGACGTTGATCGTCACAGAAATTACTAAAATACCCAGTTAGTACTCAGATGGGTGAAAAAAAAATTTCAACTCCATTTTCTGCAATACTTTTCAAGGAACGTTACCCTGGTCCCGTCTGCTGTTAAACGTTGACAGTCGTAAGAACACGTTACGTCAGAAATCACAAACGCGGACCGCAAATTCTTTCTACGTGGTTTGGTATTCTAAAATGCTTCTCATACGTGACCATGAGAAGAGTCCAGCCTGGTCAAACTCCATTGGAAGATGACAGTAAATTACAAGTAATATCAGTCCAGAATAAAAAAAAACGCATTAAAAGAATGAATAGGAAATAATTTTGCAAACGTTAGCTTTGAAATACGAAAGAATCTCTAAACGTAAAAAGTGTCGATCGATAGACAGTTCCTGAAGCACATAAATTGTTAAATCCTCACAATACATGTGTGCGTGTTCAGATTTCTCTTTAACTGATCTGGTCGGATAAACAATGATAAGTTCATAGATGTTTCGTGTTTCATGAAGTATATACATAAAAGCAGGTCTCCCGAGTTCACTATGGGGACCAACATTACTAAGAATATCCTCGAAGAAACATAATCTTGAAACTTTAGAAGCATCATGTTTGCTCTTACTCTGAGATACTGCCCAAGTTTGTTCTCTGTGGATTTATTATCCAGGTTAAAGCCGTTTGGACTTCCTCGTTGATGTAATAATTACTTTGCACCTTTGTTGGCGCTGAAATAAATTATATTTTGACTTCGCTGGTAGAATTAACGTAAGATTATTTAACAGTTTTGAGGCGTAATTTTTAATGCAAAAATTATAACTACCAAGTTTCAAGACATAATGTATATCTTGAAATTCGAATGAGTTACTGAAAAAATATTGATGTAAGTTTTATTGCTTGTTTTGAAAATAAATTTGAATCAAATTATTTATACGGAACCAATTCCCTTCATGATCTTATTCTTTAAAGAAGAACGGTATAGTATGAAATTTGGTAAGAAGGTCGCGAATGTAATTTTCTTACTTTCATAAAAGTGTGAAGGTCTCGACCTTAACGAAGGTACCGACGAAAGCAATTTCCTACCATAACACTGTTGTAAATTGTTGAGTATAGTGGTGGGTCGGACGCGGTCTTCATCAAAGATCTTCTTTAAGTGTACACATGTCCGCATCGAATTAAATTAAACGGACCGTAGTATTCTTTGTAAATAAAGTCACACGAGTGCATCAACTGATTCGCCTCGCATGGATCTTAGGAATCTATGTGGACGCATTGTAAAAAAACAATCCGTTTGATGCGATGCGTACGATGCAGACATGTTAACGCTTACCTAAGCAGTGAAGTTGTAGGTATTCATAGGAATCTCACAGCCATATTTAGACAACATTAAGCTATAGGATACTCAGAGAAAAAAATTGAGAATTGATACCTTTAAAAAAATATTCATATTTTTATAACGGAGACGGGCACCTCTTAGGACGAGCTGTTTTTGAAGATGTATTACTCGTGAAAAAAATAAAAATAAGAATAAAATTTTATACATAAATATAAGTCCTTATAATGAAGTTTAAAATAAAAAAAGAATAATGGACATAGTTATTGTATTAAAGGAATTATACACTAATGAATAATGAGGAAAAAATCGGCAATTTCATACTTTAACCCCTATTATTTTGGAATGACTTAAGTACTTTAGACAAATAGAATATTCATTTCATTCTAAAAAGACAATGAAAATAGAAATAATCTCTTCTTTATTATGATTAACAACATCATTTATTTATTATCTAACTTTGAACGCTTTGTCAAACATATCTCGACGTTTTGAACTGAACAAAAACTTCACAGTTGTTCCACAACTAAATTAACTGCGCCATAAGTAACAATTTGGTTGTGTAACTTAATAGGATTAGTTTAAGGTTCATATGACAACAACCCAGCTTTAGATTTATGAGGGTACCCCTAAGTTATAGTTTGGTTTGGCTTGTGAAAAACAAGCCAGAATATTTAGACACATTTTGACCGGATGTTAACATCCGGGAATAAACAAAATGTATGTTTAGCTTGTAACCCAGAGTAAAGAAAGGCGAACTATTTAATAATACCTACGCGGTTTAAATATGTAAAAGATTAATGTCGCAGAGAATGAGAGACTGTCGGTAAAAGAAAAGTTTTTTTTTTTTTTTTTTCTCTTTATTAAGCCATACACCATAATGGTTAAGCCGGCTAAAAGAAAAGTTAAAACCTAGCCGCTTGGCAGATGACGAGGCGGTCCGGGCCGAGAAATTTCGCCGCGAAAGATAATTAAGCAGTATATTAGGTACATAGCGCATATGGAGAGCAAAAAACCGCGGTGTACAATAAAATTATAAATAAAACTGGAACCCACACTACTAATATAAAAGTGAAGTCAAAAAAAATCATTGAAACCGCTTACTTTCTATTTGTGCCTTTCTAACCCTAGGCACGTGACCGTCTAACCGTCCGGTACGATTCCTAGTTGATAAGTGTGCTGGGACCTTCAACCGTGACCGCGTATGCCCGTTATTGCCCGCCGTCCGCGGCACTGCATGCTACGCGTGTGGTGCAGCGCCAAGAAATTTATAGATAACACTAGAGGCCACACTACCAATAAAAAAGTGAAGTCAAAAAAATACTTGAAACCGCACACTTATCAACTAGGAACCGTCCCGCCTCTTTTACTATGAAAAAGCGGCTATGCGCTAACGTCGGTAGCCATTTCGTAGCCGCCGTTCCGTAACGTTCATAGTTAAAAAATCGATCTGACAATTAGTGTGCCCCTATCATAAAATGTCAGGCCCGCTCTGTCGTCCGCGGAGCGCCACGTCGATTTTTCCTTGCACCATCAATTATCAGTAATGACAACATTTTATTTGAAACGTAACATAATAATACGTTTATAGGCTTGTTCATCGTCTGCCGACTGGAAGACGCGAGCGCGCGCAAGTTGGCAACTTCCGATTTTTTTTTGTCGTCAACTCTATTCTATTTGCTTCGCGATACTTTATACGTACGCATTTTGCCAATGTCAAGTGAAAATGTAACTAAAGTAACAAAAAATGTACGGTAGATTGGAATTAAAAATGGAATCTCTCAACACGTGTTTTTACAACAAGAACTCGGGAGAAAGTCCTGTCTTCAACTCGCTCGATCGTGAAAATCTGACGTTAAAGAACAGTCGGCTACAGAACCGTTATATAGGTACCTACTTATGCGTTTGGTAGGTGGTAGGTTCGAGGTTGTTTTTAGGACGAATATTTTGTTTAGAAAAAGATCAGCAATATCTAATTTAACTAAATGATTACTACACGTTGCGCTGAATGACTTGGCTAGTTGTCCTTGAACCATTTAACTATAATCCGTTTTTATTTTACTGTACTTTCTAATGTGCGCGCGAGGTGACGACAAAAATAATAGGTAAGATCGGAAGGTACCAACTCGTGAGTTTCACAGTCGCCAGTTGACGAATAAGTTCATTTATACGATAGGTACTCACACACATAGATAATAAAATAAATCATAATTTGATGAAGAGCACGCAAGAAGCGTCTGTGGCGTTGTGCGTAATCGTGTTGTATCCCACTCGGATGCAAGGGTTCGAACTCCGCCACGTACCAATGTGTTTTCAACTTTTGAATATATGTACGTTTATCGACGCTTTTACGGTGAAGAAAAACATCGCGAGGAAACCTGCACACACCTATGAAGAAATTCTTAGATTTTGTGTGAAGTTGACCAACACGCGTGGTTAATGCCTAATCGCCCCTAATGTGGAGTAGGCTCGAGCCCCTAGGTGGGGATGTTGATGATGATGTTCTGAACTTCGTAATAAATAGTTGATGTTGATATGAAACTAGAATCGCGTCATTGCGTGTGTGCGTTGTTACGTCACTAAGCGCGTTCTACCGTCTTTACCACGTTAACTGCTCTAAGGAGCTTTTTTCCTTAATCCCACCTACTCCCTTGCTCTTAAGGACTATATGTGCTGGCTTACGGTACCACCGACTAACTTTGGCTACTATTCCAATGCAAGCTAAGTTATTTGCCCACTCATTTCTATGTCGATTTCACTGCCAGAACACGTGTTTTCTCGTCCTTACAATCCTGGGTTATTCAAAAGACACGTGAAGAAGCACCTTGCAGGTCAGCAAGGCGAGGGTGGCTAGCGCGGCAGTTTATCTCTCGCGCTAGGTACCTTTGAATTTGGACTCCACTTCTGCTTACCATCAGTTTCAGTATTTCAATAGTTCTTACATTTCAATACAGTAGCTTGAGCTTTAGCCGAGGTAAAGCTCAATCTACTGTAGAACCACTAAACATCCTCCCCGGCCTGACCGTCAGTACAGTATTACGGGACGGCTCGGGATCTGCACACGTGAGCGTAACTAAACCGAGACCGTCCCAACGCATCCCGTCTAGGCACTCCTCGTACCAAACGGGAAAACAAAAACAACTCAACGATGGCATATGACTTCGAATGCCAAGAGGACACACTTGACATCAAAAGCCTCACACGCGCCGAGAAAGTTTCCCCACCACGTTACCAGGGTCCGCCACGAGGAGGCTTCCGGGCGTAGACCCCAGCTACTGTAGAACCAACGGCCTAATAATAAATTGTAGGTCACCCATCTTTAAAAAACCATGACAACGTTGCTTTGTTTTTGAAATCGAAATCAGGGTGTGTAACATAGATACCTTAATTACTTTAGCGAGCTCCGCAATATCTTATATTAGTCGATGCATTAATAATTACAATCATAATTATAACCTCGTAATCTACACAGACACAAAATAAATTGAGCACAGATGACTAGACGAAACACTCGACATGGTATTTTGCAAATCATAGGATAAACTTACATTGATTATTCGGACACAAGGCAGTGCTTCTTTAATTAATTTACCTTACTTCTGCACTCTTAGTTATTTTGTGGTCTAGTCATCGTGTCAAATATTTATTAGCTCACACCGTTTCATCTCCAATACCTAATCATTTAGATATTTCCCTTCGAACGAAGCGGACCCCATCTGCTTGTTTCATATCCCGACAGCTGTCTATCTCTCTGTCAATTAATTCGAAATTTAGACTTGGATCGGTAGAATATTGAATTCAAAGCGTATTGCTTTTTTCGCGGAGTAATTAAATAATTGATTTGCTAACAGCTCGTGTGGATTTTGTATATTTTTTAATGTCTGGCTGACGAATGCACTCAAAATAAAACTTGTTAGCAAAAAAAATATTCACTTCTCATACTCGCAAAGTTCGTCTTTATGTCGTTTATAAGCTCTATAAAATGGCTTTTTATGTTCTTTTTTTTTGTTTAAATTTTCCCTGTTACGGGACGGCAAAGGGATCTAGCCCATACAGCCAAGTCTTCAGTTTCATCTTCTTTCTTGATTTTTGCATTAAAATGTGGGTGCCACACTTTTTAATGCATCTAGGGAGTGCTTGGCGAGAAATGCATGGTACAGACCTCATGATGGTGACTGTCGAGAATTGTATAGTGGGATTTCCAACCACTATACAATTCTCAACGCCACATACACAAAACCTTTATTTTAATGATTCCTCATAACTGTTCGTCATCACGGATGCTTAAGCAACAAAACGACACCACTTTACTGCACAAAATCCACTCTGAAGCAATTTTGAATTATCGAAATAAAGATCGACATCCAGACGCCATGATTTCTCGCCAAAAAAAAACCTTTTTATGTTCTAAAGCAGAGATTATCAAACTTATTTCTATTACCGCCCCCTTTGAAAATCAATTATTTTTCAGCGCCCCCAATTTTTTATACACTCCTAAAACTTAAAAAACCACAATTTCATTACTTTAATTACGCAAACACGCACAAACTCGTTTATCTCTTTCGAGGCACAATCGTACTGTAACAGTACGATTCAGCCACGGTATCGTATCTTTCATACATTGCCCACTAGTGCCTCCAGCGTAAACTATCAGAAACAGTGGGCAATGTATCAAAGAGACAATGTATGGGTACTGACTACTGAGCAAGTTAGGACAGTATCAATGAACCAGCCGATTGCTTCCGGATTGCACCAATAGCGATATTTAACAAAATCTTGTTACAACTTGATTGCGTACGGCGTACGGGCTATTCTACGAAATCTATGTTAAGTATTTTTAGTTTTAATACTATCATACAGGGTAGATATATAATTCTAATAATTCGATATTGATTACTAGATAGGTTTTAATTTTAGTGAGTTTTAAAATATAAAGCAAATGAAATTACAAATCAACCATCGCCCCCCTAAACTACGCCAACGCCCCCCATTTTTTTCTGGGCCCCTTAATGCCCCCCTCTAGGTCTGCAACGCCCACAAGGGGGCGTTATCGCCCACTTTGAGAAAGACTGTTCTAAAGCATAAAGTAAAATTTTCTTTTAGACAAAGATTCTTAGGCCCAACAGCCAACAAAGCTCAATAAAACTTCACAGAATAACTTGCGATAATATATTTATTCGCTTTAATTTATTTGTCTTGTGTTTTCTATCTCAAAAGTCATGAAACCTGATAAAAATAGTAACCGATATTTATTAAAACGCATCGAATTGTTTTTATTACTTGGCAGAATCAAATATGTACCCAAGTACGAAATTGTAAGCTGTGGAGTTTCTTTCGCCATTTCTTCTCCATGTCAGCATAATAATAATTATGGAATAATTTTATTTTTGCGTTTACAAACGCGTAAATATAATACTAGAAAAATGCACTGAAAAAAAATCGACTTGCCTCAGGCGGGACTCGAACACCTCTAAGCACCTCTAAGCACCAAGTACTGACAAATTTCGACAGCGAAAAGCAGTGCCTCGGTGGCGAAATTGGTCAACGCGTCCACCCGGATTGTGGAAGGTGCGGGTTCGAGTCCCGCCTGAGGCAAGTCGATTTTTTTCAGTGCATTTTTCTAGTATAATAATAATTATTTGAGTAAAATATTTATTTCGTCGAAATGGTGGTAGGGCTTTTGACGATTTGAAAGTACTTAGCGAAGCCCATTTAAATAAAGAGCTTTTCCATTTTTTTTTTCATTTTATTTATACAACCGGACGACGACTGTAGCAGGCTGATCTCAATCAGCCCCGTTCAACGACTGGCCTACGATATATACCTACCTACAATTCAATTAAACTGTTTTCCAATTAAAAAGTGTATTTTACGAAACCACCCAACACAAATTGCGACAAAATCAATTACCGACAGAATGTAATTTGGATTTTTTTATTTAATTAAGACACCTGAGTTTGCAGTTCCCCCGAACGATTTGTTAATTAATTTCTTTCGCTCCTGTTGGCTATGTGCTAAAATTTTCGACCAAACTTCGCGCGCCGTCAGTAATTAACGCCGAAATAGGTAGAATTAAAAAGTTTTCCTCGCTTTATTTTCGTTAAACTCAAAACTTCACACGTTTTTACAAATTTCGAGTGCTATAAATCAGGTATAATTTGCGCTGGCTTACGAACAACTTACGTTTTTTACTACCTTTCCGCGTTTAAAACCAATGAAAGATCCAATTGTTCTCAAAGTAATCGCTCAAGAATTTTTTTATTTACTTGTGTAAAACAATTTCAAAATTGATAAAACATGAACAACTGTTATTTTTTATAATTGAGTTTTACAGTCCTGGCTTCGAGGCATTTTAAGTCAAACTTCAATTTTCTTTTCTACCTTCTTTGTGTTTTTAAATTTAATCTTAACAGCTTTTAATTTTAGGTAGGCATGGCAATAACCGCTTGAAATTCGAGTTCTAGGGAAGAAAATAGGTCTATTATTTTTATCCCATAAACACGGTGAGCTATGTGATTGAGATATTTACATGCATATTTATCTTATGTGTGCAGTATTCAACGAAACGACACCGACATATATATTCTTCATTGGACCGACAAGATTTGCCAGTTCTTTGTAAACTTACGTTAGAGATAAAATCGGGAGTGGTCTCCCCTTGACTTTCTCGTATACCGGAAAGGACTCGAAAGTTGATAGAAACCTTATATTTTGATGTCATACATGCATGTTAAATTTGGTTGAAATAAGTTAAAGTATACTCGAGTTATCGTTCTAACGCTGACACACAGACATAATTCCAAAAACGGTATTTTTGGACTCAGGGAGGTCTAAAACGTGTAAATCCGTCAAAATCTCGAGGTCGATTTTTTTTTACGATTACAAGACTTCCTCTATACTACGTAGGTAAACGAGAAAGTAAAAAGGTCTTTCCGATCAAGTATATCAAATGATCTTAACTCCATAATTAATTCCTACCCATAACATTTCCGTCCAAGATACGGCGAGATCTGTAATTTCTCGATATCCGACCATCGGTAGCACATATTAATGTATGTACTACATAGGATATACTAAGGAAATGGTTTTGCCTTGATGTGAAATCGATAGCACCTCTAAGCTTGGAATGTAGATAATGCATTGTATATACCTACATTCACACATGGAATCACGCTCAGAATCCTAAAAGGTGAGGGGAGCCTTAAGTGACATTTTAATTAAGTACAGAAAGTTACGTAGCAGTATGGGCCATTCAGTGTTTTAAAATAGTGACTAGTTCCTCTGTGAGTAGGCCCCCATAAGGTTTTCCCGGCTCAATGTTGGGTCGAGCCAGGCCGAGTACGTTTCGGTGACAAGGCGTATGTAATTACGTCGATCCCGAAACGTCCCCACATAGGGCTTCAAAGGGTACCGGTGGCTTTCAACACGCTTTTATAAGCTTCACGTGTATGTTTGGTTGCTTCCTGAATTTTGACCCACTTTAAACGGTCAGATTTAATTTAAACTTTATATTCTTGTCAAAGACCGGTGACATTACAATAATTCGATAAGAATATCCCATTATCTTGATTAGAATAGCCACGGCTAATAAACTAAACGTTTGTAATGTTAGTTCAGTTATACGTCACTAGATGGCGTTGTCATTGTTATGGCTTATTCTAGTTGGCGAGTTTTATTATTGAGTAGGACCAGCGTCAATATCAAGGCGTCGTAGAGTCCCACATACGCCGCGTCGACTAGCCAATATATTTGCGGTATGGTCCGTAAAGAGATTTTCCATCGTAATAAAAAAGGACCTTATAAGGTGGAAAGATCTGGTAAAGATCACGAGAAGCCGCTGGATGCGAGCAGCGCAGGACTGATAGATTGGAGGCGGTCAATATCTAACAGTGGGCTTCTCTCGGCTGACATGATGATGATGGTGCGCTAATATGCTAAGAGATCTGGTATCTCAAAGAACCAGGCCATGCAATATAAACCCACCTCCTTCAAGAGGCAAAAGTGGACTGGCAAAGAACGCTTGGGTTAAACACACTCAAAAGCACTAATCGAACCATACTCTCGTAAGCGCACTGACGAGCTACTGAGCTCAACAGGGGCAACCTTGAGCGAGTTGATTAGGACTCTGACTGGCAACTGCAAGCTGGACAGACATCTCTACTGAGACTAAAAGATACTGATGCTTGAGATTCTGTGAACAGGAGCTTGAAACACCTATGCATCTCCTGTGCTCTTGTGAATCTCTCATTCACAAAAGAATCCTTGGGGAGACAAATTCTCGACCTACACGATATCAAAACAATACAAGCTGGGAATATCTTATCATTTTTAGATAGTACCCAGCTAAAGGAGTGCATGTAAGGCATCTATAATACTAACTTGGAGGCTAGTCACAGGTCACAATAGATCGTTATAGGTTGCAGTGACGCAGAAAGCCCCGAATTTATGAAAGACTAATAAAAATACGGTAACGGTCATACGCACAGTCTAAATTAACGGGGGCACAAGCGGGACGTATGGTCATACTAAAAAAGAGTATAACCTCAATATTTTTTTCTAGCGCCAGAAGAAGGCCCGTCGTCAGTGGAATGTGGAGGAGTGACGTCGACTGCTCTCCGCGTGAGTTGGCAGCCTATACCGCCGCATAAGCAAGCAGGTGCCCTAATCGGGTATACTGTCTTATATGCCGCACATGGTAAGTAAACTTTATGCCTTTTGATATAAGTGCGATATTAATAGTTCACAAGTCTCTTATTCCCAATCTCATTCGGAAAATACTTGCTCCGAGGTATTTAATTCACTCCCCGTTAGTTTTCAAATTTATTCCTTTATCAAAGTTTTCGTACCGCGATTGTAGGTATGTTAGAAAATATTCGACGAACTTTCGCTGTCGAAATTTTCAGTGCTTGGTGCTTATGTTTTACAAATTTCGACAGCGAAAGCAGAGTCTCGGTGGTGTAGTGGTTAACGCAGTCGCCCGGATTGCGGAAGATGCTGGGTTCGATTCCCGCTTGAGGCAGGGCGATTTTTTTCAGTGTATATTAAAAAAGTTTACGCAAAAATTATTCCATATTCTAAATTATCTTTTACCGTGCAGGTCGCAACTGGTTGAATGCTACATCTCTAGTAACGGAGCTCCGGTTGCAGAGCCTGCTCAAGTTTAGCAACTACACCATCAAAGTTGCCGGCTTCTCTAACTACGGACTTGGCCCTTTCTCCTTTCCCATAGTTTGTGCTACACTGCAAGACGGTAAGTTTGATAGTTTTATTAATCACCAGCGACCCGCCTTCGCACAGAATCCTCTACTATAAAATTATGCGTGTATATATTAACCTTCTTCTTGAAGCACTGTTTCAATTGCTGAAAACGCCATTGGAATACGTTGCGTAATTTCAAAGCTCATACAAAAAGAGCGACTTCACTATGTATAGATGTTACTTATCTAAGTAGAAATTTGGTTGATAATAAAATATTATGTCTACTTACTTTTTATCATGCATTATATAGTACCTTTTAATATCTGTCAAGTTTTGGGATACATTGTTTAGTTATTTGTTCGGTTTCTCGTTTTCATTGTTATTGTGTTTGTCGCCAATATATTACTTTCGTCCTTTAAGTTAATATTTATTTTATTTCCAATTTGGCTTAAATATATTTATTTGATCAGTTGTTGTGTAAATACAAAAATAATTTAATATGATTTGAGAACACATTAAAATTGTGAGAGAAAATACAGTAGGTAAACCTTTTGATATCGTGATGGTATGCAAGTACCCGTGTTCGAATCATGTTTGTTTATAAACTGATTTCTTTCAAATGGGCAACCCTACTAATCTTTACTAATATTATAAATAGAAAAGATTTGTATGTTTGTAACGAAAAAACTCAAAAACTAGTTAACCAATTTAAAAAATTATTTCACCATTAGAATGCTACTTTATTCTTGAGTGACACAGGCTATAATTGATAAAAAAAAATCTCTGCCGTCGTGTCGTTATCTTTAAGGTAACGAGGGTGAATTGAGCATCTATTCTTTTAGTGCCGGCTGCTCCAGCAGAAATAAAGCTTCTTTCGCAGTCATCTAACACCCTTTTGGTTAGTTGGAAGAAACCTAGACAACCAAATGGAAGATTGTTACATTATACAGTGTACTGCAAGCCTACTGCAAGGTGAGTTGTTGTATGCTTAGCAAGAAATACTTAGGGCGCAGCAAGTACTTGCACAAAAACGCAGGTAAATAACTCTACATTTTCAAAACAATATGTCTTTCTTTGACATATTATATTATACCTTATTTAATCATTACCTATTTAAAACCCCTGGCTACACGAATTATGATATTGTGAACTTTATTGGGAAGGAATTTGCTCCTGAAATACAGTTAATAGCTACAATTAATTTTGTGACTTATTCTCGATACAGTAAAGACTTTTTTATGGAAAAAGGAAACAAACGAGTAGACGGTTCACCTGATGGTTAGTGATCATCACCGCCCATGGACATTTCTAACACCTGAGGAATCGCAAATGCCTTGCTGGCCTCTAAGGAAAGAATACACTCGATTTTAAAGACTTCCAGGTCGTATTCGTTCAGGAATACAGGTTCCACAATCTTGTGGTCTGCGGTAGACAATTGCGTGAAAAATGCACGGCTGTGGGCAACCAGGCATCATGACTTATTATTTTTATTTTCTTAGAGTTGGCAAATGAAGTCGCCAGATTTTTACAGAGTAGAAGGATAGGGTAAGGTGGTAGGGCTTTTGACGATTTAAAAGTATTTAGCAAAGTCCATTTAAATAAAGAGCTTTTTCATTTTCATTTTTTTCATTAGGGTTGGAATTCGGCAATGATACCTCAGTATTGTAATGGTCGTTAGGTGTCGTTGACTGCTTAGTATCAGCCGAACCTTTGATTTTTTAAAGGTTAGGCTAGCATGGCTCCATCCCAATTAATGGTAAGCAGAAGTGGAGTCCAAATTCAAAGAAAGTTAGTGCGAGATATATTGTAAGCGCCAGACTTGCCAATTGCCGACCTTGCATGGCACTGTCGTTGGCTGAATGGGAGGAGCTATATTGTAAAACAAAAACTGTAATAAGTATGTATGTACCATAGTCAAGTGCAAATAAAGATATTTTATTCCAAATATACTTATATGTAACATAGCAAAAAATAGTCACAATATCCTTCTATTTGTCAGTAACGATGGACCACAAACTTTGAGAATAGACGCACAGCAAATAAACGAAGCATATGAGAAGACACAGACAGTAGAATTGAAGGGATTGAACGAAGGTAGACAATATGATGTATGGGTCTCTGCTAGCACCATCGTCGGCGAAGGGCCTGAGAGCAGAAGGGTTACTAATACCCCATCACAAAGAGGTAAGATACTTTAAAAATATCTCAATTAAGAATAAGGGTAGAAATGTTTATACGCTTATGGTGCTGATAAAGTTTCTCCTAAATTTTTTTGTAACGAAAATGCCAATTACATCTGCAAATTAAAATACAATTACGAAGAATAGAAATATTAAAGTCAGAACAAGTCAAGAAACATAGAAAATTGAATAATGTTCTTTATTTTATTCAGTAACAAATTTTCAATCGGAACTCTACACGAGTTAATAATTGTAAGCGTTTGTATATTTTCTTCTTTGTTTATACACAACTTATACTTTTTTATTACGTTCCTATGTTACTTAGCTCGCTAGCTTATTTTCTAAAGTTCTTGAGCACG
Source organism: Elophila nymphaeata (assembly GCA_955850985.1). Taxonomy (NCBI): domain Eukaryota; kingdom Metazoa; phylum Arthropoda; class Insecta; order Lepidoptera; family Crambidae; genus Elophila; species Elophila nymphaeata. The sequence continues at coordinate 6,135,575 of OY039090.1, forward strand.
TTATTAATGCTACTAAAATTAAAAGGTTCTTTAGCATACATTAACGCGTTAGCACTGAGAGGATCATTAAGTTCTACTTTATTGTGTAAGCGAAGATCCTTATAACAATTCCCATTGTTATCATGAGAGCAAAACTAAGGCCTTGCGTAATTTATACTCAAAACTACATTACTAACTTGATTTAATTTTTCATCAACATCAGTGGTGGCAGGAGTTGCGTCTTTAGGAGGAGAAGTAACAGTAGCAGTAAGAAACTCGCTGTTATTAGAATGTAAGAGTGTTGGGTCACCACCACCACGGACTGTGTGGTACCATAACCAGAATATCATCACGCATCATCCGCGGTTTACCAGAAATAGAGATGATAGCTTGCTGATCAAAAGTAAGTAATTTAAACTTACTAGCATTAGTTTTATGTTGATTTGGTGCAAAAAGTTTATTTAATATATTTTCACTTTCTTTGAAATTAAGAATAAGACGCCAACCAATTAGAATTTCTGCACAATATTCGAACGCGCTTAGAGTTTATTTCAATTTTTGACTTTTTTCAAAAGCAACAGAATTAGAATTAAAACTACTATTCACCTTTGAAATATATGAATCATCGAGTTACATTTGTATCCAGTTGAATTTAATTTGGCACACTATCACCATTAAATTCGCGAAGTTCTATAGAATCGGATTCACAGAACTTGAATAAAAAGACGTGGAAACTGAAAAGCTTGAAAATGCTCCTAAACTTAGTACCAAATTCGTTACTGGATTCGACGAAGTCCGAAGTTATTTGAATCTCAAGTGCGGAGAGAAAACTGGTTTACGAATTCGAGTCTGAAGAACTATAAAACACTCTCTACTCTGGTATTCAGTTTTAAATAAATGTTCGTGTAGACATACTATTTCTTGCTTTAGAGACTTGAGATGTTTTATAGTATACTTTAATTTCGTTGAACTATTTATCAGAAAAAGATTGGAAGTTCGGCATCTTTACAACACCTACTCACTTTAGTGCAAATAGGGTGCAGTGATTCTTTTCCGTGGAAAGTAATCACTGCATTTTGTCTACTTTAAAGAAATCTGCAGTTAGTAAAAATAGTCATCAAAAATTTGCTTTGTAAGATACGCTTAGTAAAAATGTTGAATTATTTTGCATACCCATATGAACAAGGTATATAACTAGTCTACATCTATCAAAAACGTATAGCAAATATTATATTCGTAAATTCAATATCCAACTATTTTTTTTTTCATTATAATTACACGATTTACCACTGGTGGATGTTCAAAACTTTCTCTTTACAATATCTGTGTGAAAAAGTTGGAATTTATCTCACCATTTTCCTAACTCAAGCTTTACCGATCTTTAATCGTAACTCAAAATGTTACTTCTTAAAGTACTAGAGTACGAACAAATTTAATAACTGTATATTTTAAACCTTATAAACTTACAACATTTTCCAATAAAGGAATACTAACAAGCTATGCTTCTTGTAGGTATAGACCAATCTCTCAGCGGAAATTACACATGCCTGGCCAAGAACCTCTACGGTTCCGACTCAGTAGTATACGCAGTCAAAGTTCTTCCATTACCAGATCCTCCATCAATAAGGGTCACGCCTTACAAAGACTATGTCGTTGTTGAATGGGACGAAATCAGGACGTTTAGTAACGATTCCACGAACTATGCTATAAGTAAGTATTACAGTTTGTCGTTTTGAGAAAACTTAACAGATTTGCTCGTGTTGAGTTTTCGTATTAGCGTATAAAGAAACCTAGCGAGTACCTAGAGAAGTCAATGGCCAATCGATTTCATCGAACGTTTTAAGAAAAGAATATATTGAAACCAATGGCGATAGGCCGCCATGGTATTCGTTTATACACGATTTCGTGTCAAATGTAAAGCGAGTCACACACAGCAAATATAATATAGCGTCTATTATAAAGATTTATTATCTTAAACGACCACACACAAGCAAGATACTACTAAGATTCAACTACGGTGTTCTATCGGAAGCCGTCTTTCAAGTCGCATGATTCGTTCCTTATACAGAGAGTTTAGTCGACTATATTTATATAACATTCCCATATACAAATACAAATACAAATAATTTTATTAACAGTAACTTGTTACAGAGTGATACAGTACAGTGATACTTAAACTATAACGAATAGCTGAGACACAAAGTAACAATACAGAATACTCAACCCGTGGGTGCCACACTAGGAGAGTCCTGTATAGTGGGCACCCACTGAAAGTTAACAAATAAGCGACATAACATATTAGGTAAAATAAATTTGTGTGGTGTGTATGTGTTTGTGTGTGAATGTATGAAAGAGTGTATGTATGCAAGAACTCGCGTCAAGTTACAAAGAGTAGATAAATCACGTCACGTCAAGCTTCAAACTGAGTTCATTATTATTAGTATACTTTTTATTTTACTTTATATTCTTTAAAAGGTTTTCAGTTTGGTGGTAAGACATTTTACGATATGTATTTTATTATTTTTCGATCAATGAATTCCAAGTAGTTATGGTGCAGTCATATAATGCTTGCGTAATTGTAATAACGGGGAAATATTATCCAAAGCCATTAAAACAGACTTTTCTTTATACTATTGAAATCAACGAAATACCAAAAATGAAGAGAAAATATAAAGTAAATAAAAATCGATAATTGAAAATGGAGCTGTACGTTTCAACGTTGATAGTGTATTTAATGGTAAAACATATTTTCGGGTTTGTTGAAGAATTAAAAGTACTTAAATAAGTCTAACATAAAAAAAAACGCTTAATCTTAAGTTTGATTGATTGCAAATTACTATACGTAAATTTATGTAAGCGTAAAAAAAAAGAAAATTAAGGTAACCTTATTTGTAAAACAGGTTATAATCTTACTTGGAGGGAAGGAGATGGTCCTTGGCAAGAAGCATGGCCGGTAGCAAAAGAAACCAGAATGCCTGGTATACAACAACATACGCTAGCTGGCCTCAAATGTGGTACTAAATACTCTGTGAGAGTTACTGCTACTGATAGCATTGGCACTTCTGCACCAGCGCATGCAGACGTTGTCACTTTAGGAGGAGGTAAGCATCTTGAAAATTTTAATGATTCAATGCGATCTAATATCTCTAACATCACATCACCGAAGCCTTCAGTATCAAGTCCGCAATCTACAATTCATAGTAAAGTCTCATCTTTTATATCTCATTGAAGTGGATACTGCGTGTGGCACTGCGACCAAAAGTAAATTAAGTCAGTGGCACAAAACAAATTGATAAAAATCTTATTTCACTATCCTTATTTGATTTATGCCGAAAAAATATACAAAACACCGGAATAATGATTATAAAACATCTATACAATTACTCTACCTGTATTTTAATTTACAAAATTATACATACAAATACCACTTTCACAAACATAAAACAAATTCACAAACGAAGCACACGAGACCTTATCTAGTCCTAAAGAAAGTAAGAATCAAATATTGGGAAAAAAATATCACCTTTGAGGGAAAACAGCTTTACAATAACCTGCCAATAAGCATTAAGGGTGCAACTACTCTGGGAGCCTTTAAAGTTAAATTATCTAAGCACGATATATCTGACCATAGCCTATTGCGCAAATAGGTATGTACCGGGGTGCATGGTTTTTGGCAGCTTGATGTAAATCCAGTACCTAAATCACATAAATTTTATTGATTGTACCCATTATGTTTAATTTTACTGTTATTTACTATTTGCTGATATATTTACCTTTTTCTTTTCTTTTTAAACATTTTGTCTTGTAGTGCCTACGGCGCGACTTAAACTTTAAGCATGTATTGTTTCTTAGTTCTCTAATAAGTGATATGTATGTCTTTTTATGAGAATAAATCCTTTAAATTAATCTAATTTCAGACACCTAATCTAATATATTCCCAATATCCTATGTCTATGCTTAGTAGTATGTTTAGAAAATAAATGTTTGAACAAAAAGATAACACAATATTTTAGACAAGCTCGCAATAATCGTTAAGTATATGTATGCAAATAACTTCAACCACCAGTTATTCCAGATTAATTTTAAGGATGTCAACAAGAACATATGTAGGCGTCAAAATTATAAAACAAACCAAACTCTTAAGAAACTTTATGCCGAAAGCAATAAAGCGAGTACTCGGATATATTAAGGAAAAGAAGGATCAAAACATGCTAGAAATAACGATAATTAAGTTTGGAAACTCGTTACTGTTTGAACTAAAGCCATTAAATTGGTAATAAATATCATTAAACATTCTCATCTAATTGTCTTAATCGAAAACGCTTACATCGAAAACTTACTTAACGGTAAACATTGTTTTTAAGTAGCTTATTTAGGATGTATTTTCGAAGTTTGCCCATCAGAATAAATTTTATACGATCCTGGCTCCAGATTTACATTTCAATTTATTTCGCTATTGTTAAAGTAACAATTTAACTTTCTCCCAACACCAAGTTCAAATAATGTGCTGAGAAGATATTACACAATAATATATTAAGAACTTTACATCGAGAAGAGTTGAGTATCTTTAAGGAACTTTTTCTCAAATTAGTATTGTGAGAGACTACGCAGGTGACGAGACATGTCATAGACATTGCTAATGTTTGTATCAAGCAAAAGAATTTTATTGTGATTATCAATGAAGAAGATAGAACTAAGTATGTTAACAATGACTCAATAAATATTCAGCAAATGGTACATAAACTTTAAAGGGAGAAAGACACATCACTATGCATGGCATTGGCATTGTAGAGTCAATGGTTGAAGAAAATGGAAAAGAATGTTACATTTCAACGACCAAAAAAGGTGGCATGATCACTTTAACTATAATATGATTGCTTCATGTAGTTATACATTTGTTGCTAAATTCTATTGTATTTCAAACGTCAGCGAAGACATCAAAGAATTTATTCGTATAAACTTTGTCCTTGTTGAATAAAAACAGATTCTCTAAAACATGTTTCGTAATTTTAATCCTTTCAGACAAAGTTCTTGAACCAGCAGAAGTTCATTTACCTATCTGCTAATTGTCTAAGGAAATGTATTATAAACTTTCTAGTATATGCCAGAAGTAATTCTGGGAAAGCAAAGGTTTTGCTCTAATTCTGTGGCAATTTACAGCACCCGTGTCTCCGTCTTCAAATGACTGGCTTTGGAGTAATGCGTCCTATATCTACATTCAGCTCAGTGGTTGGGATGATGGAGGTTGTGATGTCACAAAATGGGAAGTAGACTACAGACCGCTTGGATCTTTGGTTTGGATTCGAGCTGACAATAAAGCTGTAAGTATAACCATCAAGATTATATATAGGTCTTCCGAGGTTATTAGATGTCATATTAACTAAATAGTCTAAGTTAGTCATAATTATAATAAATTCTAGAGCTCTCAATTACCTATATTAACAATTTTGTTCTCCATTGTAAATAATATTTGTATCACAACAGTAAAGACATATAGTTTCTGGAATGTAATATTTGTGGTCGTTTTGTATGGTGGTTTTCTCAATATCCACTGCTTTAAATAGCATCAGCATTATTATTGAATTAAATTTATTTATTTCAGACCCTCATTCCATAAATGAGTAAAGTTGTTTGTAACCAATAATTCTTTTTATGCAGCCCGTGGATTTAAATTTAGGTTGGAGTTACATTGAAGGACACTATCAAGCCCCGCCATTACGCTCTATGCCGACATCCTATGCTGTGGGGTCACTATCGTCTGCCAACTGGTACCAGCTAAGAGTTACTGCGACAAATGACGCTGGCACAGCTTCAACTATTTACACATACGCTACCAAGGCTCTTGATGGTGGTGAGTAATACAGAATTGAATTCACTAATAAATTGTGCATGAAAGACGATTTAAATAGTGTAGGATAAGTCATAATAAGCAGCCTTGCTATCATTTTATACATGGTTCTGCGTCAATATGTTATACTAGAGTCAAACTTGCTTTTCACAGAGACAAATTAATAACAAAATGTTACAACATGGTTGTATTGTATTTTTTCTGTAGAAAGATAAGAACATTCATTGAATACACAAGAAGACATTTAAGGAATTGATGACTTCGATAGTTGCAGCTCATACGCCGCGTAAAAATTGCCCTGCGAAGTATACATACATCCCATTGATATATAGTATCTAACCATGAATACCCAAAGTGGTCTGTGTAAAACAATAGGTGCTGACAATGAAATCATTTAAATTTAGTATAAGCATACCAATTTTCAAAAACGAAATGGTGGACGGATTTGCCGAAAAATTTGATGAAGGTTAAAATTAATGTTTTAACTTTCGTGTTGCATTATTCATGTATCTAGACATGCATTGAATAAACATAGTTTTAGTCCACTCGAGACCACGGCCATAACAAGACGACCGAAAAGTCGAGTAATTAAAGTATCTTAGTAGTTACTAAATTTATATAGTTCGCGTCTAGTCCCGAAATAATTGTCATCGTGAAATTGATATAGGTCTATCCAACACCGTAAGCTTGGAAACTTCCTAGACAGTAACAAGAAATTAACAAAGGAATAATAATAAAGGTAGTTGCGATTGAATCTACAATATCAATACGCAAAGAAAAAAAAGTACCCTTATCAACTGAGATATAATCTAAGCTTATTAAGCATATTGCGTAAATGAAGGAAAGTGTCACTTGGCATAATTAAAGGTCTTAATAGAGAAGAAGTACAGAAAAGTAAAATGTGTGTATGTGTAAAAATACGAGTATATCGTATCAATCATAGACTATAAACCTAACTTATAAAGCACAGTCAAGTCAAAATAGGTTTTTAGTGGACTATGGTGCGCGTTCATAATTTGAATATTCTACATTTGGTCAATTAATAGTCGTTTAACCAATACCCAATTTCAAAATCTGCTTTGTATGAAAAAAAAACCTGTGCAATATTTCAATTAAGGGACAATTTTCACTTTCTCGAAATCGAGAAAGTGAACGACTATTAATTGACCAAATGTCGACGAAAATGTATTTTGACGGATTTACAAGTTTTGGACCTCCCTGATTCTAAAAATAAGCTTTTTGCAATAATGTCTTTGTGTGTGTGTCTGCGCGTTAGCAGACCATTCCCGATTTTTTCACTTCATTGTCTGTTGTAAACGTACTATCGATTTTACGAACACAAATAACTAATCCAGGTGACCTGTATTATAGTTTACTCCGATTCTAATCGGTATGCAATCAAACTGAGAGGCATGAAAGTAATTGGGTTCTCTAATGTTTCGCACACAATTCATTATCAAATTACCATTTCGCAAGCAACATTTGTCAATATTTCATTACGCAAACTAATGCTTTAACAAGGACATCAAAACGCAAACATGCATATTATTATGATAAGCAGGCATTTCAAAAATGCATTGTTAATCAAATTTTTAAAAGACATAATGACATATCAACAAGTTACAAAAACCAAAAATGTTATTTTACAAATAATTTGTGTGACTAAATTTCAATTACAAACTTTTTGTTTACTAAAATTTCAATTTGCTATTTTTCAAATTAAATATTGTTAATTTATAGATTACTCGTGACCCGCCCGGGCTTCGCACGGGTGCAATTCTTATGAAAATATGCATGTATTATACATATAAACCTTCCTTAAGAATCACTCTATCTATTTAAAAAAACCGCATCAAAACACGTTGCGTAGTTTTAAAGATTTAAGCATACATAGGGACAGACAGACGGCGGATAGCGACTTTGTTTTATACTATGTAGTGATCATTAAAATTAATAATTTTCGCAATGCACGTCCAATCATTCAAACTAAAGTAAAACAGAACGTGATTTATGCGTTATAAAAATAAAATGCGTAAACATTTATATTTATTTTAAAATAAAAAAAATTGGTTGTCTGTAAAGTCGGTTTACTGACGATAGTTGAACGTGACAACGTCTTAAGAAAATACTGATGGAATGGTAGCATTTTTCAAAAGAAAAATTTAATTTCATTTGTTTAATAGATTTCGCATTATAGTATGAATAAACTTGTAATAAAATCTCTTTGGCTATACTATTTGTATCTGGCTGGTTTCATTGAAAGTTTAAATTTTAAAGAACATAATTCCAAATTCAAATTAGAGAATTAGATTCAGAGCGAGGTAACGCCGCATGACGTCATGTTTTTTCGTGCGGGCAGCCGGCTCTATCGAATTATAAGACGTTGTCACGTCAAAAAACTTTTTGTTTACTAAAATTACAATTTGCTATTTTTCAAATACAGTGAAAACGCCCAAAAATCGCTTCTGGCTAGCCGCTGTATTCATTCATGTCAACCTAACCCAGTAAACTATTCCACGATTTTTAATATCTTTTTTTCTTGTAAGCAAGTATGCAGCATGTAGGCAAGTATGCAGCATGCAAGCAAGCTGCAGCATGCAAGCAAGCATGCAGCAAACAATGCAATGCTCCGCTCACTTCGCTCGCTCCGCTATGCGTGGTCACAAGTCTAACCTAACCTAATCTAGGTTTATTTTCGTACTTATGGTTTTTCTTTATAGCGAGGGGGCTCAGGCCCCTAACCTCCCCGGCAATCTCGCAGGCAGGCATACAGCATGCAATCCAATTATTCATACAGCATGCAATGCAAGCATGCATACATCATGCTATGCAAGCAAACATACAGCATCTATGTAGCAAGCAAGAATACAGGAAGCAATCGCAAATTTTTTAGGCGAACCGAATCCTACCCATAAACTGTGATTGAACAATTTCTCTGTGTTTTTATAATTCTTATGTTTTTAGTATGAAAAGTTAAGAAATGATACGGTGCCATACCATAAATTGCCTAATGTCTTTAGACTAAGTTACCATATTATTAAAGAAAAATTGGTCAATAAATCTTTGTCGTTTAGCGTATTTGTGTTAGGAAAAGTTTACTAATGTTCTTTTGCAAAATGACAATATATGAAGAAATTACTTTATGAGATGTAAAGTTTGTGAAACATAAATAAATGGAACGTTGATTTGCGAAATGATAACTTTGTTGCTTGTCAAATTTCGTTGCTTGTCATCTGTAAATTTGTTTAATAACTATTGATCAACCAAAGGGGAACCGTTCTAAATAATCACACCTACTCCTGTTAAATTTAGATGTGAGAGCGTTAACTCATTTATTCGTAGATCGAAAACTCAGTTATTATTATAGTATTTTGTCTCACGAACCCGAGCCGTTTCTCATTTATTCTTAGTTCGAATACTCTGCTATTATTATATCTAGTATTTTATTGCACGAACCAGAGTCAGCCGTTTCTGCAAGGTTGGTCCCAGCAGGACCCATCTGGATGTGGAATCTACAGCCGGACTAACGCCTGTTGGTATTGTAAAAGTTCAAAACTTGTGGTGACCGCTTATCATCAAGCGGATTGTATAATTGTTTGCCAACAATGTCGCATAAAAAACACATTGTCTCTGTATGAATTAGTGTCGATACTCATTACGCTCCTGCACTGCCGTACAGTGTAAAGAACTACGTATTTATAGAGAGACTACGTCCAAGTATTCTTTCGTAGTCATGACACACCTTGTCTAAAAAAAACCGGCCAAGTGCAAGTTGGGTTCGCGCAAGAAGGGTTCGGTACCATTAACCATAAAAACACGGCAAACAATCATGTCTGTTGTTTGGGAACCCATTTAAATATTTATTTTAATACTTACAACCATGTGATGCCGACAGCCGTGTGACTCCAGCAGAGTAGAATAGCATCATCTCATATCCTCCAATGGGTGTCGTAGAAGGCGAGTAATGGATCAGCAAAGGGGTATTGATCACCTTATACTCCGTCCACCAATCCGCATTGGGCAAACGTGGTGGACTACTGCCTAAACCTCCTTTGATGACAAGGAGAGCCCTTGTGTCCCAGCAGTGGGTCGAATTATAAAGGTTGGTATGATGATCATGATAAATTTAAATATTTATGTTTAAAGTAAATATTTAACTAAATATTCTGTGAATGTTTCAAGGTTCTTTAAAAATAAATATAGCAACAAAAATATAATAGACTTCTATACAAAGGTAAACTGGTGGAAGGGAGGGTAAGGAAACTCTGTTATTAGCCAATTGGTCATACTATTAATGTTTATTAATTATTGTATACACTGTTGGTTTTCTATGTAAATAAATAGAACCAAAAGCGTGGAGCGGCGAAGGATATCATACTAAAGTTATTATCACAACATAGACGAACGTACCGACACAAATACTTCTCTCATCCCACATTCTCCGATAATGGGGATCCCGTCGAGCTATTAAAACTTTTGTTATTACAAACTGACAAAATCAGTATTGGAGCGATGTCATTAATTTAACTACTGGCTTCTATCCGTTGCCCTCGTAAATTTCTCGATCAGACTCAGAAGGAGAATTAAAGTTTAAAATCATAATACCAGCAACGTAAACTGCTATATACCTTCGAATGCAAGACACGGACATCTTTATTAATTGTGCTATTTGCCCCACTGTGACCTAAAAGGATTATATGCATAAAGAGTGTGATTACGGGTCACGACGGGAAAAATCTAATAAAAAATATTTTTGTTTTACTAAAACACGGTGAAGGAAGCGTTGGTGGCGTAGTGCGTAAGAGCGTTGTCTTACACCCGGAAGGCACCGGTTCGAACCCCGCCACGTACCAATGTGTTTTCAAAATTTGAATTCATATGTACGTTTAATCGACGCTTTTACGGTGAAGGAAAACGTTAGGAAGCCTGCACACACCTATGAAAAATTCTTAGGATGTGTGTGAAGTCGACCAACCCGCACTTGGCCAGTGTGGTTGACTAAGGCCTAATCGCCCCTAATGTGGAGTAGGCTCGAGCCCCTCGGTAGGGACATTATATGAGCTGTTTTTGATGGTGATGATGAAAACATGGTGATGGTTGTCATCTCATAATGATACTCCATCAACCACTGTTTGATCCACGTTTCGAATGGACGTTCGCAACCACCGCCAGTGGGGGCCGATTTACTGAGGTTCAACGGTTTTTTTTTATAAATTGGACTACGTAACAGTGGAGCGGGGTTGTTAGAGTAACTATAGAAATAGTTGAGGCAACAGCCCTAATAAGGGCCTGTGATCCAACTGGTTGGAAAGAGTAGTTGGAACGGAAACTCCATGTTTCACCCTGTGGCTGCCGGGTCAAGGTTATGGAGACCTCCTGATGGACACTGCCCCGCACTCATTGTAACTAGCCCCAAGTAACATTTCATCATCATCACAACCTTTATAATTCGACCCACTGCTGGGACACAAGGCCTCTCCTTTTAAACGAAGGAGGTATAGGCAGTCCACCACTCCTGCCCAATGCGGATTGGTGGACGAAGTATGAGGTGATCAATACCCCATTGCTGACCCATTAGTCGCCTTCTACGACACCCATTGGAGGATATGGGGTGATACTATTCTACTCTGCCGGCATCACACGGCCATAGTATTTTTTATGCCTTTCCTATTTTCCTTTAGCTGGGCCCTACCTAAAACGTATCTTCATAGCTTGGATTGTTTTAATGGCATCTAGGTCGAGAGTATTCCTTCCTAAATATAGTAAGGTTTCTGTTGTCGATGACTGATTAACAAACGCACAAGAGGTGCATTGTCTTCTTAGTACGATGTAAAAATCCACGAACACCTATTTTTCTTCTACTAGTCTTAATTTATTTGGGTTTAGTGGAATATGTCAATACTCCATCCAAACTACTATAGTTTTTGGCACAGTTTTATGACCGGCCGCATACCTGATACCAATACCAACCGTCATTGGGCATTCCCAATGATGCATTCTGTTGAAGTGGTTTACTCCCCACCGAACGAATAGATTTCGTGATCCGTTGTTGTTAAAAATTCTCAGTCGTTTTTGAGACCCACTGAGTCATGATCACCTGTGAGCCATGGACAGGGCACATTTCAAGGACTGACGGCCGTTGGGTCAGAAAGGTCCTCGAAAGGCGGCAGTTCACCGGGAGACGTAGCGTTGGTAGACCCCAAAAAGTGGACTGACGATCTGGTAAAGATTTCAGGAAGCCGCTGGATGCGGGCAGCGCAGTCCTGATCGGGTTGGAGATCCTTGGGGGAGGCCTATGTCCAACAGTGAACATTATGTACCTACGTCTTTCAAAATAGATGACACCAGTGGCTTGTTGCTGCTAGCATGTCAAAATTCTGAAAATCTGACTTATTAATTATTCGTTGAGAGCATAATCCAGTATTCCATGAACATCAAATTGCTGTCACAGTAAAGCTGCCAATCAGGAAAAATATAAATAAATCTGTACGAACCGTAGCAATACTAAATCAATTTTCAATTAAACCAATTTCTCTCAATGTTCAATCGCTGATATTTCAAACGAAACGTGAAATACCTTTAAAGGGATTATAAGCATTTCAATTTGTGGAGCTTAAATAAGTTAATTAAGTACGAGAACTTAGACTTAATTACTTGATTGCGAGGAATTCTTCAATCTTGTAACGTGATTGAAAGTAAGGAGTGCTTATTTAAACCTTTTAGTGAAAGAAATTCAATTTGTTTTTATAGGGAAACGATTTGAATAGCTCTGTAAAGTAATGGACTTTGCGGTGTGGTTTATTGGAAGAGCGGGAGCGGTATAGCGATTTTTTAAATCAACAGCACTTAAAGATTCCGATTTTCTTGCTAGCAGCGTCCAAACTTCCGAGATTATAATAAAATTAAAAAGACAGTGGTTTTATTTAGATCATGTTCAAAACGATAAACACATGATTGATACGACAAATTTAGACTTTGGACACAAAAAGAAAAGAGAAAAAAAATAGTAAATTTACTTACCAACAAATACAATTAAGATTACGAAAAGTAGTGTTATTTGATTTCGATTTTATGTATTTCCTCGGGACATTGACACTTTAATCCCAAGTCACAGCAAAGACGGCGCTTGTGCAGATATTTACCACCATTGAAGATGAATGATTATTATGACTAAAGCGTTAATCTACTTCTATTGCTGACCGCAAGTAAAATGCGTTGCGAGAATTAGTAGTACATTGTTGCAAAGCACCTACCACTCAAAGTCACATAATAATAATAAATAATCTATTATAAATAGTCTGGACGTTCGAACGGGTAAGCCTTTTCCTCTGAGTCTCACATACCCTTGCAGTTGCATCGCAATATGTGGATGAGGTGTAAACACATTAGATCTCTCCGTAAAAAAAAGGTAGTGGCCACGTACTGACGCGCATACACACAAACCGCGCTCGGTGCCTTTCTATGAAAACAAATTACCTGTTAACCTAAGAGTATTAAATCTACTCGTTTATATGCATCCAACAGTGTTCGTCTGCCGGCTGACATACATAAATTATGATCCGCGAAGCTCCTACAACTTGCACGCCTGTAGGCGGTTTTCTTCGAATATTTAAAGTAAAAGAAGTAAATTTGGACTCTACAAAAAAGTTCCAAAATTTAATAAACCGCACTTGTTAAACTTTCGTTTTAGTTCATAATAGGTTTTATTCTTTATATTAGTTGTCATCAGCAATGAAGATTATATTTAGAGTAAGACAACTGGTTGATGCTCAGGGTAGCTGAAATACTTAAATAAATATAAAGTCAAAACCAACGTAAACAATTTTCAGAAAGATGATTTTCAGGAAGATTTTATTCAGTTTTTGGTTTGATCAGGAGTATTCTTAGTCATATTTAAGAATATCTGTACAACGCTTTTAAGATCATAAGCACTTTTATAGTTGAAGAAAGGATCTTAGTAACTTCCACAGGTCTTGTCGATTAGAATTTCTGCAGTATATCATACTCCTTACGAAATTACAGTAGTGGCATCGTGTTTGAGTTCGTTGGATTGGTCGCCTTTTCATGTCGTCGCAAGCCTTTTTTTCGCGCTCCACAGGGGGCGGCTGCTTCCGATAGCCTTAAAGCCATTTTGGCACTAGGTAATCGGGGATGTTTAGTCTGTAAGAGTATGGCATAACCCTAGGGCCGGTCCTAGGGTATTCACCCTCTCCTTCCCCCGCTGTCCGGAAGGTTCTCTTAACTATTTTCGTTCGTCTCTCTTTCGTTCCTCTTCGTGGGGGAAGGAATGGAAAAGCAGAACAAATCCTTTTTTTGATTTAAAATGTAACCTATTTTCTTTCCCAAGTTCCAGTCAATATTTGTACCAAATGTAATCAAAATCGCTTCAGTGGTTTAGGCGGAAAAGAGTAACAGAGTTCTTTTTTCGCATTTATAATATTAATAGGGAAGTAAGGATTTAATACTGTTCCTTTTTTTATTCTATTATTTTCTAATTAAAATATTAGATTGCCTATATAATCAAAATAATCATAATATTGCGTTTTATGCTGAACGAGAACTACAATAAACTGCGGCATACTTTGATAAGAACGTTAAAAAAAACATTTTTGTGTTTTCCTTTTATAAACTGTTTGATCAATTCCAATGAACATTCATTGAGCTGTGTCACTCCTCAGTGGTTGCACACGACGTGTTTTTGTACGTATTATTTAATGTACAAAGACAGAATGAATCCGATTACATAGGGTATTTTGCACATAAAGACGATTTTGCATCGAGGTCGAAATAATTGTGGAGACCATCAAAGCTACATTTATGGTCAAATTATTTAAGCAAGAGTAACCTCTTTGCCTCTAATGGACTACTTATTTTTGAAATTATACTTTTTAGGCGCATTATGAAAAAATTATGAACGTGAAATTTCACTGTAAGTAATACAAAAGTCACAGGTTGAAGTCAAAGTCAAAGTCTCGAAATAAATATATAGTATGACATAATTGGTACTAAATATTACAAGATTCTTAATATTAAATATTTATAATTGATTATTAAATATTTTAAAAAAATAAAAAAAAAACAAATAAAATTTATTTGCTCTGTGCAAAGAAGTATAACTTATCACATGTGTACAATGTACATAAGTACACGCATCCATTTTTTTGAAGAATAATATTAATGTGTTTTCTATCTCATCAATAGAATTAATTCTGGTAACCCCTCCAACTATGCTAATGCGCTTATGTTAGTAGTGGGTTCACATTGTTAGTCTAACGGCGGCCGAGGATCGATCTCCGTTCACACAGAAACCCAGTCCGCTTGCCTGTGCGCTCGGCTACCGGTACCAGTTCTGTTATTCCTCAAAAATCTAACGGTCTTACTACAAAAGTTTCTTAAACACTGTTTAAAGTTAGACTTTGTTTAAAACTAAGATTGTCTCGTTTTGGTCTACGACAGCAAATAGAGACGTCATCATTATTAAATAAGGTCTAAAATTTAAACAACGTTTAAAAACTTTTGTAGTAGCACCGTAAAAGTCTAAAAGACTTATTTTTGAACTTTCAGAAACAAAATGGGCCGGGCGGGCCAATGTAGTCAACTCGCTTTAAATACCTAGCTAGTGAATAATAATGTATCACAGCCGTGTTATACCGGCAGAGTACAATAGTATCACCCTATATCCTCCAATGGGTGGCATAGAATGCGATTAATGGATCAGCAAAGAGGTATTGATCACCTTACCCTTTGCTGATCCATCCGCTCCGCATTGGGCAAGCGTCGTGGATTACTGCCTAAACCTCTTTCGATGACAACGAGAGGCCTTTTGTCCTAACAGTGGGCTGTTATGATGATGATGAATAATTATAATATCGTTTGGTAGAAAATATAAAGCTAGAACAATTAAGGAGCCGGTCCAATACTGGCTACTCCCCTCTAATTTAGCACCGATTCGAATCAATTAATCGACAGTCCGTGACCGTCAACTGTAGGACGTATTCGTCACACTGACAATGCACCCCAAGCTTCCCTCATCCAGTCGCTACCATCAGTATCTGTATTCCTAAGGTAATGAGACCAACAGGCCGCAAGGCGTCTCACACTACACTTGGCGAAACTAGGTATCCACTGCAGACCTTGTCTGTTCCAACGGTTGTCGATTATACAGCAGACATGACCAGCTCATTACCACTTCAGCGAGATAATTCTTTAGTCAAAGTCAAAAAGTCAAAGTCAAAATTACTTTATTCATTTAGGTACAATTTGTACACTTATGAAAGTCAATTTTGATGCCATCGGTTCGAGAGTCTACCAGGAGGCCTTGTTATGAGAAGAACCGGCAAGAAACTCAACAAGTTTTATCCTCCCTTTATAGTTTTTATAGTATTGATTTGGACTACTACTTTAACTAAAAGTTATCGGCATAGCCTGTCATTAACATTCATCTTCAGATGAATAATTATGCTCGTTGCGAAACCTGTCTTTTAACGAGCATTGGTAGTCCTGTTTTATTTTCTTTAGCGCGATTTAAATCTTTGATTACATCCTGGAATCTTTGCTCTACAAAATACGATACGTTCCAGTTATCCACTTTACAGTGTACACAGAATCGCAACGTCCTACAATGTTCTAGATTTAGATGATATTCCCCATTCACCCGGCTGTGAGTAATATAACGCACAATGCGCTACTGTCCAGACGAGCTGTTATTTCATACAATACGACAAGTTATAGGTATTTTATTAACGCATAGCTGGATGATATTTTGATTTTTCATAGGTACTCTTCGTATCCACCGCTGATTTAGGTAAAAAAAATGTTATTGCGTATAAAACAATCCAAACATAAAACGCGGAAGTATCACAAGAGCCGAAAGTTACGGTCTAGTAACCAGAACTAACGTTAGACTTGAGGTCTCATCAGATTTCAATCACTGAGAACTTAAACTTTAATCTTCAACTCCTAATGTCTACTTTTACGTAATTACCTCGGGTGTATTTGGGTTTTACATTTTTAGGGTTCCGTATCTCAAAAGGAAAAAACGGTACCCTTACAAGATCACTTTGTTGTTCGTCTGTCTGTCAAGACTTTTTGTCTCGGGAACGAGTGGAGGTATGGAGTTGAAATTAAAACCATACTTAAGTCTGCGGTCCCTTGAACTTGTGAAAAAATCAAACTTCTTAGTTAACTCAAAAAAGATAAGGCTGTTTATGCCGCAAAAACATATATTTCGCAGGTTACTTCCCGTCGACCTAGAACTATGAAAATTGGCAAGTAATATTGTCTTAAACCACAGGTACAGGAAAAACTTTGAAAACTATACATTTATAATTAAACCATAAAAAAATATAGTCTTTAAATAAAGTACGTAATCAATTATCGAGGTTTGCCTTTATTTAGAGAACGCATGGAGGTATCGTGTTCAAATTAAAAACACATACTCAAATCTACAGTCCCTTGAAGATGTTAAAAAAAACAAACTTCTAAGTTAACGCAAAAAAGATACGGCCGTTTATGCAGCAAAAAATGCAAATTTGTACTGAATCCTCAGTAGGCGAGTCTGACTCGCACTTGTCCGGTTTTTTATTTTTATTTTAGAGCGGTTATATTACTGGTTGCTCGAGCAGGTAGCTATTGACTACCAAACACAAACTACTTGAGCAGTTTACCAAACACAAGCTGCTTGAGCAGTTAATGGTCATCGTTTTGAAGGAGTCATTGTTAACTGCAGGACCGGGAGCGACTGATCATTTGCCTATCCTGCTGCTGCTCTCAGTTCAATATGTTTTTTTATACATCTCTGTCAGCCGTCATCACAGCATTAACTCCTTTCTTTGCTAAATTAACTCTCACACAATATATCTATCTTTTCTTCGGTCTTTTTTATGTTAAATAGGCTGGGCGTTTGACCACAATCACGCCTGATGGGAAGCGATGATGAGGTCTAACGTGGTACACGCTCGCCTAGAAGATGCTTGTTCACTCTGACCTTGAAGATATCCAGATTATAATGGATCCAGGAAAACAGACCTCGGTGAGGAGTTCCACTCCTTAGCTGTTCGCATAATGAAAGCTGAAGCAAATCGCTTCGTGCGAATTGGAGGAATGTCGACAACATAAGGGTGAAAGCCCTCGTCGCGCCTGGTCGTCCTGTGGTGGAAAGGGGCAGGGGGGATCAAATTATGTAAAACTTCCGCACACTCTCCGAAATGTAACCGGTAAAAGACAGAGAGGCTAGCCACACGCCTTCGATGGTCAAGGCTCTGGAGATTTTCTTCCTCTCCCTTTATACCCATTCATATTCCTGTTCCTCACATTCTTTATCATCTCTTCTATTGGTGTGTGTATGTAAATAGAAGATTCTACTTCACCATGCGTAAAAGAAGTTTTATTTAATCTGTGTAGTGCTCACAAATCTAAGTTAACATTACCCTAATGTATTCACTTTTGTTTCAGAGGAAATCGGTCCACCTTCCGACATGTTCGACCTGAACATGGTAGTCATCATTTGCAGTTCCATCCTTCTAGTAATTTGCTTATTCGCGTTCTTCTGTATTCTGTTCAGGAGGCACAGGTGCGTATATGCTCTATTCAACACTTGAATATTATTTATTTCAAGGATATTTTTCAATTGATATTTTTCAATTCACTTACGCCATCTGTACAAATCTTCCTGCTAAGTAGAAATACACAAGAAGGTGAGGGCCATAAAATTACCATACGTGGATGACTGGTGGGTAGAAGCACCTGTAGTTACAACAGTGTCAAAACTATTAATTTTGGAATAGTACATCTTGGACTGACCAAGAGAAAAGTTACGTTACAATTCATTTAACTCCCCTCGTGAAAGGCAATATTCATGCTTTTAAAACGCATTTCTTTGACTAGTTTATTACTAGCAGACCAACAAAACTAGATCCTGATACATACTATTACGCTTGAAATCCCTAAAGGTTGTACAGAGTTTTTATTTTAGGATTTATGAGTAACCAAATATTACCTGTAGGTATTTAGTTAACCATATAGCCACATTCACAATGTGGGCTATGCCACTGCATATTAGTGACAGGTGCCAGGGTTATCACCTAAATACAAGTGACTACTAGCAATTCCCCACACACCTACTTATTTTTATACAGCGTCACCTAGTATCCGCTTAAGAAATATGTGTGTGTATTGTGACTTGTTTTTCACTACTACATGAAAACCATGTCTTTAACGTGTATTTCAAAGCACTATATAATTAAATTTTAAAGTATTCTCCCTTCAAACGTTAACAAAATAAATCTTAATGTGATTCGTTCAACAGGAAAAGGACGGACAATTTTAAATTTAGATTTCTTAAAAAGGATTCCCTTTGTGATTTGATACAATTTGCATTCGTATCAGTCTCCAATTTATTTCTGCTTAAAGTTGAAGTAATAGTATCGTCTATTTCTGTTTTATTGATCTGTAATGCGTGACGGGAATTTTGAACAGTCTTACAATATTTGACTCTCGATCAAGATCTTCCAAAATAACAATGTCAATAACTTTATTTTAATGGAAAAGGACATTATCCGATAACATCTAGAATGAATAAAATCGGAAGTGGTCTCCCCTTGACTTTCTCGTATACCGGAAACGACTCAAAAGTTGATAGAAACCTTATATTTTGATGTCATACATGCATGTTAAATTTTGGTCTCCCATCCGAGTACCTACCGCCCACTTGGTTGCTTAACTTTCGTGATCGACTACTCAAAAGTTGATAGAAACCGTATATTTTGATGTCATACGTGCATGTTAAATTTTGTTGCAATAAGTTAAAGCATTCTCGAGTTATCGTGCTTACGCAGAGGCACACACACACAGACATAAATTCCAAAAACGGTATTTTTGGACTACAAAATGTGTAAATCCGTCAAAATTTCGAGTTCGAATTTTTTGACGATTACAAGAGTTCCTCTATACTACGTAATACGAGAAAGTAAAAACTGACTCATAATTGAAATATTGCCCAGGTTTTTTTTCATACAAAGCTGATTTTGAACGTCAAAATCTCGAGGTCGATTTTTTTACTATTACCAAACTTCCTTTATACTACGTATACGAGAAAGTAAAAATAGTAGATTCTACGAAACCCTAGTATTAATTAACTTCGTTCAGTATTAAATTCCTGGTATTAAAAGTCGAGGCATGCAGCGTCGTACTAACGATGGAGAGAACAGGGAACAAAGTTGTGTAAGAAGCCGGTGTTAGAAACCTGTGTTAGAAGCCAGTGTTAGAAGTCCATTGCAATTCCCGCGTAATCGAATCATTGAACTGCGTTTATACGATTTCAAATTATCAAAATTACAATTTATTCGATAAACGTCTTTATATCTTCATCGGTACAGTTCAAACTTGACTTGCTGCAGTAACGGTTTTGAAAATTTCATTTGTAAATTTCCCTTTTTATTTTATTTTTTATGTAACTTGTCTTCTGTACCAATTTATTCAGTGTTGAAGGTGTAAACTTTGTCACATGATGTTTAATATGTTTATTGTAAATTAATAAATTTAACATCTATATCTAAAGTAAAGTTAAGGTCACACTTATCAACTCGGAACCGTATCGCATCCGTAGCTGTTTCGTTCCTTGTAAAAAAGCCGTTCCCTGTCCGTGATAGTGCTACCTTTACCCGGATTGCTGAGATGTTTCAGAGTGTAACATCTGCCCGTGTCTTTTGTTTGGTAGTTCACTGAAGGTTTAGTTACTTTTTGGGTTTGATACCTCATTATCATTATTTCAGCCGACAGACGCATACTGTTGGACATAGGCCTCCCCCAAGGATCTCCAAACCGGTTGGTCCTGCGCTGCCCGTATCCAGGGGCTTCCCGCGACCTTTACCAGATCGTCAGTCCTCCTTGTGGGGGCCCTGTGATGCTTCATTATTTTAATATTATTATTTAGGAAACACGCCGGCAACCTGTTATTAATTTGAGGCACTGCACGGCCAATACTGTCAGATGTTGCTTTATGTGTAACCATATGCTACATTAAGCTCTGCTCAATTATTTTGGTATTACGATCGTAATTTGTATTAATTCGCTAACTTGGTATTAAATCGATAAGTATCTAAAGTCCTGTAACTTGCTCACAGACAAAACTACTCGTCCCAGTACCGCCACTCCATAGCAGACGAAGTCAAGTCCCGCAATGAGAGTGTGGCGTCACATTCTGAGCACAAAGACCGGTACGCTCACGCGCCGAGGATCTACACCTCGCCCGTACACCCGAGGAAAAGCAGTAAAAACGGTAAGTGAACAAATATGCAAAATGACATTTGAAATTTAAATTGTAAAATTATACAATTAAGATAGAAATATGACGTTGAAATAAAACCTAACATGTTCTTTTCTGGAAACTGTAGGTAAGGTCAGCATCAGCATGTATGGTATGAGTACTCAAATTTACAGCAAATTGACTAGAGAATTTCGTGTTAAGACTTTAATTTATTTATAGAAAAAATAGAGCAAGTACATAAAGAAAAATGCTGCTATAATGTTGACGATTTCTTTATAAGAATATTCTTGTTAATAGTAGGTAATTTATTTTATTAATTATTCAATGATTATTATTTTGACATTCACTATTATACATATTATGATTTAATTTGACAGTTGTAAAATTTAATGCAAATATCTTTTATCCTTGTGTAAATAATCTTAGAGACATTTATTATACTTTAATTTTGTACGCCTACTACTAAGGCAGAACATGTCGAGTAACATGTTTGCTTAATATAAAATCTTTCCTGTACACATCTTCTAACAACAACAAATAAATATATTTATCTTTATCAGAAATAGACTAACACTTACTTCACAAGCGCTGGCGTTGCTATAAATTTTTTACAGTGCTCGTACACGTCAAACATTTTGTAGGACTGACTGTCTGGTCGATTTTTTCATTAACTTGAAATTTAATTTAATTTTCCGACCGAATTTTGTAGGACATGTGCTTTTCACTATTGCAATCAATACGTTCCATTTTCCCCCTGAAAATCCGTCACCGATTATAGGACGTGTGCGGGCACCGTTTAATGTACTTTTGATGCTGACCGTACTAGATTTTTTTTAGTTTTAGTTGTATTATCATTCTACTTGCATTTTACGTTTAAACGCACGTAGGTATCTACAAAGAAACTTTAGCATTAATTAATTTTTTAACGTAATTTGTGATGTGAAATAAGCCTATTTCAACTTCAGAGTAGTTCTTGCCTTAACCAAAGTTATCATTCGTAATTATTATAATTATGCTTTCAATCAAAAGGGGCATGTACTACGAATGCCTTGTCAAGATACTTTCAATAAAAAGTTGCATCAAATTTTGTTATTACTAAAACAGAAATGTTCGAGATCAGCCCATACGCGGAGTTCGCGCTGGGCTTCAGGACCTTCGACCACGTAGAAAACCAGGATCTGCCTAGGCAACTACCGAGCAGGCCTAGGTTCGATACAGGTATGTATTATGTGAAGGTAAGTAGTTCAAGTTCAATTTAAAAAGGGTAAACAGACAGATTACGTGACCATATACTGTGAGTGATGGCAAATCGTAAGTTGATTTGTTGAATAATGTACTCCTTTCCTACTGGGAAGTAGTACGTCAAATAATGTTTTTCTCCAATATATGAAATTTGCTAAATACGTCACTGGTCAAGTAGAGGAAAGGGAGGTAATTTGGAATACTGCTGGTAATTGGGGATAATATCAGGGTTTCACAGAAACTAGTAACCTAATCTAATTTTTATGACTCAAAAAAATCTGGAAAAGAGATGTCATTTGTTTAATGTTTCTATAGTTTGTCTGCTGCTTTTACAAGATGGCGACCAGAAAAAAAGTTCTGAAGGAGTGTTTTTAGAAAATTTTGAATGTCTTATATACACCCTTATAGCTAAATTTTCTTAAGATTATTTTGTTTAGTTTTATGTAAGTATAATGTAAAGTTATGCATAGATTTCACAAATTAACTTTGATTTTAATACTTTGTTTAGTTACAAATAAATAAAATGAGGTTATGGCAGACAACGTGTTGCTGCTAATTTGGAATATCTGAATTGAAGGTAATTTGAGTACTAAAAAGGGTATGCCAATTTACTTGCAGTTACGGTAGGGACACATTATATGGGATTGCTCATTAGGATATACTTTGCAGTTATTAATCTAACATATACTTCTAAAAGTAGGACATTATTTAGTCCCATTAGTAAGTTAAGGCTGATGAATATAATATGGAATACTCGTATTCAAAATTACCTCATGTACAAAACTGAATTAGGAAATTTTACGTTCAAAATAAAAATTTCACCGGTAGCGATTTCCAGATATTTATGACAGCTATTGCTATATACCTATATTAAATTGAAATAAAGAGTATAAAATCATAGACAAATAGGAAATCTTATTAAAGTATTTACAAAAATAGTTTATATCAAAAATAATCACACAGGCACGCCACACACTTTATGAAATGTTTACGCGTGTAAATAGATAGACGCCATGAGAAAGAGGACAGCAATATCATAAGTGGTTAATATAAGAAATGCCCTCATTTTATCATAAACAATTTTGGTGTGAAAAGTACTCGCATTCAAATTTTTATGAGCTTTTGGGGTCCAACGGAAATACTTTTTGGGATTCAACGACAATAAAACGTATTTCACTTCAATTTTTAAAATGTGGGATCCAACGCCAAAAATATTAAACTGGGATTAAAAAGTGGGATCCAACGAAAATAAATGTAATGGAATTGGGTTTCATTTGTTTATATCTTAACAAAACAAAATAGCAGAGCTAAAACAAACTGGTATTCCAAATTACCTTCCTTTCCTCTACCTAATTTAAGTGAAATCAACGGCACATATTTTTATTCAGTATATTTTATTGCACCCTACACCCAGATATTGCTGCTACAGGTACTGCACCAGATTTATTTTTGTATTATTCAATTTGTAAAGATAAAACTAGTTACTATAGAGATAAATTTGAAGCAATTGTCACTTGGTTTACTTCTCCACCTAACGCTTGCAATAACAATTGGAAGCAATATTACTTAGTTTATTACGTGTCTCAGTACGAGTAAATACGATTTATAATTTTTGAATGTACCGACCACAAGTCTTTTATTAACAAAATCGAAACCAAATCGTTTACTCTTAGAGTGAGAAAATGAAGACCAATAAAACTATTAGATAGACACCTACTCTTAGGTATATTTCAATACCTTTTATAGTTCACGACTTTGTAAAACGAAATGCAATTGAAAACTTATTCCAATACATTGTATTTTAACGCGTTAGAAATTTAGTAGAGCTGCCAGATTTTTAAATATATCTCTTACGCTTAAGAACTTACAATCCGTTTTGCGTTGCTCACGAATTTCTAATAAAATATATTTCTATGAGCGTTCGCGTCGCTGAGATGCTATCGATAAAATGTAATAATGTACCGTCGTACTTTATATGATTTTACAATGCTTTCAATGAATGTTCATGAAAACTAAGCAACTCTCTCTAACCCTTGCTAAGGAATGAATGTATCAAAATGATCTTTATTTTCAGCGACCTTGATTTGAGATGATGAACTTGTTACAAAGAAACTAGATTTCTTTAGAAAACCGCCGAAAATTTTTGATCTCATGACACTGTATAAACTCCTCAACTGTAGCTTAAACTCCCAATCAAATCTTGAGTTGTGTACCCTTCAACGGCCAAGTCACACAACATTAACTATAATAATAAAGAAATCTCAGTAAGGAACCTTAGACTTGGCACGACTTTGTCTAGATTTCATTACTTTTTAGAGATAAACAAGCAGCTCCATCGAGACTTGGCTAGTTTTTTACAGAATGTTTTTGGTGGGATAGTATTTATTATAAACTTAGAAGGATGTCAAAAAGGTGTCAGGGTGTTAATATTAAAAAGATATAAAAAAAGGTTTGTCCATAAACTCTCCACGTAATCAGCAACTCGAAGTAATTAATATTCAACAATCTGGAACACTCCAATATCCATACATTCCGCCCTGAGTAATCTCCAAACTGCTATTTCGCTTCCTTTGAGTTATTGGTCCTGATCCATCGTGCTCAGAACTGCATCTGCAAAATTCAACGCTGAACCTAGTTAATTACATCTCGTTTGCAAGAGCGAGGTGGATTTGAATATTAACCTGGAAGGAAACACTGTAGATATAATAGTGAAGTGTTTTCCTTAGAATTAAAATTAAATATTTAAAATAATAGAAGAATGATTACAATATATCATTTTATTTGCCTCACCTGCTCCCAATTTGTTTTGGGTCGGTGCAGTATGCCTTGATATCGACAATACTGCTTCAGGATTTGTCATTAGATTTTTACGGCCGTGTACCTGACACCAACCCTCCTTGGGGACGACTGCTATCTTTCCACAGCACCCGGGACCACCAGCTTAACGTGCCGATGAAGCACAGAGGAAAATCTGGTTGAAAAATTTTCGGTCACCCATCCAAGTACCGACCACGCACTTGCTTGCTTAACTTTCGTGATCGTTACTAAGAACTGGATATGAAACGGATATCCGGTCAATATCCGGTAACCGGCCTATACGGTTTAAATTTACTATCACCAGGACAGTTACCGGAAAGTAACCCAATACCCGGCCGTTACCGGATATTCAAGAACTACGACAATTTCCTTTCTTAAAATGCAATACATTAATGTTTTCGAGGTAAATATCAATAAAATGGTTTTATAATTATGACGATTTAAAGTCGAAAAAGTTACTAAATAGCCATAAGGCCTTCCAAAAAACTAAAACTTTCTTCTAAGATAACTAAGATTAAATATTACTCAAAACTTACAAAAAAACTCGCAGAGTACATCTGAGCATATTGGTATACTTATTATTTTTCAATAAGCCATTCAGACTATGAGATATTTGGTGAGTAGTAGATTACCTGTCTAAGCATTGCTCAACACGAATGCTTCCAAGTTAACGGACAAGTATTAGTAGTATAACTTAATATTTCAATATAGACTCAAATACCTACTTTGTGGTCGATTGTAAACCCCGAGGGATACGATTTCAGTTTAACCCACATTAAAATATTGATTGACTACTTAGTCTAATATCGTAATTAATATTATATTTCTAATAAGAAAATGCTCTCAATTCTGAGTAATCACTAAAGCCGTATCGTAAGATATAAGATATTTAATTAATTAACGCTCTGTATTAACGCGAAGGCTTCCATAGCTAAAGATCAGATTACGCAAATTGCGCTAAGTTGAAATTTATCCGTGAATGTAAGATTAAAGGATTTTTAAGTGAATTGGCAATTTTGCAAAAAGAACATCCAGTAATATTGCGTTACAAAGAAGTTTGAGTACCACTGGAAAATAAACTGGGCAAAAAAGAGTTTATATTGTAGGTATAGCGTACTGAAATTCGGCGATGAATGTTTTGTCGAAAAGTCTGTAGTCAGCCTTACGTGTTTTTATAAAATACCTGTCATAAAGACTCCACTCCGTCTTAAAAAAATCACCTGAACCAACCAGAAATAAGCTATCTCTATTAGAGAGAGCTGTATTTGATACTACAGCAAAATTCAACGATGAACAACACTAATGTACTCAATTTCGTCGACAAGTCAGTTTATAATGGCTTATTTATATATCTTACACAACTATTTTTATTTTTTCACTTTACCACAACTTACCAAGGGCACAGAAGGCAAAATCTGGTAATGTTTTTCATTATTAAATCCTACACTCGGATGCAGTGTAATGTTATAAAAACTCACCGAGAGAACGTCTGCAGCGGTATTCGCCATCAGGCTTTTTTAAATTTGAGTCTGGAACTGAACTACGACAGACGAAACTGCCACCAGCATGGTTATATAAAAAAAACTTGGAACTACTATCACTCAGCCATGCAGGTAATAACATAATCCGTCTTGTCAAAGTTAAGTCGTGTCGCAGATCCGTCTGTCGTAGTAGTGTTTGTCGCATTTTCGCACCGATTTTTGTATATGTGTAAAATGTTGTTTATCGAGACATTGTACTCGGTGGCAGTATCTGTCTTACTATTTCCATTCTCAAGGACTTAATTAATGCGAACGCAAAACTTATATTCTGTACACTTCATAATTTGTGACTTCACTCTGCCGTAATAATCTACCATCAAGCGATACTCAATCAATTAATCCTAGCTTTACTAAAGCCTCCTGTTAGCAGATTAAGCGTCTAATCCCGAGACTCTTCGCTCAACGAAAGAAAACATTAATCGACAGGGATAAACACTTTTGTAAAATTAGGTATTAATCTCCTTAATAATTAACTTAAAGGAGGAACGAAATACATGTTTGGTACAGTTTATGGAGCTGTTTTGAAGCAGTTTTGTATTTAGTCTCTAAAGTAAATCTTGTTCTTATCTGATCTTCTTCTTCTTCGTATCACTCTTACCAGAGTGGTCATGGTCAGCATGTGGGTAGCTTAACTGATGTTACTCGCCTCAGGATATCCATTTTTCTCTCTCTATTTGCTGTGTTCCTGGTGCACCCATGCAAGAGACCGTCCGCTCTAGCTTTTATTTGACCTAACTGGTCAAATAAAAGCTAGAGCAGATCCTCAGGAGTTCATCACATGGACGACCTTCCGCAAGGCCTAGTGCCCTCCTAAAGTGCCTTCAGTAGATTCCGTATCGCTACTCATGACGTGTCCGAATTATTTTAAAATTACGAGTTAGAATTAGAACTACAGGACGTTGTTCGATATTGATTTCTTGGAGTATAGAAAAGTTGTACGAAGCTCGGTCCTTACCTTCAGAGTATTCTTCTCCAGCACCACAGCATCTATCTTCTTCGTCACAAACGTCCACGTCTCATTAGCGTACAGAAATATATGTAAAAACAATCTCTGAACCAGCTCTTAGTGGCTTTGGTAAGATTCTTGTTCCCCCATACTTTCTTCCACTTTTTCATTCATGACCTTGTTAACAAAACTCTACCCACGACTAAAAAGGCGTAGGCTCTACCACAGAGAAAAGAGGCTCTACATTTGAGGCCTCTGCTAATAGAACGCGTACTTAGTGTCTGAGCGCTAGTCTGACGCCGCGTTATTCCGCTGAATTGTGTTATACTAATGACAGTATTCTACTGTCAAACAGAGCGTCTCTGAGCGTCGACGCTAGTACTGTATGCATTGTGTGCCTGTATGCACATACTGTTATCTCCACGTACTATTAAATTATAGATAATCAACCTTTGGAGATAACAGTAAATAAGTAGATAACACACGATGTATCTAGTATATAAGTCTATAGAAGTAGGAAATAAATCACTATCGCACTACCGCATATAAACGAGAGTATAATTACATCTCCCAGACCCTCGGCATATTTGGTGAACCCGACTCGGCATATTTGGTGTACCCGACTCGGCATATTTGGTGAACTCGACTCGGCATACATTGCTTTTTTATTGACTACTGCAGGTTGTCGCTGATGATATTGCCTGTGTCACCGGGTTTTTAAGAAGGCAAAGACCTTGGGGGGTCCTCAAGCCTGTAAGTCGATCATTCCTAGGGGATTACTGGGCGACGAGTATCTCCCTATCAGGAGTTTCTCGACCGCCTAGAGTCCCTAGGGCGTCCGAATCGAAAGGGTGGGGCGTCCGCTGCGTTGAGCGGGGAGCCTCGCGCAGCGCCACTAGTACAATTTTGATTGCGCGGATGTATAGACGTATCATAATTGATTATTTGTTGATATAGTACTTAGCCAAAAGATCGGATATGTGCTCGATCCTCAAAGAGAAATATAGACAGTCTGCCCCGTCTCTTCACGCAGCGCTGCTTTATGAATTTGCACGAAACAGCACGCCACGCGGACGTCTTCACACTTTGACGCGCTTCGTACGCGTTCTGTGTAGCGTAGCCTTTAGATAATGTATGCACGGTCGTATAAAAAGTCCCATATATTAGCTACCTTTACATTTACATTCTTGTTTCGACAAGATGCAAGGCATTCCTGTTATATTTTGTTTAGTAAGGGACGAGGGTTGACAAGAGTATGAGCATTCCATTCCACCTATTCGTTAGCCGCGCCTGACAAGAATATATTGGCCGGATATATCTTAGTAGTAGCTTTGTTAAATTTTTCATACTATTCCTTCAATTACTATTGGGTTACATGCTTTTAAGTTAGTGGAATTTGGAAATAACTGTTTTAGTTCGTTTTCCTCGTGCGCAGTATAATGTATACGTAGCACAACCAGACTTTAATCGTACGTTCTGGCAAAAGTTCAAATAAAGCTTTTTTTAATAATTTTTTTTTAATATTAATTAAAATGTACGACTTTGTACGTGTTTGTAAGCATTTGTACTTGCAAAACTTACAAGAAAACATAGACTTAGTGCCAGCGACAGGATGGGTTCCACTCAGTGGAGGCATGCTATCTAACGGTGATATAATCGTATCGATTTCAGAAATTACATACAATTCATTTGGTTGTAAAATCTGCACTTGATAGGATTACGAGACAACAAGGGTCGACGCAAGGAACATTATTTTTAATTTCGCACCAATACAGAAATTAATTACTTACAGTATTTTTATGTCACGAACGCTTCCTAACCATGACTATGTATACTCTGCTGAATGTGATGCAAACAGAGGCAATGTACATATATATACTAGTGGTAGCTAACGTTGTTAACGTTAACGTTGGTTATTATTAGCCTATAGCGTTCCTCAATAAATGGACTATCCAACACAAAATTATTTTTTTCAATTGGAATCACTAGTTCCTGATATTAGCGCGGTCAACCAAACAAACAAACTCTTCAGCTTTATAATATTTGTATAGATTTCGTGGCCCGATCGTATAATTGGCATAAGTCTACACAAACGTTCGTGAGACAAAAACCCTATAAGTATTTCTACTTACTAAATATTTTTTTCTTTAAGACATTTTTATATTGACAATGGTATTAGATTATTTTATACACAGCTTTTAATTACCAAAAGTTCTTTTTTTTAAGTATACGAAAATTGAGAGTCAAGCTTTACATTAAGGCGCCATGCAGACCTAGCAGCTTTGATCTCCGTATTGCGGCAATAGGCAACTCGCAACTAGCTAGCATGTAACTTAAAGAAACTGCGCAGATATAGCAACTCTATTTGTGTTGCGACGATCGACATCAGTTTCTAGTTGCTGCCCGCAACTAAAAAATGTCATGTGTCAAATCAAGCGGTCTTCTTGATCATGGATTTGAAAAAAAATATTTAGAATCGCGGCATCAGTAAAATGGGCCTTTTTGTTGTTGAAACTGGCAACATTTAAAGAAAAATTATGAAAAAAATATTGACGATAGTTTTACTAGGTGGTATGTATGGTCGTTTAGGTAGTGCCCGCCTTTCTTATTTCTGCCGTGAAGCAGTCCGCTGTGTTTCGGATTGAAGGGAAAGGTAGCCAGTGTTTACTGGGCGTGGAAGGCATATCGTCTTAGTCCCCAGGATGGCAACGCACTTGCAGTGCTAAGTGATTTACCCTTAATATTGCAAGTGTCTATAGGCGACGGTAACCACTTAACACCAGGTCGGCCGCAAGCTTGTTTGCCATCTCATAATATAAAAAATCGGCAGTGGTCTCCCCTTGACTTTCTCGTATACCGGAAACGATTCAAAGGTTGATAGAAACCTTATATTTTGATGTCATACATGCATGTTAAATTTTGGTCACCCATCCGAGTACCGACCGCTCACTTGGTTGCTTAACTGCCGTGATCGACGGCTCAAAATTTGATAGAAACCTTATATTTAGATGTCATACACGTATGCTAAATTTGGTTGCAATAAGTTAAAGCATATTCGAGTAATCGTGCTAACGCACAGACGCACACACAGACATAATTCCAAAAAAAATATTTTTGGACCCAGGTAGGTCCAAAACGTGTAAATCCGTCAAAATCTCGAGGTCGAATTTTTTGATGATTATAAAACTTCCTCTATACTACGTATACGAGAAAGTAAAAAGTTGCTTCAACTAAAGTTGCTCTATCTACATAGTGCTGAAGAGTTGCCTATCGACCTGCACAGTCAAATAAAGAGTCTTATTTATTTCGTTTGAGCTTTAACCAATCGGATGGCGACTACGAAATATAATGAGACATGTTTTACAATTTAAATGTCTGTTCACAGAGACGAGTTTCCAGACCCGTTCAGAGTCGGATGACAGCGACAGCACCTCCAAGGCGACTGTCACTGCAGTACCGAGACGTGAGTTATGATCTATCTCCTTATAAAGATATTTATTCCCTCAGGATATTCCGTATCCTTCCGACAAAGTTGTACCATAGATGCATATGATAATTATACTTACGTTCATAGATTGGCATTGTAATGAATCGGCCGAGACCAAAACGTAATGCACCATTGTGCGAGTGACCCATGTGCGTGACAAATAGTACAGCACTAGCATAGCCTTATTATTTTATCGATACTAATTGTAGGCGCAATGTAAATAAATTATGTTTATGTGAAGATATAAAACGAAATTTTTCACTTTCGTCTGTGGATAGATTTTTATTAATCCATTTCATGTGTTTTGGCTCAAAACAAAACAAAAGAAAAATCATCTTGAAATGAATGAAATTCAGACCTATCAATCAAGCTCAAAACAAAGATGTTGCACACGCTCAAAATCGGGCGTAAGAGAGGGCAGAGTTGCCATTACAATAAGTTTTACCAAAAACTATAAATCTAAATGTTGCCAGCAACACAGATATTATTGGTAACTTGTAGTGTATGGAACTTATTGACATTTTAGACTGTTCAGAAGTAATTGATCACTTTGACTGCTCCAATATATCTGACGGCGACTGTACACGAACGTCACAATTCGAACACATTCCATTGTTAAATATAAAATTCCTACATCAAGGCATTTTCAATTTGCATTCAAAGAACAAAATATTTGATTAAGAGATGCTATGTTAAGTTCACCGGTAACCGGACGCTTTGCATTAGCAATTCGTTGGTTAGGCAGAGGAAATATGCTTTAATAAGCGAGTATTTCACTAGCTCATTCGCAACGCTTTGAAACTAAGAACTAGTTCACAATGCAACAGAATAACGTATTTATCGCTTTGACTCGTCGACTTGTATTTTATCGTAGAAATTGTAGTTTCAAATTTATGTTTTTGCTTCAATAGTTTCGATGTGGTGAGAAATTGGCACAAGAGGATCGAAATTTAACTGTCGGTAGCTTAGCGTATGTTCAAGCTTTCTCCCATAGACGTGTTATTGTAGGTCAATTATATCTTAAACACCTGAACTGAGATATATTAGTTATAACGAACATGCAGCAGTTTATAGAATTATTAATAATTTGTAGGTAATTAAAAATAGATCTTCTTTAGATTATAAACGTTATCCTCCTCTTCGCAACGTGTTCCTCTGCTGTGATGACGATCGTGACCTGCCTTTTGTATTACCTTTTCTGTGATGATTTTGCGGCTCTTGATCTATCTTCAGCAATGCAGAGCATCACTCAAATTAGTTTTAAGAGTGGTCGTAATCTGGTCTGTCCAACGCATAGGGCTGCCACCCTGCGGTCTCTTCCCTACCATTGTACATATAACCATCAGTTTCTCGAGGTCATCTGCTGTAAGCGCCCTTCGTAACGCTTTATTTTACATTACTCCTGGCAATGTGACCGAAAACTCAAGAACTCTGCGTAGGCTTCGATGGTTGAAATAAACGCTGCAATCGAATTCAAATCTAAGTATGGAAATGTACGTTTAATTGAATGGAAGAATGAATCACCTGTTGATTCTCTCGCCGCTTGATAGATGGCTTTAACAGGTGGCTAGTAAGAAAAATGTGTAAGAAGACTATCTGGCACTCAATCTTCCATTCAGGAGCATTGGCAACTTTATTTACCGACAGAAACACAATACTATGAATATGCAGAGTTATTTCATATTCATTTCATTTCATATTTGACTGTGACCTTCTGTAAGGTAGAGTTACCATACAAAACGCAAGTAAGGTGCCGCGTAAATTATTGCTCATACCTCTGGGATGACTCCGCCAAGTACTTACTCGATGTGTAGAATAGTGCAAGCTCAACATTGGACTCTGCGGTTGCGTGGTCAGGAGCGAGACAACAAACAACTTTCCGCTGATCAGCAGCTAAGTGCATCGTCGGCTACTTACACCTATCAGATACATATAAAAACCTATCAATGTGTACCAACAATGTAATATAAAACACCAGATTTAATTACAATAAAAAGAAAGGTTGCAGCGTAGCGTGATTTGGATCATCGGCGACGTTTAGGTGACCAACCTGAAATCTTGAGCTTTTTCAATTGCGTTGCGATGCTGCGTGATGAGCTTGTTCTACTGTCTATACCACGACGATTGTTTTGAGGAGCTTTTTCCCTAATCCCATTTATATAGAAAAGGAATTGCCCCAGTCAGGATCTCTAAATTCGATTTGCTAGTCCGTTGTTGCAAATGTTGTAAAAGACCTAATAATCAGATCAGTTTTTAGTACGGGTGTCTGAGAAATATTGTGCTACAAACTGTTAAAGAACTGTGTTTCTTACATAAGTTTATTTGCTTCGGAAACAAAGGAAGTCTTAATAAGTGCCAGACACGCTCTTGGGTTAATTCGTTCGCAGTTTATAATTGTATATAGCAAAGTTTCACGGAAACTGTTTACTTCCTGCAAATAAACGGCATCTATCTCTTTCACTACCTCAATTTCTCTACTATTAAACTACGCGTTCATTATGTATCTAATTAATTTTTCTCAACCGGCTTAATTGCCTAAGAGTTGGCTGAAAGACTCTGCGGATGAAACTCACTGACTATAACCACAGCGTAAAACATACAGTGGTTCGATGCCTTTGAAGTTGAGGAAAATGCCGCACTTGACAGCGTGCAGAGACATGCAGTGGACCAGCGTCTACCAAACGAGTGTATGGCAGCGCCCCTCTCTTTCCGCGTCGCATCACGTTTTGCCTTTCCAGACGTTCCCGTTGTCAGCTAACGTAATAACTTATTTAGACTGTGCTAGCACCCCGGAGATTCACTTTACAGGCTTCAGAACCCACCAGTGTCCTCGTCTTCTGAAAGACCCGACAATGGCCATTTGCAGCTAACAGTCATTCTTTCATTCAATAATAAAAAAAAACAGGTGCATATTAGTTTATTTTTTAATGTAGTAAGTATTTTTTTTAATGGCGATTGTTTGTAGGTAAACTAAGAAATACTTTGGTTATAATAACTCCGACGCATCTCTATTATGATATTCCACTTTCAAACGGATCTATGTTTTACTCATAGATATAGGAACTGGATTTACTATAATATACGTGTGTGGCATACTAGTACCGTCAGAAAAAACAGTTCCGGAGTATCGTTTTTAACAAGCAGAAAGAACATAATTTATATTAGGATAAAAACTTAATGACTCATAATCTAGAAATTAGATCTTAAAAGATCATGTTCTTTTTTTAAATGAAATTTTAATTGCATTGTACAACATAGGGGCAACATATGTTGGCCGCAGATAGAATTTACAGCGACACCTGGTTATTGAGAATTTAAACCTCCTGTGTAAACCTCCTTACCTAACCTCTTTACCCGGTTTCTGGATAACAAGTATCCACTTCTCTCTGTTGACCAAAGTCTCTTACTTTATTTATAAGTTTAAGTGCAGGACAATAAAATGTATGTACAATATGTCTTATCTTAATATATATAAATTACGTGTCACGTTGTTTGTCTGCGATGGGCTCCTAAACTACTTAATCGATTTTAATCAAATTTGTACACCGTGTGCGGTTTGATCCAACTTGAGAGATAGGATAATTTTTATCTTGATAAGTAGTCTTTTTTTTACTGCATGTACAATGTTATAGGTCAGTAGTATGTAATTACCACAGCAACGCGTGGCCGGGAGAGCTAGTAATGAATATAAATGAATTAAAGAATCGGATCTTTTTGGTGACGAATCGGCGACTAGTTCTAAATAATCTGTTTACAGTACGTAAAACTTGTTTGCTATCCGTACATTCGACTAATAAATATCTAACCGCATGCACGGCACTGTATTTCAGCATCTGTTTGATGCGGCCGCCGGCCTGCCAACCAAATTGCGGAAACCGTTCTTGGCAACTCCACCAATAGCGTAATAAAGTTAAAACATGGCGTCGAATATTGCATAATAATAGTTTGCAGTGAAATAAGATAAAGGAAAATGTGTTGGTTTCTGCTGTTCTGAGATTATTGTGACTGTCATAAGCTATTTGAACATTTAGGTTATTTTAGTGACGATTTCCTGAGCTGTGAAATAGCGTTTATAGTACTGGTATTTAAAAAAAATCGGACTTAGAAACTCACAAAATCATCCAAAAAACTGTCTCTTTATCCATTACGTAACTCGTAATCGAAAATAGGTATTATACAGTAACGCTAAAATAAAAAATAAAAAACTTTAAAGTCGTAACTTAAATTTATATTCCAATATACTCGATCGAGTACAGCGACAAACGGGCTGTACTCAATTGAGTACAGCTGCAAATGGGCTGTACTGTATTAGGTACAGTTGAATGTGTGGAAGGACGAGTTGTCATGAATTTTACAGACTTTGTTTTTTGTTTCAGGCCACTGTCGCACACCACACCACAGATAACAACAGAAATAACAGTAGCATAAAGTTATACATTAAAATCTTTTTTGTAACGTATTTAACATAAATTTTTATTTATACATCGTGCATATCAATAATAACACTGTATCAGTAATATTTTATCTGGAAGCACAATTTAAAGAGAGAACAGAAGTTCCAACCGCAGAAGTTCCATCAGCTACTTCAATGTTTACTGTCCACTGGCTTTCCCACATTCCCATAAGGTCAGCTACTGGACTGACACTCGCAGAATGTTATGTGTGGTGTTTGTGACCCACAGATCAAATAAAAGAGGTTGGAAGTCGTAAGTAGGCGGGGCGCGCACGCTGCTGGTTATGAGTAAACAATCATATTCGATAATTTTCGAAGAGGAAAAATAAAAAAATAAATCTAAAATACCGTCTTGTGCTATTTTAACTGGCAGGAAGCAAAGTAAGACTCATAATCTTACTAATGGAGACATTTCTTTTTACCCGTAAGTACAAATATACTGTTAAATTGAAAAAATATTATGTCGCGTGTGGCGACACTGGCTCTGGTATTAACCTCTTTTATCTGTTCTGCGGGTCACAAACACCAAGGTTATAATTAGTAAGACAGCTGTGTACTGGTGTCTACTAAACAGGCGAGGTCTGAGAACACGTCGTTATGCTAAAATGGGATAGCTCCGCCAAGTACTTACTCGATGCTTTGGATAGGTTGCGTCGCGCGACCTGCATCATGGAGGACGAAGAGGTGACCAACTACCTTGGGCCTCTCCAATTGCATCGCGATATTGCATCATTGACCGCGTCCTACCGTCTATACGACGAATGCTCTGAGGAGCTTTTTTCCCTAATACCACAATCTCCCTTCCATAAGGATTACGCGCTAGCGTAAGGTGCCACAAACAAACTGTGGCTACCATTCCAACGTGAATTTAAAAATTTGGCAATTCAATACCAGCATACGTGTGCTATATTTCTTAATCCTAGGACATTCAAAAGAGGAATGAAGAAGCACCTTAAGGCGGCTCCAGATATGATCATTGGCCCGATCCGATTAGCGTATCACGTATCCCCGTATCAAGTTGTGGACGCCTCGATTTGCTTCGTATGACAACCGTATGAAACCGACATGGCATGGGACGGGCCGTATCATAACGGCATATTAAGATCGCGTATCATCACCCGTCCACATATGCGATCATGATACGCGTCGGCGATACGGATACGCTGGTCGGATCGGGCAAATGATACATATCTGGACCCGGCTTTATAGGTGTACAGTATAAGACTAGCACAGCAGATTATCTCTTGCACCAGCATTTAGAGTCCACTTTTGCTTAGAATTAGGTGGAATAGAGTCATTTACTGGACTTATAAAGGAAAAAGAAACTGTACTCTCTTTATTTTATGCTGCAAATATTTGTTGTGAATGTATTTAATTGTTTTTATTCCGAATATTAATTAAAAGACTGACTGTTTCTATATAAAAATAATTAAGTGAATTGCCAAAGCATCTTTGTGGATAATTCTCGCTGTATTCTTACTGCCATAATGTAATCAAATTGAAAGCAGAGGCAACAATGTCTTTGTTGTATATACTGCTCTTTACACGGTACGATGGTTTGTCGAAACGACTACTAACAGAAAGGAATACATAGTTTTTAGACTAATTGAAAAATATTGTTTAATTCAGCGGCCAGTTGCACTAAGTTTTACGATTT
The DNA here is from genome assembly GCA_955850985.1 of Elophila nymphaeata. Lineage (NCBI taxonomy): Eukaryota > Metazoa > Arthropoda > Insecta > Lepidoptera > Crambidae > Elophila > Elophila nymphaeata. The sequence continues at coordinate 6,172,810 of OY039090.1, forward strand.
ACAATTTTGTAAAAAAATAACATAAAAGACGATTTAATTCATGGGAATGGGTTGTTCCATTTTTAATTAAAAGTCCATTTTTTACGAAAATTTTAAAAGTATAACTTAAAGCAATCGGTCGTTAGTGTCAACTTTAAAATTAAAAGCGTAAAATTATGTATGCTTAAATATTTATTTTAAACAAATAGTAGAAAAAATTATTTCAGAAGAGTCATCATCAGCGTTTTTAATTCTACCCACTGCTGGGACACAAAGCCTGTTGTTATCGAAGGAGGTTTAGGCAGTGGTCCAACCACGCTCGCCCAATGCGGATTGGTGGGCGGAGTAAAGGTGATCCATATCCCTTTGCTGATACATTAGTCGCCTTGTACGGCACCCATTGGAGGATATGGGGTGATGCTATTTTACTCTGCAGGTATCACACAGCTAGTAGTTTTTAAAAAGTAATTAAAATAAAAGGAAATAATATTAAGAACTCCAATATGAAATATAAAATAATGAAAAACACTTAATTCAGCATTGAAAATATGTGGAAAATATTATCTTTTAACAAATGAAAAATGCTTGATGCGTACTTCGTAGTCGTACCGTGTAAAGGATGCTTAAAGAAACGTGCATTGAGGCATGTGAAATCAAATAAATGGAATTTATGTAATTAGAGTTCTTTGTTATAGAATCTTCTAGAATAATAAATGTTTGGAGTAACATGCTGTTGTTTTATTAGTATCTTAGTTCCCTCGTCCACCTCTAGTTTTTAACCGACTTCAAAAAAGGAGGCAATTCCTCGGTATTTTTGACGTGACAACGTCTTATAATTCGATAGAGCCGGCTGCACGCACGAAAAAACATGACGCATGCGGCGTTACCTCGCTCTGAGGCGTTCCATGTAAGGCCGGCAAAACAAATGAAATTAAATTTTTCTTTTGAAAAATGCTACCATTCCATCAGTATTTTCTTAAGACGTTGTCACGTTCAACTATCGTCAGTAAACCGACTTTACAGACAACCAATTTTTTTATGTTTGTTACCTCTTATCTCTTTACTGGGCGTACCTATTTTGAAGACTCTTTTAGGCGCTTTGCAAACGGCGGGGCGGGCTCGGTCAGTCAATTTTCACCGCAAACGATAGCACAAAGGGAATCCTATACTACAACAGCCTCTATAATTTGACCACAGCTGGACACAAAGCCTCTCCTTATCATCGAAGGAGGTTTAGGCAGTAGTCCACCACGCTTTCCCAATGCGTTTGGTGGACGGAGTATAAGGTGATTAATACCCCTTTGCTGGTCCATTAGTCGCCTTCTACGACTCCCATTGGAGGATATGGGGTGATGCTATTCTAAACTGCCGGCATCAAACGGCTAGTAATTTTTAACTTCTTCTTCGGTTTCACATTGGAATTTTAAGCTTTTGAATGCATCAGCCTACAGTAAAAATATAATAAACTAGATGACCCGGTGTACTTCGTATCACCTATTCACGGAGTACTAAACGTCTTTGCACCTATCCTAACGACATTAAAACTCTCCCTTCGCTAAAATGGCGGAACGTCAATGTTTCACAGGAATGTAGGTAGAACAGTTTATATGGGAAAATGAAATTGTTGTTTTTAATATCTTCCTCGTAAATTTTCCTTATTTTCTCACCTTTTAAACCTTCCCTGGACTACGACAAACATTTCAAGACCAAGATAAGATAAATCCGTTCAGCCGTTCTCGAGTTTAGCGAGACTAACAAACAGCAATTCATTTTTATATATATAGATTGTATTGTTATATATGTATAGTGTATACGCCTGAAAAGGTAGAACTAAGAGATGCCTGTTAACCCATTTATAAGAACTCTTTTAACCTTTGTTCAAACACAATAAAGACTTTTATACTTTTACTTCTTTACTTTATACTTTAAAAGTTCTCATTTGTAAAAGTAAGCACTTAAAAGTTATAATCTGCCAAAGGTGGTCCCTCAATCTTGACTGACAGGCCAAGACTCGAGTCGACACAATCGTGACTGTTATCTTGAAGTTCAGAAGTACCGCAGTGACGTCATCGAAGTATAATGGATTTGCAATTGTCGGTCTTTCGCACTTACGCGTATCGTTGTAGCATCGTATTCATTGGTATTTTGTGCGTCGAGATTCTGTATTTGACTCAGCTACACGGGACTGTGAAATCTTGGGGTCATAAGCTGACGTATGTTTTTGTATGGTGTTTCAAGTTGTTTACCTTTAATTGATTTTTTAAAGGACAATATTAATGTGCTGTTAAATTTATACATTAATAGTAACCCTATTAATTGCTCCAACTAAGCTAATGCACTTGTGCTAGGAGTGGGTTCACATCAGGCTTAACAGTGGCCGGGGAGCCTGCCTTAATAATTAATTAATTAATGTTGAAACAATTAGGTGAAATATTTATTTGGTCAGAAGTACCCTAAATTACTATTCCGAAATGAAAAGGAATTATTGGACAATTTCTAACAAAATAAAACACAATTTGTTTAGTCTTCAACATACAAAATATAAAATTTTGATAATTCATCCGTATTCGTTCGTCCGTTCAATTCCATTTAATTTATTCCAATTTGATTATACCTAACTTTTTCTTTTCCTTTTTTCCAAAACCAAACCTCTTTCTGAAAGGGCGGCTATTTTCCTAACCCCTTTAAAACCACAATGTACAAAGAAAGATAAGCAAATTTTATTTTCGCAAAGAATTTTCTAGAAACACTGTCCCTGCATAAATTTCGCTTTGTAATCTTTGGCGCAAAATTTTTGGCGCTGAATTTTATTGAGAAGCGCAACCTTGTGACTAGTCGCAGATTACATACTTCATTTAGGGTGATGAGGAAAAGGAAAACATAGAATGTATGTGCTCGAAATATGCACTAACTTTTGAGCAATAAACTCATCCCACCCGTACTTTTTTGGTTTAGAGCTCGATGAATCAATAAAAAAAGACTTTAAACCCAGTTTATATATTTATTTATTTTTGGGAAACATACAATTACTACAACACTTAAAATACAATATAAAATTAACACATAAATCAATAAAGTTTCCACAGTTATATCAGACAGACATATCATATTAAATAAAATTGAAATTAAAAAGAAATTACACTAAAATTACAAGTTAAAAAATTACAATTAAATTACAAGTTAGTGAAAAAAGAACAGTTTATTAAAAAAAATCATAAGCTTACATTAGACCTGTTTTTAATCGACTTCAAAAAAAGGAGGAGGTTCCCAATTCGACTGTAGGATTTTTTTATTTATGTTACCTCATAACTCTTCAATGGGTGTACCTCTTTCTGTGTTCTGTGGGTGTACCGACTTTGATTCCTTTTACTTATGGGAGCTGGTGCTTGTCAAGTGTCGTGTGGTGGTTTTCTACGTGACTGACAGGCTGACTTGGGCCGCCTGCGTGTACGTGAAATGGTCTCGTCTATCTATCTCACTCTAATAAACGTGTTAGTATACTCTTTCTCTTTCACGTTGCCCATCTACAGTTTTATATATCTATGGTAAATATGCTTTCTCTTGATTTATGATATTCCCACCAAATAAAAAAGGTACTTGGGTCAACTGAGCCACCAATCCGAAACTAACCCCTCAAAGTTGTGTACTAACATCTGTACATAGTTCCAGATGCTTCCACTCGAGTGTTTGCCGCAGCTCGCATAAATCTTGTCTCTATGTTTGTGTAGCCAACTTTACATATTGTTGCTCTCAAATAGTTTGTGTAAAGATATGCGGAGAACTTATGGGCTGTTTCAGTGTTGGGCGTTAATCAAAATGGTTGTAATGTTTTACTGTAATAAAGTTACTGTGTTATTAAAATTAAAATAATGAATAGATTGAAGAACTTGAATCCGTAGCAAAATGAGTCAAATCATAATGCTAGCAGAGAGAAAGGATAGTTATTTTTAACCGACTTCAAAAAAGGAGGAGGTTATCAATTCGACTGTTTTTTTTTTAGTGTTTGTTACCTCATAACTTTTTACTGGGTGGACCGATTTTTAAGATTCTTTTGACCTTTGGAAGCTAGTGCTTGTCATGGGGTCCAATTTAAATTTTATCGACATCTGACAAGTAGTTTTTGAGTTATCCCTAATAATGCCTATTTAATTGACATTGATGATATCGTAATTTTATCACTTGTGTGTCTAAAAGATCTTGAGGTAGTTTCCTGAAATCTTCTACACTTAAAACACTAAAATGCAGAAAAAAAAATTAAAATAAAAAAAAACCGCCTTCAAAAAACGGGAGAAATAAAAATTTTGTTTATAAAAATCTAAATGTTTTTTGAGGTCGGTCCCAACCTCAATATTTGTAATAAACGTTGTCACTTGTATTTGGGACCGACCTCAAAAAACATTTAGATTTTTATAAACAAAATTTTTATTTCTCCCGTTTTTTGAAGGCGGTTTTTTCAACCAGTGAGCAAAGTTATTTTTTGCTGCGAGTGCCGATATTAAATTACGAACCAGCGAAGTAGTCTAGAATTGAATCAAGCATAGCGACTGATTCATAAATAGACTACTGAGCGCAGTGAGTGCTTAAAAGCACGAGACAAAAAAAAATTGCTCTCGTGTGAAACATAAAACTTTTCTTCTCTCCAGCTAGAAAATTGTTATAAGTGAGAAAAACAAGGCAATACTTTAATACATGTTTATTGACGTGACAACGTCTTATAATTCGATAGAGCCGGCTGCACGCACGAAAAAACATGACGCATGCGGCGTTACCTCGCTCTGAGGCGTTCCATATAAGGCCGGCAAAACAAATGAAATTAAATTTTTCTTTTGAAAAATGCTACCATTCCATCAGTATTTTCTTAAGACGTTGTCACGTTCAACTATCGTCAGTAAACCGACTTTACAGACAACCAATTTTTTATGTTAAAAATAACAATTGGAAATTGAAAAGTAAGATTACTAAAATAATTTAGAATGAACGTTACAGTCTTGTTCAATTATCGCAGTAAAAAGCGTTTTTCCTTCAAGATTTTACGAAGAAAACGAGGTGTTTTGGTGCTGGAGAACTGCAAAAGTATATACACATACATAGAATCGCGCTCCTATTCCCAAAAGGGGTTGGACACAGCTTTAGGTAACATTTGGTTACACATAATACTTCTGGAAGTATATGTTAAGTAGTGCACCTGGTCAAATAGTGAGAGGTGGTCAGCCCGTTAAAGGGTAATCAATCTCAAGTAACTTCAGATTACACAGACACTATAATCAGATTGTGTTGCCACTTTTTACAGGTTGACCACAAAATGTCAACTGGAATAATTTTTGCGTCTATAAATGCGTAAATATTAGGGGTTTAAGTATGAAATTGCCGTTCTGTATAGAGAATTTAACTAAAATTCATTTTTCCATACAAACATATTTGCCATTTTTTAAGGAACCACAAATCTAAATTTTATGTAATTTTGTGGATATGTTTAGACAATATTAAGCTATAGGATACTTAGAGAAAATAATTGAGAATTTATACCTGTAAAAAAATATTCATATTATTATAACGGAGACGGGCACCTCTTAGGACGAGCTGTTTTTGAAGATGTATTTCTAGTGAAAAAAATAAAAATAGGAATAAAATTTTGTACATAAATATATGTCCATGTAATGAAGTTTAAAATAGAAAAAGAATAATGGACATAGCTATTGTATTAAAGGAATTATTCACTAATGAATAATGAGGAAAAAATCGGCAATTTCATACTTTAACCCCTATTATTATTAAAACTAGAAAAAATACACTGAAGAAAATCAACCTGTCCCAGGCGGGAATCGAACCCAGCATCCTCTGCAATTTGGGCGGCTGCGTTAACCACTACGCTACCATGGCACTGCTTTCGCCGTCAAAATTTGTCAGTGCTTGGTGCTTCTGTTTTCATTGTAAACATTGTTTCATCAAATCTTAGAAATTTGCACTTCTAAATTGTAGCTTAGTGGTTAACGCGGCCGCCCGGATTGCGGAGGATGCTGATGTTTTGTAGTTTCATACCTGCTAAAATTACCGCTTCTTGTTTGTTTATGTTTTTTGTTAGCTAAAGGTGTAACGTTTATAATTATTAGCTATTATACTTATCAAACGTTTTTGGTGACACGGTTTTAGTGCAACAAAAATATTTTTTTAGTGGCACAATGACACACACCGGTTTTCCTTACTGTGTTAGTAAGGAAAACCGGTAACCTCGTCTCTTGCTCTATATGTTTACTCCCTCTACGTAGATCATCATAACAGCCTTTATAATATGACCCACTGCTGGGACACAAGGCCTCTCCTTGTTATCGAAGAAGGTTTAGGCAGTAGTCTACCATGCTTGCCCAATGCGGATTGTTGGACGCGGAGTATAATGAATGAAATGAAATGAAAATGAATGAATGAAAAAGCTCTTTATTTAAATGGACTTTGCTAAGTACTTTTAAATCGTCAAAAGCCCTACCACCATTTCGAGAAATAATTATTTTACTTAAATAATTATTATTATGCTGAGAAGGATAAGAAATGGCGAAAGGAACTCCGCAGCTTAAAATTTCGTAATGATTTCAAAACATCATTACATGTCCATAGATATATCAATATGAATAAATTACAATTTTAAATGCGTAAATTTGGGCAGATTTTACTCCCACGCATTTGAATCATTTAAATAATCATTTAACTTGTAATAAGCTTTTTTATATAATTTAGATTTTACAGTTTTTTTAAATTTATTAATAGGCAAGTCTCTAATATTCTTCGGAAGCTTATTGTAAAAACGTATACATTGGCCCATAAAGGAATTGCTTATTCTGTGGAGACGAGTTTTATATAAAACCAAATCGTGTTTCTTCCTAGTATTTACATTGTGCGTATGACATTTCTCGGAAAAATTCATAATATTTTTCTTTACATATAGTAAGTTTTCCAGTATATATTGTGATGACACAGTTAGAATATTTATCTCCTTGAACCTTTCTCTGAGGGAGTCACGCGGACCTAGTTGATAGATTGCTCTAACAGCCCGTTTTTGCAGAACAAAGATGGTATTAATATCTGCAGCACTCCCCCAGAGAAGAATTCCATAAGACATTATGCTGTGAAAATAACTGAAATAAACCATTCTAGCAGTATCTATATCAGTTAGCCGCCTAATAGTTTTAACTGCATATGCCGCAGAACTTAGTTTACCCGAAAGTTTTACAATATGTGGACCCCATTGCAATTTAGAGTCTAACATTACTCCTAAGAAAGTTGTTGTTTCTACAGGTTTCAATTCTACTCCATTTATTTGTACATTAGTTTCTACACATCTCACATTCGGTGTAGTAAACTTAACTAATTTGGTTTTTTTTTCATTCAGCAACAAGTTATTAATATCAAACCAATAAACTACTTTCGCAAGTGCATTGTTCACTTCGTCATAATTATCTAATTTTCTATTTATTTTGAAAATCAAAGAAGTGTCATCCGCAAACAACACAATGTCATGATTGTCCCTTATGTAGTAAGGCAAGTCATTTATGTACACTAGAAAGAGAAATGGACCAAGAATTGAGCCCTGCGGAACACCTATTGTGACTAGAGAACCTGGAGATCTTTTACCATTTATATCAACTTTCTGTATTCTATTGCTCAGGTATGAAGTCATGAGGTTGAGAGCCTTGCTCCTAACGCCGTAATGGTGTTATTTCCTGACCAGAGTATCATGATTAACACAGTCGAAAGCTTTAGATAAATCACAGAAAACCCCAAGGGCGTCGCGCGATTCTTCCCAAGCAGCAAATACCTCCTTTAACAACTCAACTCCCGCATCAATGGTGGAGCGACCCCGAGTGAACCCGAATTGCTTTTGATGAAATATGTTGTATTTATTGAAATGCTTTAATAGTTGATTGAGCATTAAGGTAATCAATACCCCTTTGCTGATCCATTAGTCGCCTTCTACGACACCCATTGGAGGATATGGGGTGATGCTATTCTACTCTGCTGGCATCACATGGCTGATGGCTACTCTACGCAGACGTTACACTCTCACTTGACACCTCCCAAATTCCTATGTCTACGAAGAGCCAATTTTCGTAAAAGTTAATTGAAATCAGAAATTATGCCCTCAGTTGAACATTCTTTATCATCATTTTCCTGATTTATAAGGACGGCCGTCTGCCTCATACCAACCTTCCAAGGTAACGTTTTCTATCTTTCAACAGTACCCGAGCATTCCTTATCTATATACCTACATAGAACAAAGTCGGTTTAGTTACACTAATTTTAACTCAAGAACGGCTGGAGCGATTTTGATGATCTATGCTTTGTTCTCAGGTTTTGTTGGAAGCGTCTCTGCCCCGAATACCAGAATACCTTTTAAAATATTGAAAATGTTGACGTAGAAAAACGAAAAATTAACCTTGAAAGATATCCAAAAACCAATACTCGAATCGAGTTCTAACAAAAATATAGAGAACAACTAACAACAACTGTCAAATCGATTGGTCTCAATCACTCCAGCTCATTAGGTCAATCTTGGGTCAATCAGTTATCCGTACCACAAGATTGACAATACTCAATGTACGAGAAATTCTCGGAACATTCCATTAGACCAATCAGTTCAAACGAATGTAAGTACACCGCCGTTGAACCCCCAACAGAAGGAAGTCTGTGATACATTAATGAAGGCAATAGATGATGAAAACGGTGGCTTATTTTTCTGAATGCCCCCGGTGGAACAGGGAAGGCAACTGTCACTGAGTTTGGCCACTGTTCGGGCAAGATCCGACATTGCGTTAGCAATTGCTTAAGTGCAATACCTATGTCGATAAACTCATAGGTACTACTCACTGCACAGACCAGTACATATACAGTAAGTAAATAAGGAAGAGGGTAGAATGAAGAAAAAGTAATTTTTAATTGTTATTGACTAGCGACTCTCCCCGGCTTCACACGGATTGTACTTTGAGTACTCATTTAAACCTTAACCTTTCTCTTGAATCACTCTTTCTATTGGTGAAAATCGTATAGAAATCCGTTGCATAGATTAAAGGTTCTAAGCGTACACATACAGAAATTTCGATTTTGTTACTTTATCGTATACTTACGTAGTACTTATAGAGGAAGTCTTGTAATCGTCAAAAAGTTCGACCTCGAGATTTTGACGGATTTACACGTTTTGGACCTTTTTTTTTTTTTTTTTTTTTTTTTTTTTTTTTTTTTTTATAGTGGGGAAATGCGTTTATGCATTCCGGGCCCCCTCGGGGGAGGAGGTCCGGATATGTGGGACTCACCAGAAGGAATACCCACTAAAACCCCACTTGCTCCATCCTCGGCACCATTTGGCTCGGGCTGCGGGAACGTATGAATTCTTCCGCAAGCCCGAGCAGTGCTCTCCGCCTCCGGGGGTGGCGCCATGAGCTAGGGCGCCCCCCAACCGCAGCCCTCCGTGCAATGCAGGCGATAGCCCCCGCTACCGCCCGCTGGACGGGCCTACGGCTGCGCTACGAGCACTAGTGCCCTTACGCGCTCCGCCGCGCCTCCCAGTACCGGACTTACGGGGGGGCCCACAGCCCCCCCCGCCGAGTACGTGCTCCGCCGGCCACCCATTCGCCGCACAGAGCGGGCATCGGGGTGCCGCGGAGCAGGCCGCCGCTAAATGGCCGCTCTCACCGCAACGATAGCAAACATCGCTGCGGTCGGGGCCAGTGCTAGGGCAGAGTGCCCGCGTGTGACCGGGCTCGAGGCACCGGTGGCACCGCATCGGTCTGCCGGGCAGCAGCGTCACCGCCGCCTGCCCCAAACCGAGGCCAATCCTGCCTTTCTGGGCAAGTGCCTTCGCCGCCACAGTAGGACACTGAGCCCAGCATGAGCCCAGCGTCCGTGGCGAAAAGCGGATGGCGCCTACACGTTTTGGACCTCCTTGAGTCCAAAAATACCGTTTTTGGAATTATATCTCTGTGTGTCTGTATGTCTGTGTATCTGTGTGTGTGTCTGTGCTTTAACACGATAAAACTCGAGCATGCTTTAACTTATTGCAACCTAACTTAACATACGTGTATGACATCAAAATATAAAAGGTTTCCATCAAATGTTAAGCCGTCAATCACGAAAGTTAAGCAACCAAGTGCGCGGTCGGTACTCGGATGGGTGACCAAAATTTAACAGGCATGTATGATATCAAAACATAAGGTTTCTATCAACCTCTGAGTTGTTTCCGGTATACGAGAAAGTCAAGGGGAGACCAATCCCGATTTTTTTATACTGTGTAGTGTGTATAGATGTACAACAACAGTAGATTCATTCAACAGGAGAGTCATTGTAGCCCGAGACGATTTTAGATAGAAGTCGAGGGATACAATGGCTTGTTTATGCCAGTGTTTTACCCTGTGATTTTCACTTCAATTGCGAGAAAATTAAAGAATAATAATAATAATTGTTTATTTCGAACAAGAATTAAAATAAACAATTAATTTAAACAATTACTTTAAAATAAAAACGAAAATTTGTATGGTATGCAGCCTTAGAATGTTACATCTGCTACATAAAGAACTTAGGTACACATTTCATTCCGCCAAGTAAGTAATAAAAATAATTCGATGCGTTTTAATAATAACCGACTACTTTTACCGGCTATTTTTATCTGGTTTCATGACTTTTGAGGTAGAAAACACAAGACAAATAATTAAAGCAAATAAATAAATTATTGCATGTTATTCTGTGAAGTTTTATTGGGCGTTGTTGGCGTTGGGTCTAAGAATATTTGTTTAAAAAGAAAATATTACTTAATGCTCTAAAACACAAAAAGCCATTTTATGCAGCCTATAAGCGACATAAGGACGAACTTTGCGAGCATGAGGAGTGGAAAGATTATTTTATCTATTCATAATACCTTCAAATAGATATAGTGCGAGTTCGATGTAAATTCAAGTAAGCTAGGCGAGCATGTGAAGCTGATTTATGCAATGTACTAGCCAGTACGAGCGGTGATTGTGTCCACTGCGTTCCGTCTATGTCCATTGTGTTAGATCCAGCACGCATAACGAATGGCCTCGTAAATAACTCACGGCCTCTGTCGGCTTGTATGCCAACGTGAGTGTTCACATTCCTTAGATATATAGGTGCGTTATTGATTCAATGAGCTACAAGACTACTGGTTTTTTGAGAACGATACCTATGATTAATTTTGATGTTAAAAAATAAAAATAAAAAAATTAAAAATGTACTAAGTTTATCTTTATGTTAGGCTTTTCGTCATCTAGTTTAACTCCTGTCTACATACCCGAACTATTTGAGCAACCCTTTCACAATTCTTGTTAACGATTATTCCAGAACACAATGATTCTAGTATATTATAATATCTAAGTTATTATATTACGTCGCATAACAAAACGTAAATTTCACCTTTAGCCTTTTTGCTACTATCCCCAAACTTACAATGCACATCGCGAACTATGTAAATTCCCTATTAAAACATTTCAAATCAACTCCGCAAACAGACGAAAACAGATTTGGTACGGCTCTCTGTAATATTCAATGTAATCCTGTTATAAGAGAAAAGCATATCGGAACGTAGTTTTTAAAATTCCGAGCAAACTTACGGGCTGAGTGCTACCACAAGATAAAAGGAATACAGAAGAGGTAAAATCAAATTCGCGCAGGTTTTTTGAATAAAACTATAACCATATAAAATATCTATGTCAAGTATTTTAAAAACCAGCATGTCGCTGGCGGATCGTATTACAAAACGGCGCGGCGGATTGTAGTGTGGGAGAGTGATGAGTGACAATAATTCCACTCCGCTTGCTCATAAAAAAAAGAACCTGAACCTACCAATAATAAGCGATCTCCATTCGATTATACAGAACAGTCTAATATTGATTGAATCTAGTTGTAAGCGCCCTTCGTTACGCTTTATTTTTATATTCCTCGGGAGCAATTGAGAAAAAGAAAAAAAAGAAGTATCTATGTCATAGATATCAAGGCTAAGAGTAGGAAAGCAACCGTTCGCAACTTGACCTTATAAAACCCACAATTCCAAGTTATTTGAAAAAGCTTAGCTTGATAATTTTGCTCCATCAGTGCTTCAGGTAGGGCGCGCCCTGACGATGATCCCGTGGGTCTTCAGAGTAGCATTTACGTCCACACCTGCTCACTGGGAGTTACAATCAGTTCATTTTCCTCTATTTCACCACGAAATTGCTCTTAAATATATTAACTATTAGCGGTAACAAAATTAATTATGCGGAGCGATAACGAAACGTACTAAACCAGCCATCTTGGCAGAAAGACACACGGCACGCGGCTTCTCGATAGCAGCGCTCGCGCATTTGTTGCAGCGCCCTCTTCCGGCGTTTCATATAACTGGAGCCACCGGCCATCATAGACCCAAATTAAACGAACAGCCGAAACGCTAGTACGGATTTATCAACAAACGGTTTTATTAAGACTGTAATACGCTGGGCTGTTTTGTAATACGGTGTGCTATACGATCCGCCTGCGACATATACATATATAACGACCGTACTACCGTAAAATAGTTTCACCGATAAATCCATAGTCGGTTTTATAGATATTAGTGTGAATGAAGGTGTATGGTATTCCATCATGAAACATTGATGACGAATTACTCTATCACGAATTCACGCAACCACGAAGATATCGTACACCGATCACATCACAAATCTGTAACGAAATCATTAATAACTTATAGCAAATCACACATTAGAGAGGATATGGTAGCGAATACCGTCTTGCAACAGTAGGCGGGACCAAGAAATTTATAAGAAGGTCGAACTGGAAGGCACACTACCATTAAAAATTGAAGACAACTGTTTCCACCCCAAGTAACCCTTGAAGGTACAAGTGCCTGATACGATGACGTACTCACGTATGACGTGCACACGTATTAGACGGTCGCGTGACCGATCTAGTGGTTAGAAAGAGACAAATAGAAAATAAAAACATTCTAGGACAAATTTTTGTCTTCACTTTTTTATTGCTAGTGTGGCTTTCAGTTTTACCTATAAATTTCTTGGGCGGGACCAATGAGCTCAGAGTATTATAATATACTTTGTGCAATGAGCTTGGTGATTGAGAGGGCGTTATTTCTGTACAATACTTTAGTGGTTGCATTTATTCGTAATCGAAGTTTAGTGATGCAGTACCATACTCTGAATGTAAATGAAGATAAGTTATTGTTGGTAGGATTTTATTATTTTTTATGACCAAGCGAAGCGAAAATTTTATAGCAGATAATTGTTGAATTGACTAAGGATGTATAATTCGGCGAAGAATAATTCGGTTAACGATATTAAGCTCCATACAAACAGCTAACCTTCTATATTCTCTTTAACTTGTAGCTCTAGCTGGATCCCATCGGGAGTCAAAGCGAATGCAATGTGCCGAGTGAAACTTTAATGTGATTAAAGGTAAACTTCAGTGTGTGGTGCAAGTGGAGGATTTGTTTTACTATTTTTATTTCGCTTTGGTCTCGATTTGATTAGAAAGTCTAATTTTTGTCATTGAGCGCGTTCTACCGTCTTTAACCCGGCGAGTGCTCTGAGGAGCTTTTTTTCCTAATCCCACCATCTCTCTTCCAAAAAGAAAGATAGGAAGCTACCTGTGCTGGCTTAAGGTGTCACCGACAAACTGTGGCTCCTATTCCCCTGAACTGAGCAATTTGGCAGCTCATTTCAACGTCACTCAATCAAGAAATAAAATTCACTGTCAGCACATGTGTTCCTTCTTCTCACAATCCTGCGTCATTCAAAAGAGGCGTGAAGAAGCACCTTGCAGGTCGGCAAAGCGAGGATGACTAGCGTGGCAGTTTATCTCTCGCGCTAGCTAACTTTGTATTAGGACTCCACTCTGCTTACCATCTGATGGTGTAGTATTCGCACTGACCAACAAATGCTTCATTAGGAGCCTCACCAGTGGCCACTGTAATCAATGGTCAGACGCGCGTGCTACACGCACTCCTGGCACATCAAGCCGTTGGAACTTTTGAGTAGGATAGCTTAAGGAAACCGAGAGCAGCCCGGCGCGAAGTACTGTATTTGTGTTGTCCAGCCCCAGAAGGGGGGAGAGTGGGAATCAAAGGGACAAGGACGAAGAATAAAAAAAAAACAATTTGTAGGGAGTCAAGAAGGTGCGTTATGACAGCTGAGCCTCCGGCAAGTAGCAGCGAACTACTTCCAAGATTTCGGCCTGTATAACCGAAAGGTTGCGCCAGACCATTTGTTGGTAAGTTTGACTATGGAATAATTTTATTTTTGCGTTTACAAACGCGTAAATATTAATACTAGAAAAATTCACTGAAAAAAATCGACTTGCCTCAGGCGGGACTCGAACCCGCATCTTCCACAATCCGGGCGGACGCGTAGACCAATTACGCCACCGAGACACTGCGTTTCGCTGTCGAAATTTGTCAGTGCTTGGTGCTTATGTTTTTATGGTAAACATTGTTTCATCAAATCTTTGAAATTTGCACTTCTAAGACCTGAACGAAATATTTTTGCAAATATTTAACGCCCAGTTAAGATGAAACTACCTTAAATTATGGAATAATTTTATTTTTGCGTTTACAAACGCGTAAATATTAATACTAGAAAAATACACTGAAAATAATCGACTTGCCTCAGGCGGGACTCGAACCCGCATCTTCCACAATCCGGGCGGAGGCGTTGACCAATTACGCCACCGAGACACTGCGTTTCGCTGTCGAAATTTGTCAGTGCTTGGTGCTTATGTTTTTATGGTAAACATTGTTTCATCAAATCTTTGAAATTTGCACTTCTAAGACCTGAACGAAATATTTTTGCAAATATTTAACGCCCAGTTAGGATGAAACTACCTTAAATTATGGAATAATTTTAATTTTGCGTTTACAAACGCGTAAATATTTTTTTCTAAGTTTGACTATGGTTAATGGATTTCTACTACATAGGGTCATGAGATCACCGTTTATCGATATCTGGAGGTTCACAAATTGATATAGGCAACAACAATACAATGCACGCCCGTACCTCGGACTGCTGCTGCATTCGATGAACTTTCACCTCGATTAGAACTTCACGAGCAGACGATGAAAGAATAGATATGAGTAATTAATCACATGCGACAATGGTTGTAGGTGTTAACACGATCAAGAAGCAATTGCAAGTACGTGTGTGTTCGATACAGTGGTGACGGGGGCGTATGAGCTACCCGCAATGCAAAAGCTCCGAACTTTTAAAAGTACCGCGCACATTACAGCCGTTAATTTTGGTTGTTTGTGTTGAATTTATAAAACTTCGAATTACAGTAACGGAACAGATGAAACGGAGTCATTTGTTTGACCTAATTATTAAAAAAATAAGTGGTAAAAAATCAGTAAGTATCATGCTGAAATTGAAGTGAAGTTGAAGTCTTTATGCAGTAAGTTTGATGATTTCAGCATCAAACTTACTGCATAAGCACTTCAAATTTTGTTAAAAAACTACTTTTTTAATATACGAGATGCTTTAACTTCATAACACTGATTGATAACTTTTCACAATATAAGTTTTCATTAAGTTACTCCACTGTCGCCTTGCTATAAAACAGAACAGATTATTTCAGATTGAAACCGAGCACTGTCTCGCCTGGGAATAAAATTGTAGTTTTAACACGAAATTTACGGGTTAGCAGAATTATTTATGCTACGCAAGTTTCAGTAATTTATAGGAAGCCGTCTGTTACGGTATACGGTTACGGTATTGTTAGTAAATGGTGTTTAGTGACTTGTGATGGAGAATAATTGTAATTAATTTGATTCTGTAAGACGTGGGGCATCCCGCATGGGGAGCCCCACATCCAGTCCACTATAATTAATTATTAATCATAATCATTTGATTTCACTGTTTTATTTGGGATCGTTCGTATTAATAATAATAATTATTATTATTTATTTCAGACCGTGTCCATAATATGTTAGTAACTAATGTAGTAAAATGCTAGGGTTAGGGTAACTAAGAAATCAAATTAAATTATTTACACATATTACAAACAAATTAATTAAAAAATTTAAGTAACCCCGAATCGAAAAAATCTCTAAAAAATAAAAAAAAAGCTCTCAGCATTTTAACTTTTTTAAAAGAATGTTTTAAGATGAGAATCACCCGTCGGGAGCCCGCTAATTCAAACTTTATCACTATTGATAATTTTTTTATTTGTGTTTTTTACAGCCGCTACCACATTTTGAGTATTTTATGCAATATTGTCATGTCAGTTTGTTTATAAAATATGCTCGGTCCAACACTAAGGCTACCAATTCTTCGCCTCCGGTTATACTTTATAAACTCTTTATTGCACAATGCAGATAATAATTAACAATCGTATGGTAACAATGTATGCAAGGGCGAACTTATCTCTACAAACCATCTTCCAGCCAACCCAGAAAGTGTGTCAGAGACTACAATAATAAGCCGGTGACACAGAGTGCAATGCCATAAATTTGGGAAGGTTAAACGGTAAAGACCATGATTATACGCATAATAATTAAAATAACACATACATATTTTGTAATTTGAAGGTATATAACGCGAAGCGAGTTTCTTTACCCAAGAGATTGCCTGTGTATTGGCTTTTGTTCCCGCTTAACTTTGAGTGTTCCCACAGGTTTGCCGGACGTTATAATGCTTATGGTAATACTAGCCAAGCCGTTGCTCTGTAGTATTAATAAATAGTGGGTATATACTCTACATAGCTACTGAATGTGTACGAATTTTCATAATAGTTACGATATAACTATTATGAAAATACGTAAAAAATTTTAAAGTGCCGTTTGACCAGTTGATTAAACAGCACTTTTTTTTTCGCGTTTACATTTGTTAGCGCCAACGAAAAACAAGAAAATTAGCTCAAACAATGTTTGTATGATTGAAAAATAGAAACAAAATAAGTTCTAGAAAGTATATATATGTAAAAAAAATTACTAAAAATAAGAGTGAAATAGACTTAAGACTTATTAAACGTTTAAAAACTATAAAACGTTTAGAAACTACAAAAGATAGCAAATATTGTAATTTATTAACAAATAATGAAGTAAAATTAAGAATTATATAAAGAAGTAAAACAAGCAAATACTGCCTAATATAGTAAGTAGCATTACATAAAATTAAACGACAAATATAAGACAGTAAAAATATTAGTAAATATATTTAAGTAAACATGAAGTAAACACTACTAGATTAGAATATTAGATAAGAATATGTATTGTTAAAGAACAAATTTCAAAAAGAGCCCACAAAAAGAATCCGATGTGCTGGAGGTTGGGGCTTTCAAGATATTAATAAATAAACAAAGGAGATTGCTCAAATTGGCCTAAGAACCAATAAAATATTGGGATATTTGATAATTCTTGTTATAATTTATGCTATAATTAACAGTAATTAGATTCTAACGGACACTTCTGCATATTATACTCATTTTAAAAAGGACTTTATTATTCTACCGTTTTAGAAACCATAAGATCACCTTTTTAATGGCTTTGGTGTTCTAACATACAGCCAAAGATTTATCGAAGTTGTTTAATTTACAAAAATACAATCTCTTTGGTAGAGATTGATTAAAATGAAATTACATTTTATTAATCAATCAATAACAATATTATTTTTTAACGTGCAAAGCCAAAAATAAAGATGGTAGTCGCCAGCATAGTTTATTGTCATACATTTTTCGCCAAGCACTACCTAGATACGTTAAAAGGTATTACACAATAAAAATGTTTTAATACAAACCTAAAAAAGAAATAAAACTACTGAAGGCATGGCTGTATGTCCTAGATCCCTTTACCTTCCCCTAATAGGGAGAATTTTAAAAATATAAGGTGCTTGTGTTTGTCAAGTGTTTGTTGTTTGTGTTTGTTTTGTTTACGGTGTTCGATGCGATTTTTTTATTTCTAACTTTACTTGGCCTTTCGGACAACGGACTTGATATCTTTTTGAACTAAGGACTTTGTAAATAAGTTTTTGCATGATTTCCCTAGTTTACTTACTAGTTTCTTTTTTTATTATTTTACATTTGTTTGGAAACATAACCTCAATATCAGTAAGTAGTATGCTAATAATTAAGTTCTCAGAAGTGTCCGTCAATAATCAACGTTTATACAGTCATTTACTTATAATTTCGAACCTAGAAAATATTTTTTCATGATTGTTGGTTCTTAGGCAAAACATGTATGGGATCTGAGCAATCTCCTTTAAAATAAAGGCAGTTAAACATTTTGGTTGACATTTTGGAATACACCCCTCCCACTGATAGCATTTTGCATTCATCGCAATATTATTTCTAAGAGTTACGTAAGAAGTCTTGTTTACGATCCAAACTTGTTCAAATTTATGCGTCCATTCGCCGGCTCTGAGTTACCGAGTTCTTAGGGTAAAAACTATGACCATCCGGAGTTCTCCGCAAAGAATAGGCGTAACTTAAGTGATTTACGAGGCTAGGAGGCTTTGTGGCTTGCTCGATTGCTAGAGCGCACCACTTTTTGTGTTGAAAGTCAAAGTTAAAGATAAATATATTTCACAAATGAATATGTAGAGTGCGTTTCAAATTAATCATGTCACATCTGTAGAACGCGATTTATCGTATCCTAGAGAGTCTATTTGTAATCCTTTAGGTCAATCCTTTAGGATACAAATAAAATCTGTGGAGAAATGAGCTTGACAATTTCTTCCTGATTGTATTAACTCGATGAGACGAAGGAGGACTGACGACCGCTTAGGCGGAAAGGTTCTCACGTGGCAGCCACGTACCGGCAGACGCAGCCGGAGACACAGCGTTGGTAGGTGGACCGACGATTTGTTAAAGGTCGCGGCAGCCGTTGGATGCGGGAAGCAAAGGACATATCAGGCTGAAAATCCTCGAGGGAGACCTCTGTCCAAGAGTGGGCGTCTCGCGGCTGAAATATTGATGATGATGAGATGAAAACTCTTAGAAAAGTCACCATGAGGTTCCTAGTTGGGTGGTGGGAGAAGGAAGCCAGAAGCTGTCTCTTGTAACCCAGATGTAAGATGGAAGGTTTATGATGGATCGGCACTCACTCTCACTATCCTGGCTTGTCTCTCTCTCTCTGTGCCTAATCATATTTAATAAGATTCTGCTAGAGCAATTTTAGATACGCGTCTCCATACAGAACTTACAAATCAAGAAAAACCGAAGTCTTTAACGTATACGGGGATTTAGCTGGTATGCCGTATGCCCCACGCGGTTACCTCTACCTCTTGTAATCGTCAAAAATTCGACCTCGAGATTTTGACGGATTTACACGTTTTGGACCTCCCTTAGTACAAAAATATTTTTTTTTGCAATTAAGTCTGTGTGTTATGCTATAACTTATTGTAACCAAATTTAAAATGCGTGTGTGATATCAAAATATAAGGTTTCTGTCAACTTTTGAGCCGTCGATCACGAAAGTTAAGCAACCAAGCGCGCGGACGGTACTCGGATGGATGACCAAAATTTAACATGCATGTATGACATCAAAATATAAGGTTTCTATCAACCTTTGAGTCGTTTTCGGTATGCGAGAAAGTCAAGGGGAGACCACTCCCGATGTTTTGTTAATTGGTTAGTTTAGACTAAGTATTTTTTTGTGGCGTGGTCTTCAGGAATGTATGTTTCCCAAGGTATAGTCAGCTCGACCAACATACTAGAAGATAAATTGTATGAACATATTAATATATTTTTTAATAATTTATCTTCTGATTGCAGTGGTTACAAAATGACTAAGATAAGCAAAAGGAGCTCTTGGTACATATTTTACATGGATGGTAAGTAATGATAAGAATAAAAATTGAAGAATCACTGGAAACCCTTAGAGACTGTTGAATCTGACGAGCTACTCAATGCTTACATTTGAATACCAAATGGCTAACAAGTTATAGTTACTATTTGATATTCTAATAAATCCATTGAATATGCAAAGTAAATTTCATAATTTTAGTAGCAAGTATCCCCAAGGACCCAGTGACCCAATTTTCATGTCTAAGTTTTCATTTGTTTGACAACCAAAAAAGTCTAACATTTGACTCCATGCCATCCGTAGATTGAGAATAGAGTATAGATAAGTCATCAGCGAACACCTAAGCGAGAAAGCAATATATCTACATACTATACCTATAGCTACAACAATAGACTAAGTATTGGCTTTTACAGCCAATTATACAACAATTCATCATTACTACAAACGAAATCACACAAAATACTGCGTATTAGAATGATTAAATTGTTAAAACTGACTTATAATCATTTAAAATGATGAGAAATATCAAAGCACCACGCACTTGTCTGCCACCAAAGTAATGGTGGCAAACAGAAAATTCCGATACGCAAACAGAGACAAAAAAAATGTTTTGTCCTGCTCTCCCGTATATATCAGACATATAAGCTTTCTCACTCTAATAATTATTATTCTTTACTAGCTCATCTATACTCTTATCTACGATGCCATCTGACGGTAAGCAGAAGTGGAATCCAAATGTAGAGATGTCGAGATGTTTTCGGCCAGTTTTAGGCCCGTATTACAGAATGACACTCAGAAATCACTTATTTAAATATTGAGTTTTCTGAGAGACTCGGAGTTTCTCTGCGTGATCATATCAGAAATGATGATATCCGCAGGAGAACCAAGGTCACCGACATAGGCCAAAGAATTGCGAACCCTAAGAGGCAGTGGGCAGGGCACATTGCGAGGAGGACTGACGGCCGTTGGGGCGGAAAGGTCCTCGAGTGCCGACCGCAGCGTTGGTAGGCCCCCCACAAGGTGGACTGACGATCTAGTAAAGGTCGTGGGAAGCCGCTGGATGCGGGCAGCGCAGGACCCACCGGTTTGGAGATCCTTGGGGGAGGCCTATATCCAACAGTGGGCGTCTCTCGGCTGAAATGATGATGATGATGATGACTCAGAAATCAATCATGTCTTAAGAATCATTTGTCACTTTATATGAAGCACAAATAGATAGAGACGTACGACGCTCAGTACGGCGGTGATTATTGAGACTCATTACACAATAATAACATAAGAGTGTGATCCTGCTGTGTTTTTTTCATGTTGTTGAAATGTCTGTTTAGCTTGCTGTGGTCAGTTAGAGCCCCAATCATCACGCGCAGGGAGCAAAATGTTGAGCTTCGGTAGTTCGTCAGTGTGCTTACGAGAGTATAGTTCGATTAGTGTGTCAACCCATGCGTTCTTTGGCAGGCTTTTGCCTTTTGGAGGAGGTGGGTATTTAAGTTTTGCATTGCCTGGTTCTTTGATATCATTGAAAGGCTTTGGGCCAAACTGTAGTCGATGAGCTCCAGCCCTTGTTAGCTTGTCGGCCTTTTCGCTACCGATGTTTGTAGAATGACTCGGCCGGTACCCGTTTGAAAGAAAAAAAGAAAAATAGTTTAATGGCTTTTTAAAAAAAAACACATCCAATATTCTAAAATTTTACAAATATAATAATCAGGGACAAATACAACTGAAAAGATTCAGCTCATGCAGTCACAGGAGTGTCTCTCTAGGACCGCGCTGGTTTTCAATCGCGCGCTGGTTTGTTCGGATCTTGTTTTGTTGCCCCAGGCCCCAGCTCATTTAGTTTTCCCACACAGTTATATACTAGCTTTGATTTTAGAACGTTACCGTTCAGTGCTAGTAGAGCTGCCTGGCTGTCTGAGTAAATTACTATATTTTGGTTAACCTAGATTCGCAGGTGGTTGGTTAATATAATATAATGTATGAAGCAGACTATTACTGAGAAAACATCATGACGACCTTGTAAAATGGAAGTTGGTATTGTTATTCACAGAAATGCTCTCTAGCTTTGCCACATGTCAAAGCACCCTGGTGTTTGTAATTGTTTTGGACGCTGAGATGAACGTTCGCCTGTTTGTGAAGTAATAACCAAACGTCACACTACGCCCTCAATCAATCATTATCATTATTCATAACAGCCTTTATAATTCGACTCACTGCTAGAGATTTAGGTAGTAGTTCACCACGCTTGCCTAATGCGGATTGGTGGACGGAATATAAGGTGATCAATACCTCTTAGCTGATCCATTAGTCGCCTTCTACGGAACCTATTGAAGGATACGGGGTGATTAGCTGAGTGCTATTGCACTCTGCCGGCATCACATGGCCCTCAATCATTAGCTATATTCAACTTAATAGCTAGTAATAGGAAATATCTAAACACTAGTGCCATAGTTGTATACATTCTAACTGGCACTGACGTGGCAATTAAGCCTCCACGTAGCTCACCGCATCTTTGGAAGCACACGCGACGGTAGTTGGGACGAGCCCGCTGCGTTTGTGAATTAAATTGTGTTTTAATTCTGCATTAAACATGGAAGTATTTCTGATGCTTTGAAATGGCCACACGAAAAAGTCCGCCAAAGTGGTCGGGGCTTCAAAAGTACGCCAAAATGCGGTTTAGTTTGATTGTTGCCACGTGACCACCGTGCAACTCGTGCAACTTCGTGTAACTGTCATTGAATATTAATCTTATTTCTAAAATGGCGTAACTAGCGAAGCGCTATATTTTAAAGACTTAAAAATTTCATAGTCATATTTCACGTGGATATTATCGTGTAATATTATTTGTTTGCTATGTGTGTATTACATATTTGTGTGACATTTGGCGTCCATTTTTAATCGAAGCTAGTATGAAAGGGCTGCTTTCATATTTTTTCACGAGTCATGGTTGCTTATATATTTATTTAAGTTTATTTATGAAATATCAAGATTATTATGTATATTTGTCCGTTATCACAAGCATAAGTTCCGTAGCACAAGTTCTTAATGATACTTATTTTGGGCTAGATAATTGATGTAAGCGTAAATATACATACATATATGCGTCCACTGGTCTTCTACCTATTCTGGTCTAGTCCTATGGCCGGCCGCCTGCCTGATACCAACCCTCTTTGGGAATGTTGATGTGTGGTTTACTCGCCACCGCGCGGTTGACATCTTAGTATGATGTAGGCACGAGGTTGGCATCTGCCTAAAGCTCTTAGCACAAATTATCGGATAGGCAAAGTAGCCGTATTGCCCCTTTTTACTATGAACGCTAGGTACAGAACGGCTACGGAAGGTAGCATCGCCTCTTTATCATAGTAAAAATAAGCGATACGGTCACATTCCCCTTCCGAGGTTATATTCCGTATTATGATTCCATGCTTGCGTCACGAAAATTTTAGTTCGTCCTGTGTCCAAGTCCAAGGATTTTGCCAGATCATTCACTGTTACTGCAACGCAATTGTGGAAAAAACTGACAGCGGAGATTGGAGAGTCCTTCAATTTTATATTTTACTAGCTTTTGCCCGCGACATCACCCGCGTGTAATAGTTACTTTGGGCATCATTTTTTTTGGATACTAATTTTATTACTATGTTCATTTACAGACTTTGTCACCCCTTTCCTCCCTTTTAAAGGGGTTAAATTTTTTAAAAAATCTTTGAAAAAAAACCTTAAACACATGTTTACTCATTTATTTTATTTATCCTTAATAGAAATCCTAAAATATGTCTTTCTTAATTCCTATCCAAAGCGCTATTACCAATTATCATGGATTTTACTTCAAAAATGACGGATTTCCATACAAACTTTTCATCCTCTTTTCACCACCTTAATGAGTGAATTTTCAAAAATCCTTTCTTAGTGCATCCCTAGACCCCATAAAGAATAATAAAAACGCTACCTTTAAAGAAACTCGCCACTTCTAACAAACTGTATGTACACACGTAACTTATAGCCAAGTTGAGGCATAATTTATCGACGTGCTCAAGACTATCCTTGTTAATACCGAAAATTAACATAACGTCGCTATAGTCCCGAATGGGTAGCGAGTTTTAGTTATTACAGGTAGTAAACAGTTGGCTCCACTTCGAAGGCATAGTTGTATTTTCATCTCTATATTTAGTAACATAAAGTTCATTTGGTTTGTTATTTTATAATTTCTTGCTGCCTTCTTATGTTTCGATATATTTAATTTGTTTCGTCTTTTTCTTCTCTTCAAATGGTTGTTAATTCCTTGATCAGCCTGAACAAAGTCTTACAAGTTAAATGTATTGATAATGAAACACACACACGTAAATCAAGAAAGAATTATTATTTTTTCCTATCTAATATATTTATAAACGTTTAACCAAAAAAATGTACATAGATAATTAAATGTAATTTTAGTTTTAAATATTTCAATAATTAAGATCTCTCGCCCAATCAGGCACGAAAATTTTAAAAAACTTAGGGTTTTGTTGGAAATGGCTTCTATTTTTGCTGACGATTCAGCTTCAATTGCCGAAATTTTGTTTTATTATTAGTGTACATCTTGCTTTTTAAGTGTCCCTATGGAAAGAAAGGCCTTATCTTCTTCGTCTTACGAAAGACGGGACTTAAATCGATATTCCGCGGTGGCCAGGCTGTATTACCCCTCCGAGAAATCAGTTTCTGTCGAATTTGAATCTTGTTTTTAATATTTGCATTAACTGATTCTGTCTAAGTGTGTTTAGCAATATAGCAATTTATCATACGAAATTAGCTGCAACTCCTACACACACTCACACCATAAAAAATCAGGGAAAACGTCAACAGTTAGTTTGACTTTCTGTTGCTCACGTAACAAAAGTATTAGCAAATCACTGCTCGGGTGGATGGTTGGAATATAAGCAACATAAGGGTGAAAATCGATTGACAAGCAGCTCGTCAAGAGCGTTCCAATCTTGACAATTTGGAATCAGCGAGAGTTTATGTGACGGGTCACCGCGCTTTGCCGTAACGATCTGTTATGTAGTGTACGATATAAACTTGTAGAGATACGTTATGTACTCATATGTGTGGTATATAAGCGATTTTTACAAATAACTTTAAGCTTGAGCAACGCTTTGAATCACTGGTAAACGTGTATTTTGAGCTTGAAAAATATAGTGTAATGCCAATAGAACTTTGGCGGCAAAGCGCCAGGAATCCATTCGATGTTATCAACGGTCGGTGTATCTGTCGCATAATTAACATTCTATTTATTCATTGGAAATTGCGATTTAAACCATCGGGAACTTGAAAAGAAAGAAAAGAAACTTAAAACTTAGGCACGTATTATAGAATGAGTCTCAATAAGCCGAGTTTAGTGTTGTACGTCTCTAACACTTTGTGCTTGATAGAAAGTGACAAACGATTCTCAAGACATTATTGATTTCTGAGAGTCATTCTGTAATACGGGTCTTAGACCTCCTGATGAGGTCACAAATTTATACGACAACCAATTCTCATCCTGTGGCTGACTGATGCAGTTTCGGAACCCCATGAAGAGGGTGACTCGCGCGGTTGAGTTTTACAGCTCGAAAGCGGATCAGCATCGCCTCAACTTGAGCCGTTTAGTATTTTTTGTATGAAACTCCATACTGTAGTACTCTAATCAGCAACATAATGACATCGCCTTGCCTCAGGACAAGATCACGAACGGCGGTATACCATCATCATCATCAACAGCTCATATACTGCACCGAGGGGCTCGAGCCTACCTCACATTAGGGGCGATTAGGCCTTAGTCAACCACGCTGGCCAAGTACGGGTTGGTCAACTTCACACACAACCTTAGAATTTTCTTCTTAGGTATGTGCAGGTTTCCTCACGATGTTTTCCTTCACCGTAAAAGCGTCGATTAAACGTACAT
Source organism: Elophila nymphaeata (assembly GCA_955850985.1). Classification (NCBI taxonomy): domain Eukaryota; kingdom Metazoa; phylum Arthropoda; class Insecta; order Lepidoptera; family Crambidae; genus Elophila; species Elophila nymphaeata. Next base: position 6,198,471 of record OY039090.1, read on the forward strand.
ATGAATTCAAAATTTGAAAACACATTGGTACGTGGCGGGGATTGAACCAGTGTCTCCCGGGTGGGAGACGACGTTCTTATGCACTACGCCACCGACGCCTTCAACGGCGGTGCGGTTAGTGGTTAACTGGCAGTTTCTGCGCTTACTGCGCATCGTCCATGCGCTTACGTCTGTCCATAGCTGCGCTGATGTCTCTCTGTCTCGTCAACGCTTGCCCCTCTTACCTCTCTTACCCCTCCCGCAGCCTACATTTTACTGCCTGAGTTTTTTTGAATTTGTAGGTTTGAACTGATTGAAACGAATCGCGGTAAGCGCGGCGTTTCAATCCGTTCGCCTCACCGTAGCTGAGTCGCTGCTGATCTAATTTGGTTACGTGCTTACGTTAAGTTAACGCCTGGTTGACGGCGAGGCGAATAGCGATATGTTTCCGATCCTTTTCCGTGTGATAAGTGTGTTCCGTGTGACGACCTTTAACAGAGGCGGCTTTAGCTTTGGCGCAGTCTAGGGGGCGCTGCCGAGTATGGTTTCGGGTTTTGACCCCGTGTGCTTAGATAATACTAGAGGGCGCAAGGGTGATGAATGAACACGGGCGCTACGTGGGCTGGAGACACCTCTGACCTTAAACCACCCAGCAGCATTTCCATAACCAATTTACAAAACCCATATAAGTGTGGCAGCATATTGCACCAATCCCAGATACATACTCAGATACATACAGAGACAGGCACTCGTAACTTAGGACTAATCTATGACTATATAAGCTACTTACAATGAATAATACGTGTCGACCGATCAAAGACGTTGCGTTGACAAAACTTCCCCTCATCTCATCTTGCAGAGTGAACGAAATTGGTGAATAATATTAATTCATCCAACCAAAATAGCGTCCTTATCGGCAGCGAAATGACTTAACACTGATTGCTTTTTCTTTTCCGTTGCCTCAGCCCGTTTGCGAGCCCATTTGTACGGAGTTATCGCGAGAGACAGTTGGATAGTATACATTGCTACTTTATTTAATCCTGTCATGTTTCGGGCACGCCCCATTCGTTAGTCTATGAGTAAGTGGGACTTTGCCCAGTTTATTTTCCGCGTGAAATATACAATTTTCAAGTGTAATTTATTAGCGTTTATAGCTCAGATCGCTCCAGTAATATCTTTTATTTTGATTTTATGATGCGGGGAGCGTTTTTTACTTTCTCGTATACGTAGTATAGAGGAAGTCTTGTAATTGTGGACCTCACTGAGTCCTAAAACACCGTTATTGAAATTATGTCTGTGTCTGTGTGTCTGTGTGTTAGCAAGATAGCTCGAGTAGGCTTTAACTTATTGCAATCAAATTTAACTTTCATATCAAAATATGAGGTTTCTATCAACTTTTGAGTCGTTTCCGGTATGCGAGAAAGTCAAGGGGAGACTACTCCCGATTTTTCAATATAAAATTGTTGAGGAAATTACTCCTTTCTACCTGACGGTAAGCAAAAGTGTATTCCAAATGCGAAGATAGCTAGTGCTAGAGATAAACCACCGCGCTAACTACCCTCGCCTTGACGACATGCAAGGTGCTTCTTCACGTCTCTTTTGAAATACCCAGGATTGTAAGAAGAAGGGAACACGTGTGCTGGCAGTGAATTCCATTTCTTGATTGTGCGACAAAGAAACGAGTTGCCCAATTTCTAAGTTCGCTTTGGAATGGTAGCCACAGTTTGTCAGTGGCAACGTAAGCCAGCACGCATGCCATTATGAGATAACAATTCCTTAGAATGGATGTCTCGAAGACGCACAACCTCTCGGAGGAAAGTGGTTTAGGCGTTGCTAACTTGTGCCGACGTAACGAGTGTATGCCCGATAGCTTGGCCTAGCTCCTTGTATTATTAAATCTGTGAGCGTGACCGATGAGGGCCGTCAAATTTGTTCAATTAATGATCTTATTACCGTGTGTTTGGTATGGTATTTGAATGAAACAGAATGATGTTCGCGCCGTGTCTTCGCCAGTTCAGTGGGCTTAAAGGTGTAATATCGTGACGTCACACGACATTTCAGTGCACTGTATCGTCATTATTTGTTTACGTGATAAAAAAAAATACTTTTTCGTGTTCTATTTCACGGACTGAATAGATTTTTTCAGTCATTATCCCTATTTTCTTAATATCAATTACTTTACAATTTTAACTTTTATGTCTTTTCCTGTAGGGTTAAGAACACTCTGAAATAACGATTACTGGAAATGAAATTCTTTCATTATGGCAATCATTCAAAATTCTAATAGGGCAGCTAATGAAATTAAATTAAAAATAACGCTTCACTGAATTATTTTAGAAATTAATTATTGTACGGCGCGCCGCGTGACAGTCATTTCATTTAGGACGGGTTGTCGGAATGTTATTCAATTTGTGAAGGCGATATTTGCGATATTTCATCGTCTAATTTTGACAAGATGTTTCCGCTTAGAAATACATATTTCTAAAACAAAGCCCTGTTTGACCAAATTATTTATAAAACCATCACCTTCATTTATATTTTTGTATGTTAAGTTACTTGAGTTTTATACCCCTTTCATAAGGCTCAGTTTCGTCAGGCTGACAACCTGTCTTTTTTAGGCACTACATGGTCCATACTCCTAGCATTCAAACTCCTAGGGTGACTACATGTGTAATCAAATGTTATCTAAAGCTATATAACGAGATTAGTAAGGCCAGCATAAAGAACTATTTCATTCATTCAGCAGTACGAACACGGAACTATCGTTAACATAAATTTTACAATAAAATTTTACATAATCAACAAAAATCAATTAATTTCATAGGTATTTCTAGAAAAGAACAGTTCCGTCTGTCGATCGATATCTTTACGCTCTCACTGCAGTGTCATGTAGAATGTCAATTGTCATAGGCTACTTTCAAACACACACACGTCATCACCATGATCATATCAGCCGAGAGATGCACACTGGTGGAAACTGATCTCCCTTAAGGATCTCCAATCCGATCGGTTCTGCGCTGCCCGCATCAAGCGACTTTCCACGAACGTCACGAGCTCATCGGCGTCGCTCCACCTTGCATAAGACCTACTAACGCTACATCTCACGACATGCAGTTGCCATTCGAGGAGCTTCCCACCCCAACAATCGTCAGTTCTTCTCGCGTCCACTGCCACTTAAGGTTTGACATTCTATATACGTCGGTGACCTTGATCCTCCTGCGGATCTTATAACACACATACTAACCATGATCCAAGTTCACAAAATAACTATTTTCTAGGAAGAAGCAATGCACGTAAAACACAGTACCATCGCCTCGTACCAAACGCTGTAACGCGACTAAGAGGATTAAGTTAATGGCTCTTACAGCCTATTTCTATTGAATGATGATACAAATCTTCTTTTTCGTGAGCTAAGACCGGATATATATTTAATGGCGTGCCCCATTGTTTGGATTTGGGCTCAATTAACTGGGAATGCCTTATAAGCTACGTTGTTGTCCAATTAGCCTTGTATTCAATTCATTTGTCCATTCGCTTTTTTTGGAGAGTTTTGTTTTTGTAAGGTAAGCACTTAGACCATCAACCAAGAGATAACTCGTGCGGTGGCAAGTAAAGGTTGTAACACACTTATCATCTCCGAAAGAAAACTCACTTTCCTTTTCCTCCTGCCGTTCTTTAAATGTGGACCATCAGCCTGATTATATCCTTGGGTTCGAAGAGTCTATTGTTCTGGTCTTGGATAACCAATTCCCAGGATACTCATTGTAATCCTGTCTAGAGATTTGCAGTCACACAGCAAGTGTTTCTAATTCTTCTAATTCTAATCTGCTAGCATCACATGGCTTTAGACGAAGGCATTTAATGACTCATTTCCCAAACAATAAATCAAGACTCTTCACTTTCAAAATTACGTTTCAATCGTAAAGAAGCGGTTTTGTTGGTTTCCAGTAATAGCTACGCTTATGTAGTTACTTTTATGTTCAGTCTTCCTCTTTATTAGCTCCACGGGGAAATTAAGAATAGGACGATAAAAATTACGATTGACATGAGCGAAATAGTCGTGACGTGGTCGTGACGGATTGTCTCAAAATTTATGAATCTATTTTGAACTTTATGTCGTACACATAAATTTATCTAGTCTGTAGTCTATCTTAGAAGTCTGATAGTGAATTTACTGTATCGGCAACAATTAAGGGCTAAAGTAGTGATTGAAATCAGAGTTTCTGAATTCACAAGGAAGCTCTTAGCACCAATGAGTACCTACATACACCTACCTACATAATTAATATCATCCGAATGATACATTTTTATCACCAGTGGTCGCTCACGTGGTTATCGGTTTTTGGGGCAGTGAATTTACTGTATCGGCAACAATTAAGGGCTAAAGTAGTGATTGAAATCAGAGTTTCTGAATTCACAAGGAAGCTCTTCGCACCAATGAGTACCTACATACACCTACCTACATAATTATTAATATCATCCGAATGATACATTTTTATCACCAGTGGTCGCTCACGTGGTTATCGGTTTTTGGGGCAGTGAATTTACTGTATCGGCAACAATTAAGGGCTAAAGTAGTGATTGAAATCAGAGTTTCTGAATTCACAATGAAGCTCTTCGCACCAATGAGTACCTACATACACCAACCTACATAATTAATATCATTCGAATGATACATTTTTATTACTAGTGGTAGCTTACGTGGTTATCGGTTTTTGCGGTCAAAGTTTCCATTTTGTTGTTCGTATGTAATTGAGTAGCAAACATCCAACCAATCCATTAGATGTTTCGCATTAATAATAATCTCAAGAAAATCACTGATTTACATTACTTTAACAAACTGCTGTCGGGGTGTGCTTTATTTCTGTTATACATCGTATAATAATCCTGTCAAAAAAGTGTTGGACATAAAAGCTGAATATGTAGAAACACGAGTATTCAGATTCAAGAAAAACGAATACAAACGACTAAAGATTTTCGCCATAAGTCTACCTGTTCTTAAAGGCACATTAGCGTGGCTGTGTTTTCATAAATAGAAGAGAATTCAGAAGGCAAGGTGTTATTTGTAAGCTAAAATGGGAAATTGCTTTATCACCACAAGAATGAAAATTCCATGTTAGTATATTGTAGCATGAAAAAGCCTGATTTCAACCCTCGATGGAAGAGGAGGGATGAGTTTCTCCCGAGTTCTTGTTCTAAAAACACGTGTTGAGAGACTACATTTTTAACCTAAATCAACCAATTATTGTTACTTTAGTTACATTTTCACCTGACATTGGCAAAAAGCGTACGCTTAATGCGACGCGACGCCATTAATTAAGAATAGAATAGAATAGATAGAATATAATAGGAAAAGGAAGGATGTTATAAGTAGGTATCCAGATACCTACTTATAACATCCACCAGTCCTCTACCAGTATCTGATACCTCCAGATACCAGTATCTGGGTATCTGTGGCATCGTAGCTCCCAAACGGATGATCCCTTTTGATATGCTGGTTTAGTGATTGAACTGGTTGATTCGAAATCCGGAATTTGCAATACAGTTACCCAAATCCTCGGAGAGTCATCGTATATAGGCTCATTGCATTTATCTTGTAGTGTGTGACGCGCCTCTCATGACTTAGCAATGAGTTAGTCTAAGATATATTTGTTAGCTTATGTTAATAGTAATAAACTAGACGTCTTAAGGAATACTCATTGTTTCATTGTGCACTCCCGGTCCCCACATCAATCTTAACGAATATTTTATAAATCGTTATACAAAGAGAGTGATCAGTACCCTTAGTATGAATTTTGATAGTTTTCGAGCTCGATCAAAGGTGACGTCTCTTTTCATACATTGCCCACTGTTTCTGATAGTTTACGCTAGAGGCGCTAGTGGGCAATGTATGAAAAGAGACGATACGTTTGATCGAGCTCAAAAACTAACAAACGCATACTAGGAGCACAGAGTGTCACCGACTTCAACTAGATTGTGGTAGGTAACTAAATGTCGATATTGTTTTGTTACGTTGTCGTTTGTTTTTCCGAAGCGGTCAACTGATAGTGCACGGTGTCGCTAACGCTAATGGTTGGGTCGTGGTTACGATATGGTCGTTAAAGCGACTGCATTGTAGCAATTGACGGAAAAATGTTATCGATCAGAATGAAACTATAAGTTTGATTTTTTTAAACTTAATTTTCAAACATATTAACTCCCGTCCACGTATTGTAATAGCGGTGTTGTATATGATTAACGCGTGTTTATGATTCTTGTGAAACAATTCAAAACCCGGTGCATCTGAGCTTGATACTTGAAGGCAAACCTTTAGACCAAAGGTGGTTTTCATTCGTATCCCCTAACCACTAGTTCAAAAGAGGAGGTTATCTTCTTTACCGTCTTTACTTTGTGTCACTGTCGCGCTAAATGCGAAACTGTCATTTATACACGTCATCGTCACATCACTTCATATCAACACGCGCGAATGCGCCAAAAACACATTAAGTGCCATGCGTGATATTTACACATGTGTACCTATAGAAATATTACAAGCACTCTTTAGAACACTTAATAATGTCAGATGAAACAGTCTGACTTGTGATGAATTTTACCAATGACCTAAAAAAAATACATCTTAGAGTTTTACCTATTAATTCACCGCTTCTGTAGTCCGGTGGTTGCACAGAAATAATAAAATATAATAATATGGTTATAACGTTTTGAAAAGAGTAAAGACCTTGGCTTGTCTATTGATAGTAAGTTGTTATGGTCTTCGCACATTAATGAAGTCAGCCGAAGAGTGCACTTCTCGTATCATTCTCTGAAGCGTCTACAACACTTTCTACCTTTTAAAACCAAAGTTATGTTTGCTCAAACTCTCTTACTCCCCATTCTCGAAATGCTGATGGCTGCTATTTAGATGATACAGTGCGTAATGGCACTTATGGAAAAGTTTCGGAGACGGTACCGTCCGTCACTCCTCCGAACTCACCTATGTGCTGCCTAACCCAACAATGAGCAAGGCGAAACGCCCGAGGAGTATTTAACCCTTGATAGCTAACCTCCGTCGTATCGACGGGTAGCGTAAAGTAATATAGCTGTATCTTGGAATAATTTTATTTTTGCGTTTACAAACGCGTAAATATAATACTAGAAAAATGCACTGAAAAAAAAAATCGACTTGCCTCAGGCGGGACAAGTCGATTTTTTTCAGTGCATTTTTCTAGTATTATATTTACGCGTTTGTAAACGCAAAAATAAAATTATTCCATAATGTAAGGTAGTTTCATCTTAGCTGGGCGTCAAATATTTGCAAAAATATTTCGTTCGGGTCTTGGAAGTGCAAATTTCAAAGATTTGATGAAACGATGTTTACCATAAAAACATAAGCACCAAGCACTGACAAATTTCGACAGCGAAAAGCAGTGCCTCGGTGGCGAAATTGGTCAACGCGTCCACCCGGATTGTGGAAGGTGCGGGTTCGTGTCCCGCCTGAGGCAAGTCGATTTTTTTCATAGCTGTATCTTTTTAATGATGCGTCCGAATGCCGTGGTTCGGCTAGTCAACTCAGTTGCTGGAGAGGTCGTTGCCGTGACGTGTGCACCGAAAAGTTAAATTCGTCGTTTCGACGTATGGTTACCTTTACCGTCAGTTTTAGTGCCAGTACATATTTTGTACTGGCATAAACGTAGGTTGATTTATATCGTAATAACATTTTCAAAATACTGAATATTATGTCTTATTTTTAATTGCTTTTTCACGAAAATATATTTTAAGAAAAAATTTTAATTTTTTTGGAGGTCTAAATAAAGTTGCCATAATTTTACAAGGTAATAAATAAAGTGAGTTTGTAAAATTTATTTTTATTGGTAAGTCTTTTAAATAACTATTATAAATCAAAAGCTCTATCAAGTATATATCTTATGAAAAAATAACCTTTTTTCTATTACCCGTCGTTTCGGCGGATGGTTAGCTTAAATAGGGTATACCAGAAGGTAAGCTATCTAGGGTTAATTAAATTTGGATTCTATGATGATACCCATTCATCAGATGGACCACTTGCAGTGTTAATAACATCGCAACTACTTGACAGGAGCTAAGAACCCAAAGGTACCTATTTAAATAAACATTTTAATACAACAGGCTCGAAATGGGAGGGAAGAAAAACAAGTGAATGTGAGTGAAAATATAGCGGGCATGAATAAAAGCTCTTCGATTTATTGTCGAAGTGGCTCGGGAGTAATGAAACTGAATAATGCATGCCTGGGAATATTGCCCGCGGAGGTAGGGTGGCGAAGAGAACCTTTTTCGACGGACATCTTGAGATTAACGGTAAAAACGGTAAATAAATAAAGAATAAAATTATACTCTGTAATACTAGATTTCAACTGGTTGTATTTTCCTTTCCTAAATGGGTATATATGAAGTGAAACAACAATTTGATGGTTTGGCAGTACAATGTTTATTTAGGATGGACAATATTCTGTTTGTTGCACTAGAAAAGTTATTTACTTACAATTTACATATTCCAAATAATACACCTTTGTGAGAATTCTCTTCCTTGAAAATACCTAGTTTACACAAGTTAGATTTTACACAATTTAGACCTTCTAACTTATATATCTAATAGTAAAATACAACTATAAAAATAATGAAAGGTAGGGTCCTGGAGTCTGCTCTGATCGTTAACGAGTGGAATTTGGGTATTACTATGTATAAATTATTAGTAAACGCGTTATGAGACAACCTTCTGCAGAGTATTTGTAGAACTCTTCGACAGTCAGCCGCTACCGTTTGGTTAGTGTAGTGTACCTGGATCAGTGCGTTGTGTCTTGGCTCTGATAGATCAGCCACTAGTTAGCTCTCTCTATATATTGTAGTTCACCGGTCACTTTTCCAAATTGATCTCACACCTCCAAACTCTGGTTTTGCGCAGGTCTCTCTACCAGGCGACTATATTTGTAATGGAAATTTGGGTCTCTAAACCCGTACCGACGACCCTGAAGATGTGTCATAATAAAACAACATCAATAAATGTTACACTACTCATTATAAAACCCCAAGAGGGAGTTGGAACCACAACTTGTCCAAAAACTAATATAAAACAACGGCAAATCTTTGAGCAATTACGAAACCCGACCAACAGTACTTAGAATATGATCTCTCGAGATGTGAATTATTCATAATTTAAACAAATAGATCATTCATTGCCTAAAATTTCGAACCTGACAAAATATAATTACCTTAGTAGGTAGTCAGGCAATTTTTACAAGATGAGGCGGTTTTTTACAACCGAATTTACTAATTTACTGTAACACAAAATCAAGGCAATCACAGAATTTACCTTTAACTTTCAGAATAATTGAAAAACGATAAGAGTTTTATAGTTACCTTTCGGGTGAATTATTAACTCCTTAACGGTTATTTATCCGTTCCAGGATATTATGAAAATACGGAATTATCTTCCTTCCAAATTAGAAAATAGTTCTCCTTCGTTAATATAATCCTCGCATATGTTATTATCACGAAGATGTTTAACGTTCCTCAAAAATAAATTCAGCCTTGAATTTGAAATTCGAAATGCGAATGAATAATCTGACAAGCAAAAACAAACGTCCCTGATTGGTCGGCCTACCTATGGTTTTTTTAACGTCTGAGGCAAAGGAAAGTGAGTCCATACATCCGAATGAACGAAAAATTCTTGTCAATACGAATCTTTGCGAATAACTACTTTGAATGAATTTTGAACAACTAATATGATCCCCGTAAGCTTAACGTCACCTAAATAATGACGAGACTATAGAAAACGCTCTAACGCGCCCCAATTCAAAAACAAAGTGCAAAAATTCCATAAAGACGACCACAATCTCTAATATCGAACTGAAACATGATACCACTTACCAAGACAAGAAACTTTCGTCTGAACTATTTCTTTTTTTTTTTTTTTTTTTTTTTATAAGTCGCTGGGTATAGAATTTATCACTTTGCCTAAATGTCAAACTTAATGCGAAACGGAACGTAATGTCACTTGTCAGATGACGATGTTGACTTTGAAAAATTGATAAATAAACAATGCTACAATATCCCCCTACCCGGGTAAGAATTCACGTAGTGAATTCGCGTTTGACGCCCACGTCAACACCCAACACAATACCTACTCAGACAACTGACCAAACCAAACCACACAAAAAAACTAAGTTACCTCTGCACAAAATACTAAATTAAAACAAACATAAAGAAAGATCTTCCAACGCACAATTCCTTCCTATTTTATTGAAATAACTAACTCAAGGTATTTCATGTTAGTGAAAAATATATCAAGTCTAATGGGACATCATGGATGCAACCGTGAAACTTCTTTGCTTTCACAGTTATCAAAAAACAAAATCATAGACACGTATAGATTCTTGATATTATTAAAAAAAAAATTAAACCTACTTTTAATTGAGTTTAATCAAGTTATGCTCTAGTTTAAATAAAAAAAGTACCTTAAAACAAAAAATTAAGCATCTTCACTTAAGTAAAATCATCAAAGTAAAAAAAAATAGAAAAAAAAAATGATAATGTGCTATCTATCTACTCAATGCTTCTTGGCACGATAAAATGTGTAACTATGTCGCTAGATGGCAATAGCTACCCAATAATCCTTCCCCCTGCTCCGATAGTGATGAATGAAATGCGCTTACTAGATGGTGTTGTTAGCTTACCAACATTTCACACTCAATTACGACAATGCCTGCCCTAATACCTCAGCCCCTCTTAAATTTTTTCCCTTGTATTTAAATAAATGATCAGATTTAAATAATATTATTTGCTTAAGTAAACTAAACTCCATTACTTTAGTTTTACCAAGCACATCATGGCTACAAACGTCAAACTAAGGAGAAAGGGAAAAAACGAAAAACTGAGGCAACAGGCAGGCACCACCGGCCCCATCTGATCTTAATAGAGCAAACCCTACAGTCGGCTTCTACGACACGCCAGGAAGTACGGCGGGGTGGATATTCTTCGACCGTCAACCCACGGTGAAGCAAAATAAAGCAAACTAAACCATTAATTAAAATAAAAGTTAAAAGTTAGAATAAAGAAAATGATATTCACCCATACAGCCGGGTGTTTCATATTACAATATCTCAGTAAACTACACGGTATCTTTATACACACCGGGATAAAAAAATAAAGTAACTTTAAATGTAAGGTTGTTGTCACACTACCGTGTGCAACAGTAAGTATAGAATTATTTTGTAAAAGTTCATATTCCCTAAATTCTAACGGTACTCGTACCTCGTTCCATTGGGTATCATCACAGAGTTTAAAAATGCTATTCGTGAAACGTATTAATCTACCATCCATCATATTATGAAAACTTGGACACGCTCGTGGCCTATCCGTACAACTTTTTATACTATTATTATGCCAAGAATAATTATTGGAGATCATGTGTATGGGTGCCACTGGAATTGCAAGGGAAAATAACAATAAAAATACTAATAAAAGTGGTAGCTTGCAACCCCAACGAGCCAAGGCTGTCAATGAACGATTCCCATAGACTATGGGAAGTCGTATATTATCTATGGACTGTGTAAATGTTTCGCTTATGTCAAAACTAGAGCATAACCTCTTCTTTTCAGCCGGAATGTTTTCAAAATGAGAGATGACTCTCTTAGCCTGGCTATGCTCCTCCTCGGACAGCGAGTCACGCTCATGCAAAGCCCCATCTGCCGCCACAACAGTGTCCACCTTTTCTTTTTCAGATAACAACTTGCCACCTTTCAATAACGCTAAAACATCGGGAGCAATCATAAATTGCTTCCATAAATTAATGCCGAAGATAAACTCTGTGATACCAGGAACGACAAAGAATCTAATCAAACGAGTTTTCTCATCAACTGTTACCGGCAAATACATATATCCAGTTACAGGAGATAAGGAACCATTCGCAGTTTTAATAAATTGTAGGTTATGTGAAGTATGTAAATTGGTAAAATTAATAAAATGATTTACTGAATCCCCTCCAATTATTGATATTTCAGAGCCGGAGTCTAATAATCCTCTGAATTCCGAATCATAAATATTTACTTTTAAATAAGGGCGTACATCACTATGAATAGGCTGAATTGACTTTGAAACACATGTAGACTTTATTGTATTAATTTTATACTCTTGTCTTTTGTTAGAATGAATTATCTTAGACTGCATATTTGGCAAATTTTTCTTAGAGTTACAACTAGGACAGTTCTTAGCAGTAAACTCCTTTGTACCACATCTATAGCAAATCACAACAAAAGGTGCCTTACACTTACTTAAACTGTGACCATTTATCCTACAACGGACACAGAAATCATTCTGTACAGGCTGAACTGAAGCGACCTGTTGTTGTGTAACTTTTTGCTTACCCCTATAACACAAATCAGGGGCTAATGAATATGGGGTATTATTAGGTTCCCTAAAGAGTCTACACCTCTCCTGTGCCCCCTCCAGTAATCTACACTTCCTTTTCAATTCTGCCCATGAGTCTACAGGAGTCAAAGCTAACTGGGCTGTGTAAAATGGCCTTATATTAAATAAAACAATATTCAACCTTTCATCTTCAGATAAAGGCTTAGATAAACGACTAAAATAATTTTGCATAATACTGAGATAATTTATAATATTTTCATCAGAACCTTGCGTTCTAGAACGAATTTCCTGCATCAATCTATTATCATAATCATAAGGTAAGTATTCCTCTAGTAATAAAGACTTTAATCCTAACCAATCATGAACATCTGACTTAACACCACGATACCAACACAATGCTTCATTGGAAAATAACTCAGAAGCTGATATAAAAAGTACAGTTTCCGATACACCCCTAGATAAACAAAGCTCTTCCAAGCGTTGTAAGAAAGCCTTAACGCATGATTTGCCATCGAATTTCAAACCAAGCTTATGGACTGCTGCGTCCCCTACCAAGTTTTGGCTAGCAATATCTTGTGGCTTGCTAATGGAATGTTCTCCAACTTTCTCCTGTGCTAAGCTACTTTTGAATGTGTGCATTATATTATCAATCCTTACCAAAACGCTTTCCAAACGCTTTTGGTAGGTATCAAGCATAGTGGAGAAGTCGCTGTCAACTTCCTCCTCTACATCAAGCCGACCAATTCTGTGAAACAAGTGGTGAGCCAATGTCTGAATTCTATTCAAAGACTTGAGGGAACCTGCCTTTGATGAAGATATTGAAATAAGTCTGTCCAAATCCTCAAATTTTTTATGAACAATTCTTAGCTCAGAAACCACATCCAAATCACACTCCAATATCTCATCAGAGGGTAAGTCCTTATTGAGAGAACGAATCTGTGCCTTCAAAGCAGTTACTGTATCTGCAGGTTTTGCACCCCTAATTCTAACTTCATATTCAAGTTCATCTTTAAGTAGTAAATTAAATGTAATAGGTCGTTGTTCCATGTTTAAACTTTATGAAAACAAATAGGTAGTATGACTCTTCCTAAAAATGTGTATAGTAAGAGAAGGTTTATGTTACCTAATGTATGTAATGTAGTAATTTGGAGAATAAAAAATGATATAGGTATGTATTTGCAAAGATTAGAGTTAAAAAATAAAAAAAAATAAGTGTAATATTTGGTTCAAGCTCAAAAAATAAACTGCAATTTCACATATATTTATATTTTCAAACACTTTGTGAGTGGTATGAAAATATTAGCTTATTAGCATTCAAAAATGTAAAAAAAACCCATAAAATTAAAAAAAAACACTCCAAAATCGATCAGAGCTTACAAAACTCCATGTACATGAATGCAAAAATACCTAAATATACAATAGTTAACTGGAGAACAAACAATATTAAAGTTTATATATTGCCACCTTTTGGCACAAATTAAAACAAGAAAAAAAAAAACCTCAAATCCTCACCGTCAACGATCAGCCTTCTCTGAGCAATTTTGACCAGACAAGAATTAAAAAAAAATAACAGAACCTCCTCTCTTAATGTTCGGGCGCCATGTAATACTAGATTTCAACTGGTTGTATTTTCCTTTCCTAAATGGGTATATATGAAGTGAAACAACAATTTGATGGTTTGGCAGTACAATGTTTATTTAGGATGGACAATATTCTGTTTGTTGCACTAGAAAAGTTATTTACTTACAATTTACATATTCCAAATAATACACCTTTGTGAGAATTCTCTTCCTTGAAAATACCTAGTTTACACAAGTTAGATTTTACACAATTTAGACCTTCTAACTTATATATCTAATAGTAAAATACAACCATAAAAATAATGAAAGGTAGGGTCCTGGAGTCTGCTCTGATCGTTAACGAGTGGAATTTGGGTATTACTATGTATAAATTATTAGTAAACGCGTTATGAGACAACCTTCTGCAGAGTATTTGTAGAACTCTTCGACAGTCAGCCGCTACCGTTTGGTTAGTGTAGTGTACCTGGATCAGTGCGTTGTGTCTTGGCTCTGATAGATCAGCCACTAGTTAGCTCTCTCTATATATTGTAGTTCACCGGTCACTTTTCCAAATTGATCTCACACCTCCAAACTCTGGTTTTGCGCAGGTCTCTCTACCAGGCGACTATATTTGTAATGGAAATTTGGGTCTCTAAACCCGTACCGACGACCCTGAAGATGTGTCATAATAAAACAACATCAATAAATGTTACACTACTCATTATAAAACCCCAAGAGGGAGTTGGAACCACAACTTGTCCAAAAACTAATATAAAACAACGGCAAATCTTTGAGCAATTACGAAACCCGACCAACAGTACTTAGAATATGATCTCTCGAGATGTGAATTATTCATAATTTAAACAAATAGATCATTCATTGCCTAAAATTTCGAACCTGACAAAATATAATTACCTTAGTAGGTAGTCAGGCAATTTTTACAAGATGAGGCGGTTTTTTACAACCGAATTTACTAATTTACTGTAACACAAAATCAAGGCAATCACAGAATTTACCTTTAACTTTCAGAATAATTGAAAAACGATAAGAGTTTTATAGTTACCTTTCGGGTGAATTATTAACTCCTTAACGGTTATTTATCCGTTCCAGGATATTATGAAAATACGGAATTATCTTCCTTCCAAATTAGAAAATAGTTCTCCTTCGTTAATATAATCCTCGCATATGTTATTATCACGAAGATGTTTAACGTTCCTCAAAAATAAATTCAGCCTTGAATTTGAAATTCGAAATGCGAATGAATAATCTGACAAGCAAAAACAAACGTCCCTGATTGGTCGGCCTACCTATGGTTTTTTTAACGTCTGAGGCAAAGGAAAGTGAGTCCATACATCCGAATGAACGAAAAATTCTTGTCAATACGAATCTTTGCGAATAACTACTTTGAATGAATTTTGAACAACTAATATGATCCCCGTAAGCTTAACGTCACCTAAATAATGACGAGACTATAGAAAACGCTCTAACGCGCCCCAATTCAAAAACAAAGTGCAAAAATTCCATAAAGACGACCACAATCTCTAATATCGAACTGAAACATGATACCACTTACCAAGACAAGAAACTTTCGTCTGAACTATTTCTTTTTTTTTTTTTTTTTTTTTTTTTATAAGTCGCTGGGTATAGAATTTATCACTTTGCCTAAATGTCAAACTTAATGCGAAACGGAACGTAATGTCACTTGTCAGATGACGATGTTGACTTTGAAAAATTGATAAATAAACAATGCTACAACTCTTTAGCAGCAGTACAAAAAAATCTATGAGGAATTTATGGAAGCAAATGTGTACTGGCTTCAGCTGATCTAAGCTGCTTCAGGCAAGGCTTCGGTGTCTCTTTCGTCTGCAATTCTCTCGTCTCCGCTTCGCATCACCTTTAATTGTGCGATTCAGATAGACATCTCCGTCCCTCTCGTGTTTTCTTCGCTTTGGTGGATGCGGTGTCTAAAGCTTAGTCTAGTAATATGTCTAAAGGCGGGTCCAGATAATAATATGATCATTTGCTCGATTCGATCAGCGTATCCTCTCGCTACTACCTCCTATTCGACTTAATGTGTCGATCTCGGTGTGTAGTTTAACGATCCTGACCACTCCACCACAACAGTAATCTTATACAATGACGTCATCGATTTTATATGCCTAATTCGTCTCACTCTTGTCCTAAAATAACTGGAATGATAGCTGACCTACAAAAGGAGTGAACCATAAGAGATTCCCGTGTGATCACACAGCTATTAGATTTTCATGAACCTTTGACGGGCCCAATGCGCTTTTTGAAGCTCCGATGAATAATAATGGGCAGTTTTACTTTGTTTTTCACAATTCGCTACAGGAGCCGAGGTATGATCATAAACCAATACATAATTTGGCTTTGGGTGTTAATTTTATGGTGGACTTGCTATTTGATCTTGGTCATCGTTCAGCAAATTAACTTTTATATTGACACGAATAAGGTCGTATGGTTTATATCAATATTCTGTACCTAAGTTTTTACATTACGGGGCCGTAATGTACATTTCTAGTATAAAAAACGTTACTATTTCAGTAAAACGTAACATTTTTTTATATATTATGAGATGGCAAACAAGCTTGCGATAAAACAAACATGCAGTATTAAGGGTATATAACTTAACACTGCAAGTGCGTTGCCATCCTGGGGACTAAGGTGATATGCCTTCCATGCCCAGTAATTACTCTGGCTATCTTTCCCTTTAATCCGAAACACAGCGAATTGCTTCACGGCAGAAATAAGAAAGGCGATGGTACCTACCCAGATGACCCTACATATGGGTCTACCGCCTAGTATATATTAGCCTATTTTTGTTTAATTGAATGTGCCTAACCTATACATGAATATATGAGTATAGATAAAGTAGTAGACGCACATAAAATTATACTAAAATACTCGCGTGAAAAACTCACTTTTTAATACGCTATATTATGTGATAGTACATAAACTACTGTTTTATTTTCATTTAGATTTTCAAAAAGAAATTTAAATACTTAACGCACTGTAACATAATGACCATTTTAAGACTGGTATTATAGTTTACGTCCCGGGCGCCGTCAAATATATGGCGAATGGACACGCGCCCGCGACGCTAAGTATAAGTATAACTGCTGACTTACTTCAAACTATAACAACAGCCTAACAGATTATAACATTCGGTCAGACTCATTATATTAAAGCAATTTTTCCTTAAAAAATAATAAATTCATAGCAAAACGGGAAGGCAAAGAGATCTAACACTTAAAGAAAAAAAGAAAATTTGTCTCCGCCAGATAATTTGCACAAAGCTACTGAGATAGCCAATAGTTAGTATCAGCAAAATAAAAAAGCATATATAAAACTGGAAAATACAGGAAAATAGCACTTTTTTGGTAAACGTAATATTAACCATTTATTTTCTTTAACAGATTTTATGTATGAGTGTAGATAAAGTAGTGTATGTACCTAACTGAACAAAACTTGGTATTAAATTACTCTCGGATACTATTAAAAAACTCCCTAAGGCTCATTTTTTAAATAACCCTTATTATAGTGACAGCTATATAAACTACTATTTTGTCATCATCTACAAGTTCATTATTTTACTAGTTCAAGAACAATACTTCGGCTTTGATAATAATCTGGCGACATACCCACAACACTCGTAAATAAGATTAAACATTTCGTACCATTATACGCAAGGGGCACGTTGCGCCGAGAACAGATGGGCCTGAACAAGATGAACTGAGGACTTAATAAAGGTCGCGGGAGACCGCTGGATGTGATCAGCACAGATTCATTCATTCAACTTGCAACTTCACATGACAAAGATCAAAATAGCGGCCAATTCTGGCATGGCATTTGAAAAGGCTTATGGTGTTGTAAGAATGATCCGTCTACAACGGGTTTTCTACGCCATATCGCCATATAAAGATCGATTTGCGGAATATTTGTTTCCCGTAAGATTTATTAGCCCGGTAGTTCGTTTCCTCGAAATTTGAATGACCGAATACTAACCGCAAACTTATGTAATTATTACACCTTATGACTTTCGTGTACATGGACTAGACACAATAGTAAAAATCATTTAGTTTTAGATTGAGTTAAAAAATGGCAAAAAAATATTTTACTCTAATTTCCATCTGTCCATTTAGGGAACGGGGGAATTTTAAAAGATAATAAAAGAGACGAGAATCCTTTTTCCGAAATTATTTCAGCGAGTTATTAAGATAAAAAGGTCGAGTACAAAATGAAAGCTGAAGTCTGATTTCCCACAAGGGACAGAAAACGGCTTCGAATTACTCTTGCTAATTGGTTAAATAACGGGGCACGAAATTAATGTGACGCCGAAATAGAAATGCCGTTGAAAAATTAAGATGAAGAGGGTTGAATATTAGATTTCAATGCGGTTTGAAGGTTCCGCTTAACGGCGGGTAGTAAAAATATGAGAAAATTTGCAACTGGAACAATGAGTTCACGATCGTAACACAATCGACGGAATCCCAATTTTTTTAAAAAAAAAGGTCAAGAAAACGACTTCAATCCAGCAGAAGTGGCGCCCAAATGCGAAGATAGCTAGTGCAAGAGATACACCGTTGCGCTAGCCACCTACGCCATGTCGACCTGCTGGATGCGTGTGTGGGACTCCATGACGCCTTGATATTGACGCTGGTCCTAGCCACTAAAAATAAAAAGCCATGTATGTAGGTGATTCGGGATCGGCGTATGTACGCCTCGTCACCGAAAACGCCCCCGGACTGGCCCAACCCAACGGTGAGTCGGAAGACGCGCCCGCGAGGGATTGTGTTAAAGTGATAGGTAATCCCCAGACGGGGGGACCTGTCCAAGGCCAATCCGTATGTAGGTCACAATATATTATAAAGTCACATCTGGCAGTGCCATGCAGTGCCCCAAAATACTGACAGGTTGCCAACTATCAAATCTATCAAACTCAAAAGTGACTAAACATTCAATGAACTAACAAACGAAGAAACAAAGTCAGGGCGACCTTTAATTGCTGAATAATTATTCCTGAATAGAGCATTGTTATTTGCCTAAACTATTGTTTTACCAACTTCGCTGAAAAACCAATTTAATTTACACAATAAACTTCTCTCTTTCCATGGATTCTAGGATTGTTTTCAATTCAATATCGGGTTACTGTTTTTAATGGTTTGAAATATTATATTGTTTTCAAAGTGCTACGTTTTTGAAGAAAATAACTTTACAAAAATAAGGGACAAACTTTCACACCGCACGTTATCATTTTTTAAATGAATTAAGCTGTTGACCGCAATATGACCTTTAAAACGTTGCCGGAGACTGGTAAAGATGGCGAGGATCTTGGTGGGTCCTCTAACCTGTAAGACAAACTTACCGTAGAAGGTAAATAGTCGACAGGTATCTCCCGCGTGGGAATCTTAGTGACAAAATAAGAAAATCAAAACAAAAAACCGCTCTCTATAATTATCTAGGTTCTTTTGTGTGGCATTGAATCTTGATTAACCACCGTGAGTAAGCGGTTAGAAGCTTTTAAAATGTGGGTGTAAAGAAAAATTTTGAAGATATCGTGGACGGATAGAGTAACCAATGAGAGAATTTCGCTCATGATGCAAAAATGCTGATGAAAATCTTATGACGGTTAAAAAGTGAAAGCTAAGATATCTTGGATATGTAATACAAAATGACCTTCACTTGGAACCCTCATTCAACCACAGAGGGACTGGGTATCTTATTAATTGTCAGAACATACTAATGCTGTTAACATTATTACTATGGCAACAGATTTTGATAAGATGACTTGACTTAGAAAAAGTCCTACCACCAACCAAAGCGAGGACAAATTTGTACTGCGCTCCGGGAATCGAACCCGGAACCTCTGAGTCTAATTCCAGTGTTCGAATCACTAGATCACAAAGGCAGTTAAATATCTATTGACATTCGATTTATGGGCGTTCGATATCGTAGCTTAAACCTAGAAATAAAATCGGGAGTGGTCTCCCCTTGACTTTCTCGTATATCCTTAACGTGCCGACGAAGCACGGAGGAAAACAGATTTTGAAATTTTTTATTTCACCCATCCGAGTACCGACCGCGTACTTAGTTGCTTAACTTTCGTGATCGACGACTAAAAAGTTGATAGAAACCTTATATTTTGATGTCATACGTGCATGTTAAATTTGGTTGCAATAAGTTAATGCATTCTCGAGTCATCGTGCTAACGCACAGACACACAGACATAATTCCAAAAACGGTATTTTTGGCCTTATGTAGGCCTTCCTCTATACTAGGTATACGAGAAAGTAAAAACTGTGATTTATGGTTTATACCATACCCGATCGATTTCAAATAATGCACATTGACAAAAGATTAAATAATTTTCTGAATAAGAAAATTCTGATTTCCACAATCTTTTGCTATAGATGCTACATACATATTTTAACACGTAGAAGCACGCACATAATGCTGGAAAACTTGAATTCATAAAAATCAATGACCAATCCAATGAATAGTAAAAGGCACCCATTCGGAAACTCCATAGATAAACAGCCCGGAGCGGCAGCCAAGTTTTTTGTTAAAACGTTTATAGACTAGACTCAGTTCTTTTTATGACAACGTTTATCGACTCTTCGGAACATATTACCATTGTGAGAGGCAATCGATTGTGTTTTCATCTGAGCACCACAAAATAAAGACAGCACAGAATTTAAACTTGCACTTTTTGCTATAAAGTAGTATATTACTATTATATTATCAAAATTCTGAATTAAATAATCTTACTGTTTTAAAATTAAAAAAAGAAAACCTTTTTTAATTGCTTCAATATTACGAAATATATTTGATTTTCTATGAAACTTCTTCGTGAGACGGTTGACTAGTACAGTTAAGTTTAGTGATTCATAATGGGTGGTAAATAAAGGTGTTAACTGCGGGTGTTGAAAGAATTATTGCTCGAGACTGTACTTCAAACTACGTCCGAGAGGGTCGCTCATGATGCTGTCACCCGGTTACATTATTACCGTCGTGATACTGTAGAGCATTTGCATCACTTCTATCATAAGTTACAAAGCTAATAGCCCCAATCCACTAGCGTATGACTTGTCCTCATGGATAAACTGTAGAGAATCATCGTAGGGATAAATAAAACCGTTGAGGCCACTAACTAATGTCATCTCTACATGCTTTTCTGCGACTTCCTATGTAAGTAAGTCAAGGTTGTCACGTCATGCAGGCGGGATGGAAGGGACAAAAAGATTTTAACACCGTCGTTCTTTCGCGCTTTGCATTAGAATTCATTACTTATAGATTGGACATTCCGGCAGGAATAAACGCTATTGGTTCGCGTCAGCTGTGATACCATCGCACGACGGAAACACAACTAACGCGCGTTGGTAGTTATACTTCCGCGCGTATCAAATCGCGCTACAGAATGACAACATAAAGTCGCCACGAGCCTTCCTTTTTTTTATTCTCGAAGAGGTCAAATGCATTAGCGCATCATCCCTGCAATACCATGCAACTGCAGCCGGTGTAGGACTCGAGATATACAAGCGTTCCCCCACATACCCACTAATCGTCCTCTCCGGGCAACCTGCCAAGGCACACTCTCACAGCACCCTGGGATCGCGACAATTCGCTTTTCACCGCGAAGCTGTGCCCGCCCTTTCGGGCCCAAAAGGTGCACAGTTCAATAGTGACAACAGACCATCAGTCTTGCCAGTTAAACTGGCCCCCGCCGAGTGCCACAGACGGCTTGGGTGAGAATGTGCGAGGACCCTAACTAATGTATCATCACGTCAGAGTCGAGAGATGCCCATGGTCTCCCACAAGGACCTCCAACCTGTTCGGTCCTGTGCTAGGTCCGCGACCTTTTTCGTCGATAAAGAGGAAAACATTACATAACCTGTATCTAATATTAAACTAAATAAACTCTGCTATTTTTGGAAGACCTAATTATAAAATACCCAATTACAAGCGTTAACAGAATCATGCCTGTAATCAAATATTTGCAACACAAAATTATGCCGTAGCTATTTACGAACGCTTCCATTAGCTAGAATGTATACAAGCAGTCAATTAAGCTGACAAATTAATTAATAATTGAATCCTTAGGCGAAACGTTAATTAAGAGATCCTTACATTTCATCTGAGTTAACCATGTGAAGCTTATTACTTAGGATGTGCTGATTCAGATTTTCAAGAGAAATATAGAGTGGAAAACGGATTTGGGTCTTTTATATTCTTGACTTTTTGAGGGAAATCTCTTAGCAGTTCATAGATTCACTGTACGGGTGCCGGGTCCATAGTTTTGCAGAGAGGACACCCAGGAGTAGTGCCTGATGCTTTGTTGGTTTAAGAGGACCTTTTTGATTCCCTCTCTGTCCAGGCCATGTTTGGTAGGAATCCGCGAGAACTATTTTAGATGCGCGTTCTAAAGAATAAAATTTTAAGTAATGGCTTCTCTATTAGATTCCATTATCCCATAATCCCGTAAGCAATGTTCCAGAATAGGATATAAAATCTCAACTCTGGTACTAACTCAGTTACAAAGAAAGCAGACAACAAAGAAACTAAAAATTAACTTCTACGACGAGGCCCGATTACAGCAACGCTAATTATGCACTTCAAGTCGCTCAAGTTAAATTATATTAAAAACTTAGTTGGAGAACAGTATCCGCTAACTTTTAAAGCATTTAAAACTAGCGTGATTATGTAGTTAAACTATTTTATTAAATGCAATCATTTTAATATTGCAAATGTAATAAATATCCTCCCTCATACCATCCATCTGTCCTAATGGAACGCACCGGGCTTGCTACCTAGGCTAATCGACATAAAGGAGCTGGGAGACGTGCTGGAAGAGTTGGGCTGGCTGGAGTGATCCAGTGAGTGAGTGAGTGCGTATATGTTGTTCAGGTGCGGAAACAGCCCGTACAAAGGTAGAAGAAGCGGAAGATGGATTCATTCGGAATTTTTTCCGTTATTGTTACTCCAACATCTTATCATCAGCATTGTAATCCGTCCGCTTTAACCCCTTCGGACCTGGTGTCTAAATCAATGGATAGAGTTTAAAAATACTGTTATTATGAAGAGCTCTTAAGAGAGTTGAAATATAAACTATTTGTGACATTCGGTACATTCGTAAGACGAAGTTTTATCAAACAATAGCTAGAAAAATTGTATAGGTTGTTAAAAAATTCAAAGAAAAGAAAGTTTTCATTAATAACGATGTAATTATTCTATTAATATATCAATGAAATATTTTTTGAAGTCTAAACACTAATTCAGGTCTGAAGGGGAACACCTAACTTTTTGACTTCTTTTCTAACATTCTGTCTTCTATATATACTAATGAAGAGGAAACACTTGTATGTTTGTAACAAATAAACTCAAAAACTACTAAACCGATTTTGATGAAATATGGTACAAATATAGATTAGATGTATAGAAATTATATAGACTACTTTCCAATTATTAAAAATGAAAGATTTATATGTTTGTAGCGAATAAGCTCAAAAACTACAAGACCGATTTAGATCAACTTTGGTACAAATATTGAAGAGACGTTGGAAAAGGACATAGGTTACCTTTTATTGTGAGAAAAAAGCTTGAATTGATTGAAATGGGGATGAAATTTTGTACGTAACTTCGTCGTTTGTGAAGATAAAACCATGAAATATTGAATTTAGGCATTTGATAAGCAATAAATAAATATTTTTCTTACCGTTTTGTAATTTTGACCTGTGTGGGGATGAAATAAGGGGATGTAAAGTCGATTTTGATGAAATTTGGCACAAATATACTAAGACCTTAAGATAGGACAAAAGCAACCTTTTTTTGGAAAAAGGGGCACGAAGGGTATGAATTAAGGGATGAAAGTTTGCATTTTCGGCACTTGATAAGAAATAAATATTTGTTTTAGCGTTTTTGAAATTTTTGCACGTATGGGTATGAAAGATCGTCGGAAAGTCCAAAAAATGCTGCCCACATTAACTATATGACGGTGACAAAATCGCGGGCAAAAGCTATGACCTTGTCCAGAAAAGCGAATTCGCTGCGAATCTCTGCTTCGGGCGAGTATCTTATTCGCGCGTTGAGATTCAGTAGGTGTTTGCGCATAAAGATTCCCGGCGAATTCGCTCTTCTGGACGAGGGTGGTTTATGTGTAGAAATAGGATTATGGAAAAAAGAAATGTTTAAAAAAATAAAGTTGTTCACCCGTGCGAAGCCGGGATGTGCCGCTAGTAACATATAAACATGTTCCAAAAAAATATAAGTTATTCTTAATAATTTTTTCTAGAGGCGTATAGATCGCACATCTCGCTTGCTTCAGATATTATAGTTCTAGGATAAGTGAAAGAATTATATTAACGGTGTGGCAAACAGGTCCCCAGTTCCTAAATCGTTATTTTTTACTTACTCGTATACGTAGTAAAGAGGAAATCTTATAATCGTCAAAAAATTCGACCACGAGATTTTGACGGATTTAAACGTTTTGGACCTCCCTGAGTCCAAAAATACCGTTTTTAGATTTATTTCGTCGTGTGTGTCTCTGTGCTTTGGCGCGATAACTATAGTTTCTATCAACTTTTGAGTCGTTTCCGGTATACGAGAATGTCAAGGGGAGACCACTCCCGATTTTTGTTTATTGAGGCTATTAAACAGTGCTAAACTAAGTCAAAATAACAAAATATTATAAAAGATATTAAACAATGCCATTCACCAGGAATAGGTACCGTCAATGAGATGACATGAAACATTGATCTGTTCATCATAGTTATAATGGTTCTAGGATAAGAGAAAGAATAATGATAAAGGTATGGCAGATAAGTCCCCTGCTCCCGAATCGCTATCTATAATGAACCGAGATGAAACATTGATCGATTCATCGCTTTGACCAAGCAACTACAATGTCTTGTATCCATTTAATCAACTAATCGAGATAATACTCATTACCGATTCTCTCGATCAAGATAATCCATCACAACATGATTACTTAACTGCGTACTCTGATGTATCTGTAGTAAACCTAATAGATGGGAGTATTGAGTGAAATTTATAGATCCAAACCAAACTCTGGCCATTAATGCAACTAATAATCTAGTTTCAATCGTCATTAGTCGTGATTCCGTGTAGTTTTGTTATACATTTTGATTTGAACCCTGTATAATGGGCAGCCTGTGGATTGTACATTAAAGATTAGATAGGATTATGTGAGTGGCGAGGACTGATGCAGATGCATAGAATTATAAGTATAGATAAGAGAAAATCATAATCCATTGAAATTCATATTCCAAAGAATTAAGACTGTTTATGTGGCAGTGGTCACGGCACATTGCGAGGAGGACTGACGGCCGTTAATGAAATGAAATGAAAAAACTCTTTATTTAATTGAACAGCATACTAACCTAACCTAAACTACAAAAAAAGATAAATGCTCACCAAAAAAGTGTAAAATCTCACCAAAAGTTGTTTTTGGTGAGCAAATATCCATTTTGGTGAGCAATGTACTATTGTTTGGTGGGCAGTAAATTTAATTTCCTTATTTAAATGGACTATGCTAAGTACTTTTGAATCGTATATATCCATATCTTTTTAATCGTCAAAGGCCCTACCACCATTTCGGGACGAAATAATTATTTTTCTTAAATAATTATTTATGCTAAGGGAGGACGGAGGTTCGGGCGGAAAGGTCCTCAAGTTGCGTCCACGAATAGGGAGACGCAATGTTGGTTAGCCCGCCTCAAACTAGACCGACGATCTGGGAAGCTGCTGAAAGCAGACAGTGCAGGTCCCACACCCAGTTTGAAATCCCTGTCTAGCGGACTAGCCGTTCGAATCTGGAGCAGCCCGAACTGGGGTAGTAGATACCTCCACCTTACAGAAGACCCCATTCAAATAACACTTTATTTGGTATTGCAAGCGTCTATAGGCTACTATGACTGCTTACCACCAGGCAGGCCATATGCTTGTCTGCCAACTACTTGAGATAAAAAAGGTTAGTGAAATTTTAGTGATTTTTTTTAGTGCATTTTTCTAGTATTAAATTTTCTAATCAACTGTAATAAAAATATTAACATCTAATATTTTTTACTTTCTCGTATATGTAGTCTTGTAAACGTCAAAAAATTCGACTTCGAGATTTTGACGTTTTGGACATCCCTGAGTCCAAAAATATTTTTTTTGGGATTAAGTCTGTGTGTGTGTCTGTTCGTTAGCACGATAACTCGAGTATGCTATAACTTATTGCAACCAAATTTAACATGCGTGTATGACATCAAAATATAAGGTTTCTATCAACTTTTGAGCCGTCGATCACGAAAGTTAAACAACCAAGTGCGTGGTCGGTACTCGGATGGGTGTTAGGTTTTAGAGTAGCCGGGCCAACCTGGGCCATCCGGGTTGACTCCAGGATGTCTTCAGAGACGTCAAGGCGCTAGGAGACTTCCTTGAAGAATTGGGCTGGCTGGAGTGACCGGCCTCTCACCCTCCGACGCAAAACAGGCGCATAGTCGTCGAGTTACGGAGACAGTCCGTACGACGAAGAAGAAGAAGAAGATACTGCAAATAGGTTTTGGTATTAGACTTTGACGGCCGACAGTAGGCGGCACCCTGAACGTGACTTCCGAAGCACATAGGAAAATCGGGTTGAACATTTTTCGGTCACCCATCCTAACACCGACCGCGCATTGGTAGCTTAGCTTTTGTGATCGTCATGAAGACGTAAGACCTCCTCAATCATAAAATGTATGTAGCTACTGTACTTAAAATTTCTGGTAGACTATTAAGTTAGCGGAACCCTAAAATACTTAGATACCATTATTTAATTCAAATTGAAATCAAATAAAGAAGCTATTCGCTTTATTGTTTGCGTTCCACTGAATCTATTTATATTGTAAGTAGCGTAACAAAATTTTCATAATCGAATCCCTCCCGTTTTCAAATTATTTAAAATCTAATAAAACCTCAAAGGGAATGTCTCGTCTTCTGTATTAGCCTTAATTTTGCCAGGAACGTTGCTTTCGATTTAAATTAAACGTAGAAAAACTTCAGTGGTGATAAAACAAAGGTCGTTCAGGAAGTAATTAAGAAAGCTTTTCTAGAATAAAGAAACGCTAAGAAATTCCCGTTAGCCCTCTACTCAAGCACTTAAAGCCTGTTTTGCTTTGAGTAGTTTTTGTTTCACTCGCGAGAAGACGCTGAAAGTTAGGTACAGTTTTATTGATTCAGGAGAAATGAGTGCAATTGAATCTGACATGTAACGGATAAGTCTTTTTTGGGCAAATATTTGGACATTACTTATTTTTATTATTTTATACAAACTTCATTGCTGATATAATGGTTCACTCTATACAATATTTTCATATTCACCGCTTTAAAAAGCTTCTCCTCTCCGTCGCGATCATTAACATCCGACAATGGCAGGTTCCTAAATATTTAAACGTAAAAGAACACCAAAAACCAAAACTCGAATTCCTCTGGATTGTACAGCATCATTAAACTTGTGAGTTAATATTTTGATCATCAAGAAAGCTCTGAATAAGGGATTGTCTGGATAAATGATGCATTACACAAATTATTTAGCATTTATTAAGATGCAGTTCTGTTAGTGATCATCTACTTTGTTTTTTTATGTCTAATACGCATTGCTCAATGACAATTGACGGAAGAAATGTTTTTCGAAGGCAACTGCAAAGTTATACGTCTACAAATAATTTGAACGCAGCCGTATTGAATCAGTCCTCGTTACCGAGAGCAACCTCGGCTGCTAGTCTAATGACCGAATTCGGAGAGTACTGCTTCCATATTCATGCGCTGAGCGCTAGCCACATTTAGGTAATTGATAGAGAGACCAAAGTGGCATTGCTGGTAAGCGCACGACATGTTTGTCACAAAACGGCATAAACTACCCCATATATATATTAACCTTTCGCTGACCG
This sequence comes from Elophila nymphaeata, assembly GCA_955850985.1. Classification (NCBI taxonomy): domain Eukaryota; kingdom Metazoa; phylum Arthropoda; class Insecta; order Lepidoptera; family Crambidae; genus Elophila; species Elophila nymphaeata. The sequence continues at coordinate 6,226,339 of OY039090.1, forward strand.
GGGGCGGTATAAACAGTCCTCCAATTTCTATGCGTATATGACCAAAGGCGGCATAAACTGCCCTGGTACCTTCATGCGATTTTTGCTCTTATTCTTCAGAAATACGTTTTATTTACGCATGCGGTTTTCGGTAGTGTATAGAGAAATAAATTCTACGTTCATTCAATATCCTTCAATATCCAAAGAGAATCTAGTTCAATAGAAATAAAAAAGTTAAACGTCAAAACACTAGCCAGTCATCGTTCGATCTGTGAGTGTGCGGTCTTTGATGTGTTTTGTGGAGTAAAAGTTTGGATTTATCCGGATTTTCGTCTATAAAGGTAAGTAAAGTGTATTTATTACGTTATTTATAATATTTGTAATAATTACGAAGTTTAAGAATTGTGTTTTGTGTTATAGTTTTTATATAAAATGATACAAAAAAAAAATCCGTTGGCGCGCGCGCAACGGTTCTATTACCTTCTATATATTACACTTTTTATTCAATGAACAAGAAAATAATAATTAATAATTTACAATACTTTATCAAAAAAATAAAGGTAAAATTGCATTGTAAAGATATATATTACTATCATAATAAAATTTCGAAAACATTACTTCGTGCCCCATTATTAGCGCGCCGCCCACAATAAACACGCTACTTGAAACATATACATAATAATTTTTTAATATAATAATTTTTTATATTTTACCTTTATTTGAAAGGTATTTTTATGTAATTTCAAATATATACAATTGTAAAACATTGTATTCTTTGATATGTACCTACAATAATTTTATTCCAAGCGGACGCATTTTTACTTTGTTCTTCTAACAGTATGGGTTTCAAATGGCGATAATAAAAACAAAACACGTCGTAAAGTTGTCGAATAGTCAAAAGATAATAGTCTCATTCATTAGCTTCCTAGAAATATAACCCAAGTCGCCGTAAGTATAAACATTCTGGTCGTAGGAAAATAAACAAAGCCCACAAGTGCTTATCGTGGCAAAAAAATGACCCGACACCGCGGGTCATTTTTGTGGCGGTCCGAAGCTTTTTTTTTTCTCGCGCGGGCCCGGTCATTGAAAGGTTAAATTGGCCTGAAAACTACCGTAGACGAGATTGTATGGCATATTATAGATTGTACGTCATATCATCTTAAAAAATTACTTCATTCCTCTAGATATTATGTAACGTGGAGTATGCAAAGATAAGTAGTATAATAGAGAGGATGCATGCCAAACTTTCATCCTCGATTTGCTGACCTGCAAGGTGCTTTTCATGTCAATTTTAAAGACTCAGGATTGTAAGATGGAAGGAATTAGAAAAAACCACCATACCAACCAGAAAAAAAATTTTATGTTTCAAAGTGTTTTTTTTTTAAGGTCAGTCTCAAAGACTACGTTTATATTCCAAATGTTGAGGTTGGCACCGACCTCAAAAAAACATTTTAAACAAAAAATGTTTTTTGAGGTTTTTAGTTTTGAAGGCGGTTTTTTTTATTTAAAAATAATTTATATTTTGCTTTTTAGTGTTGTAAGTAAATAAATTGTTAGGAAATTAACTGAAGATCTTTTAAACTAACAAGTAAAACTTTTAAATTAAATGATAACGATATCATCGATGTCAAAAAATTCATATTATTAGGGATAACTCAAAAACTACTCGACAGATGTCGCTCTCATATAAACGGGACCACATGACAAGCACCAGCTTCCATACGTAAAAATAATTAAAATCAGGTACACCCAGAAAAGAATTTGAGGTAACACACATAAAAAACATATAATCCAATTGAGAACCTCCTCCTTTTTTGAAGCTGGTTAGAAAGGGCATGTTTTATGTAAAGATCTGGAAAATTTATTACTTCAATCTAAATCGATTCAAAATGTAAATATAGGTAGCCTATACCTCGCCTTGTTGACCTTCAAACTATAGAATTCAAAGCATGCCTAAATAAGAAAAAGCTTTGATTTGATCTGAGCTGTTCTAAGCACAAAGGACCAAAATTACATGATTTCTAGCAACTACTCGATACTAAATGTAACTAAAACTAGGCACCAATAGATGTTATTTATGAAGCAATTAACGTCCCATTAGAAGCTACTATTACGTACTAACATCTATGGCATCGCGGTAATCAAAATTATTGTCTGAATTCACGCGCATATTGATATTAAATTCTCAGAGGTCTTTGGAAATAACTACTGTAGGTACTTATTTAACTGAATTTCTCGCTACTACCAGTTATTGAGTGTGTAATACACAGATAGTATAATACTATAGTAATACGTCCACCAGTTTAAGTAATTTTCCAGGAATAAGTTGTTTTCAATATTCTGTGACGCTCCTAGGTAAATAGCATTACGTACGTCTATTGACTCTAATGGCATGCGGGTTCGCTTTGAAACGCTCTCGCGTAGTTAATGGTACTAAATAAGCCTTCTGAAATAGGAGAGACAATCAAGAAACTTAGTGAGAGTACGTTACCAAATGGAATGATAAATAATCGAAGCAAATATAGTCTGGAAATATCAATTTACAAACTGGACAGTTTTGATTTAAAATTTGAAATATAATTATGTAAACATATTAATTAAGTTCTCCGCATGAGTATAAAAATATATCTAGTCCATTCATCTTGCCTTTAGTCATATTCTTTTCTTACTCTTAATCATGATTCTCAATCATGACAGATTTTACGATGCTGATTGATGAGGAAAACCAACTTAAATCTCTCAATGTAACACCCACATCATATAATTAATATTAGGTTGGGGAAAAAGTCTTTTCGCATTATAGTATGTATAAACTTGGAATAAAATATCTTTGGCTATACTATTTGTATCTGGCTGGTTTTGGTATCATTGAAAGTTTAAATTTTAAAGAACATAATTCCAAATTCAAATTAGGAAAATGTGTGATTTTCATTTGTTTTCGTACCGCCAAGATGAGTGAATCTAATGAAGAAATTCGATACATTTTAAAATTTTACTACAAAAAAGGTAAAAATGCAACGCAAGCCGCGAAAAGAATTTGCGATGTTTATGGACCTAGTGCAGTGTCTGTGAGAGTAGCACAAATTTGGTTTAAGCGTTTTCAATCCGGAAATTTTGATGTCAAAGATGCACGTCGCTCTGGACGCCCACAGATAAAATGGATGCCATTTTTGAAAAAGTGGAGCAAGATCGGCATGTCAGTAGTTACGACGTAGCTGAAGAACTGGGAATTGACCACAAAACAGTTTTGGCGCATTTGAAAAAAACTGGGTACACAAAAAAGCTCGACATTTGGGTACCTCACGAGCTCACTGAAAGAAACCTAATGAACCGTGTACTCATTTGTGATTCTTTATTACGACGTAATGAAACCGAACCATTTTTGAAGAAGCTGATAACTGGTGATGAAAAGTGGATCACGTACGACAAGAACGTGCGAAAAAGGTCGTGGTCAAAGGCCGGTCAGGCTTCACAGACTGTGGCGAAACCCGGGTTAACTCGCAACAAGGTGTGTGTGTGATGCTGTGTGTGTGGTGGGATTGGAAGGGCATTATTCATTATGAGCTGTTACCACCAGGCAGGACCATCGATTCTGAACTCTACTGCGAACAACTGATGAGATTAAAGCAAGAAGTTGAGAGAAAGCGGCCGGAATTAATCAACAGAAGGGGTGTGGTTTTTCATCATGATAACGCTAGACCCACAGAACATAGATACCTCTTATATCTATGTTCTGTGGCTAGACCTCACACATCTTTAGCCACTCAGCAAAAATTAAGAGAGTTTGGCTGGGAGGTGTTAATGCATCCGCCGTATAGTCCTGACCTTGCACCTTCAGATTTCCACCTGTTTCGGTCTCTTCAGAATTCTTTAGGCAGTGACAGGTTAACATCACGAGAGGACTGCCAAAACCACTTGTCGCGGTATTTTGACCAGAAGTCCCAAAATTTCTATAGCAATGGGATCATATCCCTACCTACAAGATGGCAAAAAGTTATCAAACAAAATGGTACCTACATACTTTAGTTAAATGTAAATAAACTATATTAAAAAATGTTATGAATTTTCTTAAAAAATGCGAAGAAACTTTTTCCCCAACCTATTAATATAATTATGTTTCCACACTCACATACCACATACCAATTATCTAGCCCAAATTAAATATCATTAAGAACTTGTGTTATGGATACTAGATAACGGACAAATACATAATGATCTAGATATTTCATAAATAAACTGAAATAATATATAAGCAACTTGTTTATATATTATTTCAGTTTATTTATGAAATAACTGAAATAATATATAAACAAGTTGTTTATATGATGTGGTTGTGGGTGTTACATTGAGAATTTTAGTTGGTTTTCCTCATCAATCAGCATCGTAAAATCTGTCATGATTGAGAATCATGATTAAGAGTAAGAAAAGAATTGGAAAATATTCGTGTTCATCACACTAACATTTGCCACTACTAGGACTCGAACCGTCACAAATAATTATTACAGTATTTTACAGATCTTTGATATAAAGTATAAATTAGTGGACCCGAAACTAATCGAGTGTTGCCTAAAAGGATATGGAATAACAAATGGAAGGTGGTCTCAGAGAGATGTATTAGACCTCGGAAACCCAGTTACTGCGTCCAATGCGAAGAAAGAAATTAGGCAACTTATTACTAAGTCGGTACCCGTGTTCCCCTTTTCTTGCAACTCTGACTCCTTCAAGAGAGGGAAGTACCATTCAGGTTAGCAAGACGAGGGTGGCTAGTTCGGCTTTGCATTAAAATTCCACCTCTGCTGATGATCAGGTGGGAGAAAAGTCATTTGATAGACTTTTTCATAACAAAAAACTTGCGAACTATTGAAGAACTTACAGTAAGACCCCAATCATATAAAATTATATTCTCGCAGTGTTGTGTTTCTCTCAGTAAACTCCACGAGGTCTACGAAGGCAGAGTGAATATGTACGATTTTAAAGTCGAATATCTTCGTTTCTCTATCAAAAAATGTCCAATAAGTTCGTAGATTGATTCTTGCTTACCTTTGCATTACCGACGTAAAAGTCATGCAAAAATAAGCTTATGAGACTAGCTGAAAAGGTCAAAAGAAAAGTCAAGTTAAATTTATTGATGAACTTGATAATATCTCACTAATCTAATCTACCACAGATAACATTAGGTACCATATATTTAATCATACATCAGTTTTACGAGACTCCTAACTAATGAAATAAGTTCTATGGAAACCAATTTACTAAAAGCCTCTGAGCGACATCGCTGTCCACTACGTTTTTTGTAACTATTCATCTATTACTATTGACATTACATTCGTTGCTTTTTGTTATATTACTCTTTTTAAATAATAAAATCCGTATTTCGGGATTGAGAATTAATTTATTCCTTTATTATCTACTTATAAAGATTCTATTTAAAGATTAAATCTGGTGTGCTCAGTGGAATGAGAGCGTCACAATTTGTGTCATCGTTTTATCCTTATTTCTATGACAGCGTCTGAGTTTAACGTTGTTTCAGATCTCTGGCGTGAATTGCTTTTTAAGAGCGAAAATGTCCGGAAACATCCGTGACTATGAAGGTTGGGTTCGAGGAGGAAAATCAAGGTGAATATTTGTGGTTCCCTATTCGTCGTAATTTGCGGTTGCTACGTAGATTGGACGGTGCATTTTCGATTGACGTGATAACGTCTTATAAATCGATGTACGCTGGCTGCACGCAAGGAAAAGCATGACTCATTGTCACGTTCTATCTGAGCTGAGCGTGCAAGCGAGAGCGCTGAACAAGCGATACAGAGGCACGATCGGCCTAAGCGTTATGCGTTAGCGAATGACGTTATCACGTAAAATTATAGACTGCAAACTGATTTTACAGACAACCAATGTTTTTGACCGAGCGACCAAACAATTCAACGAGTTTTCAAAGAGTCTCGACCTAGATGTATTCAGTTGTAGTGACCGAACGGTGAGAACGCTAATCAGTTACCAATTCTTTGAACGTGTGTAAGCTAACCTTAACTCCATCCTTGCTTTATTGTTCTGTGCTTGTTATGGGTAGTATCACGTTAGTATGGTGTATTGTATTGTATTCTTATTTATTTATTTATTTGGTTGTTGGAAGATTTACAGTCAAATATCATCAGTACAATAAATATGTAAGTTATCCAATGCCATTTACAAATCTCCACATACGAGTATATGTATTTAAGTTAGTTGCAGTATTTAAATGACTATTGTATCTTTAAGATATAACAAACAGTAATAATAGAACTTTCGTAATAATAATAACATTAACTTTACGAACTTAATACAGTACACAGATTCAAGTTAATATCCTATTTCATTATAATTAAAGTTAAAATCAACTTGCATCATTCTTGTTTTTAAGTGTTAATTTTGTGCTCATTTTATGATTGTACTCTATTGTTATAGTGTGAGTCTGTAATTGGCTTACGATAATCCATCTTGTTTAATATTTAAGAATATTATAGCTGTTGATTCACCGAATAAACAAAAATAAAAGCAAGATCCGTCGCGGTGTTTAGCTCACATCATTTAACTTGTATGGGCTGTGGTATTGACGAATTGTCTAGTCTTGTTGACAAATTTAAGGTAGACATTTATCTTCGATTTCCATGTCTAGCTTTATAATCCGTATTACGTGCGAAATTTCAGCAACGGAAGATTTTTTTGGGCGTTCATAAACCTCGTTGACAGGACAATAATTTGTTTTTCTTCTTCGTTCGATTATCTTCACTATTGCTTACACTTAATATGCTTCAATATACTCGAATTTTATAAACGTCCAATGAACCCAATTTTTGAAATTATAAGCATTCAATTTAGCAAAATTTAACTTGAAATAAATTATTTAATACTGATGGTTCGATACCATGAGCGACTCCAAAAGCCTTATCATCACACCATCAAGTTAGATGACGGCGAAGAGATTCTCGCCAAAAAGATAACATTAGATGTAAAGATTTTATATTCCCCAAAACCCAATAGAACCGAAGAATCCAATGCGGATCTGGTTTCTAGGTGCAAATACAAAACAATATCTCATGAACTCCGCTTTATTAAACCCCAGATCCATAACGACTTATTCTGCAGCGCAATCTTAAGACAAAATCCTTTCATTATTCTGCGATTTCAACAAAAACAACTCGCATCCGTTGTTTTAGCTCAGCATTGTTCTACAATTCGAAAGAAAAGGAAGCCAATGAAAGTGGTCCCATTCAAAAACCCCTCGGGCCACAGCAATTATTTCTCGAGTGAAACAATGAAAGTATTGTGCTAAAGTTTAAGCAATGAATTAGCAAATCAGCAAAGAAAACATTATGATGTCCAATTACGTAATTAAAAAATAGAATGAGAGAGCGCCGCTTATTTGTTCGTCGCAGAAATGAGGCAAAAATAGAATCTCCAAGAAATGGTAGAGTTATGTGATACAATATGGTATAATAAAAGGGGCCTTTTCTGAATCCCCTTCGTGGAAGCTTTTCGTGAATAAAAACATGTACCTCTTTTTAACCGACTTCAAAATAGGAGGAGGTTCTCAATTTGTTCTTTTTTTTGGCATGTTCCCCGATTACTCAAAGATGCCTGGGCGGATTAGAATTTCTTTTTTTTGTTTGGAAGTTTTTACTTTCGAAATGGTCCCATGAAAATATTTCATAAATCCGTTTAGCAGTTTTCTTAGAATGGTGAAATAGTACATTGTTCACCGCGGGACGAAAGTGACAGATTACCCACGAGGGAGTAGTTAGCAGATACTCCCGAGTTGGGAGTCGAACTTTCTCCCAAGTAATGTTCTCTTAGATTTGCGCGAGCACTACACATTATAAATAAAACAACTTTTACGGATTTAACTCGCGTGTAATTAGATTTTACATGATGTTATTATTGCCCGACGTTTCGTAACACTTTTCAGCGTTCGTGGTCACGGGATGACTAAAGATGTAGGTTGTCAAATTATATGAAATAGTTAATTCTACCGTCACTTAAATTATTAATTTGGAGTGTTCCATTTCACGCAAACGGAGCTCACGGTGTCATTAGGTCTTGCTGTGTGGTGGTTTGCCTGAGTTTTAATAATTTTAATTACGTGTTATTTTAACCAAGTGTCACATAGTGCTTTATTCTACACCTGTGAGGAACATTCAAAGACTTGTTAAATTGAAATAAGCAGTACTATAATAAAATTATAAAGAGATTATGATTATGCAACACTGTTGCAGATGTTCTGCGAAACATCTGCCAACCAATGGCCTGTAGTTATGTCGCAGCACGCGTCCTGCTGCCGTCACACCGCGCGCCGTGCGTACGATGCGGCAGCGACGCCGCCGTCGCGTTAGAAATAGGTTTTGATACAACTTTTCCTCCCGCTAAACACGTTAGAAATGGAATTTTATACAACTTTTCCTCCCGCATATTTAGGTCGAAGAAAAGATCAACTTTCTCTTTTCAATTTGAGGGAATAATAGCTACTGTTCCGATCAGGCGTAGTATAAATATATAAACAGCACATAAATAATGTAGCTGTATTTTGCTATAGGTAAAACATTAATGATAATCTTGATAACCCTTCCAACTAAGTGCGTAGCTAAATGTTTTCTAGGGTACATCTTTTCGCAAATAAAAGCCAAAAGCTTTGATTTACAATAGGAATGGAACATTACACAAAACCATATAAATCGACTTCTGCAAACTGGAAAATTCCTATGTAGATTACGTCTGTAACAAACTTCCCCACGATCTTATCCCCAAGCGTTAGAATTTAAAATCAAACGGCAATTATCGTGACGTAACGATTTTCAGCGTGATTACCAGAACAGTTTTCCCATTAGGAAACCTGCTTCGGAGTTCTCCGGGATTAATTATTCCATCAGTATTCGGATCCATTTGATTAATCAGGCGACACGAAAAATCACTTAGGCTTCACAGGTCAAAGTTAATAGATTAATGGCGAAGTAGAAAGGCAAGCCAACTAATTAAGGTAAAACCTTTTGGGAGCCCTACTATAAGAATTAGATTCGGTAACGGGAAAATCGAATACGTGATACAGGAATCTGCTGCTCAAATCGGAGATTTTCTTTTTTACTACGAGATGGCAAACAAGCTTGCAGCCCACCTGGTGTTAAGTGGTTACCGTCGCCTGTAGACACTTGCAATATTAAGGGTGAATCACTTAACACTGCAAGTGCGTTGCCATCCTGGGGAGATGTTATTAGTTATACATCATGGTTGGTGTGAGCGTAATGAAACACAAAAAAGGAGTGGTCTCCCCTTGACTTTCTCGTACACCGGAAACGACTCAAAAGTCGAAAGAAACCTTATATTTTGATGTCATACATGCATGCTAAATTTGGTTGCAATAAGTTAAAGCATACTCGAGTTATCGTGCTAACGCACAGACACACACACAGAGACATAATTCCAAAAACGGTATTTTTGGACTCAGAGAGGTCCAAAACGTATAAATCCGTGAAAATCTCGAGGCCGAACTTTTTGACGATTGTATTACAAAACTATCTCTATACTACGTATGCGAGAAAGTAAAAATTGTAATGGAAACTTAAAATTCTTATTATTTTGACTTCCAATACAAACTAGAGGAAAGTGCGAGTAAGTTTCCATCGAGAACACATGGTTGGGACTAAGATTACATTAAGTTTATTACGAAAAAAGGTCGCAAATGAGAGCACCTGGAGACATCTCGAACTTTCTTTATCGAAATAAATGTACAGATAACAATACCCCAGAATATCCCTGCTTTAATCACAGGAATACCATTGGGAATAAAGATAATCACTAATCTTATAAATATAGTTTTGAATAGAATAAAGTAATAAAAACATACATGTTAGGCAAAGATAATTTCTTTCCACTCGCTACGATCATCACAATTATCATAATTATAATCATTTATTCGTTGTTTCATGTTACATAACAAATTGTCCTCAAAGATATAACACATGGTAGGTCTCGACATGAGCCCTGTCAGGGCGCTACAACATTAAGTTTATTAAATTAAATTACATAAAATCGAAATAATTACAATAGCACAAGTCAAAAATACAATAAAATAAGTCAAAGATACAACAAAATAAGTCAGATTCAATAAAATAAGTCAAAGATACAATAAAATACGTCAAAGATACAATAAAATAAGTCAAAGATACAATTTTTACGAATACATTATATGGATTATATTCAAAATTCAATTGTCATATACATATCTCTCGCTTCATATACTCTCTCGTCAAAATGCGCATAGCATTCTCGGCTATTTCGAGTATCTACTAATAACCTGGCGCTTCTGTAAAAAGGATTGATGTTTTGATATCACATAAGTTTGCTCCGTTTTTCCTCGTTCCGATTGATATTATCGCTATTTAACCGACTTCAAAAAAGGAGGAGGTTCTCAATTCGATTGTGTGTTTTTTTAAAGTCAGTCTACTTCTACTCATTTTCATTGTTTTATTTGTAATAAAATTAAACAGGACGGTCTTTTTTCATTTTGACATCTTGTAAGTTAAAACTAGGGTGGAACTTAATTACTAAATTGCTGAGCACACAACGCAATAAAGAAGGGTTTCAAAATATCATATCTTATAACCATGTGTGCTCGATGCTTATAACTAAGCAAATAAGCTACTCCTTGTGCTTATTTTGTGGGGTGACATTTATTTATTTGCTACTTTATTGGTTTTAAAAATATAATATAGTAGCTACCCGCTCCGGTTTCTCACGGGTGCTGTATGGCGGTACTTTATTAATCTGTAGGTTGGTGTACCTGATGAAAAAAATGAGAATACATTAATTAATATTAGTGAATGTCAATCTATCAATGCGGTTTTTTTTTGTTAATTATATTAATGGCGCCATCTCTTAGTATATTACGTTTAAAATGTCAGAAAATAGAAAATTAGTTTTTTACGTCTTTCCGTACAATTTTCTGAAAATTATCTTTTATACGCGCCGCCTCCCCTCCCCCCACTCGTCCCAAGCCCCCTTCACGATTGCCGTGTCTGGTAAATATATTCTCTTATAACAAGCGTACCTACCTATATTAAAAAAAATTAAGTGACCCCCGACATACATTTATAGCTAATACAATTAAAAACTCAAAAACCCGCCTGCATAGAAAGACATTTTTTTTATTATTTTTATTTGGACAGATGGCAAACAAGCTTGCCGCCCACCTGGTGTTAAGTGGGACCGTCGCCTATAGACATTTGCAATATTAAGGGTAAATCACTTAACACTGCAAGTGCGTTGCCATCCTGGGGACTAAGATGATATGCCTTCTATGACCAGTAATTACACTGGCTACCTTTCCCTTCAATCTGAAACACAGCGAACTGCTTCACGGCAGAAATAAGAAAGGCGGTGGTACCTACCCAGACGACCCTACATATGGGTCTACCACCTAGTCAAGTAATTAGTCAACTGAAAAAACGAAAACAAGATCAAATATTAAACGCAAACTTAAAACATATTGATGGTAGTTTTTAGAACTTTTGTTCAACATAGTAACATACGTTTAGGTTTAAAGAATTTTATTCTCATAAAGACATTACATTGTCACTTACATGAGAACTTAACTAATTAACATATTGAAAACTGTTCGTGGTCACAAACATGCAGTCGGAGGCATGACATTATGAATGATTTGACTTATTATTAAATTCTCTGATGAAGAATATTTTTTATTTTATAAACAATATTACAAATAAACATACAAGAAACGCGTGAAAAACATAACCCTTTCCTTGCAGTCTCTGCTAAAAACAGTCACGATCTCGTCAGCTTTCAAATAAAAAAATCGGGAGTGGTCTCCCCTTGAATTTCTCGTATACCGGAAACGACTCAAAAGTTGATAGAAACATATATTGATGTTTTAGATGCATGTTAAATTTGGTTGCAATAAGTTAAAGCATACTCGAGTTATCGTGCTAACGCACAGACACACAGACATAATTGCAAAAAAAATATTTTTGGACTTAGGGAGGTCCAAAACGTGTAAATCCGTCAAAATCTCGAGGTCGAATTTTTTTACGATTACAAGATTTCCTCTATACTACATATACGAGAAAGTAAAAACGCATCAAAATTAGTCTATTCGTTTAGGAGCTACAATTCCACAGTTATACATAGATAGGTTAAACTTATAACTACTAAAACATTTTTGAAATTGCGTAGAGGTTAAAAAAATATTCCAATCTTTTTGCGTAACGCAGTCCTACATAAATCAGAGGCTCTTAAACTTGCCATCTTCTGTGTTGACATAAGAAAAAAGGTTTCTTCCCTATGTGTTTCCATTAATTCGTTTAAAACTACATCGGTAAATACAGTTGTTTTCGGCGCTAAGGCTATGCAAATACTTCCCGCTCGCAATCAGCCTGTGTAAACGAATTCTTGTTTCAATAACGTTACACACGGATCTTGTTTAAGCGTTATATGTAGAGTTTTCGTCTGTTTCGTACGCTGTCTGGTCAACACTATTGAGTAAATACATTCACTTTTTTTTAAAAAAAAAACAAGCTTTTCTTTGCTTGTACAGACAACAGCACATCGGGTTATCCCAAACTGTCAAATTTTCCCAATCAATTTTGTACTTTATACCGTAACCAAGTAAGGTTGAAAATCGATTGGAGAAATTTGACAGTTTTGTATAGTCTGATGTGCTGTTGACTGTACATGCTCTAATAAAAAGAAAATAAACTTAAAAAATATTACATCACACAATTTAAATGTTATAAATTTATGGGGTTGATTAAATTTTAAGGTTGTGTTCTTTTTTTAGCTCGTAAGCTGTTTTTAAAAAAGTTTTTTTTTATTAATTTATCTTTTAGTTATTTTAGTGGTAATGTTCTAAGCAAACCAAATACAATACCCATATTATGGTAGTGCACAATAAAAGACTACTTAGTCCGCCATCTTGGGCCATCCGCCATATTGGAGGAGAGAGAATGACGTCACTTAGCTAATAGTGCATTGTCATCCAAACTAAACGTGTATGCAAAACATCCTAATCGATTGAAGAACTGCTTTAAAATTCAGTTACAAGATTTGAGCCGAACATACATACATACAAACATATTGCAAGCTAAATATAAGGTTGTAAATAAAAAGTATTTAAGTTTTGAAAACATTGAATTTGTTCAAGAATGAAGACGGAGCGCTGCGGGAATGCACTGAGGCCGAATTTATAGATATGTAGTGAAAACATCGCCTCACTACCGGTGTTTTTATGTACTTATAAAGCAAGGCGTAGTTTCGATACAAGTGTGTGCGTGTACCATAGATACAGGTAACTGTAGATCGGCAATGTGAAAGAGAAAGAGCATACTAGCGCGTATATTAGAGCGAGATAGATAGACGAGACCATTTCACGTACACGCATTGGGCCTAAGTCGGCCTGTCAGTCACATAGAAAAGACAGCAACTGTCAGATTGCAGTACTATTTTACACGCACACATGCTCATTACTCACACATTGGTCACAAAAATATCTAAAATTATTGTGTACTTATTAAAGAGTACAAAGCCTCAAAGAATGAGACAAATAATATGAACTACATAAATAAAGTAACTTCAACCCCATCCTCGAAATCCATGTATTATGTTAGAAAGACATATAGGCTCATGTTTGTCATCACAGTTGCATCAAGGGACACGGAAATTTCCAATTCCGTCGTCCAAATAAACAGAGTCCATTCCCATGAATATAAAACCGGTCGAAACTCAAACATCATTTGAATCGGTTTGTGGAACCTGCAACGCGGGTTTGGTCGACTAACAACTTTGTAGCCAAATTTGCACGTTGCACCACACAATTGATCAGAGCGCAAATTTAAATATTTTTGTACCACTACAATGCATTTCTAGACTCCGTTTTGTGGTTCTCGAGTTCATGATAATGATCCTAATTTTTAGTTACAAAACAAAACATTATATTTTTTTACTCTAAAGTAAAAGTTCCTAAGAACTAAGCAAAGCTGCATTTAAAGACTTTTTGATGCCGTCGTAGTATAGTAGTCAATATTGTCGACACATCTAATTGATCCGGCTTCGAATCCAGCACTCGTAGCTTAAGGACCTCGAGAAAAGTTACTCCATATTATAGTGTCATTTTCTAAGTTATCGGGATAGAAATTCTTAGATTCATCATTATCATCATTTCAGCAGAAACGCTCTGTTGGAAATAGGCCAAGGATCTCCAACCCGTTGGTTCCTGCGTTGCCCGCATCCAACGGCTTTCCGTGACCTTAACCAGATCTGACCACCTTGGGGACTACCAACGCTGCGTGTCTGCTGCGCCTCCTCGCGATGTGCCCTGAATTAATTTAAATTAATTAATGTCAAAAGTTGACAAAACTATGAAGTCCTGAGTAGGTCGAATTCCTCTTGGTTTGACAGTTGAGTTCGACATATTTCTCCACTATTTCTCGAGCTAAAATACAGGTCAATCCTGTCACTATTTTCAACGTGACTCATACCTACCGTATATAATTACTGCGGGCGTATTCATACGAAGTTAAGTGACGAACTTTCGGCAGGTGCGGCGCTCATTTCCACGCACACGTCAATAGTTCAAAGCGAGATAACATTTTAATTGAAATATCATTTTCGCCATAGTTACCGATCTCACGTTCTCTCGAATTTCAAATTGATTCAACTGATAATCTGTCTAATCGATGTTACCTTAATATTTCACAGAACTTATTGCTACTAAATGAGAACAATAACAAACATCTAAAAAACAGAAGAGATGAATTTTATAATACAGTATTATGACGTCACGCTTTCATTAGATTAAACTTATAACAAGACCTTTCACCAGTTGCCGAGCTTCAATTCACGACCCTTTTTTTCTTTTATTTTAAATCGTTTAGAATTAGTTTCATATTAACAGATCCATCATTTTCCTACCCTGCTCCCAATGTATTTAGGGTCGGTTCAGTATACCTTGATATCGACAATACTGCTTAAGGATTTGGCATTAAATTTTTAGGGCCGTGTGCCTGACACCAACCCTCCTTGGGAACGACTGCTATCTTTCTACAGCACCCGTGACAAGCTTAACGTGCCTTCTGAAGCACAGAGGAAAATCGATTTGAAAAATTTACGGTCACCCATAAGAGTACCGACCGAGCACTTGGTTGCGTAACTTAATCTTTACTAACCATCGACTTGCTCGGCTCATATTAGCAGACTCTCCATCATAAATTAACTATCTTATAATGAAGGTATGGCCAGGAGGACATCGATGCCACTGCGTCATGTGATACCAGATACAGGATCCCGTGCCATACTTTCCAACAGTTTATGACAAACACAACACAACTTCTTTTTAAATCAAAAAGACAAACTGTCCGGTACCTTGACTAACCGCCCAGAACGCGTCTTCGTACTGCTAGATCTTTCTTACACAGGACCAGGGCAGTGGCGTAGCGTAGGGGGGGCAGGGGGGGCGGCCCGCCCCGGGCGGCACATTTGAGGGGGCGGCAAAATTTCACAATAAAAAAAAAATTAAATAATTTCATATTTTTATGCCAACTACAAATTCGGACCAATTGAGAAGAGTATGGAATTTTTCATTAGTTATTCTGTGACGAATTCGGGGATCCCCTTTCTTTGAATGATATTTTGTAGCAATTGCTGGCAACATCGTCTATTCTGACTGGCGGTGATTCTCCGTTTTTTATTTTGTGTTCATATTTTGTGCTTAGATTTTGTGCTTTAATTGCTTATGACTAAAAATCAGCGATAATGACTTTGACTATTCAAAGAAAGTTTTATTCATAGATTACTTAATGATTAGGCAAACCCGTTATTAGAAAGAGATAAATTTATATACCTCATGAGTTGATTGTTGCTTAGCGCTCATTGGCGAGAGCGCGTACCGATACCATGAAGCTATTATAAGCTTCTTGACCGATACCGATAACAGAGGATATACCTACATACACGCACTTTTTGTCAATGACAGTTAAATTTAATAACAAAATGAAATTTAAATTGTTTTTAAGACGAAAAAATACACTGATAAAATCGACCTGTCCCAGGCAGGAATCGAACGCAGGATCCTCCACAATCCGGGTGGCTGCGTTTACCACTACGCTACCAGGGCACTGCTTTCGCCCTCGAAATTTGTCAGAGGCCTTAGTACGAGTTTGTTAGTTTTCGAGCTTGATCAAACGTATCGTCTCTTTTCATATATTGCCCACTAGCGCCCCTAGCGTAAACTATCAGAAACAGTGGCCAATGTATGAAGAAAGACGATACGTTTGATCGAGCTCGAAAACTATCAAAACTCATACTAAGGCCTCAGTGCTTGGTGCTTATGTTTTTATGGTAAACATTGTTTCATCAAATCATTGAAATTTGCACTACTATGATCTGAACGAAATATTTTTGCAAAATATTTGACGTCCAGTAGAGAAAATGAAACTACCTTACAGTGTGGAATATTTTTTTGCGTTTACAAACGCGTAAATATTTCTGAGACTAAAAAAAATACACTGAAAAAATCGACCAGCCATTTTTTCAGACAGGCGGAGGGGTTTCTAGTGTTAAAAATATTTACACGTTTGTAAACCCAAAAAAATATTTCATAAGAAATTGTTTAAATAAGAAAAATGTATTTTGGAATGAAATGACACGTTTTTTTGTATTTCATAATGTAATTTGTACACTATTTAATAACACAGGAAGGCATTTTTCGGGCGATATCGTAAAGCGTTGCAATGAAGTGCAGTCTACCAGCCCAAAATGCGACAGCGTTCCCAATTATTTTTTCATTAGTTCCAAATTGAATGTAAATCCGGCAATTGCCTGACTTTTTCGTTGCCATTTTCGAGCGAGTGCATCTATACTTTTTAAAATTTCTTAGTGTGTATTGCATAGTATACATTAAATTGAAATACCTAAATAAGGGGGCGGCAAAATTATCTTCCGCCCCGGGCGGCCGATACCCACGCTACGCCACTGGACCAGGGTCAGGTGTACCGTGGTCGTGTGGTAGCGGCCTTAAAGAATATTACCCTAACACTACTAGGTGTCGCAAAAGGCGACTAAGAGAATTTGTGTCTGACATAAGACCATCTGTCATCATAGGTTATCCCATATGGTAGATGTATCTACGAACAATAGCATGCACAAGGAGAATTGCGTATTGTAATCCGTTGTACGTACTCGTTACACGTCCTGCCAAGTCTTCCTTACATTTACACCAATCACCAACCTTAAATAAAATTTGGAGCATGACACCAAATTATGACTTTAGCACTATTTTGAAGAGACACTTTTCAAGTAGACTGTGATGGCTAAAGGTCAGTGAAGTATTATGAAAAGGCAACTTTTACTTCGACCGACTATTCAGTAAGGACATTGAAAAGTTCGGACTCGCATTAAAAACGTCATTACTATTCAATGTGTCGATGTAACGGACGTGATGTTTTTTGCGGCTCAGCTTACACGGGTTACTTCTGTACCTATATTTTATTCAGGACACAATACGAAATAAAAAATGCTCTCGTTCAGGGAATTAGAGCTATATCCTGAGGCATTAGATCTGAGTTTCCAATGTCTGGTAAAAATGTAGACTTTTCAATTGAGCCGCTGTGATGAGAAAGGTTATGGGCGTGGCGATAGCCGAAGAGTTAGCCAATTCTGAAATGATACAACTGTAGTCTTTGTCAACCATCATTTACCGACCTGCTGAGCGATGTGTAAAGATAATTAAGCAGTCTATTATTGTAAACAGAACACAGTGTGTGTTATCTAGCTAGTCACTGTCAATGGGCATACATTAACGTATATTGTGTACCAACACTTTGTTGACATTCCCTGAAACGTACTTGCTATGTAACATAAACTTAAACTGTGAACAAATATAGTCCATTTTCGATTGCAGGGTAAGTAACGCTATAACTAAGAGGGGTTAAGCGATCTTTATTAAGCTAATCCAATTCGTAAATTAAAATTAATGACGCTTTAATTAATTTACTTAGACAAACGAAAAATGAAATTAAAACTAATGTGCGTTTTTAATTAAATTAAAACTTTATTGTAAGAAACTACTTAAATCTACTTCTTCCTCTCTTGAATAAAGGCGTCGCGATAATTACGCATTCAGCTAATGTAAATTTATATTTAACGATAAGAATAAATTTTGTAAATGGAATGGAATCGCACGAAAAGAACTCTAGTGAAAATCCACTAGTTGATGGTTGACCGGAGAGTCTTCTTCTGTTGAACTCATAGTGTGATGAGAACGTATCGTAAAATCGTATGATCATTTCAGTATCAGATCAGACGCACGGAGTAAATTTAGTTGAAACAGTTTTGACACACATCCGAATACCAAAAGCGCACTAGTATTAGTACTTACGATTGTTTATGAAGAACAAACTAAAAAAGTTACAACACAAAAATAAAATAAGAAGAAAATTTTATTGATACTGTTATTTGGGATCAAGCGTCGTAGCATGTCTATTCGTCGATCGCCCGCGTTCTGAGTGCAAGAGGCATTATTTAATAATTTATAACTTAGTGTGAGTAATGTATACCTATATGTTTAGGTACAGTATTATAGTTGCACGAAGTCTTGCTTATTGTCTTCCTACCCCACATGAATTCTCATATTGGCCCGGAAAGTAAACATGGATAGCCATAAGGACATTCACTAATGCTAAAGAAAAACAGAGAACGCAATCAGCTGAGCAAATATTTTAGTTCACAATGCTCCCAAAGCTCGTTCTGCAGCTAATAACGGGCGCATTGTTTCATTAGCTCCATGTTTGTTTTTACTAATAGAAGGTAAACGAATGCATTTACTATCGCTTAATATTGTAATGAAATTGGGGAACTGACAACAATTAAGAAACACAACAATAGAATTGAAAACATTAAAATTAGCATCGTATTTTTCCAAACGCAAACATTAGCGGTAGTTTGTAAATTTTAGAAATGACCTAACATTCGGACGAGATTTATTTTTGATATGCCTACCTACATTTAAATCCCACAGCAGATGACGGTTTTTTTGTGCGATCTAGTAGTCTAGTACATGATCTCCATTACTAAGCCAGTAAAGTTGAAATTGTCTGATTATTAAATTAATACGACCTTTCTCTTACTAATAATGATCATGTCGCGGACTGGAACAGACAAAAAGTCCGTCATCTGCGATGGGTCTTAGATGTACAAAAAATTCCAAGATATGTTTTTCTTTGAAATTTTTAAAATTGTACCTACTAATTTCAAAAGAAAAATTGCTGTCTGATGGGATGAAAGTCCAAAATGTATTTGTTATTGAAATGCTTGAAATTGTACCTACTATGAAAATCCTGTCTGATGAAATGGAACAGGAACACATAACCTATAGATATATGGGCAAGTGCTCTTTCAACTGAGCGACACATGATATTTAAATCACGACGACTTTGTGTGGCACAGGCACTGCCGTTTTTGACATTGGTTCTCTTGCAGATCTCATCATTTCTGAAATGATCACGCAAAAAACCTCCGAGCATAAGTCATTGCCCTTCAAACCTTCTTATGAGGCCCACTGTGATATAAATATTTACTGATACTGATATTATTTGTGATAAAGATAAAACTGTTCTCAAAGTCCTTATGCTACGTGAACAGGAAAGGCAGTCTGAATTCTCTAACCCACAGTATTCTTTTTATGAAAAGCAGTCGAAACATACACCCTTTACTACGAAAGTTACTTAAAAACAGTAATCCACCTCTCTACACCAAACAGCACACCATAGATCTTATCTCTACCAACTTCGCCACTGTCGCAAAGTTTCCTAAACTTTAAACTGCAGTTGTGCTCCGAAAGTGTTCCCATTGCGCGAAAGTTTTAGTGAAACGGAGAAACAAATCTCTAGCCTCGGTTTAAACACTTCAGCGCCAAAGGTGAGAGTGAAGATTCTATCGCTTCTGTTTTCAATTGTTTCTACGTTGGAAATATAGGTTTGCTATTCAATAATCCAGCTTATTGTTTTCAAATAAACATAGAGGAGGACATAATTATGACACTATTTCTTTTTATTTTAACAGGGAAGCCTGATGTTCATCATCATCATCATGTCAGCCCAGAGGCGCACTCTATTGGATATAGGCCAGCCTCAAGGATTTCAAACCTGATTGGTCTTACCCTGTATTTATCGTTAGGGCCTACCCACGCTGCGTCTCCCGATATGGTGTTACTGAAACTCAATTTTGTTTTATTCATTTGAGTACAATTTGTACGCTTATAAAAGTCAAATTTTATACCATACGCAAAAGAGTCTACCAGGAGGCCTTTTTCTGAGAAGAACGGGCAAGAAACTTAACAAGTTAGTTACTCTCTTACATTGTACTATTGATTCGTAATGAGTAATTATTCACACGTTGAAATAAATTAAATTAGTCACAATATGACAACCTCGTTGCTTCCTGAGCGTCCGGGAAGGTACGTGGCATATTTTCGGTCCATCTACCGCAGTGTCTCAACATGAAATTCTTTAATTCGTGTGTGTTGCCAGTGATGAGATGACCTATGGAACCCGAAACTTGGCCGCTTACAGTGGGCCTCATTATCACAATAGCTCATAATTATAATGTCCCCACCAAGAGGCTCGAGCCTACCCCACAATAGGGGCGATTAGGCCTTAGTCAACCACACTGGCCAAGTGGTCTCATAAGAAGTGTCAAAATAACCCAAAGTACAATGGAGAGAGCTATGCTTGGAGTTTTTCTGCGTGATCATAATTATCGGAAAAGATAATACTCACATGAGAACCAAGGTCACCTACATAGCCCAAAGAATTGCGAACCTTAAGTGGCAGTGGTCACGGCACATTGCGAGGAGCACAGACGGCTGTTGGGGCGGAAAGGTCCTCGAATGGCGACCAAGTACCGGGAAACGCTGCGTTGATAGGCCCCCCTCAAAGCAGACTGACGATATGGCGTGGGTCTCGGGAAGCCGCTGGATGCGGGCAGCGCGGGACCGACCAGTTTGGAGATCCTTTCGGGAGGCCTATGTCAAACAGGTGGCGTCTCTCGGCTGAAATAATGATTATGATAATCTCGGCTATAGATCTTTAATTGATAATAAGGCTAACGGTGGAAGCTGATCCTCACCCAAAACCTTCAACCGCACAGGCCATCTTATATTAAACCCTCGGAACAAAATAACACTATTAGAAGACAGACTTTAATAAGATAGTTATTCGTAGCCAACCAGGTGCAATTAACTAATCAGGCTCAAAATTGGGTTTCGGAAGGAAGCGAGGTATCCAGCACTCCTTCTGCAAGTTGTGTAAACGAGTGAAATATATAACGTAAATAAAATTTCTGGAGAAGTTATAACATCGTTGAATAAAATTGACCTGCTATTAAAATAATGTTAACTAATGTTCTCTTAGATTTGCGCGAGCACTACACATTGTAAATAAAACAACTTTTACGGATTTAACTCGCGTGTAATTGACGCTGGGTCACGGGATGACGCTGTGGTCATCCCGTGACCACGAACGCTGAAAAGTGTTACGAAACGTCGGGCAATAATATCATCATGTAAAATCTAATTACACGCGAGTTAAATCCGTAAAAGTTGTTTTATTTATAATGTTAACTACTTACCTTAATTATGTAATTAAATATCTTATAGGAAAGCGAGATCGTGCAAAGTATGCTAAATACTCTCATTGTAAGCAAATCTAATGACACTCGTAAATGAGGCAAGCATCGAATCTTGGAGAGATATATGTATCTCTTACCAAACAAGTTACCAATTTCATCTAAATGTTTAATTTAACCCTTGGCACGAAAATACTCTTTCTTCGTAGCTGTTCAGATCAGCACGGTTCAAATTTAGATACAAGCCAAATATAATTATATTCTGCAATCAGATCTCTTACTTATTTCTATATTTTACTCTCTCTCCCTTGACTAATTATTTATGCTTGAGAAGTTAACCTCCTGTATTTCTCCCGTGACACTTGTAATAAACACTCACGGAATTCAAAAAGTTTAAAGTTCTCCTCAGAGCTGATTTAAATTCGAGGCGTGTGCGAACCGTAGATTAAGAAATTTGACATTAGCCTAGGGACCAGTTGTTTCTCTGTAACAGTTTCCTCCGGGAGCGCAAATTCTTTACCTCTTAAATAACGTTTGAGTCAGTGAGTTTTATTTTTGTAAAGAGAAAAATAGATTCTCAAAGCGCTTTGCGTACTGAGAGATTATAATGTAAATTTGAAATTAGAATTGTTGCTAAGAGATTTGGACCTTAAAGTTGTATTTAACTTTAGTTGTAAACGCTTCCAAGTGTCTGTGTTAAAACAATATCATTTATGTATTTTATGTTGTTCATATTATGCTTAGTCGCTTTTGTGGTAAATATAAAATCTCATGCATCATCGAGTTGAAGAAGGTACATTTAACTCTACAATCTGGTCATTTCGATCCAACGCTGTGTATTGGGCCAACGTGACATTGCAACCCAAAACTCTTTTCGTGTTTCTTCTAGAATGTAGAAACACTCTTGCGCCGCAATTATAACCTTAATTTTAATTATACCTGTCCCTCAATGTTTAAATAGTCAAAAAAAAAATTTCTTCTTTAGTTTTGATAGGTACATGAAAAATATTTTTTGTTTGTAAGAAATTTATGATTATGATTAATGTAAGGGTGGGATGACACAATTAATAAAAAAATCTTTATTATTAAGGACACTGATGAATTTATAAAATATTACAGTTAAGTTCTATAGCTCAAGATCCTAATGGGAAAGGTGGAAGAGTCAAATCTTTTTATTGATCCTTCAGTCCTCTTTCGAAATCACTTTAAAGAAAAGGAAATCAGCAAAGATAAGAACAAAAGAATAGTGCTCATAAAAGGAAACATAACGTACACAATAAACAAGCTAAAGTCCCTAAAGTCCATTATCGCCTATCCGCGGAATGGAACGAAGTGCCCATGCAGCGGAATCGGAGCGGACAAGATTTACGGCCACTATTCCGCGGCCCTGAGTGCTAGCTTTGCATTTTCCGAAACACTGCCGCCCGTCTGCGTTTAAATGTCAAATTCTATGACAATTGAAAAACGCTCTTGGTGCAAAATGTTACGACCCAATTCTGTGCCACTCTGTACTCAGTTTTTTTCATTAACGATTACACTGGTCTTAGCAGCATATTAATAGCAAAACAAAATGATTAAAATAACCGGTTTAATTAGCCGGTTACATTGTCCCACGGCTTATCAATAAACTACCCTAGGATCTATGTGATAGTATAACAAATAAAAATATTAAAGATAAACTAAAAATGTACTTTCTAAAATCCATTTAGAACTGTTATTTTTTGTGATGTGAGCGGAGTGTATTGTACGTTTAGAGCAGTCTTTCTCAAAGTGGGCGATAACGCCCCCTTGTGGGCGTTGGAGACCTAGAGGGGGGCGTTAACGGACCCAGAAAAAAATAGGGGTCGTTGGCGTAGCTCAGGGGGGCGTTTTTATATATTTTAAAATTCACTATATTAAAACCTACCTACTACTCAATATCGAATGATTAGTGTATACTTCTGCCCTGTATGATGGTATAAAAACTAAAAATACTTAACATAGATTTCGTAGGATAGCACATACGCCGTACGCAATGAAGGTGTAGCAAGTTTTGTTAAATAAACGAGTTTGTTCGTGTTTGTGTAATTAAAGTAATGAAATAGTGGTTTTTAAGTTCTAGTGTAGGAAAAAATGAGGGCGCTGAAAAATAATTGATTTTCAAAGGGGGCGGTAAAAGAAATAAGTTTGATAATCTCTGGTTTAGAGAATTAAGCTTTAGTACCTAACTCAATGACGTAATTTAATGTGGACGTTTGTGTTTAAACTTTAAATAATCATATATAACCCGGATTCTTTTGCTTCTGTCTGTAACTCAAAATAGCACAGGTTTAAACCTCAGTGGTTTTTGGTTGCTATTATTGTTTAATATTTTGATATTTTTTTTGTAAAAACAATAATAAATAAAAAAAAATGATTATTTCCCAGTGACTTAGACAAGACAGAGCTATAATGGTGTAAAGTTAAAGATTTTTAAGAGAACTAGCAGTCCATTAAACGGGCATTTAAGTTGAAATTATCAAACCAACTGTGGAAAATGTACTCATGTCTGTGCAGTCAACAGTAAGATTATAGAATTAGTCTTAAGAATCAACGCCGTACTGAGCGTCATACGTCTCTATCTATCTGTGCTTGATAGAAAGTGACAAACGATTAAACGGTCAAGGAAACGACAATAGGTACGGGACTAAAAGTTGATGATCGCACAAAATCAAATCTAAATCCACCAAAAGTTTAGTCTCGAAAATAATTACAAACATACTGTCACCTTCATAATCCCAAAATGTTGAACAGAGCTAGGTAACATTTGGTTACACATAAAGTCACATCTGGCAGTATAGGCCGTGTAACGTCTTTATATAGTGACAGGTTGCCAGCCTAAAAGCGGCATCAAACCCACCAAATGACTAAGCCTTCAGCAAAACAACCAACAAATGCTATTATTCTCAATTCTAACACTAAAACATCTCGGCAGAACGGGATATAAAATTATGTACCTAAATAATAACCATACAAATAAGATGGGAGACATTGTAATGCGAGTATTTGAATAATTTCTACAGTGTTTTTTCTTTTAATGAATTTCATCATCATCATCAACAGCTCATATAATGTCCCCACCGAGGGGCTCGAGCCTACCCCACATTAGGGGCGATTAGGCCTTAGTCAACCACGCTGGCCAAGTGCGAGTTGGTCGACTTCACACATACCTAATAATTTCTTCATAGGTGTGTGCAAGTTTCCTCACGATGTTTGCCTTCACCGTAAAAGCGTCGATTAAACGTACATATGTATTCAAAATTTGAAAACACATTGGTACGTGGCGGGGTTGGAACCAGTGCCTCCCGGGCGGAAGACGTCGCTCTTACGCACTACGCCACCGACGCTTTTTAATGAATTTGGAAGTTCTGATTTTGGCCATCTAGTTCTACAGTTGACTGCACCAATAGAGGTATCCAAAAGTTGCAAGGAGTAGACCGGAGAACTACAGACTACATTTGTTTCAGCGTATAATGTATTTCACATAACTCCCAGCATCGTCATATATGGGACAACGTTTTATATAGCTAAATAAAATAATTTTCGTGCCCCATATTATTAGCAGCCATCTGACCGCTCATGTATCATCCTCCTGGCTTGAGGTCCATCGGCTTTGATAGATGACCCTCCGATAATCTTTCAGAGCAGCACAACTTTATTGACTACCTCCTACTACCCGATCTTCAACCTTATTCTTTCGACATTGAGTTTGTATTGACAGAAAACTGAATTTTGCACAGATGGCCAGTCTATAATGGATTGATCTTCATTGTCACTCAGTGTTAAGGATTTTCGGAAACTAATGGACATTGAAAAATTGCATAGATCTTAGCAGCTGTGTGTATTTAGATTACGTATTTGGATATTCAAAGAAACGATAAATTGAAAACGCCAGGTCAGATTATAAATATTACTACAATGAAACCCGCTTAATACGATGTCCAGTATAATATGCTATAATACGTCAGTTCCTGCAACATTACAGAAGCCTGTTTTTATGCCGAAGTTTTAATAGAAATGGACTATTCAAAGTTTATTTTTCTCAACTTTTGATTTTTATATTCCTACCCGTTCCACTGATTTCCTCTCTTATTCTCTCGCTTTTGCATGCTGTCCATTAGTAGAATTATTTACCTTATTGAGGGCTCGGACACTGGATTCCTTCAAAAAGCATGTTAGGAGTCATTTTTTCATACTTCTCTTTAGTTCATTTCTTAAATATAATTATTTAATTATTTTTGTTGTCATGTTTATTCATATGATCTCATTCCATTGTATGTAGTCATTCTAGCACCATTGTTAATATATCAATTGTGTTTATTTCAGGTTGCCTGGCAGAGATTGTTGGTTAGCAATAAAACCGTCTATTGTACTGATCTGTGTGTAAAGTTCTGCAATAGTGAATATTTTTATGGGAACTTATCTAACAAAGCAAAGTAAGGCTGGGCTTAGCAAAACATTCATCTCTTTATTACCGCTTTTATTACCACCATGACATACTGCAATAACGATTACAGAAATAGACGTTACAAACTCACATTCAAGTTAAGAATCGATTCTGTTTTCGTTCAAATGCGATATACCAACTGAACGAACATTGGATACATCTGCTGGCGTCGCCGCAGTAATTTATAGCTCAAATTTCGAACGCCTGTGGCTATTTTGAACAACGATACAGAAAATTAGAACTCTTGTTTACGGCTTTTACACATTCACCTCGAGGGCTGCGTTGTTCACACATACGCCGGGGGTTCCAAACATCAATTCGAAAGTTGTTGCAACGAATTCACTGCACTCTATATCCGCATGTCGACTCCGCCGCGTGAGATGCTATGTAGACACGTTTTCTGGTGCCTACAATCTAAAGGACATTGCGAACGCACCTGGGAAAGCTTCTCTAAACGCGCTCTACACTCTACCCTCTCTAAAATCGCCAGCAAGAAATCTGAGCTAAATTCTGCGAGTAAGGAGCGGTGCTATACTTCCCCGGAAGGACAAGACTGCACCGTATGCTATGCCATGATCGTTGTATGAAGCGTCGGTAGCGTAGTGCGTACGAGCGTCGTCTCTCACCCGGGAGGCACTAGAACGAATGTGTTTTCAAATTTTGAATTCATTATGTACGTTTAATCGACGCTTTTACGGTGAAGGAAAACATCATGAGGAAACCTGCACACACCTATGAAGAAATTCTTAGGTTGTGTGTGAAGTCGACCAACCCGCACTTGGCCAGCGTGGTTGACTAAGGCCTAATCGCCCCTAATGTGGGGTAGGCTCGAGCCCCTCGGTGGGGACATTTTATGAGCTGTTGATGATGATGATGATGATCGTCGTTACAATAACAGATGTTGCCTGAAACCGTGTCCGGACAATATCTGCACAAGTCCCTACAAAAGGGAGCCATGTCGCCGAGTCATCCATTTAGCCAAGGCCGAAGCCCATCAATGGTCCAGTGACCGGCTGTTGGCACCTCCAACCGACAGGCTCTAAGCTCAGTCGTGCCATTCTAGTACCATCCTAGTGGCATCATAATATTTTAGAATTTTATGTTTTTATAATAATATGTCAACTGTACTACGCTTTTTATTTACCTTCTAATTCTATCTTAAAATATACTTACAGCGTAAACTGGAAATTCTGCGTTATTTACTACTTTTTGCATAGATTATTGGCCCAGAATGTACAGTGCTACAATGGAGAGTTACACATGACCTTTAGTCGTGAAAGCTCTTTTCCAATACTAAGTGGAGAGAAAAACTATTCCAATAGGCATTAAGACATCTGTTCGGTGACTATTCGACACATCTTTTTCGTTATTGCGACATTCGATGTAACAACTTTCGATTTTCTTTAGGGAACCGAAAAACTATTCCAATAGGCATTAAGACATCTGTTCGATGACTATTCGACACATCTTTTTCGCTATTGCGACATTCGATGTAACAACTTTCGATTTTATTTAGGGAAGCTTTACGCAGTCAAACAGAATTGTCACTGGCACTTTATGTTTTGGCACCAAAATTGGTTTTCATTGGCGATATCAAGGGAATGTTTGTCAATGGACATTATTTATACTTGATTTGTTCTCATTTTGGAATGCTGTATGTTAAAGAACATTTATTTTAGATTGCTTTTGAATGGAGTTACTATTCATATGTTTCTACTACTCTGCTCCCAAATAATTTTGGGGCCGGTGCAGTATGTTTTGTTCGAAATAGTGGAATAGGTGTCAGTTTTTTCAAAATCGCTAGTTCTGACTTTTTTACGAATTTATCTTTCGATATCCTTCATGTATATTTACAGGGGTACGTTCAGTTTCAACGCCGTGTGATCGCACGACGACACACTTGCCGTTCAATAAGTTCGAGTGACACACACGGCGAACGCACTGTATCGTTCAATCGTCGGGCGAAGGCACTAATCACACCGTAAAATAGGAGGGTGAAAGTCGCACTTTGACAAGTTTGACGTGAGTTTGACAGCTACCGAGTAGTAGGTAGTACAGAAAATTATTAATTTTTAAATTCCAATCTAAACAGCTATGGGTGATAGAGATTATTTTCTGATGACTGACGAAAGTGGTCAGTTGATAAGAGGAGATAATAACACAACTATCACAATAATATTCACAATACTGTGAATCAATGTTTGTATTGCTCCCCCGAAAACGAATTGATGAGCAGGGTCCATTCCCCAAGCTATTTCTAATGTCTATTATTGTTTTTATTTATCTAGTACCTATAAACTTAATTTACTTGCTGCGCTCCTTCTGTCAAATGCGATGCGTTCAGTTTCAAAACCGTTCAATAAGACCGGTGATCGCCGGCCGAAAGATACACGGCGATAATCACACCCAAAGTGAACGTAACCCAGACAACATGGCTCCCGCGCGTTAGTGAGCTAAATATACAATTCTGATATTCACAGAAAGCAATCAATAATTGATATACCTACGTTGCCTTGAAAATTTTTGTTTTGAACAAGGAAAAAAGTTTTCTTAATAAACGCGAAGGGAAAAAGAAGGCAAAATATTTGTTACGAAGCTTTATGGCTCTTAAATGTCTAACACAAATATTCATACAAGGAATATCGTGATACGAGAAAAAACACGTGCGCGATTTATTTCGAAATAAACGTGAGGAACATGTTCCAGTGTAAAACAACAGTGTATGAAAGATTGCAGTACCTACCTACCTAACACAAGGAGCTTGTGTCTGCGATTCTTTAGCTAAAGTTAGAATGAATATCCTGGGAATGGCCTATCCAAGGTCAGAGGACTACAAGCTCTTCAACCCCATGGATATAGTAGGCCGATAGCTTACATAAGGAGCGACATGAGTAAAAGGAAAATGAGAAAATAAAAACTAAAAACTGAACATTAGCTTTTTAGTATAGAAACTAAATGATTATTATTATTATTTAGACAATTCGGGGCTTTTTGCGTCACTGCGACCTATAAAGATCTATTGTGACTAGCCTCCAAGTAAGTCCTATTGAGGCCTTAAATGTACTCCTTTAGCTGGGCACTATCTAAAAATGATAAGATATTCCTAGCTCAATTACATTAGTTCTTGAAAATATTCGATCGGTACAATTAAATTGAGCACTCCACGCTTTTCTCTAAATGGTAATTATACTTTTCGTTCATCATTTAGTTTCTATACTAAATAGTTATTTTTCACTTTTTAGTTTTTTATTTACCATAAAAGCATGTTTTTAGTTTTTTTAAACTATTATTTTATTTTCCACTTTTAAGTGCGAATTATAACCGCCGATGAAAGTAGGTACTTACTTAATGAAAACACCGTCTAGTGACGTATAGCTAAACTAACATTCCAAACGTTTAATTTATTAGTCCTGGCGATTCTAATGGGATATTCTTATCGAATTATTGTAATGTCATCGGTCTTTGATAAGTCTATAAAGTTTAAATGAAATCTGACCGTTTAAAGTGGGTCAAAGTCGAGCCCAAACGAGTCAGTTACACACATACAAACAAACATACAGGTGAAACTAATATAAGCGTGTTAAAAAAGATCCCGATTGGTCGAAGTGCACCGTGAGCAAACACACAGCCCCATCATAAGATAACATAAAAACTCAAGGAATTTACACAATGGCAATAGAAGTATGTTCGCGCCACATACGTCGCGAATGAAGGTGGCTGCGCCTGCGCGGACCGGTTGCGGGAACGAGAGCGGGAGCGGGAGCGGTGTCGAACGAGCGGACGATATTCACGCTGGAGGCGCACTTGCCTTCTTGCACTCGTCACCATCAGTCAAATCACTATTGCTATACCTATTATTTTTTGTAACTATATTCGAATAAACGATTTTTTTGTACACGTTAAATAAACGATTAATTGAAGAGCTCCTGACCAATAACTCTGGACCAAACGAAAGCCTGAGCACGAAACAAAGTACTATAGTAGGTTGCTTGACAAGGGTGGAATAGAATCAATTCCCATATGAGGACGTAGTTAGACTATAGTCTGATTAGGAAATTGAATTGAATTGGAAAAGTGAAGAACCTTTTCTTACCCCCAATTAAATAATTTGTCATCTGTTAACTTGATTCAACTCTGTAACGCGTAGATGTAAATAAATAATTTCTCATTCATGTCAACAAAGCTAAAAGTTCCATAAACACAATCTGAGCAGGACAGAATGTAACAAGGTCATCCCTAATACCGAAAGAGGTCGAGCTCAATATTTATTTGTAGGCTTAAAATGCTTAATGACATAAATAACTAACGCGTCTCCCGACCCGTTGTAGCTGATGGACCGGACGCTAAATAAAATACATGTGTGCGATTAATCCCGCCATTCCTTCCCGGATTAATTCGTCAGCCATCTATTACGTATGATCACAAAAAAGAACAAACAGAAGTCAAGCTCTCAATCAAATTAATTTGGGAATCCCAAGAAGTTGGTTGAAGCGTCGGTGGCGTAGTGCGTAAGAGCGTCGTCTCCCACCCGGGAGGCACTGGTTCGATCCCCGCCACGTACCAATGTGTTTTCAAATTTTGAATATGTACGTTTAATCGACGCTTTTACGGTGAAGGAAAACATCGTGAGGAAACCTGCACACACCTGTGAAGAAATTCTTAGGTTGTGTGTGAAGTCGACCAACCCGCACTTGGCCAGCGTGGTTGACTAAGGCCTGATCGCCCCTAATGTGGGGTAGGAACGAGCCCCTCAGTGGGGACATTATATGAGCTGTTGATGATGATGATGAAGAAGTTGGTACAACTTCTTCCCTTAGACCGCGTACGGAGTAAAGCGGCTTGAATGACTGACGAACCAGTCCTTTCTCAGCTTGACACTTTGGCATTGTGTAAAGATGTGGCATCACTCTGCATCTTCTATCCCTTGTATCACGGGGACTGTTCTGAGGAGCTGTTCACACTTATTATACCTGCCGCTGCATTCCGCCATCGTTCATCGCGACGTCTAATACATCCAATCATAGAGGTGATTCTCATATCGACTGTATGATTTTTTTATGTGTGTTACCTCATAACTTTTGACTGGGTGTACCGATTTTGATGACTCTTTTTACATTTAGAAGCTGGTGCTTGTTATGTGGTCCCATTTAAATTTGAGTGACATCTGGAGTAATTTTTAAGTAATCCTTAATAATTCGTATTTAATTGACATCGATGATATCACTCTTATTTTATTACTTGTTTGTCTAAAAGATCTCGAGGTAGTTTCAAACGATCTCGAGGTATACACAAAAAAGGAAAAAATGAATTATTTCTAAAGAAGAAAAAACCGGAAAAATGCACTGAAAAAAATCGACTTGCCTCAGGCGGGACTCGAACCCGCACCTTCCACAATCTGGGTGGACGCGTTAACCAATTTCGCCACCGAGGCACTGCTTTTCGCTGTCGAAATTTGTCAGTGCTTGGTGCTTATGTTTTTATGGTAAACATCGTTTCATCAAATCTTTGAAATTTACACTTCCAAGACCCGAACGAAATATTTTTGCAAATATTTGACGCCCAGCTAAGATGAAACTACCTTACATTATGGAATAATTTTATTTTTGCGTTTACAAACGCGTAAATATAATACTAGAAAAATGCACTGAAAAAAAATCGACTTGCCTCAGGCGGGACTCGAACCCGCACCTTCCTCAATCCGGGTGGACGCGTTAACCAATTTCGCCACCGAGGCACTGCTTTTCGCTGTCGAAATTTGTCAGTGCTTGGTGCTTATGTTTTTATGGTAAACATCGTTTCATCAAATCTTTGAAATTTGCACTTCCAAGACCCGAACGAAATATTTTTGCAAATATTTGACGCCCAGCTAAGATGAAACTACCTTACATTATGTAATAATTTTATTTTTGCGTTTACAAACGCGTAAATATAATACTAGAAATTGGTTAACGCGTCCACCCGGATTGTGGAAGGTGCGGGTTCGAGTCCCGCCTGAGGCAAGTCGATTTTTTTCAGTGCATTTTTCTAGTATTATATTTACGCGTTTGTAAACGCAAAAATAAAATTATTCCATAAGAAAAAACCGTCTGCAAAACTAAAAACGGAGAAATAAAAATCTTATGTTTTAAAAAAATTAAATGTTTTTTGAGGTCGGTGCCAGCCTCTATATTTGGAATAAACGTCTAAATTGTCTTTTGAGACCGACCTCAAAAATCATTTAGTTTTTTTAAGTATGATTTTTTTATTTCTTCGTTTTTGGTTTTTATTTGAAAATAATACTTCGTTAAACTTTATGTGTTAAACTTTAAGATAATGACAATATTTCAATCAAAATCCATTAAAACTTGATCAAAATGAAAAGCCACATAATATTTTCCAAAAAAATATACATCACCGTAATGCACTGTCACGATTTTTCTGCGACCCCTTTATGTGTTTTGTGCTTATAAACAACCGGTCCGGCCGATAACATGAACCGATAAGAGGGCGCATG
Source organism: Elophila nymphaeata (assembly GCA_955850985.1). Lineage (NCBI taxonomy): Eukaryota > Metazoa > Arthropoda > Insecta > Lepidoptera > Crambidae > Elophila > Elophila nymphaeata. The sequence continues at coordinate 6,258,933 of OY039090.1, forward strand.
TGAGGAGAGCCATATAAATAGACAAGTACCAATAAAACATTTCTGAATGTAGTGGCCTATTTTTGTAAATAAAATATATTTTTCCTTTTAGTAAAAAAATCTATGTAAGTATATTTTATCTGATTCAATATTTAGATTTTGCCTACTTTCCATATTACTGCGGCCTTCCATTCCCATTCTGTATAAAGCAACACTTCTGTTATCCTTTTACATTGTGGAGTGACAGTACCAAGGGTTAGTGTTAATGACATGTCATTACGAGAAGTGTCAGCGTGTGTAATTGTTGAGTTCATTTATTTTTCCGAATCGTAATGTCGCGGTTTGCTGTCGACAAATAAGTACGGCTAGCACTGTCTGCATACAAATCGAGAAAACGTTTTACCTACCAGCCCTATTTCTTATACCATCTTTATGATATTTAAGAATGTTTCCTAGAGAGTAAAAAATATCTCTGGGTGTTTTCCTTATATAAAAAAATGTTTTTTTTTTCCAAAAAAAACTTTTAATGTATACTTATCAAAGTTTTGGAAAAAGGAAACCGTAGACCTACTTAATTTTTTATTCTGTTAAAAACATTCTAATCTATACTTATATTAAAAAAACGAAAGATTTATATGTAACGAAAAACTGAAAAATTACTGTATCGATATCAAAAATTTTTTCGCTATTAAAATTTTACATTTTTTTTATATTTCTACGCTCACACCAATTATCTAGCCCCAATGTAGTTATCATTAAGAACTTTTGTTATGGATACTATAACGGGGAATTTTTATATACAAAATAATTGATGTGTAGGCAGCTATACCTACTGACCACTCCACCACGACAGCGTCATTATTCCTGGGTAGGATTAAAAAAAACTCCACGCAGACGAATTCGCGGGTGGAGCGCTAGTACATTATGAAGATCGGATAAGAAATTATCTCCGTTTGTTAGTTTGTATGGAGACGTGGTAACCGTACTACCCTCATAATACGCTTGTCCTATATTTCTAATCCTATGGCAATTTAAATTTTAAACAGGACGTTTAAGCGAGGTGCACAGGAAGGATTAGTTACTTTATTTAATGAGTTATATAATTATATTACTAACACACCGTTTCATTGTACTAGGGACGTCATTATACAAATGAAATGAAGGGTTTTGTTCTGTGATTTGGCAAAATTCAGTATGAACAGTTATGAATGACGATCTCTTGAGTTGTTAAACTTATTTGTGTAAAAAAATGAAAGACATGGCTAAATTCGTCGTGGTCAAACAGTCCTGTGTGTAGCTCAGTTGGAAGAGCAGTCGCCCGGATAGCGAAAGGTCGCGGGTTCAAGTCCCGTCTCAGCACTTCTCCATGACAGGATTTTTTTCCATGTTTTTCGTTTCTATTTAATTTGGTATCAATTTCAGTCATAATTAAACTTGCCAAACAAAAAGAAAACATTATTTCTTTATTTATGGGTTTTATTAAGCTTGATTAAAAAGTCTATCCCACGTTTAACGCACCATGTGTAGTTATTGTGAAAACGCCCTTACCATTTGCAATTAGTCGGAAATAATTGGATATAACCAGGAAGAAACGCCGGTTGCACACTTTAAGTTTTCTATTTCCATGGAAATAGTGAAATATCCTTAATTTAAATACCCTTATCGGTGAGATAAAGGCCAAGAGAGTCCCCAGAATAAAAAATCGGGAGTAGTATCCCCTTGACTTTCTCGTATACCGGAAATGACTCAAAAGTTGATAGAAACCTTATATTTTGATGTCATACATGCATGTAAATTTTCGGTCACCCATCCGAGTACCGACCGCGCACTTGGTTGCTTAACTCTCGTAATCGACGACTCAAAATTTGATAGAAACCTAATATTTTGATCTCATACATGCATGTTAAATTTGGTTCCAATAAGTTAAAGCATACTCGAGTTATCGCGCTAATGCACAGGCACACTGACTAATTCCAAAAACGGTATTTTTGGACTCAGGGAGGTCCAACACGTGTAAATCCGTCAAAATGTCCGGGTCGAATTTTTTGACGATTACTAGACTTCCTCTATACAACGTATACGAAAAAGTAAAAATAAATACTACTATTAATAACACATCTTTAGAAAGCACGCATGCGTAAAATAGTCCTCGAAGAAACCATGACCTCGTGTCTGAGATCTTAGAATTAAGCTCCAATAAATATTTACTAGCTAGTAATGAAAACGAGCCTTGTATTTCAGATACAATATTACATTAGTGACCTTCCTAATAAATCTTACACGCTTCGTGTATTCCTGTTAAAGGGACCACTTTGAAATATAGCGTCGGTACAACTTTTAGTACCTAATAATGATATTACTTCTGGGTAAAAGATCTCTATATAAGGATTTAAGTAAGCATGAAAAGTTTCTTCGTAAAGATTATTTTAATAATGTGATCTTGTGTTTCTTTGAGAGACCATGAAATCTTTATAAGGCTTTGTATTGTATTGTTTTAAACTTACGTGGTCACTATCAATTAAATGTGAGAAAACGGGATTTATACCACGTACCTCTGTTTTTTGAATTATCCGATATTTCGGCGCAGTTTCATGCGCCATGGTCACGGATGAACTTCGTATTGTCGTGTCGTGTGTAGGCTTCGTATTGTTTATGACAAGTGAAATAATATAAATTGTAGATACAAATGTCATTTGCAGACAAGAATTTTTGTGGTAAATTATTTTATACTTTTTTTAAGTGGACAATAAGTGATAAAATGCAACATTTACCGATTTTCAAACTATTATCACCTCGGATCATATAAGTCAAGGAGATGTGTAATGACTGCCAAATTATTCCCTAAGCTATTAGTTTTACTTATGTATTTAAAACTTTTATTTCTTTGTTTTTCGTTTTTATTTAAAAATAATTTCTGTTTTTCTTTTTAGTCATATAAGTATAAAATGAGAACATAATCAATTAGTCAATGATAACATCATTCAATAAATCGAAGTCAATTAAAAACGCATTATTAGGGACAACTCAAAAAATATTCTTCAGATCTCGCTCAAAAAATGGGACTTCATGACAAGTACCAGCTTACGAATATAAAAAGAATCCGCATCTTCCGCAATCCGGGCGGCTGCGTTGACCATTACTCCACCGAGACACTGCTTTTCGCTGTCGAAATTTGTCAGTGCTTGGTGCTTATGTTTTTATGGTAAACATTGTTTCATCAAATCTTTGAAATTTGCACCTCTAAGATCCGAACGAAATATTTTGCCCAGTTAAGTTAGATTTTATTCAGTTTTTCTAGTTATAAAAATATTTACGCGTTTATAAACGCAAAAGTAAAATTATTCCATAAAAAGAATCATCAAAATCCGTAGACCAAATAAAAAGTCATGTGGCACACATAAAAAAACACAGTCGCGTTGAGGACTTCCTCCTTTTTTTAGAATAGGTTAAAAACGATACAAATCAATCAGCAATGGGATGCACCAAATGCCCAACCCAATTCACACACATTCTCATCAGGCCTACACACGGAGTACTAAGGCGTACAGAAGTCAAAGGAGCTATTTGTAAACGAGCCAAAAGACAATAAAAAGACAACACCACAGCTTAACAAATTGCCACGTCCCAAATAATTTGACGATACAAAAGGCTCTCCCGGGTCTGTGCAAGTTCCCGTGGGTCGAATGATGGATTGTGACAATTTTGGTTCGGGACCTAATATCGTTAAAAGCTTTTTGCGACTGCCGTGGGAATAGATAGTTTTTTGAAGATTTGTGAAGGTTAGACTTACGGTTGATGCTGAGATAAACCGATTAAAGTAGGACTTTTATTGTATACAGAGATATAGATATACTGGAAAACTTACTATATGTAAAGAAAAATATTATGAATTTTTCCGAGAAATGTCATACGCACAATGTAAATACTAGGAAGAAACACGATTTGGTTGTATATAAAACTCGTCTCCACAGAATAAGCAATTCCTTTATGGGCCAATGTATACGTTTTTACAATAAGCTTCCGAAGAATATTAGAGACTTGCCTATTAATAAATTTAAAAAAACTGTAAAATCTAAATTATATAAAAAAAGCTTATTACAAGTTAAATGATTATTTAAATGATCCAAATGCGTGGGAGTAAAATCTGCCCAAATTTACGCATTTAAAATTGTAATTTATTCATTCATATTGATATATCTAAGGACATGTAATGATGTTTTGAAATCATTACGAAATTGTAAGCTGCGGAGTTTCTTTCGCCATTTCTTCTCCGTCTCAGCATACTAATAATTATTTAAGTAAAATAATTATTTCGTCGAAATAGTGGTAGGGCTTTTGACGATTTAAAAGTACTTAGCAAAGTCCATTTAAATAAAGAGCTTTTTCATTTCATTTTTCATTTTATTTCAGCTTTGCAAATAAATTATATAAAATCTCAGGTCTTAGTCACTTTCTGCTCGATGCAACAATCTACTATTCTTCTGAACCACTTTTCTTTGTTGCTATCCAAAAAGTAACAAGTAATCTTAAGACGTTATCAGACAAGGTCTAGTTAGGTTTTTTGTGTTATTATAACAGGATAAATGTTTTAAATATAATATACGTACATCGATTTTCGTGACATAGGCTGAAATGGGTAGCGGTCGTTTCATGGGGTTGCGCAAGTAAAGTGGCCGATCTGTCAACTATTAGGGTTGGCTATTGAGACTTTTTATTCGGAACGTGTTCTTAAACATTAAGTAAAGTCTATAAAGAAATAGTTATTTGTTCAACAAATGAGCAAAGTTATTTTTTTCTGGAAACTGGGCACGAACCGGCGGAGTAGTCTAGAATTGAATCAGGAACATAGCGAGTGTATCATTAGTAGAGTATGAGCGCAGTGAGTGATATAAAGGCATGGGACAAAAAAAAGCTCGCTTACATACAACATTTCACCTTTCCGGCGAGAAAATTCTTGTAGATGAGAAAAACAAGAAAATATTTACGCATTAGAACGTGACGGGGATCGAACCAGTGCCTCCGGGGTGGGAGACGACGCTCTTATGCACTACACCGACGCTTCTTCACTGAAATGTAAAAAATGTTAAATGTTCATAAACAAATTGTTGTGTAAGTAGGGGGATTTGTTTTTCTAGTTTTTCGTTTTCTATTTAATTTGATTAAAACTTCAAGCATTTTAAATCATGCCAAAGAAACAAAATTCAACGTGGACCAATAAAGTTCACATTATAATATTATTTCTCAGAAAAGCGCAGCAGCCCTACATTTCTAAGTCAGCTCAACGACCCGCGCGCGACACTGACAAAAATGTACATGCGTCCGGAATATTTTGATGTTTATTCTGGAAATGAGATTGTGTATATTTCAGTGGCAAATAAATTACGTATTTTATCACCCGATAGGTGAAATTGTTTAGTATAGAACCCACTGCGGCTGTCGCGTAAATCTCGAGCAGGTTATACGTCTTAAGGCTCTGCAGTACATCAAACCCTTTGTTTGATCGTAGCTTTAAGTGTGGCATGTTTGTGCAGCAATGGGTGTAAATTTGTTTACTTTTGTCTTTATTCATCTTTGACGGCGGTTTATAATGGTAATACCGAAAGAACATGATATAGAAAATGCACCAGGCAGTAAAGATAAAATGTATGTTGCAGTGCGCCTGCAACGCTTCCCCGCGCTGCCGATGTTTTTGTTTAGGCTCCAGTATAACAAAATATACTAAGCCGTTTTCTTCCCTAACTCCCCCCGCCGCTTTTCCCTGTTCCTCCCTACGGGGAAGAGTGAAAGGCAGAGCAGCGAAGTCAGAAGAACCTTTCAGACAAACGAGGGAAGGAGGAGGAGGAGAGAACGAATCCTACATGGATACCCTGTCTCTGGCCCTAGGGTTATGTCGGACTCCTACCGACTAAACACCCCCTATCGCCTTTGCCAAAGTGGCTATAAGGCTATCTGAAGCAGCCGCCCCCTCAGGAGAGAGCACACGCTTCCCCAGACATATAGGCTAGGGCATATGCGTGGAAGCGCGAACAGACACCATAGCGGGGCCAAACGCATGTGTGTGAGGGAACTGTTCACGCAGTGGCGGAAAGCCACGCGACAAACCTGGATCGCCAGAAGGGCAGTGAAATTAATCTGAGCATGTGTATACTGGCCGATAGGGTGCACCATCCATCTCAGCATAATAATAATTATTCGTCCCGAAATGGTGGTAGGGTTTTGACGATTTAAAAGTACTTAGCAAAGTCCTTTAAATAAAGAGCTTTTTCATTTTCATTTTCATCGAGCATGGGGCGCACGTATTTGTACAGCGATACATAGAAAACGCGATTAGGACGCAGCAGCAGCAGTACAGGGCGAGTGTCCGCGCCGTATGTCAACTCCATAAGGGAGCTTTATCAGTAACTCATTTCAGCAACCCATAACCACTGAAGGAGTGGCTGTCTGATTACTAACTATAGGAGCACAGTAATGATGTAAGACCAAAATATGTAGTCTTAGTCATCATCATCATCATTTCAGCCGAGAGACGCCCACTGTTGGACATAGGCCTCCCCAAGGATCTCTAAACCGGTCAGTCCTGCGCTGTCCGCATCCAGCTGCTGGCCACCAATTGGTGCAAGGATTGCCTAGACGGGCAGCGTTTGGACGGTCTCGGTGTAGTTGCGCTCACGTGCGGAGATCCCGAGTCGTTGCGTAATAGCGCACTGAAGGTCAGGCCGGGGAGGATGTTTAGTGGGTATGGAGGGAACGCCTTTACCTCAAGTCCCACATATCCCCTGCGGTTAGCACCACCCCGCAGGGTCGATGCGTAAATGCATCTGACCTCTCCCTCGTCAACAAAAAAAAAGGGCTTTTTTTTGTTGACGGGGAGGTCAAATGCATCATCTCATCTCATCCTCATGGAGAGGGCTATACACCTACCTACTTACATTGATATTATATGAATACCCCAACTGAGTTTTTTAGTGTGTAGATAACATCTGTCCTGCTTGTTGTTTTTTTTTTTTTTTAAGTTGGTTAACTGAAGGTTAAGTTTATTTAGGGTTTGGTGCCCTTTTTATGTGGTGTGGGTGACAGGCAACCTGCCTCTATTTTGGAATACTGTATGGGCCCATACTGCTAGACGTGGCTTAAATTGTAATCAATTGTTACCTAAAGCTCTACTCAATATTAAATTAATGATCTTGTCAATCAAAATCTTTTCATGGATTCACGATTTCGAGTATACCTCAAATAAGTAGATGCGTAGGTAGTTTGTTTGACCAATCATTTCTTCAAGATTACTAAATACATTTCAGATCTAATTACGATAACTTCTATACGCCTTTCAAACAGACTCAATAGAGTAACGAAGCAGAAATCGAGTGTCGAATTAATACAAAAAAAAATGTTTTTTTTGTTTCAAGTATTCGTGTTCGCTTATATCTGAATTGGTTTCTGAATTTATATTTATTGCATCGGTTTCGATAATTTTTGTTCGTTTATGATACGATTATCCAGTTCAATGGACAAATGAGATAATATTTTATTGGTTTTGAGAGGAATTCTTTGTATTATATATATCTAAATATTTGGGCGTAATGCTCGATGAAAGGTTGTCATTTATTCTTCATATTGAGCTACTATCTAAAAGAATTCGTAAACTTATTTTTATTTTTAAAAACTTAAGACATGTTGCCAATCCGAAAACTATGAAAATGATATACTACGCTCTATGTCAGTCGTTATTGGGATACTGCATTTCATCTTGGGGTGGTGCATTTAAAACCCACTTGATAAGACTGGAACGAGCACAGCGAGCCGTGCTAGAAGTGTGCACCTTTAAGCCCTTCCTCTTCCCAAGCAAGGATCTTTATGAGTATTGTGAAGTGCTGACAGTACGTCAACTATTCATCTTACAAATTATTCTCAAACAGCATTCGCATATCAATTCGAGTAGTCTCGCTCAAAGAGAAAGGAGATCTAAAAGAAGATATAAGATTCCCTTTACTAACACATGCAGAACATCTTTTAGTAGAAAATTTTATTACTTTTTGGGTACGTTTTTGTATAATAAAATAAACCACAAATTGAGAATAATTGATAAAAACAAACATAAGTGTAAAACTATTGTTACTGATTGGCTACTAAAGTTAGACTATGATAATACAGAGGAGCTTCTGAAATCCATTCTTATTTAAATAATTTATTGACACACACACACATACACACTCACACACCACAAGATTTCTGCAAACATTAGTAAACCTCTTTATATAAATTAACTACTAGTAAAATGACATGTTTGTTAAATTGTAAGTTACAAAATAATTTTGGATACTTTATAGAAGGGTCACCTGGTACTTATAGCACAGAGTTCTTCTATTATAAGTACCAGCAGCCGTATTAGTAAGTCCTAGCTGTACAATAAGAATGTAATTATTTATTTTCTGTGTAATGTTGTGAAATAAATATACATTTATTATTATTATTATTATATATGCGGAACTGCTTAGGCACGTATAAATGTATAATAATTCATAAAGTAGCTTATTTTCCGTCTCTTCTATGTTTTTCTTATTTTGTCAACGTTGTGTTCAATTATAAAGGCGAGATTTTACAAAATAGAAAATTTTATAACGTTTGGATTTTAATTATTCTAAAATCAACAATTCTGAAATTCGTGCACATTATAGTTGAACATATTATTACCTAGTGCATGCAAAAGACAAAAGCAAAACTAGCAATAATTCACTTGATAGGACCAAAATTGAAGTAGGCACTAAATTAAACATTAAAACTATCTGGCCTAACTATCTGGCCCAAAAATTTATATTTGATATTTCCAGACCTTTTCTGAGCCAAAAATCCTCGCCTCTCTTTGGGTCACCTTACATTCAACAAGTGCTGTTGGACATCCTCAAAACGAGATACAACACTAAGAGCATTACAGTAACGCTTGTATTGCTATCCACACTAAATTCGCGTTACATTTCAGGATCAATTACATTAGGTACGCGTTACGTCTGGACCCAGCTTAACATTTGGTTACAAGAAGCCAGCCACGAAGACGGCTGGCATTGAGCCATCCAGTGCCCCAAAATATTAAAAAGTTTTCAGCCTGTCGGCCAAAATGGCATAACCTATAAAGTAACAAAATCCCTAAAAGGTAAACCTACAAACAGACGCCGAAAACCAGGACAGATGTTGCACACTAAAACATCTTCCAATATTAAATCAATTGTAAGAAAAGTCTCCGTATTGATGGAAACTGATCATCACATCGAAATACGAAAGTAATAGTGGCTCAGAAAAACAAGTGGAAAAACATTTCCAAACTTGGAAGGACTCCGAGCTCATCATTTATTCCGCACAAACAGCGTCCCCAGGACTTAAACAGCAAATGTCCAATTAATAATTGTTTTCCATGAAGCCGGCTTCATGAATAAGGGATGAGAGATAACTTCTCAACGCTGATGTCAATCAAATGCGTTTGGCAGTGCTCGGGTATACAGTAGGACAAGTCGCTTGATTAATTGGCTAATTGTTAAAGCGTTCGTTAGCATCTAAGGGCTTCTGCTTAAATACAAGTGAGCTTTCTCGAATTTTCAAGTTTGAAATCTAGATACCCAAAAACGCCACGAAAATAACGCAGAGCTAAAGGCCGGTTTCGTATATAAATGATTCCATTCCACCTTATTTTTTTTAACTTTGGGAAATGCGTTACGCATACGTCACGCCTGGGGAGGCGTGAGCGTTATTTGGGGCTCTCCCTAAGATACCAGGGCCTACCCACTAACCCAACGATGTTCCTCACCTGCACCTTGGTGCGAGAACACAACGGCCGCCACTTTCTCCCCATCATTCGACGAGGAGGACGCGTCGGCCGCGGATGAGTACCTTCCGGACGGGGCCATGGGAACCCTTACGGAAACTTCCACGAAAATTCCATTCCACCTGACGATAAGCAGAAATGGAGTGCAAATATGAAGATTAATCGCCGCGCTAGCCACGCTCACCTTGCCGACCTGCAGGGTGCTTCTTCTAGCCTTTTTTGAATGACCCAGGATTGTAGGAAGGAGGGAATAGATGTGCAGGCAGTAAATTCCATTTCTTGATTTTGCGACAAAGAAACGAGTTGCATAATTTCTTAGTTCGCGTTGGGATGGTAGCCACAGTTTGTCAGTGACACCGTTAACCAGCACGCGTAGTCCCAATGTGGGATTAGAGAAAATAGCTCTTCAGAGCACTCGCCGTGGTACAGACGGAGAACGCGCTCGATGACGGAACATCGCGACGCAATTGGAGAGGCTCAAGATGTTTGATTACCTCTTCGTCGCCAATGATGCGGGTCGCCATGCTGCAATATTTCCAAAGCATTGAGCAAGTACTTGGCGGAGCCATCCCACAGGTGCGAGCAATAAAAACTTAAATAAAAAAATATCACTGTAAGCAAGGTGGAAGAACTGCTTCAGTCTGGGGCTCATTACATAGCTCTAATACAATACACCATGACTCAAAACATTCTATATTATTATGTGTTCAACCTCGAGGTCGGAGTTTTATGCGCCATCACCCTATTTCTAATCGTGAATATCGTAAACCGTCAACCTTATGCGTTGAGGAAATCCGTCGCCGAAACTTTTGTGGGTAAACAGATTGTGATTCTAAGGACACGCGAAAAAGTTTTTGCAACAGCAGTGGGAGCACGGAACTATATACAATATGTAACAGAAGTACCCTGAAAGCAGTTTGTTTGGAATATAAATATAAAATATAAATTATTTGGAAATAAATTTACCCAAATAATACCTTAAATAAGTTGAAAACTAAAACTAAGTATCATGTAAATCAAATAAAGTTTACTTTAAAAAATGGCACCATATAAACAAAAATCTACACTGATATCAAACAACGTCTTATCCTAACTATTTTTTTTTTTGGAGTTTACTCCTTAAGAATCGATTTGCATATATAAGGGGCCCGGTATGAGAAAAATGTGACGAGTAAAATCTATCGATGAATGACCTCGTTACGTTTTTGAAGGTCAAAGTCATAATTGGTGCGCATCCTATGTCGCGCAACTTTCTAATTGTCAAAACACGGATGACAGCAGGTGCCATCTCACCTGTCTCGGAGTAAACTCCAGTCGTGCGTCGGAGCTGACACACACAATTTTTTTTTCTATATATTTAGGACAACAATGAACAGTCTTACAATATGTGTTGCTTAAGTATATACTTATATAAATATACATCATTGTAAGACCAACACCGTTGGCCACATATTGTTATAGTAACTGAAACAAGTATTGAATTTTATAACTTTGTAAGAAATATGTAGGTATTATATGACATTACAACAGCCAACTTTGTAATAACAAATAAAAATATAAATTATAGAAACTTTCACATTGTATATTATAAATGCGAAAGTAAGTTTGTTTTTTGTTACCCTTTCACGCCTAAACCACTGAACCAATTTGAATGAAAAATTTTCGGTCTCCCATCCGAGTACCGACCGTGCACTTGTTAGTTAGCTTTCTAGATCGTAACGAAGAACGCACGACCACGTCGCCGTCGATCTCCTCATCTTATTACATTCTCCTTATTATTATTATGGCTGCTTCCTATCGCATTTTTATTATTGCATTTTCGTCAAATTCCATCAGAAACGTCAAAGGTTACAAAATAACAACGCACTCGAGAAACTGACCAAATCCTATTATATCGAAGTCCGATTTGTGGAGTTCCGTACGTGACATCAAAACTCTCGATTCGCTTCTAGCACTGTTACAAATAAAAGCTTTGGAAGAAAAAGTGATTCTATTTCCTAGTTATTTAGGTTTAATTTTACCATGAGTACACATGGATAGGCAGAAATCGTATTACAAACCAATCAAAACATGCAGTGATCGGAAGAACGTATCAGAACAGACTTCTGATAAAATATTTTTAGCAAAAAAAATAGGACAACCGATTGAAGTCGGTTGTCCTATTTTTTTTGCCTTATAATTCTTTATTTATAATTCATACTCCGATATATTTGGAGCCGGTGCCAGCTAGCCAAGGAGGATAGTGTTTCCAATTTTCGAACTTCACGGAGCGGCGGATTATTTCTTATCTTCATCATTCATTATTATGTATAGTTAATGGATTAATCAAGCTCGTATCTATTAGCTAAGTTTATTTTGCTTAGGCTGGCACCGACTCCAAATATATCGGAGTATGAATTATAAATAAAGAATTACAAATGTGTATCAATACTTTCCTTGGTTTTCTATGACGCTCTTTTCAACTACTTCATAAAAATATTATTTATTTCTTACTTTTTAGTTTAAATTTGTACGCATTGAAGTCGGTTGTCCTATTTTTTTTGCTAAAAATATTTTATTTTATTATTTTTAGTGGAAATAAAGTATATTTTATAGAAAACGGATAGGTCTACTAGGCGCTCATTAAAACTTAATGGAAACTTTAACTAAAACGTTTTTTTTGTTATTACTGATTTGTTCAAAAAGGATCGAATTTATATCGATACAATTTATACGGGCCATCTCTGATCTTGACGTACCTAAAAAAGAATCATTAAAATCCGAGTCGTAATACTCATAATTGACGAAGTAATCAGGTAACAAACACAAAAAAACAGTCGGATTGAACTTCCTCTTTTTTTTAAGTCGGTTAACAAATAATATCACGTCTCAGACCTATAGCTCATTACAAATGCCTGCCATTCATTCAAAATGAATGGTAAGTTAATGAACTATGAACCTAGTTATTTTACTTAAGTTCATATTGATTATTTTATAAAATAATTTGTCATACTTTATGTGTTGACTATTGGACCTACTAACCAAAATTTCACTATTGCATATTAGGTAATAGCAAGTTCAAAAAAAAATTTATATTATTTTTGTGTTCGTGGACGATATTATTATTTCATCCCCAATGAAATTATCATTTTAACAAAAAAGTACTGAACCAATTTCGGTATAATTTATACGGGACCACCTTTGGAGTATGTCCGTCCTAACTAAAAAAGAATCTTCAAAATCGATTCATAATTGACGGAGTAATCGCGGAACATACATACAAAAAAAAAAAAAAAAAAAAAAAACATACAGTCGAATAGAGAACCTCCTCCTTTTTTGAAGTCGGTTGAAAATGAAAAACTACGAATAATAATATATACCTACAAACAAATTACAGACAGTTTATTAATTATATTGATTGATAGCTTTTGTATATATTGGGGTTTAAGTATGAAATTGCCGTTTTGTATGGAGAATTTATCGAAAATATTTTTTTCCATAGAAATATTTATTAAGGAACTTTTTAAGGTTTTTAAACTTTATAAAACGATTTTTTAAGGAACCACAAATCTAAATTTTGTGTAATTTTGTGGATATGTTTAGACAACATTAAGCTATAAGATACTTAGAGAAAAAAATTGAGAATTGATACCTGTAAAAAAATATTCATGTTTTTATAACGGAAACGGACACCTCTTACGAAGAGCTGTTTTTGAAGATTTATTTCTAGTAAAAAAAAAATGAAAATTCATTTAATACATAAATATAAGTCCTTGTAATGAAGTTTAAAATAAAAAAAAGAGTAATGGTCATAGCTATTGTATTAAAGGAATTATACACTAATGAATAATGAGGAAAAAATCGGCAATTTCATACTTTAACCCCTATTATTATTATAATGAAAGGGATACTTTTCAGAGAATGAAAGACATAATTTTACCACTGAACAGCCAAAATACTGCAATTATAATAATTACCTACATGACCTTAGATTAAAGCAAAAGGGAAAATAGGGAATCCTCCTTATCACATCTATCAAAAAGTAGGCTTCGTCAACTAAATAGACAAACTATCACTCACACTCTTTCAATGATGGTCGCGTACGGCATCGTTAAGGTGCCGAATAGTGCCGACCGAGAAAGCGAGATAGAGTGATCACTTTCTACGTGAGCGCGAGCAAGTCCGCGAGTCTCGGGACGTCACTGACGTCCAACCATGCAGCTGAACCTTAGACAACAGCTGAACCTGTTGCTCTCGCTTATAGTCTATGCTCTCGCTCGACTCTTGCATTTTTATCGCGCTCATTGTCTCTGTCTCTCGTAGAAGTCTTGTATTTTTAACCGACTTCAAAAAAGGAGGAAGTTATCAATTCGAGTTTATGTGTTTGTTACCTCATAACTCGTTACTGGGTAGACCGATTTTTAAGATTCTCTGACCTTTGGAAGCTAGTGATTGTCATGGGGTCCCATTTAAATTTTATCGACATCTGACGAGTAGTTTTTAAGTTATCCCTAATAATAATAATATCTTTATTTTTCTTCTCTCACACAGAAAAAGGACAAATGAACTTAACCTAAAGTACAATATATATACAAATAATGCACATTGATGATATCGTAATTTTATCACTTGTGTGTATAAAAGATCTTGAGGTAGTTTCCTGAAAATTTCTATACTTAAAACACTAAAAAGCAGAAAAAAAAATTTAACTAAAAAAAATTGCCTTCAAAACGAAAAACGAGAGAAATAAAAATTTTGTTTATAAAAATCTAAATGTTTTTTGAGGTCGGTGCCAACCTCAATATTTGTAATAAACGTTGTACCCTGTATTTGGGACCGACCTCAAAAACATTTAGATTTTTATAAACAAAATTTTTATTTCACCCGTTTTTCGTTTTGAAGGCGGTTTTTTTTTTATTTTTTGTTTCGTTTACTCAAAATGTCCGAGTAATATGTATTTTCTAATAGGAATCTTCTTGAAAATATTACTGTTCGGTGTACTTACGCGTGAAAAGTTATTCCTTGTGTCTTGATAGTGCCCCTTGAGCGATCTGTCATTTTTTTAAACGCTATTATTCTTATTGATTTTTAGTGTCACAATATAGGACGTACCATGCACGTGCACTCGATTCACTGTCCTATTTGAGACTGAGACGTAGTAGGGCCATTGGTCTTAGTTTTGTAGGCACACGCGCGCTACTCGGGTAACGTATCTTCCTTTTTTTTCCTTTCATCTAAGTACATTATTAATGTATTTTAATTGTTCATTTCTACAAAATCGTTACAACTGTAAAAAAAAAATAGGAGTAGAAAAAATAGCAACCTCGTCAAACTTCAAAAACTCAATTAAAATTTATACAAAATTGCCACTTAAAAGGTTCAAACGGGCCATATCTGTATAAACAAGTTAATTAATGAGAAACAAAGTTCCCGTTTCAACTTGTTTATCCAGAAAGTTGATGTACGCGACTTGCGTGCAAAAAGACCAAACGCAGAAATGTTTGTGGTTACACCACTCCTGTGTTGGATGAGTTTATGAACTCTTGGGAAAGTGGGTTCGCTTATTGATTTACAGAGGCGAGAGTGCCGTAAAGAGGTTTGGGCCGAATGATTGGGGCGAAAGTTGGAGCCAACTTTACAAAAATACGATTATAGGAAGAAACATTTGCGGTCGTCTGGGGAATTCGATTGTGAAGCGATTCGTTATGATAACTCTTATGCGTGTGAAAACTCTGGAATCGAGTTATGGGACAACATGTTTATTTTTTTATTGATATTATTTTGAAAATAATGTATAACGAGTGAGATGCGAATAGGTATAATAGAATATACAGGGTGTTAAAAGACCTAATACAAAGTCAAAGTCTACGCATTTTTTACATAAAATCAAGAAACATATAAGATAAATACTAGAAAAATGCACTGAAAAAAATCGACTTGCCTCAGGCGGGACTCGAACCCGCATCTTCCACAATCCGGGCGGACGCGTTGACCATTACGCCACCGAGACACTGCTTTTCGCTGTCGAAATTTGTCAGTACTTGGTGCTTATGTTTTTTATGGTAAACATTGTTTCATCAAATCTTTGAAAAGACATGAACAGTCAAACGAGAACCATGTATTCTGCTCACCATCATAACATTTTTTTTCCTTTAAACTATACTTAGGAAATTGATAGTTACGTTTTTATTGAAGGTCAAAGTCATAATTTTGTTTTTTAATTTTTTTATGAACACGTATTCTATACGTTATTTCTTAATTATTGTCCAAATAAACATTATTTTTTTTTTTAGTATTTCATGACAAAAAATGGCTTCAAAACGTAAGCGTTCAATGTAGCTCACTAGATGCGCACGGACACTAACGAACGAGGACGCCGTCTGTCAAAATTATCGCGGTTTTGCGAGTTGCGTGCAAGTTGAGCCCTTTACATTGCGCAGTACAATTTGCAATTTTTTTTAACACCAAAAAATAAAAATCATTTCCCAGCAATAATTTTTTTGAAATATGTCTTATTTTGATGTATAGAATACATGGTTCTCGTTTGACTGTTCATGTCTTTTACACCCAGTATAAACGGACGCATCGTCGATTCGCCGTTTTGAAAACTTTAGTTCCAATTAGGTGGTAGGGCTTTTGACGATTTAAAAGTACTTAGCAAAGTCTATTTCAATAATGAGCTTTTTCATTTTCATTATCACAAACACTGTGACGCAAGATTTTTATAGAGATGAAACGGATATCCGGCAACTATCCGGTATCCGGCCTAAATTTTGATAGTAACTCATTATCCGGCCGGATACCGGATATTAAAAATCTACGACAATTTCTTATAATAAAGTGCAATATATTAATCTTTGTGAGGTAAATATCAATAAAATGGCTTATAATTATGACGACTTTTATTTAAAGTCGAAATAGTTACAAAAAAGCGTATTAAATAACCAAAGTTTTCTGCTGAGATATTCCCTCTTATGATATAAATACATAAAAAGTAAATATCTAAACCTAAAAATTTTTAGTTAAATTTAGCGAAACCGCCCGAATTGATCAGATTGCGTTTGCGGCGCTAAACTCGTCACGACATGCAACAAAACAATGGGCCAAATATCCGGCCGCCGGATATCTGGCCATCCGGCCGCGCAGCTCGCCGGTTATCCGGTATCCGGTCAAACAACTATCAGTTTCATCTCTAATTTTTCTAAATATTAGGTAGATAATATAAGTAGGTAGTTTTTTGGGGATTTTTCTGTTACAATACTCTCGAAAGTTCTTTCATAATCACTGACATTCTACCAAGATTTGACTATGTATTGATAACGTTGTTACTTCACTTCCATACTTAAGACACGCATAACGGATTTTATTATTGAAAAAGGACAACTGACGCAAAAACCTACACAAATTACATATTTCCAAGCAGCACCAACATATTTCTACGAATCCGTACCTTTTCCGATTCGCAGATATATTTAGATGTTCAGAAACGTTTTTCTAATAATCTAATGAAGTGCGGAGAGCACAATTTTCCAGACGGTAGCGCTTTTAAAGCGAGGAAGCATATTAACTAGAGTGTAAGTAAGTACACTCTCAACTATCCTACTTTAATATTTACTTACTAAGGTTCATATTGAAAAGAAAGTCTTCCTATAGTGATATGACGTCTTAGCTATGCGGTAACAAAGAGTATTTGAAAGAAAGAAAGAAAGAAAGAAAAAACGTTTATTGAGACAACAACACTAAAATTAAACAAATACATAATACATTATTTGCCTCAAACGGTCCCAGCTCAGCATAATGCCAGCCTTGTGGCTAGCGCTGGTCTTCCGCTGGAACCGATCACAACATAATTAAAAATGCATCAAAAAGTACCTACTCAAATAATAAAAATATAAAAATAAGATTACAGAAAAAAAACAATGAAATAAGATTTAAAAATGGCAGTGGGTGCACAATACATTTGCCATTTATTCTTAGGCACTATAAAAGGAAAGGGGCTCCCTTTGCCGTAATACTTAATTTAAAACAACATTAAAATAACCTAATAAGTAAGTAATGCATAAACAAGATAAACAAAGAAAGTACTGTAATTTGTGGATTTCTGTGCACATTTGGTGCATATCAATGACGTACGAATTCTATACACGTCATTGGTGCATATACATAACGTAGTAACTCTAACTAGTCTGTGGCATATACTCTATACTATAATCAAACACCTCTAACTAGTCTGTGAATCAAACTACAACAATTACAATCAGGTTAAAGATTACAATGTAGGTATTTCATGATAGGTCAGCTAAAACTAACCATATCGTTTATGCCTCAACGTTCGATGATTCTCAAACCACGTTTCCACTTGTAGAACTGTGACAAAAATCGAATAGTTCTGATAGCAATAAACTATATAAAATGCAATGGCAAGCACACACTATTTAAGTGAATGTGAGTTTATTTGATTATACCCTTTATCGTCTAAACCCAGCCATGTGATGTCAGCAGAGTGGAATAGCATCACCCCATATCATCCAATGGGTGTTGTAGAAGGCGACTAATGGATCAGCAAAAGGGTATTGATCACCTTATACTCCGTCCACCAATCCGCATTTGGCAAGCGTGGCGGACTACTGCCTAAACCTCCTTCCATGACAAGGAGAGGCCTTGTGAACCAGTAGTGGGTCGAATCATAAAGGCTGTCATGATGACCTACTTACATCCTTATTTTATACCACTATATTTACCTGTCTGAAATTATTTAATCTTGCAAACTGTAAAATTTATTAGAAAACATCTGCAATTTCTCCAGTAACAATAACATACTATAAAAGTTTCACAAGCTTTGTGTACTGCAAATAAAACTTTAAAACAGTCATAATTTAAGGCTCTAATTGCTAGAGTTTCTCCTTTGATGCTGGTCCAAAGTTTGGAAAGTTGGCTCCGTTAGTGCCCAGGTGTCCCGAGTGCCCCTGCGTCCCAAGTGATCGTTGGAAATATTACCTAATTAATATTTATTTAAGGTTGCAAATAAGATAACGGTAACGTAGTATTGGTTACAAAAACAAAGTAATTTTTGGAATTGAATGGAACGCGTCACCGAAAAGGGGGTTGTTGTCGTTGTTGTGTAATATGAGTTACTAAAGTCTCGCTCAAAATCATAGATTAATCTAAGTAACAAGTACTAACGTACTCGGATATGATATATTAATAGTTGCTAAGTAACAGTTATCCTTCTTAAAAAATATATATTACTCATTTGTTTATTGTTTGAATAATAATCATCGATTACTTGGTAAAAAGTGCCGAATCTTTTATTCAATCACATTAACTGTAACACATAACTACATAAATTTTATTTATTTATAGATCACGCATTATTACACAGATTCTCTAAAAAAAAACTATTAATTACATAAAACAAGAGATGACCGTGCCAGGACGCCTGATACGGCCAATACACCGAATCGGTGGTAGGGTCACATATTTGACAGTAAAAGTACCTAGCTAATTCCATTTAAATAAATAAAAAATTACTGATTTTTTAAAATCTTTTAGAGACAAGTTCACTGTAGTACCTGTGTTTACTGTTGCATTTTATGCGTGCAATGATGATATATTCATTAAGTATAAAAACGAACACAACTATCAAAATCAATTTCAGTATTAACACTCTGAAATACGCAATGAGTCTCTATTGTACCACCGAGATTAAGTTTAAAGTCCCATGGGACCGAGACGAGGTGACAGTAAAGGGTCAATTGTAAGCGCAATCACTATCATCGATCACTCCTAGGAAAGGTCACATTGGACGGACTCTTTTTTTATCGCAGAATATTTGATAAATTGTAACAATTTGATTTTCATAAAAAAAAATCTAACAACTGATTTTCAGGGCTACAAGGAATAGATGATGAGATTAGTATGTTTTATAATATTGCTAGATATAACTGCAACCCACCTGCAGCTTCACGCGTCTGTCGAAGAGCCTCTTTTGATCCAGGATTGTAAGAACAATAGACGCGTGTCATCACCATAACAGTCTTTATAATTTGACCCAATGTGGGATACAACGCCTCTCCTTGTCGTCGAAGGAGGATTAGGCAGTAGTCTACCACGCTTACTATTTTATATTAACAAATACGCTGAAGACTTATTTCAACAACTTCAAAGAAGATCTCTCAATAACAACAAAAATACAAACATTAATATCTTCTACTTATTCAGTAAATCCTCGCCATGGTTAGCGTTTATTATTTTTACTGACTTACAAATGTTTACAAAATGTACGACTTACTAAAGACGAGACGTATTAACTATTTTAATACAAGAATTCCTCTGTAATCCAACAACCACTTCAAGAATACTTCATCCTTTAGAACAATGTTTAGAATATAATAATTAACTGCCGCTTTCAACTCTTAGACAATTTTATATTTGAAACTATTTCAAGAACCCACTAATAATCGGGGTGAAACCTTGAAACTAATATTGAAGCTGTTGAAACAATTGAATATCAGTTTGATGGAACAATTAACTGAGTTCCATAATGCTACAGAAATCATGATAGTGTTCCAATTTCTTCGCTTTCATTCGGAAGATTGAAAAGCGCTACTATTGGTTCATTTGTTCTTTCTCAAATTACTTAATTTTATGGGATATTTATTATTATTTATCATTGTAAGAAAAAATGCCTAAAATACTTTACGATAACTCTCACAACGAAATTTATCTCACGACAAAATTTACTGCAGTAAATCGGGACCCCTATCTATTTGATAAGTAAAAATAAAATTGAAGTGTATGTCTGTGATTTTACGAAATCACAGAAGCTCAATGATGAATAAGCACAATTATGATAATTCGCTTAGACTAGGGTTAGGGTGCAGTGTGACAAGGTAGATCTAATTGATTGTTTCATTTTATATTGTATATTAAAAATGAAAGCGTTTTTATTGCTAAAGCAAAAGTGGTTGGTCTAAAGAACGGTAACAGGTGCCGCCAATGAGACCTGGTCATCTCATGTTTCCTTGAACTTATTATTTTTATTTGATGTAAATGTAGAAAATGTTTTTGTTTATTCTTAGATAGACACATGTAATTAATAGGATAACTGTCTGTGTTATGATATTGTGTAAATAATTCATGTATTAGGTATTGGATTTATATTTTGGTATGCCACACATTGTATTTTTATAGGTATATTTACTAACCAGAGGATCATAAATGTATGCTGAGCAACTAAATTGAAAGGAATCTATGTAACATTAACACAAAATGGTGATGGGTATCAAGAGTTAAATTAATTAGTTCATTAATGTGATTAATTGAATTATATAGAAAAGCTTTTGCAACATAAATTATTATTATAAATAAAACAAATGCGTGGGAGTAATTACTGCCCGAAATTTACGCATGTAAAACTGTAATTTTAATTATATTGTTATTATCTATTGACCTGTAATGATGTTTTGAAATCATTACCAAATTGTAAGCTGTGGAGTTTCTTTCGCCATTTCTTCTCCATCTCAGCATAATAATAATTATTTCGACCCGAAATGGTGGTAGGGTTTTGACGATTTAAAAGTACTTAGCAAAGTCCATTTAAATAAAGAGCTTTTTCATTTTCATTTTCATTAACACAATTTTTAATATAACGTAAGATATCATCTCAAAATCAATAAGTTGAATTCAAAAGGACCGGCTAAGTAATCTACCACATATTTATTCGAAGCCTCGGTTCTAGAACAATAAAATCCCAAGTGAACTTGAAATAAGATAAGCGTAAACAATTCTCAAAACCCAATCCAATCGAGTAAGCATCGAGAACCCGTGATAGCTCTTCAAACAGACGCCTCTGCACTGGGTAAAATAATCGACTTTAAGTTAGTCTCGGCAAATTCATTTATTTAATTAAAGAGCCCGAAAGTTGGAAGAGTTGGACTCGCAAACTAATCACTCTCAGAGAATTGTGGCCTTCCTTATCTTAATTGGGCCAAGATGGCGTCCAATGAAAACAAAATATTCGGCTAGTCCCTTTGAAATGGAGAGCGCTAGTTTTTAAATGTCAAATGAAAAAAATTTCGACTTGTCAACTACTCATTAATAATGGAATAATTTTATTTTTGCGTTTACAAACGCGTAAATATTAATACTAGAAAAATGCACTGAAAAAATTCGACTTGCCTCAGGCGGGACTCGAACCCGCATCTTCCACAATCCGGGCGGTTCGGATGATGATCATTAAGAAATAGCAGTTGTCCAAACGAACCACCACTGTCGTTAAATAAAAGTTGATTCACAAAATAATGTACCAAAATAAATTACTGTGTGAGTGATTCACATGCACGGGTAAAAACCGTTATCTAACAGTAGAAACAACTGCGTCTTAATTTTAATAGCATTCAAAATATTAACAAAGGAACAACGTCGACAAATGACGTCATAAGAAGCGATAATGTATTTAGCTTCATCAAATTCGTTGTGTTCATGGTCGTATCTAATTCAGTTGGAAGAACGTTTCTTCTTATAGGTTAGCAGAGTTTTACAAGCCGCCATTTCTGGTCTCTGACTTTGTTTTTACGTCTGCTATGTTCTGACAGCAGCGAGGACCACCAGCATAACGTGCCTTCTGACGCACGTAGGAAAATATACTGTGCGTTGTGAATTTAAGAAGAATTTTTCTTCCGCGTACGCTTCGGTTGTGGAATGAACTCCCTGTCGAGGTTCTCCCTATGGTCTACAATAAGGGCTTCTTCATGAAAGGCACCAAAAAGTTTCTGCTAGGTCGCCACGCACGTGTATTGCAAGTCTGCATAGGCTGTGGTGACAGCTTGCCATCAGACGGATCATATGCTTGCTTACTGTTCGGGATGAATAATAATCATACACGGTTCGGTGCACGCGCACTCGTTAGACGTAAGTCATAGCTAATAGCGTTAAGTTCGTAAGATAGATAAGTTAATTTCAATTTCGTTTTATATCTCTTGGTTTTAATCCTTATGTGTCTTTTATGTTTTAATAGTTAGCTAGATAGGTTGTCTTTATTGTGTAATCGTTAAATTGATAGTATATAATGTGTTTTAATAAGATATAGCGATTTTAGTGCTCAGATAGGCTTAGTACATAGGTTATAGTTAGCTTGTAATAAGTGTCTTATATACTTGCATTTTTTATGGTTTGTTTGATTATATTTTGTTTTATTAGATAGTTAGGCATCGAATAATGATAGTTAGGTCTCCTTAGGTAGTAATATAGTAATTTCAATGTTTTTATGTTTGTTAGAATAGTGTTTTTATAGTACATTTTTATTATGTCTCTTGTGTTCTACAGTCCATAACTTTCGAAGTATTATAGTTAGGTAGGGGATTTTGGTAATAAAATGTTCGTCTTGGCATTAGTTTCATTCCCTAACCACAAGAAAGGTCTAGGTCTTAAACTTAGACCTACAGAGACCTAAAAATAGGAAAAGTAGATATTGGAAAGTAGGGGTCTCTGACACTTATAATAGTGATATCTTTGTGACCAATAGGTCTATATAGGAGATATGTATATCATTTTAAAGGTCTCAAAAAGGCCTATCTAAGCATGTATATCGAATCTAGGTCTCAATTATAGTCTAAGACTTAATTGTAAAAATATTACAAATTGATAATAAAAGTATACGGCTAAGTAGGGTACGGTGTCGGCTCTCCTTACAGTATAGCCTCGTTCGAGGGAGGTCGCGACTATTTGCCTCTCGCTCTAAAGGTCCCGCTCTCGCACGCTCTATAAATTTAGACGGTTTGCGAGCTAGGGCATTCATTACGCTCCGGAACATAGAAGAAATAGGAACAGGAAGAACTCTCTCCGCTGACACCCTGCCCTACCTGACCCTGGTTACCAACATAGAAGATTTGTTTTACTTCAAGATCCCAGCCCTCCGACCTCACGCAATCCCAGCATAGTTACATGTGCCCACGCCGTACAACCCGCACATTTATGGTCCTTCGAGCCGGATCGTCGTGAGCGAAGAGAAGAATATATTGTTGAAGATTTTGAAGAATAGAAAATGCCAGTAACCAGGAGTGTCAGTGGAAAGAGAGGGGGGCGTAATGAATCGGGGGCCGACAATACCGTTAGGGAAGATGTTCCAGCGGTGTCACGTAGCAACATTGTCCCCGCGAATGAAGATCGCATTATAGAAGACACGACGCCTACCGCCGCCGCCACGATGTCCGTCGCCGCCGCCGTACCGTCGCCGTCACCGTCAAGATCGTCGAGGTCGCCGCCGCCGTCGCAACCACGAACGATCGTCCCGCCAGCATCGAAGAAAAGCAGCACGCCTTCCCGCCGAGCACGTGTCGCGAAGGCTAAGGAAGAACTTTTGCGTCTGCAAGTGGAGCTGGCACAAGCACGCCTGTCAAGAATAGAAGCCGAAGACAGCGAAGAAGATGAAGAATATGAAGAATCGAAGATAAGCGACTCCGAAACTATTGATCGCGTCCAGTCCTGGCTCGACGAGAGCCGCCCGCCAGCGTTGGACAACGAGTCGCCCGCCGAAGCGTCGCCGACGTCACCGCCGCACGTCGCGCGACGCGACGGCGCCACCGCGAACGTATCGCAGCCGCCGCCAGTATTAGCGGCATACTTAGAAAAAGGAAGCAAGAAGCAACAAGCTCCTATTGAAGAGAATAATGAAGATAGAATTAAAGAAAAGAAAAGTGAAGAAAAGCAAGACTTCGTCAAGAATAGCAAGTCGCCACCAGTACAGAAGCAACAATGTACACCGAAGTCTGACATCGCGGAACTAGCAGCAGCAATCACTACAGCAGTCAAGTCATCGCAGCAACCATCGAGACACCTCACGGAGCTACCATACTTCGCCGGCGCACATCAAGAATGGTTATCGTTTAGAGCAGCATACTTCGAGACTGCGGGCCTTCTCACCGACATCGAAAACTCCGCCCGCCTACGTCGAGCACTGAAGGGGAAAGCACGCGAAGCCGTCGAGAACCTGCTGATCCACCACACCTGCCCGGGGGAGATAGTGAAGACGCTGGAAGCACGTTTTGGTCGTCCCGACAGCATAGCATCAACGGAACTCGAGCGCCTCAAGAATCTACCGAAGCCAGCTGACACGCCGAGGGACATCTGCATCTTCGCCAGCCGTGTCTCCAACATCGTCGCAGCACTCAAGGCGCTCAAGAAGATCCACTACCTGTACAGCCCGGAGACCTCGAGGATCACAATAGAGAAGCTGCCGCCTACGCTACGCTACAGATGGTTCGACTTCGCCGCCACGCAGCCAGATGGGGAGCCCGATCTACTTCGCATATCAAGATTTCTCAACAGAGAAGCGGAGATCTGCGGTCCGTATGCACAGCCGGAGGCCGTCTCGACATCGACGCCGTATGAAAGGAAGACAGAAAACAACACACGTCGTCCACAACGAGCCTTCACTACGACTGCACCGAAGATACACATGTGCCCGATCTGCGAAGCTGTACCTCATCACAAGCCAGAAGACTGCGCAAAGTTTAAGAAGAGCGACACCGAGAAGAGATGGGACTGGGCGAAGGAGTACAGGCTGTGCTTCCGATGCCTGCGGCCCAGGACGAAGGAACATCACTGCAAGACGACAGCGTGCGGTGAAGAAGGCTGCAAGTACACTCATCACCGACTGCTGCATCACAAGAGAGAAGCACCCAAGAAGATAGAAGCAAGAATAGAAGAGAAAGAAGCCGTCGCCTCAACGTGGACATCGAGGAGGAGCAAGGCTTATCTCAAGATAGTTCCCGTGCGCGTCATTGGACCGGCGGGAGAAGAAGACACCTGGGCGCTGCTCGACGACGGGTCCACCGTAACATTGATCGACGCCGACCTCGCCAAGCAAGTCGGCGCCAAGGGCCCCGTAGATCCGCTGCACATCGAAGCCATATCGAA
This sequence comes from Elophila nymphaeata, assembly GCA_955850985.1. NCBI lineage: Eukaryota > Metazoa > Arthropoda > Insecta > Lepidoptera > Crambidae > Elophila > Elophila nymphaeata. Next base: position 6,284,623 of record OY039090.1, read on the forward strand.
CATGGAGCTGAAGGCCTACCAGTCTCGTCGAGCGACAATCACACTCCAGGGTGCCGAAGTATCACACAACATCAAGGCAAGAACAATGAACAACCTACAACTGTCGCCGCAGCGGGTCATCGAACAAGACATAGAAGAATGTGAACATCTGCAAGATTTGAAGAATCTACTAGCAACACAGAAGGCAGCTACACCGAAGATACTAATTGGGCAAGACAATTGGCAGCTGCTGTTAGCCGAAGAAATAAGAAAGGGACGCCGCGACCAGCCGGTCGCATCGTACACGCCGCTGGGGTGGGTGCTACATGGGGCGCACACTCGTGCGCTGGGGCAACGCGTCAACTACATCGCGTACACGAAGAATGACGACAATATAGAAGAAATGATGAAGCAACATTTCGCCATCGACAGCCTCCTCATCCAACCGAAGCGCCCACACAACGATCCTGAGCAGCAAGCGGCAAGAATAATGGAAGAAAGTACACGCCGACGTGAAGACGGTCACTTCGAGACGGCGTTACTATGGAAGAAAAATAGTCCCGACATGCCAAACAACTACGAGAATTCACTACGAAGACTCCAGCTAGTAGAGAAGAAGTTAGAGAAGAATCCCGATATCAAGCAGAAGTACCACGAGCAGATGACGTCACTAACAGCGAAGGGTTACGCAGAACCCGCACCGACTACAATAGAAGAAAGAAGAACCTGGTACCTCCCGCACTTCGCCGTCTTCAACGCCATGAAGCCGGACAAAGTACGCATCGTCCACGACGCAGCCGCCAAGACTGGGGGGACCTCGCTCAACGATCAGCTGCTGACCGGCCCGGACCTACTACAGAGCCTTCCGGGGGTACTTATGCGCTTCAGGCGACACCCGATTGCCGTCACTGCAGACATCGGTGAAATGTTCATGCAGATAAAAATTCGTGAAGAGGATCGGGACGCCCTTCGTTACATATGGAGAGAAGACAGTAACGAAACGCCGAAACAATATAGAATGACGTCACTAATCTTCGGTGCAACATGTTCGCCGTCCATCGCAATATACGTGAAGAACAAGAACGCGAGAAGATATGAACAAACACACCCGGATGCCGTAGCCGCCATCATACGAAACCACTACGTAGATGACTACATCGACAGCTACAAAACAGAAGAGGACGCCATCAAGATAGCAAAAGAAGTTCGCGACATACACAAAGAAGCTCACTTCGAGTTGAAGAAATGGGGGTCAAATTCGTGCGCCGTACTGCAAGCCATCGAAGAAACCGAAAACACGACGACGAAGCTACTGAATGAAGACACGCAGGGGGAGCGACTGCTAGGACTGGTGTGGAGGTCACGCGCAGACGAACTGAGGTTCAATCTGGACCTGACAAGAATACCTGAAGAAATGCTGCGACGCGACGCGCCCACCAAACGAGAAGCCTTGAAGATAGTCATGTCATTGTATGACCCGCTCGGTCTAGCTTCGCCGGTCACAGTACGAGCGAAACAGCTGCTACAAGAAGTATGGCGCAGGGGAACTGATTGGGACGACGCCATAGATGAAGACCTCGCCGCCAGCTGGAGGGAATGGATGACGCACCTGAAGAACCTACGAGACGTCGCGTTGCCACGGTGCTACCTTCACTACAGCGACGCGGTCAACCTACAACTACACACGCTCGTCGACGCAAGCGAAGCTGCATACACCGCGGCACTATACTGGCGCGCGGTCACCACAGACGGACGCGTGAGCGTCACCCTCATCACGGCGAAGGCGAGAGTCGCCCCACTGAAGCTTACATCGATACCACGCCTCGAACTCCAAGCGGCCGTCATGGGCAGCCGCATGGCAGCAGCTGTCATCGAAGAACACGACAGGAAACCAGACTCGAAAACATTTTGGACCGACAGCAAGACGGTGCTCGCCTGGCTGAAGACAGGGTCGCGATCGTACAAGCCATTCGTCGCCCACCGCATCGCCGCCATCGAAGAAAACGACTCCGTGAACGAATGGCGATGGGTACCAACGAAAATGAACGTGGCAGACGACGCGACGCGCGACGTTCCCAACAACTTCGGCAGCACACATAGATGGTACACCGGTCCGGACTTCCTGTACGAAGAAGAATCATCATGGCCCGCAGAGAAAATAATCGACAGCATAGAAAATACGGGGGAAGAAAAATGTACCTACGCGCGTCATCAAACATACAAAATAGAAGAAGGCATCCCGGGCGCAACACGTTTCTCGAAGTGGGAAAGATTACTTAGAGCAACCGCGAGAGTGCTACAGTTCATCGAACTCTGTCGACCGCAGCGAACATACTACAAAAGAACAAAGAAGAACGAAGAAGAAGATCCGGAGTGGAATAAGAACAAAGAAGACATAAACCGGCTTCCAAAAAAGAAGAAAGAAGTGCAAGAAGACAAGTACAGAAAAATCGACGCCGCACTGCTACAAAAAGCAGAATTATTAATAGTTCGAGCAAGCCAGGAGAGGTCATTCAACGCCGACATCGAAAAACTACAACGGGGACACCCTGTATCAACGACGAGCCGACTCCGCACGCTACGAGTCAAGTACGTGGACGGGGTCATTGAACTCGACAGCCGCATCAACCTCGCCAACAACATAGAACAACGAAAAACTCCGCCAATACTCGACGGCAACGAAGAAAGCACGAAGCTGTGGATAGAATACACACATAGACAGCTGTTACACGCCGGCGTCGAAACAACGATCAACGAGTGCAGACAACACTACTGGGTACTGCGGCTGCGACCGGTGACGCGGGCAATAGTACACGCTTGCTTACCGTGTCGCATCAGAAGAAACACTCCACCAAGACCGTCGACGGGAAACCACCCAGCATGCCGCCTGGCTCACCACGAGCGGCCATTCAGTCACGTCGGGGTGGACTACTTCGGCCCACTGACGGTCACCGTGGGGCGAAGAAACGAAAAAAGATACGTGGCCATCTTCACGTGTCTCACCACCAGAGCCGTCCACCTGGAGCCAGCAGCCACCCTCAGTACAGACTCTGCAGTAATGGCACTCCGCCGGCTGATAGCCAGGCGTGGCTGTCCCACCGAGATCTGGTCCGACAACGGGACCAACCTACGCGGCGCGGACCGAGAATTAAGAAGATCGATCGACAACGCCACCGAAGACGAGGCCACCAAGAAGAAAATCCAGTGGCGGTACATACCACCAGGGGCGCCATTCATGGGAGGCGCATGGGAGCGCCTCGTCCGGGCGGTGAAAACCGCGCTCGCAGCCACCGAACAACCACGTCACCCCACAGACGAAGTCCTGCACACGCTACTCACAGAGGCCGAGTACACCGTCAACAGTCGGCCCCTCACCCACGTCTCCGTGCATCACGACGACCTGGAGGCACTCACCCCGAACCACTTCCTTCTCGGGGGCACAGCACGCATACCCTCACCAGGCGTCTTCGACGACAAGGACCTCATCGGCCGCGCGCAGTGGCGCGCCTCACAGCGTCTCGCCGACATATTTTGGGCGAGATGGCTACGCGAGTACCTGCCCGAGCTACAACACCGGCGGGAGCCCTACGGACGGGGGCCCGCGCTCAAGACAGGCGACGTGGTACTCATCGTAGACAACACCCTACCACGCAACACATGGCCACGAGGTGTAGTAACGGCGACATACCCGGGACCAGACGGCATCGTACGAGCGGCGGACGTGCGGACCAAAGGCGGCATCCTACGGCGACCTACCAAGAAGCTCGTCATCATCACCACAGCGGCACCGAGCACCCTCACCGAAGAAGAATGCAACGTCTCGACTGCGGCGGCGAGTCGTTGCACGGCGGGAGAATGTTCGGGATGAATAATAATCATACACGGTTCGGTGCACGCGCACTCGTTAGACGTAAGTCATAGCTAATAGCGTTAAGTTCGTAAGATAGATAAGTTAATTTCAATTTCGTTTTATATCTCTTGGTTTTAATCCTTATGTGTCTTTTATGTTTTAATAGTTAGCTAGATAGGTTGTCTTTATTGTGTAATCGTTAAATTGATAGTATATAATGTGTTTTAATAAGATATAGCGATTTTAGTGCTCAGATAGGCTTAGTACATAGGTTATAGTTAGCTTGTAATAAGTGTCTTATATACTTGCATTTTTTATGGTTTGTTTGATTATATTTTGTTTTATTAGATAGTTAGGCATCGAATAATGATAGTTAGGTCTCCTTAGGTAGTAATATAGTAATTTCAATGTTTTTATGTTTGTTAGAATAGTGTTTTTATAGTACATTTTTATTATGTCTCTTGTGTTCTACAGTCCATAACTTTCGAAGTATTATAGTTAGGTAGGGGATTTTGGTAATAAAATGTTCGTCTTGGCATTAGTTTCATTCCCTAACCACAAGAAAGGTCTAGGTCTTAAACTTAGACCTACAGAGACCTAAAAATAGGAAAAGTAGATATTGGAAAGTAGGGGTCTCTGACACTTATAATAGTGATATCTTTGTGACCAATAGGTCTATATAGGAGATATGTATATCATTTTAAAGGTCTCAAAAAGGCCTATCTAAGCATGTATATCGAATCTAGGTCTCAATTATAGTCTAAGACTTAATTGTAAAAATATTACAAATTGATAATAAAAGTATACGGCTAAGTAGGGTACGGTGTCGGCTCTCCTTACAGTATAGCCTCGTTCGAGGGAGGTCGCGACTATTTGCCTCTCGCTCTAAAGGTCCCGCTCTCGCACGCTCTATAAATTTAGACGGTTTGCGAGCTAGGGCATTCATTACGCTCCGGAACATAGAAGAAATAGGAACAGGAAGAACTCTCTCCGCTGACACCCTGCCCTACCTGACCCTGGTTACCAACATAGAAGATTTGTTTTACTTCAAGATCCCAGCCCTCCGACCTCACGCAATCCCAGCATAGTTACATGTGCCCACGCCGTACAACCCGCACACTTACCACCAATTTGGTACAAAAAAGAAATCACGATCTTAATCCCAAAAGGGTTTTTTTTCTTTTATTTAGGATTACAAACAATTACACACTGTGTTATAAATACAGCTTCTTACAAAAAAGTATTACTCAGAGTGCATTCAGCACCGCAATCCTCAGATTCTTGTATATGTTACCGGCTAAACCCGATTTTAGGATAAACTACTTTTTTCTAGGCCAAACCAGTTCACTAATCTATCACTCAACCATGTAGGTGCATAAAACACAAGACTCTCCCAAAAAACTGTGCACTCCGCCTGGTCATAAAAAAAATAACCCTAACCTTCCCATCACTCAGCCATGGTAGATTCTAAATCGCTTATTAGGACTAATTGGTTTGGCATAGGAAAAACTAGGTTGTCCTAAAATCGGGTTTAGCCGGTAACATATACAAATAAAAGCACAGTATTAACCGCAAAAATCATATTTTTACATAAAATTAACCTAATGACATATCGTAATCAAAAATACTTACAAATCGAATAAAAAAGTAAAAAAAGTTATAATTATATTTATAGTTCCCTATTTAAGCAAATTAGTAGCAGTATGTTTAAGTTTTTTTTATTATTATTTTCTTACGCATACCTTATTGCACCCGCTTATCTACGTGTATAGATAATTATTATAGCTTACTTACTATTGTATTTCTGTGTTGGGTTGAGTAGAACCTGCAATATTTGGTTACACATAAAGCCACATATAGTGCTTCAAAGCCTACATAAAATGGGAATTAAACCCAGTAAAAAAGAAACATCCAGTAAACGAGAATACGCTTTAAATCACTTCAGCAAGCCGGGTAAATATTGTTTCGAAAATTTCTAACTTTGTAGTTAATGGCTAAAATAAATTTTAACACGAGATCCAATTTTTTGTTAAGTAATAGTCAGGTTTTCGCCATTCACGTTATCTAGGTCACTTACAAATTCTGGGATGTTGCGATATTCCCTACAAATTTCATATATCCCAGCAAGATTTTCCTCCGGGATATATCAGAGTGTCCATTCCAAAACCTATTAGAGGCAGCTCTCACGGCTCAGCGAAAACGTCACAAATCTAATTCTGTGTCCGTCGGACAAATCCGTACATAAATCCGTGTAAAAAGATTTATGAAAAACTACAAGTTTTTGCAGAAAAAACGAAATAGGCGCCAAAATACGATAAGCTTCTGACGTGACCGAACAGTTTTGTATCAATGCTACAAGTGTGAGTTTTATGTCATTGGTAACTACGACGGAAATTGAGTGTTCACAACATATAAAATGTTGTTGTTTGTTGTCATAAAAACACATTACTACGATTTTTGTGGAACGACTGAATGTGTCATTTGAAAAATCCTTGTCCTTATTCGCAATGGATCATAGATACTGTTAACGTGTCTTTATTTTAGTGACTTTTTGGCGTCGTCGTTACTAAAGTACAAGGGGTTTCTCCAGAGTTATTGTTGAAAAACACGTGTTGAGAGGCTCCTTTTTTAACTCAATCTACCGTACAGTTTATTGGAGTTTACTCCTTAAGAATCGATTTGCATATATAAGGGGCCGGTATGAGAAAAATGTGAGGAGTAAAATCTATCGATGAATGACCTCGAATGACCTCGTTACGTTTTTGGTGCGCATCCTATGTCGCGCAACTTTCTAATTGTCAAAACACGGATGACAGCAGGTGCGCCATCTCACCTGTCTCGCAGTAAACTCCAGTCGTACGTCGGAGCTGACACACACAATTTTTTTTATTCATTTAAACTTTATTGTACACAAAAGGATACAAATGGCGGACTTGATGCCGTAAGGCATTCTCTACCAGTCAACCGGAAAGCTGGGTACAGAAATATCAATAGGCGGTGCAAACAGTTATCTGTTACTATAATATTTGACATTGGCGAAATGCGTAATCTTTATGTGTCGCGATCGCCATTTAAATAAAAGGAAGAAAAGAAGAATTAAGTACAAAATTTTTAATATTTTCCATATGAATATTGAGGCCACTTATAATGATGCAAAGTCAATAATCAACCATGCGTATAGTATCGACTAGTGTTTAGGATAATTCAATTACAACTACTTTAGCTGCAGTTTGCGGAAAACTGTTAACTGACTCGACTGGTCGCCATAGACATTTGAAATCCGATACGCATTTTCAATAGCCCGGATCCCGTGTTGTGTTGTAATGCTCTCTGATGTGTGGCTGGCGAACTAATATCACATTTCTTTATTAAATTGCAAATAGTGAAACAATAAGTCTTTATAAAAAAATGTGATCAATAATTCTAAATGACTGTTTTGTTTTCCAAACAAACAAAAAATACTCTATAATAATCTAATAAAATAATCTTCTGACGATATTTTTAGTCAATACACTGCCTCTGACGAGTCACAACACAACACTGGCGCGTGCATATTTGCCTGACGCGACAGTTCCCCCACCTTCCTCACCCCTCCTATCAACTATTCAACAGAATGAATCACGACAGAGTAATGTAAATATCACCATAGCATTTATATATATAACTGACACTGCTCTGACGCGTCACGACAGACGGCATCAAGCAAATGTAACTCCGGCATTGTATACACACAAATACTTTCGAAAGAGAATATCGTGACAATGAAACCCGCATGTAAATCTGTTCAGTATTAGTTCTTGAGATTAGCACAGTTGTACAGACAGACAAAGGAATAGAATTTCATTTCAGAAATAGCAATCATTTTAACTGCTTTTGAGAGGTCAATGATATCCAAAAGCCTTTACCAGACATACATTTAATTACAAATTGTTAATGAATTGTGAAATGTTTATTAATAGGTAATAAATCCTTATCGTGGTCTGACACTTCACATTTGATTAAATATAGGGTACAGCCTTTTTTATTTTATAATTCAATTTTCTATCCATTTACCTAAATGAACTGAAAATATAATAACAATAATTATCATAATAGAACATAAAATACGGCTTAGGTGGCTACTGGACCATAAAAATCTCGACCTCCGGCGGAGTTGCCTATTGCCTAAAAATGGTAGTGGTCAGGTCGGCCACTGGGTAGGTTAGGGTTAGCGTTATTTTTTTGGAGTTTACTCCTTAAGAATCGATTTTACAGGGTGTAAAAGACATGAACAGTCTAACGAGAACCATGTATTCTGCTCACCATCACAACATTTTTTTTCCTTTAGACTGTACCTGGGAAATTGATAGTTACGATTTTATTGAAGGTCAGTCATAATTTTTTTTTTCATTTTTTTATGAAAACGTATTCTATACGTTATTTCTTCATTATTGTCCAAAGAAACATTATCATTTTCTTTAGTATTTCATAACAAAACATGGCTTCAAAACGTTAGCGTTCAATGAAGCTCACTCGATGCGCACTAACGAACGGGGCCGCCGTCTGGCAAAATTATCGCGGTTTTGCGAGTTGCGTGCGAGTTGAGCCCTTTACATTGCGCGGTACAATTTGCAATTTTTTTTAACACCAAAAAATAAAAATCATTTCCCAGCAATATTTTTTATGAAATATGTCTTATTTTGATGTATAGAATACATGGTTCTCGTTTGACTGTTCATGTCTTTTACACCCAGTATCAGGAACCCGGTATGAGAAAAATGTGAGGAGTAAAATCTATCGATGAATGACCTCGTTACGTTTTTGAAGGTCAAAGTCATAGTTGGTACGCAACTTTCTAATTGTCAAAACACGGATGACAGCAGGTGCGCTTTCTCACCTGTCTCGGAGTAAACTCCAGTCGTGCGTCGGAGCTGACACACACAATTTTTTTTTTGACCAGACGGAGTGCACTCTTTTTGGGAGATTCTAGTGTTTTATGCAACCTACATGGCAGAGAAGAGAAGTGCATTCCGCCTGGTCATAAAAAAATAACCCTAACCTACCCAGTGGCCGACCTGACCACCACCATTTTTAGGCAATAGGCAACTTAGCCGGAGGTCGAGATTGTTATGGTCCAGTAGCCACCTAAGCCTAAAATACTTGATATAACTACATCACTTATGGATCACTATAACTTTTAAGGCCTGTTCAGATTACAGCAGTATTTGCTACCGCCGTTGGTAGCGCTGCGGTATGTAGTATTCTCACTGTTCAAACATAATTTAGCACTATCTGCGAAACTTCAAACAAATTTCCGGCGGGATGAGTTAAGCAATCGAGCGAAGTCCAAAACCGCATCGATTGCTGACTACGCAGCAGATGCATCTTTATTATAATTAGTAAATAAACTAATTTAGCAATAAGCCATTTTAATTAATATTATAACTTGTACTCAGTCTTGTAGTAACGCTCTAAGAATAAACTTGTATTTTTAATTAAATAAATTATTTTTTTTATAATAATTTCGCCCGCCGTAACTTAACTGGCGCAGTCGGTAGGATCGCGGCACTCATCTCGAATAAAACTCTTCGGTAAAAGAGTGAACGTTTCCGAGCGTTACCCTCGCGATCCGATAATAGAACCTACGTACGGCGGCTATCTCGCGGGAGTTCTGGAGAATTAGAAGTCCTGCTGTTCTACAAGACCCGGCTGGAGATGCAGAGATTACTTGGGTAAGTGCTTATTGTTTTCCCAGTTTCCTTTGCTCTATTTCCTGTCGTTATTTATTTTAATATATTTTCGTATGTTTTGTGCTAAAATCGCCATTATTATACTTAGATTATTCCTTTAGCTAGAATCGCGATAGGAAATTTGTTTACAACGTCTGAGCGTTAACGAACAATAGATAGATCATATTACCTACGTGTTTACTACGTCATATTGGAACCAATTAGTAAAGTTATTAAATTAATGAATGAAGATATCTATTTATAGCCTTAACATACATATAGTTGAGCCCTGCTTTGCTCGTCTTAGATCTTACTTATTATCTAGTTAATTTAGTTAAAGGGCCATATAAGATCATTCATCTACACCCTAACAATGTGGCTGAGATCATAGGTAGCCACCCAAATTCTAAGTCTATTAGGGTACATTATAAGCTCTTACGAAGGCCGCACCTTGTTCCAGGGTCCTCCTCACAGGAGCCTTCGTGCTCAACGCAGCCGCCGAATTGACATTTACCCCTGTTGACAATGTTAACGGTATTCTGTTGCTGAAACAAGGTCAAATCCTAAAACAGGTGGATACTTTTAGTCTGGCTTGTGTCTATAATGTAACCTATATTCATGAAGTATCTCTAAAATTAATAGCTCTTTATGTTAACACAAAAGAAGCTGAAAATAATGAGGATTTACATAGAACTTATAAGGATCAAATAGAACATAGTTTAAATTTAATAAGTAAGAAGATTATTTTTATAGCACCGCAACATCGAGTAAGACGTGGTATTATTAACGGATTAGGTTCAATTGTGAAAGCAATTACGGGTAACTTAGATCACGAAGATGCTCTAAAGTTTGAAAAGGAAATAGCTAGCTTAAAAAGTTCAGTCTACAACATTAGAACATCAGAGAAAAGGACGTTATACTTGGCAGAAAATACAATCAAAGAGTTTAGTAATCAAATAAAGAAATTAAGTATAAATCAAAATAAATTAGTTGAGATGTTAACAAATACCACTACTAGTAATAACTTAATGATAGATCAAATGCACTTTTTAGATTTATATATTCAGATTAATCTTAGCTTACAGTTAGTTTTAGATAAGTTAGTAATCTTAGAAGATGCAATGACGTTCGCTCAGTTAGGTGTAATGCATCCTAGTATCATACCTCCTCATAACTTGATAGACGAATTACAAAATATGCAGAAATTGCATTCACTTACCCCCGTTGATACGGTTAACATGAGGAACCTTTATAAAATAGAACAATCAATTAGTGTTAAAGCTTACAGCACAGAACATACGCTAACATTTATACTTGAGATCCCATCCATTGACAACAACCTGTATGACCTTATCCACATCTTCTCAATTCCTGATAAACAAAACCTTACCATTATTCCAAAATCCAAATACCTCATACTGGGAAACGATGAGTACGCATACCTAGAAGAAAGCTGCAAGAAGATCACCCAGAACGCACAGCTATGCCCTTCACTGAACACCCAGCCCATGGAGAAGACAGATGACTGCGTAATATCCCTGATAAAACATCAAGAAACAAGCTGCATAAAGGCAAGAATGAATCTGAAGCAAGGAAAGGTGCAGAAACTCCAAGACAACAAGTGGTTATTAATACTGAATGAAGAAACTACCCTGAAGACACGATGTGGACCGAAGTCTGACTATAGGAGAGTAGCAGGAATCTATATAGCTAGCATCTCAAGTGATTGTCAAATAGACATCTTGAATAGAACACTCAAAAGTAATATAAACACCATATCCATAGATGAAATCATCCCATTACCGATCCAGAGGTTCAACCCAACAGACAGCATACGTTACAACCTACAGCTTGAAGACATCTCCTTGGACAGCATCCATGAACTGGTAGACCGAGCACAAGACATTCAAGATAACAATGACATGGATTGGACATTCGTTATGGCAACACCGAGTTGGTCGTCAGTAGGACTCTACCTCATCCTCATAACAGTTATCGTCTGGAAGCTGCATCAATGGAGACAACACCGACCTAGACAAGATACAGAACGTACCGAGGACGCTACGGGAAGCTGCGGGACGCGCTTCCAACTTAGGGAGGGAGGAGTTAAGCAATCGAGCGAAGTCCAAAACCGCATCGATTGCTGACTACGCAGCAGATGCATCTTTATTATAATTAGTAAATAAGCTAATTTAGCAATAAGCCATTTTAATTAATATTATAACTTGTACTCAGTCTTGTAGTAACGCTCTAAGAATAAACTTGTATTTTTAATTAAATAAATTATTTTTTTTATAATAATTTCGCCCGCCGTAACTTAACTGATGTCGCTTGATTTTTCGCTACTTACGGCTGTAGCGAATACCACTTTAATCTGAATAGGCCTTTATTCTAATAATTCTGATGAATAGGTTGAAAAATAATTCATCATCATCATCACAGTCTTTATAATTCGACCCACTGCTAATTAAGGCCGGCGGGGTTATGGAAGATGGGCTCTAACGCAATCATGGATTACTATGACCAATTATCTGAAAGCTGGTTTCAAAAATTTCATTAATCACACCCTAACCTCTAATGCAATTTCTCTAAAACTGAGCCACTAGTAAGTCATCAAGATAAATGAACATCTAAGCGGTTGCTCAGGAAGCATGTGCCCGGAGAATACATACACATACCCGGCGCATTCGTCCGTCCGTACGGGCATAAATCAACGCAAGACGGAAAACAGCCGCAATAAATCCAGGACTGGACACGAAATATTCATGAGAACACTACTCGGGGTTCTAGAATCAAGCGGGATACGTGACCGGGAATTGATTGTAAAAAATGTGAGCGAGTTTATTTGATCGACGATTTTAAGTTGTAATTGAGCACAGTCAGTAATAGCAGTCGTAATAAACTGAGAGAGAGGTTGAAAGAAGATATTGCGAAGAGAATTAAGAAAGGGATCTTAAATTAAGATCCTTTTCTTATGATTGAAATTGATACCAAATCAAATAGAAATGAAAAACATGGGAAAAAATCCTGTCATGGATAAGTGCTGAGGCGGAACCCGCGGCCTTTCGCTATCCGGGCGACTGCTGTTCCAACTGAGCTACACAGGACTGTTTGAGCACGACGAATTTAGCCATGTCTTTCGTTTTTCATTACATCATCAAGCCGACGTATGCCTAACAATGTTGCAGATTTTACATCTTTAACACCCGATGAGATATTTTTACAAATACCGTCGATCAGTTAAGTTAGACATTTTTGATATTTTTTGAACTATTGTTTTTTTTTTTCAAAAAAAAAGCAATATCCATTTCTTAATTCTAAGATCAGCTAAGAAGAAAGGGATTCTCAAACAAAGGATTTGTGAAAGTATATTGATGAACAGGTTATATGAATCGGAAGTAAACGAAGATGCGTGGAAGACCTAGACGAACTTTTATCGATCAAATCGAAGACGTCTTAAAAAGGTCTGGTCAAAACTACTCGAAACCGTCGAGCCTGTATAAGGACTGTAATGAAAGTAAATGAAGCGAAAGAAATATGTAAGGGAAAGTGGAAACAATTTTGATCTCTGCCTACCCCTATGGGAAAAAGGCGTGACTGTATGTATGTTTGTAATAAACTAGTCATGTAGAAACCCTGTAACTATGACATCTTTCTAGGTGGTAGACCCATATGTAGGGTCGTCTGGGTAGGTACAACCGCCTTTCTTATTTCTGCCGTGAAGCAGTTCGCTGTGTTTCGGATTGATGGGAAAGGTAGCCAGTGTAATTACTGGGCATGGAGGGCATATCATCTTAGTCCCCAGGGTGGCATACGCACTTGCGGTGTTAAGTGATTTACACTTAATATTGCAAGTGTCAAAAAAAAAACTTCTTCAGTAAAGTATTTCTTTCTTCTGGACGACCGCTCTATCTTAGTGAAAACATTATCTCATTTAATTAACATTAACATTAGCCTAATCTGTTCCCAATTCTATTTGGGGTCGTCGTAATATGTTTTTGTCTTCCGTCTTTTTTGATCAGCCGTCATCTCAATATTATCATCTTCTTTGTCACAATCATTGGCTGCTTCACATAGAACAGTACGCATTGTGTCTTATGTTGCAAGCGTCAGTACGACTCATACCTAAAGATGTGTTAGCTCTTAGAAATCAGCGACAACTTCACACCATCAACTCATAGAAAGTCTCAGAAATCCACTTAAATTTTTCTTTAGAATGAAATAAAAAATTCTACATACTACAGTGACTACTAAATATTAGTTAACCATATGCCCTGCTAAATATGAGTGAACCATATTCCCTACTAAATATTAGTGAACCATATGCCTACGCTCTTGTTGTATTTTTTTTATAAAAATCAAGCAAAGACTCCTTTCCGAGTACGAGAGAAAATGTAAGAGCCGTTGTAGCCACCCTCGTCTTTCTGACCTGCAAGCTGCTTCTTCATGTCTCAATTTCACCCTAACCTCTGAATGATGTGACCCATGAATATAAGAAGGATGGTAGCATAAATTAAAGACACATACATACTGAGTAAAGCCCAAAATTACACTTTTCCATTTTGAACAACCGTATTATATTGAAACAGGAGCTATTTTCAAAGCACTGTCTGTTTCTGACTGTAATTTACATAAATGTCACCGTAGTCTAAGGCGGAATTACGAAGTCAATTCAAACTTTTGAACGCAGCTCGCTTTTGCGTACATGTTGGTCCAACTTTCTAATAGCGGAAATGGCTTGACTATTTCTAATACTAAGTGGCTAACAGGTTACTTGGTTATGATGGGTTAAACACATGGAAGCCTATTTGATTTGTCTAAAGTACAGAAATTGGGTATACCTATTCATTATGCATGCCGCCCACTGTTGAAAATAGGTCTCCAAAGGATCAACCCAATAGGTCCTGCGCTACCAGCATCCAGCCTTTTTCCCAACCCATCATCGCAGAGTATTGGTAAATTTAGAGAAAACACAGAGGATAAGATGCTACAAGTATATTATGAGAAAGACATGACATGAGAGAAGAGAATGAGTGATGTACAAACTGACATACAAAAATATAATATTTATAAATTTAAAAGTATGTCAAAAAGGTGCCAGGGTGTTAATATTAAAAGATATAAAAAAGTTTGGTCGAACACATAGTTCACCTCGTGGGGGCCTACCAAAGCTGCGTGTCTAAGTATGTAGATGCAACCCAAGGACCTTTCCGCCTCAATGGCCATCAGTCTTCCTCGCAATAATTGGGAGGTGTAATAGGTTCTCAAATTATTTTTTTAGCTTTCCTCTTTTTACTCGATCCATCCGGAGAATGTTGTAACCGGACTTCTGAGTAGAGATGAAACGGATATTTGTTTGGCCGGATACCGAATATCCGGCGAGCTGTGCGGCCGAATGCCGGATATCGGGCGGCCGGATAAACGGCCCATTGTCTCGTTGCATGCATATTGTGACGAGCTTAACGCGATGAGATCAATTCGGGCGGTTTTGCTAAGTTTTTACTAAAAAAAATTAGTTTAGATATTTACTATTTATCTATTTATCATGAGAGTGAATATCTCAGAAGAAAATTTTATTTTTTTGGAAGGCCTCGTGGCTTTTTTGTAACTTTTTCGACTTCAAATAAAAGCCGTCATATTAATAAGCCATTTTATTGATATTTACCAATATTTACCTCACAAAGATTAATGTATTGCATTTTATTATAGGAAATTGTCGTAGTATTTGAATATCCGGCCGGATATTGCGGTACTATCCGGATACCGGATATCCGTTTCATCTCTACTTCTGAGATGATTTACAGTATATCATCTGTCCTGGTTGTTGGCTTTTGTTTATTGGATCGGGTTTGATGCCTCTTTTCTGGTAACAGGTGCCAGTGATAGGCTGCCAAGTCTAAGCTGCTAAGCTTATCATTGTTTTGAGGTAATTGCATGACCCATTGCATAGGCACTTGCATAGGCAGTGGTTCGATCCCTGCCACGTACCAATATGTTTTCAAATTTTGAATTCATATGTACAGTCAACAGCACGTCGGGCTATACAAAACTGTCAAATTTCTCCAAACGATTTTCAACCTAAGGCTATTCAATATAAAGTGCATAATCGTTTAGGAAAATTTGGCAGTTTGTGGTAACCCAACATGCTGTTGTCTGTGCATTTAATCGACGCTTTTACGGTGAAGGAAAACATCGTGAGGAACCTGCACACACCTATGAAGAAATTCTTAGGTTGTGTGTGAAGTCGACCAACCCGCACTTGGCCAGCGTGGTTGACTAAGGCCTAATCGCCCCTAATGTGGGTTAGGCTCGAGCCCCTCAGTGGGGACATTATATGAGCTGTTGATGTGCATAGCCCATTGACACATTTGACTTTAAGGTCTTAAATGCCCACTACACCATATCATACCATGACTGTACCATACCGTCATGTGCAAAATAATTATTTGTAACATATAATATCAAACAACGCCCTGTAGGCCGTTCCATCACCGACCGTTCGATCACGTATAGTCGACGAGAATATTTTGCCGGTGCTGATACAATCCGCGCGTCGTTGACGGAACGGTCAAGGGGGCATTGTTTCATATTCATTCATAGTAAGAATATTGTTTTGCACGTACCTATACGGTTACGGTAATAGTAAGATACGTTGTAATGGGCCTTTGTGTTACCAAATATAACCTAAATCTCTGCTCAACCCCTGATGATATTATGCGCGTATTTTGTATCTAGGTATCTGGAGAATCGAACATGATGAGAATTCCAAATGTCAATCATACATATGAAAAGAACAACCTGCGAACACATATGTGTTCGCAGAGAACAACCAATTTTCATCGCCCAACTTTTCACAAGCGTTACTTTCAGATGCAAAATTTTTGGATGGAACACTCCCGTTTTAAAATGGTTATTTCATTTTAAAAATCCCCAGTCTTCAAATAAATCATTTGAAATGCAGTAAAGAGGAAAGGGCGTATGATCACTAATCCACATAATTCGCATACGTGCCTCGGCATTTATAAATGGCCACAGCGGCCTTATAAATCTCTCCGCCGCCATTGGAAACTGGAAATAATTCAGAAAGAAATGGCCACTTATAAATTTTTAAATAAAATCTACGATTAAAACGCTGTGAGAATGACCGACTGTATTTATTTAAATCGTGGTTTTTCGCATAGTTGCTCTTTGAAACTCGTTTTTTCTTAACAGGGAAGCTCTCGGCCTTTATCTCATTTGATGGTCAGTGACGATAAGGCCGAAGATGTAATCTTCATCTGGAACCCTCAACCACAGAGAGACTGGATATCTTATCATTAATTGCCCGAACACAATCATGCTGACAACATTAGGTTAGAGACTCCAGCACACTTCACCAGATTCTACAATAAGTCTTTTACTGTACAGGCTGTTTTACTGTGGAACTCCTTGCCTGTTCACATACGGCAAGCACAAACCCTGAACACCTTTAAAAAACTGGTGCATGAGTACTACTTATCACTGTAATTACCTATACAATCATTATGTATTATTATGTTAGCCAAGTATGTATGTATTTACAATTATGTATATATGTGTGTATGTATGTATTATGTATATATATTTAATATATATAGTAAGTATGTATTATGCTTCATGTATGTATATTTGTATTTGTTTATGGTAAGTACTAGTATATGTATGTTTATGATATTTTACTTGTTTTATCTTAATTTGATACATCGCCATCTTCCCACAAATTCTGTACATTTTTGAAATCCTGTCCATCCTAAGGTTACCTGGAAGAGATCGCTTTTAGTGATAAGGTCGCCCTTTGTACAAATCTTTCTTAATTGTTTTGTCGCATGTCTATGTCTAATTGGTTGATGTACAATAAAGCTATATTCTATTCTATTCTATTATTATTAATCAACAGTTTTTGATATGATGATGGTAGCTTTTCAGGTGGACTTAAAAAAAAGTCCTACCACCAACCAAATAGAGTACAAATTTGTATCTGAGGATTGAACCCAGGACCTCAGAGGCCTTAGTATGAGTTTTGATAGTTTTCGAGCTCGATCAAACGTATCGTCTTTCTTCATACATTGGCCACTGTTTCTGATAGTTTACGCTAGGGGCGCTAGTGGGCAATGTATGAAAAGAGACGATACGTTTGATCGAGCTCGAAAACTAACAAACTCGTACTAAGGCCTCTGTGTCTAATAAAGTTAGGCGAATTAATGAAATGAAAAAGCTCTTTATTTAAATGGACTATACTAAGTACTTTTAACCAAAGGCCAATCTACGGTTCAGTCAGAACAATAAAGCTACGGCCTCGAAGTCAGCGGCAAGCGGGGCGACAGCGACAGCGAGGGGCGGCAATCGCCGACCCGGCCTCGAAGCCAGCGGAATCGCGCGGCGCGAGCGGCGTAGTGTTGTGGTTTATGACAAATTAGTGTCAAAATAGTCTTCCCGTCGAGAAGGTAAACTTAAGGTAACACAAACACGCAGACCACTACTTCATAAAATAAGTGTGAGCTGCATGGCACACACTATTTATAATAAAATTCCACAGTCTATAAGAGATATAGAAAATAATCACAGATTTAAAACTGCACTTTACAATGGCTTTCTTACTAATAAAACTGTTAAAATTTATCTAAAAAAAGTGATAAGATGAATGACATCTAGAATTGAATTTATTTAATGTTTATAATACAATTAATTGTATTTTTATCATGCTTTTCTTAATTTAAATTGACTTTATTAATATGTGGTCTTAATGATATAAATTTTTACTGTTGTGTTAATATGTTTTTATGCCTCAAGTCAAGGCGAATCATGGTTGTACGTACATAACTATTATTTACCACCCTGTAATACCTATGTTTATGAATCAATAAATGAATTGAATAATAGAAATAATTTGCTCCTCGACGTCTTCGGCGGGAATTTTGAATCGTCGGTCGGTCGATAAAATCAATAAATAAAATGCACAACACTACGTTAATACAAACGCTCTGGCCCCGCTGGACTGGAGCGCCTCGCTTGTGCGTCGCTCCTCGCGCCACTGACTTCGAGGCCACTTCTATTAATCCGTACATTGGATGGCGCCGCTGTCGATGTCGCTCCGCCGCCGCCCCGCTGAATTCGTGTCCGCGGCCTAACTCGAGGTAAAATTTAGCTATGTGTGTCCCTATAAAATATTTTAGTCAGATAACGAATACGGCAGATTGTATACGCATTTCATTTTTGCCCATTGTTTAGTAATCTGAACTGTAAAAGGTCAAAGCATTCTGCAGCCCACACACTAATTTATTTTTTAAAACGCACTGTTGTGGACAACCACCATCTAGACTCTGGAGATGGATTTGACGTCTCGAGGAACGATGTGTAGTGTGATGCCGGCAGAGTAGAATAGCATCACCCCATATCTTCCAATGGGTGTCGTAGAAGGCGACTGTTACGAACTGGCCATCAGGCCGGTGAGGTTTTATACCTTTTTCCTAGTTTGATGTCTGTGACATCTGGTTGTCATTGTCTGGTTTTTATCGCTGTTGGTCGTTTTTAGGTTTTCTCTGTATTTTTATATATTACTGTAAGTATCCTTAGTTTTATTAATATATTCTTTTACTTTGAGCTCCTCTCCCTTATTTCATACAGTCCACTTTTCACACCAGTTCGTTACAGCGACTAATTGACCAGAAAATGGGATATTGACTAATACTCCCTCCACTAATCCGCATTGGGCAAGCGTGGTGGACTACTGCCTAAACCTCCTTTCATAACAAGGAGAGTCCTTATGTCCTAGTTATAAAGGCTGTTATGATGATGATGATGACGATGGCGGAAGGTTGCAGCTATTATTAGACTGATTTGATTGCTGAGTTAGAGTAGAGGCCAGTTTTATTCATTTTCCACGTTCGAAATCTGCTTTGTCCGTCCTCTCTTGGAAGTGCCTGCCGGCAATAAGAAAAAATCGAGTTGAAAAATTTCACCTATCCGAGTACTAACCGCAGACTTAATTTTGTTGTGTTCATTACAAAGAACTCACTACAGCGGCCCCATTGACATTCTCACAGATATTATCATTAATATCTTCCAGTTTGAGATCAACAAAAACCTACCGAGCCGCAATTTGTTTTTCTTTACCTCAAGCCAGAGGAACGGTTAATCTTTTAGGTACCTAACATTGAATTTCCACGCGTTCCCTTAAAATTTATACCCGGTACGGCAAACAGGAGCTCATAAATCTCAGTACCTTGTGAAAAACAAAGGGAAAATGTTTTCTGCTTCTGCACTGGTTACCAGGGAATGAGTCTTTAAGGAGATTTTTTCCCAAATAGAAGATTTTAGAACGTTTCGATTTCTATTAATATAAAATCTGAAATGCATACATGTTACAGTTGAAGATATTAATTACATACATACATAATAATCACGCTGATAAACCTAAAAGTGACTGAGTAGAAAAGCTTTAAACGACTCGAATGTTTGACGACGAATTGTTCTTGTTACTCAGTACATGTTTTCTCATAGAAAGCGGATGAGAAGTAGAGTATATCATTCGAGAGAAAAATATTTTTCCCTCTGCCGATGAACTTCGAATCCCTTGCTTCGCGCTGGTTCAAAGTAAAGCCTTCGCCGTAAAAATACTACTTTGCTCCCTTGTCATACAATCTACTATTATCTAATCTAATCATATTTTTTGTACCGATTTACTTCGAATGAGAACCTACAAGGCCGGTTGATTGGAACCTACGTACCAAATTTGGAATTTGTAGACCCAGCGGTTTGGGCTGTGCGTTGATGACATGTCAGTCAGTCATCATTTTTATATATGCTACTTTTGCTCACATAAATATTTAAATAATGAAATCATCTACTAGATGAATTTGAAATTTTGTGAAAATAGCTTCTGTAATTTCAGAGTTATGTCATGTTTTTATTTTGGTAAGAACTATGCTGGCGCCCACCGACAGCGTGGCATGGCACGTATCGGACTGCCGCGGCGCTAAGGAACACCTCGATCTATTCGTGTCTTCGTGAATGTCAGTGCTAAATTCACTTAGACTTTAAAGGTTCAAAATTACACTTTAAAGGTTCAAAATCATTTGTCTACGAAAAAATCCTTTTACTTGCTATTCCATCACTTTAGAATGGAAGAACTATGTATCTTGATTATGGGGCTAGATTCAACCTTATTTTAATTACTTAGTACTCACTTTCCTTTACAGCACGAAGTAATGTATACGTGCCGCAGGAGGACGCGGGCTGCGAACACATATGCCGGGATATTACGACCTATTTTTGTAAAATAAAAGAATGTCGATGCTAGTTTCATTTAAATAGGTTCGAAAATCATTTGTCCACTAAATAATCCATTGCCATGCCGTTGGTGAGGGCAGGCCCTATATTAAACAAATTTTGAAATGCTTTTCATATTGATTTTCTGTGTTAGTAGTCCAGTTTCACACATATATTTTCTACCCATTGCCAATAGCACTCCGTAATAATAATACGCGGCATAACACACACCGACAATATGTACTTAATTCGTATGCCACTACACGAGCCTTCAAAATTCAGAGACACGTCCGCTGAAACACGCTTTTAGCGCTAAATAGACGCTTTGACGGTGTCCATTAAATGCACGGGAGCAAACGTTCCCAATATATCTCCACTCCCGTGCCTAGTGACGTCATTTGGCACTCACGTCAAAGGCTTCGCTTTGTATCAAAATTGGGAAGCTACAGAGCAAATACATTAAGTATGTACCTATCTATTAATGTCAGCATTTATATACAGGTATTTTTTTATTTCTAGTATTATTTTTTGACGTTTTCGAGTTATGCTTTTTAAAGTTTTTTTTAGTAGTTTCTGACTTTCAAGACATTTTTGTGCATAATGATGTGGTAAACATAGATGCAGCCTTATGTCACATAGCTGAATATATGGCTAGTCAAACAAAGTCATCACCTTTCTCCTCAGATGTAAATATAGTGCAAAACAAAAAAAGCGCCAAGCGGCTTTTATTGGTAGAAACGACAATCGTGCCTGTCGGCGGTCTGGATGACTTGGCATCCTTCTGGAAGCAGAAGACCCATCCCCTAATGGTAGGTATTTTACGTAACATGGCAGAGAGGGTTGATGGGCCGATATTAACGCACTAGATGCACCTACATAAGGCAGCACCAAACCATTCCAATAAACAAAACTAAATATAAATTACTAGCGGTCGCCTGCGACTTCGCTCGCGTCAATATTGGTTATCATACCAAAAATCCTATGTCATTTCTAGGGTCTCAAACTATATTCGTACCAAATTTCATCAAAATCAGTTCAGTGGTTTAAGCGTGAAAGCGTAAAAAACACACTTTCGCATTTATAATATTAGAATTTATTTATGTAAACAAACAATACTAACACCTTCTAATTATTATTTAGCTAAAAGGGAAAATTGTTAATACATACACCAACAAAATATGGACTGTAAAATTGGTCTGGAATAAAAATTTATTATAATAATATCGTGATAAAATGGAGCCACACATTCACGCCGTGCTCTCGTTTGCGTATGGCACTGCAACTAGCACTCTGAAAAAGCACTTTAATTTTTTTTCGTGTCCTTCCTTTACCATCATGCCGCAGTAATTTAAGTGTTTTGGTTTCCCCTTGCCTTGTACTAGAATTTTGCAGGATGTACTTTGAAAACGACATCCCTTTCACGTCTGGGACGCAATTATCGTTTCCTTCGAAATAATCTTGAATTCAAGAATTTATTCGAGTTTTCATGACGTTGAAAACGTTTGACGTTTTAATTCTAAAAATCTCTTGGGCTTGCTTGATACGTGACATAAAGTTAATATACAATAAATGTAACAATACATAATTCTCTTTTAATTATCATTAATAAACATATGTGACGTAATCGGTGCCTTATTTATTGGACCCAACATGACGTTCCAGTGGTAGTCCTATTCGACGACTTGGCGTCATTTTGAGCGCCATGACAATTTGGTGCCTTTGAGAACGAGAATTGAAAATGAATTTTGAAAATAAAACACATGAAATAAATGCTTTTTCTTTATTGACATGTATATTTAATTGCATGATTAAAATTAGACATTGCGGCATTTTTTTGATATCGTGGTTAACCCCAACAGTGTTTTGGAAGCTCGTACATGGTAGGTGTCTAGTGGAAAAATTTGCTGAAAACAAGTGAACCTTGCGGCTGCCAGTTGGAGTTCATATTGGGGCTGAAGGTCTTGCTGAAACCGGCGTTGAAGTCGAGCGAGGAAGTCGGCGTATGGAATATGTTGAGCTTCCCCAGAGCTGATAAGTCTGTACGCTGGAGGAATGGGGTCTTCGCTGCGCTGAGGCTTGCGCCTATCTTGTTTCTGAAAGCAAATTTCATGTTTTATTAGTGTGTAAAAAATGTCCCATACTTAATTTGGCTAATGATTCATTCCATCATACATTCCATCATTTAAAGTAAAATGAAAGAAAAATATTAATTGATCACCAAAAATATCACAGTATTATAATAAAGATATTTATACAGTCACTGTGAGTTAGTTTGTGCAGTAAAGCAGATTTTTTAAGAATATGGTTTTCTGGCACTTCACCCTTCGCCGCCGTAACACGCTCGCTTCGCTCGCTCAGCCCGCGCTTTCTTTTGGTCGCAGTTTTAACCTTACATAACCGAACACGATTTGGTAATGATTTGCAAAAATTGTTCTTTGAATTATTTATTGTATTTTTTTAGTAAGAGAGCTTATGGTTTCAAAATAGTTTTTGGTGTTCTTAATATTTGTTCCCATTTAATTTTATTCAATTTAGTAACGGAAAACCCGAGATGCATAGAGTCTATTTGTACGGATTAGGGTATTTATAAAAATATATGTTGAAAATCAAGTTACCGGTGCATTTCACGGATAGGCCACGAGTAGGACAACGCTTCTCTTCCCATGTATGTAGTTAAAGCAGAGTTCTTAACCCAGTGCAGATCATAGCTCCAGAAGCTCACTCGCGCGGTGGCGGTAAAAAAGAAATCGAGTTGAAAAATTTCGGTCACTCATCTAAATACCGACCTCGCACTTGGTAGCTTAGCTTTTGTAATCGTTACGAAGAGCGCAAGACTGCGGCGCCCATGATCTCCTCCTTGATTGTTAATATCAATATTTTAAAGAAAAAATCCATTCATGCTTTAATATGTGGTAATATGTATATAGCCAGAACACCCCATGGACTAAATTGGTTGCATTAACGAACAATCACGTTGTCAAATTGTGCGGTTTTATCAGTTTCTTGTTCGAGAATTCTATCCAAAATTTTCTTTAAGATGACTATTAGTTCCTACATTGTTGAAAACCCACATTTGAGTTGAAAACCCAGCTCGAGCTTTAGAATAAGATTGTAGAAGTCATTGTAAACGTTGTGTATCAAGTCTATAAAATAACGATAAAAAATTATTGAAGAACTTTCGTAATCGGATATTTAGCCGTCTATGCCAGAAAGGCTGTCGAATGCCTTTTTTAAGTTATTTGGTTGGCAGACAACTAGAGTGCACAATAAAGTTGTATCCTATTCCACTCTCTTCCCTTTCGCTTCTCTTCTGTCATCTCTTTTTTTGGGGTTCTGTGCCCAAAGGGTAAAACGGGACCCTATTACTAAGACTCCACTGTGCGTCCGTCCGTCCGTCTGACCGTTCGTCTGTCACCAGTTATGTGTTTCTATTGCCACTATAACAACAAATACCTAAAAAACAGAATAAAATGAATATTAAGTGGGGCCCCATACAACAGACATATTTTTTTGCCGTTATTTCATAGTCAATGGTACGGAACCATTCGTGCGCGAGTCCGATTCGTACTTGGTCATTTATTTTTATTTAAAGATAAACGGAACCCTTCGTGCGCGAGTCTGACTCGAACTTGGATAGTTTATTTATTTATAGATAATAGACCGGTTTTTTTCTTTGTACCCTGTCCGCCTAGCATGACCGACGAACGTGTTTCGGTGGTCATCCTAGGCGGGCTGGTCCTATTTACTTGGGGTCGGTGGAATAACCACACTGCTTTGGCAATTTTACGGCAAGCCGCCTACCTGACACCGACCCTCCTTGTGGGTGGTATACTGACACTGCGCGAATGTCCCCATGGTGCGATAGTCAGCACAATTCGGAATCTTTTTGAGGATTTTACTAGGCCCACGGGATGGGAAAGTTTGTCCTATCCATGTCCTAGAAAATTCATTGGTCTGGACTATAGTCTTACCATATTTAAAAGTAATACGAAGTGGGTAACCAAAAAATATCAAAGGTTCAGATAAAAGTGCAATTTGTCAGAATATTTTTCGCTTTCCGCTACATAACTTTTAAAGATACAAAAACTACACGCAAATTATCTCTATCTGATGTAAGATACCTTCAAAAAGTATATTGCTCTCAAGTTTATAAGGTTTATCTCTCAAAGGTAATGACATGATCATAAAACGTTTTTATCGGCAATTGTTCCTAAGCTATGCTAACTATCTTATCTATGGAACATAAACATTCTTAGAGACTCTTATAGTATTTTGGAGGTCTATTTTGGATAGTAAAAAATATTGTGTCATGGAAAGAACAATGCCCAAAAAATCGTATTACTAAAATAATGTTGCTAAATTTATAGAAAAGTTCTTCTCTTCTCTCTTATCTTTATTCTTTCAGAAATTAAATGAGTATTCTTAGATGTTATCTTTCAATAAGTACCTATATTAAGTTTAGATAATATAGCAACATAAGGTAAGCAATCGTAATATCTGATACATTATCGAAGCCTTACTCTTCAGGCGAAATGTGTAATATAGGGTAAATGTATTGATAGATTAGCTATTGAAAGTCAATATTAATGTGATTACCAGTTTAGGCGAAAATCGCTCTAACGGGATGCAACTGGGAGCTTAGGCAATCGTTTCATAACGATAACATATGAAAATTCGGTCATAATTGCTTGGTTATTTGCAGCATCTTAGCTTTCTTTCCTTACTTGCTCTTTCCTTCTCCATCCAACATCCTTTACACGCACGCTATTTCGCGTGCAATTTCCACTTTCAGTTCGCTCTAAATTCGCTGTGGTCTACGTGTCTAAAAATATATTAATTTAAAATTATTATGATCATGACTTACTTGAACATATAATCCAGCCCTCCACCGATAGTGTTGAAACTAGGCACTTTAGGTATGTTTGGTATGTTCCTAGTGATGAAGGCGTTAGCATCCAGCCGATTGTTGTTGGTGTTCACCAGGTTCAGACGACCAGCTCCTGTCAACTGGCTCCCGAAGTTGGGGATGTTCGTGTGTGACAGAGATAGCGAGTTGCCGTTTCTGTAAACATTTCCCTTGAACTTAGAAGAAATAGAACCCATTGACCCAAAATGTAAAATATTAAACGACAAAAGACTCAAGAATTTATTTTGGTCTGGTTCCGAATTTTGGAATGGATTTTTTTTTTGTGTACGATTCATGATTGTTTATGCCACAGAACACAGAAAGAGGTTTATGCTCATTATTATATTTATTAAATATTATTTATAAAAATACTTAAATTATAATGTATATTTTTTTACTTTTGGTTAGTTGCATGCACCCTGCACCAACTTTTGGGTTTTACAATTTTGGAAAAAGTAACGTAAATGTCAGATTGTTACTTGGTCTACGTTTGTTCCACTTTTAATATACTTAACATATTTTTTTTACTAAATTATAAAAAGTATAACTTGGTGCAACTGTTGTAAGAATCGACAGCAAAGTTTGTAATGTTTACTTATTTTGGCTAGACAATTAGTTAGGATAATATGGGATATATTAAAGCAATTGGACTGTTGGTATACCTAATCTTAAGCTAATTATTAAATTAATATTTGAACACAGCTGTAAAACTGATCGCAGTGACTATTATGAAACCTGTGTATCGCAAATAAAAAATTAAAAGAGGTTTATTAAAATTGTATTTATTTTTAAGTATTTCGTATTTTTTCTTAAATTTACTTTTATGTGTTAAACTCAAAAAAAAAAACAAAATATTTCACACAAATTCGCAAAAAATATTCCATAATAAATACACTTATTAAAAAATACTTTAATTAGTCTAAATTAAAATAATGGAAAAACAATTTAATAGAATAGAATCTTACATGTTATCCAAAGCGATTCCCTTATTGAAAACACCAGTAGATGATTTTGATCCAATGGCACTCAACATGTTATTATTGTTGATGCTGGCTATTGGTATCTTGGCTCCGAGACTTGAACTGCCGTCATTGCTGATGGAGTAGGACATGACATTCTGGCTGTAGACGCCATTAAACAGCAACACGACACTAATCAATTGGAACAACATCTTCGCAATGATGCTAATACACACAAAGATGGCAATGAATTTGCAGCACAAATTTTTGACTTTTATACAGTTCTTAAATCTCAGGGAGTTTATCTGGTAACCGCAAACGAACAAATGGCACAAAGGGTCTAAAATTAAACCTCGTGCGTTAGTTAAAATGGCAAGCTTTAGATAAACACTTATGACTAAATGTTTCAAGACAATAGTTGGTTATTGCTACCCATTGTGTTTCAGATAACGGGAATGAACATTTTTGAGGCGCACCACAATTTTATGGGGCTTGATAACAGTAAGATTGAAGCTAGAAAGAAAGGGAAGATCTTAAGAGTTAAAAGATCGTTAAGGATCACGATTCTACTTTGTTACTATACTAAGTCATTGTTTCACCCTGCGAACACAAAGTTTCACCAAACAAGTTCAGGGGTTCTATTATTTAAAATCGTAACGTAGGTAATTATTGAATTGCATATAAGGACTTGGAACGGACCAACAAATAAAATCCAACAAGCAGGAAAGATAATGAACTCTGAAATCATCACAGAATCACAGCAGTTCGGGTAAAGACATGACTTATAGAGAAATAAGGGAAGAAATGATTTTGACGCTATCGTGGAGTGGTGGTGGTAATATTTGTTTGCCAGTCATGGTCGTTTACATATTTATTTAAGTTTATTTTTAAAAATATTTACAATTATAACGTACATTAAAATTTTCCGTTATCTAGTATCCATAACACAAGTTTTTAATTATAATATAATTATTTACTTTGGGCTAGATAATTGGTGTGAGCGTGGAAATACATTATTATTAAAAGGAAGCTCCATAATTTCAGTAATATCTATCACAAACTTCAAAGAAGTTTTACCTATATCTGTGCAACTGGATATAATTAGTTCCCTAGCGTTTGGATCACCCGCTGTGCAATCGGTGCGCTGGGTCCCCTAAGCCGAACACATATCCAATGTATGCTGCGCCATGTCACTAGCATCGACACAACCATGACAGCGAGGGCTGTCTTATCTTCCAGCGAACTTCACAACATTTTAATTTGTTTTTAAATGAGGAGGTGCAAATATAGCAAATTACTCCATCCAACTTGATAATAAATGGAAGTTCAGTCCTTAACCAAAGATATTACCAGAGAAAATATACGCCGCACTAGCCTCGCCGACCTCCACCTTTGCCTTTTCACACCTCTTTTAATGATCCAAAATTGTAAGAAGGATGGGAACTGATGTGTTTTCACGGAATTTCATTTCTTCTTTGTGCAACAATGCGGCACATTGAGAGGAGAACTGAGGGTGGTTCGGGCGGAAAAGTCTTAAATGGTGGTCGCATACCGGGAGACGCAGCGTTAGTAGACCACCCACAAGGTGGACCGACTATCTGGTAAAGGTCGCGGGAAGCCGCTGCATGCGGTCAACTCAGGACCGTTTGGGTTGGAGATCCTTGGGGGAGGTTTATGTCCAATAGGAGTCTCTCAGCTGATATGATGAGTGTACGGCTTAGAAATGAGTTGAAATACTTTCTAAACCGTAGGCAGGTACGAATTTTTTCTCCACATGTTGGTATTAAAATTAAGGTCGTAGTTAATAAAAATTAAATTTTATTGAACCTATTGTTTGTTTATTTAAATAATAACTTATGCTTAAAAGAGAAAGACATATAAAATACTATAAAAGAATTTAAGAAGGCTATTTTATAAATTACTTAATTATTTATTTGACTAGAAATTCGATTAAGGTCGAATTAAATTTATCTGCCGAAGTTGAAGTATCTAGTGAAGGTGAGTCCGCCACCGGGCTGCCAGCCGGTGTTCATCTGAGGAGCGACGGACTTGCTGAAGCCGGCGTTGAGGTCGAGCGAGGACTTGGGCGACTGGAACAGGTTGAGCTTGCCCATGGCCGAGTAGTCCGTGCGCTGCAGGAACGGAGTCTGCGCCATACCCACGCTCGCACCGACACGGTTCCTATACAAACAATAGACACATTAATAAAACTTGATGAGATAGAAACCAAGAAGAATGCTAAAAGAACCATATTGGTGATCTTACTTGTACATGTAGTCGAGGCCGCCGCCGACGGTGTTGAAGTTGGGCACGGGCACGTTGGGTATGTTGGGCATGTTTCGGGTGACGAAGCCGTTGGCGTCCAATCGGTGGTTGTTGTTGTTGAGCAGGTTTAGGTGACCCGCGCCCGTCAGCTGGCTCCCGAAGTTGGGAATACTCGTATGCGTCAATGACAAACCGTGGCCCGCACTGGAAAATTGACAAAGATTATTATTCTAGCAGCAATGAGAGTAACTTCGATTAGATACAAAAATACACGTGTTATCCAACTTACGCGTTATCAAAAGCCAATCCTTTGCCGAGTGCTCCTGTAGAAGTCCTGGAGCCAAGCACGCTGAGCATGTTGGAGTCGCTGCCCGCTATGGGCACTTTGGCGCCGTAGTTGAAGGTGCCATCGTGGTTGAAGGTGGTGGACACGGCGCCCTGGCCGCGCACACTGGCTACCAACAGCACCAGCGAAACTACTTGAGAGAACATCTTGACTGCTTACTTGGTACTTGAGACCCGAATGATAATATTCATCTTGTGACTTCAGCTTTTATACAAATAATGTAGATCAGTAGGGATGCCCCGTTGGTCTTATCAATTCCGCGTCGATATCATTGTTTGTAAATACGCTTTTATCTCTTCTTGTAATTTGTCATTTGACCTTTATTGCTATTTATTTTACGGGATTTAATATTTTTTAGAATAAGTCCATTTCCAATTAAATTGTATTTATAAATCTATCCATCCATTACAAAAACATTAAAATAGATCCTATGCCTCTGGGATGTTCTCCCAGTTGATCTGTGAATAAAACATTCTTTTTTGTTGTGGAATCGGAAACATATCAAGAAAGACCAACTTTTATATGAAGCGATGACCAGTCGACCAGTGTAGCAAAATTCTAACATTGCTTTGCGCAAGAAATATAGAAGCAAGGATTTCATTTAACCTTCATTTAATACCTTTCATTTAAGCTTAGTTGGAGAGTTCTTTACAATGTTTCTAAAAGCTAGTTTCGTGTATGTACGAGCAGGTCGCAACGGTTGTAAAGCACTGCTTCCTTCAAGTACATGAAGAGGATGCTGTGCCAGGGTGTAAGCCTTGATAGGAAGGACATGGCGTTAATACTGCAAGGAGTAGCCCTGGCAGGCAGCAGCGGGGAGATAGAGATACAGAGACACATTTGCAAGTGCAATTTATTCCTATGAAGATTAGAGATATACAAAGTGCGTGTTCCATGCAACTTCTTATTAAGCCATGTTATCTGGTTGAAACTTAGGTGAGGTTCTAACTTCTATATTTTCCCAAGGATATAATTATACGCTTTGCGAAGCTTTGGCTTTTTCTACTAAATTTCATCCACAACGGGTAATCTTTCTGAGTATTGTTTCTAATGTGAGAGGTACTTTACGTCAGAATGACAAAATTCGCCTCCGTGGTCTAAAAGTTCGCCACCAGAATTAGATCCAGAGGATCCAAGATCCAGAAGGTTCAACGGGTTCAATCCCTAGGGGAGTACAAATTTGGACTCGGTTTGGATGGTAGTAGAACTTTTTTCAAGTTCGCCTGGCTACCACCACCATCTAATCAAAATCCTTCGCCAAAATAATAATGTTAACAGCATTGTGTGGCTTTGTGTACCGATGATTAATGATAAGATAGCCAGTCCCACTTTCAGCCACTTTCAGCCACTTTCGGCCTTATAGTCACTTACCATCAGATCAGATGAAGGCCAACAGCTACCCTGTGAAGAATAAAAAAATATCTTTTTATCACAGCATCAGCTCAATGCCCTGATAACTTTAGATCACCGAGCAAAGTGACCATTGCTATTGCTGTTGTCTACAAATGGTCTTAACATCGACTTATTTTCCTCTGACCCCCACCGCTGCTCTCCCTTTCTTTCACTCACAGGGAGGAGCGAAAGACAGGAACAAAAAGACCTAAGAAAACCTTCCAGACCTCGAGGGAAGGAGAAGGTGTTATGCTACATGGATACCCGAAGGGTGGCCCCCGGGTTATGTCGGACTCCTACTGACTAAGCACCCCTTTCCTAGTGCGAAAGTGGCTATAAGATTATCGGAAGCAATGCATTTACATCGACGCTGGAGATTTTTATGAAGGTAAGAACGTTGCTGGCCTGTAGGCCAAACTTCCCGTAAACTGCTCGACAGCTTTGCAGGTTTCGGATTGAAAGGAAGCGACAGACCTGAGGTCACCTCTAAAGTATTGGACCTTGGCTTAGGCCGTTCTGGCAAAATAAAATTTTGGCTAGCTTATAAATCTTGCACAGATTACATTTTGGACTACTACAAGCGTACCAAATGTTTATTCATATTTTAGTCTACTAACTTTTGCCCGCGACTTCGTTCCCGTGGAATAGTTACTTTGAGCAACACTTCAATTTTTGGTACTAATTTTTTTACTAATGATACACATATTTCCAACATACTATAGTAAACATAGATAGATTTGTTTGGACTTTCATTCCCTTTTATCCCCTATTTTAAAACTCAGGGTAGGATTTCAAGAAATCTTAAAATATATTTCTTTATTTATAACTGAAAGTTCTAATGCCAATTTTTATGGGGTTTACTTTAAAAAAGACGGTTTCCATGCAAAGCTTCATTATACCCCCTAACTAAGGGGTTGAATTTTGAAAAATATCTCTTTCTTAATTTTTTTTACCGAACGGCCATGAACCAATTTTCGTGGATTAAGGATTTCCATACAAACTATCATCCCCTAACTCATTGAATCATTCAGAACAAAGCAGTTTATATGTATAGATTTCCACGTCTTTGCAAGAAGCTTCATAAATGACAGCTATTGGAGGATGTGGATTTGTGGAATGTCCTCTCTTTGTCTGCTTTCCCAAAAATATACAACTTGCTTATGAATATAAGCCATGATGAATAGGCGGACTGCGCATGTAGTACACAAGTTAAAATAGTTACCAGTAGCTAGCTAGTTTATTACATTTGCATGACAATAAAATTATAAACATAAGAAGGAATATTCTTAGCTATGCCGTTTACTTACATAAAAAACAGGATAAATAAAGTTACAATTTTAAGCGGGTGATCCATTGGCGAGTCGGCGAGCTAACGGTATAAACTGTAGGCTCGTTGGACTGTCGACTCGTGGTGGTGATCCATTAGCGTGCCAAACAGTCTACTCTCATCGTTGGCGAAGTCATGGCGTGCTCCCAGACTACTTTGTTAATTAGGAATACTACTACAAGAAGAACCACCAAAGAAAAAAAAAGACTCCACAAAGTGTGGGTCAAAAACTGGCTGCAAGAGAGACAACGCTTGTCCTATGTAAACTTAGTAGCAGAACTTATTGGTGAACCAAATAGAAATCATTTAAGGATGACCGAGGAAGTGTAGGTGAAATAGCTGCTGGATTTGATTTCCCCTTAATAAAAAGACAAGATACAGTTTTTCGTGTATCGATTTCATTAGAATGTTCCCCTTCTCTTGGTAATTACCTATTAACATATCATTATCAAAGCAAAGTTCACGTAAGTCAAAGATAAGCAATATTACTCACAGAGTCTCGCGTTTACTGATAAGAAACTTGGGGCAACCCCTGTACTGTCTCCTATTTATAAAAGCTTGTGTGCATCTACGACTCAGCATTCGTATCTCAGTGAGTTGACTAATCAACAGCCAATATGTTCCCTCACGTTCTCGCGGCAGTGTTACTAGTGGCTGGCGTGAGCTGCCAGCAGGGCCAAGTGTCGTTCAACGTCAACCACGATGGCAGCTCCGCCGTCGGTGCCAAGGTGCCCATAGTGGGCAGCGACTCTAACATGCTTAGTCTCACAGGGGGAAAATCGTCCTTAGGGGCCATCAGCAAAGGACTGACCCTGGACAATGTGTAAGTAGCCTTTTTCATACTCTAAATTACGCCAAGATGGTCAATTAATTTATAAATTCTTCATGCCAGTTTCTTTCGTCCTAATGGAGTATTTCCTTGTTCCAGCGGCGGTCACAGTCTGTCGTTGTCTCAGACCAACATCCCCAACTTCGGGAACCGACTGACGGGCTCTGGTAACCTCAACCTGCTCAACAACGACAACCACCGACTGGATGCCAATGCCTTCATCACTCGCAACATGCCCAACATACCCAACGTGCCTGTGCCCAACTTCAACACTGTTGGCGGCGGTGTCGACTACATGTATAAGTAAGGCAGAAATTTCAGTTTATTGCGTACTATCCTTCATTAATATGTTTGAATAGAATCATCATATGTATCTTAGTCTTATGCTAATTTAATACTGTCGTTTTAGGAAGACAGTGGGCGCGAGCGTGGGTATGGCGCAGACTCCGTTCCTGCAGCGCACGGACTACTCGGCCATGGGCAAGCTTAACCTGTTCCAGTCGCCAAAGTCCTCGCTCGACCTCAACGCTGGCTTCAGCAAGTCCGTCGCCCCTCAGATGAACACCGGCTGGCAGCCTGGTGGTGGGCTCACTTTCACTAGGTTCTTCAACTTCGGTCGATAAATTGAGATAAAATGGCATTGCTATGTTATTGTTAACAAATTATTTATTTCTCATTGTCAGTATAAATATGGTCTATTTGTAAATACTCTACCTACAACCTTTAGTCTAAGAAATAAACTATTTAAGAAAATATTTTATTTTACTTTATTTTAATTATGAAAATTTTATCGTTTACCTCTTCTTTTTTTAATTAATGAATTTGCGACGATAGTAATTAGTTAAAATAGACAGAAGTTATTTGGTGACCTATTACGAATTTGTAATGATGAATTACGTAAAGCTACCAGTAGTGGTTACGCTAAACTAATTATTTATCAGTATTCTCGAGAAAGAATGAAATGAAATGAAAAAGCTCTTTATTTAAATGGACTTTGCTAAGTACTTTTAAATCGTCAAAAGCCCTACCACCATGTCGGGACAAAATAATTATTTTGCTTAAATAATTATTAATATGCTGAGATGAAGGAGAAATGGCAAAAAAAGCTCCACAGCTTACAATTTTGTAATGATTTCAAAACATCATTACAGGTCAATAGTTATATCAATATGAATAAATTACAATTTTGAACGCTCAAATTTGGGCAGATTTTACTCCCACGTATTTGTACCATTTAAGTAATCATTTACGCGTTTGTAAACGCAAAAATATTCCATAAACATTTATCTTGTAATAAGCTTTTTATATAATTTAGTTTTTACAATTCAAATCTTTAATATTCTTCGGAGACTTATTGTAAAAATGTAGACATTGGCCCACAAAGGAATTGTTTATTATGTGGAGACGAATTTTATATACAACCTGATCGTGTTTCTTCCTAGTATTTACATTGTGCGTATGGCAAAACTCAAACAAAATGTTTTTCTTTACATATAGTAAGTTTTCCAGTATATATTGTGATGACACAGTTAGAATATTTAAATTCTTGAACTTTTCTCTGAGGGAGTGACGCGGACCTAGTTGACAGATTGCTCTAACAGCGTTTTTGCAGAACAAAGATGGTATTTATATCTGCAGCACTCCCCCAGAGAAGAATCCCATACGACATTATGCTGTGAAAATAACTGAAATAAACCATTCTAGCGGTATCTTCATCAGTTAGCAGCCTAATAGTTTGAACTGCATATGCCGCAAAACTTAGTTTACCCGAAAGTTTACAATATGTGGACCCCATTGCAATCTGGAGTCTAACATTACTCCTAAGAAAGTTGTTGTTTCCACAGGTTTCAATTCAACTCCATTTATTTGTACATTAGTTTCTACACGTTTCACATTCGGTGTAGTAAAGTTAACTAACTTGTTTTTTTTTTCACTAAGCAACAAGTTATTAATATTAAACCAATAAACTACTTTTGCAAGTGCATTGTTACCTTCGTCATAATTATCCAATTTTCTATTTATTTTGAAAATCAAAGAAGTGTCATCCGCAAACAACACAATATCATGATTGTCCCTTATGTAGTAAGGCAAGTCATTATATCCAAAAACCTACGTATTTTGTATCATTGTTTTATACTTATTTTTAAGCTTATTGTGGTCAAGATACGGTTATTTTTTAATGAAGTTAATATCTTTAAAATTTAAGTTATATTCACTGAGAAGGAGAACTTGACAAACTCGGCCTCTAATAATGAAACACCTCGAATACTTTTTTGTTTAAATAATCATATCTGTTTGGATAGAGAATGCTTGTAGGTAATAATAACTTCCCGGATTCTTTTGTTTTCGTTTGTAACTCAGAATAGCACAAGATTAAACCTTAGTGTATTTGCTAGCTGTGCACGCGACTTCGTTCGCGTGCATTTTCCACGTTTTTGCAACGTTTTTCATTGATGTTCATCTCCTATTCGAGGTAGTCCAAACGTTCAGCAAAGAACAATAATTTGTTTAACCATTCGAGGTTGAATGTTCGTTGATGAACGTTTGGACTGCCTAGACACGGCACAAGCCAAGACAGAAGCGTGGTGAAACTTTTCAATAAAAAGGGCGAAAGGACTCAATTGAAGAACTATACACCCATCACGCTCCTGAGTCATGTTTACAAGGGGTTTTCGAGACTTATAACGAACCGTCTCGCATGCAGGCTGACGATTTCCAGCCTCACGCACAAAGCCGGATTCTGAAAAGGTTTAGTACCATAGACCACAAATTATATGCTGCGGCAGTTTATCCAGAAGACCGAAGAGTATCGTAAAAAGACTATGAGAAAGTCGTCGATTCTGTCAAAGTCTGGGCCGTGCTCCAGTCACTCCAGAGACTTTGCAGTCACTGTACAAAAACGCCACTTTGTCAGTCCGCCTTCAGGACCAGTAATCGAAACCCATACAGCTCCAACTAGGTTTAAGGCAGGGCGATCTGATATCGCTGAAACTATTCACAGTTCCATTGGAAGACGTGTTTAAGTTTCTGGACTAGAGAGGTTTTGGCATCAAAGTAATTGGTGAGTACATGACTCGCCAATTACTTCGCATTGCAGATGATATCGTAGTCATGGCTGAGACCGTGGAAGACATGAGCATAATGATCAACGATCTCTGTAGTCGCCCAACAAGTGGGTCTCAAAATGAACATATTAAGAGGAAAATTACCTAGAATTCTCATGTCGAACAACTCCTGTGAAGGTTAAAAGCTCTACAAGTTGTCGATGAGTATGTTTACTGAGACCGGCTGACACGTTTTTTACTAACTGATATGTGACGATTTTTTCTTCTTCTTTTTGAGTTGACTCACACTAACGAATATAATAGCTTACATCACACGATTTGGTCTATCCATTTTCCACCCCAAATTTACAGGGAACTACATTACATAACTTTTAATATTTTTTTACCTCTACCTTTAACGTTTCTAAGTATCAAATAAATGGTTTAAAATGAAGCTGATTTTGTGTAATGTAACTATTTGAGAATGAATTCCTTTAACCTAAGTCTAATTTTATGGAATTCTTTCTTTTCGATGTGTATTTGCATTTTATAGGTACTATAAAAAGCAAATTAAACTAAAATGGATATTTCTTGCGCGAGAAAAGGTTGTTGTTGATATCAATGAAAAATAAGGTGCTTAATTCAGTTCATTTCATTATAATATTCATTACTTAAATAGTACCTAAATAACTTATCTTATAAATACATTCACAATTAATACTAATTATATGTACAAGTGGAATTCACTGGCGTAGATTTTACAAGTTGACTTGTTTAGTTAGTGCACTTAACGACCAAAATTGAAATATCTAGTGAAGGTAAGTCCACCACCGGGCTGCCAGCCGGTGTTCATCTGAGGGGCGACGGACTTGCTGAAGCCGGCGTTGAGGTCGAGCGAGGACTTGGGCGACTGGAACAGGTTGAGCTTGCCCATGGCCGAGTAGTCTGTGCGCTGCAGGAACGGAGTCTGCGCCATACCGACGCTCGCACCGACACGGTTCCTGTACAAACAATAGACACATTAATAAAACTTGATGAGATAGAAACCATGAAGAATGCTAACAGAAACATATTGGTGATCTTACTTATACATGTAGTCGAGGCCGCCGCCGACGGTGTTGAAGTTGGGCACGGGCACGTTGGGTATGTTGGGCATGTTTCGGGTGACGAAGCCATTGGCGTCCAATCGGTGGTTGTTGTTGTTGAGCAGGTTTAGATGACCCGCGCCCGTCAGCTGGCTCCCGAAGTTGGGAATACTCGTATGCGTCAATGACAAACCGTGGCCCGCACTGGAAAATTGACAAAGATTATTATTCTAGCAGCAATGAGAGTAACTTCGATTAGATACAAAAATACACGTGTTATCCAACTTACGCGTTATCAAAAGCCAGTCCCTTGCCGAGTGCTCCCGTAGAAGTTCTGGAACCAAGCACGCTGAGCATGTTGGAGTCGCTGCCCGCTATGGGCACTTTGGCGCCGTAGTTGAAGGTGCCGTCGTGATTGAAGGTGGTGGACACGGCGCCCTGGCCGCGCACACTGGCTACCAACAGCACCAGCGAAACTACTTGAGAGAACATCTTGACTGCTTACTTGGTACTTGAGACCCGAATGATAATATTCATCTTGTGACTTCAGCTTTTATACAAATAATGTAGATCAGTAGGGATGCCCCGTTGGTCTTATCAATTCCGCGTCGACATCACTGTTTGTAAATACGCTTTTATCTCTTCTTGTAATTTGTCATTTGACCTTTATTGATATTTATTTTACGGGATTTAATATTTTTTAGAATAAGTCCATTGGTCTTCCAATTAATTTGTATTTATAAATCTATCCATCCTTTACAAAAACATTAAAATGGATCCTATGCCTCTTGGATGTTCTCCCAGTTGATCTGTGAATAAAATATTCTTTTTTGTTGTGGAATCGGAAACATATCAAGAAAGACCAAATTTTTATATGAAGCGATGACCAGTCGACCAGTGTAGCAAAATTCTAACATTGCTTTGCGCAAGAAATATAGAAACCCCAAGGATTTCATTTAACCTAATGAGCTTAGTTGGAGAGTTCTTTACAATGTTTCTAAAAGCTAGTTTCGTGTATGTACGAGCAGGTCGCAACGGTTGTAAAGCACTGCTTCCTTCAAGTAAATGAAGAGGATGCTGTGCCAGGGTGTAAGCCTTGACAGGAAGGACATGGCGTTAATTAGACACTGCAAGGGGTAGCCCTGGCAGGCAGCAGCGGGGAGATAGAGTGTAGCATTGTTTATTTATCAATTTTTCAAAGTCAACATCGTCATCTGACAAGTGACATTACGTTCCGTTTCGCATTAAGTTTGACATTTAGGCAAAGTGATAAATTCTATACCCAGCGACTTATAAAAAAAAAAAAAAAAAAAAAAGAAATAGTTCAGACGAAAGTTTCTTGTCTTGGTAAGTTGTATCATGTTTCAGTTCGATATTAGACCTTGGGGGTCTCTGTATAGGATTTTTACACTTTGTTTTTGAATTGGGGCGCGTTAGAGCGTTTTCTATAGTCTCGTCATTATTTAGGTGACGTTAGGCTTACGGCTTACTTTGAATGAATTTTGAACAACTAATATGATCCATATTAGTTGTTCAAAATTCATTCAAAGTAGTTATTCGCAAAAATTCGTATTGACAAGAATTTTTCGTTCATTCGGATGTATGGACTCACTTTCCTTTGCCTCAGACGTTAAAAAACCATAGGTAGGCCGACCAATCAGGGACGTTTGTTTTTGCTTGTCAGATTATTCATTCGCATTTCGAATTTCAAATTCAAGGCTGAATTTATTTTGGAGAAACATTATAAATCTTCGTGATATTAACATATGCGAGGATTATATTAACGAAGGAGAACTATTTTCTAATTTGGAAGGAAGATAATTCCGTATTTACATAATATCCTGGAACGGATAAATAACCGTTAAGGAGTTAATAATTCACCCGAAAGGTAACTATAAAACTCTTATCGTTTTTCAATTATTCTGAAAGTTAAAAGTAAATTCTGTGATTGCCTTGATTTTGTGTTACAGTAAATTAGTAAATTCGGTTGTAAAAAACCGCCTCATCTTGTAAAAATTGCCTGACTACCTACTAAGGTAATTATATTTTGTCAGGTTCGAAATTTTAGGCAATGAATGATCTATTTGTTTAAATTATGAATAATTCACATCTCGAGATATCATATTCTAAGTACTGTTGGTCGGGTTTCGTAATTGCTCAAAGATTTGCCGTTGTTTTATATTAGTTTTTGGACAAGTTGTGGTTCCAACTCCCTCTTGGGGTTTTATAATGAGTAGTGTAACATTTATTGATGTTGTTTTATTATGACACATCTTCAGGGTCGTCGGTACGGGTTTAGAGACCCAAATTTCCATTACAAATATAGTCGGCGGGTAGAGAAACCTGCGCAGAACCAGAGTTTGGAGTTGTGAGATCAATTTGGAAAAGTGACCGGTGAACTACAACATATAGAGAGAATTAACTAGTGGCTGATCTGTCAGAGCCAAGACACAACGCACTGATCCAGGTACACTACACTAATCAAACGGTAGCGGCTGACTGTCGAAGAGTTCTACAAGTACTCTGCAGAAGGTTGTCTCATAACGCGTTTACTAATAATTTATACATAGTAATACCCAAATTCCACTCGTTAACGATCAGAGCAGACTCCAGGACCCTACCTTTCATTATTTTTATGGTTGTATTTTACTATTAGATATATAAGTTAGAAGGTCTAAATTGTGTAAAATCTAACTTGTGTAAACTAGGTATTTTCAAGGAAGAGAATTCTCACAAAGGTATATTATTTGGAATATGTAAATTGTAAGTAAATAACTTTTCTAGTGCAACAAACAGAATATTGTCCACCCTAAATAAACATTGTACTGCCAAACCATCAAATTGTTGTTTCACTTCATATATACCCATTTAGGAAAGGAAAATACAACCAGTTGAAATCCAGTATTACAAGAGATACAGAGACACATTTGCAAGTGCAATTTATTCCTATGAAGATTAGAGATATACCAAGTGCGTGTTCCTATGCCACTTCTTATTTAGCCATGTTATCTGGTTGAAACTTAGGTGAGGTTCTAACTTCTATATTTTCCCAAGGATATAATTATACGCTTTGCGAAGCTTTGGCTTTCTCTACTAAATTTCATCCACAACGGGTAAGCTTTCTGAGTATTGTTTCTAATGTGAGAGGTACTTTACGTCAGAATAACAAAATTCACCTCCGTGGTCTAAAAGTTCGCCACCAGAATTAGATCCAGAGGATCCAAGATCCAGAAGGTTCAACGGGTTTAATCCCTAGGGGAATACAAAATTGGACTCTGTTTGGATGGTAGTAGAACTTTTTTCAAGTTCGCCTGGCTACCACCACCATCTAATCAAAATCTTTCGCCAAAATAATAATGTTAACAGCATTGTGTGGCTTTGTGTACCGATGATTATATAATGATAAGATAGCCAGTCCCACTTTCAGCCACTTTCGGCCTTACAGTCACTTACCATCAGATCAGATGAAGGCCAACAGCTACCCTGTGAAGAATAAAAAATATATCTTTTTATCACAGCATCAGCTCAATGCCCTGATAACTTTAGATCACCGAGCAAAGTGACCATTGCTATTGCTGTTGTCTACAAATGGTCTTAACATCGACTTATTTTCCTCTGACCCCCACCGCTGCTCTCCATTTCTTTCACTCACAGGGAGGAGCGAAAGACAGGAACAAAAAGACCTAAGAAATAGTTATTAGTTACGTGGAATAGTTACTTTGAGCAGCATTTCAATTTTTGGTACTTTTTTTTTACTATTGAACCACATATTTCCAACATACATACATACAAAAAAAATACTATAGTAAACATAGATAGATTTGTTTAGACTTTCATTCCCTTTTATCCCCTATTTTAAAATTCTAAGGGTAGAATTTCAAGAAATCTTAAAATATATTTATTTATTTATAACTGAAAATTCTGATACCAATTTTTATGGGGTACTTTAAAAATGACGGTTTCCGTGCAAACCTTCATCTCCTATTATACCTCCGAAGCGGTTGAATTTTGAAAAATAACACTTTCTTAATTTTTTCACCGGACGGCCATAAACAAATTTTTGTGGATTTTACTTTAAAATTACGGAATTCCATACAAATTTTTATCCCCTAACTCATTCACTAATTCAAGACTAAGCATTTTATATGTATAGATTTCCACGTCTTTGCAAGAAGCTTCATAAATGACAGCTATTGGTGGATGTGGATTTGTGGAATGTCCTCTCTTTGTCTGCTTTCCCAGAACGATACAACTTGCTTATGAATATAAGCCATGATGAATAGGCGGACTGCGCATGTAGTACACAACTTAAAAGAGTTACCAGTAGCTAGCTAGTTTATTACATTTGCAAGACATTAAAATTATAAACATAAAAAGGAATATTATTAGCCGTTTATTATTCAAAAAAAAACAAGATAAATTAAATTGCAATTTAAGAATGTTCCCCTTTTCGTGGTAATTACCTATTAACATATCATTATCAAAGCAAAGTTCACACTGTGGTTCACGTAAGTCAAAAATAAGCAATATTACGCTCGGACTCTCGCGTTTACTGATAAGAAACTTGGGCCAACCCCTGTACTGTCTCCTATTTATAAAAGCTTGTGTACATCTACGACTCAGTATTCGTATCTCAGTGAGTTGACTAATCAACAGCCAAGATGTTCCCTCACGTTCTCGCGGCAGTGTTACTAGTGGCTGGCGTGAGCTGCCAGCAGGGCCAAGTGTCGTTCAACGTCAACCACGATGGCAGCTCCGCCGTCGGTGCCAAGGTGCCCATAGTGGGCAGCGACTCTAACATGCTTAGTCTCACGGGGGGAAAATCGTCCTTAGGGGCCATCAGCAAAGGACTGACCCTGGACAATGTGTAAGTAGCCTTTTTCATACTCTAAATTACGCCAAGATGGTCAATTATTTTTATAAATTCTTCATGCCAGTTTCTTTCGTCCTAATGGAGTATTTCCTTGTTTCAGCGGCGGTCACAGTCTGTCGGTGTCTCAGACCAACATCCCCAACTTCGGGAACCGACTGACGGGCTCTGGTAACCTCAACCTGCTCAACAACGACAACCACCGGCTGGATGCCAATGCCTTCATCACTCGCAACATGCCCAACATACCCAACGTGCCTGTGCCCAACTTCAATACTGTTGGCGGCGGTGTCGACTACATGTATAAGTAAAGCAGAAATTTCAGTTTATTGCGTACTATTCTTCATTAATATGTTTGAATAATAGGTTGGGGAAAAAGGTTCTTCGCATTTTTTAAGAAAATTCAAAACATTTTTTAATATAGTTTATTTCCATTTAACTAAAGTATGTAGGTACCATTTTGTTCGATAACTTTTTGCCATCTTGTAGGTAGGGACATGATCCCATTCCTATAGAAATTTTGGGACTTCTGGTCAAAATACCGCGACAAGTGGTTTTGGCAGTCCTCTCGTGATGTTAACCTGACACTGCCAACAGAATTCTGAAGAGACCGAAACAGGTGGAAATCTGAAGGTGCAAGGTCAGGACTATACGGCGGATGCATTAACACCTCCCAGCCAAACTCTCTTAATTTTTGCTGAGTGGCTAAAAATGTGTGAGGTCTAGCGTTATCATGATGAAAAACCACACCCCTTCTGTTGATTAATTCCGGCCGCTTTCTCTCAACTTCTTGCTTTAATCTCATCAGTTGTTCGCAGTAGAGTTCAGAATCGATGGTCCTGCCTGGTGGTAACAGCTCATAATGAATAATGCCCTTCCAATCCCACCACACACACAGCATCACCTTGTTACGAGTTAACCCGGGTTTCGCCACAGTCTGTGAAGCCTGACCGGCCTTTGACCACGACCTTTTTCGCACGTTCTTGTCGTACGTGATCCACTTTTCATCACCAGTTATCAGCTTCTTCAAAAATGGTTCGGTTTCATTACGTCGTAATAAAGAATCACAAATGAGTACACGGTTCATTAGGTTTCTTTCAGTGAGCTCGTGAGGTACCCAAATGTCGAGCTTTTTTGTGTACCCAGTTTTTTTCAAATGCGCCAAAACTGTTTTGTGGTCAATTCCCAGTTCTTCAGCTACGTCGTAACTACTGACATGCCGATCTTGCTCCACTTTTTCAAAAATGGCATCCATTTTATCTGTAATAGGGCGACCAGAGCGACGTGCATCTTTGACATCAAAATTTCCGGATTGAAAACGCTTAAACCAAATTTGTGCTACTCTCACAGACACTGCACTAGGTCCATAAACATCGCAAATTTTTTTCGCGGCTTGCGTTGCATAGTTACTTTTTTTGTAGTAAAATTTTAAAATGTATCGAATTTATTCATTAGATTCACTCATCTTGGCGGTACGAAAAACAAATGAAAATCACACATTTTCCTAATTTGAATTTGGAATTACGTTCTTTAAAATTTAAACTTTCAATGATACCAAAACCAGCCAGATACAAATAGTATAGCCAAAGAGATTTTATTACAAGTTTATACATACTTTAATGCGAAAAGACTTTTTCCCCAACCTAATTAGAATCATCATAGGTACCTTAGTCTTATGCTAATTTAATACTGTCGTTTTAGGAAGACAGTGGGCGCGAGCCTGGGTATGGCGCAGACTCCGTTCCTGCAGCGCACGGACTACTCGGCCATGGGCAAGCTCAACCTGTTCCAGTCGCCCAAGTCCTCGCTCGACCTCAACGCCGGCTTCAGCAAGTCCGTCGCCCCTCAGATGAACACCGGCTGGCAGCCTGGTGGTGGGCTCACTTTCACTAGGTTCTTCAACTTCGGTCGATAAATTGAGATAAAATGGCATTGCTATGTTATTGTTAA
Organism: Elophila nymphaeata; assembly: GCA_955850985.1. Lineage (NCBI taxonomy): Eukaryota > Metazoa > Arthropoda > Insecta > Lepidoptera > Crambidae > Elophila > Elophila nymphaeata. The sequence continues at coordinate 6,328,419 of OY039090.1, forward strand.
CAAATTATTTATTTCTCATTGTCAGTATAAATATCGTCTATTTGTAAATACTCTACCTACAACCTTTAGTCTAAGAAATAAACTATTTAAGAAAATATTTTATTTTACTTTATTTTAATTATGAAAATTTTATCGTTTACCTCTTCTTTTTTTAATTAATGAATTTGCGACGATAGTAATTAGTTAAAATAGACAGAAGTTATTTGGTGACCTATTACGAATTTGTAATGATGAATTACGTAAAGCTACCAGTAGTGGTTACGCTAAACTAATTATTTATCAGTATTCTCGAGAAAGAATGAAATGAAATGAAAAAGCTCTTTATTTAAATGGACTTTGCTAAGTACTTTTAAATCGTCAAAAGCCCTACCACCATGTCGGGACAAAATAATTATTTTGCTTAAATAATTATTAATATGCTGAGATGAAGGAGAAATGGCAAAAAAAGCTCCACAGCTTACAATTTTGTAATGATTTCAAAACATCATTACAGGTCAATAGTTATATCAATATGAATAAATTACAATTTTGAACGCTCAAATTTGGGCAGATTTTACTCCCACGTATTTGTACCATTTAAGTAATCATTTACGCGTTTGTAAACGCAAAAATATTCCATAAACATTTATCTTGTAATAAGCTTTTTATATAATTTAGTTTTTACAGTTCAAATCTTTAATATTCTTCGGAGACTTATTGTAAAAATGTAGACATTGGCCCACAAAGGAATTGTTTATTATGTGGAGACGAATTTTATATACAACCTGATCGTGTTTCTTCCTAGTATTTACATTGTGCGTCTGGCAAAACTCAAAAAAAATATGTTTTTCTTTACATATAGTAAGTTTTCCAGTATATATTGTGATGACACAGTTAGAATATTTAAATTCTTGAACTTTTCTCTGAGGGAGTGACGCGGACCTAGTTGACAGATTGCTCTAACAGCGTTTTTGCAGAACAAAGATGGTATTTATATCTGCAGCACTCCCCCAGAGAAGAATCCCATACGACATTATGCTGTGAAAATAACTGAAATAAACCATTCTAGCGGTATCTTCATCAGTTAGCAGCCTAATAGTTTGAACTGCATATGCCGCAAAACTTAGTTTACCCGAAAGTTTACAATATGTGGACCCCATTGCAATCTGGAGTATAACATTACTCCTAAGAAAGTTGTTTGTTTCCACAGTTTTCAATTCAACTCCATTTATTTGTACATTAGTTTCTACACGTTTCACATTCGGTGTAGTAAACTTAACTAATTTGTTTTTTTTTTCATTAAGCAACAAGTTATTTATATTAAACCAATAAACTACTTTTGCAAGTACATTGTTAACTTCGTCATAGTTATCCAGTTTTCTATTTATTTTGAAAATCAAAGAAGTGTCATCCGCAAACAACACAATATCATGATTGTCCCTTATGTAGTAAGGCAAGTCATTATATCCAAAAACCTACGTATTTTGTATCATTGTTTTATACTTATTTTTAAGCTTATTGTGGTCAAGATACGGTTATTTTTTAATGAAGTTAACATCTTTAAAATTTAAGTTATATTTACTGAGAAGGAGAACTTGACAAACTCGGCCTCTAATAATGAAACACCTCGAAGACTATTTTGTTTAAATAATCATATCTGTTTGGTTAGAGAATGCTTGTAGGTAATAATAACTTCCCGGATTCTTTTGTTTTCGTTTGTAACTCAGAATAGCACAAGATTAAACTTTAGTGTTTTTGCTACTTCGTTCCCGTGCATTTCCCACGTTTTTGCAACGTTCTTCATTGATGCTCACCTCCAATTCGAGGCAGTCCAAACGTTCATCAAAGAACAAATTTGTTTAACCATTCGAGGTTGAATGTTCGTCGATGAACGTTTGGACTGCCTAGATACCATACAAGCCAAGACAGAAGCGTGGTAAGACTTTTCGATATAAAGGGCGAAAGGACTCAATTGAAGAACTATAGACCCATCACGCTCCTGAGTCATGTTTACAAGGGGTTTTCGAGACTTATAACGAACCGTCTCGCATGCAGGCGGACGATTTCCAGCCTCACGCACAAAGCCGGATTCTGAAAAGGTTTAGTACCATAGACCACATACATATGCTGCGGCAGGTTATCCAGAAGACAGAAGAGTATCGTAAAAAGACTATGAGAAAGTCATCGATTCTGTCAAAGTCTAGGCCGTGCTCCAGTCACTCCAGAGGTGCCAAATAGACTATCAGTATATCAAAGTGTTGCAGCCACTGTACAAAAACGCCACTTTGTCAGTCCACCTTCAGGACCAGTAGTCGAAACCCATACAGCTCCAACTAGGTTTGAGGCAGGGCGATCTGATATCGCTGAAACTATTCACAGTTCCATTGGAAGACGTGTTTAAGTTTCTGGACTGGAGAGGTTTTGGCATCAAAGTAATTGGTGAGTACATGACTCACCTTCGCATTGCAGATGATATCGTAGTCATGGCTGAGACCGTGGAAGACATGAGCATAATGATCAACGATCTCTGTAGTCGCCCAACAAGTGGGTCTCAAAATGAACATAGATAGGACGAAAATTACGTAGAATTCTCATGTCAAACAACTCCTGTGAAGGTTAAAAGCTCTACACTGGAAGTTGTCGATGAGTATGTTTACTGAGACCGGCTGACAAGTTTTTTACTAACTGATATGTGACGATCTTTTCTTCTTCTTTTTGAGTTGATTTACACTAACGAATATCATAGCTTACATCACGCTTTGATTTGGTCTATCCATTTTCCACCCTAAATTTACAGGGAACTACATAACAGGGAACTCTTTTAATATTTTTTTACCTCTACCTTTAACGTTTCTAAGTATCAAAGAATTGGTTTAAAACGAAGCTGATTTTGTGTAATGTAATTATCATTCAAGAGACATTGTTGTGCTTTTGAGAATGAATTCCTTTAACCTAAGTCTAATTTTATGGAATTCTTTCTTTTCAATGTGTATTTGCATTTTATAGGTACTATAATAAGCAAATTAAACTAAAATGATATTTCTTAATTTTATTAATTTTTATTAATTCTTAATAGATATTTCTTGCGCGAGAAAAGGTTGTTGTTGATATCAATGAAAAATAAAGTGCTTAATTCAGTTTATTTTATTATAATATTCATTACTTAAATAGTACCTAAATAACTTATTTTAAAATTAAACGAAGACTAGTTATCTTATAAATACATTCACAATTAATACTCATTAACTGTACAACTGGAATTCACTGGCGTAGATTTTACTAGTTGACTTGTTTAGTTAGTGCACTTAACGACCAAAATTGAAATATCTAGTGAAGGTAAGTCCACCACCGGGCTGCCAGCCGGTGTTCATCTGAGGGGCGACGGACTTGCTGAAGCCCGCGTTGAGGTCGAGCGAGGACTTTGGCGACTGGAACAGGTTGAGCTTGCCCATGGCCGAGTAGTCCGTGCGCTGCAGGAACGGAGTCTGCGCCATACCCACACTCGCACCGACACGGTTCCTATACAAACAATAGACACATTAATAAAACTTGATGAGATAGAAACCAAGAAGAATGCTAAAAGAACCATATTGGTGATCTTACTTGTACATGTAGTCGAGGCCGCCGCCGACGGTGTTGAAGTTGGGCACGGGCACGTTGGGTATGTTGGGCATGTTTCGGGTGACGAAGCCATTGGCGTCCAATCGGTGGTTGTTGTTGTTGAGCAGGTTTAGATGACCCGCGCCCGTCAGCTGGCTCCCGAAGTTGGGGATGCTCGTATGCGTCAATGACAAACCGTGGCCGGCACTGGAAAATTTATAAAGATGATTATTATAGCAGCATTGACAGTAACTTCGATTAGATACAAAAATACACGTGTTATCCAACTTACGCGTTGTCAAAAGCCAGTCCCTTGCCGAGTGCTCCCGTAGAAGTTCTGGAACCAAGCACGCTGAGCATGTTGGAGTCGCTGCCCGCTATGGGCACTTTGGCGCCGTAGTTGAAGGTGCCGTCGTGATTGAAGGTGGTGGACACGGCGCCCTGGCCACGCACACTGGCTACCAAAAGCACCACCGAAACTACTTGAGAGAACATCTTGACTGCTTACTTGGTACTTGAGACCCGAATGATAATATTTATCTTGCGACTTCAGCTTTTATACAATAATGTAGATCAGAAGGGATGCCCCGTTGGTCTTATCAATTCCGCGTCGACATCACTGTTTGTAAATACGCTTTTATCTCTTCTTGTAATTTGTCATTTGACCTTTATTGATATTTATTTCACGGGATTTAATATTTTTTAGAATAAGTCCATTGGTCTTCCAATTAAATTGTATTTATAGATCTATCCATCCATTACAAAAACATTAAAATGGATCCTATGCCTCTGGGATGTTCTTCCAGTTGATCTGTGAATAAAATATTCTTTTTTGTTGTGGAATCGGAAACATATCAAGAAAAACCAAATTTTTATGAAGCGATGACCAGTCGACCAGTGTAGCAAAATTCTAACATTGCTTTGCTCAAGAAATATAGAAACCCCAAGGATTTCATTTAACCTAATGAGCTTAGAGTTGGAGAGTTCTTTACAGTGTTTCTAAAAGCTAGTTTCGTGTATGTACGAGCAGGTCGCAACGGTTGTAAAGCACTGCTTCCTTCAAGTACATGAAGAAGATGCTGTGCCAGGGTGTAAGCCTTGACAGGAAGGACATGGCGTTAATTAGGTACTACAAGGAGTAGCCCTGGCAGGCAGCAGCGGGGAAATAGAGATACAGAGACACATTTGCAAGTGCAATTTATTCCTATGAAGATTAGAGATATACAAAGTGCGTGTTCCATGCAACTTCTTATTGCCATGTTATCTGGTTGAAACTTAGGTGAGGTTCTAACTTCTATATTTTCCCAAGGATATAATTATACGCTTTGCGAAGCTTTGGCTTTTTCTACTAAATTTCATCCACAACGGGTAAGCTTTCTGAGTATTGTTTCTAATGTGAGAGGTACTTTACGTCAGAATGACAAAATTCGCCTCCGTGGTCTAAAAGCTCCCCACCAGAATTAGATCCAGAAGATCCAGGATCCAGAAGGTTCAACGGGTTCAATCCCTAGGGTAGTACAAATTTGGACTCGGTTTGGATGGTAGTAGAACTTTTTTCAAGTTCGCCTGGCTACCACCACCAGCTAATCAAAATCTTTCGCCAAAATAATAATGCTAACAGCATTGTGTGGCTTTGTGTACCGATGATTAATGATAAGATAGCCAGTCCCACTTTCAGCCACTTTCGGCCTTATAGTCACTTACCATCAGATCAGATGAAGGCCAACAGCTACCCTGTGAAGAATAAAAAAATATCTTTTTATCACAGCATCAGCTCAATGTCCCTGATAACTTTAGATCACCGAGCAAAGTGACTATTGCTATTGCTGTTGTCTACAGATGGCTTTTACATCGACTTTTTTTCCCTGACCCCCACCGCTGCTCTCCCTTTCCTTCCCCCACAGGGAGGAGCGAAAGACAGGAATAAAAAGACCTAAGAAAACCTTCCGGACCTCGAGGGAAGGAGGTGTAATGCTACATGGATATCCGGGTTTACATCGACGCCGGAGATTTTTATGAAGGCAAGAACCTTGCTGGGTCCTCTCTTCTGTTCGGTCTGTCCAACGAACTTCCGTAAACCGCTCGACAGGTATCTCCAGTGAGGCAATCTCACTGTCCTCTAAATTCTCTGCAGATTTCGGATCGAAAGAAAGCGACAGACACCTCTAAAGTATTGGACCTTGGCTCAGGCCGTTTTGGCAAAAGAAAAGCCTGGCTAGCTTATAAATCTTGCATAGATTACATTTTGGACTACTACAAGCGTACCAAATTTTTATTCATATTTTAGTCTACTAACTTTTGCTCGCGACTTCGTCCCCGTGGAATAGTTACTTTGAACAACATTAAAATTTTTGGTACTTATTTTTTTACTAATGATACACATATTTCCAACATACTATAGATAGATTTGTTTGGACTTTCATTCCCTTTTATCTCCCATTTTAAAACTCTTTATGCCCGTTTTCACCAACCAGTCCCTAACGGATCCATAAGAAAGCGTCTCTTACCCTAAGTAACACCTAAATCGAATACTTACCTAAATTCATTTTCACAGTGCTAAGTGTTACCTGATAAGGCAAAATATCATTGTAATAAGGGGACTCTTTACTAAGTGACAGCTATGACATTTTTTAAGTCGATAAAAGTGTAAATATTCATATATATCTTGAAAATTTAACACTTAGTAAAAAATTAAGACGATAAAGGTCCAGATATTGTTAAGTTACAATGTGTTCGGCTCTAAATATACTACTTTTAATTTTGATCCCTAACCTATGATGATGGTCATAATAGGACCGGAGACGTCAAGTCGTGAAACGGCCACGATTTGACAAATATTTTTTTATACTTATTAGTTATTATAAAAAAAAAAACAATAAATCCAATGCTTAATTTTTTGTGGTATTTTTGGCAGTTGACTCGAAATCATTTTCACGGTTTCTTACGCTTGTAATTTGTAAAATCTCAAAAAACCGATGCAAATCACTGCTTATTGAAGAAAAATACACATATTTTCTAAAATAAAATTAACTCACGAATGGTAAACAAGGTTAGGGAACCGATAGGGAGAGCAAAATCGGGGCCTTAAATATTAAGAGTTCCTTCAGCTTTTAGGTGATACCTAAGTGTTGGTGAAAACGAATTTCATTGTAAGAGTTCCTTAAATTTCGCTTAAGGGAGCCCTAAGCATAAGAGACTGTTGGTGAAAACGGGCATAAGGGTAGGATTTCAAGAAATCTTAAAATATATTTCTTTGTTTATAACTGAAAGTTCTGATACCAATTTTTTTGTGGTTTACTTTAAAAATAACGGATTCCAGTTTTTGTGGATTTTTCTTTAAAATAATGGATTTCAAAACAAACTTACATCCCCTAACTAACTCATTGAATCATTCAGGACAAAGCATTTTTTATGTATAGATTTCCACGTCTTTGCAAGAAGCTTCATAAATGACAGCTACTGGAGGATGTGGATTTGTGGAATGTCCTCTCTTTGTCTGCTTTCCCAGAACGATACAACTTGCTTATGAATATAAGCCATGATGAATAGGCTGACTGCGCATGTAGTACCTACACATGTTAAAATAGTTGCCAGTAGCTAGCTAGTTTATTACATTTGCAAGACAGTCAAATTATAAACATAAGAAGGAATATTCTTAGCAATACCGTTTACTATAAAAAACAAGATAAATTAAATTGCAATTTAAGAATGTTCCCCTTTTCATGGTAATTACCTATTAACATATCAGTCAAAAATAAGCAATATTACGCACGGACTCTCGCGTTTACTGATAAGAAACTTGGGGCAACCCCTGTACTGTCTCCTATTGTATAAAAGCATGTGTACATCTACGACTCAGCATTCGTATCTCAGTGAGTTGACTAATCAACAGCCAAGATGTTCCCTCACGTTCTCGCGGCAGTGTTACTAGTGACTGGCGTGAGCTGCCAGCAGGGCCAAGTGTCGTTCAACGTCAACCACGATGGCAGCTCCGCCGTCGGTGCCAAGGTGCCCATAGTGGGCAGCGACTCTAACATGCTTAGTCTCACGGGGGGAAAATCGTCCTTAGGGGCCATCAGCAAAGGACTGACCCTGGACAATGTGTAAGTAGCCTTTTTCATACTCTAAATTACGCCAAGATGGTCAATTAATTTATAAATTCTTCATGCCAGTTTCTTTCGTCCTAATGGAGTATTTCCTTGTTCCAGCGGCGGTCACAGTCTGTCGGTGTCTCAGACCAACATCCCCAACTTCGGGAACCGACTGACGGGCTCTGGTAACCTCAACCTGCTCAACAACGACAACCACCGGCTGGACGCTAATGCCTTCATCACCAGGAATATGCCCAACATACCCAACGTGCCTGTGCCCAACTTCAACACTGTTGGCGGCGGTGTCGACTACATGTATAAGTAAGGCAGAAATTTCAGTTTATTGCGTACTATCCCTCATTAATATGTTTGAATAGACTCATCATAGGTACCTTAGTCTTATGCTAATTTAATACTGTCGTTTTAGGAAGACAGTGGGCGCGAGCCTGGGTATGGCGCAGACTCCGTTCCTGCAGCGCACAGACTACTCGGCCATGGGCAAGCTTAACCTGTTCCAGTCGCCCAAGTCCTCGCTCGACCTCAACGCTGGCTTCAGCAAGTCTGTCGCCCCTCAGATGAACACCGGCTGGCAGCCCGGTGGTGGGCTCACTTTTACTAGGTTCTTCAACTTCGGTCGCTAAATTTAGATAAAATGGCATTGCCATTGTTAACTAATTATTTATTTCTCATTGTCAGTAAATATCGTCTATTTGTAAATACTCTACCTACAACCTTTAGTCTAAGAAATAAACTATTTAAGAAAATAATTTATTTTAATTATGAGCATTTTATCGTTAACCTCTTCTTTTTAACACGCTTGTATTAGTTTCACCTGTATGTTTTCTAACTCTTGTATGTTTGCATGTAACTGAGTCGTTTGAGCCCGATTTAGACTCAATTCAAACGGTCAGATTTCATTTAACCTTTATAGACTTATCAAAGACCGATGACATCACAATAATTCAATAAGAATATCACATTATCCTGATTTGAATCGCCAGGACTAATAAATTAAACGTTTGGAATGTTAGTTCAGTTATACGTCACTAGATGGCGTTGTCATTGCTATGTTGGCGGTGTTAAGAATTTTTTAAATAATTTATGTACTTTCGGCGGCGGTTATAACTAAAAAGTGGATAGTAAAATAATAGGTTTAAAAAAACTAAAAAATACGCTAAGGAGAACTTGACAAACTCAGCCTCGAATATTCGAATAATGAAACACATCGAATATTTTTTTTTTTGCAATAATCATATCTGTTTGGTTAGGGAATGCTTGTATGTAATAATAACTTCCCGGATACTTTTGTTTCCGTTTGTAACTCAAAATAGCACAAGATTAAACCTTAGTAGTTTTGCTAGCTCTGCCCGCGACTTCGTTTCCGTGCATTTCCCACGTTTTTGCAACGTTTTTTATTGATGCTCATCTCCTATTCGAGGCAGTCCAAAAGTTCATCGACGAATATTAATTTGTTTAACCATTCGAGATTGAATGTTCGTCGATGAACGTTCGGACTGCCTAGACATGGCACAAGCCAAGACAGAAGCATGGTGAGGCTTCGATAAAAAGGGCGAAAAGACTCAATTGAAGAACTATAGACCCATCACGCCCCTGAGTCATGTTTACAGAGGGTTTTCGAGACTTATAACGAACCGTCTCGCATGCAGGCTGACGATTTCCAGCCTCCCGCACATAGCCAGATTCTGATAAGGTTTAGTACCATAGACCACATACATATGCTACGGCAGGTTATCCAGAAGACCGAAGAGTATCGTAAAAAGACTATGAGAAAGTCGTCGATTCTGCCAAAGTCTGGGCCGTGATCAAGTCACTCCAGAGGTGCCAAATACACTATTGGTATATCAAAGTGTTGCAGTCACTGTACAAAAACGCCACTTTGTCAGTCCACCTTCAGGACCAGTAGTCGAAACCCATACAGCTCCAACTAGGTTTGAGGCAGGGCGACCTTATACCTGATATCGCTGAAACTATTCACAGTTCCATTGGAAGACGTGTTTAAGTTTCTGGACTGGAGGTTTTGGCATCAAAGTAATTGGTGAGTACATGACTCACCTTCGCATTGCAGATGATATCGTAGTCATGGCTGAGACTGTGGAAGACATGAGCATAATGATCAACGATCTCTGTAGTCACCCAACAAGTGGGTCTCAAAATGAACATAGATAAGACGAAAATTACGTAGAATTCTCATGTCGAACAACTCCTGTGAAGGTTAAAAGCTCTACACTGGAAGTTGTCGATGAGTATGTTTACTAAGACCGGCTGACAAGTTTTTTACTAACTGATATGTGACGATCTTTTCTTCTTCTTTTTGAGTTCATTTACACTAACGAATATAATAGGTTACATTACACTTTGATTTGGTCTATCCATTTTCCACCCCAAATTTACAGGGAACATTACAGGGAACTCTTTTAATATTTTTTTACCTCCACCTTTAACGTTTCTAAGTATTAAAGAATTGGTTTAAAACGAAGCTGATTTTGTGTAATGTAACTATCATTCAAGAGACATTGTTGTGCTTTTGAGAATGAATTCCTTTAACCTAAGTCAAATTTTATGGAATTCTTTCTTTTCAATGTGTATTTGCATTTTATAGGTACTATAAAAAGCAAATTAAACTAAAATGGATATTTCTTGCGCGAGAAAAGGTTGTTGTTGATGTCAATGACAAATAAAGTGCTTAATTCAGTTCATTTTATTATAATATTCAATACTTAAATAGTACCTAAATAACTTATCTTATAAATACATTCACAACTAATACTAATTATATGTACAAGTGGAATTCACTGGCGTAGATTTTACTAGTTGACTTGTTTAGTTAGTGCACTTAACGACCAAAATTGAAATATCTAGTGAAGGTAAGTCCACCACCGGGCTGCCAGCCGGTGTTCATCTGAGGGGCGACGGACTTGCTGAAGCCCGCGTTGAGGTCGAGCGAGGACTTTGGCGACTGGAACAGGTTGAGCTTGCCCATGGCCGAGTAGTCCGTGCGCTGCAGGAACGGAGTCTGCGCCATACCCACGCTCGCACCGACACGGTTCCTGTACAAACATTAGACACATTAATAAAACTTGATGAGAGACTTCTTGGTTTCCAAGAAGAATGCTAAAAGAACCATATTGTGATCTTACTTGTACATGTAGTCGAGGCCGCCGCCGACGGTGTTGAAGTTGGGCACGGGCACGTTGGGTATGTTGGGCATGTTTCGGGTGACGAAGCCGTTGGCGTCCAATCGGTGATTGTTGTTGTTGAGCAGGTTTAGGTGACCCGCGCCCGTCAGCTGGCTCCCAAAGTTGGGGATGCTCGTATGCGTCAATGATAAACCGTGGCCGGCACTGGAAAATTAAAGAAGATAATGTTTTAACAGCAGTTAGAGACACTTCAATCAGATACAATAATACAGTATCTTTACTAAAGTAAAGATTATTTCAAACAGTGGTAACTTTTACTGCACAGGCGCTCGACAAAAGACAAGACAAAGATATTGGCACTAAAGTGTTAATATACTTCTGATGCTGCCTTTACCACCACCATTTCGCTTCCTTCTAAGGACTAAGCGTCCTGTCTCACCGAACAAGTAGAATTATCTGCCAGTATGTGTTCCCTTGCTCTTATAATCCTGAGACATTCTAAAGGGGTGTGAAGAAGCACCTTGCACTTTGAACAAAGTAAGTGTGGTTGGTACAGCGCATATTATAACTTATGTTGCACTAGCTATCTTTGCCTCTGGACTTCACTTCTGCTTACCATCAGGTAGTATGGAGTCATTTTCTAGAACTTCTTATAAAATAAAGTGTTATCCAACTTACGCGTTGTCCAAAGCCAGTCCCTTGCCGAACGCGCCCGTGGAAGTCCTGGAGCCAAGCACGCTGAGCACGTTAGAGTCGCTGCCCGCTATGGGAACCTTGGCTCCGTAGTTGTACGTGCCGTCGTGGTTGAAGGTGGTGGACACGGCGCCCTGTCCGTGTACACCAGCTACCAGCAGAACTAATGCAACCACTTGAGCGAACATCTTCACTAGACGATACTAAGATCTGAACGTTGAGAAACGAATGATAAGTTGATGTAAGTCTGCAGCATTTATATGTTAATAATTATCGATCCGTAGGGGCTCCCCAAGCTACTTATCATGTCTCATTACTCACCTTTGAACTCGTATTCTCTGATAACGATAATTACTGTTTCGGGGCATTTTTAAGTTGACGTAGGGATTAGCATGGCGCTCATCACACAGCCTTTATAATTCGACCCACTGCTGGGACACAAGGCAAAGGAGGATTACGTAGTAGTCCGCCAATTTACTTGCCCAATGCGGATTGGTGGACGGAGTATAAGGTTATCAATACCCCTCTGCTGATCTATTAGTCGCCGTCTACGACACCCGTTGGAGGATATGGGGTGATGCTATTCTACTCTGCCGGCAATCCGGCATCACATGCCAACTGGCACTCAATGTTTGGATAACTTCTTTTTAACCCCCGATGCAAAAAGAGGTGATAAGTTTAACCTGTCTTTGTATCTGTGTCTGTATGTCTGTCTGTGGCATCGTAGCTCCTAAACGAATGGACCAATTTTGATGCGGTTTTTTTGTTTGAAAGCTGACGTGATCGAGATGGTTCTTGGCTATAAATTTATGTCAGGTATTACATAACATTTTCAATTTCGTAGTTTTTATAATAAGTTCTAGCAAATGACCCTATTTTACCAGACGTTTAGCAGAAGTGGAATGCAATATGCAGATAACTAATGCGTGAGATAAAATAAGCACATTGTCGACATGCCTTTTGAATGACCCAAGGTTGTAAGAAAGAGGAGGCATGTTGTCAGTAACAACGTAAGCAAGCACGCGTAGTCCTTAAAAGGAAGGGAACAGGTGGGATGCTCCTCCTCAGAACAATCGCCGTGGTATAGATAGACGGCAGAACGAGCTCAATGCCGCAAATCGCGACGCAACTGAAGAGGTTCAAGTTGATTAACTAATGACGCAATGTTAGTTTTGTAGTTGACTTAGTTTGTAAACGCAAAAATTAGTCCATAATATAAGGTTGTTTCACCTTAACTACAATATTTGCAAAAATTTTTCGTTCGGATCTTAAAAGTGCAAATTTCAAAGATTTGATGAAACAATGTTTACCATAAAAACATAAGCACCAAGCACTAGTGGTTAACGCAGCCGCCCGGATTGCGGAAGATGCTGGGTTCGATTCCCGCCTGGGACAGGTCGTTTTTTTTTCAGTGTATTTTTTCTAGTTCTAAAAAACTATTTACGCGTTTGTTAATGCAAAAATTATTTCATAGGTAGTTTTGTAGTGTTTTGCTTTTTGTAAACTGTGTACAATTTTAGTATGGAATTAATGTAACGTTTATAAACATGGTTGGTTAGCCGCAAAATTTGATTATTTGTCGCATTATTACTAGCTATTACTAGCCTTCTATTGTCTGATGAAATATGAAAAATAGGTATTAAAGAATATTAAGTATTAAATCATACTTGACTCTTCTTTATTTCATGTGAAAAGATTGAGTTGAGTCTTGCAATCGTCAAAAATTTCGACCTCGAGATTTTGACGGACTTACACGTTTTGGACCTGAGTCCAAAAATACCGTTTTTGGAATTATGACTGTGTGTCTTTGTGTGTGCCTGTATCTGTGGGTTGGCACGATAATTCGAGTACGCTTTAACTTATTGCAACCAAATTTAACATGCATGTATGACATCAAAATATAAGGTTTCTATCAACTTTTGAGTCGTTTCCGGTATACGAGAAAGCCAAGGGGAGACACTCCCGATTCCTTTTTAGTTTTTCTTGTCTTCAATTGATAACGTTCTTCTTCTTTCTCCTACCCTGCTCGCATGTTATTCGGAGTCGGTGCAGTATGTTTTTAAATCGACAATACTTCTAAAGTATTTGGCATTAGATTTATACGACTGTGTGCCTGACACCAACCCTTCTTGGAAACGACTGCTATCTTTCGACAGCAGCTGGGAAGACCAGGAGGAATCATCATCATCATCAACAGCTCATATAATATCCCCACCTCGGGCTCGAGCCTACCCCACATTAGGGGCGATTAGGCCTTAGTCAACCACGCTGGCCAAGTGCGGATTGGTCGACTTCACACATAACCTAAGAATTTCTTCATAGGTGTGTGCAGGTTTCCTCACGATGTTTTTCTTCACCGTAAAAGCTTCGATTAAACTTACATGTGAATTCAATATTTGAAAACACATTGGTACGTGGCGGGTTTCGAACCGTTGCCTCCCGGGTGGAAGACAACGCTCTTACGCACTACGCCGCCAACGCTTTTTATCAGGAGGAATATCGAGATCCAATTGGCAACATTACGTTTTTTAATACCTACCATTTTTTTATTATATTGGTGGAAAAAAGACATTATAAGACTCGACACGTATTTTTTCATTTTCCTTAATTTTGATTCTTAGTATTTAAATTAAAAATTTCCAAACTTACTCAACGTAAGTGCAACTGTAGGATTTTTGTGGGTATGTCTTGGGCTCTACAAGGTTAGAAAAGAGATGATACAACTGTCAAATCTTTCAAGTTTGGGCCAAAATTAAAAAAAAAGATGAATGGCAAAGGCACTTTCTATTAGTAATCCTACATTGTCCGTTTTTAGTTTATATATAGTTTTTTAGTTTTTTTTAAACATCTCATAATTTAGCAAGTAATAAATTCTGAAAAAAATTAAAAGTATTCCAGCCCGCCTAGCATGTCCACCGAAACACGATATGATATAGTCATATCGCTTTGAACTCTCAAAAATCATTGGACATAACCGCCAATTTGAAATTTTATCGCAACTGCAAATATGTATAAAGTTTATACATGTTCACAGTTTCGATAAAACTTCGAGATGGCGGTTATATCCAATGATTTTTGACAGTTCAAAGCGATAAATGACTATATCATATCGTGTTTCGGTGGACATGCTAGGCGGGCAGATGACAAAAGCACCAAATGGTTTTGTAGTTATCATAATTTGTTTTTTTCAATGTCGTTAATTGATAACGTTATGAATTGAAAAATTGTAATATAAAAGCTTACAAAGACTGTTCGATAAGTCGTCTCTTGGTGAAAGAAAAACTAAAGTCTTTTGAAAAAAAAAGCATCATGCAACGGAATTAGGCACGGCGGACTAGGCGCTCAAATTTGGACCCCAAAATGGGGTTGAACCTCCACCTAACAGAAGACCATAACTAAATCACACAACATTTTTATGGTTTTGTGTTTCTGTTGGTGAGTAAGGTCGCCAGAGCTCCACTGGGTAGGGAAGGAGAAGGGTCTATAGGCTACGGTGATGGGCAGAAGGCTAGCTGGACCAGGCAGGCCTTATACTTGCCTGCCATCCAAATAACAAAAAATAAATAACAACGCGGTACTGTCACAGAGATCATCATTTATTGGTGGACCCACTACACTAGTGTAATAAGTTCTGTAGAGGATTAATGCTGTAAATTCGAGTTGATCACAGGCATCAACTACTTGATGTGCGTCTGAACTGAGGGACCACACTTAGATTCTCAAATATATATAATTTTAGTTTAGGCTAAAGGTAAACATCACCATCGTAAATATTTACTTAAAATATCGAAAGGAATATGGTTTAAAACTATACAATGTCAGCTTCCTCGGAACCAGTGTTTGCGTCTATTCACAGATTAGCAAGAATAGGTCTAAAGCGTCTATTTTAGAACTGACACAGACTACATAGAGATACTACTATATAAATATATATATAAGTTCAACCCTGGCCATTATCCGTCAAACAAATTTGCTCATCTCATGAGAAAGCTATCCTGCCCAAACTGTGAAGTTTGTGGCATCATACCTAGACGATGTTCAACATGTCCTTGTAGAATGTGAAAAGTATCGCAGTGCAAGGGGCTCAATTATCAATAAATTTAACATAAATATGAGAAATTTAGGTGCATTTATAAGTCTTTTGGCTGATCTAACATCTCAGGCTGCAAAATGTTTGGCAGAACTCTTTTCTCTGGATACTGGAATCCCTCCCGCTCGTGCGGCGTTATGACTGTACAATTATAGAATAGGCTACTATGGGGCTGACATATGTTATATCAAAAGCCCCTAAATAATAAAGACTTAAAAAAAGTTTTACTTGCTTATACAATTAACAATATCTAATTATTTTCAATTTTTGTTTTCTTCTTAATGATTGATGTATGTTTTTGGTAATAACCGTATACCGTAAACATTTAAGCAAAGTTTGGTTGATAAATAAAAATAACATCCAGTTATCGCGACGCGTGCTACGTAAGAGTAGAGTCCCGCGGCTATCGATACAGCATTCAGTACTGTCCCCTTTATCTCAATATCATATATAAGCTGGATTGACACCCCAGTTCATCATTCGCATTTCAGTTCTTGAACAGTCAATAGTCAAGATGTTCGCTCAAGTGATCACATTGGTTCTGTTGGTAGCTAGTGTGCGCGGTCAGGGAGCCGTGTCCACAACCTTCAATCACGATGGCACATACAACTACGGCGCCAAGTTGCCCATAGCAGGCAGCGACTCCAACGTGCTCAGCGTGCTTGGCTCCAGGAGTTCTACGGGCGCGTTCGGCAAGGGACTGGCTTTGGACAACGCGTAAGTTGGATAACAGTTTTAACTCGTTAAGCCCCGTTCGCGCTCAGGAGCGCGAGAACACAATTAAAATCAATTGTGTCTGGATATTAATAATCGTCGATGGATTAATGCAAAGATGATTCCGTCCTAACTTAAAAATAAGTGGAGTCCAGATATATGCGCGGCAATAATTACCCTCGCCTTGTTGCTTCTTCAAACCGCTTTTGAATGGCCCAGAACTACACAGTGTGCTGGCTGAAGTCCTTTCTATTTTGGCGACTTATAAATTAGCGTTGGAATAATGGAAGCCACCACACGGTCCTTAGAAAGTGGTGGTACACTTGTATGTTTGTATCTGATTGTACTCTCTCTTATTGCTGCTAAAACTATAATCTTTGTCAATTTTCCAGTGCCGGCCACGGTTTGTCATTGACGCATACGAGCATCCCCAACTTCGGGAGCCAGCTGACGGGCGCGGGTCATCTGAACCTGCTCAACAACAACAATCACCGATTGGACGCCAATGGCTTCGTCACCCGAAACATGCCCAACATACCCAACGTGCCCGTGCCCAACTTCAACACCGTCGGCGGCGGCCTCGACTACATGTACAAGTAAGATCACCAATATTTTTCTGTTAGCATTCTTCTTGGTTTCTATCTCATCAAGTTTTATTAATGTGTCTACTGTTTGTATAGGAACCGTGTCGGTGCGAGCGTCGGTATGGCGCAGACTCCGTTCCTGCAGCGCACGGACTACTCAGCCATGGGCAAGCTCAACCTGTTCCAGTCGCCCAAGTCCTCGCTCGACCTCAACGCCGGCTTCAGCAAGTCCGTCGCCCCTCAGATGAACACCGGCTGGCAGCCCGGTGGTGGACTTACCTTCACTAGATATTTCAATTTCGGTCGTTAAGTGCACTAACTAAACAAGTCAACTAGCAAAGTCTACGCCAGTGAATTCCAGTTCTACAGATAATTAGTATTAATTGTGAATATATTTATAAGAGACAGTCTTAGATGAATTTCTAAATAATTTATTTACACATAAGTATTCAATATAATAAAATTTCGTATTACGAACTTTGTTTATTTTTCATTGATATCAACAACACCTTTACTCACGCTAGACTAATTGGGTTCCCCAATTTTCCATTTAAATAATTTTAAATCCTAATTAATCTTTATTTGTTTGTTCCTTTTTCTGTAAAATAATTGCCATGAAAATTAATTAACAGTGGCTTTTTCAAAATTATCTGGCGGAGTCAAATTTCTGTATGGGTTAGATCCTTTACTTATATGATCTGAGCTTAGATCCCTTTGTCTTATGTTTATTTTATAAGAAAAATAACTGTAACATAATGAGTCGAGCCGGTGTTTTAACGGTCATTGTGAAACAGGTTGTTTTTTTCAATTTTCCTTTTGATTTAGTATTAGTATTAAAAAGTAGGTACTTATGTCATTTTATGTTCACCTTCAGATCGTAATAATATGACATGAGTGTAGATAAAAAACCTCAGTAAAGAACATTTTGATGCATATTTTTGAAGAATTCAATTAAGATTCTATTTTATTAGATAAAATAGGTACAAATTATCAGGAATATTCTAGATCGTCAGTTTTTACAAATTGTTTCAACAAGCTTACAAAGTTGACCAGAAAATTATATGAAAACAACTACCTAATTTCGTATCAAAATACCAAACGTTGTATCTCCGACACTAAACCACAATATACAGAGAGCACAGAAAGCTTGCTCCTTTTTTCAAAAGCCATCTTCTTGTTCAGGACAATTCAATTTAAATTGATAAGAAGCAAACTACACTAACAGCACCTTCTTTGCGTTAGAAATTTTTGGGGAAAGTGCAGGTGGAGCCACCCCAAAGTTATGTGGGACTCTCCCAGCTAGTCAGAGCATACCCCACAAATGTATCAATCTAAAGAGATCGGTCGAATCGCCGAGTTCATAGGAAGACCGAGTGTCGCGATCACCGGCTGTACTACATAACATGGTTCTAGTTGAGTATGCCGTAATATACACTATTCATTGCGCGCGTCATAAGGACTGCGAAGCAATGAAAGTTAGGCACAGCCGCAAAGGAGATCGGTCAAATCGCTGAGTTCATAGGAAGTCCGAGTGACGCTGACGGCGAAGAGGCGGTAATATATGCCACTGGGCATACACTTGTCACAAGTTAAACGCCGGCTTGACCTATCTCCTTGTATTATTAAATCTGTGGCATACCCACTACGTCGTGGCTTTAGCGCACACGGGGTACATACTTGGCGCAATCACTGTGTGCACGCTCACATCACAACACCTACACTAGCGCATGCCCCTTCCAGTCTCGTTAGTTCTATGGTCAACAAAATATAATATTATGAAACTACTTATATGTACTAATGTGAAATTTGTTATTTTGGTCTCACTTTGTTTGTCATTCGAGTTATTTACTTCGTAATGTTTCTCGTGTGAGTGAATTATGAATTCTTTTTGATAAATAAAGAACTTTAACCCCGCGGCTGGCCATAAAACTTGGTTGGAAACCCTTGACCCTTGATGATGAATATACATGTAGGTATATTATACTTACAATTTACAGATTTAATATTTTGTATATTTTAGGTTTACCTTCTGCATTTCTTTTATTTTGTACCTAAATCCCCCAAACTAATAGAAAAACATTGTTAACGTAGCGAAAATACGAAAAATCCACGAGCCGTAATCAGCTAAAAAGTTAGAGAGCATTTTTTGCAGCACAACATTTTTCAGGTTTTTTTTCTACTGAAATATTTCTACTCCGCAAATATTATTTCGGTCGATACATTAACGTGAGCGGAGGCCCGATTTAGTGCCGTCAGATGGAAAGCGTCACTCGTGTCTATGTGACAGTCGATAGAGATTATTTTATATGTGAGAGTATGCTACCGGAGTTTCTCCAGAGTTCTTCTTGCAAAAACACGCGTTGAGAGACTCCATTTTAAACTCAATGTACCGTAGAATTGTTGTTTACTTAAAGTACATTTTCACATGATATTGGAGCAATGCGTAATCTTAATGTGTTGCGATCGCCATTAACATAAAAGAAGAAGGAAAAGAGTATGCCACCGATTCTAGGTAGTTACAACGAGAAGAAGCGAAGTTACATTCATATTATAATCACGCTTACAACCTCAAAAGGAGTTGAGCAAAGCTTTGGGTAACATTTAGTTACACATAAGGCCACATCTGCCAATATAGGGTACACAGTACTCCAAAAAATAGTGACAGCCCTGTCGCATACACAAAAGCAACTAAACCTAACAGCGAACCAATAAAAGCCATCAAAAGCCAACAACCAAGACAGATGTTACAGTCTTAATCCGCAATCCGGGATCGAAGCGAAAGCCAAGTTACCACTACAAATAAGTAGGAGTGTAAAAATTATGTCGGATGATTACATATTGTAGACGACCGCCGTGCCGAGCCACAGCCACCGCGACCAATCACATCGCCTGCAATACGGAAGCGCCGACCAATGGCGGAGCCGGCATTCATTTGGCGTCACCCCCGCGGCGGGACGAACGCGCGCAGGCGACTCGTCCGATGCGCTTCGTTAGGCAGCCGCTAGTTGCGAGCCGTCACTTAGAATAAGAGTAGAACCATTTTTGTACATAGCGTAGCCGATCCGTTCGAGTAATTCTCAATTAAACACTACACACTCAAGCACTACACTTTTGTTATACACCGCACTCGTCGAACAAGGGTGCGAAGACCCGGTCTACATACGACGCGCTATACCCGGTACAGACATGTACTGGGGCGCTTTTCCCCGCCTCCACCACGACACGATGTGCCCGAGCCGAGGTCCGAGCCTTTAGAGGCACCCTCGGGCATGTCGCTCCCTACCGACACGGACGCCCTAGGGACGCTAGGCGGTCGAGAGACTCCCCACGGGGGAGATGCTCGGTCGCCCAGTAATCCCCTAGGAATGTTCGACCTACAGGCTTGAGGACCCCCCAAAGTCTTCGTCTTCTTAAAAACCCGGTGACGCACAAAATGTAATCAGAGACAATCTGCAACAGAATTTAAAAAAAAAATACATAGCGTAGTCTAGTCAAGTAGTCAACAACTGGAATAAAGAACATCGAGAAATAGCTGTGACTTTCTTTCATAATATACAGTCCACACTCCACGTCAACAAGCATTTGGCCTTCGTTTCAAGAAACCTGCAAACGGTGACCAATACATATCCAATCCATTGTTGTTTTACACGACAAGTGCCATAATAGCGTGTCGTGTAAAACAGCAATGGATATATAATTCAATCGGTGATTATCACTTTCAGCTCACTAGTAAGCTTCCAATACTGAGCACTAGAGAAATTGACCGTCTTTTATTGATATTTGAAAGTTGAACAAAATCGTGCGACTCCAACATAAAACCCCGGTAGCATTTCATTCCACTGCCATTAAACAGATTGCGACTGAAAAAACAAGGACCGGAAAACTTATGTTGCCGTCGGAGTGCTCCCACATTTGCGGGGAGTGATTTGAATTTTTAATTAGAGCGCCCAGAATCAACTTACAGTTAATTTCGAGTGGCTGCAAATAGTTCCGACTCGGTTTGGAGTTCACCGCAAAGTTTCCGCTAATGTCACATGTAGGGGAGAGCAGGCACCTAATATATTCACGTTTCATTCCGATATTCACGTTTCATTCAGTCACGGTAACGTAGTCTATGTTCAGTACCTGCCCGCCTAGCATGACCACCGAAACACGATATGATATAGCCATTTATCGCGTTGAACTGTCAAAATTTATTGGATATAGGTAACCGCCAACTTGGAATTTTATCGAAACTGCGAACATTTATAAGGCTTATACATGTTCGCAGTTTCGATAAATTTTCAAGATTGCGGTTATATCCAATAATTTTTGACAGTTCATCGCGATAAATGGCTATATCATATCGTATTTCGGTGGTCATGCTAGGCGGGCTGGTAGTGTATTATATAGTAATAATGATAAAAAAATATTGTTCACTTTGAGGACTACCCACAAAGTGAACAATATTTTATTAGTATACATAGAAACAAGATGAACGTAAAGTATAATTATTATTAAGAGAAAAACGTAGGGTGCTCAATTTAATTGTATATACCGATCGAATATTTTCAAGAATGATGTAATTGGGGGCACCCCACGCTTTTCTCTAAGTAATAATTATTATACTTTTTGTTCATCATTTTGTTTCGAATACTAAAAAAATATTGATCACTTTATAGTTCGATTTATTAAAGCATGCTTTTTTTAGTGTTTTTAAAGTATTATTTATTTCCTACTTTTTAGTGCGATTTATTACCGCCGATGAAAGTACATAAATATTAAATAAACCTCGCGAACTAGGATACGCCATAACAATGACAACGCCATCTAGTGATGTATAACTGAACTATCATTACAAACGTTTCATTTATTAGGACGGGGCCATTCTAATCAGGATAATGGGATATTCTTATCGAATTATTGTAATGTCGTCGGTCCTTGACAAGTCTATTAAGTTTAAATGAAATTTCACCGTCTAAAGTGGGTCAAAACTTGCGTTTTCTTAGATGCAGTCAATAACGATAAATTATAGTTTTTTTTTCCTTAATTTATCTTCTTCTTTGTCCTACCCTCCTCCCAATTTATTTGGGTATAGTCTATCATCATAAACAGCTCATATAGTGTCCCCACCGAGGGGCTCGAGCCTACCCCACATTAGGGGCGATTAGACCTTAGTCAACCACGCTGGTTAAGTGCGGGTTGGTCGACTTCACACACAACCTAAGAATTTCTTCATAGGTGTGTGCAGGTTTCCTCACGATGTTTTCCTTCACCGTAAAAGCGTCGATTAAACGTACAAAAGAATTCAAAATTTGAAAACACATTGGTACGTGGCGGGGATCGAACCAGTGTCTCCCGGATGGGAGACTACGTTCTTACGCACTACGCCACCGACGACCGACGACCAGGTATAGTCTATAAATACCTATAACTTTTATCTTAATTATTATGCTCAGTATTTTATTGCAACGAAATGTTTATTATAGGAAATTAAGGGATTACCACAGCAACGCGGGGCTTTGTCAGCTTGTGTTTGTCATCATCATAACAGCCTTTATAATTCGACCCACTGCTGGGACACAAGGCCTCTCCTTGTCATCAAAGGAGGTTTAGGCAGTAGTCCACCACGCTTGCCCAATGTGGATTGGTAGACGGAGTATACGTAGCCTTTACTGATCCATTAGACGCCTTCTACGACACCTATTGGAGGATATGTGGTGATGCTATTCAACTCTGCCGGCATCACATCGCTATATATGCTTGTGTTATATATGTCACCGGAAAATAACAAGATTCCAAGAATTTCCTAGGAAATTTATAAACTTTCGTAGGATTCTAAACGAGAGATAAATTGTATTATTTGACTCCCACATTTTCGAAAATTCATAAATTTGTGACGCCTCGTGGTAAATTTATAAACTAACGGATATTCAGGATCTAATTCGTAAGATTCTAAACGGTTCGACCGATCACAGAAGAGCTTTTAATTTTACGCTTTTTTAAAATACGGCAAATAACACACTGCTCTCTGATTGGTCGATGTTGACAGTCGCAATGCTTGTGTCCAGAGACTTAGGTACAATTAGATTTGCAAAAAGAACTATTTTCACAGTTTGTTGTAACTGTGTTAAAACTGTTAACACAGTTACAACATTAAATACTTTACAAAAACACACGAGCAACCGGTTTGTTTATGTTCCGTGGTGAACAAAGTTGGTGGAGAGGAAGGAGAAGGAACAAGTGACTTATTCAACCAATCAGAGCGCACATGACATTTGGTTATTGCGTATTTATTATTTTACGTGTGAGTTCGGTAAGTTTATCAATTTGCGAAAATGTGGGTGCAAAATAATACAATTTATCTCTCGTTTAGAATCCTACGAAAGTTTATAAATTTCCTAGGAAATTTATAAACTTGCGGTTCTTGTTATTTTCCGGTGACATAATTTACCTACATATAATTGTTAGTTTTTTTACTACTATTTACCTTAAGCTTCAATCCTTTTCCAGCCGTGTAGCGCGCTGAAATAAATTGGATTGCCAAGTTCGTTCGCCCCGTATTCTCCTGCATTTTTTCGAGTGCTCCAGTTTTGCTGAACGGGACGAGACTGAAGATTTTAGGGTACCGTGCCATTTTTTTTTATGTTACGAGATGGCAAACAAGCTTGTGGCCCACCTGATGCTAAGTGGTCACCGCCGCCTATAGACACTTGCAATATTAAGTGTGAATCACTTAACACCGCAAGTGCGTTTGCCATCCTGGGGACTAAGATGATATGCCCTCCATGCCCAGTAATTACACTGGCTACCTTTCCCTTCAATCCAAAACACAGCGAACTGATTCACGGCAGAAATAAGAAAGGCGATTGTACCTACCAAGAAAACCCTACAATCTACATATGGGTCTACCACCTAGTAAACTGTATGAATATTAAGTTTTTGGCAAAGAACTTAATCTTCTACCCTGCTCTCACTTTATTTGAGGTCGGTGCAATATGTCTTACTAACGACATACTGCTTACACCAACCCTCCTTCGTAATAGCCTGGTGTCAGAGTTCTACAGTCGCGATTTCTTTCTTCTGACGTGACTCGTGCACGAATGCAATCTTTCGACGGTAACAATTAGCTTAATCTTATGGTATAACTAGCTTTTGCCCGCGACTTCGTCCTCGTAGAATAGCTATTTCGGGCAGCATTTAAGTTTTCTTCTCATTTCTTCTAACCCAAGCGCCATATACCAATTTTCATCGATTTTACTTTAAAAAATGACAGACTTCTATACAAACTTCCATCCCTTATTTTATCCCCTTACGGATTGAATTTTCAAAAATTCTAAATACCTTATTCTTAATTTCTAACTAACAGGCAATATACAGACAACAGCACGTTGGGTTAACACAAACTGTCAAATTTTCCCAATCGATTATGCACTTTATGTTGAATACTCTTAGGTTGAAAATCGTTTGGAGAAATTAGACAGTGTTGTATAGCCCGACGTGCTGTTGACTGTACCAATTTTTATGGATTTTACTTTAAAAATGACGGATTTCCATACAAACTTTTCACCACCTTAGAGGGAGAATTTCCAAAAATCCTTTCTTAGTGCACCCCTGGACCTCATAAAGAACCCACTTACTAAATTTGGAATCTCTAGACTCAGCGGTTTGGGCTGTGCGTTGATATGTCAGTCAGTCAGTAATCATTTTTATAAATATAGCTTATTTCAATTTTCAGTGTACTGGCAGGAACACGCGAATTCCCAGCACTGGCCAGGAAAAACTCATAGTAATTGCTTCCTTTCCTAGAGCGGGAAAGAAGAAAAAAAATATAACTGTATCTAATTGGTTAGTGAGTATTCTCTCAAATGCGACGGGATGGACGGAATCGTTAGAGAAGGTGACGCGGTGTGTTCCAAATTTGAAAAAGTTCTTTATACATTAGGGTTGTTGACACCATTCACAAATAATTACAAGGTGTTAAATTGGTAAAATATGATTTCATTTTATGCCAAAAAATCTCCTCTGTGTCAAATTAGCTCAAAAATTTGATTCAAAAATCAAGGGTATCAAAAACATACAAATTTATGGAAGAATACAGACATTTGACAGCTAATAAAAAGTGCCTGAACTGATTTGACAGGCCATACCCTTTTCCAAAATTAAAAAGATTCTTTAAACATATCTACTTTCTCTTATCTGTGAAAAAGACTATTTTTTTACGAGTATTTTTCAGATGTTTTTATCTATTGTGCTTAACACGGATAAAAGGCTTCAATTCCTACTCGGACTAATGATTACAAACGCGTACATATTTTTAAAACTAGAAAATATACACTGAAAATAATCGACCAGCCCCAGGCGGGAATCGAACCCAGTATCCTCCGCAAACCGGGCTGCGATTTTTTTTAAGTTTTTTTTTTCTAGTTTTGAGAGCTTAATATGCTGAAATAGTACATTTATTAACTAGGACAGTAAAACAATGAATGTCTCAGATCGCAGTTATTTGACGACCGAGCTGAAGGCGATGCGATCAATATGTGAAGATATATTTATTTGCATAAGCATGTGTTATAACATATTGGAACTATACAACTAACTTTCTGAACAACAATAATGTTGCTCAGAAAGTTAGTTTCGATTCAACATGTTTTGCCTAATACAGCATGCAAATGTAGAAAATAGGTAATTGGAAATTTAAAAAAATATTAATTACAGCATAATGTCAATAATTAACTAAATAATAATAATAATAACCTTGTGAAAGCTGAAAAAGATAAAGAAAACAAATATCTTGATTTAGCTCACGAGATTGTCGACATGTGGGACATCGATTCAGCAATTATTGTGCCGATAGTCATATCTGCACATGGACTGATAGCCAAAAGCCTCGATAAACACCTTAAGAGGCTCGCGTTAGGTGGTTGGATCAAGAGTCAGATGCAGAAGGCAGTACTTCTGGACACGGCCCGTATAGTGAGGAGGTTCCTGTCTCTGGATCCTTAACCACCGGTAGCCGGGACCCTGATCTTGCTACCGATGGGGAACTGCAGTTTTGTATTTTTAAATGTTATATTTTTTATTGTTTATACATTGTAAAAATTTAATATTTAGAAATATAATTTTGTATGTATTTTAAATGAAATAAAGGGAATAATAATAAAAAGTTTGGCCAAAAGCCCGCGACTACGTTGAACTCCCCAGAAATGGGTGGACATAAGTCATTAGTCATAAAAAAAAATCATTTAATTCAGATACTAAATCCATAGCTTTAGTTAGTATGTTAGTAACAATTTTTCTTATGAAGTATGTTAGTTATGTTAGTGTCATAATATTTAATGTCAAAATACAGATGCTGGACTTGTATCATCGAGCACATTGGTTATGAGCTCGATAAATTGTATAGATATTTTATTCGTTAATGTAAGCAAATGTCCTGGCCACGGTTGCGTGTTTCGTTCCGATCTGCGGAACGTTGTAATTAACTTCCGATTCAATATTATCGGAATTGAAATAGGAATCGGTCTAAAAACAATCGGAACTTCCAAACTTTCGGAACAAGAATCGAAGCTCCGTAACATCCTTTGTACAGACCTAAGACAGATTTTCTCTGCATATTCAAAGTCAGAAACCGTACGGAACCCTCCACCGTTTATTCAGCTCCTCTTCACCAAGTTCCACCGGATGAGACGACGACTTTTTTAACTTAATGAAGGAAAACTCGCTGTTCCTGCGAACAGGTGCTCTCCGAATGTAGTTTTATCTTTTTCTGTTTATTCTTCCACGTTGATGCCGTAATAAGATTGGGAAGCTCAAAAATGTTATCTGGGAATTGTTAGTATTAAGGTATTTAATTAGTTTTATTTAAAACTGGCGCTCTGTCCGGATTTAAAAAATACTGCCTTTTATTTTAGTGCAAATATAACATTCGTTGTACTAATTTTTAAAATAAATCCAGTAGTCTTTGAGTCTATTCCAAAGATATATCAATCTAAGGAGATCGGTCGAATCGCCGAATTCATATGAAGACCGAATGTCGCGATCAGCCTCCGTACTATATAACATGGTTCTAGTTGAGCATGCCGTAATACATATATATTGATTGCGCGCGTATTAAGGACTGCGAAGCAATGAAAGTTAAGCACAGCCGCAATATAATACAATTTGTAAGATAGTAACGCATAATTTAAAGCGATTGTGTTTTTATGAATAAAAGTCGGACTATTTGTTTAAATATTGTTTTTTAAATATAAATCTAAGTTTTTCGGTTCTTACGTGTGAAAAGTTATTCCATTACTTGATAATTAACTGATTCACTGTAATGATTGCATGTTACAGTGGAACAGGACGGCATTTTGAAAGAAAAACGGATATTTCTCTCTGACATAAGTACGTAATCACTCGACATTATCGGACGGCGAACTGGCGGCAATGTATGGCGCAATTGCGCATTGGGGCGCACGCACACATACAAACGTCGTTAACATGGCCGCTAAGCATGTTCTGAACGACAAAACGGCAAAAACGCCAAAACGGCAAATGCGCCAATTCGTCACTATTATGGAGTCAAAATACTGTATCGTTCTCTATATTGTGCTTTTGCGGTACTGGTCCGCACTAGTGGTCGGTTTTTCGTATACCTTTGTGTAAAACGCGCTGAAAACGAAACATTTTCAGAATTTTAGTCTTAATATATTTTTATCATGTCATAATTTCAGACCAATAAAAGTCATTATATCGAAATCTATTGTGGTCTGTTACGAAAATAAATACCTACAGCTGTTTGTAAGCTTCGTAATACTTTTCAAAGGGGTTTTCCCGTTTGTATCTATGACATTAAATCACTGTGAACTCAGTTGGCGCGCGATAGAGCTCCTATTTTTACGTTCAAAGAATCTGTTACGTTCGGGGAATCCCTGTACTTGTGACTTATTGCTTAAAAATTAAAAAGCAATTATGCTTTTTACATTTTTGAAAAAACTGGTTTTCTTAATTGTTTTTCGCTTATCTGCTTAAAAAAACAGAGAGTGATATCGCGTGAAGAAGAACCTGAGAACTAAATAAAGTCGCGTTTTATTTTCACAATTAAATATAATAATTAAAAACTCATAATTTAACTAAGTATTTATAATTAGTTTTTATGTGATGTTTAATTATGAGTTTTTAATTACCTATTATATTTAATTGTGAAAATAAAACGCGTCTTCATTTGGTTTGCAATTATGATGATTTAAAAGTATTTATCGTGTCTTAGGTCAATTTAAATAAAGCGCTTTTTGGTTTTGTTACATTATAAAAATCTAAAGCATAAAGACGAATCTACTTTCGAAACTGACATCGACGTTATAGATTTATTTAATGAAATCAGAGCTTTGAAGTTGCATTTTCCAGAAAATCATTCTATTAATTCTCATACTTTGTTACAATAGGTATGTTAGGCAATTTACTAATGATTTAATTTCAACATTTCCAAATACAGCCATAGCGCTAAGAATATTACCACGGTAATTATTATCTATCGTGATATTACTTTCATTGCCAGTTTCAGTTGCATGCAAAAATTATTTTAGGTCAACAATGTATTTTTTTTTATTTAAAAAAAAAAATACATTGACTCGGCATTTAGTTATAGTTTCGATTGAACATGAAATTTAAGACAGCTGACGGATACCAAAAACTTGATAGCTGATTTTGCAAATATAAAAGCAAGCAAAGTCCAATTTCTGTATTATGTAGTTTTTTTTTTACCTTATGTAAAAAAAATATTTAAATAATACGGAAGCGTTCTCATTCAGTTTTTGTGCATTTTAATTTAAACCCGACGATGACGTTTTGGTTACCTTATTAACCGACTTCAATAAAAGGAAGAAGTCCTCAATACGGCTGTATCTCTTTCTTTGTTTATATCATAACTTTTAATGGGTGCACCGATTTTGATGATTCTTTTTACATTCGGAAGATGGTGCTTGTCTTGTGGTCCAATTTAAATTTGAGCGATTAATGACGAGTAGTTTTTGAGTTATACTTAATAATGCGTATTTGATTGACATCGATGATATCGTTTTCATTTAATTATTTGTTTGTCTAAAAGATCTCGAGATAGGTTCCTTAAAATTTATATACAACACTAAAAAGCATAAATAAAAGACGTGATTGTGATTTTCTTATTGTAGAAGGCAATGCATTCCATAAAAGTGCTGCTTGGACTGTGAACGACTTAGCGTAAAATTTGGTGGAATGCATTGGGATAGCTAAGCGTAAGCTCTCCGATGATCTCAATGTTCGAATTTTAGGAACGTTTTACCTTCGTCAACGATACCCGTTGACGAAAGTAAAACGTTCCTTAAGGTAAAAAGGAGTCGCTGGGTTGAAAAGGATGCTGTAGAGTAGGGAGAGGATATGAACATTCCGGCGAAGACGCATAGGCAGCCACTTTAGTTTACGGCGGAAATCTAAAATATGATCGATCATATTTGCGGAGTCCAAATATAAATCTTATACAAAAGTTTTGAAGCCGCTCAAGTTTAGCAAGGTGCTCTTCAGTGACATCAAGGTAAGAGTTATCAGCATAGTCAAGGATAGGCAAGAGGAGGGATTGGGCTAACGTAACTTTGGTCGCAGTAGGTAGAAAACTGCGAAGTCGTTTCAAGGACCCAGCAGACGCGAACATCCTACGACTAATTTCCTGCAGCTGTGTAATCCAAGATATTTTTTTATCAATGTGCAGACCTAAATGTTTCACATGGTCTTGGAAATATAGCGACACACTACCAAAGGTAACTCTGTGTACTCTGACCAATCAATTTTGCTGCGTATTTTGCTACTACAGAACCGACTACAATAATTTGGGTCTTACTTGGATTTACAGTCGGACCATACGATTTTCCCCATTGAAAAATTCTCTCCAAGTCAGTGTTTATTATATTTATGGCGCTGTTAATTTGGTCTACAGAAGAGATCATCTGTGCAAAGGTGGTAGGTAGAAGTCAGCTGGCAAGTGATAGATTTAATGTATATTGAGAAAAGAAATGGAAATAAAACGCCGCCCTGAGGTACCCCAGCGGAAATGATGCCCCAGGATGAATGCGAGTCATCAACACATATCCGCTGTCGGCGTCCAGTCAGGTAACTACGAAACCAGTCATTTGCCGTAGGAGATATGTAAAGTGAGCGGAGGATGCCGAGTAAGATGTCGAAGTCAATATAAATTTTATTTAACTGTTTTTAGTTTTTCTTTTCATATATCAGTCCAGCGATTCACCGATACCGAAGGTCAGCGTAAAGTTGTGGGTACTTACATATAGCGCAGATTTCTTTGTGTATACGCCCTTACCATCAGATGAGATAAAAGTCAAGAGCTTGCCAGTCAAATAACAATAATAAACAATCATGACCCATGAACATATGTTCATGCCCATCACACAAACATTGGTGTGCATAATATAAGTGTGCAGGCAACGTTACTGACAACTCCACTAAGATGGTGTCATTATATTATAACATGCAGCATAAAAATGTTGAAAAACAAAAAGTTTTTATGATCAGCCTTGACTTGAAGTCACAAATACGCGGTACTAATTTTGATATTTAATTTTAGTAAAAGTTAAAAACTAAGTAATCTTGAATTTACAAATGAAAATTTTCATGTAAAAATTCTACAAAATAAACAAAATTTTATACTCAACATCTTATTTTTAGAACCCGTTAAGATTGAATACAATTCATTCAAGTGAGTCATCACCCAAGGGCAGTCCCGCGCTTACAACTCGGGGGCGTCCCGTGCCAATTGATATTATCATATATAAGCTGGCCTCCGAGTACGGAGCAACATTCGTGTTTCAACGAGCTAACCAATCAACAGCCAAGATGAACTCTCAAGTGTCATACAGCATCAACCATGACGGCAGCTCCGCCGTCGGTGCCAAGGTTCCCATAGCGGGCAGCGACTCCAACGTGCTTAGTCTCACAGGGGCAAAGACCTCCATGGGAGCCACCAGCAAAGGAGTGATATTGGACAATGCGTGAGTAGCGTTTCTAATACTCTGAATTACGTCAAGATGTTAAATTCATTCCCAATTTCTTCATATAAGTTTCTGCTATCCTAACGTAGTATTTCCTTGTTCCAGCGGCGGCCACAGTCTGTCAGTGTCTCAGACCAACATCCCCAACTTCGGGAGCCAGCTGACGGGTGCTGGCCGGGTCAACCTGGTCAACCATGACAACCACCGGCTGGACGGCAATGCCTCCATCACTCGCAACATGCCCAACATACCCAATGTGCCCGTGCCCAACTTCAACACTGTCGGCGCTGGTGTGGACTACACCTTTAAGTAAGCCAACATTGTTAGCGTCATATCCTTCATAATCATCATTTGCCTGCTCTGCTCCCAAGTTTATTTGGGGTCGGCGTAAATTTCTCTTCCGATCCCACATCTTGGTCAGCGGTCATCTCAGCATTAACTCCATTCTTTGCCAATTTATCTATTTCACCTTTTGTCTTCCTCTCCCTCTATGCCCATCGAAATGCATGTTCATTACCTTCTTTATTACATGATTATCATTTCTAATTACATGCTCGTATTTTATGCTAGTCACATTTCTCAATTTTTCTTCCACTGGTACTACTTTTAGAATGCCTCTATTAAATTCATTCTCCACTTTATCCATTTTTGCTACTCCACGCATACTATCATCCATGACAATGTTTGAATTATTGCTTATACTTTCATCTTGTATTAACTGACTATTATCGTTGTAGGAATACGGTAGGTGCGAGCGTGGGTGTGGCGCAGACGCCGTTCCTGCAGCGCACGGACTACTCGGCCATGGGGAAGCTCAACCTGTTCCAGTCGCCCAAATCCTCGGTCGACCTTAACGCCGGCTTCAACAAGTCCGTTGCCCCTCAGATGAACACCGGCTGGCAGCCTGGCGGCGGAGTCACCTTCACTAGGTTCTTCAACTTCGGCGGTCCCTAAGCTCATTCCTTCCTGTGCCAAAGTTTCTATGTATAAATAAGGCAAATTATTTGTGAGGCAACTAAAAACTTATAGGGCATCTAACGATATTGTTACAATTAATATACTTAGCATCGATTAAACATTTTAGCAACTATTATATTAGATGAACTAGATAATGCAAGGATTTATAAGAACTAAATAATGGCTGCTACTTTAAGGTAAGAAAGAAACATTTTAAACAGGGCCTATGAAATCAAAGGTGAGGTACCTACTATAAATAATGACATGGCGACAAATATTAACAGTGGGATTAGAAACATTGTATTATTGACAGCTTTGGATTCCATGTAAAAATACCCTTTCAGGCTGCGATTTGCAAGCAGTTGTAAAAATTAAAGCGGGTACTATAATTAAGTATTAGGATATCAGTATTTTTGTTTGTAGAATCATAATTTAATGAAAGCGGCAACAAGCGCACTCGTTGCATAGATGCAGATTGCGAGCCGAAAAGCGGCGCGGGGGTAGAGCGTGCTACTAGCTAATGACAAGCGGCGGACTAATGTGACGGGTGTCGCGATCGCTTTTATTGTTTGTATTATTCACTGGCAATTAGTGCATAAATTATAAAAATAGGTCCAGGGTTATTTTTTTATGACCAGGCAGGTTTTTGCGAGAGTCTATAGGCTAGTAATATTTTTTATGGTTCAGGGTTATGTTTTATGACCATTCGGAACAGTACGTATACCAGCTATCGTTTATAATTTAGGATAAATAACCAAAGACAATTATTCTACCTTTATGCCTTTTAATTTTTCGTCATTGTAAGAAAAAGAAAAGTCAAGAAATAAAGTATACCTAAACAAACAATGTATTTTTTTTCATATCACTATTTGCTTTATTTAGAGCTCTTTAATATTATTATATCCTGCTTTCGAAGAAGCTGAGGTCCAGGATCCAGTCTCAAAGAAAATGCGTGTGTCTGCTTAACAAAGTACCTATATTCTTAGACTGGCAGTCGCAAAGTTATACAAGGTCACCGTAAGAGACTAGATGTATAATCTACCCCCCATATATACATAACATAACACCTCAAATGTATAAGAAAATAATTCAAAGTTTACACTCTTAATATAAAATTATAATTATCTTATAGGTACCTACCTAAGAAATACAAACATAATGGGCAAACTCATATTACTACTATTAGACATACGAAAATTTTTAGATATACGATTTTTTTTGCCGACTTCCAAAAACAAGGAGTTTCTGTATTCGTCTGTATGTTTTTTATGTATGTACACCGATATCTCCGTCATTTGTGGACCGACTTTGAATATTCTTTTTTTATTCGATAGTGTTTACTCTTGAGGTGGTCCCATTGTGACCAAGTCAGGATCTGATGATGGGAAGTCAGGGAAATCGAGGGCAACCCTCAAATTTTATAGGCATATTTAACGTTTTGCATATTTTTTTAAAGCTATACTAGCATTTGCGTCTGGTAATCATCATCTCATGTTGATGAGCTGATGATGGAAGGTAAATGTATGTTCTTGTATTGTCTCTGTATTGGTGGACCGATATTCAAAATTCTTTTCGGACACATGTTTTAAAGATGCTGCCCGTCTTTTTTACAAATGCGACATACATAAAATCAAAACTTGCACATTTCCGTCGCATGTGCGCGTCACGGTAATTGTGATCTAATGTCCGCGTTCACACGCAGTGCATTGCCCTCTTCCCTGACCTTGACCTATATTTAAACGGGATCTGTCCAACTCAGCTGCGCTCGCGCCGCCACTATTTTTACTTTCTCGCTTTGTTCGTGTAGTATAGAGGAAGTTTTGTAATAATCCAAAAATTTGACCTCGAGATTTTGACGGATTTACACTTTTTATACCTCCCTGAGTCCAAAAATACCGTTTTTGGAATTATGTCTGTGTGTGTGTATGTGTCTGTGCGTAAGCACGATAATGAGTATACTTTAACTTATTGCAACCAAAAACATGCATGTATGACATAAAAATATAAGGTTTCTATCAACTTTTGAGTCGTTTCCGGTATATGAGAAACTCAAGGGGAGACTACTCCCGATTTTTCGATCAAGGAAGCGTGTGATACGCTGGGTACCGAACAAATTTTGTTTTTGAAAATAAATTATTTAATTTAGTCATGCTAAAAGTGTACTATTGAGTACTCGACATATTTTAATTGTACCTTATTAATAACACGCCTAAATGATACGATGAAGTTGGTCGGTACACAACCTACACGTCTTGTACGGACCAACAATTATGAATATGAATACCGGTAAAAGATGTAAAAGAATCATTTGTACTCGTTATATACATTGTCATGTGTTAACCAGTATTAAAAAATATGCATAAGTCGATAAGGATTTCCTATTTAAAGTTGGTCGGTACGCAACGTATACGTTCCTTAATGACTTTCGAACGTATTCGTTTAAAATTGTTTTAGCGTAAAATACTGTACCCAAAAAGTACCTACTTTTAAAATACTTCAGATAATAAAAAATGTAAAGAAACATCGTCGTGTTCAATTCACACAATATACATAGAATAAAAAAAATTCGGGAGTGGTCTTCCTTGACTTTCTCGTATACCGGAAACGACTCAAAAGTAGACAAAAAGCTTATATTTTGATGTCATACACGTATTTTAAGTTTTGGTCACCCATCCAAGTACCGCGACCGCGCACTTGATTGCTTAACTTTCGTGATCAACGGCTCAAAAGTTATATTTTGATGTTATACATGCATGCTAAGTTGGGTTGCAATAAGTTAAAGCATACTCGAGTTATCGTGCTAACGCACAGACAAACACACAGACATGATTCCAAAAACGGTATATTTGGACTCGGGGAGGTCCAAAACGTGTAAATCCGTCAAAATCAAATGAAATTTCATTTGACCGAAAACGGTTATAACCTTTATATTATTTTCTTATACATTCCTTACTATGTATAAACTTATAAAGGAGGTGTTATGTTATGTATATATCACCGGAAAATAACAAGAACCGCAAAATTATAAATTTTCTAGGAAATTTATAAACTTTCGTAGGATTCTAAACGAGAGATAAATTTTATTATTTTACGCCCACATTTTCGCAAATTGATAAACTTACCGAACTCACGCGTAACATAATAAGTAAGCAATAACCAAACGTCATGTGCGCTCTGATTGGTTGAATCAGTCACGTGTTCCTTCTCCTTCCTCTCCACCGTCATTGTTCGCCTCGGAACAAAACAAGTCTCTGGACACAAGCATTGCCACTGTCAACATCGACCAATCAGAGAGCAGTGTGTTATTTGCCGTATTTTAAAAAAGCTCTTCTGTGATTGGTCTAACTGTTTAGAATCTTACGAATGGATATCCGTTAGCTTATAAATTTACCACGAGACGTCGCAAATTGATAAATTTGCAAAAATGTGGGCGTTACATAATACAATTCATCTCTCGTTTAGAATCCTACGAAAGTTTATAAATTTCCTAGGAAATTTATAAACTTGCGGATCTTGTAATCTTCCGGTGACATGTATATGGGGGGTAGATTTAAACATCTAGTGTCTTACGTACGGTGACCTTGTATAACTTTGCAACTGTCAGTCTAATAATATAGGTACTTTGTTAAGCAGACACACGCATTTTCTTTGAGACTGGATCCTAGATCTCAGCTTCTTCGAAAGCAGGATAAAATAATTTTAAAAAGCTCTAAATAAAGCAAATAGTGATATGAAAATAAAAACATTGTTCATAATTATAGTTTTATTCCTTGACTTTTCTTTTTCTTACAATGATGAAAAATTAAAAGGCATAAATTAATTAATTTAATAATTGTCTTTGTTTATTTATTCAAAATTATAAACGATATTTTGTATACCTGCTGCTCCGAATGGTCATAAAAATAGCCCTGAACCTACCTATCACTCAGCCTATAGACTCTCGCAAAAACCTGCCCGGTCATAAAAAAATAACCATGGACCTATCTTTATAATTTATGCACTAATTGCCAGTGAATAATACAAATAATAAAAGCGATCGTCGCGACACCCGTCACATTAGTCCGCCGCTTGTCATTAGCTAGTAGCACGCTTTACCCCCCCCCCCCCCCCCCCCGCGCCGCTTCTCGGCTCGCACTCTGCTTCTATGCAACGAATGCGCTTGTTGAGGTTGTCATTAAATTATGATTCTACAAACAAAAATACTGATATCCTAATACTTAATTCTAGTAGCCACTTTAATTTTTACAACTGCTTGCAAATCGCAGCCTGAAAGTGTACTTTTACATGGAAGCCAAAGCTGTCAATAATGCAGTGTTTGAAAGCCCACTGTTTATATTTGTCGCCATGTCATTATTTATAGTAGGTACCTAGGACACCTAGGATTTCATAGGCCCTGTTTAATATTATGTTTGTTACCTTGAAGTTAATGAATGAATGAATCTAAATCCTAGCATTTTCAAGCTTATCTAATATGATTGTTGCTAAAATATTAAATCGCTGCGAAATAGGTACTTTTTTTGTAACAATATACTTAGTTAGTTGCCTCGTTTTAGCCTCGAAAATAATTTGACTTATTTATACATAGACCCTATTTTGGCACAGGAAGGAATGATCTTAGATTAGCGACCGCCGAAGTTGAAGGACCTGGTGTAGGTGACTCCGCCGCCGGGCTGCCAGCCGGTGTTCATCTGAGGGGCGACGGACTTGTTGAAGCCGGCGTTGAGGTCGAGCGAGGACTTGGGCGACTGGAATAGGTTGAGCTTGCCCATGGCCGAGTAGTCCGTGCGCTGCAGGAACGGCGTCTGCGCCACACCCACGCTCGCACCCACCGTATTCCTACAACGGTAATAATCAGTTAGTACAAGATACGGTATTAGTCAGTTAATACAAGCAATATTAGACATGTGACGCGGGCAGAGTACAATAGCATCGTATAGCTCCATATCCCCCAATGGATGTCGTAGAAGGCGACTAATGGACCAGCAAAGAGGTATTGATCACCTTATACTCCTTCCACCAATCCGCATTAGGCAAGCGTAGTGGACTATTGGCTAAACCTCCTTCGATGACAAGGAAAGGCCTTGTGACCCAGCAGTGGGTCGAATTATAAAAGCTGTTATGATGATGATGATGATAAGCAATATTTTTCAAACATTATTATGGACGAGAGTACCTATGCGTTGAGTAGCAAGAATGGATAAAGTGGAGAATCAATGAAAAAAGGGCATGTAATGAGAAATGATAATCATGTATTAAAGAAGATAATGAACATGAATTTCGATGGTATAGAGGGAGAGGAAGACAAAAGAAAAAATAGATAAATTGTCTAAGAGATAATATGGCAAAGAATGGAGTTAATGCTGAGATGACCGCTGACCGAGATGTGGGATCGGAAGAGAAATTTACGCCGACCCCAAATAAACTTGGAAGCAGGAGAGGCAAATGATGATTATGAAGGATATGACGTAACAAGCTAACAATGTTGGCTTACTTAAAGGTGTAGTCCACACCGGCGCCGACAGTGTTGAAGTTGGGCACCGGCACGTTGGGTATGTTGGGCATGTTTTTGGTGATGGAGGCATTGGCGTCCAGCCGGTGTTTTTCATGGTTGACCAGGTTGACCCGGCCAGCACCCGTCAGCTGGCTCCCGAATTTGGGGATGTTGGTCTGAGACACGGACAGACTGTGGCCGCCGCTGGAACAAGGAAATACTACGTCAGGATAGAAGAAACTTATATGAAGAAATTGGGAATGAATCTAACATCTTGACGTAATTCGGAGTATTAGAAACGCTACTCACGCATTGTCCAATGACACTCCTTTGCTGGTGACTCCCATGGAGGTCATTCCCCCTGTGAGACTAAGCACGTTGGAGTCGCTGCCCACTATGGGAACCTTGGTATCGACGGCGGATCTGCCGTCATGGTTGATGTTGTACGACACTTGAGGGTTCATCTTGGTTGTTATTTGGTTAGCTCGTTGAAACACGAATGTTGCTCCGTACTCGGAGGCCAGCTTATATATGATAATATCATTGCCAGGGAACGCCCCCCCCCCCCCCGAGTAGTCAGCGCGGGACTGTCAGGGTGATGAATCACTTATGAATAAATTGTATCAAATCTTATCGGGTTATAAAATAAGATATTGAGTATTAAGTTTTGTTTTATTATGTAGATTTTTTCGGAAAAAAAATTCATCTAATAATTCTATTTTATTTGTAAATTATAGATTACGTAGATTTTAGCTTTTACTAAAATAAAATATCAAAATTAGTACCACGTATTTGTAACTTCAAGTCAAGGCTGATCATAATCAATCAAAGATCATCAATTTCCCAAATAGTAAGCTAAATTATTAATATGCTGCGAGGACCATTTTGTAACAGCTAAAATGTGATAATTATTTTCGGTAAATATCTCGTACGTAGTACAGAGGAAGTCTTGTAATCGTAAAAAAATTCAGAAGTAAGGAGCAAGGGGGCCAGCCCCTCTGCACCCCCCCGGCAAGCATCTCGCAAGCAGGCATACATCATGCAATGCAAGTATTCATACATCATGTAATGCAAGCAAGCATAAGCATACAGCATGCATACACCATGCAATGCAAGCATGCATACACCATGCAATGTAAGCAAGCATAAGCATACAGCATGCAATGCAAGTATCCAAGTAGCAAGCAAGAAGCAATCGCCGTTAGCTTCGGTTGCGATTTTAAACAACATTCTAGGGATAGGGCAGACAAGACTGCGTGGAATCGGATTCACAGCGATTCGTTTATGTCGCTAAAACCTTTTGCAGATGTTTTAGGACATAAGCCGCTTGTCGCTTCGCTCCTCGCTCTAAGAACCATTTCTTTGTGTTTCATAATTCTCATGTTTTTAATATGAAAATTTAAGAAATGATACGGTGCCATACCATAAATTGCCCAATGTCTTTAGACTAAATAGCCATATTATCAAAGAAAAATTGGTCAATAGATCTTTGTCGTTTAACGTATTTGTGTTAGGAAAAATTTACTAATGGTCTTTTGCAAAATGAAAATTTATGAAGCAATTACTTTATGAGATCTAAAGTTTGTGAAACATAAATAAACGGAATGTTGATTTGCGAAATGATAACTTTGAATTTTATTGCTTGTTATCTGTAAATTTGTTTAATAACTGTTGATCAATCAAAGGGGAACCACCTAAACCATTACTTTTCATTGCAATTAAAACCGAGCATCAGTACTCAAACATGTTCATAAAATTGAATATCGATAAATATTGAATACAAAGAGAGATATTGGTGGAATGTTTAATACCCATAATAATATCGATAATAGGTTTTATAAATTCAAATATAATATAATAAGATAGCGATAAACTGATTACACTAAGGACCTTATTTAACTGCCTGAGCAGATGAATTGCTGAGACAAGTATACAGCTCTAGCCGGGATCATGGGTTACATGTGATTTATTTTATAGTACTTAGCTGCATTATAGCATAATAATATTCCACCCACCGTGATTATGTGGGCTTTATAAATGCTATTATAACTTTGCGTGTAACAAGCTGATTAACACCATTATACTTCAACCGTATACAGCAAAACGCATTATATCATTGCTAATTGAAGTCACAGAATAACTAAAGCATCATACTAGCCTACGTGTTCGTTCTTAAAATGCAAGCATTTTAAGAGTATACTTGTGGCCTTAATGCAGCATATAGCTTAGTTTAAGTCCATAAAAATGCTTCATTGCAGCCGAAAGTACAACTACTGTAATGTATACCTGTAGTATTGCTTGCAATATTACAGGTTTTCCTTTGTGGCGCATAATAACGTTATTACACAGGCGAAGGCTTAATTTTCAGCTATTGTAGTTCGAGTGTACTCTAATAAGTCTTCGTAAATGCTAAAGTTACCGATGTGACCATTTGTGAGATCCTATAACGCAGTTTTGTACTACTTGGGATGTTTGTGTAATGAACACGAACATATGTTCAAGGGCCATGATTGTTTATGTATGTTTTTTTTTATATTTTACTGACAAGTTCTTGACCTTTATCTCACCTGATGCTAAGGGCAAAAAGTTGTATACCCTATAGGGTTAATTTATTACTCTATAGTAAGGGCGTATACAATAGAAAGCCGCTATTATGTTTGAGTACCCGCGTGCATCGTGCAATAATCCGCCCTCCTATGTTTTTTTATATCCTATTGCAGATTGTCTCTGACGACATTTACTGCGTCACCAGGTTTTTAAGAATGCGAAGACGTTGGGTTGGGGGGTCCTCAAGCCTGTAGGTCGAACATTCCTAGGGGATTACTGGGCGACCGAGCATCTCCCCCGTGGGGAGTCTCTCGACCGCCTAGCGTCCCTAGGGCGTCCGTGTCGTGTAAGTACCCACACATAATAGCTGAGTTTCGGTATCTGTGAATCAATGGAACGAAATCTATATGATAAGAAAAACTTTTATAAATATATATATTTATTTTTGGTTGGTCCCAAACACAAATGACTTGACTACGTTTATTCCAAATATTGAGGTTGGCTCCGACCTCAAAAACATTATGATTTTTTAAAGACGAAAATTTTATTTCTCTGTAGGTACTTAGTTTTAAATGCTGTTTTTTTTAAATTTTAAAACAATTTATTTTATACCTTTTAGCATTGTTAGTATATAAATTTTCAGAAAACTATCTCGAGATCTTTTAGACGGTTCCCCTTCGGTTGGTCAACAGTTATTAAACAAATTTACAGATGACAAGCAACGAAATTCAAAGTGATCATTTCGCAAACCAACGTTCGATTTATTTATGTTTCACAAACTTTACATCTCACCAAGTAATTGTTTCATATATTGTCATTTTGCAAAAGAACTTTAGTCAATTTTTCCTAACACAAATACGTTAAACGACAAAGATCTATTAACCAATTTTTCTTTAATAATATGGTTACTTGGTCTAAAGACATTAGGCAATTTATGGTATGGCACCGTATCATTTCTTAACTTTTCACACTAAAAACATAACGATTGACCAATTTTTCTTTAATAAAATGGTAACTTAGTCTAAAGACGTTAGGCAATTTATGGTATGGCACCGTATCATTTCTTTTACTTAGGAACTTTTCATACTAAAAACATAAGAATTATAAAGACACAAAGAAATTGTTCAATAATAGTTTATGGGTGCCATTCGGTTCGCCTAAAAATTTTGCGATTGCTTCTTGTATTCTTGCTTGCTACATGGATGCTTGCATTGCATGATGTATGCATGCTTGCATTGCATGATGTATGCATGCTTGCATTGCATGATGTATGCATGCTTGCATGCATTGCATAGTGCATGCATGCTTGCATTGCATGCTGTATGAATAATTGGATTGCATGCTGTATGCCTGCCTGCGAGATGCTTGCCGGGGGGTGCAGGGGGGCTGGCCCCCCTGCTCGGGGGGGTCGGGGGGCCTGAGGCCCCCCGCTATAAAGAAAAACCATAAGTATGAAAATAAACCTAGGTTAGGTTAGGTTAGACTTGTGACCACGCATAGCGGAGCGAGCGAAGCGAGCGGAGCATTGTATTGCTTGCTGCATGCTTGCTTGCATGCTGCATGCTTGCTTGCATGCTGCATGCTTGCTTGCATGCTTGCTTGTATG
Organism: Elophila nymphaeata; assembly: GCA_955850985.1. Taxonomy (NCBI): domain Eukaryota; kingdom Metazoa; phylum Arthropoda; class Insecta; order Lepidoptera; family Crambidae; genus Elophila; species Elophila nymphaeata. Next base: position 6,369,929 of record OY039090.1, read on the forward strand.
CTGCGTGCTTGCTTGCATATCGTTTTCTGGGTTAGGTTGACATGAAAACAGCGCACAAGCCGAGCAAGCGAAGCGAGCGTTCCGCGGCAGCGGCCGGCGAGTGCCTGAAGCGATTTGAGGGCGATTTCACTGTATTTGAAAAATAGCAAATTGAAATTTTAGTAAACAACAAGATTTTTTATTTTAAAATAAATATATTTTTTTTATTTTAGTAAACATAACGTTTGTAATTGAAATTTAGTCAAACAAACTATTTGTAAAATAACATTTTTGGTTTTTGTAACTTGTTAATTTGAAAATTATCAAATTGAAATTTTAGTAAACAAAAAGTTTGGAATTGAAATTTAGTCAAACAAATCATTTGTAAAATAACATTTTTGGTTTTTGTAACTTGTTGATATGTCAGTTTGTCTTTTAAAAATTTAATTAACAATACATTTTTGAAATGACTGCTTATCATATGGATGTTTGCGTTTTGATGTCATTGTTAAAGCATTAGTTTGCGTAATGAAACATTGACAAATGTTGCTTGCGAAATGCTAATTTGCCAATGAATTGTGTGCGAAACATTAGAGAACCCTTTTAGACAAACAAGTAATAAAATGAGAACAATAACATTGATGTCAATTAAATACGCATTATTAAGTATAACTCAAAAACTACTCGTCAGATATCACCGGCTTCCTAATGTAAAAAGAATCATCAAAATCGGTACACCCATTAAAAGTTATGAGATAACATACATAAATAAAAAGATACAGTCGAATTGAGGACTTTTTTTTGAAGTCGGTTAATAAGGAGACCAAAACGTCATCGTCGGGTTTAAATTGAAATTAAAATGCACAAAAACTGAATTTGAACACTTACGTTTGTATTATTTAAATATTAATTTTTTTTTAGATAAGGTAAAAAAACTACTTATTACATAAATTGGACTTTTCTTGCTTTTAAGTTTGCAAAATCAGCTATCACGTTTTTAGTATCCGTAAACTGTCTTAAATTTCATGTTCAATCGAAACTATAACTAAATGCCTGTGTCTTTGTTGGTACATTGATGACCTAAAATAACTTTAACTTTGAAAATGACCTCTAGCCGGATGCAACTGAAACTGGCAATCAATGATACTAATTTAGCGCTATGGCTGTATTTGGAAATATTGAAATTAAATCATTAGTAAAAAGGCACCTATTATAACAAACACAGATATATCAATCTAAGGAGATCGGTCGAATCGCCCAGTTCATAAGAAGACCGAGTGTCGCGATCAGCGGCCGTACTACATAACACGGTTCTAGTTGAGCATACCGTAATATACACTATTCATTGCGCGCGTCTTGAGGACTGCGAAGCGATGAAAGTTAAGCACAGCCGCAAAGGACATCGGTCGAATCGCTGAGTTACGTATTCACTTGACTTTATCGGAAGGCGAAGTGGCGGAAATGTATGCCCACAGGGCATACACTTGTCACAAGTTAAACGCCGGCTTGGCCTATCTCCTTGTATTATGAAATCTGTGGTAACAAAGTATGAGAATCATTAGAATGATTTTCTGGAAAATGCAACTTTTAAGCTCTGATTTCATTAAATAAATCGATAACGTCGATGTCAGTTTCGACAGTAGATTCGTCTTTAAGCTTTAGATTTTTACAATGTAACAAAATCAAAAAGTGATTTATTTAAATTGACTTAAGACAAGATAAGTACTTTTAAATCGTCATAATGGGAAATGTGCATGAAATTAAAATCTTTAAGAAAAGTTCAAATAATTTATTTATTTATTTAAAAAGATTCACCATTGAAACATAAAGTCTTAGTGTATAAATTAAGTGTTAATAATTATGCTAAATGTAACAATCATTGTGTAGGTAACACAGCATGCAGAAATAAAGACTTGTTACTAAATTATACCTAACCCATACACTTTACATAATTCTAGGACATAGCTAATATTAATAAAAATAAAATCTTATCTTATTTTACCTGGGACCTGAAGCCAGAACCATTGAGCAATTTACCATGCCATACGGCCATGGGTTCGGAGAATTTGTACCTAAAACAGTTCTACGTAAAGGAGGACTAAGTGCGGTAAAATAGGTGTGCGAGGACATCTTACGGGAGCTCGAATACCTACTAAATTTTTGTAGTAAGGGGGCACAGTAAATTTTATGATTGAGTATTTTGAATAAAAACAACAAATCTAAAAGTTTAAAAAACGACAATCTGAATGTTTTCGACGATTGTCTAGTGAGATAATTTTAAAATCATTTGAGAGATAATAATTATATAAATACTTAATTATTATTAATTTAATAATAAATATGAGTTTTTAATTATTATTTTCATTATGAAAATACAACGCGACTTCATTTGGTTCTCACACTCTCACTCTTCTTCACGCAATATCATTGTCATTATTAAATAAGTTATTGTTTAAAAAGCCACGGAAGCTTTTTTAAGCAGATAAGCGAAAACAATTAAGAAAACCAGTTTTTACAAAAATGTTAGGCAATAAGTCACAGGTACAGGGATTCCCCGAACGTAACAGATTCTTTAAACGTAAAAATAGGAGCTCTATCGCGCGCCAACTGAGTTCACAGTGATTTAATGTCATAGATACAAACGGGAAACCCCTTTGAAAAGTATTACGAAGCTTCCAAACAGCAGTATGTATTTATTTTCGTTACAGACCAATATAGATTTCGTTAATATGACTTTTTTATTGATTATGACATGATAAAAATATATTAAGACTTTAAAATTGAAAATGTTTCGTTTTCATTTTGTGATCTGGTTTTGCTGCCGTCTTGAATATGCCACCCTTGTGCGTTGTCCGCACGCAGCGGGCCTGGACAGCTGATTTCCAGCGACGACCCACCAGCGAGTATTGGTGCTTATCGGTACAACAGCTACATTAATCAAGCTGATATAGGCAGGGGCTGCCTGTCTGGGGTCCACGTTCGGAAGCCTCCTCGTGGCGGACCCTGGTAACTTGGTGGGGAAACAGGTATCTGGCTTTTGATGTCAAGTGTGTCCCCTTGGCATTCGAAGTCACATGCCATCGTCGAGTTGCTTTTGTTTTCCCACCACGGCTAGTTGCGGACGGCTCTTTTCTGGGCCACGACCGCGCCCGAAGTCCCCCGGGGGCGGTCCGATGGCTGCTCCCGGTGTCCTCGTCAGTAGGACGCCCCAGGTCGAGCCGCCGTCGGTGGAAGAGTGGCTGCTGGCCACCAATTGGTGCCAGGAGTGCCTAGACGGGCAGCGTTGGGACGGTCTCGGTGTAGTTGCGCTCACGTACGCAGATCCCGAGCCGTCCCGTAATGATGAATCGGCGCGCACGCACACATACAAACGACATAGACATGTGCATCTAACAACAATCAGTAAAAAAAATATTATTGGTACTTCGATGAATGCACGCTCTTAACAGCTGCACTGTCGACGAGCAGCTTATGTCAATAATTGAGATAATAGTACATTATTGCAAAGGCCGCCAAATAGGCAAATTGTCGGTCGAGTTTGAGTTTGAAGGCCGAGCCGCAGGCGAGGACTTCACTAATATGAGACAGGCAATTGCCATTTCGGCCGAGGCATATACATATAGTGCTTTTCTCAAAAGAATGCAGGGAAATAAAACATACTTTACCTTTGTCGCTAATTATCATCTGGGGCTTTAATTAAAAATTGCTTTATGTTTTTGCCTTTGAATCCGGTCGATTGTTGTTTAAATCTGGTGGAGTACAATCAATCTCTATTTCACTCTCTGAACCGTCGGAATTCATTTTAAATATTAAATTTATTAATTTTTTATGTATGTAAATAACAAATCAAGACGAATTTTCAGCTTTGCCGCCAATTTTTTATTTATCACCTGTGCCGAAAGACAAACGCATGTATATAGGTAAAATATAAGCTCCTTGCATGTATGGCTATCTTTGTCTAAGATGGCTATACAGCCACGTGAACGCAATTTGTACTAAGCAAAGAGACTTTTGTATGCCAAGATTGATAAAAGAGATCCAATCAAAGAGTATTTAATAACTCCAGCACGCCGTTTCATACAAGATTGCTGGAGCGTTGTAATGTTCCAAATTCAAAAAACGCTCCAGCAATGGATTTGATTTTCTTTGTCCGTAAATTCGATACTTCGCGTGTTCTTTTTTCGCAAATAATCACAATATAATATTAGGTCCTTACCTATGAAATTGGCGTTTTATTATCTTGTACCTAAACTTGCAATTTCTTTAATTCAATTGTTGTTTTAGGTTCTTATTATTATTATTTTTTGAAACTACACTCTTTGCAAGATTTTTGTCTGTAATTAAATTATATTTCAATTGTTAAATTCTGAAAAGAAAGTGAAATTGACTCTTCAATCTCTTCATCGGAATTGACTATTTGATGCCTACTAACTCATGGACAGACTGGTTTTTTCATAATTTATTGATGCTAGACTTAGCAGAGGGTTGTTCGCTAATTTCCTCCAAATTTTGTAACATTAGGATTTATAGTTAAAAAAAAAATAGAGTTTGTATGGAACAACGCCAAGTTTTATGAAGATTTTCAAAAAAATATGTATTTCCCATACTAACGTTATTTAAAATTTCTAAAAAACTCCGTTGCCAAATCTTTTGAAATTTGCAGTGCATAATTGGACAAGACCTAGTTAAAGATTGCATCAATAATTTAGGCAAAAAATAAGCTTGCCCATAAGTTACAACGATTCCAAGAGTTGATTCTGCTGACCATATAAAACAGCCACTTTATTTTATTTTTTGAATTAAACGTTTAAATAATTATAATTTCACTACATGCAAATTCCACAGTATAGTCTTTATTCATAATAAAAATATAAAACTGAAACAGCCACTAAATCAAAGTAGTAGTACACAGCTAATAGTGTGTAAGAAAAAGAAACGCCAATTACATAGGTAAGGACCTAATATTTCCATGCATGTTTGAGAAAAATTTATATTTTACGTATAACTTTCATCCAGTTTTGTTGAACGGGACGAGACGGAAGATTTTAGGGTACCGTGTCAAATAGTTTAAGTTTAACAAGTTAATTATAAGCTTTTAAAATACATGTCACTATGATTTTGACAAAGAACTTAATCTTCTTCCCTGCTCTCACTTTATTTGGGGTTGGTGCAGCATGTTATCTGCTATCGACATAATGTTTTTTTTTTAATGTTACGAGATGGCAAACAAGCTTGCGGCCCACCTGATGTTAAGTGGCCACCGCCGCCTATAGACACTTGCAATATTAAGTGGAAATCTAGTTTTAGCCGACTTTAAAAAAGGAGGAGGTTCTAATTTGATTGTGTTTTTTTAATGTGTATTACCTTATTGGTGACTGTTTACTGGGTGTACCGATTTTGAAGATTTTTTTTTCTTTTAGAACCTGTCCTGTGGTCCCATTTAAATTTGAGCGGCATACTCTCAAGCTACTGCTCAAATTTAAAACGATAGGTAAGTACCTTATTTTATAGAGTAGAATTTGTTTTTTATTTCATTAAAAAGAATTTGTTATTTTTAAATAATAAAGTCCACAATAGCTTATCTACACTGCGCAATTCCAAACTTGTGTTTATCATAAGGTGTGAGTCATTCTTATTCAAAGTAACTCAGATTATAACTTAGAGAGATATTTTTTGTGGCGAGTTTTTTCGACTCAAGTAAGGAACCTATGCCTATATCTTAGGACAAGTCATCGGTCTCACAAGATTGATTTGACTTTTTTGTGATAACAACAAACAAATAAAAAAGACGTAGATTTCTATCATATTCATTAATTTAAAACTATAAATTCATTAAAACTTAAGGACCAACACTTATAAAGTATTCAATCCTATAAAACAATCACAGTGAGTATTATTTATACATAGAAACTTTGGCAGACGAAGGAATGATGTCAGCTTAGCGACCGAAGTTGAAGAATCTAGTGAAGGTGAGTCCGCCAGCGGGCTGCCAGCCAGTGTTGAGCTGAGGGGCGACGGACTTGCTGAAGCCGGCGTTGAGGTCGACCGAGGTCTTGGGCGACTGGAACAGGTTGAGCTTGCCCATGGCCGAGTAGTCTGTCCGCTGCAGGAACGGAGTCTTCGCTACACCCAAGCTGGCACCCACCGTGTTCCTATAAAGACAATAATCAGTTAATACAAGATGAACAAGAAAGAATTTTCAGAGTAGAGATCTCTTAGCATTCCATGAATTTACCGTAAGGGTCTGAGACGATAGTGTTACAGAGAGGGTGGCCAGAAGCAGTGTTGAGGTCTTGTGTGACCCAACCAAAGGTTGGGCTCAAGGCCCTTTATAATGCATTAGCTTTCACCCCCACTACTCCGCCTACTCTCTGTGCAAGGCCACATGTGATATGATTCCGCGATAGTCGCTTTCGTCGAGAAACGCGTTCCAGTTTAGAACTTGTGGTAATTCTAGATAAGGTGTCTAAGGCTAGAAAAATGCACTGAAAAAAATCGACTTGCCTCAGGCGGGACTCGAACCCGCACCTTCCACAATCCGGGTGGACGCGTTGACCAATTTCGCCACCGAGGCACTGCTTTTCGCTGTCGAAATTTGTCAGTGCTTGGTGCTTATGTTTTTTTGGTAAACATCGTTTCATCAAATCTTTGAAAATTTGCACTTCCAAGACCCGAACGAAATATTTTTGCAAATATTTGACGCCCAGCTAAGATGAAACTACCTTACATTATGGAATAATTTTATTTTTGCGTTTACAAACGCGTAAATATAATACTAGAAAAATGCACTGAAAAAAATCGACTTGCCTCAGGCGGGACTCGAACCCGCACCTTCCACAATCCGGGTGGACGCGTTGACCAATTTCGCCACCGAGGCACTGCTTTTCGCTGTCGAAATTTGTCAGTGCTTGGTGCTTATGTTTTTTTGGTAAACATCGTTTCATCAAATCTTTGAAAATTTGCACTTCCAAGACCCGAACGAAATATTTTTGCAAATATTTGACGCCCAGCTAAGATGAAACTACCTTACATTATGGAATAATTTTATTTTTGCGTTTACAAACGCGTAAATATAATACTAGAAAAATGCACTGAAAAAAATCGACTTGCCTCAGGCGGGACTCGAACCCGCACCTTCCACAATCCGGGTGGACGCGTTGACCAATTTCGCCACCGAGGCACTGCTTTTCGCTGTCGAAATTTTTCAGTGCATTTTTCTAGTATTATATTTACGCGTTTGTAAACGCAAAAATAAAATTATTCCATAAGGTGTCTAAGGATTTAGTTAGCATGACAGATATGACGTAACAAGCTAATTAATAATGCTGCCTTACTTAAAGGTGTAGTCCACACCGCCGCCGACAGTGTTGAAGTTGGGCACAGGCACGTTGGGAATGTTGGGCATGTTGCGAGTGATGAAGGCATTGGCGTCCAGCCGGTGGTTGTCATTGTTGAGCAGGTTCAGCCGACCAGCGCCCGTCAGCTGGCTCCCGAAGTTGGGGATGTTGTTCTGAGACACCGACAGACTGTGACCGCCGCTGGAACGAGGAAATACTCCGTTAGAATAGAACGAACTCAGTTGAAGAAATGGGAAATCAATCTACATGATGACTTAATTTGGAGTACTTACGCATTGTCCAGGGTCAGGCCCTTGCTGATGGCTCCCAAGGACGACTTTCCCCCTGTAAGACTGAGCACGTTGGAGTCGCTGCCCACTATGGGAACCTTGGCACCGACGGCGGAGCTGCCGTCATGGTTGATGCTGTACGACACTTGGCCCTGGCTGCTCACGCCGGCCACTAGTAGTACCACCGCTAGCACTTGAGAGTACATCTTGGCTGTTGATTGTTATAGTTAGCTCGTCAAGTCACGAATGATAACTCATACTTGCGCCCCAGTTTATATACGTGTGCAAACGGCACGGGACGCCCCCGAGCGGTTATCACTCGGGACTGCACTTGGGATAGGTGATTTATTTTTAAGTCACGGACTTCCCAGAACCCCGCGTAGCTTTATGCATGTTTGGTTCAAAGTTTTCCTTAAAGCTTTGCTTTTATCATATTTAACATTTGATATGAAATATAAAATTATAATTTTGTATAAAGATTATGAAAGAAAACTTTTTATGAAAGTTTTTACAATGATTCGTTTTACAAAAAAATTACAACATGTTTTATCTAGGTTAATAATACAAAATTCATGGAATGTAAAATAATATTTTACGAATTGTTATTATTAATGTATTCAATAATTTTACAGACAGTAAATTTGAGATATTCCTGAGCCCGTAGACAAAGTAACATATAGAAGCATAGTTATAAAGTTATATGTCAAAATAAGTAGGTACCTATACCTAATAGATTTTTGATTTTTAGATTTTTTTTGATTTTTTTAGACGGGACAGTAAATTTGAGATATTCCTGAGCCCGTAGACAAAGTAACATAAAGAAACGTTAACAAAGTTCAATAAGAACAAAGTGTATGAAATCACGTGGCTAATCGTAGCTCTAAATAAGTTGGAAGCGCAAGCTAACACGTAGATAAGCATAGGTCATATTGCTTAATCTATGATGACGAATTTCGATATTCGTTATGAAACGATTTCCACTTGTCTAAGACCCCTGTATTACACTCACAGATTTTGAAAAAAATTGGTTGTCTGTAAAGTCGGTTTACTGACGATAGTTGAACGTGACAACGTCTTAAGAAAATACTGATGGAATGGTAGCATTTTTCAAAAGAAAAATTTAATTTCATTTGTTTTGCCGGCCTTACATGGAACGCCTCAGAGCGAGGTAACGCCGCATGCGTCATGTTTTTTCGTGCGTGCAGCCGGCTCTATCGAATTATAAGACGTTGTCACGTCAAAAAATAGAGTCATAAAATATGCCAAAATACCATATCAATGTCGCTGGTACTTTTTTCTGAGTAGAATTTGATGGATTAAGATATACCTACTTTATAATTTATAAAGAAAATAAATTGGCTTATTTTTATTTAGTTTTTTTGTTTTATTAAGTATTTATTTTCATAGCTAGGTAACGATATCGATAGAAACATTTGCATGCCTGTGTATCCCCATCTCGGGTATGACGCGTAGTTTCAATTGTTTGGCGGAATTATTTTAGAACAAAATGAGTGACATTTCTTCTCTATTGGTTATGTGCTCGATGCAAAATACCAAAAAAAATATGGCTAGATTTATCAATGATGTAATATGAAAATTACACGTGAATAGGATAGTGAGCTAACCTCAGATCAACTTACATGAGCTGAGGAGCTAACCCACTCATTTAGTGGATATTATAATTGTTCGATTTATCATCAATTCTTTTAACTTTATCGTATACGTAGTAAAGAGGAAGTCTTGTAATCGTCAAAAAATTCGACCTCGAGATTTTGACGGATTTACACGTTTTGGACCTCCCTGACTCCAACAATACCGTTTTTGGAATTATGTCTGTGTGTGTGTGTCTGCGTGTCTGTGCGTCAGCACGATAACTCGAGTATGCTTTAACTTATTGCAACCAAATTTAACATGCATGTATGACATCAAAATATAAGGTTTCTATCAACTTTTGAGTCGTTTCCGGGGAGTTTCTCCCGAGTTCTTGTTGTAAAAACACGTGTTGATACTCTATTTTTAACCTCAATCAACCGTACAATTTTTATTACTTTAGTTACATTTTCACTTGACATTGGCAAAATGCGTACGCTTAATGCGACGCGATGCTATTAATTAAGAATAGAATAGAGTCGTTTCCGGTATACGATACGAGAAAGTCAAGAGGAGAGCACTCCCGGTTTTTTAAATAATATTATATCCACAATCACGCTCAGAATCCGAAAAAGAATTCATCAAATTCCCCAACACAAGTATCTTCGGATTACTTTCTGGGAAGACCCGGAAACTTAATTGTAAAAGATTTACTGAAATAAAACACATTTTCATTTATTTATTTATAATTAGATTATTAACCACAATTATCTTTGAAAACGCTTTAAATAATTACCTGAAGATATTAGAACCGAATTCGAAATTGAAAGGTATTTTTTTATTTTGACGCCGTCGGTCGTGGTGGATTCTTCGGTAGCGCTGCTCACAGCGGGTGATCCGGGTCCTAATCCTGGTGGTATCAAATGGTTCTGTAATGAACACGAACATATGTTCATGAGTCACGGTTGATTGTTTATTTATTTAAGTGTGTTTATAAAATATTTACGCTGATAGGACTACTAAGGGCGTAATCTCTTATATGTTGCAGGCGGATCGTATAATAAAGCGTATTACAAAACGGCGCGGCCGCTCACAATGGGCCTCATAAGAAGGCTCAAGGTCACTCAAAGTTTCTCTGCGCGATCACATCAGAAATGATGAGATCCGCAGGAGAACTAAGGTCACCGACATAACCCAAGGAATTGCGAACCTTAAGTGGTAGTGGGCAGGGTACATTGCGAGGAGAACTGACGGCTGTTGGAGCGGAAATGTTCTCTAGTGACAACTCCAATAAGCTCATTCATAATCATAATCATTATAACCTGCAACATAAACATTTGAAATCATGAATACGCGGCATTGATTAGGTATATTTGTAAAAAAAAAATAAGGTATATTTTGATAAGGTACAGTTAACAGCTAGCTTTATTTTTTCAAACAAAACATTCAGTGTTCAAACAATATTTGAATACTCAAAAACTTGTTTTTATAATTCGCGTTAAGATTGAATACACGTCATTTAATTTCTGAAGATAAGTGATTCATCTCCCAAGTGCAGTCCCGCGCCGATAACTGGCTCGGGGGCGTCCCGTGCCAATTAATAGATATTAGCATATATAAGCTGGCCACCAAGTATGGATCAACATTCGTGTTTCAACAAGCTAACCAATCAACAGCCAAGATGTACTCTCAAGTGCTCGCGGTAGTGTTGCTAGTGGCCGGCGTGAGCAGCCAGGGCCAAGTGTCGTACAGCATCAACCATGACGGCAGCTCCGCCGTCGGTGCCAAGGTTCCCATAGTGGGCAGCGACTCCAACGTGCTTAGTCTCACAGGGGGAAAGTCCTCTTTAGGAGCCATCAGCAAAGGACTGACCTTAGACAATGTGTAAGTACCATTTCCCATACTATAAATTACGTGGAGATGGTAATTTCATTTCCAATTTCTTCATGTTAGTTTCTTCCGTCCTAACGGAGACTTTCCTCGTTTCAGCGGCGGTCACAGTCTGTCAGTGTCTCAGAACAACATCCCCAACTTCGGGAGCCAGCTGACGGGCGCTGGTCGGCTAAACCTGCTCAACAACGACAACCACCGACTGGACGCGAATGCCTTCATCACTCGCAACATGCCCAACATCCCCAACGTGCCTGTGCCCAACTTCAACACTGTCGGCGGCGGTGTAGACTACACCTTTAAGTAAGTCAACATTAGCCTATTATGTCTTAACTTTCATGGACTAAATCTCCTGTGTTCTCTAAAAAATCTCGGCTTGTCTTAAACTTCCAGAAGTTCTATACTGGAACGTATATCTAGAGATCTTATCGAATGTGGTTGGACAGAGAGAGAATCCAGGGAGAGTAGGTTAAACCTACACCTGGGTGTCTAAAGCGACTATCGCGGAATCATATCACATGTGGCCTTGCACAGAGAGTAGGCGGAGTAGTGGGGGTGAACGCTTATGCATTATAAAGGGCCTTGAGCCCAACCTTTGGTTGGGTCACACAAGTCCCAGACACTGCTTAACACTATGGTCTCCATAACACTATGGTCTCAGACCCTCACGATAAACCCATGGAATGCTATGAGATCTCTTCTCTGAAAATTCTTTCTTCTTCATCTTGTATTAACTGATTATTGTCTTTATAGGAACACGGTGGGTGCCACCTTGGGTGTAGCTAAGACACCTTTCCTGCAGCGCACAGACTACTCGGCCATGGGCAAGCTAAACTTGTTCCAGTCACCTAAGTCCTCGGTCGACCTCAACGCTGGCTTCAGCAAGTCCGTCGCCCCTCAGCTCAACACCGGCTGGCAGCCCGCCGGCGGACTAACCTTTACTAGGTTCTTCAACTTCGGGCGCTAAGCTTAGATCATTCCTTCCTTTGCCAAAGTTTCTATGTATAGAGAAAACCCTGTGATTATTATATAGTGTCGGTCCTTAAGTTAAGTGCTTATTTAATTAATAAAGAAGTTAGTGAAAAATTAAAATTTTCTTTTGATTACCTTCTTTTCTTTGTCTTTATTAGCAGTGTAAGCTTGTCGGTGAAGCTTTTGGCTTTCACCTTATGTTAGTAGTTAGATCCAGAAGTAATTTAAAACGACCGTCACTCGGAACCCTCATCCACTAAAGGACTAGCACCTTTACTGCGTGAATACAGCATTCCTGTTAACAATTGTTATGATAGCATATTCCATATAGCGTATCCCTACTGATATTATCATGATTCTTTTTTCTCATGACCAAGCGGAGAGCTGAATGTGCCGATTGCCTTGATTTAACCACAAACCTACTAATGCTTTCATGATAAAAGTAACAAAAAGTCTGATGGGTACAATATCAGTAGGGATATATTTAACAGGAGGATTATGATATCAGTCTTTGGTGAAAAGGTGCTAGCTTGTCAAGCCGACGTACAACACGCCCTACTACTAACTGTGTATTGAATCCGGGATCTCTAGATCTGGTACTATTGTCCTAAAATGAAAATCTAAATAGAAATCTTCTTCTTGCTATCCTGGTCCCAATTTATTTAGGGTCCGGGCGATATATTACCACACTGCTATAGCTTTTGTTATAGTTTTATTGTCGGCCACCTGCCTGAAACCAACCCTTCTTGGGATACTGTTGTATGTGGTCTACTGACACCAGGCGAGTAACCTCTTGCTGCAATGTTCCACAGAAACTCCTTCAGTCTGCTTTCACGATGGGATGATAATATTGATATGGTGTAGAGTGGGAACGACACCGGTGTAAAAGACATGATTAAATATCTATTATATACAATTCCCGTGTCACGATGTTTGTCCGGGATGAACTCCGAAACTCACAATCAGATTTTGCAAATTCAATGTTATAGGACAGTAGTATGAAATTACCAGTAGCAACGCGTTGTCGAGACAGCTAGTTTACTATAAATTATTTCTGGCCACACAAATATATAGGTATATCGTCTTTGCATTCTTAGACAGACGAACGCTGCGCTATCAATATACGTTACGTAATGGCATTGAGTAAATAAATCTATTTATAACTTCTTTGTTATTAAACATTGCGAATTGTGAACTCAACTGATAACGAGGTTAAGTGCTTAACCTCAACAACTAAGTCAGGAAAAGGGGATTACTTAACGTCATAAACAGACGATAAACATAACTATAATTAAGAAGTTTCTCCCGAGTTCTTTTTGTAAAAACACGTGTTGAGAGACTCAGTTTTTAACACAATCTATCGTACAATCGTTTGTTACATATAGTACAATTTCATCGGACATTGGCAAAATGAGTAATCTGTATATGTCGGGAACGCCATTTCTTTAAAGGAAGAAGAAGAAGAACTATAGTTAAATATAACTTATTTCATATTTGAACGAATTTATTTTCAAATTTGAACACAAAAAGTAACCTCCCGAATTTGGAGCACCCGAACTGAAGCAGAACCTTACAGAAAACCGCAGTGAAATAACACTACATTTTTGTAGTGTTACTGTCGATGTTAGTGGATGGAGGGCTAATCCACTAGCATTAATTCCTGCTGGACATAATTCCTTTCCATAAAAAGCCGGCTGCCTGTTTGACACAACCCTCCACAACAGCATTTGTGAGTGGTTGATTGGCATCGCGCGAGTTACCCCTTGGTACTATGTTCTGAATGGGGTCAGAATCTCTCTCAGACGGCTTTTACGCCCACGGAATGAGAAGAGTTGTCATATTCATAACCAGGTTTCGTTTTTAGACTATTTTTGCATTTATGAGATCATACAGCTCGTTATTGAACAGAATCGAAATGTCCTGGCATCTAGACGCTCCAGCCCATAAATGTTCATTTTATACATTATACATTTTGTTTAAGAAAATTATAGGCACAATAATTAAGGGCTACCTTATAACCACTAACTCGACGTCAGAACACGAACAGTAAATCGAAGGCGTAAGACCAATTAATTTCAACTGACCGTTGTTAGATATTTCTAAAACTTGTTAAATAATACGAGAACCGAAAGATCTCAATAGCGAAACTTTAAACATCCTGCGCCATTAAAAGTTGCATCAGTGTCGCCGATGTCCATTGTTTCAGATCGGAGAATTTCCACAACAATTTTCCAAAGCGCTCTCTTGATAATGTTCCGAAGACTTGTCTCTGTTGTTTGACTATAGAGTTAGAAATGTGCAGAATGGACTCACTAGTTGATCGTTGTTTAAACATAATTCAATAACTCTACACCAACTTGAAACTTGAGCCCTTCTTTCAATCAACATTTCAGCCAAGTGGCGCCCAAGGTTGGACATAGGCCTTCCCCAAGGATCTCCAATCCTATCAGTCCTCTGCATAGATATAGGGACTCCAAAGGTGGACCGACCATGTCGTAAAGGTCGCGGAAAGCCGCTGGATGCATGCAATAAATAAACGCAGCATAGCTAGGGACTCCAAAGGTGGACCGACAATGTGGTAAAGGTCGCGGAAAGCAGCTGGATGCGTGCAGTGCAGGACTGATTGGGTTTCAAATCCTTGTGGGAGGCTTATGTCCAAGACTGGGCGTCTCCCGGTAAAAATGATGATGATGGTAAGAGTATAAATAGTTGGAGATTGGACTTGGACTCTTCTTATCATCAGTCAGTGACTTAATAAATAATTTTCTGTATTTTTTTATTTTTTTTTCTTGGTGTGCACTAAAGCTTATTCTTTCATCCGTCATGTGGTACTGATTGATTTATTAGACAACTTTAAACAAAATCCCCTTAATTACAAAACGTGGACTAAAGTTAGTCGTGGTTTAAAACTGATGCTAACTTTGTCTTTTATTCAGCTAATAAAAGTGACACCATCAGTTTTAAACCATAAATAACTTTAGTCCAGAGTTTCTCCCGAGTTCTTGTCGTAAAAACACGTGTTGAGAGACTCCATTTTTAATAACCTCAATCAACCGTACAATTTTTGTTACTTGAGTTATATTCCCACTTGATATTGGCAAAATGCGTACGCTTAATGCGACGCGATGCCATTAATTAAGAATAGAATAGAATAGAACTTTAGTCCATGTTAGGGGAAATAAGATTTAGAGACTGCATCATACCACCCTACTGCTTCTTTTATTACACACAAAGAAGACTTAAAAAGTGTATTTAATAAATTGTCACTTCTATCTCTCACAAGTCTATGCTATCCCGTTTATTATGATTTTAACTTGCGGCCCATTGAATTCGAGGGACAAAAGATTTACTCCCGACGAAATATTTTGCAGAGAAACAAGTATTCTGTATCGACTGACATTTTCTGACGGTCTTTGTCACCCTCACTATACCCCACACAAAGGAGTTAACCGATATTGAATATGCTCCGTAACTTACCCGCACACCGTTTTAATTAACGTCTGAATTATGTTTTGCAAGTATTCATAGTGTTTTGAGCTGTAGAAGCAATGGAATAATTATATTGGGATATTCAGCTCACGAAATTATTGGCGGGATTAGCCAAATTAAACTTAGTACTTATTGGATCAGGAAAATTTCTCCGTCCCACCTTGTAGGTGGAAATCCAAATGAGAAGATTCTGCGAGAGATAATGTTAGTGCCACACTCTAGCCATCCTCGTCTTGCCGGCAAGGTGCTTCTGCACGCATCTTTGGAATGGCCTATTATTGGGGTTGTCAGAGGGTTTTTGAAGTCTACAGGAAGTGAATGTACTTAGGGCTGACGTAGCACCTTAGTGTTACAGATTTCGTCTACGTCCACTTTACCGGATCATACCATGAGTTGCAGCCCACTACATTGGCACGTATCATTTATGCCACAGAAGCATATGCTGAGGCAGTACCTTGTCGCCATGCCCTTTCTTTTCGTTTCATTTTGTATTGTATTCTATTTTTTCTATTTGCTCTCATTGTATACTATTGTTATTATTAATTTACAAGTTTTATTTGTTGTCTGTATACTTTGTGGTTTCTTTTCTTTTTATCAAAACTGGCCCGTCATATACTGTTAACGGTACGCGACGTGAAGGTCCCGGACATGCAACGTTGTCAGATTGTGGATTGGTGCTTACAGGCGACAGATCAGACATTTTTTTTTTGTTCTATGTTCGAAACTACGTACCCGACCGTACGTAGGTGACGATCCCCGTAAATGAGTGCGCTTTTTTAACCGACTTCAAACAAAAAAAGGAGGAGGTTCTCTATTCGACTGTATGTTTTTTTTTTTTTTTTTTTGAAATTGGTTCAGTACTTTTTTGTTGAAATGATAATTTCATTGGGGATGAAACAATGATATCGTCCACAAACACAAAAATAATGACAATTTTTTTTTTGAACTTGCTATTACCTAATATGCAATATTGAAATTTTGGTTAGTAAGTCCAATAGTCAACACATAAACTATGACAAATTATTTTATGAACTTAAGCTAATAACTAGTTTCTCTTCAAGTTTCATAGTGCATTAACTTACCATTAAAACTATACCATTCATTCTGAATGAATGGTAGGCCTTTGTAATGAGCTATAGGTCTGAGACGTGATATAATTTGTTAACCGACTTAAAAAAAAGAGGAAGTTCTCTATCCGACTGTTTTTTTGTGTTTGTTACCTAATACTGCGTCAATTATGAGTATTACGACTCGATTTTAGTGATTCTTTTTTTAGGTACGTCAAGATCAGAGATGGTCCGTATAAATTTTATCGATATAAATTCGACCCTTTATGAACAAATCATTAATAACAAAAAAAAATTTTGTTTACGTTTCCGTTAAGTTTTAATGAGCTCCTATCCATTTATCCAGTAGGCCTATCCATTTTCAATAAAATATACTTAACTAGCGACCCGCCCCGTCTTCGCACGGGTGCAATGCTTATGTGAATATGCATGTATTATACATATAAACCTTCCTTAAGAATCACTCTATCTATTTAAAAAAACCGCATCAAAATCCGTTGAGTAGTTTTAAAGATCTAAGCATACATAGGGACAGACAGACGGCGGATAGCGACTTTGTTTTATACTATGTAGTGATTTCCACTAAAAATAATAAAATAAAATATTTTTAGCAAAAAAATAGGAAAACCGACTTCAATGCGTACAAATTTAAACTAAAAAGTAAGAAATAAATAATATTTTTATGAAGTAGTTGAAAAGAGCGTCATAGAAAACCAAGGAAAGTATTGATACACATTTATAATTCTTTATTTATAATTCATACTCCGATTTATTTGGAGTCGGTGCCAGCCTAAGCAAAATAAACTTACCTAATAGATACGAACTTGATTAATCCATTAACTATACATAATAAAGAATGCATAATAAAGATGAGAAATAATCCGCCGCTCCGTGAAGTTCGAAAATTGCAAACACTATCCTCCTTGGCTAGCTGGCACCGGCTCCAAATATATCGGAGTATGAATTATAAATAAAGAATTATAAATGTGTATCAATACTTTCCTTGGTTTTCTATGACGCTCTTTTCAACTACTTCATAAAAATATTATTTATTTCTTACTTTTTAGTTTAAATTTGTACGCATTGAAGTCGGTTTTCCTATTTTTTTGCTAAAAATATTTTATTGTCTTGCAAAATGAATAGGCTATTTTTATGTCTGTGCCGGGACGATGACGGTCCTAGACCTTAACTCTTTAATTTAATACAAATATATTTAGACAACCATTAGCCATTATATCTCTATCTATTTAGAACACAAAGTAAACTTAATAAAAATATTTTCCTATATAAATCAAATAAACTTTCAATATTACACCGACAAGCTACCAGTCATATCATAGCCAATGTAGATCTTATACCGCTGAAAATATAATTCAAAATTGAATCACGCCAAATATCATAGCGCTCTAAGAAACCTTTCATACCGATAAAATCCACAACAAAGCCCGGAAAGGACTTTCAATTATTTTGCTTCGAGATTCTAAGCCTTGTTGCAAAGCGTTAAGGACTGAACTGAAAACTTACATCTGATAAGAGAAATGAAACCTCATTGAATACGGAGAAGGGTTTGAATAGTGTGTCCAGTCCCAAAATACGAACACTTTTCCCTTCTATAGTAATGAAAACATATAACGGTAAAAGGGCACATAAATAGTGAATACGTAATGCAAACGTGAAAGCAAAAGTAGCAAAATTTGTACAAACGTTTCAACCAATTTTGGGAATTGAACTAGTCAGATCCCGAGAACCAAGGATACTCAGGTTGTTCACATTTGAAGTGGATCTCGTAGTAGGGGTTACATTAAGTTCACCGCCTTCGAAATGTGGTGCTGGAGGAAATTGCTGTGGATTCCCTGGACAGAACATCGGACCAACGCATGGATTCACAAAAAAATTAAGGATCTCAAAAAGAGTTTTCACATGGTCTTCAAAGGATTTTCAACTATTTTACCCATATAGCCAGAAAAAGCGAGGACCAACACGAACAATTTATAATCACTGGCAAAATCACTGGCTAAAGACTAAGAGGTCGCAACCTAATGCGTTGGTTGGATCAGATCCGCACCGCTCTCGACACCAAACTATTAGCCGTCCACGCTGAATTAGACAGAAACAAATGGCGAAACATAGTGAGGAACAAGATACGTTCAGGAGGACACGACCCTCAGTATTGATGAATACGACGCAAGGGGAGAAGCCAAGCCTGGTGTCGGTGTTTTACAAGTTGTCATTTCGCCTCTGTCATGACTTTTATACTTTCTCGTATATGTATACGTAGTATAGAGGCAGTCTTGTAATCGTCAAAAAATTCGACCTCGAGATTTTGACGGATTTACACGTTTTGGACCTCCCTGAGTCCAAAAATACCGTTTTTGGAATTATCCCCTTGTGTGTCGGGCGGCCTCTTGGAGGTCGCTGTCAAAAACGCCTGTGTGTCGCCCGGCCTCCTGGAGGTCGATCCAGGATTAGGTTTCTATCAACTTTTGAGTCGTTTTTATTTACAATGTGTAGTGGTGGCTAAGACGATATGCCTTCCATGGCCAGTAATTACACTGGCTACCTTTCCCACAGCGAATTGCTTCACGGCAGAAATAAGAAAGCGGTGGTACTTACCCAGACGACTCTACATATGGGTTTACCACCTAGCAAACTATAGATCTAACATTATTCAATATAACCGACGAAGATATAAAATAGTTGTAGGATAAAAATAACATCAACCAATACAAATAACATAAAGAAATTATCACAATAATTTCTACAAAGGGCGACCTTATCGCTTAAGACCGATTTTTAAATCCTGTCCATCCTAAAGTAGGCTGGAAGACAACCTTACGATGGACAGGATTTAAAAATAAACAGAACTAGTAAATTAGTGTACCAACAATGACGATGTACATCTAACCGTTACGGATAATATGGGTAGTAGAGAGGATTGAAATATGAATTACAAGATTCCTGTGGAGCTAAATCACGAATGACAAACTGCTATCCAACAATCTAAATTCATCTTTCCCGAAATACGCAACAAAAACGATATCAGATTCCATTTCCACGTTGCTGGCTGATCATTTATTTTCCTTCCCCACCGCAGCATAAATAAAGTTTTTATTGTCTTCGAAAACGTATTTTATTGTTTACGTATTGTTTAGATATAGATTGATTATGATAAAACTTTATAAAATCGATATCATTAAACACATAACATAAGAAAAAACAAAAAATAAATTTTAATTAAACTGATATTAAAGTTTTTTCTTGCGCCAGTGCCAATTAATTTCGGATCGGTGCAATGTATTACCTAGCAGAACCTATAGAGATGGGTATAGGCTTTTGTTTTTTTGTTGATTTACTAAAATTCCTTTTTTTGCTTTTGTTGATTCACTAAAAACTTTTTGGCCTTAATACCCCTTTTCCTGTAGCTGCATGGGCCATATGATATGGGCCAGACGTGGCTTTTTAATCAAATGTTACCTAAGCATTATAAGCGTCATTGATTATGTATGTACCAAAGTAATGAATCAATGATGCAATAATTTCATATAAAAATCATTTTTTCAAACACAGTTAAAACAATAACTCTACCAATCATTCGTTTTAATTCAATCTTTTTTCGTTTTAATAAATTTCCTTAATTTTTTGTAGAACATTGGAAATAGTGAGTTCCGCTAAAATTTATTTAGATTAGAACACGAATTTATCGAGTCCGAAGTTTCGATGTCGACAAAGACAGAGAGTAATAGATCGTTTAATGTTTTTAGAGTCTATTTGGGAGATTACAGATTTTATGTGAAATATGCTGCTTTGGTTATCCCATTTATGCTATCTACGAAATTTCCCCGGGGATTTGTGTTTGGATAAAGAAAAATATTATGCTTAATTTTCGCGGATCGCTTCACTTCCACAGATTTTGTGAACCTCCCCGTTATTTGGTTATATCGTTGACAGTATATAAAATACCGGTCAAGTCCGGTCGGACTCGCGCACGAAGGGTTCGTACCATTATCTATTAAAAAACGGCAAAATATTATGACTGTTGTATGGGCCCCCCTTAAACATTTGTTTTATTAATTTACTTATTTAATTTTAAAGTGAATATATAACTAAATATTCTGTGAATTTGTGTATTTCGGCGTCTACCTGTTGCCGTTATCAATATTGAGCTAAAACAAGCAAAAAAATATATGTTTGTTGTATCGGAGTCCCCTTAAATATTTATTTTATTCTGTTTATTAGTATTTGTTGATAAAGAGGCAACAGGAATACATCATCTGTGAGCATTTGGTGACAGACGGACGGACAGCGGAGTCTTATAGCACAGTCTATAGATTACCTACACTGTGGTAATAGGGTCCGTTTTACCCTTTGGATACGGAACCCTAAAAAGAGCACTGAAGCGTAGCAACGTTGGTAAGATATCGATAACAAAGCAGCGTTGGCATTGATCGGTCCTGGATGGGTCGCCATTTTGTTTACTTTACAGTAGGTGGAGATTTTAAACGAGACTATTTAATAAAGGAAGGAAAAGGTTTTCCTATAAAATACTTCAAGATATTACTTGCTAAGGTAATTTATGAGGATGATTAAAGAGTGTAATATCAGTTTAAGGCGACGTTAAGTGCCGCATATAGTAAGCGGAACATCTCGCACATTCGGATATACAGGAAACTAAAACACTATTGATTTTTCTTAACAAGATACTTTTTCTTATATGAATATTTAAATAATAAAATTATCTAAAAGACGAAATAAATTATCAAAATAGCTCTACAACTAGAGTCGTAAAAGCTATAACACTTTTTTGTTTTGGTAAACCCACAGAACAGGTAAACCTGATTTTTTTAAGAGAGTGACGCGAATTTATCTACTATTGACATTATATCCCGAGAATTTTGTTTATCTAGTGTAGTCCGAACCCAAGTTATTAGGGTTCAAAAAAACGACAAAGCGCTTCGAGAAAAGGTAGGTAGTGCTATTGCGTTTCGCTTGGCCCGTCTTGGTTCTGACGAAAAATATAAAAGGTCAAGTACTTATAGCCTACCTCAACTACAAACAAACTAACGATATAGCCATTTTTCTTTAATTGATTTTTGTTATTAGGCATATGTAAGTGTAGACGCCGTCTTGGTGGAGTGGTCAGTATAGCTGTCTACACATCAAGCGGTCCGGGTTCGAGTCCTGGTAGCTGCAAATATTTGTGTAATGAACACGAGTATTTGTTGACGAGTCATGGTCACGGTAATATTATCTATGCAGTATTGTGACTCGGCCCTGTCCTTGAAATAACTGGCTACGGCCGAGCGGGGCGTAAACACGCGAAAGGGCTGCCCGCCTACAGTATTTTAATTTGAAAGAAAGAAAATAAATTTATTGGCCTTCACAGAGCACGATATTACCTAATTATTAATAAACTATAACAACACATACATAAAGAAAAGAAACGTTAACTAACATACACACATTATATACCTACTATTTACTTTATAATTAATTTCTACATTTCTTGTTCTATGATTGTAAATATTTTATTTTACGTATATGTAAAAAAATATGTTGTGAATGAAATAGGAAGTGTTCAATAAAATACATGTTTTTTAGGTAATATTTAATAAAAAAAAGTTATAGATTTGAGACAAAAATATTTACGCCTTGACTGAGACGTAGGTACTATATTGTCACTGAAACACTTTTATTTTCAAGAAATTACATATTATTATCAACAAACAAAATATTGTTTTTTAAACTCCGCACAAATATCATTTTGTAATTTTCCATCTATCAATTCCTGTCAACATTCCGTCTCTTTTCCAAATTACCTAACAACCTGCCAGTATACCCCAAAAAAATCCGATCACTACAATACCTACCTACCATTTATTACTCTCGTAAATTATTTCATAATGATATTTCATCATATTTAATAATGTATGTATTCATAATGATATTTCATCATATTTAATAATATGTAGTTAAGTTATATGTTGGTACATAAGTAAGTAGATAGCCTAGTCTAGGAAACTACCTACCTACGTATTATGTAGTTTTGTTTTTAACGCGAGCGTAGGTAGGTTACTTGTTTGTGTCTTTTTTCACCCTATCCACTTATTTATATATTATTCCAGATTATGCCCGATGGAAAAATTGAAATACCTAAATATTAAAAACAAATTACGTACTAGTAGATAGGTACATAAAAAATATTGCTCTTTGTCATTTTGAATTATGTAGGTATCTACTTAATTCAATCAAATATTCACAATACAAATCGCACGTTTAAGCACGGCTAACTGCTTAAAAAACAATTCACACCGTTCGGTCGTCGCTGCGGCGCATTCGCGACTGGATGCCCACCGGGTGCCCCGCGAACTCGAGGCGCGTAGCATGACGCGCTTTCCGACCGTTTGTATGAAGATAGAATACTGTATAGATAATATTACCGTGTCATGGTTGTTTATATATTTATTTAAGTTTATTTAAATGACCGTTACCTATAACACAAATATCCGTAACACAAGTTCTTAATGATACTTACTTTGGGCTAGATAATTGGTGTGAGCGTGGAAATATATCTTAATATATATAATTCTTCTGTAAGTGTGTATGTCACTGAACTTCTCTTAAACGACTGGACCGATTTTGATGAAATTTTTTCTGTGTGTTCAAGGGGATCTGAAAATGGTTTAGATTCACAAAAACGACTGGACCGATTTTGATGAAATTTTTTGTGTGTGTTCAAGGGGATCTGAGAATGGTTTAGATTCACAATTTTGTCCGCTGGACAGGACAACGTCTGTCGGGTCCACTAGTTATTATATAAAAAAGCTACATTATTTTACATTAACGTACAAAACACTGAAAAATTTACTCCAAATATTCACACAAAACTATTCGTCAGCAATTCTTGCTTCGCAATGCGCTATTAACTTAATACCTGAAAGGCAACAATCTAAAAGCACTGTTGTTGTTCGCGAAGCTCGAAGCAAAACGAAATAGAAATACTATTAGGACCAGTACACACGATCTCGGTCCGTCATTTATATCGTACCGTTAAAAAGACTGAAGACTGTATTATGGTTATGGTGTCTACAGTGTAGTGGGTTCCAAACACCATAAGTACGAGAAATGAGGCATATAACGGCTGTAAAAAGACCTTATGACAAAACCGAGAACTACGTATTCCGCACATCATTAGGACCATTTTTAACTGACTTCAAAAAAGGAGGAGGTTATCAATTCGACTGTTTTTGACGTGACAACGTCTTATAATTCGATAGAACCGGCTGCACGCACGAAAAAACATGACGTCATGCGGCGTTACCTCGCTCTGAATCTAATTCTCTAATTTGAATTTGGAATTATGTTCTTTAAAATTTAAACTTTCAATGATACCAAAACCAGCCAGATACAAATAGTATAGCCAAAGAGATTTTATTACAAGTTTATTCATACTATAATGCGAAATCTATTAAACAAATGAAATTAAATTTTTCTTTTGAAAAATGCTACCATTCCATCAGTATTTTCTTAAGACGTTGTCACGTTCAACTATCGTCAGTAAACCGACTTTACAGACAACCAATTTTTTTTAATGTTTGTTACCTCATAACTCGTTATTGGGTGGATTTTTAAGATTATTTTGAGCTTTGGAAGCTAGTGCTTGTCATGGGGTCCCATTTAAATTTTATCGACATCTGACGAGTAGTTCTTGAGTTATCTCTAATAATGCCTATTTAATTGACATTGATGATATCGTAATTTTATCACTTGTGTGTCTAAAAGATCTTGAGGTAGTTTCCTGAAAATTTCTATACTTAAAACACTTAAAAGCAGAAAAAAAATATTTTTAAATAAAAAAAACCATAGTAGATAGGTACTTTGAACTAACCTGTTGTATGAGAAACATTTTATTAAATTTGACTAACTTCTACTGTTCAGATTTTTTTCTTTCGGTACAATGAAATATTCCCTATATGAAACTGAGTCGATACGCATCAAATTTTTTTTTTCAAAATGACTCATTTCTATGGTCAACTCACGCTTGACCAAAAAAAAATACTATATCAATTTTTTTTTCATAACAAAAGAATTTCCGTTCGCCGTTTCTCTGTATCTTCTATGGTTTGGATTTCCCCATACTGTCCCATTTCAAAAAAACCCACTGTAAGCTATGAAATTATTGAAGGACAATGTTAGAAATTTTTTGTCATGGTTTTTGTGGAAACAAAAAAAAAATCTAAATTTTTGTACAAAGAAACATTATCAAATTTTAAGTAGGTATTTCATAATGAAAGGTGGCTTTAAAACGTCAGCGCTCAATGTAATCCCCCGATATCGGGGCTATTCAACTCAGCCACGGTAATATCACGGTAATATTATCTATACAGTATTCTATCTTCATACAAACGGTCGGAAAGCGCGTCATGCTACGCGCCTCGAGTTCGCGGGGCACCCGGTGGGCATCCAGTCGCGAATGCGCCGCAGCGACGACCGAACGGTGTGAATTGTTTTTTAAGCAGTTAGCCGTGCTTAAACGTGCGATTTGTATTGTGAATATTTGATTGAATTAAGTAGATACCTACATAATTCAAAATGACAAAGAGCAATATTTTTTATGTACCTATCTACTAGTACGTAATTTGTTTTTAATATTTAGGTATTTCAATTTTTCCATCGGGCATAATCTGGAATAATATATAAATAAGTGGATAGGGTGAAAAAAGACACAAACAAGTAACCTACCTACGCTCGCGTTAAAAACAAAACTACATAATACGTAGGTAGGTAGTTTCCTAGACTAGGCTATCTACTTACTTATGTACCAACATATAACTTAACTACATATTATTAAATATGATGAAATATCATTATGAATACATACATTATTAAATATGATGAAATATCATTATGAAATAATTTACGAGAGTAATAAATGGTAGGTAGGTATTGTAGTGATCGGATTTTTTTGGGGTATACTGGCAGGTTGTTAGGTAATTTGGAAAAGAGACGGAATGTTGACAGGAATTGATAGATGGAAAATTACAAAATGATATTTGTGCGGAGTTTAAAAAACAATATTTTGTTTGTTGATAATAATATGTAATTTCTTGAAAATAAAAGTGTTTCAGTGACAATATAGTACCTACGTCTCAGTCAAGGCGTAAATATTTTTGTCTCAAATCTATAACTTTTTTTTATTAAATATTACCTAAAAAACATGTATTTTATTGAACACTTCCTATTTCATTCACAACATATTTTTTTACATATACGTAAAATAAAATATTTACAATCATAGAACAAGAAATGTAGAAATTAATTATAAAGTAAATAGTAGGTATATAATGTGTGTATGTTAGTTAACGTTTCTTTTCTTTATGTATGTGTTGTTATAGTTTATTAATAATTAGGTAATATCGTGCTCTGTGAAGGCCAATAAATTTATTTTCTTTCTTTCAAATTAAAATACTGTAGGCGGGCAGCCCTTTCGCGTGTTTACGCCCCGCTCGGCCGTAGCCAGTTATTTCAAGGACAGGGCCGAGTCACAATACTGCATAGATAATATTACCGTGGTAATATATAGATAATATTACCGTGACTCAGCCGACCGAACGTCGCGCACGACTTGCGCGCTGTATGCGCGGTATTTTTACTTTCTCGTGTACGTACTATAGAGGAAGTCTTGTTCACGTTTTGGACCTCCCTGAATATTTTTTTTGGAATTATGTCTGTGTGTCTCGTGTTAGCACGATAACTCGAGTATGCTTTAACTTATTGCAACCAAATTTAACATGCATGTATAACTTCTATCAACCTTTGAGTCGTCGATCACGAAAGTTAAGCAACCACGTGCGTGGTCGGTACTCGGATGGGTGACCAAAATTGACTTGCATATACAGGATGTAAAAGACATGAACAGTCAAACGAGAAACATGTAACATTTATCTTCCTTTAGACTATACCTGGGAAATTGATAGTTACGATTTTATTGAAGGTCAAAGTCATAATTTTTTTTTTTTATGGAAACGTATTCTAATAATTTAGTATTTCATAACAAAAAAATTGCTTCATAACGTTAGCGTTCAATGTAGCTCACTCGATGCGCACGGACACTAACGAACGGGGCCGCCGTCTGGCAAAATTATCGCGGTTTTGCGAGTTGCGTGCGAGTTGAGCCCTTTACATTGCGCGGTACAAATTGCAATTTTTTTTAACACCAAAAAATAAAAATCATTTCCCAGCAATATTTTTTTTGAAATATGTCTTATTTTGATGTATAGAATACATGGTTCTCGTTTGACTGTTCATGTCTTTTACACCCAGTATATGATATCAAAAGATTAAGGTTTCTATCAACTTTTGAGTCGTTTTCGGTATACGAGCAAGTCAAGGAGAGACCACTCCCGATTTTTTGTTTTTTTTTTATTACCATAAATTAAAATCGTTTCCCAGCAATAAATTATTTTATACGTTTCTTGTTTTGATGTATGCTTTGTAATGGGTGGCCTTCGGCTTTGTCTTAGTTCTAAAAAACCGAAGGGTGTAAAAATAATCTTGTACCTATATGTTTATGACGGATGATAAGAAAAGGTGATAATAAAAGGCACTAATTATTATATTAGTAGCCTGAGATAATTATGTATCGTTATTACTAGGGACTGGATTATATGCAATTGCATATTTGCATATGCATTTGCATATTAAAGCCATTCTCAGCAGTAATAGCATATTTTAACTAAGATCTAGTGATAATGCACATTATAGTTTTATTTACAATACTTTTCTGAGTGTAGAGCACTCACCCTGCGTCACGAAATGCACTACAATATCTTGAATGCGACCGAATAATAATAAATAAATAATAGGGGTTAAAGTATGAAATTGCCGATTTTTTCCTCTTTATTCATTAGTGTATAATTCCTTTAATACAGTAGCTACTTATGTCCATTATTCTTTTTTATTTTAAACTTCCTTACAAGGACTTATATTTATGTATAAAATTTTATTCTTATTTTTTTTTTACTAGAAATACATCTTCACAAACAGCTTGTCCTAAGAGGTGCCCATTTCCATTATAAAAATATGAATATTTTTTTACAGGTATCAATTCTAAATGTTTTTCTTTAAGTATCCTATAGCTTAATGATGTCTAAATATATCCACAAAATTACACAAAATTTAGATTAGTGGTTCGTTTAAAAATCGAAAATATGTTTGTTTGGAAAAAATAATTTGCGTTAAATTCTACATACAAAACGGCAATTTCATACTTAAACCCCTAATAATAATTGTGACATTGGTCGGATTCGCGATATCATTACTTTTACTGCATTCCGGAACGCAAGTAGCCGCGCGCGTCTTTTGTTTTAAGATTTACGATAATAAAATGAAAGAGACAGAAGAGCGTCGCGCTCGCCTACTGCAAAGTATTCCTTTTTTTTGACGGTGGGAAATCCTCTTACGGACCATACCGCACACTGGCTAGGCGTACGGCGTGTGCGGGACTCACTTGCGCGGAAAAGCGCCGGTCCTACTCCGCTGAATCCCACCGGTACCCTCCTAAGCCCTTGTGGGGGGCGTTTTGGGATCGGCGCACCAGTGTGCGCCATTACACCAAAACGACTGCAAAGTATTCCTACCTAAGTATTACGCATTTAAATTATTACTTGTTCATACTCAAATTCTGCCCAGTTATTTCAGTAGTTGTGGAGCGAAGCTTTTCCGCTTACAAAAATATTCTAAATGATCGAAGACACAATCTTAATTGGAACAATACTTGATTGTTTATATTTACAAGAATAGTAAATAATTTTAAGGTCACGTAATGTTAACTATTATCAATATATAATTTTCTAATTGTATGCTGATTTTAAAATAAAAAAAATTAAAACTTACTTTTCTTCTTTTTTGGGTTCCTAAATTACTTATTTAATTTTGCACATTCTGCTAATTTTCGTGCATATTTTTTTATGCATATTTGCATGCATATAACAAGCTTTTTATGTTGCATATAATCCGGTTTCTAGTTATTACTATGTATTATCAAGCCCATCTATGGGCGGGTGTCGAGAGTGAGACCCTAGTAATTTGACAGTAATAGTCGCAAGCATGGGAAATAGTAGAAACTGTAATCATCAATCACCAGTACTGTGAAATATGTAATGGCAGAAACAAAGATGCTGAGTCTCTTGCTGGTACTTCTCAGAACAAGACCTGCTGGTAGACTCAAGAACGGATGGCATTGAATTTCATAAGTGTACAAATTGTATCTAAATTTAAATACATTTTGAGTTTGAGTTTTGAGATTGAGCCAAATTTACGTCCATACTTTCAGCCGTTCTGTGGAGCTATTCGCTAACTTTTTTTGACAGACGAAAGTGATGAGCACCGAGTGAATCACATATCCATTGCTGTCTTACACGACAATGGCTATGTAATTCACTCGGTGATTATCACTTTCAACTGTCAAAAAATGTTAGCGAATAGGCCTACTGGCATAATCGAGCAAAGAGAATATAATCACTACGTTTTATGATCGAGTAGCAAACATACATCCGCAAATTTCGCATTTTAGTAGGTACGATTTAATTTATTTAATCAGCGCTCAAATTTTCAGTGAATATCAAAATTGGCAACTCTAGAAAACTTTTGCGGTGGAATGGGGTTCTCGGATCTGGGACGTCTACACACTTCTCGCTAAGTGGTTCAGCTTTTGAAGATGCTTATAGTACGTTGTCCTTTTTATGGGACAAGGACTTTACCTGTACCCTCACTTTTGTGATAGCGACTTTGTCATGAAATGGTTACATAATTATTTAATGAAACCGGCTAAGATTCCATTTAAGCAGAAATAGTGATATATTTTTAAATTGTATTATACATGATGTGGAAGCTTTTAGCCGTTATCTTTTTACCCCATTTACTCTAAATTATTTCACTATTAAACACCTGTTGTATTTTGCAAAAACTTGCCTAACTGTCAAAGCCTAGCCAGACGTTTTCTTATACTATAGGCACGTTTATATAGGAGCGCCATTTTTTCGTGCATTCTTTATATGGTCTATACTGGCTATGACAAACACTACGATCTTCTGTAAGATGGTATCCTTGTGTAAAATCTTCTGTACCTAACGTATTTTTGATAACGATGATATTTTTTACCGTATCCCAAAACTGTTCACGCCATTTTTTGTTCCGTCAAAAAAGTCGTACAATCATAGTGCGAATGACGCTTAACGAAACAGCAAACCTTTTGTGCTCTTGTAGAAATTGCTCTGACAATAAATTTATTATCCTCGCTGCATTTTAAACCGGCTAGTATTTTAAACCCGTCTCAGCGACCCATATCTCAACCACTTTTAATAAAAGTGTTATTAAGCGTGTACCTTTTGCGTCTGCTGTTTGTGTTATCAAAATTAGCTGATAAATGTAGCAAAGGAAAATACATAATTTCACTCTCAAAAACCTTTGTATTATTCATGGTCCTTAAGACTGTTGCTTGTTATTGTCTGACCAACATTTTTTAATTGCAAACAAGTTTATTGACGTTGAGATTCTTAGCCGATAGCAAATAAAAAGAAAATGGACTATGATTATATGAAAAATCAATCTATAGAAAATGAAAATTTCATAGGTAAGGAGAAGGAACAACTATATTTTATTTTAGACCCAAAGAAACTTTAATAGAAATAATCAGACACAGAACTCGAACCCGTGACCTCTTTCTTTACTCTGTGCTTTGGATATCAGGGTAACTCTTTTCCAATATCTACTAAGCTGATATTTGCTATCCTATCCAGACGTTATACCTATATGAGATTGTATTGAATCCGAGTTGCCTTGAATCTACGTAAACGATTGTACAGAAAATATACTCGAGAAATTTTTTAGACATCGTCATGTTTACACTAGATTCGACTGAGCAAACACAAAGCTAAACTACCAGATAGTCACGCTTTTTCGACAAATTCAAAGTCAACATTGACCAATGCCCAATTTTTTTATGGAATCAACGAAATATACTTTCTTTCTTATTTCGTGTACGGGTTAAGGCCTTTTTGATTCTTGACACGGATTCTGTTGGCCTTCACCTTACCTGATGTTAAGTGGCGATAAGGCCGAAGAGTGAATATCCAGAGTGTGAAAGACAAGAACAGTCAAACATCAAAATAAGAAACATTTGAAAAAATAGTTGCTGGGAAATGTTTTTTTTTTGTGTTAAATAACAAATGCACCGCGCAATGTAAAGCGCTCGCACGCAACTCGCAAAACTGCGATAATTTTGCCAGACGGCGGGCGGGGCGGCCCCGTTCATTTGTGTCCGCGCGCATCGAGTGAGCTACATTGAACGCTAACGTTTTGAAGCCCCGTTTTGAAGAACGAGAAAGTAAAAATTGACTTTCTCGTACATAGTAAAGAGGAAGTCTTGTAATCGTCAAAAAATTTGACCTTATCAAGGTCTGATGGATTTACACGTTTTGGACCTCCCTGAGTCCAAACATATTTTTTTTTGAATTATTTCCGTGTGTGTGTGTGTCTGTGCGTTAGCACGATAACTCTAGTATGCTTTAACTTATTGCAACCAAATTTAACATGCGTGTATGACATCAAAATATAAGGTTTCTGTCATCACGAAAGTTAAGCAACGAAGGGCGCGGGCGCGGGCGTACTCGGATGGGTGACCGAAATTTAACATGCATGTATGACATCAAAATAGGTATAAGGTTTCTATCAACATTTGAGCCGTTTCCGGTATACGAGAAAGTCAAGGAGAGACCACTCTCGATTTTTTTTATTCTTGATAGGGATTCTGTTGGCCTTCATCTTACCTGATGTCAAGTGACGATAAGGCCGAAGAGTGAATATAACGTTGTTAACATTATCACTAAGTATGGTAAAAGATTTTGATAAGATGGTGGTTCTAGCCAGGCGGACTTGAAAAAAAACCGACCAAAGCGAGTACAAATTTGTACTCCGCTGAAGATAGAACCAGGGTCCTGTGGATTTAAATTCAGGTGGACGAACCACTAGCCACTGAGCGGTTAAAACCTTCTCTTTTTATAGTGAAAATATTTTAGATCCCTGTTGCAATACACTCTCCATATGCATGTCGACTCCGCCGCAAGAGAAACTAACGTCCGTGCAGTGCACGATAATTTAGGGCCTAATACAAAAAAAAATAGGATCTGTTACATCGTTCAATTGTTAAAAGAACGCAGGACGGGAATTTGGAACATCCGGACTATCAGCAGTATCTCCACCTCAGAGAAGTCCACAGTCAAACACTACATTCGGTGAGTAATTTATAGAAATAATGCTACCTATGTATTTTTAAGGGCAATAAAGGGTATAAGGACACAATATCATGACCCTCTCACTTTCTTCAATGACTTGGCTTCAATGAAAAGACCCGCTCATAACTTCTCAGTGGTATCTCAAAAACTTTTTCCGTCGAAAAGTTAAGCTACAATAAACGTACTCAAATAGCAACCACTTGCAAAGAAAAATATTGAAAATACAATCTAGAAGAAAAACACTAAAAGTAATACTTATTAGATGCTGAAACTTCAACCAAGCACAGCGAACTCAAACTTTCAGTATTAAACTAAACAAGTACCTAAGTTACAAAACACACGAGCTATTATTTCGTCCTTAGACGCCAAAAACATTGTCTTGTGAAACTAAAAAAAAAGTTTTAACATAACATTTTCAATAATTTACTGTAGGGAGCATCTTGTTTACATCCACCAGAGGGTCTATTTTTGTAACGACGTCTTGGCGCTGTACCACCCATACCTGACAGGATTCCAGGGTGTGCTAAGCAGAAACCTCGCTGTCCCCGCACTCGTTCCGAGGGCTTGGCTTCCTTGTAATCGTGTGCAGACATAGACCAAAACAACATGTTTCAGTACCTACCAGCATAAATCTGAACGATAGGGAACCGTGCCATCGACCAATCCATTCTGCCAGATTTGAAACTTCATTTAAGCAATGATTGGAAGCCAGCGGGGGCGGCCAGGACAGATGGTTAGTTATTTGTAAGTAGGTACTGTAAGGATTCCTCGTATGTTTATATTAGTTATACCTAGACATGTAAGTAATACGGTGTTAAAAGCAAAATTAATTATTATTATTATAGATTGGGCAGAATTCCCATGATAGTCCGGTACTTGGGGCTTGCTTACACCATCGGTGCATCAGCTCCGACTATGAGCGCTAACGCTGACCCTTCCATTGTACATCTACATTTCGCCAATACCTACCCCTCGCGCCTACTTCACTTGCATACAAAGCAACGATCTAATATTTTTTTATCAATTTGTCAGTTGGTTTTGTTAAATATTAGGTATAAATTCTACTGGCAGTGAAGCTCACAAAATCTTCACGTATGTTTCGATTATATAATATAAAGAAACATCTTCGCAAGTACTCAACATAGGTAGAAGCGCTGTGATGTTCACTTGCATATATTGTGATCATATTAAAATTTCATATGAGAGGAACAAAGAACGGCCTCTTTTCAAGTTATGGAATACGACACAGCCAAATAAAAAAGGAATAAAATGATTAAACACTTGAGTTTGAGTTTTATGCCGCGGGTTATGAGTACTTAAAGGGAGGACGAGAAAGGGTACACTTAGCCATAAAGGACCAATTCTTTATATAAAATAATTACAGTTCATATTTTTATTTTGCGACGGCGCTTCATCTTAATCAACAACATTGTTAGTTAACAATTTAAAGCTCATTTCATCAGCAACACTGCCCGCGATCATTCCTCTAAATGCCACCACATAACAATTAGATTTGAAGTCACCAGATTTTAGGTCAGATTGATCCCTAACGGAAAAAGGGTGGCACCAGCCCGCCTAGCATGACCTTCTTCTTCTTTTTTCTTTATGGCGTTGCCCTCATGGATTTCGCCAGTATCAAGTGTTCCGCTAAGATACAATGGCTAAGGTCCTTTTTTGACTCTGCTTATTTTAGACTCGTTAAGTTTAGTATCATGAAATCATGTTGCATATTTTCAACAAAATAACTAGGTCAAAGTATCTAAGACATTAACCGCTGAATTATCTGAAATAGACAGAAACAACATTGGGTTAGGATGTTAGATAGGACAAACAACTTAAAGTCTAATATTATTATTAGTAATGTAATCACATAAAACACTTATAAAAGGGCCAAATACGAGAGATAAAAGGAACTTCATGTTGGTAGGTCTAGGAATGTATGATGGAAGAACATCATACAGGGAGTTCGGATTCTTTGGGCAATTAAAAAAGATGTGATCCATGGATCCCTCGTCTAAACCGCACTCACACAAGGACCTAGCATGACCACTGAAACACAATATGATTATAGCCATTTATCGCTTTGAACTGTCAAAAATCTTTGGATAAAACCGCCATCTTGAAATTTTATCGAAACTGCGAACATGTACAAGTAGATTAGGTACCGCCATCTTATCTTACTCTGTCGCCATAATAATACTTCATAGTCATTTTCCGACCCTGCTCCTAATTTATTTGGGCTCAGTGCAGTATGCCTTGATGTTGACAATACTGCTGGATTTGGCATTAGCTTTTTACGGCCGGCCACCTCCCTGACACCAACCCTCCTTGGGGACGACTGCTATCTTTCGACAGCACCCGGGACCATCAGCTTAACGTGCCTTGCGAAGCGCGGTGGAAAATCGACTTGAAAAAAATTCGGTCACCCATCCGACCGCCCACTCGAAATGAAATGAAACAGTTTATGGACTTTCCTAAGTAGGTACTTTTAAATGGATCCTATTTAACTGGTCGGCAGATTAACCCAACCAAACCTATTTAAATCCAGATTGAGCGACTAAAAATCCTTGAAGAGTGACTAACCGCAGATTAGATTCCTTTTAAATCACTAGGTGGTAGACCTATACTGGGTGTAAAAGACACGAACAGTCAAACGAGAACCATGTATTCTATACATCAAAATAAGACATATTTAAAAAAAAATATTGCTGGGAAATGATTTTTATTTTTTAGTGTTAAAAAAAATTGCAAATTGTACCGAGCAATGTAAAGGGCTCAACTCGCACGCAACTCGCAAAACCGCGATAATTTTGCCAGACGGCGGCCCCGTTCGTTAGTGTCCGTGCGCATCGAGTGAGCTACATTGAACGCTAACGTTTTGAAGCCATTTTTTGTTATGAAATACTAAAAAAAATGATAATGTTTCTTTGGACAATAATTAAGAAATAACGTATAGAATACGTTTTCACAAAAAAATGAAAAAAAAATTATGACTTTGACCTTCAATAAAATCGTAACTATCAATTTCCCAGGTATAGTCTATAGGAAAAAAAATGTTATGATGGTGAGCAGAATACATGGTTCTCGTTTGACTGTTCATGTCTTTTACACCCTGTATGTAGGGTCGTCTGGGTAGGTACCACCGCCTTTCTTATTTCTGCCGTGAAGCAGTTCGCTGTGTTTCGGATTGAAGGAAATGGTAGCCAGTGTAACTACAGGGCATGGAGGGCATATCATCTTAGTCACCAGGATGGCAAAACGGTGTTAAGTGATTTACACTTAATATTGCAAGTGTCTACAGGCGGCGGTGACCACTTAACAACAGGTGGGTCGCAAGCTTGTTTGCCATCTCGTAACATTAAAAAAAAGCCGGTAGAGTAGAATAGCATAACCCTATACAGTCAGCAATTCTTATTGTTGAGACATTTTTGCGGATTTTAACAGCTGCCGTCTATTTGATGCTGACTATACAATCAGATGAGATGAGCCCCGGAACTTTTTCGTCAAAGATGAGAAAAGATCCTTTTCTTGTTATTATTAATAGCTACCTCATACCAAATCTCAAGGTTTCACGGTCATGACAACTCGGGTCAACAAAGTAATTTCCAAAAGGATAATATCCACCTTGACAAACTCTCGACTTATTTCACCGCGTACAAAAGAACCTACGCAGCTTGTCGCACAACGAAACATGATTGATGAGGATGAAGAATTGGACATCATTATGCGACCATTCATCAGGAAATTACACTTGATATAGCTATTCGTAAACATAGAATTATCATCTATACTGAGCCCTATTTCTGGGTCGTTAGGGTCGGGTTACATCAAAGAACTACGGATTTTTACCCGGCTATGGTGAAGCCAAAAGATTATGAGTTTAACAGTCTATGTATTTACATTATGTTTCCTAGTTTTATGGTCAGCCACCTACCTGATAGGGCCGTGCCGTTCATTAATCATGTGATATTTTTTTAGCATTTTTAACCCCCTTCCCTTCCCCCTTAGTGAAACGTGGTGCCTAAATGCCGTGCCGTGGTTCTAAAATCGTAACATAACATATCGACTATAGTGCATAACATCATGAATATACCTCATACAAGCAAGACGCTTTTCGGTTTGAAAATCGCGCCTTTGACGAATAAATAAATACACGTGATTTATTTTATTTTATTTTACTTGGTACGCCAACAGATTACATGTTTACATTAACAAACCAATAATGCAAATCTTAGTCTAGCATGCAAGCCAATTACAGGCGAACACAACATTTTTATACATAGAAAGAGAGAAAAAATTGTGTGTGTGAGCTCCGATGCACGACTGGAGTTTACTCCGAGACAGGTGAGATGGCGCACCTGCTGTCATCCGTGTTTTGACAATTATTAGAAAGTTGCGCGACATAGGATGCGCACCAAAAAAGTAACGAGGTCATTCGAGGTCATTCATCGATAGATTTTACTCCTCATATTTTTCTCATACCGGGCCCCTTATATATGCAAATCGATTCTTAAGGAGTAAACTCCAAAAAAAAGAATTAAATATACGGAATCTCATTTAACTAATACCATTCATATATACAATAAATTGGTTAAAAGCAGTAGGCATGCTAACTGGATTGTTGATGGAAGGACCGTAACTTTAATTTTAAGTTGGAAAGGGAGTCGTGATAAATATCAAGATCGCATTCTTTATTCAGCACGTTGTACGTTGGAAGCATTCTTGTTACGGGTGCATGTCTTTCGAGGTGATATCTTACTACACCCCGCCCCCTTGTGATATATCGTGATTTTTGCCGTGGGTGTCTAACAGTGGGCTTCACTCGACTGATATGATGATGAGGATGGCGCGATGAGAAGAAGTAGCCCTATGCATGACCGGGAGCTACACAGATAAAATTTATTCTAAAACACTAATTTGAAGGGTCTGATAAAAATGACGACGCGCATCTTTGCAGTATTTGACTAATACAGCATTAAGGTAGGTATAAAGTTTTTATGTCTCTAGGTGGGCGAAGTTGGGGGCGCTCTATCTTTTTGTTGAAGACAGACTGTGCTAACAAGTTGCCCGTCCCATTTCGCGCTTCGACGAAACGGGACGCTCCGTTGACTCGGGCCGGGACACACTGGCCACTTATAATATTTATTTAATAAAAATATGTCAAAACAGTGCTTTCTTTTTTTTTTGGTTACATTTTCCTTGTTACGGGACGGCAAAGGGATCTACCCCATACAGCCAAGTCTTCAGTTTCATCTTCTTTCTTGATTTTTGCATTAAAATGTGGGTGCCACACATTTTAATGCATCTAGGGAGTGCTTGGCGAGAAATGCATGGTACAGACCTCATGATGGTGACTGATGAGAATTGTATAGTGGGATTTCCAACCACTATACAATTCTCAACGCCACATACACAAAACCTTTATTTCAATGATTCCTTATAACTGTTCGTCAACACGGATGCTTATGCAACAAAACGACACCACTTTCACTGCACAAAATCCACTCCAAAGCAATTTTGAATTATCGAAATAAAGATCGACATCCAGACGCCATGATTTCCCGCCAACGCTTTCTTTTTTCTTTCCGATGGGACTGTCATGTAAAGATTGTCGTACATTCGGCGCGGGATCAGCATCGCCTCATCCCATCGACACGTTAACAACCAGAATGTTAAGGCAAGTGCCAAACGGTACAAGACTCCTTTTTAACTCAGTCTACCGTAGGTACAATTTATTACATATTTTAAATTAAATACATTTCCACTTGACATTGGCTAAATGCGCAATACAAATAGTCGCAAAGCCATTATAATCAACTAGCCCGCGACTTCGTCCGCGTGGACTTTCGAGAAAATCCTTAGGCGCCCAATAACCAGGACAAAAAGTATTCTGTTTTAATTTCATCAAACTCCGATCAGCCGTTTTTACGTGATTAGGCGGGTCCTGCGTCACCAAGCGCGCTGCCTCTCAAGGCAGAACGTTTGCCACGTGCGACGGGCCTCGCACGAGGCTGCTCACTTGGTGAGGACTGAGGACGTAAAAACGACTGATCGGATTTTGATGAAATTAAAACATAGAATACTTTTTATCCTGGTTATTGGGGAGCAGGGATAAGGATTTTCTCGAATGTCCACGTGGACGAAGTCGCGGGCGGACGCTAGTATTTAATGTTGTATAAATTGCGAAATTTACACAACAGCCTTGTTCACATGTGCCAAAAATTGGTTTATACAAAATGCTCCCAGTGTGTCACCACGCTTCTACTTATTTTCATAAACTTTGCCATCTCTCCGTCTATAACGAACTCGAGCATTTCAGCTGTGCACCCAAGTGTTACATTTTAGACTACAAGAAAATTGCTATTTTCTCCGCATTGCAACAGAAGTGATTATCTATTACATTAGCTTTATGAGTCACAGCATTTGTTAGGGGCTGTCCCCAAAAAACATTTAAAGTATTCTGATGTCAGAGTTTTCACATGACTTCTTTTACGACTATTCATCATAACAGCCTTTATAATTCGACCCACTTCTGGGACACGAGGCCTCTCCTTCTCATCGAATGAGGTTTAGGCAGTAGTCCACCACGCTTGCCCAATGCGGATTGGTGGACGGGTGTAAGGTGATCAATATCCCCTTTGCTGAACCATTAGTCGCCTTCTACGACACCCATTGGAGGATATGGGGTGATGCTATTCTCCTCTGCCGGTACCACATGGCTATCGACTATTGTCTTTCGATAATAGCCGGAACCGTGTATCGTATGGTAGAGGCCTTAAACATTACTATACTACCTTGTCTTAACGAGACCATGAGTCTCCTCGCGGCGTACCTTGGCCCATCGGGATCCATACTACCTTCACTCCTCGTGGGTGTCGCAAAGAGAATTTTGACCTGGCGTAACACTTTCTGTCGTCATAAATTATCTAGTATTCTTATCACAAGTTCGTAAAGATACAAAAGTCCTCCCTTTTAGTGTATCGTATCCACCAACAATAGCATGCCCGTTGTATCATTCATATTGTATCAACTCGCCGAAAAGTAGCATGCTCAAAATCATTTTATCATCCCTCACTCTGCACTCAACGTCATTCTGGACGCAGCTCAAGATTAGGAATTAAATTGGAGTTTCACCCAACTTCTTCTTGTTGAGATGTGTTATGTATGAGACTTCATTTATTGTTTCAATAAATACAACATAGCTAATCTCACTTGACATCGGCTAAGTTAATAATCCTACTAATATTATAAACGCGAAAGTTTGAATGGATGTGTTTTTTACTCTTTCAGGCAAAAACTGCTGAATGGATTTTAATTAAACTTTACAATAATATACCTAGCTCATAGCTCAGAATAACTTAATTAGGCTATAATTTATACTGATCTCGCGCAGACGAAGTGTCTGGCAGAAGCTAGTCTTTAATAAGACTACTAAATTAGATGTTTTTAATTTGTCAAATGTCCGGACTGTTGAGGATAACATTACCCATAATGTAAGTTGTTTAAATATTTATGAAACGTGAATAGCACCCCTAGCGGAAATAACTGCAAATCATGTTTCCCATACAAATAGAACTCATACATAAAGCAACTAAAATAGTTACGTTTTTGTACTAAAAACTTGCACAACGCACCGGCAGAGACACTCTGGAGCCGGATGAATGAGTATGTTTATCAATTTTGCAATAGTCGTTTTCATGACACAAATGTTGGTCCTTATCCCTACGAGGATTCAAACCACCATCGGTTAGCATAGCAGCGTTACTGACCACTCCACTAAGATATTCTATATTTTACCAGGCGGTAGACCCATGTAGGGTCGTCTAGGTACCACCGCCTTTCTTATTTCTGATGTGAAGCAGTTCGCTGTATTTCGGATTAAAGGGAAAGGTAGCCAATGTAACTACTGGGCATGAAAGGCATATCATTTTAGTCCCCAGGATGGCAACACGCTTGCAGTGTTAAGTGATTTAACTTAAATTTGCAAGTGTCTATACGACGGTAACCACTTAGCACCAGGTGGGCCTCAAGCTTGTTTGCCATCTCGTAGTATAAAAAAATCACCTTCATCGTTTGCTTGTTTCCTATCCTTAAACGTACTAGGTATGAATTAAAGCTCCGTTCTCAACATAAGACAAACTGAACCCGTCATAACTTCCAAAATTAATAACAAAGTTTGAAGCACATACGAACACATTCTCTCGCCGAAGACTAGACAAATATGGCATTTGACTTCACGTGCCTTCTATTTATTATGTAAGTAAGTACATATACAGAATGAATTTTTCAAGTGGCAGCATTTTTCAATATTCCTTATAGTCAAATCCTTAACTATAAGGAATATTGAAAAATGCTCAAAGGAGTCGCGAGCCCGATTTTGATGAAAACAAAAACTAGCCAGGGATCCGAACCCAATGACTTTGCAAAAAAAAAAAACACAGCCTGTATTATTACACTATTCGATAGTGTTGTTAATAGGGATAGATTTATGGGAAGTACTCGTAATGATATACGGGAAACTAATCGAAAATGCTAAATTTTAATAAAATATTTCTTGTCGTCGTACTACTTACATAAATTCTATACTGAAAAGCGATCCAATGCGGCTCGTGTCGCAAAGAAATCGTATAATTTTTTTTATAAAAAGTTCAAGCAAATGACTCCATTCCACCTGATGGTAAGCAGTAGTGGAGTCCAAATGCGAAGATAGCTGACCTCCCCTTGCCGACCTGCAAGGTGCTTCTTCACGCCTCTTTTGATTGACCCAGGATTGTAGGAAGGACGGAACACGTGTGCTGGCAGTGAATTCCATTTCTTGATTGTGCGACAAAGAAACGAGTTGCTAAATTTCTTAGTTCGCGCTGGAATGGCAGCTAGTTTGTCGGTGACAACGTAGACGAGCACGCGTAGTCCTTAAAAGGAAGGAAGATGGTGGGATTAGGGAAAAAAGCTTATAAAACTCTCCGTGGTACAGACGGTAGAGTGCGCTCAATGACGCAACATTGCAACGCAATTGGAGAGGCTCCAGATGTTAAGTTACCTTTTCGTCGCCGATGATGCGGGCCGCGCGACATTGCAACCTATCCAAAGCATCGAGTAAGTATGGCTAGGCAGGCATAGAGAGGGACCGGGGTAGTGCATGGGGAGTGACGGTGCACCACAAGGAGGTTTTCTGGGTCACAAGTCCGGGCACTGTTTCTGACTCTGTTTCTGCAACGGATCACAGATTTAATAATACAAGGAGATAGGCCAAGCCGGCGATTAACTTGTGACGAGTGTATGCCCGGCCAGTTCGCCGTCCGATAAAGTCGAGTGAATACGTACGTATGTCAGAAAGAAATTTCCGTTTTTCTTTCAAAATGCCGTCCTGTTCAACTGTAACATGCAATCATCGCAGTGAATCAGATATTTATAAAGTAATGGAATAACTTTTCACATGTAAGAACAGAAAAACTTAGATTTATATTTAAAAAAAAATATGTAAACAAATAGTCCGATGTCTATTCATAAAAACATAATCGCTTAAAATTATGCGTTACTATCTTACTAATTGTATTTCATTGCGGCTGTGCTTAACGTTCATTGCTTCGCAGTCCTTAATACGCGCGCAATCAAAAGTGTACATTACGGCATGCTCAACTAGAACCATTTTATGTAGTACGGTCGCTGACTCACGTCACTCGGATTTCCTATGAACTCAGCGATTTGACCGATCTCCTTTGCGGCTGTGCTTAATTTTCATTGCTTCGCAGTCCTTAAGACGCGCGCAATGAAAAGTGTATATTACGGCATGCTCAATTAGAACCATGTTACGTAATACGGCCGCTGATCACGTCACTGGGACTTCGTATGAACTCAGCGATATGACCGATCTCCTTATACAACATGTAAATTAAATAACCAACACCCTGAATACAGGTTGATTTTTTTTTAAAGACACGTTATTTTTTTTTAAATATAAAAAAAACGAAAGTAAATATTGTACAATATTTTCTGGGTACTTTTTGTTTTTTTTATTAATTTAAAAAAAAATCGTTTTTTTAATTTTTTTTTTTATTTAACTCAGAAGCCGATTCCTAACCACCTGTATTCAGGGTGTTGGTTATTTCATTTACATGTTGTATATATCTGTGGTAACGGATGGTCCCGGTATCCGCACGGTGAATCCATGGAATGCTAAAATCTTTCGTCTCATCATTTTCGTACCCCACTCCCAAATTATTTAAGGTCGGTATAGTATGTCTTGACATTGACAATACTGCCATAGGATTTGGCATTTGATATGTACGGCGGGCCGCCTGCCTAACACCAACCCTCCTTGCCAACTCGGACAAGCCCGGGACCATCAGCTTAACGCGCATTGCGAAGCACGGAAGAAAAACGATTTGAAAAATTATCGGTCACCCATCCATTTACCGACCGCGGACTTGGTTGCTTAACTTTCGTGATCGTTATTAAGAACGCTCTCAAGCTTTCATCTCTCATAGTGAATATTTCGTTGGTTTTTTAATAATAAAAATTCGGGTAATTCATCAACTCGTCCCACATACCTACGGCCCATTTGGGACGAGTTGAACAAAATCAAAATAAATAATATTTTCGTTGTGCAACTCGTCCCATCTTAATAATAAATTGAGGAAAGATACAATTAGTAGCAAAAGTGTTAGCGTGGAAAAAATAAAAACGGGTTTGTTAGAAAATCTTCCATGATCACAACCATACTTATTACAAAAATTCATAAAATTTTAAATTATTTAAGAATGAAAACTACTTACCTTAAAATATACTTAATATACTTAACCTTAAAATGACAAACTTTTTCTTCTTTTAAATTAATGGCAATCGCAGATTATGCATTGCGCCAACATCAAGTGAAAATGTACATACATAAAGTAACCGACAATTGTACGATAGATTTAGTTTAAGATGGAGTCTCTCAACATGTGTTTTTGCAACAAGAACTCTCGGGAGAAACTCCTAAAATGACAATAATTCTACACATATTTCTACAGTAATTTCAGAATTCCCGAGATCTTTTAATATTTCCACAATAAATTAACAATTTCTTGGGTTTCTCTCTTGAAAAAATGCTTTTTCAGGAAGCCACGTCTCAACAAAGTACTTAGTTGCTGAATTTCGGAACCTAACCTTTGCTAGGACTACGAGACATAATATGCAGGAAACCATCGGCCATTACAAAACGAGGTAGATGTGCTAAAGCAGTACATTTTCGGATATGATTTTCACAAACTGCAATACCTATATGTATTCCAATTTTTTTTTTTTGCCTTCCTCTACAACCTTTTTACTTCAAAAGTAACCGACATAACCATTGTTTAATTTCGTCAACTGAAACCCATAAATCTTTACGTTGGTCATAGGTAGATAATAGGTACCTAAATAATAACTAAACCTAGATTGCCAACTCCCTTATACTAATAAATGTACTTGTATGTTAAATAATTTGTTGAGTTATTCATCTATGCTTTAGTATACCTTCTGAAAATAGTTAAATAATATCGTGTGTGAATTAAATTAAAAAACAATTATATTGGAATAATTTTATTTTTGCGTTTACAAACGCGTAAATATAATACTAGAAAAATGCACTGAAAAAAATCGACTTGCCTCAGGCGGGACTCGAACCCGCACCTTCCACAATCCGGGTGGACGCGTTGACCAATTTCGCCACCGAGGCACTGCTTTTCGCTGTCGAAATTTGTCAGTGCTTGGTGCTTATGTTTTTATGGTAAACATCGTTTCATCAAATCTTTGAAATTTGCACTTCCAAGACCCGAACGAAATATTTTTGCAAATATTTGACGCCCAGCTAAGATGAAACTACCTTACATTATGGAATAATTTTATTTTTGCGTTTACAAACGCGTAAATATAATACTAGAAAAATGCACTGAAAAAAATCGACTTGCCTCAGGCGGGACTCGAACCCGCACCTTCCACAATCCGGGTGGACGCGTTGACCAATTTCGCCACCGAGGCACTGCTTTTCGCTGTCGAAATTTGTCAGTGCTTGGTGCTTATGTTTTTATGGTAAACATCGTTTCATCAAATCTTTGAAATTTGCACTTCCAAGACCCGAACGAAATATTTTTGCAAATATTTGACGCCCAGCTAAG
This sequence comes from Elophila nymphaeata, assembly GCA_955850985.1. NCBI lineage: Eukaryota > Metazoa > Arthropoda > Insecta > Lepidoptera > Crambidae > Elophila > Elophila nymphaeata. The sequence goes on from OY039090.1 coordinate 6,413,970, forward strand.
ATGAAACTACCTTACATTATGGAATAATTTTATTTTTGCGTTTACAAACGCGTAAATATAATACTAGAAAAATGCACTGAAAAAAATCGACTTGCCTCAGGCGGGACTCGAACCCGCACCTTCCACAATCCGGGTGGACGCGTTGACCAATTTCGCCACCGAGGCACTGCTTTTCGCTGTCGAAATTTGTCAGTGCTTGGTGCTTATGTTTTTATGGTAAACATCGTTTCATCAAATCTTTGAAATTTGCACTTCCAAGACCCGAACGAAATATTTTTGCAAATATTTGACGCCCAGCTAAGATGAAACTACCTTACATTATGGAATAATTTTATTTTTGCGTTTACAAACGCGTAAATATAATACTAGAAAAATGCACTGAAAAAAATCGACTTGCCTCAGGCGGGACTCGAACCCGCACCTTCCACAATCCGGGTGGACGCGTTGACCAATTTCGCCACCGAGGCACTGCTTTTCGCTGTCGAAATTTGTCAGTGCTTGGTGCTTATGTTTTTATGGTAAACATCGTTTCATCAAATCTTTGAAATTTGCACTTCCAAGACCCGAACGAAATATTTTTGCAAATATTTGACGCCCAGCTAAGATGAAACTACCTTACATTATGGAATAATTTTATTTTTGCGTTTACAAACGCGTAAATATAATACTAGAAAAATGCACTGAAAAAAATCGACTTGCCTCAGGCGGGACTCGAACCCGCACCTTCCACAATCCGGGTGGATGCGTTGACCAATTTCGCCACCATAATGTAAGGTAGTTTCATCTTAGCTGGGCGTCAAATATTTGCAAAAATATTTCGTTCGGGTCTTGGAAGTGCAAATTTCAAAGATTTGATGAAACGATGTTTACCATAAAAACATAAGCACCAAGCACTGACAAATTTCGACAGCGAAAAGCAGTGCCTCGGTGGCGAAATTGGTCAACGCGTCCACCCGGATTGTGGAAGGTGCGGGTTCGAGTCCCGCCTGAGGCAAGTCGATTTTTTTCAGTGCATTTTTCTAGTATTATATTTACGCGTTTGTAAACGCAAAAATAAAATTATTCCATAATGTAAGGTAGTTTCATCTTAGCTGGGCGTCAAATATTTGCAAAAATATTTCGTTCGGGTCTTGGAAGTGCAAATTTCAAAGATTTGATGAAACGATGTTTACCATAAAAACATAAGCACCAAGCACTGACAAATTTCGACAGCGAAAAGCAGTGCCTCGGTGGCGAAATTGGTCAACGCGTCCACCCGGATTGTGGAAGGTGCGGGTTCGAGTCCCGCCTGAGGCAAGTCGATTTTTTTCAGTGCATTTTTCTAGTATTATATTTACGCGTTTGTAAACGCAAAAATAAAATTATTCCATAATGTAAGGTAGTTTCATCTTAGCTGGGCGTCAAATATTTGCAAAAATATTTCGTTCGGGTCTTGGAAGTGCAAATTTCAAAGATTTGATGAAACGATGTTTACCATAAAAACATAAGCACCAAGCACTGACAAATTTCGACAGCGAAAAGCAGTGCCTCGGTGGCGAAATTGGTCAACGCGTCCACCCGGATTGTGGAAGATGCGGGTTCGAGTCCCGCCTGAGGCAAGTCGATTTTTTCAGTGCATTTTTCTAGTATTATATTTACGCGTTTGTAAACGCAAAAATAAAATTATTCCATAATGTAAGGTAGTTTCATCTTAGCTGGGCGTCAAATATTTGCAAAAATATTTCGTTCGGGTCTTGGAAGTGCAAATTTCAAAGATTTGATGAAACGATGTTTACCATAAAAACATAAGCACCAAGCACTGACAAATTTCGACAGCGAAAAGCAGTGCCTCGGTGGCGAAATTGGTCAACGCGTCCACCCGGATTGTGGAAGGTGCGGGTTCGAGTCCCGCCTGAGGCAAGTCGATTTTTTTCAGTGCATTTTTCTAGTATTATATTTACGCGTTTGTAAACGCAAAAATAAAATTATTCCATAATGTAAGGTAGTTTCATCTTAGCTGGGCGTCAAATATTTGCAAAAATATTTCGTTCGGGTCTTGGAAGTGCAAATTTCAAAGATTTGATGAAACGATGTTTACCATAAAAACATAAGCACCAAGCACTGACAAATTTCGACAGCGAAAAGCAGTGCCTCGGTGGCGAAATTGGTCAACGCGTCCACCCGGATTGTGGAAGGTGCGGGTTCGAGTCCCGCCTGAGGCAAGTCGATTTTTTTCAGTGCATTTTTCTAGAACAATTATATTGATTATTTTAATTTAAAAATATATACTTAGTCTTTCTATGACAATAAAATATACCTAAAAAGATATATTTTATGTGGGTATTTTCGTACTCACTGTACAATGTGTTGATAAAGGTTAAATTTCTATACAGAAATTAGCTTGGGACGAATTGCAGAACAGATTTTTTATTATTTTTGGTTTTCTTCAACTCGTCCCAAATGGGCCGTAGGTATGTGGGACCAGATGACGAAGTACCCAAAAATTCAATCATTCTAAACTCTTCTATTTGGGAAAATAGATTTCTGAAGGAAGAGAAAACAAAATTACGACGATCGCCATTCTCCCCACAGTATTTCGATGCCCGTTTTAAATGTCAAACTGTCCGGACATTTCAAAAGAAAAAATATTTTTTAGGTAGGTACCTAAGTGGGTCAATCGCGGTGAAATCACGCATGTAGATACTCATTTCGGTATCGAATAACTTTTGGATCTCGGAAATTAAAGTCCTTTTTAAAGGCAAGAAAAATGATAAACTAAAAAGGTAAAAAGACGAATATTAATGAATTCGTGGACTTTTTTATATAATCGCATTTTCGAACTAGAAGTTTGGCTCGAGCTCTACCAGACAGATTTATACACAAGAATCATATAATAGAAGGTGTAACAGACCGTGTCCTGTGGGAGAGCGTTTAATCCAATGCCGTGCCACGTGACCTTGTTAGGGTAACCATATAATAATAATAAGAAGTAATGGATGATATTAAACTCTATGGCAGAAACTCAGCAGATTTAAATGAATTAGTAAAAACAGTAGAATGATATTAAAATGCAATTTGGAATCACTGACTTTGCCGAAACATGAGGGCGGAAGAGATCTAATAGATATTCATAACCTACATAATAAACAAATCACATTCACAACACTAAGATCATTCTTCTAATCCAAACGACCGTTCACTATTGCATAAAATCGTTAGTGATAATAGATTTACCCCATTAAACGTACAGAACCACTTTACACAAAAAAATGAAACAACAGTACTTACAACAAAATAAAAAAATCGGGAGTGGTCTCCCCTTGACTTTCTCGTATACCGGAAACAATTCAAAAGTTGATAGAAACCTTACATTTTGATCTCATACATGCATGGTAACTTTTGGTCACCCATCCGAGTACCGACCGCGCACTTGGTTGCTTAACTTTCGTGATCGACGTCTCAAAAGTTGATAGAAACCTTATATTTTGATGTTATACATGCATGTTAAATTCAGGACGAAATAATAGAAACTACAGAAAATATATTATAAAAGACCGAACAATGATTAGTGACATATGCCAACGATGCCATAGAAGTCCCGAGACAATACAATAGCACATACCGACTACAAACACCGCCATGACCAAGTTGCCAGTCAAATACATCAGTACCTTGCATTTAAACACAAACTCATCAACGAAAAAATTGCTTAATACAAATACTTACCTCAAACAGTTCTCGAATCACCCCTGTATAAGTTACAGAGGCCTCCCTCAAGGATCTCCAAACTGCTGCCCGCATCCAGCACCTTCCCGCGACGTTTACCAGATCGTCAGTCCTCGTTGTGGGGGGATACCAACGCTTTTTTAAATACATATATTTCTTTATGTATATGTCGTAGACCGATCGTAAATTTGGCCAGATCATGAAATGTGCGGCATATCATAAAATGCTACTGGACCATAAAAATCTTGACCACTGGTCGAGTAGTCCATTATCTAAAAATAGTAGTGGTCAGGAGTGATCACTCGGTTCAAGGTTATTTTTTTATGACCAAGCGGAGTGGACTGTTTGTGGGAGAGTCTAATCTACGTATCTGTGTGATCGGTAGGTAGACGATATGCCCAAGCATTTCATGATAGTCAATTATACGATCAGGCCACGACATTATACGGTGCGCTTAAAAAAATGCATTGTAAACTTAAATAACTATATTATAACAAGTTTATATAAGTACTCATTAAATTAAGTATGTGGATAACTGTATTGGCTTAAATTGTATTGAAACCATGTATGTATAGACTAAGTATACAACATGTAAATGAAATAACCAACATCCTGAATACAGATGGTTGGGGATCGGCTTCTGAGTTGATTTCAAGATTTTTTTTTAAAAAAATACGTTTTTTTTTGAAAAAAAAAAACAAAACAAAAGTACCCAGAAAATATTGAACTCAACTCAGAAGCCGATCCCCAACCACCTGTATTCAGGATGTTGGTTATTTCATTTACATGTTGTATATATGTAAAAGCTGTTGTTGTCCCGAATAAATAAATAAATAAATTATTATGTAACTGGGTTAAAAGCCCGAATAGGTACCTAATAATAAATAAGTAATAGAGAATCATATCCACCCTACACGTCTCGCTTAAATGGAGACCATTCCTCAATTGGCAGCCCTAATACGATACTCCGCAGTGGAAACTAACTTGTAAGTTCATGATTTTGCATACACAAATACAAACTTTCATACATAATTAGTTTATTGAGTCAGTTGATTCAAATACTCATAATTGGTTTATTGAGTCAGTTGATTCAAATACTTAGTTACAAAATTTAGGTAAGGCCTATTTCTGTTATCCGGCACATCTGTAGCACAATCTTGTAATTTCAGTTTCATTTCATGTTTAGTTAGGGATATCTCTCTCTCTCTCTCTCTCTCTCTCTGTTGTTAAAAGCCGTTCTAAAGGATAACTAATTAAATCACATTTTTCTTGAGTATTATTCAAAAGAGAGCTGATGACCTTGAAAGGCCTGAACAGATTTTCATGAATTATAGCTAAGAACCACAGAACAAATAAAAGAGGTTAGAAGTCGCAAGTAGGCGGGGCGCGCGCGCTGCTGGTTATGAGTAAACACTCATATTCGATCCTTTTCGAAGATGAAAAATATTTAAAAATAAATCTAAAACACCGTCTTGTGCTATTTCAGCTGGCAGGAAGCAAGGTAAGACTCATAATCTTACTAATGAACTAATGAAGACATTTTCTTTTCACCGGTAAGTACAAATATATTGTTAAACAACGAATTATATAATTCCTAATTCGTTGCTGTTAAATTGAAAAAATATTATGTCGCGTGTGGCGACACTGGCTCTGGTATTCTTCTTCTTCTTTAAATAATGGCGTTCGCGTTATTTATCGCATTTAGCCAATGTCAAGTAAAAATGCACTTTTAAAGTAACAGACAATTGTACGGTAGATTGAGGTTAAAAATGGAGTCTCTCAACACGTGTTTTTACAACAAGAACTCGGGAGAAACGGTTCTGTTATTAACATCGCTTGATACGACTTCTAACCTCTTTTATCTGTTCTGTGCTAAGAACCATCGCGGTAACGTCAGGTTTTAAAATCGGTCCATTCGTTTTTAGGAGCTCTACGATGCCATCAGACAGACACACAAACATGTCAAACTTATAACACTACTCTTTTTGCATACATGACTAATAATTATGTAGATATTTTTCACACATTCACACCAATTGTCCAGTTAAATAAATAAAAAACAAGCATGAACAAATATTCGTATTCATCACACAAACATTTTCTTTACCGGGATTCGAAGCCGGACCATTTGATATGCTACTGACCACTCCACCACCACGGTGGGCGAGCGCTATAATAAAAAAATGAGCTTGATCCCTTTACGATTTATAATAATATCATAAATCAATCATAAAAAAAAACCTAAAGTTTTCTGAATTATTGTATTGACGAATTGACTATTCCTTCCGCACGTAAAATATATATTTTTTTTAGATTGTTTTTGAAATCTTTTATTATAAAGTATTTTCCATAATTAATCTGTGGATGATTAATAATATCCAGACCAATTGATTTTAAATGTTTCGCGGTTGACATCTACCGAGCGGAGACCACATCGAAACCCACGTACACAATTATTTGAATCAATTTTACCAAAATGACTCACCTCTTCATTAAGGATAATAAACATTTCCTTTTACTCTTAACGAGGCAAACAAAATAAGGAGAAATCATGTTTTTATGAGATTACGAAGTCCAACCAAAAGTCCCTAACAGATAACAGACTCACAAACTGAAGACGGGTCACGAACCGACAATTAAATAATTAGAGGGATCCGCTGTCGCTGAGTGAAAACGTTATTCGGACACGGTAATATTATTCTGACGACTAATTTTATTTAACATGCAGCGTAAGATCTTGAACATAATTTATTTCCAGAATATTTCCGTCATTGTAGAGTAGGTACCTACAGTAAATGACAATTTTTAAGAGCGTTTACGCGTATTTTGCGAAAATCGGCACTTTTTGAGCTTCTTAATTTCCATGAATTCTTATTCTATCAATATAAATGTTATAAAAACTACTAGATAATATTCTTTCGCAAAAAGTTGTAAAGGAAAATATTTCATTTAATTCTTTATTCATAAATTATAACAAAATATCTTAACAGCATTTTTAAAATTTTACGTTTAGATGCACTTTCGAAGCCCTTAATATCCGAAAAGGCTAATATTACAATGAAATAAAAAATACTGTGTAACTGACAATATCCCGAACAAAATAGTTGTAAAGAAAAAAAATTACATTTCATAGAATTACTAATTAAAGAAAAATCAAATCACACTGCAAGTATTACGAAAATACGATTTGGAAAATTGCTATTTCTAACAATTAATATCCCTTATTTGAAGAAACAAATGATGTAATTTAAAAGAAGAATATATACTCTAAATTTTGGTATAAAAATGATATCTGAACAAACTATAATATATTTATAACAATTATTTAAAAATCAGTATAAAACAGTCCGCGCAATCGCTTTCAAATCAGTCGCCCATGAGGCTTGTCGGAGAGAGGTCACGTCGCTCGGTGCTAGCTCCGTGATCACGCGTAAATATTCGTAATGCTACTACAGAACGAACGATGGTGTTGATACTTTTAGTATTGATAACCGACTTCATATAAAGTTCTATGTTGCACTCTATGTATTATTTTATGAATGTTCACGGATATCTCTGTTAATTGTGGACCTATTTTTTAAATACTTCTGATATGTTGCTATTGTCACCAAGTCAGGATCTGATGATGAGATTCCGAGGAAATCGAGAGCAACTCTCAAATTTTATATGCAGGTATTATATGCTTCATATTTTATTTCCTGAAGCTATTGAAATATTTACGTCTGGTAGTCATCATATCATGTTAATGAGCTGGTGATGGCAGGTAAAACTCCTCCATGATTAGGAGTTGAATGATAATTTTTGAATTAATATATGTATTTATAAACCGATAGTTGTATCATTTTATGTTATTCAGGTAAGCTGACGATGAAAAAAAAACTCCTAATAGTTAGGAGTTGGATGATAATTCCTTAAATATTATGTGTACCTTCGTATAGATCGACAGTTGAATTAAGTTTTTTTCTTTCTATTTCTATTCTATCAGGTTTTTCAGGTGAGCTGATGATGGAGGGTAAAACTGCAAAAGTTAGGAGTTTGAGAATTATTCTTTTAATATTATGGTCCACATAGTAATATTCGGTAACGGTTAAGAGATGGAGAATAATTCTTTAAAATATCATAGGTATGTACAGAACGATATACCAGTGGTCCTTGCTTTGGCTTCCCCTCCACACCTTGATTCTGTACAATTTTGTTGTACTGTTCGTTTTTGTCCCTATGTTTGTTTGTCCTTATGTATTCTTTCAGGTTATACACGAACTTCAAAAGGAGGTTCTATGTTCCAATCTATGTATTTTTTACTTAGCAAAGTCAATGGTTTTTGCTAAATACTTTTATAATAAATAAAATTACTTTAAATGTAGAATTGTCGACTACCCAAGATTTGTTACTTTTAGCACTACCATAATATGGGTATCAAATGAAAGGCTCTGTAGAGAAAATGCGAATGAACCGTGTCAAAATAACTATACAATAAATTACTGATAAAAAACTTTAAAAACAAAGATTTTACTTAATTGCTCTAAAAACAAGAAAGTAAACTTAAATTGCATTTAAAAAAAAATATAGGTAAGTATGTACTAATATGATAAAGAGTTAAAGTTTGTAAATAGTTTATGTAAGTTTGTGAATAGCCATACGTGATACCGGCAGAGTAGAATAGCATCACCCCATATGCTCCAATGGGTGTCGTAGACGGCGACTAATAGGCCAGCAAAGGGGTATTGACTACCAATCCACATTATGCAAGCGTGGTGGACTACTGCCTATACCTCCTTCATTGAAAAGGAGAGGTCTTGTCTTCCAGTAGTGAAATGAATTATAAAGGCTGTGATGATAAAAATTTGTGAATTGTTTTTTTGTGACGTTGTAGGAGGTAATTGCTGGATCTACTGAACCAATTTTGAAAATTGTTTTTGTGTGAGGTAGACGATGCATCTAGAAAGGCTAACTATATAATAACCAACAATACGCAAAAGAAGCCACGGGCTGAGTTACGCTAGTTATATGATTTATATGTTTGTGGCAAGATTTGCTTCTATTATTTATTCAATCGCTGATATACACAAGTAAATCTCGCGACAAGTATTTATATCATACTAGTGGCCGCTAGCGGCTTCGCTCGCGTTAATGTCGGTTATAAAATAGCCTAGAGCCTTCCTCGATAAATGCAATAGCCAACACAAAAAAATATCGACACTCATGACATAATATTAAAATTATTATCTCAATGATATACCTCAAATGATATTCTTTTTAACAAAGATAATCAAAATGAAAATAAAGGTCATTTACCTGTTGCATAATTAATGACCATCATGCAACATGTTCGGCTTAATACGTTACAGTTATTTTTCTCAAAAATCAAAAACTTAGAGCAAAACAGGACGGCAAAGGGAGCCAAAGGGACGCTAGTTTATGTACTGCACATAATTAGGTATTAAAACACTTGCGGGATATTATTAAAAAACTCGCCAAGGCTCGTTTTTTAAAAGCCCGCTCGTGTTTTAATAAACCCTATTACGTGACAGTAACATAAACTACTATACCCATGTACTATATGATAGGTGCGACAAGGGTGGCCGGTGGCCACCAGATGTTATTATTACTTACATATATGTATATTCAAAATTTAATTCATGTTAAATGTGTAACCGTTAATTTTCCATAGTATTCAATTTAAATAACTTGTATTGTATATTTAATTTCATTTTGTGAAAAAGTATCGAATTTGTTTTTGTGCTCTGTACCTGGACGGCAGCGCGAGTAATGCGAGAGGGAATGACCGCACAGCGTGTAAATACCTAAACTTGGAGTCTGCCGCACGGCGTAAACGCTCTTAACTCGCGCAAAAAGCGTTACAAAACGTAAAAAGGGAGTTTCTCTCGAATTCTTGTTGTAAAAACACGTGTTGAGAGAATCCATTGCTATTTAATCTAAGGAAGATTTCCAGTATATATTGTGAAGACACAGTCAGAATGTTTATCTCCTTGAACTTTTCTCTGAGGGAGCCACGCAGTTGATAAATTGCTCTAACAGCCCGTTTTTGCAGAACTAAGAAGTTATTAATATCTGCAGCACTCCCCCACAGAAGAATTCTATACGACATTGTGTTATGAAAATAACTATCTAACGTACACTTTTAGTGTAAAATAACTATTTTCTCTCAACATTGGCTAAATGCTAAAGCGGAAGCCATAATTAAGATTAAGATTATTACGGACAGAAATGATTACTAAAAATTAATTTCAAGTTAAATAACTGACTTCCAAATTAAGTTTTCGACCAGTTTACTGAACCAGAAAAAGAAGAATAATCAGAAAGGCATATTTCTTAAATATTTCTTATTCTAATAGTAATTTAATTTCGTATACGGAACTACGCAACCAACCTACCAGTCCAAAATGACTAACCATTTTTTATCTTTAGTTGTGACTAAGCCGGTCAGCACGTTAACACTTTTGCTAATAATTGTATCTTTCCTCAATTTAATATTGAGGTGGGACGAGTTGCACAACGAAAATATAATTTATTTTGATTTTGTTCAACTCGTCCCAAATGGGCCGTAGGTATGTGGGACGAGTTGATGAATTACTCAGGTTTGTAGGATATTCTTTGCAACGATACATACTAACTCTGTGCCAAAAAAGTTAACTTGATTTTCCTCTATGATTAGGAAAGCAACCAGGGTTGCCAGGTGCTGTTTTTTCTCACAGAGCGGTGAAATGGCTAGATGGGCCCTGATGACGAGGCCACGATTCGTTTATCAGGGAGAAAAATTAATCAGAAAAATAATACCGAACCTCCGATACTTTGGTATTTTTGTCATACCTAACACCGAACACAGTGCTAAAATACCGAACACCTGGCCACCCTGAAAGCAACAGACATGATTCCTTCAACAATCAAAATCAAAAAGGTGTTTATTTAAATGGACTTTGTTAAGTATTTTTAAGCCGTCATAAACTCTTCCACCACCGTTTCGAGACGACATATCTTCACTAAGTAACCATTTTGATTATGCTAATGGAGAAGAAATTTTCAAATCATGTTTCTGTCTTATTAACCGACTTCAAAAATAAGGAAGTTCTCAATTCGGTTGGTATGTTTTTTATGTATGTACTCTGATTACGCCGAGATTTCTGATCCGATTTAAGTGATTCTTTTTTGTTCGATGCGAAATAGCTGCCATTTGGTTTTGGAGGTCGGTGCCAACCTCAATATTTGGAATAAACGTTGCCACTTGTATTTGAGACTGACCTCAAAAAAACATTTCGATTTTTATTTCTCCGTTTTTAGTTTAGAAGGCGGTTTTTTTATTTAAAAGTAAGTTTATAATCACATCTTGAACATTTTTTTACGTTTATTGGATGGGAATACGGCCTGCCTGGTAAGCAGTCACTGTAGCCTATAGACGCTTGCAACACAGACTTAACACTCGCGAGCTGCCAACCCTAGTCCCCTTCCCTACGCAGTGGAGCTCTGGCAACCTTACTCACCAACAGAAACACGACACCACAATGTAGTGTTATTTGACTGTTCTACCGTAGTTCGGGCGCTTCAAATTCGAGCGGCTTCTCCGTAACCTTCCTCGGCGTAATTTTATTTTACCGGCCTCAGTGCGTTCTTTGTAGAGTCCGTCTTTATTTATATATTTGGACTAAGCCAACCTTTATGCTGTCCTGTTCTATCCCAACTCCTCTATACCTTAAAGATCGATTTAAGTTCCTTCACGATACCCAATCCCGAGTTTTAAGATCGTCGGAGAACTTAAGGCTGGAAATACCGTCGAATTTCACCAAATTTTACTATAAATCTTTCTCAGTACAAGCTGTTTTGTTGTGGAACCAGTCCAGATAAGACAAGCTCAGACTTTATGCAGTTTTAAGAAGCAGGTTGCAGAACACCATCTGTCGTCACTATGATACTAAATTTGTTCATATTTATATGTATTTTAGTATATATTTATGATATAAGTTTGTATTATTACATAGTGAGTAGTTATTATCTATGTAAGTTTATGTAAATATTTGTATGTAGTTTATTTTGTATTATTTATTTTAAGTTATACGTTGCCATCTTCCCTCGAGTACTTTGTCTTTTAGTCCTGTCCATCCTAAGGTTACCTGGAAGAGATCGCTCTTAGCGATAAGGTCGCCCTTTGTATGTACATAATTGTAACTAGTATTATTATCTTTGTATTTGTTGGTTGATGTATGTACAATAAAGATGTATTCTATTCTATTGTAAGCCAAGGACTACATTCTTCCGTAGAACGGACTATAAGATGAAAAATTTTATACGTAGGTATGTACTATGTAAATGATTGCCAACAGAGTCATGAACACTAGGATATTATTGTAGACATTAATGTAACTATGATCCTAGGGGAGACCCCCAATCACGACGGAGGAGGCTGTAATATCATCAGCAAGTGAAACGTCTTGCGAGATTGCTCTCTGCGCAAACCGAAACCTATTAGCATGGGCAGAATTAAATTGTCGTGTTAGGTTGTGGCTTTATTAGCGAGCGACGATGTCGTGTTGTTATGGGCTCTAGATGGATTTTTAAGTAGACGAAGACCTTGGTGGTTCCTCTTGCCTGTTTTTTTATCAAGCAAATGACTCCACTCCACCTGATGGTAAGCAGAAGTAGAGTCCAAATGTGAAGATAACTAGTGCAAGATAAAGCCTTATTTTTACTTTCTCGCATACGTAGTAGATATAGAGGAAGTCTTGTAATCGTCAATAAATTCGACCTCGAAAGGAGATGTTCCAGAATGTATGGAGTCTGGCCCATATAGTTGTACAGTTATTCAAAATGTAGGCAATAATTTATAAAACAGTTCTCAAGTGTTAAATTCCTATTTACAAGCTCTGTTTTTTGGCTTAAGTTGTTTAAATAATGCAATTATTGCAACACAACAGACCACCATCATGGCGGAAGATGTCACTTTATGACCACAGACTAGTTAGAGATACTACGTGACATTGTGTGACAAACACGAAGCTCCTTGGTGACAAACAACGATATACTAGCGAAGGCAAAGAAAATAAGCCTTAACGTAATAATCTTAGGAAAATAATCTTCAGATATTATTCGTTCTTGACGAAACATCAAAATAACCGTGTAATTTTAACGTTTGGGATATTTCATTTAAATGCGAATGATTATTTCATAATTTGTTCCATCTTAATATGTTAACGGGGTAATGCATGCGTAGTCAATGATGCGTAGTGCTGACTTTGTACGCGTTAAAACAGCAATTCGGAACGGAACGCTCCAGTTTTTTTTTTAGTGTAATAGATAGGTAAGCTATCTATAGTTGCCATATTTAAAGTGAACTAAGAAGTTCAATTTAAGCCAAAAAACTATACATTATTTATATTTAGTTGTAAATTTCCCAGAATCATTTATTTTTTCTCCATTTTTTGAGATAGTGTACAAGACATGGGCCAGTTTGGAACATCTCCTTTTGACGTATTTACACGTTTTGGACCTCCCTGAGTCCAAAAATACCGTTTTTGGAATTTCTGTGTGTGGGTCTGTGCGTTAGCACGATAACTCGAGTATGCCTTAACTTATTACAATCAAATTTAACATGCATGTATGACATTTAAATATAAGGTTTCTATCAACTTTTGAGTCGTCGATCACGAAAGTTAAACAACCAAGTGCGCGGTCGGTACTCGGGTGGGTGCAAATATAAGGTTTCTATCAACTTTGAGTCGTTTCCGGAATACAAGAAAGTCAAGGGGAGACACTCACGATTTTTTTTTGTTAATTACGATGGGAAATCCATTTACGGACCATACCGCACGCTTGGCATTTACGACGCGGAACAGCGCTGGTCCTACCCACTAAAAACCCACCTGTACCCTTCTAAGACGTTCTGGGGGCGTTTTGGGCTCGGCGTACATTACGTACACCATTCACCAAAACGTCTTGGGGTGGCCCGGCCCAACAGCCGGGCGACGCGCCTATATGATAAATTTTGATAGTATTTACATACACACTGCCTTTGTTTGTGACAATGACAAGGTACTTTTCGGATTTGATGCCCCAATATAGGTATAGGCTGGCAACCTATCACTATTTCGAGGCACTGTTTGGGCCATACTGTCAGATGTGACTTTATGTGGAACTAAATTAAATCTAAAGCCCTGCTTAACTCTTTTAGGATTATGAGCGTGAACTAATGTGTATGTATATTTGTAACTTTGTCAAATGTATTACTGCAAATAGTTGTCGCTTCCGCTCTCAAAATCGCTAACGCTTAACCAAACAACACCACAACCTAACATCCTGCAAATGTAACTCGTCCACCGCAAACCCAACCGTGTTCCCTGGTAATTGAGTCTACAGTACTGCAGCGTGACTAACTAGTCTAAATTGGAGTAACATCCACCCGGCAATTAAGATTGCATGTCAGTGCGCTGAATTTAGTTTAAGTCTGAGTCCAATTTATCGGTCTGTTTGTGTCAACGATAGCTTCCCGACTTGGCTTCTAAATACTGAGCGTTCCTGATTTAGGGACTTTCACACTTAGATATGGTACGTTTTAGATTCATTTTTCTATGCAAGAGCAAAATTAAATCTAATAGAATTTTAGGTTAGCCCATATTTCTGAACTTCAAATGATTCAATAATTTGCACACTTGTCAAAACTTTAAGCCATAACGTGGACTGGATACTTGTGTCATGATTTTAACTGAGCCATAGAGCGGACTATGTTCGAAGTTTTTCTAAAGAATCCAATAAGAAATGAAGCGATCAGGGGCTTTAGACAACATGCACTTCGACAATCGCTCTCGCTATCGCTAAGTCAAAAAATGTATGGGATTGACATAAGCAATCGAAAAGTGACGTCATCAAAATAATCGAGTCGAAAATTGCTAGCCAAATGTCAGTTTTCGTTTCTATTGAACCGAAACGCAAGCAATAGAAGGCGTCGCTCGCTAACTTCCCATACAATGCGTAGCCAACATGCAGCTTTGAGACTCGAAACCGACAAACTAGCGTTTCGATCGATCGCTTGGCTTTCGATCGCCGAGACCATGTAGAAAACGCTTGTGAAACACGTTATTGATTAAAATATCAGCAAAAAAAATAGTTTTTATTATTTCATACGCTACGTAGGCGTAATATAGTGTTATTAAAGTTTGTAGAGGTGCATTCTGGGATATACTTTTATGGAAGGAAGGACAGAAAGTCAAAGCAATAGCCCTTAACACAGCTGGAGGATACAGTGGAAAAGATAATGAAATTAAAGTGGAAATGGACGGAGCCCATACTTAGAAATAACATACAGAAGTGGACAAGAGATGTTACTGAATGGGGGACCCATTCAGGTATCAATGTAAGAGGAAAAAGGGCAGACAGAAGAGGAGATGGTCAGATGACATTAAGAGGGTAGCAGAGCCTTTGTGGTTACGGTTGGCCAAGAACAGATTAGATTAGTACCTATGGAAAAGGCTGGATGAGGCCTACGTGTCAGGAGGACACACCGAAAAATAAAAACAATAATCAAAATAGTGTTAATACTGTAATAAATTTAGATTATAATGTAAAACATTTTCGGTATTAAATGGGTTTGAAATTGAATAGTTGTATTTTTTAGTAAGAATATACATTATTTGTACACAGTGGTTGTATATTAAAGTTTATATGTAATAGTTATTCTCATGACCGTGTCATGCTGGCAGAGTAGAATAGCACCACCAACCCTATATCTATAAATAGGCGTCGTAGAAGGAAGCTAATGGATCAGATAAGGGGTATTGATCACCTTATATGCTGTCCACCAATCTGCATTGGGCAAGTGTGGTGAACTACTGCCTAAACCTTCTCAGATAACAAGGAGAGGCCTGTGTCCAGTGAGTGTATTTAAAAAGGCTGTTATGTTATGATGATGAATTGTTTGCTTAGGTTATCATTTAAAAATACATTATCTTAATTTGTTGTGGGCTGCCCGTAACAATGAGTGTATCTCATGCACCCAAAACATATTTGAGACTAAAAACTATAGACTTTCTAATCTGTGAAACTAATAGAAAACTTTAATAAAATGCCTGATTGATTTATTATTTGGAGATAGATTTACATATTCCACATTTTGAACACTGGTGACAAAAGAAATGCCTATGGAACTTAACAACAATTTAACATTATTTTACAATCAAAACTATTTGTGTGCTTGTGAAAGTTTTCATGTTAGGGATTTATTTGTATGAAACAGGAGATCATTCACCCCCTAAAAGAACAGACCTAAGGTATTTGTATGTATGTACACATACAACTATTTGTTGATGTTTTTGTATGAACATTGTGAATGCGTGGTGTATAGCGTGAATCTATATCTTCCGGATGTAGATTTTTTGACTCGATAGTAAAAATTGTTTGGAATGGATTTTGTGCAGTGAAACTGATGTTATATTGATGCACAAACATCCATGACGACGAGCTGTTAAGAAGAATCATTAAATAAAAGTTTTATAATGTTAATTTATTTAATTTTATGTAACTTTTAATTTTGAGCAACAGGAAACATTAATTAGATTTTCTGTTCCTCATTATTCAAAGTTTTATTCCTCCAGGATTGAAGATTCCTAGTTTTGATAAAATAAAACAATTACATTAATCTTTTATTTATTTTTTACATAAAGCTAACATGGTCAGCAAAGTTACTCGATTTTTCATTTAAGTCTACAAATCCAACAATGTCATCCTTGCTTGTTGTATATGTCAGTTTCCAGGGCCATTTCAAAGAATAATACTGCTTACATATTTTTCCTGACCCAGTATTTCACCTAATGCAACTGTAGGTGTTACAGTAACTCATTAAATAATTATAATGGTAATTTGTCAACTGGTTTGCTGATGATCATCTGAAAAATAAAATAAGCATTTTTACTTTAGGTTGAAAATTACAGGATTTATTTTCCTAATAATTTATATACTAATTCTACACTAATTCACAGAAAATTGATTAAACCTTTTTATCTAGAGAGAAAAAGATAATCACTCAGAAATTCTGTATAACTAGACGTTAATTTGATGCTGTTGTGGTGGAGTGGTTAATTTAGATTGCTTACAGATTGCTTAGATTAATTAGGTAATGGCTTAGAATATTGGGTAACTTGATAAACCTAATAGAAAGTGCTGTGTGGAGCTTTCTGATTCAAGATGTAGGTACATACTGATTTTAAACTGCGATCAAGACCACATACAGAATGAAATAATCATAATTATTCCTGTCTTTTGAGAAATCTCATAAAATATTAAAAACACATAATACAAATACCAGAAACTTCTAGACAGGCTATCTTATGTGGTTTTCGCTCATAAGGTACATAAGAATGATCATGACGCTTTCTCGAGTAACTCTTATCACGGAATTGATCTGAAAATAAAAAAAAATATATCATTATGAGAAGTAGTCATCAAAGTCATCTTGGCTTAACTTTTGCAATGTACAAATGTAATTAAATTTGTAACTACACATGCAAAATAATGGTTAATAAGAATATATGTATTGTTAGAATAAATGTTAATAAAATATTACCTATTTCTGTGGGAACAGTTGATGGTATTCCTCAGTATTTCATGGTAAGATATCTCGAGTTTCAAAAATAAAGATGGACAAGCACCAATCTTCAATTTATCTCCATGACAATTTTTTTCTCAAAATGTTTATATAGGGCACGTAGGTAGATGCATGTTTTATGGTTTTTTCACTAGGAACTATAACCTAGGTATGTCTTTTCATAGAAAATAGAAATGATTCTATGAAATTGATGAAACTTATAGGTCCTGTTGTAAATTACTTCGGTCGGTACGCAACACTTGTGGTGTGGTACATTATCGTAAACCACTAAACCACCGATGGGACTCATAAGTAGATTCAAAGTGGCGAAAACGCCGAAAACTCTTCAATCTTCATGAAATAAATTTAATTTATTTAGGTTATGTTAGTTTGTCATTTTCAATTTTTGACATTTCTTCTCTCGCTAACTATAGACAAAAATTTTGAGTTATCGATACGACGCCTCGATTAAGCGATCGCTACGTTACTGTCACTTTGGCTACCAAACGATAATCGCTATCGCTGAAGCGTTAGCGATTAGACAAACCGACTCGCTTGTAAGCGTGAGCATGTTGTCTAAAGGCTCTGAAGGAGTAACCGACATAGCCCAGAAGATTAGTCAGCTGTGGCAATGGCAGCATCTGAAAAAGAAATAACAGCAATGAAACCCTATAGAAACTTTTACTTACTAAAACTTTTTTGACGTGATAACGTCTTATCCCCTTGTGTGTCGCGCGACCTCCTGGAGGTCGCTGTCAAAAACGCCTGTGTGTCGGCCGACCTCCTGGAGGTCGATCCCCCCCACCACTGTTTTCCGATGATGAAAATGATGATTATTATCATTATTATTTGAAAATATAACTAAACTTATTATTTTTTATTCTTTTAGCTTATTTTATTACGATTTTAGTGACAAAAAATCTTATTTATAGTTTTATTATTAAATTTTTATTATAAAATTTATTACACGCGGAAAATTCGAGAAGGAAATCCGGAAGTAACTGACACATGCGTGAAATGTTACAAAATGGCGGCGACACAATAGGGGCTAAAATTCGATAGAGCCGGCTGCACGCACGAAAAAACATGACGTCATGCGGCGTTACCTCGCTCTGAATCTAATTCTCTAATTTGAATTTGGAATTATGTTCTTTAAAATTTAAACTTTCAATGATACCAAAACCAGCCAGATACAAATAGTATAGCCAAGGAGATTTTATTACAAGTTTATTCATACTTTAATGCGAAATCTATTAAACAAATGAAATTAAATTTTTCTTTTGAAAAATGCTACCATTCCATCAGTATTTTCTTAAGACGTTGTCACGTTCAACTATCGTCAGTAAACCGACTTTACAGACAACCAATTTTTTTTTTTTTGTTGATCTCCTTTATTTGGAACCTGTAACATCAATTACGGTGATTCGGTCAATAAAGGTGTTAGGAATATGCCAAATGTGGCTAAATGTGTAACTAATGTTACTTAAAGCTCATCTTAACTCCTTTTGTGATTGCGAGCGTGATTATATGTTTGTATGTAGGTATATATATTAGGAATAAAGTTATAATGGGCCTCACAAGATGACTCAAGGTCACCCAAAGGTCAATGGAGAGGACTTGAAGTTTCTCGATCATATTATGAGAAATTATGAGATCCACAAATCCACTAAGATCACCGACATAGCCCAAAGACTTGCGAGCCTTAAGTGGCCGCGGGCAGGGCGAGGACGACAGACGGCCGTTGAGGTGGGAAGGTCCTCGATTGGCGACCAAGCCGATACAGCGTTGGTAGATCCCCCAGAAAGTGGACCAAAAATCTAATAAAGGTCGCAGGAAGCCGCTAAATGCGGCAGCGCATAGCCGATCGGCTTGGAAATTCCTTGGAAG
Source organism: Elophila nymphaeata (assembly GCA_955850985.1). Lineage (NCBI taxonomy): Eukaryota > Metazoa > Arthropoda > Insecta > Lepidoptera > Crambidae > Elophila > Elophila nymphaeata. Next base: position 6,433,147 of record OY039090.1, read on the forward strand.
AGGCCTATAGTCCAACAGTGGTGAAACTGTTCTCTCGGCTGAAATAAAGTCCAAAGTGATTCCGGATAACATACCTCCATACTATATTATACTTTCCTCAGGGCTATAGTGAATAGCGGCACGGAATTATAAGACTGGAGTTTTGATTTTAGGAATTACGTTTATGAGTTGATAAGGTCACCTCTGTAACATCCCAAAAAACTGATTTGTACCTTATCGCTTGCAAATAAATTATTTAATGAGCTTATGGAAAAAAGTGTAATGCGTTGCAATAAATAATCGCTGTCCATAACCGGCCTAGATACTAACTAGGTTAGCCTTCTAATGTTTCGCAATCCCGTCTGCTGTAGCAAAATACATCCCGTTTAGCAACACTCTAAGGGTAAAGAGATTATCCCTCATCGTGTACGAGATTAGGGAAGGTTGTGCTGCACAATATTTCATTTTAGTTTCATAAGGATGCCTTGAGCGTCAGGAAATTACGTACTCAAGGGATAAAGCGCAAGGGTCTGAGATTAATTTTTATGTTACGCGAACCAGCCTCTGCTTTGCATTTTTATAGTGCTAAATATATGAATACAATAGGCTTTAGTGTCATTAGACGACACATCTCCTATAGAGCCAATAGCAGCCAGACATCTGGACGACAAAAATGAGTGGACAGTTGGACACATTTAAATATTCTCGACTCTCTATTGTGAAATGAGTATGAGTTTTTAAATACCTTAGTGTCACAGCCAGGGTTGCCTTCTACCGAACTGTTCGGTATTTTTGTCACACCGAACACGATTGTTCGGTGTGACAAAAATACCGAAGTACCTATGGGAGGTTCGGTAATTTTACGCAATCGGCAATCGATGTTGCGGAGTATCCCTACGAGCCAGCCACACACTCGACGAGTGACGTGGGAAGTAGCGAGGAAAGGAGGCAGAGACGTTGTATGGCAACTGGCCTCCTCATGCTCCTCGTCCTGCCCATCGCACCCTATTTTGTCGGTTTTTTGTGCACGAGTCAAAGAATCGGCAATACGACAAGTGAGGAGCTTTTTGTTTTTGTTTTGCTCGGTATTTTTTTGGAAAAGCCCTGGCAACCCTGGTTACAGCTGGGCACAGGTCCCTGTATCTGATACACTGACGAGCAAAAATAAATAGTCACTTACATAGAAGATGTTGTAAATCCCGATTGAGTGTATTCCATCGCACCAAGGGGTCACTCACCCACAACAGCATTCCCAAGGAGGTTTGGACACTGCAGGCAGGTCAGCCCATGCCATCATCCCGTGTCTGGACGCTATACTATATTTAATATACACCGTGTTCCTGAGGATATACATTAACTTTGAATAATACTTCTATAGCTCTTGTTAAACATATCATACAAAGGAAATAGTAGTTTAAATAGCATAGTTTTTAAGTTATTGGTAATTTAAGTTTAACCAATTTAGTTGTGTTGTGCAGTGAGAAAGAGTCTTTATCTGTGAAATGTTGCCACTTTGTGCAACCAAAAAACCAAAACTATCAAACTGAATTTCAAGAAAAGAACCTCAAGAAAAGTTTCGAAAAGTTTATGTGAACATTTGTGGACCTTAGATTAGATACCTGGGCCCCGATCGCGGTAAATAATTTCAAGTCGAACGCAGATGAAACACAGACGCTGTCAAAGTTACGTTTCTGTTAAGCCCTGTCCGCACAGCGATAAATAATATCGCGTTCAAATTGAACGCGATATTATTTCCGCGCGAATATTTTATTGCTGTGCGGACAGGGCTTAACAGAAACGTAACTTTGACAGCGTCTGTGTTTCATCTGCGTTCGACTTGAAATTATTTACCGCGATCGGGGCCCTGATGTGGACCCTCAGACAAAGACAATGTTTCAAATGTGACGTTGCCAGCTCAGGTAAAGATTAATTCATATTACTTAGATAAATTACATCTAAGCATTTAGTTTGTATGAAAATAAAAAATGTTAAAGAAATTGGAATTCATAAAAGTGTCCATAGTAAAAAATGATCAATTTAATAGTCTGAATAACATGCCGAAGTTAATGTATAACCTCAGGAACACGGTGTATATTTTTATATATCCTAGATAAGAATACTGTCGCTGTATTATCCTACACATACACATAAAATGCTCTGTAGGTGTCCGGTAAAATTGATTGTTTGTGATGTGGCAGTGGGTGTGCGTGGCATGACAAGTCTACTTGAGAAGCACACTTGCTTGAAGCGAAAACGTCGAATTTTCGGAATTGAAAAGTCAGGCATTGGACAGACTCATAACACATAACTCCGGACATAACACTATGACAAAACCTATAACAGTGTGGTGACATACATTGCACCGACTCCAAATATATTGAGAGCAGTGTAGGAAAAAGAAGACAGATAGAAGAAAGCATTTCCTAAATAAACAACTCATTCATCTGTGAATTCTAAGGAACATTGAAGTGCATTTAATGACGCATATTAAAAAAACAATAAAAACTTTTTTTTTTTCACTCGGCCTTTAATCTTAATTAAAATAAAACTTTAATATTTTTAAGATGAGCGTCGCCGCGTTGAGCCAATCCATTCTTTATCATTATCTACATATTATTTTTATTTGTACTATGAAGTCATACGCGGCGACGACGGTCATTTTAAATATTTCATTAAGTTAAAAGACAGAGTGATAATTTATTTTGTGTCAGGGCTACTCAAAATTTATGATTTCTATTTTTATTTTGTCACATCAGCTTTCGAACAAAAAATACATTAAAATCGGTCCATTCATTTAGCAGCCACGATGCTACAGACAGACACACAGATACACTCCTGTTTTAGCATACACGACTAATGATGACCGCTTCGTCTTACTACGAACATAAACAGTTACAAGGCCACAAACTTATCTGAGACGGCGGCAAAAATTAGAACTACAATTTACCCATAGATTTTGACATTTGCTGTTCACCACTAGCGACGCCACTAATGGGTCAGACTAGTTTGTGGCACTGTGGCAGGGGCTCCCTCGTTCGTATCACGTTGACGTAATTTACAATTAATTAAATTAGCGAGTGATTCCCCTGCAACACTACTGGTAAATTCGTGAGAGATAAGATAATTCAAAGATATTATATTTTTATTAATCTGAGTTTAAATCATTATCTTTAATTTCACATTTCACTAACATATATTATATATAACTGTTTTATGTGTGTACAATAAAGGATAATATAACAATTACGTTATGCATGCGTCATACGTAAGAAGATTTATCGATTTCGTAAAAAAAATTGACTACCTATTGACGAGCCCATTTTTTAGAAAATCACCATTGTTGTATTTTGTCATTTCCGTTATTTCCAATTTGCCCAAAACAACCCTGTGAATTTCCATAAAAAGTGAGAAAGTAAGCGTCGGAGTGCGAAATTAGTTATTTTTACAGAATAACAAAACCGAAATTACGAGCCGGGAAACGATTTTAATTCTAATTTTTTCGTGTCTTGTGGGATTTAATTTCGGCGTAATTGTGACATTTAAAATTCGATCTTCAAAGGTCGATAGATGTCATAATTATACACCGTTTTTTTTTGATATCCCATAACTTTAGGGTTTTGATCAGAGGCCTTAGTATGAGTTTTAATAGTTTTCGAGCTCGATCAAACGTGTCGTCTTTCTTCATACATTGGCCACTGTTTCTGACAGTTTACGATAGGGGCGCTAGTGGGCAATGTATGAAAAGAGACGATACGTTTGATCGAGCTCGAAAACTAACAAACTCGTACTAAGGCCTCAGACCATGTAAAAGATTCAAATTGCATATAAATTATTTGTCAAATCAAAAGTTTTTTTTCTCTTTTCCCTCAGACCAGACCAATAGTCTTTTCCATACAAAAACGTAGTTTTTCCGAACGAATTTGTATGGAAAAGAGAAAAATAAACATTTGATTTGATAAATAATTTATATGCAATTTGAATCTTTTACATGGTCTGATCAAAACCCTAATCTTATGGTAGGTATATCAAAAAAAAACACGGTGTATAATATGTGCAACTTTGTTAACCACAAGTTGTAGATATAAATATTTATTTGTTAGGTATTGTCCATACAATTTATAATTACCTAACTTCTACAAAATAATATGTTAAATTCTCTAAATGAACTGTTTTTCATGTTTATACAAGCTGTGCCCGTGAGTTCGTTCGCGTGGATTTCCCGTTTTTGCAAAATTTTTCATTGGTGCTCAGCTCCTATGTAGCGTGATGTTTTAGATGTTTTATCTACAACCTATAAGCTTCTTAGCATACATTCTTCCTCGATAAATAGCTTATCCAACAAAAATATAATTTTTCAATTTCTGGCGTATAGTCTCTGCAACTATGGTCGAACGCGGTCAGTAGTTCCTGAGATTAGCGCGTTCAAACAAACAAACAAACATACTCTTCAGCTATTTATTAGCACTTAGTCATATTAGTATAGATACGCGCCAGTACCCGTAGTGAAGTTTTTCCGTATAAAATACGGAACTATTGTAGTTGCGTTAAAAGCTCGATTTGTATAGGAAACGTGAACAGCGCCCCTAGCGGAAAGAAGCGGAAATCGTGTTTCCCAAACAAATTGAGCTCTCATCGCAACTGCATTAGTTGCGTATTTTATACTAAAAAACTTACACTACGGGTGCTGGTACCTACTTGATCCTTATTTTGTTGCGTCATGTCAATAAGTACCTAACAATTTTATTCAAAATTAAATACTTGTGATGACTATTGTATATTAATTTCGATAAGGAATAATATTATGATAACAAAAATACCTTCGCAGATAATGCATAATTTTAGAACCAATTTTGGGTTACCAAAAAAGTTATCAAGAAGGTTGACTCACACCTTCTATTCTATTCTATTCTTATGCAAGGGGCTGAGGCTGTTTCTCAGAGCACTTCGACCCTATGGGATCTTTTGTGCTTCCCCTTTTCTTATCACCCTTGCCTTATCACCCGACATTTAGGTACCTACATGCACTTTGAGTCAACCTACCTAATATGTGTGTCGGTGCGGTGTAGGTCTATAGGTTAAATATAAGCTTCTTTCTTGGGTTGGGTGTAGGGTCACGGTAATGTTATCTATCATTACCGTGGTAGGGTGTACAGTAAATATTATCTGTGGCAGTACTCAGTGCCGGGACTGACGTCACATGAGTAGATAACTCATGTGCTAAGGTTCAGGTTCAGGTTTTTTTTATGACCAAGCGGAGTGTATTATTGTAGCTCATAAATGAATGAATGAATGAATAAAACTACAATCCGCCGCGCCGTTTTGTAATACGGCGTGTTATAAGATCCGTCTGCGACATATCTAATATGTACGACTGATTACTATGACAATGTGCCTAATAAATTGTTAATCCACTTCTGATGTTGACCGTAGGTACTTACGGTTGACCTACCGAAAAAATACTGTAGGTACCTAGATACACATTGGGTATCTAGCTATTAAATATTCTCTTTGCAATTCAGGGTTTTTGAGTGCGGGGCCGATAGGCTCGCCTCAGCGGAAGTAAGATGGGTCAGATAGTAAGCCAATACGTTACGAATATATAATAAGATTGTTATTTATTCGTAAGTAGGCAATAGTTCTTTATTTTATGTTCTCGGAAAATAACAATTTTAAAACTGCTAGTCGGAATCAATCAACATCAGAAGTAAGTTAACAATTTAGTACCTACCAGTACCTAGATAGGTACCTACCTAATTCATTCAAACTCATTCATGTTCATGCTTACTTACATAATAGTGTCGACTATTTCTATATATTTTCACAAGCGCTGGCGTTGATACGACATACTACTTACTCAGACCACTAAAAGACTTTTTTATTGGTCTGAGACTACTTATAGTAAAGTGTGAATCTAGTTTTAATGTTGACCGTACCTAATATACTAGGTGTAAAAGACATGAACAGTCAAACGAGAATCATGTATTCTATACATCAAAATAAGACATATTTCAAAAAAATTATTGCTGGAAAATGATTTTTATTTTTTGGTGTTAAAAAGAATTGCAAATTGTTCCGCGCAATGTAAAGGGCTCAACTCGCAAAACCGCGATAATTTTGCCAGACGGCGGCCCCGTTCTTTAGTGTCCGCCGTGCGCATCGAGCGAGTGAGCTACATCGAACGCTAACGTTTTGAAGCCATTTTTTTTTATGAAATACTAAAAAAAAAATTATAATGTTTCTTTGGACAATAATAAAGAAATAACGTATAGAATACGTTTTCATAAAAAAATGAAGAAAAAAAATTATGACTTTGACCTTCAATAAAATCGTAGCTATCAATTTCCCAGCTATAGTCTGAAGGAAAAAAAATGTTCTGATGGTGAGCAGAACATATGGTTCTCGTTTGACTGTTCATGTCTTTTACATTCTGTATAACACAAATAATATCACTTCCAATTTCCTATAAGCAAACTGCGGTTTTAGAACAACATTGCTAGTCTGATTCGTGCAGGAGTTATGAGTTTACAATATTTTTTGTTTCAGGGCGAATTTAGGATTTATCTGGCTGATTGTGTGTAGTTTTAAAATACTCCCCTGAATAACATATATAAATTCAGCTTTCAGAATTTAAGTGAAGTGTGTCCGATATTTACTCACCTTTAGCACCCACGGAGTCTTTGTTAGCACCTGATATCTGTCGATTGGCCGTCTGACTAACTTAACAAGTACCTATGCGTGTGTTCAACGTACATAGAAACCAAAGAATATATAGAAACACTACTCTATTAGACACGTTGTTTAATGTTTGAGGAAATAAGTAACACACCTATGAAGAAATTCTTAGGTTGTGTGTGAAGTCGACCAACCCGCACTTGGCCAGCGTGGTTGTCTAAGGCCTAATCGCCCCTAATGTGGGGTACGCTCGAGCCCCTCGGTGGGAAGTTGGGGACACATTATATGAGCTATTGATGATGATGATGATGACTAGATATAATGTAAGTAAACTTAACAGTAGGTATACTTGATAACCCGAGAGTCTCGTGAAATCCCCTTATCTGTTACATTTGCTTAATTAATTGCATGCATTAAAGGGAAATAACGGCGTTCTACGAACATACGTAATCAGGGAACCCCTTTTATTTCCAACAGGACTATTTAAAGAAACTCTCGCAGAGAAATGTATCACTCATCACAGTTATTTCTTATTGTGCTAACGTTAAGAAGAATATTTCCAGGTAAGATTGTAAAACGAATAATAGAATATTTTTTAATGTTATATTTATTGCTAGGTATTTTTTTAAATATGTGGAAAAAATTATCAAAGCTCATATTTATAGATCTTATAGGTACAATTACGAGCAACAAAATCGACTCATCTCGTAAGTTTCGATTCTTAATAGGTACCTATATCGGTATGTAAAAATAAGATTAGATAAACAAAATCTGTAAATATAATTTGAATGTATATTTCATAAGCTTTATTTAATCTACTCTAAACACCGATAAACGAAGTATTGGTGACACTCATTTCTTCGGAAACCCTGGTTTCTAATTTTTACGTCATACTCCATTTGTGTGACTATGCAGAGTGTTCACAGTTAATTGAATCATTGTTTATTGAATAATTGATTAATCTTACAGATTTATTGACCCTGATTTTTGGGAAAATTCAGCTGATTTTCCCAAAAAATTTAGCTCTTTTAACTGTATTGTGGTGTTCAATTTGTTTGTTTCACAGTAAAAACTGGTCTAATGTAAGTTTAGGTTCTTTTTTAACACACAGAATAAAAAAATATTATTTACCTACTTATTGTAGATTTTGATTAGGGAGTTCCGAACCAAAGCATACCGGTGAGTCGATTTCATTGCACGTAAATGTACGTACGTAGGTACCTAGGTAGGTAGGTACTTCAAAATAAGCATTTTTTAGTTTATATAAAAAGTAGCTACTTACCTACTTACTTATACTAGTAATATTCTGTTACCTAAGTATGTACCATGTATCTAGGTACAAGTCCCTGACAAACAAAAAGGCAGAATATGCCCAGGAAGAGCAGTGCACTAAATATTTATTTGTTTATTACAGAAAAATGCCAGGACTTGTGATGTTCGCAACGTTCCTCGTTGCCGCTATGGCCCAACAGCACGTCCGGGCGTACGACTACCCAATCGATATGGTTGATGAGTAAGTTTTTATAATGTAAATACCTACTTTTTTATTAGGTACCAACAAGGATGAGAAACTATTAATTAGTCTCCTGACAAATTCTACTCTTCGGCGTCCATGGGGATCTATGAGACAGAAGGCGTTCTCATGCATTCCGCGTTTACATTTCGGCCGTGTGTTGGCCGGCCGATAGGCTGGTGAGCCCTTGCGCGGAACTAGGAGGTCGGTCGTCTACTCCTGCCACGCCTCTGCTCTCAGAACGGCGGATGGCTGCGAGCGACCTCTGGTTTGGTTTTCCGCGGTGGTGTCATGGGAGGCAGCGCCACCCTGTCAGCGACACAGCTGGACCCAATCGAGCCTGCTCCCTACGTGCGGGACCGGTATGACGGATGGCTACGGCCTTAGTTAGGGGGACATATGGTGTGGACATCGGGCTTAAACTGCGCCGAGTCTCACCCAAGCCAGCCATGGATGGGTACAAATGGCATCCCGGTTATAAGCGAATTGTCGCGATCCCGGGGTGCTGTCGTAGTGTGCCTTGGCAGGATGCCCGGAGAGGATGTTTAGTACACTAAATATAAGTTACATAATAATAATTTATTTTACAGATACCCATACCCAATAGCAGAGCACTCCTACGAGGATCCTCAATGGTCTCCCGAATTCATTGAACACCCTCACAACGTCAGGTTCCGTAGGGATGTGAAGCTGAACAACGATGGCCTGACAGTAGACAAAACTTATGGCAGGGATCGCTTATTTGGCCAACTCGGTAGCGGCGACAATGGATTGTATGTAAGTACCAGTTCAGTTGGAGCTCTAACTTGATCGCTGTAAAGACCTGCCAAGTTCCTCGTCATCTCCAATACCTACTTATATGATATTGTAACAACCATATACGCAGATAAGATAAACGTAATAGCGATTAATAAATTATCCGTCAGTTAGCTATTAACAATTTGCCTTTCAATGTGGACACTCAGACCAATAAAAAAGTGGTCATATACCATTTCTTATGTGAGAAAAATCAATTAGTTATAATTAGGGATGAGGGTAATCTAGCAGCGGGCCTACTGAAACAATCAGACTGGTTCCGCTCGTTCATAACTGTGTTTAAGACAGGATCATTTTGACCGAATTAGAATCCACTTAAGGGAAAGGGGAATGCTGAATGCCTAGATTCCTATAAGAGTATAAACTTTGTATCGTCAATAACGAGATCTCATCCCATCACCGGCGACGGAATACCCATCTATTTCTATTACAAACGATCAAACTGGTTCATAGTCTCCTTATCCAGCCCAGCTTTTACGGATGGAAGTGCTTTGCAAGAGGGACTTCCGCAAACTTTTTTCCTCAGCATTAGGCACCTCCCCGATTGCTTTAATGACAAATACTTCATCCTGAAATGTGGTAGCCCCTACTCCCATTACGATACACATACGACCAGTATCATTGGTACCTAAGTCTCGAAGACTAGTCGTCACGATGTATCTCAATCTCATTATCATTAGTATAGACCCGCACACTGTGACTATTTGCGGACGCGAAAGATACCTGTCTTAGAGACTCACTACTCACAAGGACTATTTAAAGCTAATACATATCGTTATTCTTCTTTCAGGGCAGAGCAGGCGTTGAACGTAACTTCTTCGACGACGGCAGAGGCAAGTTCGACGGACTACTGCACGGCACTCGCACCCTCGGGCCCGTTCCAACCAGCGAGTTTGGTGGAGCGCTAAACTGGCGGAACAACAATGCTGCCGCCTCCCTCGATGTTAACAAGCAAATCCATGGGCCAACAAACGTGAGTAGGCGATTGTAGAGTAGCTTTGTTTGGTTGAACGAGCTTATCTCAGGAAATACATTTTTGTTTTGGGTAGGTAGTCCTATTTCGAGGAAGATTGATGATTTTTTGGCAAAACGTTCATCATCGATGCGAAATTCGTTTAACCATTCGGCGCTGATTAGTTCTTTAACATTTAAATGATAAATGTTTCTTATTAAAACTAAATTAAAAAGTCTGTAGGTAGGTACCTACTCTGTTGCATTTTCGATTCATGACCCAAGGAAGACTAACATCTCGCCGTTTTTCTATTTGTGATAATTTTGATTACAGTGGGCTGCGACTGGCGGCGGCAGATGGCCAATAGGCAAGAATGGCGAATTAGGACTTGATGGTACTTACAGCAGAGTTGGAGGCGGACGCGATTTCGGCGCACGAGGAATATTTAACTACCGGTTCTAGGATCGTATAAAAATATCTAACACTTAGTACAGTCAGACTTATTAGATTATTATGACAAAACACTGTGGTAATCTACTGATGCTGACCCGACAATCAAGAGGGTCAATTCGCATCAATAGAAGCGATGCAATTTTGACGTGACCTAAATTATCTCCATTTACTAACACAGTGAACAGAAAAATGTGCCATATTTTTTGTACAGGCGGCTGCTCGCTCATATCTCAATAGAATTTCAACTCTATGGCTAATACAGTTAAAAATTGACAGTGTTTTTTATTGGTTTAACCGGCAGTTGTCTTCAATTTGTAGATATGCCAAAAATTAACAATGTAGGTGTAAACTTTTTAAAAATTGTTTAAATTGTTATATTAACTCAAAGATATTTTTCTTTCCTACTTGTATGGTTTACAAGTCACACATTAAGAACCTACTGTTTGTTCTAACTTCAATACAATGTATCTACAGACGATAGCAGATCAGGCTACCCAAAATTTCAACCTAATTCCATATCAACAAAATTCAAAGTCGATTGAAAAAATTGTCAGTTTGTGGAAACCTGATCTGCCATCAAGAATGAATTAGTTACAACTAATTTAAAACTGTGCAATTAATCGGCACTCTGCCTTTTTGGTACCTAATTAAGTTAAACGTGCCTAATTAAGTTAATCAAATATTTTTCTCAAAGCAAACTTTTACCTTTAGTAGGTACCTATGTATTATTAATTGTGTAATTATTAACTTATTCTGAAGCCAAAGTATTATGTAAGATTTTTTTTATTATAAACAGTGCAACAACTTATTTATTATTAGATTATTCAGGCTATTTATTTACACGATTCCGGGAAGATGTTAATAAAAATGATGCACTGTATTTTTATATTATAAAATTGTAAATTGCTTAATAAACGATTATAAGGTAAAATAATCGCCAAGCTTTCATTCAATCCTTTATTTCCTTCATGACCCGTAAACTATTTACAATTCAATCTTAAAGTTGTCATAAATGTAATTGAAAATATGTAGTCGCACAAACACCGCACACTGTGGCACACAAAATTGCAGAAACAAACTTTAAAATAATACACACACTGTTTATAATACGATGGAAACTTTGCCAGCATAAGGTACGCTAAAAATATTTACGAGTTTGTAAACTCAAAAATAAAATAATTCCATAATGTAAGGTAGTTTCATCTTAACTGGGCGTCAAATATTTTCAAAAATATTTCGTTCGGGTCTTAGAGGTGCAAAGGAGATTGCCCAAATCCAGGCCCAATTTAATTTGTGATTGTGCCTTAATGAAATTTTATCTAAAAATAATGACGTAATATTTTAATTATTTTGATGTATAACAATACACTTTGTACACCCGGTGATTGAAAATACATTTAATGAGACTTCTCCGTTTTAGACGTTGACTTCCGCCCGACCATGAACTTGAAATTGAAAAAAAGAGATGTTTTTTAAATTCTTCCTAGTAAGGGAAGGCAAAAGGATCTAGCCCATACAGCCACAAAAACATTCTTTTCAATGATTCTTAATAACTTATCATCAATACGTGTTGAAATACTCCGAAACAATTTAAATGCGAAATAATAAACCAAGCAAGTACAGAATCCAGAATGAGCGACTAAAAGTACTAAAGGGCGCGACTAATATTTTTTTTGTCTCCCATTGATATTTTTTTTTGTTGTCTACATAATATTTGCATAGGTTTGGGTTAGGTTTATCTGCTGACCAGTTATATTAAATTATTGAAACAAAAATCTTCCCGACGGACGCCATGATAGCGCGATTAGCGCGCCAAACACACTTTGAAAAAATGTTAAAAATAAACGCTCTGCTCTTCTCTACCCCATTTGTCATATATAAAATAGGTATAATAATATGATTAAGTCTTAATTTCTTTTCATTTTGAAGAAAATATCCCAAGACAACTTACAATTTATAGAAAAATAACCTCAATATTATTGTGAATGAAACTGAAAATAACAAATATATCCGGGTATCAAAGTGAAAAATAATGGTTGATATTGTTAGTGGTTCTTTTTCTACAAACTACTACTGAAATCGTTTAGGCACAAGCATTTTTAATGTGGGCCATACATAATTGGGCAATCTCCTTTCAAAGATTTGATGAAACAATGTTTACCATAAAAACATAAGCACCAACCACTGACAAATTTCGACAGCGAAAGCAGTGTCTCGGTGGCGTAATGGTCAACGCAGCCGCCCGGATAGCGGAAGATGCGTGTTCGGTTCCCGAGGCAAATCGATTTTTTTCAGTGCATTTTTCTAGAATTAAAAATATTTACTTAGCTGTATCGTATAACAAGCCGTATTACGGCGCGCCGGATTGTAGTGTTTGAGAAATGTTAACCAAATAAAACCGTTTGTTGATAAATTCTTAGTAGGTACCGAGATTCTATCAATATTAGTCTGTATAATCGAATGGAGATCGGTTATTATTGGTAGGTTCGGGCTTATGACCAAGCGGAGTGTATTATTGTAGTTCATCACTCTCACACACTAGGTACTTACAATCCGCCGCGCCGTTTTGTAATAGGTACGGCGTGTTATATACAGGGTGTAAAAGACATGAACAGTCAAACGAGAACCATGTATTCTGCTCACTATCATAACATTTTTTTTCCTTTAGACTATACTTGGGAAATTGATAGTTACGATTTTATTGAAGGTCAAAGTCATAATTTTTTGTTTCATTTTATGAAAACGTATTCTATACGTTATTTCTTAATTATTGTCCAAAGAAACATTATATTTTTTTTTAGTATTTCATAACAAAAAATGGCTTCAAAACGTTAGCGTTCAATGTAGCTCACTCGATGCGCACGGACACTAACGAACGGGGCCGCTGTCTGGCAAAATTAACGCGGTTTTGCGAGTTGCATGCGAGTTGAGCCCTTTACATTGCGCGGTACAATTTGCAATTTTTTTTAACACCAAAAAATAAAAATCATTTCCCAGCAATATTTTTTTTGAAATATGTCTTATTTTGATGTATAGAGTACGTGGTTCTCGTTTGACTGTTCATGTCTTTTACACCCAGTATAAGATCCGTCTTCGACATAGGTAACCTATTATCTACGATTGATTACTATGATTGAGAAGGTGCCTAATAAATTTTTAATCCACTTCTGATGTTGACCGTACGTATGAAAAAATTACCTATTGTACCTACACATTGGGGTATCTAGCTATTAAATATTCTCTTTGCAATTCAGGGTTTTTGACTGCGGGGCCGATAGGCTCGCCTCAGCGGAAGTAAGATGGGTCAAATTCAGATAGTAGCCAATAGGTACGTTACGAATATATCGATACCAGAAGTATCACTTAGCGTAAGGGACATTTTGGCCAAAATGAGTTACTTATATTATTATGTATATTCGGATTCAGAGGCCTTAGTACGAGTTTGTTAGTTTTCGAGCTCGATCAAACGTATCGTCTCTTTTCATACATTGCCCACTAGCGCCCCTAGCGTAAACTATCAGAAACAGTGGCCAATGTATGAAGAAAGACGATACGTTTGATCGAGTTCGAAAACTATCAAAACTCATACTAAGGCCTCAGAATTTTCCGCTCTATCGAATGGTATAGTTAGAATTACTCTATCGTTAAAAAAGTTAACTCTTACCTTATTTTGAATGGGCAAAAAATTATTAGTTATTGAAAATATTTGATGTAACAGACGTTAGCACATTTTTTTATTTAGAAAATTTTAAAGAATGTCGCATTAGAAAATAAGTTTGTCATTCATTTACAGTAAACTTGAGTAAGTAGCAAGCATTAAGTTAATCCCCTGAGTTAAAATGTCATGTAACATCTAAATGGTATGTGTTCCTTACCCTAATATAGGCAACGAATTAGGAATGATAAATATAGGTATATATTCGGATTCAGAATTTTCCGCTCTATCGAACGGTATACTTAGAATTACTCTTACCTTAAAAATGACCCTTACTTATTTTGAATGGGCAAAAAAATATTAGTTATTGAAAATATTTGTTGCAGCACACGTTAGCACATTTTTTTATTTAAAATTTTTTAAAGTATGTCGAGTTATAAGTTTATCATTTACAGTAAACTGGAGTAACTAGCAAGCATTAAGTTAGTCCCCTGCGTTAAAATGTCATGTAACATCTAAATGGTATGTGTTCCTTACCCTATTATAAATAACAAATGTCCAAAATAATTTGTATCTTCCCGATAATGTAAGACCGAAGCTTGTGATTTCGATTAAATGTCCTTTACTTACTTTCCTACAAAGAATTTTATATAAAAACGGTTTTTGTTGATGAATATTCGAAAAGCACGATTGATTTTGGGGTTGTAGACTAAAATCTGAGTAGTAAGATGCAGGATTATAGAATGTTATGAGGTGTGATTCTATTATTTTTTGTAAAATATGCCGATTAATTAGTTAAAAATAATTTTGATGATAAACAAGAAGGGAAAAACTGTTAATATTTCTTTAAATTCCTATATGTATTTTGGGAATTATTTAGGATTATTTTATTGTCATAATAGAAGAAAATAGACACAATAATAACGTTTCTGAAACTCATCTTTATACATTACTATAATAACTTACGTTAAATTTCACGGCTAAAATATAATATTACTTTACATTAAAATAACATACATTTTCTAAACCTTGTTGACATACTGGGTGTAAAAGACATGAACAGTCAAACGAGAACCATGTATTCTATACATCAAAATAAGACATATTTAAAAAAAAATATTGCTGGGAAATGATTTTTATTTTTTTGTGTTAAAAAAATTTGCAATTTGTACCGCGCAATGTAAAGGGCTCAAATCGCACGCAACTCGCAAAACCGCGATAATTTTACAGTCGGCGGCCCCGTTCGTTAGTGTCCTTGCCCATCGAGTGAGCTATATTGAACGCTAACGTTTTGAAGCCATTTTTTGTTATGAAATACTAAAAAAAATGATAATGTTTCTTAGGTCAATAATTAAGAAATAACGTACAAAATACGTTTTCATAAAAAAATTAAAAAAAAAATTATGACTTTGATCTTCAATAAAATCGTAACTATCAATTTCCCAGGTATAGTCTAAAGGAAGAAAAATGTTATCATGGTGAGCAGAATACATGGTTCCCGTTTGACTGTTCATGTCTTTTACACCCTGTATACATAATTTTTTCACAGTTTAGTTTTTAAATTTGAGTAACGCAAGGCACAATAAAACATTTTAATTTAACGTAAAGGACATGGTATCTTCTAAACTACTGATTTTTTCAAAATCTGAATTACATATTATGAAAGATCGGAAAAATCTAAAAAACTTTGCTATAGGCTTCAAGAAAATCGAATAAAACCGTAAAAAGTTACATAGAGATTTCTAAAATAAAAACTGTTTTTTGGCTCTCCTGAAAAATCGTGTTTTGTCCCTTACGCTAAGTGATACTTCTGGTATCGATAAAGTAAGATTGTTATTTATTCGTAAGTACGCAATAGTCCTTTATTTTATGTTCTCGGAATAACATAGTTCTTGAAAATATTCGATTGATCGGTACCTACCAACAATTAATTTTTTGTAGCGCATGTATAAAATTATACTAAAACTGACGGTAAAGCTAACCATCCGTCGAAACGACGGGCAACAGCTATTTATGTCATAAACCATAATACTTGCCTTTTCGGTGCATACCTGCGCCACGGCAACGACCTCACCAGCAACTGACTGTGAGTTGACTAGCCGAACCACGGCACGGCATTCGGATAAAAAGAGACAGCTATATTACTGTACGCTACCCCATATATGTACGACGAAGGTTAGCTATCTAGGGTTAAGTCATTCATGTTCATGCTTACTTACGTAATAGTGGCAACTATTTTTATACATAACTAGCTTTTGCCCGCGACTTCGTCCGCGTGGAATAGTTAAATCAAATCAAATATCTTTATTGCGTATCACTTGCTTTCTTACGAATAGTTACTTTAGGCAGCATTTTATTTCTTTGTGTACGTACTTATTTTGCAAAAAATACACATAAAAACTGCCGTGTACTATACTGTATATGGCATTGTTACAATCTATCATTTTATGTTTTCCCATCCTTTGCTAACTTACATGCAACCTTTCATCCCCACATGGGTCAATATTTCAAAAACGCTAGAACAAATATTTGCTTATTTCTTATCCCGTGCTATTAAAAATTTCATGGTTTTATCTTTGGTAATGAGGAATCTCATAAAAAATTTCATCTCATATTTCAAGCCCTTCATTCCCTCTTTTACAAAAAAGCTTTTATTCCATTTCGACGTTTAGTCTATTTTTGTACCAAACATCAAAATCGGTTCAGGTATGGGTGTGAAAGTCATTAAGTTAAAAAGTCGCGTCCGCCATCTTGGATCTCAAAATGGGTAATCCGTACCCTGTAAACCACGAAAATGATATCCTTTTTAACAATAAGTTAAAAAGTAGCGTCCGCAATCTTGGATCTAGAAATTGATGATGTATTTGGAATCGACTCCCGAAAACTATGAAAATGATACCCATTTCGATTTTATGTTAAAAAGTCGCATCTGCCATCTTGGATCTTGACATAGATGATGTATTTGGAATCAGGACCCCCGAAAACCTCGAAAATTATACCCATATTCCTATTAAGTCAAAAAGTTACGTCACGCCATCTTGGATCTCAAAGTCGATGTTTTATTCGGAGTCAGAACCCCCCAAAAACCACGAAAACGATACCCATATTGATATTTTGTTAAAAAGTCGCATCCGCCATCTTGGATCTGAAAATGGATTGTGTATTAGTAATCGGGACCTCCGAAAACCACGAAAATGATACCCATATCGATTTTATATTAAAAAGTCCCAACCGCCATCTTGGATCTCGAAATAGATGTCGTATTCGGAATCGGGACCCCAGAAAATCACGAAAATGATACCCATATTGACATTTTGTCAAAAAGTCGCGTCCGCCATCTTGGATCTCAAAATGGATGGTGTATTAGTAATCGGGACCTCCAAAAACCAAGAAAATGATACCCATATCGACGTTATGTTAAAAAGTCACGTCCGCCATCTTGGATCTCGATATAGATGTTTTATTCGTAATCAGGACCCCCAAAAACCACGAAAACGATATCCATATTGACATTATGTTAAGAAGTCGCGTCCGCCATCTTGGATCTCAAAATGGATGGTGTATTAGTAATCGGGACCTCCAAAAACCAAGAAAATGATACCCATATCGATTTTATATTAAGAAGTCCCAACCGCCATCTTGGATCTTGAAATAGATGTCGTATTCGGAATCGGAACCCCCGAAAACCAAGAAAATGATACCCATATTGACATTATGTTAAAAAGTCACGTCCGCCATCTTGGATCTCAAAATAGATGGTGTATTCGGAATCGGGGACCCCGATAACCACGAAAATGATACCCGTATTGACATTTTCTCAAAACGTCACGTCCGCCATCTTGGATCTCGATATAGATGTTTTATTCGTAATCAGGACCCCCAAAAACCACGAAAACGATACCCATATCCTTACTAATATTATAAATGCGAAAGTAACTCTGTCTGTCTGTCTGTCTGTCTGTCTGTCTGTCTGTCTGTTAAGCTTTCACGTCTAAACCACTCCACCGATTTTGATGAAAATTGGTACAACTATAGATTAGATCTCGGGGAAGGACATAGGCTACTTTTTATCGCGAAAAAAAGGTTGTATGGGTTGAAATAGGGGATGAAAGTTTGTATGGAAGTTCGTCATTTTTGAAGATAGAACCATGAAACTTTGAATTTAGGCACTTAATAAGACAGAAAGAAATATTTGTTCTAAGATTTTTGAAATTTTGACCTGTATGGGGGTGAAATAGTGGATGAAAGTTTGTATGGGACTTCGTCATTATTAAAGATAAAACCATGATACTTTGAAATTAGGGACTTAATAAGAAAGAAAGAAATATTAGTTCCAGGATTTTTGAAATTTAGACCCATGTGGGGATGAAATTGGGGATGAAAATTTGTATGGAAGTTCGTCATGGTTAAAGATATATGAAACTTTGAATTTAGACACTTGATAAGAAATAAAAATCCAATCCAAGATGGCGGTTGTGATTTTTTAATATAATATCGATATGGGTATCATTTTCGTGGTTTTCGCAGGTCCCGATTCCTAATACACCATCCATTTTGAGATCCAAGATGGCGGACGCGACTTTTTAACATAATGTCAATATGAATATCGTTTTCGTGGTTTTTAGGGATCCGGATTACGAATAAAACATCTATTTCGAGATAAAAGATGGCGGACGCGACTTTTTGACAAAATGTCAATATGGGTGTCATTTTCATGGTTTTTGAGGGTCCCGATTCCGAACACGACATCTATTTCGAGATCCAAGATGGCGGACGCGAATTTTTAACATAATGTCAATATGGGTATCGTTTTCGTGGTTTTTGGGGGTCCGGATTACGAATAAAATATCTATTTCAAGATCCAAGATGGCGGACGCGACTTTTTGACAAAATGTCAATATGGGTATCGTTTTCGTGGTTTTTGGGGGTCCGGATTACGAATAAAATATCTATTTCAAGATCCAAGATGGCGGACGCGACTTTTTGACAAAATGTCAATATGGGTGTCATTTTCGTGGTTTTCGGGGGTCCCGATTTCGAATACGACATCTATTTCGAGCTCCAAGATGGCGGTTGCGACTTTTTGACAAAATGTCAATATGGGTGTCATTTTCGTGGTTTTTGAGGGTCCCGATTCCGAATACGACATCTATTTCGAGATCCAAGATGGCGGTCGTGACTTTTTAATATAAAATCGATATGGGTGTCATTTTTTTGGTTTTCTGAGGTCCCGATTGCTAATACACCATCCATTTTGAGATCCAAGATGGCGGACGCGAATTTTTAACATAATGTCAATATGGGTATCGTTTTCGTGGTTTTTGGGGGTCCGGATTACGAACACGACATCTATTTCGAGATCCAAGATGGCGGACGCGAATTTTTAACATAATGTCAATATGGGTATCGTTTTCGTGGTTTTTGGGGGTCCGGATTACGAATAAAATATCTATTTCAAGATCCAAGATGGCGGACGCGACTTTTTGACAAAATGTCAATATGGGTATCGTTTTCGTGGTTTTCGGGGGTCCCGATTTCGAATACGACATCTATTTCGAGATCCAAGATGGCGGACGCGAATTTTTAACATAATGTCAATATGGGTATCGTTTTCGTGGTTTTTGGGGGTCCGGATTACGAATAAAATATCTATTTCAAGATCCAAGATGGCGGACGCGACTTTTTGACAAAATGTCAATATTCGTGGTTTTCGGGGGTCCCGATTTCGAATACGACATCTATTTAGAGATCCAAGATGGCGGTTGTGACTTTTTAATATAAAATCGATATGGGTGTCATTTTTGTGGTTTTCTGAGGTCCCGATTCCTAATACACCATTAAACTTGATAGGGGTATCAGTTTTGTAGTTTTCGGAGGTCTCAAAATGGATGCTGTATTCAGAGTCAGGATTCAGAATACAGTATCCATTTTGAGATCCAAGGTAGTGGACGTGACTTTTTAGCTTAATCGCTTTCACGCCTAACACCTGAACCGAATTTATTGAAATTTGGTACAAAAATAGACTGAACCTCGAAATGGAATAAAAGCTACCTTTTTGTGAAAAAGGGAATGAAGGGGCTGAAGTATGAGATGAAATTTTTATGCGATTCCTCAGTATCGAAGATAAAACCATGAAACGCAAATATTGTTCTAGCGTTTTTGAAATATTGACCCATGTGGGGATGAAAGGTTGCGTGTAAGTAGCAAAGGATGGAAAAACTTAAAACGGTAGATTGTAAAAATGCCATTTACTGTAGTGCACTGCAGTTTATATGTGTGTTTTTTGCATAATAAGTACCTACACAAAAAATGCTGCCTAAAGTAACTATTCCACGCGGACGAAGTCGCGGGCAAAAGCTAGTTGACAATATGTTAAAAAGTCGCGTCCGCCATCTTAGATGTATTTTCGTACTGGGGGTTCTTACGACCTTTCATCCCCTATTTCATCCCCACGTGGGTCAATATTTCAAAAACGCTAGAAGAAATATTTCTTTCTTTCTTATTAAGTCCCTAATTTCAAAGTATCATGGTTTTATCTTTAACAATGACGAAGTCCCATACAAACTTTCATCCACTATTTCACCCCCATACAGGACAAAATTTCAAAAATCTTAGAACAAATATTTCTTTTTGTCTTATTAAGTGCCTAAATTTAAAGTTTCGTGGTTCTATCTTCAAAAATAACGAACTTCCATACAAACTTTCATCCCGTATTTCAACCCATACAACCTTTTTTTCGCGATAAAATAGGGGAAAGACATAGTAGCCTATGTCCTTCCCCGAGATCTAATCTATAGTTGTACCAATTTTCATCAAAATCGGTTCAGTGGTTTAGACGTGAAAGCTTAACACACAGACAGACAGACAGAGTTACTTTCGCATTTATAATATTAGTAAGGATAAGGATAAGGATTATGTTCACACAAGCGCTGGCGTTGATACATTCCTACTTACCTACTTATAGTATAGTGTGAATCTAGTTTTAATGTTGACCTTAGGTAACTATTGAAGTATCCACGAAGATAGATAGGTAAAATTTAAGTTTCTTGATAGTACCGTAGGTAGTACCTAATAATAAATAACACAAATAATATCACTTCTAATTTTCTATACGCAAACTACTGTTTTTGAACAAAATTGCTAAACTGGTTCGTGTAGGAGTTATGAGTTAACAATATTTTATGTTTTAGGGAGGACGTTTGGCGCTTAGAATTTATCTGGTTGATTGTATGTAGTTTTGAAATACTCCCCTGAATAACATATATAAAATCAACTTTCAGAATTTAAGTGAAGTGAGTCTGATTTTTTAACACGCTAATATTAGTTTCACCTGTATGTTTGTTTGTTTGTAGGTATGTATCGAACTGACTCGTTTGGACTCGATTTTGACCCACTTTAAACGGTCAGATTTCATTTTCAAAGACCGATGACATTACAATAATTCGATAAGAATATCCCATTCTCCTGATTAGAATCGCCAGGACTAATAAATTAAACTGTTGGAATGTTAGTTCAGCTATACGTCACTAGATGGCGTTGTCATTAAGTAAGTCCTTTCATCGGCGGTTATTCGCACTAACAAGTGGAAAATAAAATAAAAGTTTAAAAAAATCTAAAAAACAAGCTTTTATATAAATAAAAAAAGTAAAAAATTACTTTTTAGTATATAAACTAAATGATGAACGAAAAGTATAATTACTATTTAGAGAGAAGCATGTATGTACACTACCAATCGAATATTTTCAAGAACTAATGTAATTAATATATCCTTAGTTATACAATGGTATTGAGGGAATGTTCGTTGAATTTTTTAAAATAGATTAAGTATAATAATTATATTAGGCATTTAATTTTTCATTTAAATGAAAGAGCCTTTTCTGTGATTTTAGTAAAAGCGGATATTTTAATTATAATGTTTCTAGTTTTGTGATATAAATATTACTTATTGGCCTTGTATAGAGCCTTGTGTCTTACAAGGCCGTTTAGAAGAGCTTTAAAAAAGTTAAGTTTGGGAAATAATGATTACATCTAGAATTTAATAAAAAGTAATTAGGTAGGTATATGATTCACAATAAAACAAAATGTTAGTTTCTTTTATTTATCCAGTAAATGAACTAATAAAAACTATTTATTCCTTACACCCACTGTTTATTCCATGATCCACCCACCTTTCTTGATAACCCGAGAGTCTCGTGAAATCTCCTTATCGGTTACATTTGCATAATTAATTGCATGCATTAAAGGGAAATAACGGCGTTCTACGAACACACGTAAATATTGTGTAATAAGGGGCCCCTTTTATTTCCAACAGGACTATTTAAAGAAACTCTCGCAGAGAAATGTATCACTCATCGCTGTTATTTCTTATTGTGCTAACGTTAAGGAATATTTCTAGGTAAGATTTGTTACATGAATATTAAGTAACTGATAATTTTTAATGTTATATTTATTGCTATTTTTGAAGATTCATAAGCGAAATATGTGAAAAAAAATAAAGTTTAAAAATAGTTTATATTTATTTACTTATATTTAGATACCTACTTCTTTAGTCGTAGGTTAGGTAGGTAATTTAAAATAAGGGTGCTATAAGTAACCCCAGACACAAAAAAAAGGTTCTTATAATGAAGTTAAAAGGCAGAGAAATATTTTATTTTTTTCTTTTTATACCTATTTTTTTCTGTCCTGGTGTTACTTATAATTCTTAATTTTGTTTTTGTACAACCATTTTTTGATGCACATTCCTATAATGGTTATATGTATTGAGCAAATAGCAGCAGCCGCCCGCTATCACTGCGGCGTCCAATCTTGTTGAACGGACGACTGACGGAAATGAACACTCACGATTGTCTGAGAGCGAGCCATGATCGGGGCGAACATGGCTGATCATTTAAATGGCCCATCATGGCCGATTGTGTAGAGGAGGCATAACCTCACCACAGATCTACGATGTTACGCTCGCCGAATGGATGCCACACTGCTAAACTTAGCGGTTCACAACCAAACCTAGTAAACACAAACTTGGATATCGAATTTGAGACCTCCTCTCAAGTTACGACACGCAGGAATAAGCGTAAGAATCCCCACGATCATGATAATTTTCTTAAACGACATGAAATATAAAAAATTAGAAAACAAATGTCTGAGATGATGTCAGTCATATGTGATGTGCTACTCGTTCCAACGGATACGTGAACAACCATCGATGCCGCATCTGCCGTTTCTTTGTGGTTCCATGTTTGACGAGTCCGTTAATCCGTTAATTTTGTAGGAATATTGTTCGCCGCTTGGACGGTACGTGTACCGTGTTGTGTACAACGTTTTTAAAAACTAAACTACCGTGTTTTCGGGGGATATGTGCTGTGTATATGTGCGCTCGATTGCTGATTTATTGCGATTTTAGTTTAGTAAGTAAAATTGTTTCTCACTAAGTGAAGTGACCTATTGTAATTCTAATGGGAAATCTATACTAATGATAAAGCTGAAGAGTTTGTTTGTTTGTTTGGTTGAACCCTAAGATCTCAGCAACTGCTGACTCAAATTGAAAAATTCTTTTTACGTTGGTTAGTCCAATTATCTAGGAAGGCTATAGGCTATATAACATCACGGTACGTCCAATAGGAGCTGAGTATCAATGAAGAATGTTGCAAAAACGGGAGAAAAATATTTCTTTTCAAAGCATTCACTGCGTGCGCTGCGTAAACGATTAAAGTTACGGATAAATCATTAGAATTGTTCTCCTTTAAAATTCCTAAAAAAAAGTCCGCGACAGCATATGTCCATCTTTTAAGGTTGGCTCACTATAACCTTTCATTTTGGTAATCAAATTTGTTCTAACTTAATGCATTATCTGCGATGGTGTTTTAGTATGCATGATATTATTCCTTATCAAAATAAATACATTATTTATCACAAGTATTTAAGTTTGAACAAAATTGTTCATGACTTCATTTGATTTCAATAAATATCTTAAGATATATCATAGTTTGAAATAAACGGGAAATAATAAGATTTTCAGAGCTTTTGTTGCGTGCGCTGCGTAAACGGTTAAAGTTGCGCAAAAATTATGTTTGACGGAATTATTCTTCTTTAAAAGTTCTAAAAAAAGTTTCATACAGCATTTGTCCATCTTTTAATGTTGACTCGCTAAAACCTATATTTGTTAAAAAAAAGTTTATAATTTAAGATTTATTTTTATAATTTACACATACTTGTACCTAGGATTATTTAAGCAAATGTACTCTGGAGGTGGGCGTTAATGACTGCGACACAGTTTTGTAAACTAATGCAGCCATTATCAAACACTATTGTCATGTATTTACATGTTATGGTGCCAATAAAGTTATTATTATTATTATGCCTTATCAAAATTAATACGTTATTCATCACAAGTATTTAATGTTGTATAAAATTGTTATTGACATCATTAGATTTCAATGAATATCTTCAGAGATATCATAGTTTTAACGTAACTCTGCAGTAAAATAATGATCAAGTACTATGCACAAAACAACTCCTCAGTATAGACTGAGGAGTATTTTTTTTGTTTGGTTAAACACGCTTATCTCAGGAACTACTGATCCCGTCAGATTCCGACGCCTTAGAGACTTTAATAGGTTCAGAGACTCCTCCGAGGTAGATGCTCGCCGGTCAGGAATCCTCTCTGGAGTGATTCGACCTTAAAGCTTGAGGACCCACCGAGGTCCTCTCCTTTACTAAAAACCCCGGTGACTCAAAGAAGATATTCAGAGATGACCTTCCGAGGTCATCAGAGACATCTTGTAAAAATGGTTAAAAAAAAAACCGCCAAGTACGAGTAGGACGCGCGCACGAAGGGTTCCGTGCCGTAGAATTTATCAAAACTGACCAAAAATTTATTTAATTTTAAATTAAATATTTTGTTAATATTTCTAAAAAGTTTCTACCTGTTATCGTTATTAAAACCGAGAAATAAATCACGTTTGTTGTAGATACATACGGGAGCCCCCTTAAAGCGTCTATCCGTTGCCGGAGCCCCTTCAATATTTATTTTATTCTATTTATTAGCATTTGTTGTTAAAGCGGCACCAGAACCACGTCATCTGAGAAAATTTCAACTGTTTATATAACTATCGTGGTTCATGAGAAACCTTGATATAGGCCTATATACCTCATAACAGCATTTTACGACTAATAGGAGTTGAGCATCAATGAAAAATGTTGCAAAAACGGGAAATCCACGCGGACGAAGTCGCGGGCACAGCTAGTCAGAAATAAAATACCGAACCGCCGATACCTACTTCGGTATTTTTGTCATACCGAACACCGAACACGGTGCTTAAATACCGAACACCTGGCAACCCTGGCTGTGTCTAAGCTATGCACTCAGACCAAGCATTGCTCTGTCTGGGCACAGACAGAGCAATGCTTGGTTACACATATAGATGTGGAACAGTAAGGAAACTACCTACAAATGTTCGAAAATAAAGTAAATCCAAGATGGCGGCTGCAAGAAATTATCAACTTTTTCGTCATGGGTGTCGTTTTTATGGTTTTCGAGGGAGTTAAAGTCGATAGTGCTGTCAAAATGTAAATCCAAGATGGCGGCTGCAAGAAATTACCAACTTTTTCGTCATGGGTGTCGTTTTCATGGTTTTCGAGGGACTTAAATTCGATAGTGCTATCAAAATGTAAATCCAAGATGGCGAAGAAATTATCAACTTTTTATCAAGATATTTTTTTATGTAATGGTTTTTTAATTACTAGGTACCACACACATTTTCGGGTGCAACCCGAAAATGCGTGACAAACACCCGAAAACAGCAGCTGATGAACCCGACCGCGCTCCACCTGCGCTGCGGTGCCAATCGCGCGCCCGCTCCGAAAAGGACACGAAACGTTTACGTCCAACCGCAATTCGCGTACGTTCCCGCCAAAACTTGTTAAAAGTTACGCCGTGATAACAAGTTAAAGATCTAAAAGTTGTTGTGTGTCAATATTAAACTGTTTCCCGTATTTTAAACTATCGTCTGTTGCTGAGATTAACCGACGCCATGAGATTACCTATTTAAATTTTATTTGTAAGCTAGTTATTTCAATACGATTGGATTGACCACTACATAATGAAAACTTTTTTTTTATAAAAAAGCAATATCAAAAACATTAAAGGGGACAACCCTATTGCTTGAACGGAGTGTAGGTAATTATTTTATCAACTAGGCTTAGTTTCCATACTGTTACATTTCTATACTGTGGTCTGGGCATATTCTGCCGTTTTGTTTGTTAGTGGCTTGTACATGGTGCAAGTCACTAACTTGTAAGTAGGTACCTAAAAATTTATAAGTACTTATGTTTATTATAGAAAATGCCGGGAATTTTAATGTTCGCGACTGTCCTCATTGCCGCTGTCAACTACTATGCCAATATGGCCCCGGAGGAAATCCTGTACTGCCCAGTCGGTGAGGATGAGTAAGTTTTGATTATGTACTTTTGTACTTTTTATTAGATATATTTCAAATCACAAACTATCTGCTTATGAGTACTGATTGCAGATTAACACAGAAAAAAATAGTGTACAAGGATGACCAACTTTTTTTTTTGTTTTTTTTTTTTTTGCTGTCGGGGAGTTCAATCAAATGCATTTACGTATCGTCCTTGTGCGGGGTGGTGCCAACCGCAGGGGATATGTGGGACTCAAGGTAAAGGCGTTCCCTCCATACCCACTAAACATCCTCCCCGGCCTGACCTTCAGTGCGCTATTACGGGACGGCTCGAGATCTTGCGCACGTGAGCGCAACTACACCGAGACCGTCCCAAGGCGCCGGTCTAGGCACTCCTTGTGCACCAATTAGTGGGGAGCAGCCCACAGGGGCTACCGACTAACGCCAGCCCCTGTGGGCCGCTGGCCTTATAGGCCGTCTCCTCACCGACGGCTACTCGACCTGGCGCGTCCTCTTGACGAGGACACCGGGAGCAGCCACCGGACCGCACCCGGGGGACTTCAACAAAAATAACTCGACGATGCCAAGGGATACTTGACATCAAAAGCCACACAGCCGCCGAGAAAGTTTCCCCACCATGTTACCAGGGTCCGTCACAAGGAGGCTTCTGGACGTGGACCCCACAAGAATGAAAAACCTACATATAGTACCCCTATTATGAGTTTGATAGTTTTCGAGCTCGATCAAACGTATCGTCTCTTTTCATACATTGCCCACTGTTTCTGATAGTTTACGCTAGAGGCGCTAGTGGACAATGTATGAAAAGAGACTACGTGATTAACACCACCACGCTAGCTTATACGTATTGACGGTCGGAAACAAATATGGCTGTTTTTTTTATGTTACGAGATGGCAAACAAGCTTGCGGTCCACCAGATGTTAAGTGGTCACCGCCGCCTATAGACACTTACAATATTAAGTGTAAATCACTTATTACCGCAAATGCGTTTGCCATCCTGGGGACTAAGATGATATGCCCTCCATGCCCATTAATTACACTGGCTACCTTTCCCTTCAATCCGAAACACAGCGGACTGCTTCACGGCAGAAATAAGAAAGGGACCCATATGTAGGGACCCTACATATGGGTCTACCACCTAGTAAATGTTATTTGCTGTTATTTGTTTGGCCCTATAAGCCTTATTACGAGGCTTATAGGGCCATAATTCCAATACCAACTAAGATATTTGTCAACTTATTTCTATGTTGCACTGTCAAGAAATGGAATTGCCATATGGGATAATTTTTGAGTTTACAAACGCGTATTTTTAATACTAGAAAAATACACTGAAAAATCGACCTGCCTCAGGCGGGAATCGAACCCAGCATCTTCCGCAATCCGGGCGGCTGCGTTAACGACTACAATAAATTAAGCAATTGTTTATCATAAAAACGTAAGCACCAAGCACTGACAAATTTCGACCGCAGCCGCCCGGATTGCGGAAGATGCTGGTTAGATTCCCGCCTGAGGCAGAACGATTTTTTTCAGTGTATTTTTCTGGAATTTGCCAACACACTCCATACTTACAATGTTGGGTCATTCAAAAGAGGCGTGAAGAAGCACTTTGCACGTTGGCAAGGACAGGATGGCAGTGTGGCGCATATTTATCTCTTGCATTAGTGGTGCTGGACCAGATGGCCTAATGCTAGAGCAATAATCTATTTTTGCTAAACTTAAAAAATCGGGAGTGGTCTCCCTTGACTTTCTCGTATAAGTACGAGAAAGTTTATTATAAGTGTCTATAAAAAAAAATATAAGGTTTCTATTAAACTTTTGAGTCGTTTCTGACATACATACTAGAAACGACTCAAAAGTTGATAGAATCCTTATATTTTGATTACATAGCATGTTTCTATAACGACTACGTGTACGTAGGTATGTAGAAAGTCCAAAGGGAAGTACTTCCGCCGGGCAAGGTGTTGTATGCCCGGGGACCGCGGTCCAACTGTGTGTAGTTGGAACTTCTATATATAGGGAGCACCTTGGGAAACTTCGTTTGCGCAATTCAGGTTTCCATACTAATTGTCGCGCTTGTATGTACACTGCTGTATAGCGCCATCTATGAGTTCTATGCGGAGGCGGCATTGGCCGCCACAGGTATACGAAAAAGTAAAGAAATGAGGAAACTAGGTCCTATTGCTGGAAACAACCCTTCTTATTAGGTAGACAACATGAGGAGTAGATACCAACCTAAGTCTACGCCTACACTGCTTCAATCCAGATTAACTAAGTAGTCTAAACTAGTTACTTAACAATTATTTATTTTACAGATAGGTACGTACGACGTAATGCCAGAGACCGCTTACGACGATCCATAATAATAATTTATTTTACAGATACCCATACACAATACCAGAGGACTCCTACGAGGATCCTCAATCGTCTCCCGAATTCCTTGAACACCCTCACAACGTCAGGTCCCGTAGGGATGTGAAGCTGAACAACGATGGCCTGACAGTAGACAAAACTTATGGCAGGGATCGCTTATTGGGTCAACTCGGTAGCGGCGACAATGGATTGTATGTAAGTACCAGTTCAGTTGGATCTCCTTGATAGCTTTAAAGATCTGCCAACTTCCTCATCATCTCCAATAAATAGATGATATTGTAACAACCATTTAAGCAGACGAACGTAATAGCGATCCTCCTAAGACCCCGCGTACAATAATTTGCACAAATTGAACAGTAATTACCAGACCCAGGATTGTAGTGCACTTTGTAGAACTATATTCCCACTGTACAATTATCTAAAAGTACTTATTTTTACACGCTTATATTAGTTTCACCTGTATGTTTGGACTCATAGTAATTGAAATAGTAATAATTATACTTTTCGTTCATCATTTAGTTTCTATACTAAAAAGTTATTATTAATTTTTTAGTTTTTTATTTAACATAAAAGCGTGTTTTTTAGTTTTTTGAAACTATTATTTTGATTGCAAGTATTTCATTTCGAATTTTCTTATTTTTTTCATAAATAATAATTTTATAAATACCTACATTTCAGCCGACGACGTGCATATTTTTGAATAAAATCTTATCCAACTGAACCTAGGCCAAATTGTCTCTTAGACACTAGTAATTAATCTCGGACCCGTTCGCCCCCTAAGTTTCACCCACAGATTTAATAATACAAGGAGATAGGCCAAGCCGGCGTTTAACTTGTGACAATTGTATGCCCAGTGGGCATACATTGCCGCCAGTTCGCCGTCCGATAATGTCGAGTGAATACTAGGGCTTTCAATACCGGTATTCCGGGATCCCGTAATACCGTAATCACGTATTTTTTTTGGTACCCTTCAATACCGGTATTGATCAGTCGATACCGTGATTTTACGGTATTACAAATTAACAATTCTTTATTAGAGTTATATGAATATAAGACGAAATGTTAGGCATGAACCTTACCTCAAAGTACAACTACAACTAGACGCACTGATTTTGAATCAATAATAAGAGTAGAGATGTGTGTCTTCGAAACCGGTGAGGGTGGTCAGGAAATATTTTTATCTGCAGCTTACAAATATGTACTATCTGTAGTACCTACAAGTGTAGAAGCTGAGCGAGCTTTTTCTTCAGTCAGCTATTTATGCAATAATTTGAGAAGTTCTATCTGATAAGTCATTAAACGCTCTGTCCTTTTTAAGATCACACTTTCGGTTACAAAAAATTCCAAAATCTTAAGGTTTTATTGATTATGTTTATCGTTTTATTTTCGTTTCTTTTGAATATTGTTATTTAGGATTGTTTGATTAGTAATTATATGAATGTTAGAAGGTAAAAGACTAGATGATTGTTAAGTAATCTATCTATAATATTTTTTTTAATGGTGATTGCCATGCGAAGTTTATTTAATAGGAGGGTATTTTTGATGTATTTTTTATTTTAATATTTATTTATTTATTTATTTAAAAAACTTAAATCTACCATTGCAGGGTTTATATTTTGATTCATAAAAATTTTTGGGTCTTTAATTTTTAGTTCCGCCGAACTATTAATAAAAGATTACCTGGGAAGGGTAGAAACAATATGTTAGTAGATAACATGTAGGTATGTTTAATATTTTGTTAGCCTGTTTTTCATGTCTTTATTAGGTACCTATGTAACAGAAATAAAGACTGATTAGAAATAAAACGGGCATTTTGTTTGAGTTCATATTTAATACCGTGATCCCGTGATCACGGTATTGAACATGCTAATACCGGTATTGATACCGGTATCGAAAAAATCCGGTATTTGAAAGCCCTAGTGAATACGTAGTCTGTAACATCAGAATAGCATATAGGCTATAATTTACCCGCGAACGAAGCCGCGTGCGACCAGAAGTGTGACATACTTCGCGACTAGTCTTAGAGAGTCACTTGGGAAAGCGAGTTTGGACTTATTTAAAGCTAATATCGTTATTCTTCTTTCAGGGCAGAGCAGGCGTTGAACGTAACTTCTTCAATGACGGCAGAGGCAAGTTCGACGGACTACTGCACGGCACTCGCATCCTCGGGCCCGTTCCAACCAGCGATTTTGATGGAGCGCTAAACTGGCGGAACAAGAATGCTGCCGCCTCCCTCAATGTTAACAAGCAAATCCATGGGCCAACAAACGTGAGTAGGCGATCATAGAGTATGTTTGTTTGGTTGGACGCGCTTATCTCAGGAAATACTGATTCAAATTGAAAAAATATTTTTGTGTTGGGTAGGTAGTACTTTTATGGAGGATGGCTATAGCTATATTTGGTTTAAAAACACTCCACGCGGGCGGAGCGCTAGTGTATTACAAAACTGGAGTTTAGGATTGTTTACCCAATGATTGTCCGCCGATGAATGTTTCGCCGTAAAGTCTATACCTATGTAGTCAGTTTTAGGTGTTTTTACAAAAACAGCTCCATTCCACTTGATCATAAAACCTAAAAAACATGCTTTTATACAATTACCTAAATCGGAATAAAAAGTGAAATTTAACATTTAGTATTATAGAACCTAAATGATGAACGAAAAGTATAATTATTACTTGAGAAAAGCGTGGGGTGCTCAATTTTATTGTAAGTACCGATCGAATATTTTCAAGAACTAATGTTATTTATACTTTTCCTTCAACCTTGTTCTATACTTAAAGTTATTTTTCACTTTTTAGTCCGATTTTATATGTTAAAAAGCGTGTTTTTTAGTTTTTTTTTAAACTATTATTTTATTATCCATTTCTGCGACATCGCCAACTAAACAATGACAACGCCATCTAGTGACGTATAGCTGAACTAACATTCCAAACGTTTGGCGATTTATGTAACGATTTTAATCAGGATAATGGGATATTTTAATTAAATTACTTATTGTAATGTCATCGGTCTTTGATAAATCTCTAAAGTTTGAAAGAAATCTGACCGTTTAAAGTGGGTCAAAATCGAGCCCAAAGAGTCAGTTAGAAACATATAAGTGAAACTAATATTAGCGTGTTAATAACCTGACCTTAGTACCTTATACTTAGCTATCTCCATTCGATTACCTAGCTATTAGGTACGGATTAATATCGATAGAACTAACAATGTTTTTTTTTGGCAAAACGTTCATCATCGATGCGTAATTCGTTTAACCATTCGGCGCTGCTAAAGTTAATATTTATATGATAAAAGTTGCTAATTAAAATTAAATTAAAAAGTCAGTAGGTAAGCACCCTGTTGCATTTTAGATTCATGGCCCAAGGAAGAGTATCATCTCGCCTTTTTTCTATTTGTGATAAATTTTAATTACAGTGGGCTGCGACTGGCGGCGGCAGATGGCCAGTAGGCAAGAATGGCGAATTAGGACTTGATGGTACTTATAGCTAGATATACTTAGTACAGTCAGACTTATTAGATTATTATGACAAAAGCACTGTGTTAATCTACTGATGCTGACCGTACAATCAAGAGGACCAATTCGCATCAATAGAAGCGATGCAATTTTGACGTGTATGTACCTAAATTATCTCCATTAATTTACAGTGAACAGAAAAATGTTCAATATTCCCAAAGACTTATTCCCCTAGCTAGTCACATGTTTTGTACAGACGGCTGCTCATATCTCAATGGAATTTCAACTCTATGGCTTATAAAGTTGAAAATTTACAGTTTTTTTATTGACCTAGCCGGCAGTCTTCTTTATTTTGCGTACAATAAAGTAACATCATAGGTGTAAACTTCAATTCTTTAATTTTTGCATTAGTCCCATACAAATGTAATACTTTATAATTGTATTAAACTGCTTATTTCAATTAAACAAGTCTTTGAATGCTCCTAGATGTAGTAGAAAGCACTGTGTAGCATTTGGAAGAAAGTTCGATTCCCAACTCGGGAGTGTTGTGACCCTCGTTAGTAATCTGTCACTTTCTTCCCACGGTGAACAATGTACTATTTGTGTCCTACTTGTATGGTTTACAAGTCTTCCACGTTCAAGAGCTGTTTGTTCTAACTACAATACAATGTACAGACCAGACGATAGCAGATCAGGCTATCCAAAATTTCAACCTAATTCCATATAAACAAAATTCAAAGTCGATTGAAAAAAATTGTCAGTTTGTGGAAACCTGGTCTGCCGTCAAGTATTAATTAGTTACAACTAATGCTGCGCAATTGATCGTTTTTGGTACCTAATTAATCAAATCTTTTTACACCTGATCGGAACAGTAGCTATTATTCCCTCAAATTTAAAAGAGAAAGTTGATCTTTTCTTCGGCCTAAATATGCGGGAGGAAAAGTTGTATGAGATTCCATTTCTAACGTGTTTAGCGGGAGGAAAAGTTGTATGAAAATCTATTACTAACGCGGCGATCGCCGCAGCGCGCGGAGGCGGCGCCGACGGTGGCGGCCGTGCTCGGCAGGGACGCGCGCTGCGAAAACTACCGGCCATTGGTTGGCCGGTCACCGGACAACTGTTGTCGAAACACCGGACTCCGGTGTTTCGCAGAACATCTGCAACTAGTGTTGCATAATCATAATCTCTTTATAATTTTATATAAGTACTGCTTATTTCAATTTAACAAGTCTTTGAATGTTCCTCACAGGTTTAGTATATAGAACTACTAGCTTTTGCCCGCGACTTTGTCCGCGTGGAATAGTTAAATCAAATCAAATATCTTTATTGCGTATCACTTGCTTTCTTGCGAATAGTTACTTTAGGCAGCATTTTATTTCTTTGTGTACGTACTTATTTTGCAAAAAATACACATAAAAACTGCCGTGTACTATACTGTATATGGCATTTTTACAATCTATCATTTTATGTTTTCCCATCCTTTGCTAACTTACATGCAACCTTTCATCCCCACATGGGTCAATATTTCAAAAACGCTAGAACAAATATTTGCTTATTTCTTATCCCGTGCTATTAAAAATTTCATGGTTTTATCTTTGGTAATGAGGAACCTCATAAAAAATTTCATCTCATATTTAAGCCCTTCATTCCCTCTTTTACAAAAAAGCTTTTATTCCATTTCGACGTTTAGTCTATTTTTGTACCAAACATCAAAATCGGTTCAGGTATGGGCGTGAAAGTCATTAAGTTAAAAAGTCGCGTCCGCCATCTTGGATCTCAAAATGGATAATCCGTACTCTGTAAACCACGAAAATGATATCCTTTTTAATAATAAGTTAAAAAGTAGCGTCCGCAATCTTGGATCTAGAAATTGATGATGTATTTGGAATCGACTCCCGAAAACTATGAAAATGATACCCATTTCGATTTTATGTTAAAAAGTCGCATCTGCCATCTTGGATCTCGACATAGATGATATATTTGGAATCAGGACCCCCGAAAACCTCGAAAATTATACCCATATCCCTATTAAGTTAAATAGTCACGTCACGCCATCTTGGATCTCAAAGTCGATTTTTTATTCGGAGTCAGAACCCCCCAAAAACCACGAAAACGATACCCATATTGATATTTTATTAAAAAGTCGCGTCCGCCATCTTGGATCTGAAAATGGATCGTGTATTAGTAATCGGGACCTCCGAAAACCACGAAAATGATACCCATATCGATTTTATATTAAGAAGTCCCAACCGCCATCTTGGATCTCGAAATAGATGTCGTATTCGGAATCGGGACCCCAGAAAACCACGAAAATGATACCCATATCGACGTTATGTTAAAAAGTCACGTCCGCCATCTTGGATCTCAAAATGGATAGTGTATTTCGGAATTAGGACCCCCAAAAACCACTAAAACGATATCCATATTGACATTTTGTCAAAAAGTCGCGTCTGCCATCTTGGATCTAGAAAAAGATGTTTAATTCGTAATCCGGACCCCCAAAAACCACGAAAACGATACCCATATTGACATTATGTTAAAAAGTCGCGTCCGCCATCTTGGATCTCAAAATGGATGGTGTATTAGTAATCGGAACCTCCAAAAACCAAGAAAATGATACCCATATCGACGTTATGTTAAAAAGTCACGTCCGCCATCTTGGATCTCAAAATGGATAGTGTATTCGGAATTAGGACCCCCAAAAACCACGAAAACGATATCCATATTGACATTTTGTCAAAAAGTCGCGTCCGCCATCTTGGATCTAGAAAAAGATGTTTAATTCATAATCTGGACCCCCAAAAACCACGAAAACGATACCCATATTGACATTATGTTAAAAAGTCGCGTCCGCCATCTTGGATCTCAAAATGGATGGTGTATTAGTAATCGGGACCTCCAAAAACCAAGAAAATGATACCCATATCGACGTTATTTTAAAAAGTCACGTCCGCCATCTTGGATCTCAAAATGGATAGTGTATTCGGAATTAGGACCCCCAAAAACCACGACAACGATATCCATATTGACATTTTGTCAAAACGTCACGTCCGCCATCTTGGATCTCAATATAGATGTTTTATTCGTAATCCGGACCCCCAAAAACCACGAAAACGATACCCATATTGAAAATATGTTAAAAAGTCGCGTCCGCCATCTTGGATGTATTTTTGTACTGGGGGTTCTTACGACCTTTCATCCCCTATTTCATCCCCACGTGGGTCAATATTTCAAAAACGCTAGATAAAATATTTCTTTCTTTCTTATTAAGTCCCTAATTTCAAAGTATCATGGTTTTATCTTTAACAATGACGAAGTCCCATACAAACTTTCATCCACTATTTCACCCCCATACAGGTCAAAATTTCAAAAATATTAGAACAAATATTTCTTTCTGTCTTATTAAGTGCCTAAATTCAAAGTTTCATGGTTCTATCTTCAAAAATGACGAACTTCCATACAAACTTTCATCCCGTATTTCAACCCATACAACCTTTTTTTCGCGATAAAAAGTAGCCTATGTCCTTCCCCAAGATCTAATCTATAGTTGTACCAATTTTCATCAAAATCGGTTCAGTGGTTTAGATGTGAAAGCTTAACAGACAGACAGACAGACAGACAGAGTTACTTTCGCATTTATAATATTAGTAAGGATGTAACACTTGGGAGAAAGTTCGATTCCCAACTCGGGAGTATTGTGGCCCTCAGCTGCGCCTTCGGGCCAAACTGCTGCCTCGTTGGTAATCTGTCACTTTCGTCCCGCGGTGAACAATGTACTATTCTCAAAGCAAACTTTTACCTATAGTATGTATTATCAATTTTGTAATTATTAACTTATTCTGAAGCCAAAGTATTATGTAAGATTTATTTATTATAAACCGTGCAACAACTTATTTAAGTATTATTAGATCTAATCTGAAATATTTTTTAATAACTTCCCTCGGCAACATTCGTGTTTCTTCGGCTCTTCTCGTTTTGTGCGAGTTTGTTTCTATCAGTCAGCCATATTTGTTTAAAATGTCATATGTATAAACAGGCTATTTACACGATTCCGGGAGGATATTAAAAAGATGATGCACTGTATTTTTTTATATTATAAAATTGTAAATTGCTTAATAAATTATTATAAGGTAAAATAAACGCCAAGCTTTCATTCAATCCTTTATTTCCTTCATGCTCCGTAAACTATTTACAATTCAATCTTAATGTTAGTCGTCATAAATGTAAAATATTCGCACAAACACCGCACACTGTGGAAAACAAAATTGCAGAGACAAACTTTAAAATAATACACACACCGTTTATATTACGATGGAGACTTTACCAGCATAAGGTACGAGTCACATTGAACAGAGCGCACGTACTTTGAGGTAAGTGAAGAAACTTACATTGTGTTCTTCAAGTAATTAAAATTCATAATCGCATGCAACTTCTAACACAGTTGCTTTTAACTAGTATTCCACTGCATCAGCGTTCAATGTGAATCTTACTTTTAACATGCAATTTTAAACTCAGCGCGAGGTATTTTCGGAGAAAGATAAAAGAGTCCGGCTAAATATCTCTCCCGTTTATTGAAATAAGAATGGTAAAGAATGATTTTGTTATATTAAACTTAGTTCCCAATATAAAATGATTCTTAAGCTCTGTACACCGACTGGTACACGTCAGACTGCATTTTAAAATGACCATGTTATTCAAGACCCATATATGAGTCATTGGTGACCTATATATGGGCTTATATCTACCGTTAATTCATCCATAAAATTAAAAGTAAACTATTCGAGTGATTTTTAGTATTTTCGGAACTGACCGAATTCAAATATGTAGGTACAGAATTAAGTACTTATAAATAGACTGAAAAGAGTTTTAAGTTTATAAAATACCCGCCGACGCGCACTATTCGGTGTAAATCGTACCTTAGGGTTTTTTTTATGTATATGAATTAGCTGCACTAAAGTTCATAGTACTCAAACATTTTCGTTTTGAATTTTCTTGTCCGTTTATTTATGACAGTTATTACGTTACGATACAAGATTTAAAATTGGAAAGTTGAGGTTTATTTAATTTGAAGATTATAGGTACTTTGATGGTACTGTGCCAGGCAACTGTCTTTAAATAAAATTTGGAAATCAGATCACATTTCTAAATGAGACTTTACATTACTTTAGGAAAAATAAATCCACAATAAAGTTATTGTATTAAAAATGCCATGAAAGCGGGAAAATACCCTTTCATTCATTTTTTTTAATCATACATGACGCAATTTCTTTAAGTTAGTAATTATAACAGATAGTTTTATCGAGTCTTCTTTCCCAAAACGTTTTATTGTCTATTCAAATATTTACAGAAATCCCCCAAAACAATCTTCCATAGCAAAATACAATAGACACTCCTAAAATAAAACGTACAATAAAGTTATGTATATTACTTGTTAACACAATAAAATCGTTAATAAATATTGCTCCACTAACTAAAATAAACTAAACATAAATTAAAAGTAAGATAATCAATCACACCACAATTTTATAAAACTAAGCTGCTATTAACTAAAATTTTATACAAATTAACCGTTAAATGTATATTTTGTGTCAAGTGTTAAAAACTTCGATATCTCTAATACAAAATACAACGATCCTTGCAGAATATAAAATAGAGAAAATATAATGTAAGAACCCAAATTATGTACCACTGATTTATTTCCTACTAAATGAATAGTATTATTCTACACTGGCAACACAAACAAGTCGACTACAGCGCCGAGTGTTTGGCGGGAAACCATGGCGTCTGGATGTCGATCTTAATTTCGATAATTCAAAATTGCTTCAGAGTGGATTTTATGCAGTGAAAGTGGTGTCGTTTCGTTGTATAAGCATTCGTGTTGACGAACAGTTATATAGAATCATTGAAATAAAGGTTTTGTGTATGTGGCGTTGAGAATTGTATAGTGGTTGGAAATCCCACTATACAATTCTCATTAGTCACTATCATGAGGTCTGATGCCATGCATTTCTTTCCATGCACTCCCTAGATGCATTAAAATGTGTGACGCCCATATTTTAATGCAAACATCAAGAAAGATCCCTTTGCCATCCCATAGCAGGGAAAATTTAACAAAAAAAAAAAAATACAGCGCCTCTAAGGATCTAAATAAAATTATCTGCAATTGAACTAAAGTCTAAAAACAATTGCTTTAATGATGATTGAAATATATACTGCATTTTTTGTAATATTCAATTGTGGCGCAAAATGTTTACATTTTTTCAACTCTATCGTATATTCTGCTAAATCTGTATAAAGCTCAGAGAAAAACATAAAATAAACGAAACGTAATATCCCCACCTTTTTGCAAATTTAATGTTAATATACCTTAAGTCTTTGCAGTAAAATTCAAAGTAGCAAATTAAAACTGGTATTTTATTCATATTTGCATTAGCAGACAAGACAAGTATAACCTACAATTCAGAATGGTTGCATTCACAACCAAACTGAATTGAGGGCCAGTCTTAAATATTAAAACTTATTATTGGTGGCCATAATTTCAAATTGGTTTATGGTACAGATAAAGGAGTTATTTATGTACTTAATTTATATTAAATGCTAATTTGCAAGGATGGCACTAAAAAGAAATATTTGGTCATGATTATAAAATTGCATGTGTTACATACAAAGGTGCTATAAAATAAAATTCTTACCAAAATGTAATAACGAAGTTAAAATTTATTATTGATATAACATGAAAGGAATTATAAAAGAGAAAGAGGAGGTATTATATGCATTTTGAAATTAAAAACCACTCATATTACATCAATAATTTTATCAAAACTAAGTTTATTCTTAATACTATTCAGTTAAAAATCACACGATTGTTTTTCTGTACACACATAAACATTACGTATAAAAAGCATTATCAATTGACAATGTGCTAGCGAATTCCAAATAGTAGAACTTTGAGCTAAGGGCCTGCACAGACGAGGGGATTTTGTCCGCAGAGGATTAAAAATATTAAAATCCCTGAACTGTCATAAAAATTTGCCGCCTTTGCTGCGGACTAAAACAAGTTAACATTTTAACATTTAAATTGGTACGTCATATTACTTGAAGTCCTCAGTTGTTTGGGGGACCTTTGGTATGCGGTGTTTTTTGCCCCTCGTATACGTTATGCCATGCAGGTAAAAGCTATGTATTCTATTCCTCGTCTGCGCTGACCTTAAAACTGTATGAAAATTTGTGGCAGACTATATTGACATAAAATTTTACGCTATTATAAACCTTAACGCTTTGCAATAAATATCAATTCTGAAGTGTCAAAGAAAGGAAACATTGCGGTCTTTAAAATCAGTATATCGATGTAGTAATTTTGTACCCCAGCGGTACACGATATTGATTCTTATTGCAATACATTAAGATTGATGTAAACGACTTCACATTCTAGAAGTTCAAAGAACGTGGTTTGAGAGCTGTTTTTCTCAAATACTGATGAGCTAGTACAGTCAAATCCAGCTGATCCTGTGTTTTGCCGCAAGCGAAAGTCTCCCATTTGGTATCCTTGTCGCCCTAGAAAAATTAATTAAAAAACATCTTAAAAAAATAATTCTAATAAAGATCTGATAATGGTGTATGAAGTCTTGTAATCATCAAAAAATTCGACCTCGAGATTTTGACGGATTTACATGTTTTGGACCTCCCTGAGTACAAAAATATGTTTTTTGGAATTATGTCTGCGTGTGTGTCTGTGTGTGTGTCTGTTCGTTAGCACGATAACTCGAGTAGGCTTTTACTTATTGCAACCAAATTGAACATGCATGTATAACATCAAAATATAAGGTTTCTATTAACTTTTGAGTAGTCGATCACCAAAGTTAAGCAACCAAGTGCGTGGTCGGTACACGGATGGGTGACCAAAATTTAACATGCATGTATGACATCAAAATATAAGGTTTCTATCAACTTTTGAGTCGTTTCCAGTATACGAGAAAGTCAAGGGGAGACCACTCCCGAATTTTTATTTATTTTATCAATTGAGTTGCTTTCAAACAAACAAACAAACTCTACAGCTTTATAATATTGGTATAGATTAGTATAAACAGTCGTCGACGTGAATGTCTTTTTGTGCAGGATTTCAGAAGAGATATACCTATTGTATACTGTCTGGATATCATCCAATTACTATAGAAAGATGAACACGTTCTTCGGTTCTACTCACCGTCAGTATAAAAGATATAGGTGGCATGTTATCTTCTTTTTCCTCTTGGCTAATATCTTGGTCGAACTTGATGGAGCGCACTGCTGACTTCTTCACGATTATCGGCTCACCCGAACCACGTCTTATCTATAAGGCCATTAATGTTGTCATTTTTAACTAATTTTAATTCCTTTTTTGCTTTATGTGTTAGCTAATAGCGTCATTAAACCCTTACAGTATTTATATCATCTTCATCATCATTTCAACCGAACGAAAACGTAATTATTTTAGTTGCGTTAAGAACACAATTTTTATAAGAAACGTGAATAGCGTCCGTAGCGGAAAGAAGGGCCAATCATGTTTCCTATACTTTGTAGATCTCACCGCAACGAATTTTTTAAATATTTTATTTAGTCATTTTCAATTTCCAATGAAATATTGGCGTTTAATGGTCAATTTATACTAGCGCCGAGTCAAAGCACATCGAAGCGTCTATCCAAAACTGAACATAACAAATTGAACCTTAACTCCACAGCGTAACGCACACATTACTTCTGAGATTTTAAAAAGACGCGCGCATTCTTCGGAATTCGCGCGTCAGCGCGTGACCAACGCTGATTGGTGCGCGCGTATTCTCGCGTATCCATGCGCCCACTAGCGAACTTACGCGTCATAAATCTTGCGGCTTCGCTTCTGCGCTAGTATAAATTGACCCTTAGACCATATCATGCTAGGCCGATGATATTATGTGAAACTAGAAGTAATATCATTGTTCTAGTCTAATACGGATTGGTGAGTAGAAAAAGAAACAGTTGTAGTAACAACCGGAACGGTTGAACAATACCTTCTAAACTCCGAAGAGTCAAAGTTACCTATACACTTTTTTGTTCATTGTTAACTACACCACCAAACGATACCCCTAGGTGTGCGTGCGGTTGCCAAAAAAGATTTGTTGACGACACCACTAATGAAGTGTTGTTGCCCTGATACCTATACACTTTTTCGTTCATTGTTAACGACACCAACAAACAATACCCCTAGGGGTGCGGTTACCAAAAAGGATTTGTTGACGACACCACTAATGAAGTGTTGTTGCCTTGATATTATATTCAATATTTTGGTATACGAATATAATTTATGTTAGTATACCAAAATTATAAATAAAATAAAAAGAACTTGGATAAATATTTTTTATTTAACTTTGGAGTTGGCCAATAAATTCAACGAATTCACGATTTGCTTCTTG
Source organism: Elophila nymphaeata (assembly GCA_955850985.1). Classification (NCBI taxonomy): domain Eukaryota; kingdom Metazoa; phylum Arthropoda; class Insecta; order Lepidoptera; family Crambidae; genus Elophila; species Elophila nymphaeata. The sequence goes on from OY039090.1 coordinate 6,474,874, forward strand.
TAGGCTTACTCATTAGCCGTTTCAAGAGTTTGTGTAGGTACTAATTAATCTTTTGAACGTCATAATTCATAAACTTTATCAGCCAGTGCATTAGACAAATAGATAAAAAGATCCAATGCATACGTGTATCAACCATTGAGTATACTATCTCGATATAATATTCTTTAACGATATGTTATCCCAACATTACGGTGGTGTCGTTAACAAGGAACGCATTTTTTGTAAGAAATCTTCAACGATTTTTAAACCAAATTTGCTCTATTTACGCTATTGGGTGTAAAACCATGCTATCAAGCGCTTCAGTAGTATTTTATTTAAGGAATCTAATCAGTATTTTCCATCAAAACTGTATGACGTAGCTAAGCAAAGAATTATAGCTTAAGGTTACTCCATTAACTACATTTCGACCACTTGTAAATTGGTCAAATAAGGTACTCACAAGCCGCTTAGCCCCTCGTACAGTCCTAATGGAAGAGCTACTTAAAGTAATCTTTCGAACTTTCGCAACTTACATATTTCAACTTACTATTAATAATTTCATATAAAAAAATGGTTTAAGCAGCAATAGAAATCAAACCAAAGAATTCTGTGAAAAATACATTTATTGAAATAAAAAATGACATTGAACCTACTTTGGACAGTGGATTGGATCACAAGCAATATTGACAGTGACACTAAACTAATAAAAAATAAAAATAAGAAAACACAATTTGTCAATACAAAATGTTGCCATAATACAAAAATAATAAACTACCACTACAGAATAAATTAAAACATTTTATTTAAAACATAAATAGTAACAAAAAACAATCACTTTTAACAAGTTTTAAATAAATAAGTTTAAAATAAGAAAAATAATATGTAGATTCAACACTGGTCTGTCAATATTGTGAAAGGATAGGATATCATGGGAGGGATAGAGAGATAGGATATTGGTACAGGTAATGTCATTTATTTATTTCAAATAAAGTATTAATTAAGTATAGCTGCCGATTTATATAAAATGTTACAAATTTAACAAAAAAAAAATGTTCGAAATAAATAATTTCACAACCGTTGCGACAGCAAGAAAGATATGAAAAATACGAAGAGCGAGATTTAGTTGTATTATTTTTTTCGTTTACATTAACACAATGAAAATCTTGGTACATATTATATTAGGCAAAATGGAAATAATAAAAAATACTCGGTTCTGTTTTTGTAGCTGCGGTGCGAAAAGAATTCAAATATCGAGTATAAAAATATATCAATGTAAACGTAAAAAAATAATTCTAAATATTCGAGGCACTGCCCTTTCTTCTAAATTACAAAATTCTAATATATTAAGGCAAATTACAAAGCAAAATACTAATAGACTTTCTAAATAAATAAATACAGGAATAGGATAGGTTGCCTAACATAGGGATTCGTTAGTTCCTGCCTATTTTTTTTAAACAATTTTTGGCTTTGGAAAGCGTTTCTTACAGCCAAAACTTTTAAATACTGTAAGCGAAAACATTTTAGTTCAACGTGATTTGTACTTGTTTTTTGTTACTACATCGAACAAGTGAATTTAAACCTAAAAACCTAGGAGTTAATACTTGAAATTCCTAAAAAGAAGTCAAAAAGTTATAAACTAGTAACCCTAACGATTTGGTGCATGGTAAACTTGAGGTATACGTTTTGCATTATAATTAAAAAACTAAATTAATATTTTTTTTTCTAAACTAACTTCACCAATATATTAAATAAAATCCACAACGATATTCATTTGATGAAAATTTCATCTTTGGTCGCTTATTCTAATCTCGTTAAACGCTATAACTAGTTTGGTGCACTTAAATTGTATTGGAAACCTATTACTACTACAAACATTTGCTTTTTTTAAATTTAAAATACATTTGGGGAATATAATACAGTTTCCGTTTTACTCTCTAAGGAAATGCGTATAATACAGTAGCCATTGCAAAGTTTCTTAGTTGATACAAAGATAAATAAATTATAAAGTATGAAATAAATTAAATTGGAAACAGACGTAATTTACTCGTGTCTATTATCTAATATCTATTAACCCTACAACTATCACTCGCTGTAGTAATAAATAATGGCTTTATTTATTTTTGTAAATCTGGATTTGTTAATTCTTTTCAAGTTATGTAGCTTAGTCTACTTAATAACGTCGAGTATCAGTGGTTTGAAGCCAAACGATTTTTTCTATTCTTATTAAAAAAAACGTTAAAATAAGGATTTGTTTCGAAGCGACATTTTTCATCTCATTGTAAACGCATCATGATTTATTGCTACCTCAACTAAATGCATTTTATTAAAATACTTTTAATCTCGATTTTACTCGTGGGTCAATGATGTTAATTTTTCGCATTAAATCAAAATATATTGCATGTAGTGTAACACAAGAAACTCACTTTCGCAATTGTAATATGAATTAGGACTACTGTTATTTTTTTAATTAATTCGGATCGGATCCGAAGATCACTATATTTGTCACCTATATCTGTATCTATTTATTATTGGAATAAAATTTAGATAATCATCGAATAGTAACTACATTTTGTACTACAGAAGTCCAATTACTAAATAATTTAATACGGTCGTCCAAACCACAAGTTTTTCCATTATTCCGGGTGGTCTAAATACCTAGTGACATAAATATTATTTTTTAATTTCCCCCAGCTCTGCAGCGTTATTCGAATACACAGTAGGTAAATTATTTATTTCGATCAAAATTGTTGTAACATGCAATGTAGCTAGGAAGATGGTTGCTGTCGATATGAAAGAGCAATTTATGACAATTCTGTTTTAATAAAAAAAAAATAGTTTGCAGATCGATCCTGAAGGTCGGCACTCAAGAATGAGTGAATGAAAATTAAAAATTTGAGGCACGACATTGCCCATACTGACAGATGTGTTTTTATGTGTAACCAAATATCAACTAAGGCTCTGCCCAACCCCTTTTGGAATATTGATCATGATTGTATAACGGGTGTGAGAAGACCTATGACAAAGCCGAGAACTACGTATTCCGCACATCATTGTGATCATTTTTTCTATAAATGGCATTAGACTATAAATGGCAAATTAATAGTTATGAAGTTATTGAAGGTCAAAGTTAGATTTTTTTTTTAAATATAAAACAACGATGTTGCCATTTTGGTAAGACGTCTAGGTATCAAAATACTAAGGAAATTCCCGCTCTAAAAATGTCATGTAAATTACAATATAATAAGATTAGGCAATACAAAATGACTGTAGTGCCTAACCTAAAGTAACTTGGTGTCCCTTTTTGATAATATAATTCTAAGATAGGCTGCAGACGCCCTAGACTCATTGGTAGAGAGACTCCCTCTAGAGAGGGTATCCTTATACCCTTGAGGAACCACCAAAATCCTCGCTTTCTTATAAACCCTAAGCAATGACCATTAAAAAAATCAAATTTGGTACCTATAGTACCTGTAACATATCGTTTTTCAATAGCAGAACTTTAGTTCAAGACACATGACACCAATATATTTTGTTATAGTTGATATTCTTTAGCCGCGTAAATAATAATTTTCGTTGCCGATTTTTTTTTTGCATGTTAAAGAAGAGCATAGTAAGTAGAAAAATGCACTGAAAAAAATCGACTTGCCTCAGGCGGGACTCGAACCCGCACCTTCCACAATCCGGGTGGACGCGTTGACCAATTTCGCCACCGAGGCACTGCTTTTCGCTGTCGAAATTTGTCAGTGCTTGGTGCTTATGTTTTTATGGTAAACATCGTTTCATCAAATCTTTGAAATTTGCACTTCCAAGACCCGAACGAAATATTTTTGCAAATATTTGACGCATTTTTCTAGTATTATATTTACGCGTTTGTAAACGCAAAAATAAAATTATTCCATAGCATAGTAAGTCTTAAAATCCGGCATAAAATTGTCTGCCTCTGGCATCAAAAATAATTTAAAAATGCTTTAAAAATAATTTATGTCAGAAACTCCGAACTTCCTTCATAAAGAACATAATTTCAACTTATGTTACGTCCTGACAATCATGAAACGAGAGGATATCTCGTTACGACAGAACGTTATAAATATAATTTTTTTAGGATGCATATAAGAAATGGCTTCGATATTTTAACACTAATATATTGGTCCTTGTTGAACGCTAAATTTATTTACCTGCTGCATTTTTTAAGTTACTTATGAAAATTTTATTTTAAGAACGATTGCGTACGAATCAATTTATAGTCATTATGGTACTTTCATTTATTTTTATCACATACTTAAATAAAAAAGTAATACGTATTAATTAATATTGCTCGAGCCTTTTACAGTAATATGGATGATTTGATTCATAATCTTTTCTATTTTTCCGAGATAAAGTTTTAATCATACCTTTTTCATTTAATAGTTTTCACGATTACTGTTTCAAATGCACTATACTAAAATTATATTCAGTACAGACAATGATGATAATGGATTTAAGTAATAATAAGATGAACCAAGATTGTAAAAGTATAAAAAATGGTAAATTACTACAGTTAATCCAATGAAAAAGAAACGCTGAACATAAAAATTGTATAGTGAATTGTTAATGCAAAAATAATGATGTGATAATAGGAAAAAAATTAAAAATTGAATTTTAAAAGTAGATTAAGTAAATTCTCACGATTAATGATCTCTCTATTTCATTAAACAGTCTCCATTATACATTATTATATGATTTCAATAAAATATATCGAATCATTCCACATAACCATCACCGAATATGTAATAATCGTTCGAATAGACCTCACTTGGTCCCGAATCCTTATTCTCGATTGGCCACCACTGATTCTCTTTCTCGTATTCGCTAGTTTTAGCCGCCCCTATAATCTTATTGGTCAGAATCTCGTCTATGCGTGACGTAGACGGCTTCTGATTGGTCACTTTGTAAATGTGATCTGCGAAGGCATTGGCTAGAACCTCTTTTGGCGCTATAAGATTGTTTTCGCACGCTAACTCGTTTGAAGTCGTTATTGTTCGTAACCTATCGGCGTTTAGCCTCGCGAAAGACGATTCTATGTTAGTTAGGTCTCTGAAAACTTGTGGATTTTCGGTTTGATACAAATCTTGGTATATTAATTCGTTTCCAGGTAGGTTAGGTGAGGGATTAGTAGGGAAGGACCTGTGTTGTACCTTAGTTTTTTCGCTGATGACCGCTTCTATATCTAAGTCTTCGAATTTGCTTGTTTCCGGAGTGTTTTCTGCGCTGATAAGGCTGTGGAGACTCGTGGATTCTTCTAGGAGGGAGTGTTTCACTATCGAAGGTGGGGAGAACATTACTGAACTGTCTCCGGCAAGAGTTTTGCTCTGTAACAATGGAAATACCGAATTATTTTTCAGTTAGATGTAATGGTTAATAATGCAAAAGAAATTAATGAAACTTAACAAAAACATTAAAACAACATTTTTGTATGATGTAGCAATGGATGGTGCCTTATTTTCCAACCTGCCAAACTACGACCTATTGAATTTTTTTGTCTTTCCTTTCATTTTAATAATGCTATTTCCTTTTCTAATAATACTAATTCTATACTGGGTGTGAAAGACATGAACAGTCAAACGAGAACCATGTATTCTGCTCACCATCATATCATTTTTTTTCCTTTAGACTATACCTGGGAAATTGATAGTTGCGATTTTATTGAAGGTCAAAGTCATAATTTTTTAAATTTTTTTATGAAAACGTATTCTATACGTTATTTCTTAATTATTGTCCAGTCCTGTATATTGGTTGTGAATAATGCTAATAATTCAGAATGTAACTAATGTAGGAGGTGTGGTTGGTAGAATAGTGAAAAACAACTAGATGAACTGAAATATGTTTATGTAACACCTTTACAACTTTTAACACCTTTACATCGTCTTCACCGTAACAACCCACCGTTGACAACTGTACCATAGATAATAGACAACCAGTGTTGTCCTATTAAGAATTTTACTATCAACAATATGATTCCTTTGCTTTTAAGTACAATTAAAAAAAAATGTTTACCGATAAAATTTAAGTACTACATTAATAACGTAAATTTTATATAATTTTATAAAGGGGTTTGAGTAACTTTGTATGGACTAGTGGCGTGATTTTTTTTTTCAGCGGCCACCAATATTTTTCATGTCTTATTATTTTCGCCTGTTAAGTACACATATATGCTTAATTATTTTCGTCCCAAGTGATATCGAACCTGAGATATTCGCATTTTAAGATTTTATATATGGACATAAGATGTCGTCAATATACGCTTACAAATATTTCAGTTAGGTACTGTCCGGCATAAAGAAATCTTACTTATGTTTTTATAAGATTGATTAGAGAGTGGTTTTACTGTTTTCCGACCATCTGTCACTGTGACGTTAGTTGGATGGTCTTAGGAAATAAATAATAACAAAATAATAAACATTATTGCGTTTTATTAAATATAAAAACACATTTTTACAAGACATTGAAAATTAAATGGACGAAGAGAGTTACTGTTCGTCCATTTCGTTCTCAATGTCATGTCGGATAATTGTATCTTAAAACTGTGCTGGGGGAGTCAAATTATTTTGATATCTCCCCCATCCCATGTACCATATAATGGACATTACGTGCGAACAGCAACCTAAGGTCCGTTTTCCAATAATACACGAGCAATAGTGGCCCAAAATAGCATCTAGCCCTTGTGTAGATCTTTCTACTGGTATATACAACATGTAAACTAAATAACCAACACCCTGAATACGGGTGGTTTGGGTTCGGCTTCTGAGTTGATTTCAATATTTTTTTTAAATAAAAACGATTTAAAAAAAAAAAAAAAAAAACAAAAAGTATCCAGAAAATGTTGTACAATATTTTCTGGGTACTTTTTTTTTGTTTTTTTTTTTCAAAAAAAAAATTTTTTTTTTTTTAAATATTGAAATCAACTCCGAAGCCGATCCCAAACCACCTGTATTCAGGGTGTTAGTTATTTAGTTTACATGTTGTATACATAATATATTCGTCTAGATGAATGCCTGGATTGGATTCTGTCTCTAAGAAGCCACGGATCATTCCAATTTAAGGTTTCCGGCGAAAAATCATTAATATTAGGTTCTCTGCATACTTCAATCACATACGAGCCATAATTTTTTACATGTTCCCCGTAGTAGATGCGAGCTTGTTGTACTTGATACGTACGAGATAATCAAATCATCGGCACTTAAAATAGGAAAGTCATCCAGTCCAAGAACTTGAGCATTCATGTATTCAATTGCATCGCCATGCGTACCACTCCATCGGCCCATAGTCAACAGATATCGGGCATTCGGTTAGGAAATACCTACGTTATCCTTAAAGTTAAAGAGTGCAGTAGATTACAATAATTTCTTCGATTTTAATGGTTAAAACTAAGACAAATATTTCCGTTCCGATACGATTTAGAGAAATTAGTCCATATATTTTTTTTATCGTTATAATCTGTTATTTGAAAAAATCCAAATTTCATTACTGGCCGCTCAACTTCAAAACGACGCCAACATTACCCAAACCCCTTTGACCATTAGTGCAAATGTTTAACACAACGTTAAACAACAAAAGTAGACTGACACCCGTACTCACTCGACTATTGGATACGAAACGAGCCAACCACAGAGCTCTATTCAAGGCCATTGCGTTGAATAGAGCTCTGTGATTGGTTCGTTTCTTATCAAGTGTAGAGTGATCTCAGTAATGTTTGTGTTTGTCTGTAAAAGGTCATTTGGTACGAAGTTATCTCTGCTTGGGTTACTTTAGTGAGATGTGCCATAAAGTAATATTTTTGTGGGTGCCACCCAAAGGAATATTAATATACTAACCGGAGTCTCAACGTAGAAAGACACTTCAGGCACAACGCTATGAGCATGAGGAGTGCTCGTCCCCCAACTAGAAGCCAATTGCTTTCTCGACCGTTTGTGTGTTCCCGGTACATTTTCCTTGCCGGTTTGGGAGCTTTCTGATACTCGTCGCTTTAGACTGCCTATCCCGGAATCGTTGACCTGCTGAAGAGAATTATAAATATTTATTTTTGAAGGAAATTTTCTACTTAAGTATAACGGTTGTAAAATGACCAATGACAAAGCCGATAACTACGTATTCCGCTCATCATTAGGACCATTTTTTTCTTCTAGACTATACCTGGGAAATTAATAGTTATGAAGTTATTGAAGGTCAAAGTTAGAATTTTTTTTGAAGATTATTATGAAAAAAAAATTGATAACACTATTTCTTAATTTTTGTCCAAAAAAACATTATCGAAATTATTCATACCAAAAAATGGCTTTAAAACGTCAGCGCTCAATGTAACCACTCGACATCGGGCCCATTCAACTTAGCCGACCGAACGTCTCGCACGTCTCAAAGTTGCTAAGCGCCGCGCGACTTACACGCTGTATAAATTGCGCGGTATTTTTTGGAGATTTTTTTAACACCATCAAAAATCGTTTTCCAGCAATAAATTTTCAATATGTTTCTTGTTTTGATGTATAGAATGCGTAGACTTCGGCTTTGTCCTAGGTTTTTTTACACCCTGCATAGATAATACGAAAGATTCTTTGGAAAATAACTGAAAGCGGTTTAAAAACAGATATTCATATTGAACAAATCAATTTTCGTCAATAAATTCTAAAAAAAAATAGTGTTCCAGATAACCAAAGCTCCAAATGGTTTCAATATTTAATTATATGTTTATTACACTAACATTTGTTATTAAAAAGTAAAATTACTGCATTTAAATTGAACGTCACAATCTTGTGTGATGGGGGTGAAATAGATATTGTTCAAAAAGTGAGCAAAGTTATTTTTTGCTACGAGTGCCGATATTAAATCACGAATCAGCGAAGTATTCATAGACTACTGAGCGCAGTGAGTGATTTAAAGGTACGAGACTAAAAAAAATTGCTCTCGTGTGAAACATTTCACCTCTCCAGTGAGAAAATTGTTATAGCTAAGAAAAACAAGACAATAATTGAAAATTAAAAATAAGATTACTAAAATAATTTAAATTGAATGTTAGTCTTGTTCGGAGCTCGCAGCAAAAAGCGTTTTGCTTCGAAATTTTACGAAGCAAAAGATCTCTTTTGGTGCTAGAGAGGTGAAAATAATTAATCCCTACCTGAACGTTTCCAGCCTCCTGATCAGCAGTACTTGATAGCAACGAGTCGTTCAACTGCACCGTGCTATCTGAATTCTCTTCTCTCTTGATCATTTCAGTGATATCTTCTACCAGCAGACCCGGACTCGAAGGCTCGTAGTTCAAGCCTGATTTCTTGCCAATTTCTGCCATAGCGATCTTGAACGGAGTCGGTGTTCTGTAATAGACATTTTTTATTATTTTAATTTACCTCAATGACTTTAAGGTTAATGGTGGGGATTGTTGGTCCAAAGGACAAATGGCATCAAAATTGACTTTCATAAGTGTACAAATCTCAGACCAATGATTCTATGATCTGAGGTACAAATTGTACCTAAATGAATAAATAAATTTTGACTTTGACTTTGACTTTGACCAAGCTTAATAACTTTTTAATAACTACCGGAACCAACAAACGTCCTGGTTAACAAAAATCATTTTCTATCGAATCGTGAATCTAAACCATTCTTCCAGTTTAATTATTTATTTTGATTACCATTCTGCATTCGCTAAAGTATTCATCATAATAATTTTATGCATAATGATGGACTTATTATGAATGTTTACCCGCTATGTAATGTCAGTAACAAAGTTGTTAACGAGGCTTTATTTGGCCTAGTTTAATTGGTATAAACGTGGGAATATAACATGTTAATATAATTATTAATAACTTACTTGGGCGTGTTATTTCTTAGTGTTGAATTGTATACAGGTGTGAGCTGAACGGGCGTTGGCGTGTGAAGTAATGGACTCGCTATGCTTTCCTGCAATAACATACAATATATTATAATAAACCGAAGTTTTTATTAAACTTTATATTAATAAATGGAATGCACTTGGATCGAAGGCTGACTTGGAGGAAGCACATACAGACCAAGAGAGATGAGATCAACCTAAACATAGGGGGCTATATTGGCTACTTGGTCGAAACTCAAAACTATCAGTGGATAACAAGCTCCTGATCTACAAGACAGTGCTTAAACCAATATGGACCTATGGCATCCAATTGTGGGGTTCAGCTTCTGACTCAAACGTAATGATGATACAGAGAGTTCAAAACTGTATTTTTTTCGTCCGCTACCGTCATAAAAGTAACACCGTTTCGATTAGCTCCCCGTTTTCTTTATTAATATTGCGAGTTAAGTTTGTTTTGTAAAGTTGAAACTAGTTTATTTCTGTTGTGTAGTAATCAATAAAAATAATTGTGAAAACAGCACTAAAAACATCCAACACATCACGGAGATACAGGCAAAAACATTTTTGGATTTTGCTCGTCACTGACCTACGACAACACCTAGCTGCTTCGTTGTGCTTGCTGCATGATCGTGCGCCGGCCGAACCGAGCGTCGTCGTACCCGTCCGACAGTATCCGACGTGCGCGACTGCTACCACGATACCGAGCGACAGTAAACGACACCGCTACTATGACACCAATCGACTGCTACTAAGATACTAAGCGACAGTAAACGACACCGCTACTGTGAAACGACTCGACTGCTACCACGATACTAAGCGACAGTGAACGACACCGCTACTGTGATTTGTACCGCTTCAATAAAGGTAACTAAATTATCGAACTCACTAAAACTGCTATTCTGTTTTGGCGCTTGCTTTGCTGAAAGTTGCTATTTGGCTATAATGGATGCAAACACTGTTTGTGCTGGATGCCTTAATATAATAGATAGCAGACTATATTTAAAGTGTAGTCTTTGTCTCGAGCCTTTTGATTTGATCTGTGCGGGAATCTCTGACTGTCGTTTTCTTAATACTATGACCTCGGCTCAGAAATCCTCTTGGAAATGCCAGGCCTGTAAGTGTAAAGAGCCAAAGGGAGACAATTCGAATACACCTATTCGACAAGTCGCTTATTTACCAGATGCACATACCATCCAGTGCCCTAAAGCGGGGTCTCCTCGCGACAGCGTGGATAATGTAACCATCCGTCGTCGCTTGCCAGAACGCTCTAATGATCAGTCGTACAATCTTTCGTACAATCTTTCGTATTCGGAAGATGTGGTCTATATGGATCATATCAAAGAAGTTCTTCGTGGGGAGTTGGAGCGTGACATGCATGAACATATTGCGGGACTAATAGCCAAAACTGTATCCGACCAAGTCTCCTCCCTGGTGACCGTCACTTTGGCGAAGCTCAACGAAAGGCTGACATTGCTGGAGCGCCGAATTGACATCCTTGAAGGCCGCAGTAGGACTAATAAGACAGAGCATGCAATCATTCCAGGCCCAACAAAAGTTCGTGAATCAACAAGGCCTACACCACCGACGAAACTACCCGATAAAATCGTCGACATCGTTTCTACTGCTGCTAATGAGACACCACTCGTTATGGAAACGAATGTCTTAACGCCATCTGACCCTGTAGCCGTTTCCCAAAAGAGCGTGGAAAGTGAACATCCAAACGAATGGGTGGAAGTTGTGAGGCGCCGCCGGCGTAGTATGCCGCAAAATTTGCTTAGAGGACAGGCTGCTCCTGGTAGAACCAGGTTGGAAGCATCGGAGCGTTTCCGTAGCTATCACCTTTTCTATGTCAAAATGGGTACTACGGTTGAGCAGGTAAGTGATCACATTAAATCTGTAATTGATAGCGATAGCTGCCGGGTGGAAGCATTGAAGGCTCGCGGCCCTTACGCTTCTTTTAAACTTACACTGCCATCTAAGATGTCGGAGCAGTTGCTGGCTCCAGAGCACTGGCCCGTAGATGTTTGCTTGAAACCATGGCACCAGCCCTTTCGTTCTAGAGAGGGACTCGAGACATCCTGCCGGCGATTTTTTGTTAGGTATGCTAGATATGTACTCGTTGGAGGCTAGGCGACACAGGGATCTGATCCTGACGGCGGTCAAGATCTTACATGGCAAATTCCAGTGTCCAGAGCTTCTTGAGCAACTATCGCGGCTGTACGTGCCTGACAACTATGTTAGGCAACGAGACTGTCGCCAACGCCGTTTGTTTGCGCTGCCCGCGAGCCGCACGGTGGCGCATGACCATGCCCCTGCTTCCCAAATGCTCCGAGGTCTCAATGCACTCTTGCGTCAGCGGCCTGACTGCGACATTTTTGCTGATAGCTGGGGAGTAATCCGCAATAATTGTTCTATTGTTTGTCAAATTTAGTGTCCTTTATAATTAGTAATGTTTATTCTTATATTAAGTATATTTTTTCTGCAATTTAATGATAATGTAAATTAATGTTCTAATTGTGTTGGTTATGTAACTGGGTTAAGCCCGTGTAACTAATATTAATAAATAAATAAATAAATAAATAAATTAAAGCACTCCGCAAATTCACCCTGATTTATAAAAATTGATGATAACCAAAGTACCTAAATATAAACACAGTCAAGGATGAAATTAGACGCCACAGCTCCAAATTTAAATCAAGGCTAAAAAAACCATCCTAACCATCTAGCAGTGCAACTCACAATCCCTAAGAGCATGGGACGATTAAAGAGGCGCAAAATTATGGAACTTGATAGTCAATTGTAGCTGACTGTAGTAACTTTAAGAGTGGAGTCCTAATGAAGACTTCAACTCTACACGCCAAATTTTCGCCACAAATCTGCTCATAGTCCATGACTGATTGCATGATAAACGGACAAAAAAAAATTAATAAATGCTTTGGAAAACTTAACCAAATGTATTTAATTCAAATAATATTATAAATGCTAGTCATAACCATTATGATGCCGGCAGGGTAGAATAGCATCACCCCATATTCTCCAATGGGTGTCGTAGAAGGCGACTAATGGATCAGCAAAGGGGTATTGATCACCTTATACTCCGTCCACCAATCCGCGTTGGGCAAGCGTGGTGGATAACTGCCTAAACCGCCTTTGATGACAAGGAGAGACCATGTGTCCCAGCAGTGGCTCGAATTATAAAGGCTGTTATGATGAAATGGTAGTGTTAATCCGAATCGTTTCTTTTTACTTAGAAAAAGAGGCGAAGCGCTACGGTCTGTAGTCATAGTAAATAAAAATCGGGAGTGGTCTCCCCTTGACTTTCTCGTATACCGGAAACGACTCAAAGGTTGATAGAAATCTTATATTTTGATGTCATATATGCATGTTAAATTTTGGTCACCCATCCAAATACCGACCGCGCACTTGGTTGCTTAACTTTCGTGATCGACGGCTCAAAATTTGATAGAAACCTAACATTTTGATGTCATACACGTATTTTAAATTTGGTTGCAATAAGTTAAAGCATGCTCGAGTTATCGTGCTAACGCACAGACACAGACATAATTCCAAAAAAAAATATTTTTGGACTCAGGGCGGTCCAAAACGTGTAAATCCGTCAAAATCTCGAGGTCAAATTTTTTGACGATTACAAGACTTCCTCTATACTACGTTACGAGAAAATAATAAAGAGGAGTTCCGAGAGCTGATAAGTGTGCTACAACCTTCAAATGGGGTTGACACTAGCCATCTAGAACCTTACCTATTCTCGATAGTTTAAAACTTCTAAATCAAATCAATTTCGAAAATACTAAAACGGACACGATATTTATATGCTTGTGAAATTTTATGTCTAACATACCACTAAGTGTCACATAGTTATTACTTTTGAATATAATATAAAATTTAAATTTTAAATATTAAATTCAATATTCAGATTTCAGAGTTGCTTCCCTAGTAAAAGTTGTTTGTATTGACGACATCTTCAAATGGTTTCAAGGTGTATTACAAATAAACCTGTATAAAATCTCACCTTATTATGCCTTAGAGGCGTAGAGTCAAACTGCGAGAAAGAGATTCCCGCGGGAGAGTTGAGGAACTGCGAAGGGCTGAAAGGCAGAGCCTTGATGGGGGTGACTCCGTTGCCTAAATCCCTTGATTCCAGGTTGCGGGTTAGAGTTTCTGGCCAGGCCTGGAAATTGATAATATATTTTTCACCTAACTTATTTTAGCAATCTTACAATTATTGGAAATTAAAAGTAAGATTGCTAAAATAAGTTAGATAAAACGTTACAGTCTTGTTAAGAGCTCGCAGCAAAACACCTTTTTCCTTCGAAATTTTACGAAGCGAAAGGCCTTTTGGTGATGGAGAGGTGAAAATAACTATTATTTGGGAAACATGAAGAGTCTCTAGCGGAAAGCGCAAATCATTTTCCCCAACAAATTGAGCCCTTAACGCAACTAATCTAGTTACGTTGTCTACGGGTCTTTGGGGAAGAAGACTGTTATGTTGTGTGTGACCCAAAATGTTGGTAGAAATAAATTGAAAATGTCGATACAATACTTTCACTCACATTGGGGTTGGGCGTCGAAATATACTGTTTCTTCAGTTTTCTCCTCAGAATTGGCGGAGGACTATTCGTTTCTAGTAATTTCTTCTTCGGCGAATTGTACACGGAAGGTACAACTATCTCTTTCACTCCTTCTTCTTGTACTGCGTAGGTTACTGTAATTGGTTTAATTTTATTATTGTAAAATGTTGTTCCTATTTTAGGCAGGTCTGAGACAGTGGTTATTGGTATTCAATCGAATTATAAAAGCATATGTTTTTTAAGCCGTGTAATGCTGGCAGAGTAGAATAGCATCACCCCATATCCTCCAATGGGTGTCGTAGAAGGCGACTAATGGACCAGCAAAAGGGTATTGATCACCTTATACTCCGTTCACCAATCCGCATTGGGTAAACGTGGTGGACCATTGCTTAAACCTCTTTCGATGACAAGGAAAGGCCTTGTGTCCCAGCAGTGGGTCGAATTATACAGGCTGTTATGATGATATGATGATGTTTTTAAATGATCATTTTTAAATTGCAAAACCTTGCAAAAAAAAATAACCTAGAACGTATCCCCCTAGCGTACCAATCAATGCTAATCATTTCCCCATCTATCATACTAATATTATGATGAGGAAAGATTTGAATGTTTGTATTTCAAAAATTCTTTCACCATTAGGATGCTATAAACTATATTTGATTTGAAAAAACACCACGCGGAAGAAGTCGCGGGCGGAGCGCTAGTTATGTATAAACTAACATAGATATTACGTCAATTTGTTACTAACCTAAATGGAGCAATGTTATCTGATAACTACTATGGTCCATAGTTTCCCAAACTGTGCGTCATCAGACCATCCACATAAATGTAAATAATGTGTCTCATTAGTAGTCAGCCAACAAAGTAAAATAAATAACTCTTTTCATATTTACTGTTACTTTTTTACCTGACTACGGCGAAGACAAAAGGAAGGGTAATGATTTTAGCAGTCTATGTTTGTATGTGTATATGTTTGTATCTATAAAACAAAACGAAAAACAGAAAAAAAACTGTCACGATTGAGTGCTGAAGCGGAACGAGACCTCAGTTGGCAGAGTGTGCCCAGATAGCAAAATGTCTCGGGTTGACTTTCTCTCAAAATGACTTTATTTTTTCAACATTTCTAAGGACTTACCAGCATCTTGGTTGTTATTCTCGCTGCCCCCGGCTTGAGACAGGTAATTTCTAAGAGTTGAATTTGTTGGTAGTGACTCTATGTTAATGAACCTGTAACAAATTAATTTAAATTTTACAAATCAAAATCAATTAACTCTTTATTTATGCTAAGTACCTTCAAATCGTCAAAAACTCTAACACCGCTTCATGCGGAAGAATAATTATCTTATTTTAATTATATTGTTATTCTCTATTGACCTATAATGATGTTTTGAAATCATCATGAAATTGTAAGCTGTGGAGTATATTCGCCGTTTCTTTTCTCACCATTATTTGTTCCCTAAGCGGTAGTAGGGTTTTGACGATTTAAAATAAAAATACTTAGTAAAGTCCATTTTAAATAAAGAACTACTTATTTCATTTTCATTTCATCTCGCTAATGAAAAAATCACTCATTCATTCGTTTTCATTGATTCATTCATTTTCAATCACTTACCTAATATAAAGGCCTTGTAAAGATTAAAATCTTTTTTTTTAAGAATCGAGTACCGCAAAATTTTGACTGCGTTGCTATTGGTCCACGTAATCAACATAAAGTCCGTTTCACACAAACGCCATAAAAGACCGGCTTGTATGATAAATTCATCAGAAGGAAGTGACGACGATACTTTTTAAGATAACAAGAATTATATAATAATTATTTGATTTATAAGTTGTAGTGCATAAAATATTAATACTATATCCAAAATTGTTTTGAACAAAGGCGTTGGCCCCGCCTCTAACATGTCCCATCTCACTCTGTCAATATCGGAAATATGCAAGAGACATACTCAGTACTAGTTTGTTAAAAAAACAGACTATAGTAACAACTCACTTGAAAGGTGAGTCAACGAACTCAACATCTGCAGCGACCAATTCCACTCTGTCCGGAGACTTTGGTTTTAATGTTTGTTGCTGTTGTATGTTGGAGAGTTGGTCCTTGAGTAACTGCCTGAAGTGGAGAACTTGTTTCGACGGAGCCTGGCTGGTGGTCGACGAGTTACTTTGAGTTGACTCGTTGAATGTGTCCGTCCATGACTGCAAACAGAAAATATATTATATTTTAACTTTTTATCTTTTATTTTAACGAGGATTTAGTACACTCTATGTGACTATGTAAGTATATGCCTCATGGAGTAACTCGATTTATTTTACAAATAAAAACATTTTCACTAAGAGATTTCTCATTGTTAGGCATGGAACATTTCATGAATAGCATGTGAAAAATCATATGAAATTATTTTCATTCGGCTGCTACTCTTTTCACATCGACTGCTATAAATCACACTCTGGGAAGGAGCAGATCATTCGCATTTCATTTCATTGTTAAAGTTCGTTGTTTTAAAAATGTACGTAGATCGATAATTAAACGACTAATAAGTTATTTTTCATTTCATATCATACGTCATAATTCACTACTAAAAGAAAACACTCGCGAATGTGACATTAGACCACAGCGAAATCAAATCATTGCATGTGAAGTTTAACATGTGAAATCATATGAAAAATATCATAATTTCATTAAAAGAAAATGAACTAAAAGTATCGTTTCAGTCTTAATATTAGGTTTATACCACCATTTATTATATTAATAGATGAAATTTGTCCCTGATTCTTGCCACATCTTCCAACAATGTTGTTTACCATTAGAGATCATTTCTGAAGCATATCGCTTACGTTGTAGTCCTATCAATTGCTCATAGTAAGATTGGCTTGATAAAACAAAATTATAGATAAATACAATGTGTAAGGCTCTCGACCAGAGGTTCCCAACCTTTTATGTACTACCGCCCCCTTTACAAGAAAAAAATACTTTTTGAAAGTTCCGGTATTTTTGTCGAAAGATGCTTGATTGCGTAAACCACGTCTTTGCTTACCAACTTGCATAGACTTGTTAGCGAGTTTATACTAAATGCTTATTTAAATGGTTATTTACGCCATAATGGCCAATAATGGTTATTTACGCCATAATAATAAGACTGACTGACTGGACAAAATGTTTTTTGAAAATGAAAATAGAGGTAAATTCCAAGGAGTAGGTCGATGGCGCCGCAGTCGTGTGTACTTAGTAACAATGACGAAAGTTAAGCAACCAAGTGCGTGGTCGGTACTCGGATGGGTGGCCGAAAAATGTTTCAAATTAATTTTCCTCCGTGCTTCGGAAGGCACGTTAAGCTGGTGGTCCCGGGTGCTGTCGAAAGATGGCAGTCTTTCCCAAGGAGGGTTGATGTCAGGCAAACGGCCGTAAAAATCTAATGCCAAATCCTGTAGCAGTATTGTCGATATGAAGACGTACTACACCGACCCCAAAGTAAATTGGGAGCAGGGTAGGAGAAAGAAGAAGAGGTATTCTCCAAGTATTATATTATGACTAATAAATTTATAATAAGATAAATACGCTGCAATCATTGACTGTCATTACGCCCCCTTTTTTCTTTGAAATTAAATGAAAAAGTTCTTTATTAATTCCTAAGGACATCCCTAAGTAGGTACTTTTAAATCGTCAGAAGACCATTTGGGGACGAAATAATTATTTTACTTAATACTAGATAAAAAAAATCTCAAAAGTGGGTGGTGGTCAAAACAATTTGAGAAACTATGATCTAACGCTACCTATGGGAACAGGCCGGTATTTATGTGTGTAAGATAACCAACTAATGATAAAAGGAACACAAATAAAAGCCCACTTACATCATTATACGCCACTCGTACTCTTTCGGTTTCTTTCTTAACCCGACGCTTTCGTAATGCTTCAAAGCAGTCTGTTACCTCCGGTTCGTATTTCCTACGCATCGTAGAGTTCCAGTGATTCTTTATTGCGTTATCCGTTCTGAAAAAAAGAAAAGAACAATATGGGTACTAATATTTACTAATTATTTAGCCCAAAATTAAGTATTATTAAGAATAGAAAAAATATACTGAAAAAATCGACCGGCGGGAAGATTATTTTTCAGTGTATTTTTTCTCGTTTTAAAAATATTTACGCGTTAGTAAACGCACAAATTATTCCATATTATCAAGATCTTAGTTGTACTATACAATATTGTAGTAGGTATACAAATAATAGTAGTTTATGCAACTGTCATATAATGAAGGGTATTAAAACACGAGTGTGAGTTTATAACGAGTAATAATAGTAACGAGTGTTTTAATACCCGTGTTATATGCAGTTGCATACACTACTTTATCTACACTCATACATAAATTCAAATAAAACAACAGAAAAGACAAATGTATGGGTTAGATCCCTTTGCCTTCCCGAGTATTTAAGAAAAATAACTGTATCATAATGAGTCGAACCCAATGACATAGGAATTGGTCGAACCCAAGTCGAACCGGTGTTATAATTATGTAACAGGTTGTTTTTTTTTTAATTTTAATTTTGATTATCTGTATTAAAAAGTATGTCATTTTATGTTCACCTTTGATATCGTAATTCGAATATTATGACATGAGTGTAGATAAAAGTAGTTAAAGTAATGAAAGTGGTGTTTCCTGAAAAGTGCGTAATATTTTAAGTTCTGAGTGTCTCTAAAGACGTGGACTATGAAATTGGTTGATACTTTTTTTATACTAATAATGAATAATGAATTCTACAAGGAACATTAACTCGTTAAGCCCCGTTCGCGCTCAGGAGCGCGAGAACACAATTAAAATCAATTGTGTCTGGATATTAATAATCGTCCAGGGATTAAGGCGTTCTGTGGTGAAAAATACAGTGTGTGGAAATTAAGACTGAGAAATTTATTAAACGAACTAGCTGTCTTTTTTATTCCATTGGATTAATTATGCTATCCCTTTTAAATTTTTGCCAATGTAGTGAAATATAAGTAAAATAATAGAATTGTCACATGTGTGCATTTCGGATCATATCTTTTTTTCAGTTTTGTGAGCGTATAACGTAGGTATCTATCTAATAATATAATATCATTGTTTGGGCCTGTTTCACAATTTCCGATTAAGAGATATTAGTCAGTTAAATTGATAGTTTTGCATGGATTATTTGTCAAGTAAATGCAGGAGCTTATACGTGTGAAACCATAGATTTATTATTAATGACGTTTATAGATTGGCAATGAATCGATTAGGGTGAGACCAAAAAAATACACCGATGTTTGCGTAATGCGCATGTGTGCATGAAAAATAGTACTGCAGTCTGACAGTTGGTGTCTTTTCTACGTGACTGACAGGCCTCCTTAGGCCCCCTGCGTGTGCGTGAAATGGTCTCGTCTATCTATCTCGCTCTAATATATGCGTTAGTATGCTCTTTCTCTTTTACATTGCCGATCTACAGTTTCCTATATCTATGTGTGAAACAGACGCATCTATGTTAACTTTAACTTACCGGCCAGGTAGTAACTTTGCGATTTTGGCCCATTGGTTTCCGAGCTGCTTGTGAGCTTGGTATATGACACGGTCTTCGTGCTCCGTCCATGCGGTCTTCTTTATTGAGGGGTTTAGGTGGTTGTGCCAGCGTTCTCTGAAAAATTAAATTGGATTTTAAAACGTGGCTTTCAAATTTAACGCGAAGAAATCTTACACAATCATGACAGGGTTTTGAATTAGTTTCAAAACATTTCGTCATATGCATATCCTTTCCATTTTACATGACTACGCGAAGCAAGAGGAAGGATTATGGTTTTAGCTTTGTATGTACATGTATGTTGATATATTTCTTTTATTTTGCTGGTTTTGATCCAGCTTAGGACATAGGATCGTTTTTTTTTATTTTAAAATCGGGAGTGGTCTCCCCTTAACTTTCTCGTATATACTTATATATTTTGATGTCATACATGCATGTTAAATTTGGTTGCAATAAGTTAAAGCATACTTGAGTTATCGTGCTAACGAACAGACACACACAGACATAATTGTATTTTGGACTCAGGGAGGTCCAAAACGTGTAAATCCGTCAAAATCTCGAGGTCGAATTTTTTGACGATTACAAAACTTTCCCTATAAGTACTGTTTTTATTTTCTCATATAAACTGTTCGTACTGCCAAACATTCTATATTTGACATTCGATCAATTTCGTTCATCTGTCATTATGAACTTGTGGCGGGTAGCTTACCCTATATCATCCCTACATACCCTTATTATACATATACAGGGTGTAAAAGACATGAGCAGTCAAACGAAAACCATGTATTCTGCTCACCGTCATAACATTTTTCTTCCTTTAAACTATACCTGGGAAATTGATAGTTACGATTTTATTGAAGGTCAAAGTCATAATTTTTTTTTTCATTTTTTTATGAAAACGTTATTTATACGTTATTTCTTAATTATTGTCCAAAGAAACATTATCATTTTTTTTAGTATTTCATAACAAAAACTGGCTTCAAAACGTTAGCGTTCAATGTAGCTCACTCGATGCGCACGGACACTAACGAACGGGGCCGCCGTCAAGCAAAATTATCGCGGTATTGCGAGTTGCGTGCGAGTTGAGCCCTTTACATTGCGCGGTACAATTTGCAATTTTTTGTAACACCAAAAAATAAAAATCATTTCCCAGCAATATTTTTTTTGAAATATGTCTTATTTTGATGTATAGAATACGTGGTTTTCGTTTGACTGTTCATGTCTTTTACACCCAGTATATACTATCATAATCCTTCCTTTTGGTTTCGCGTAGTCGGATAATAATATTAGTACTAGCTTACCTGCACTGTTTCCCTATTCTGCCCTTGAGATGTCGGGCTATAAGCGTCCATTTTTTTGGTCCGTATTTGGCTACCAACTCCACTACCTTCTCATCTTCCTGTAAACAAAACAATAACATCATTAATAAGTTAGGTTAATAGGTATATTGTTTCTACTAAGAATAAATCCGATGGCTTGAGAGTTTTTAATGATGAAATACACTTTATTCGAAAATCTATTGAAATTCTAAAATAAAAGTAAGTTAATTGATTTCGTTTAATTTATTGGAAAATTATTTTTAAATATCCGTTTTTAGTTTTGAATGGTTTTTTTTATTTATAAATAAATATTTTTTGCTTTTTAGTGTTGTAAGTATAGAAATTTTCAGGAAAATATCTAGAGAACTTTTAGGCAAACAAGTAATAAAATGGTTATAATATAAGGCATGTAATTAATCGAACTTCTAATAATTACCAATATTGTCCTCTAAAAATCGGACCTGCCTTCTAAATTAATTAGTCAGCCACAATTCATGCGCTTCTAAAATATTGCTCTATTAGCCGCAAATATCATAGATTTAACCTTTTATAAAAATGACTTAGGTCGATATTAATTTTAACCATCTGAA
Organism: Elophila nymphaeata; assembly: GCA_955850985.1. NCBI lineage: Eukaryota > Metazoa > Arthropoda > Insecta > Lepidoptera > Crambidae > Elophila > Elophila nymphaeata. Next base: position 6,496,728 of record OY039090.1, read on the forward strand.
TTTATGACATGATATTCAAGCAATAGTATCAAAAAAATCTGCAAATTGACACCACAAAATTTAGTGTGATTAAAAATAAAGTGAAACCTCAAAATTTATAACTCATACAATTTGGTTTGATCATTAGAATATAGCTACATATCCTTGCCATCTTTGGTGTAAGAATCGGGTAGGGGTATGAGTAGGGTAGGGTAACGTAGGAGTAGGGTAAAGATTTATATTTATACATAATGAACCCATCAATCAGCCACATAGGTGCATAAAAACTAGACTCTCCCTAAAACTGTACACTCTTTTAATTTATGGAGCAATATTTCGTTTCAAGTATTCGTTTAAAGTGGCCACCTGTATTCTTTTATAAAATTATTTTCACTAATTCAAGGGGATCTTTATAAAATTTCCTTGTTTGCATCGTTCATATTCCATGCGAAATAAATCCTTACCGACATTATTTTCACAAAAAAACACTCGAAAACAAAGAATTTTGTTACATCGAAACACCTTTTCACGTCTCAATTAGCTAGTCACTTAACTAGAATCGTAAAGGTATTTCTCGAAGAAATCTGTGTAATTTGTAACTCGTGGTACCTACCGATTTCTTAAAGAAACTACTTCAAAACGTTACTCGCTATCAAATAGATTTCGATAGGTTTTTATTTGTTGACTCATACTAGCGATTTTAGTTCTGCAAGTTACCGCTAGAGGCGCTGTAAATTATTTCATAGAATGTTTTTACGTCGACGCTAGCGGTCACTGTTCACTGTTAACTCATGGTAAGGTTACTGTACCCGTAGTATAAGTAGTTGCGTTAAGGGCTCGATTTGTATAGGATACGTGAATACCGCCTCTAGCGGAGAGAAGCGTAATTCGTCTTTCCCATACAAATTGAGCTCTTAACGCAACTACAATAGTTACATATTTTATACTAAAAAACTTACACTACGGGTACCGTTCATTCTTTGCGCGTTTTTATACTCCCGGCATAGTGCATTGATCAAATGACACCGACCGACGATTTGTCGATCATAACATAACAAACAATTTTTTTACTAATTTCAAAAAACCTAATTCATTCAAATCTAACTGCAAGCATGAAACGACTATTCTATCATGCTCGTGTCTTTGCAAGTAGTAACGATTATAAATTCTGCTGGACAACAAATGGCAAAATATTTATACGTGAAAGGGATGGTTCTCCGTTGCACTTAATAAAGGATGAATCTGACTTGAAGAAATTAGTTAAAACAAAATGACTAGATTCTATGTGCGTCTTTAGTTTGATACTTCACATTTATTTAAGTTTTATATTTTTTTGTTTTAATTTTTGTCAGTATTATTTTGTTTTTCTTAATGATGTTAGATATTGTTCGCCTTTTGTAACAGATACACACATTCACACAACTTTGTACTTACCTCTTTATAATCAAACACAAATAATAACTCAACCTGTCACTCCTGTAGCCACTTATAGTTTTACATTCTGTGAAATACTTACCTCCTTGCTTATTATCTTTTCGAACCCCAGTCACCAGTGCTATAGAGACTTTCTAACGGAGAGTAATAATCATAATTGCTCATGTATACTAGTAACTTTTACGGGCTATTCATGGATAATCACCTAAAATTAACCTCGGAAATAGATAACGTATCTGTTAGTGATTCTTATATCTGCTCCCCAGAAAACGCTTCTGCATATGTTATGAACCCCTTACAGCACCTTAAGGTTCTCCATGTGAACATAAGGAGTATAGGCAACACAGTTAATTTCGAAAATCTTGTTATTCTCTTAAAAAGGATTGATCTTGATCTGGACTTCGTAATATTATCAGAGTGTTGGTTACAGAAGTGTTCTTATCTTCCGATGTTAACTGGTTTTCAAAATCATGCCACAAAGTACTCTAACCGAAACGACGGAGTCGTTGTATATGTAAGAGAAAGTATCGTAGCCAAAGTAACAGAACCTGATTTGGCCGATGCAAACTGTTTGATGATAGAACTCACAAATAATGTAGCGATCCTCGCCATATACCGTTCTCCGTCCTACACTAACATTGAAAATTTTTTAGATACTTTGGATTCTCTGTTGCTCTCATTGCGGTCTTTTAAAACAATTGCTATTATTGGTGACATAAATATAAACATAATTCCCGATAACACCGATCAAAATTCTCATTCGTATCTGAACTTGCTGGCATCACATTCTATGTTGCCAGCTCACCTGCTTCCAACTCGCATTAAAAATTGTATTGATCACGTGATACTTAAAAGCGATAAGCCTGCAACTACTTTGATATTAGATTCATTAATCACGGATCACTCTCCACTTTTATTGTTTTATCCACTTAGAAGAGATGTCTGTGACTCCACTGGTAATCGCACTTCAAAAAAGATTGATCATCAGGCATGTATTTTTGAAATCGAAAAAATGGATTTTTCTGATATTTTAAATAGTGTTGATGCGGAAAATGCGGCAAGTTCTTTGGTTGAAAAAATAATGTCTATAACCTTAGCCAATACGCGAAATGTTTGTGTCCCAAGTAGGAAACGCATCTATAAACCTTGGATTACGCCGGGATTACTGCGTTGCATACGAAACAGGGACAAACTTTACCGCAAAGCAAAAAAAAATCTAGACAACAAAATTTTACATATTTCTTATATACGTTACAGAAATTTTTGTAATAACCTATTGAAGAAAATCAAAAAGGAATATGAATACTCAGAATTTCAAAAGTATAAGAAAAATCCAAAAGAACTCTGGAATCTAATTAAAAAAGTTACCAATTTGAAACAGAAGGCTTCACCTTCTGAAGAACTTCTAAGCGCGTATTCTGATCCGCAAACCGCTGTTGATACAATGAATAAGTTTTTCGTTGATGTCGGAAACAAATTAGCTTCTGATATTGTAAATTGCCCTTCATTTACGGTACTTCATAGTACAGTTAATGATGTATCAGTCCCGCATTCCATGGTTTTATTGGATACTGACGAGAACGAAATAAACGAAATAATACTAGGACTTAAACAAAATTGTGCCAGTGGCTGGGATGGTATTCCAACCACCCTAATTAAAGAAACGAGACATGTATTATGTCCAATTCTAAAGCATGTGTTTAACCTCTGTTTGGCATCTGGCACCTTCCCGATCGTATTTAAGAAAGCCCTGGTTCATCCAATCTACAAGAGTGGAGACAGATGCAGTATCAATAATTATAGACCAATCTCTGTTTTACCCACCTTATCTAAAATATTTGAAAAAATTCTTAATAAAAGATTAAAAAAATACTTGGAGACTAAAAATTTGCTTGCGCCGAACCAATTCGGTTATAGGTCAGGAAAGTCAACAGAGGATGCGGTTCTGGGTTTGACTAGTGCCATAATAAAAAATACGAATGATAAATTAAATTCATTGTGTATTTTTCTTGACCTCTCAAAGGCATTTGATACTGTGTCTGTCTCTATTCTGCTATGTAAACTACATCAAATTGGTATAAGAGGTATTGTACTCAAAATGTTTAGGAGCTATCTTAGCGATCGAAAACAGTGTGTTTCAATTGGCGGTGTCATAAGTCAAAGTGAATCTATTACGTATGGAGTGCCACAGGGCAGTGTTCTTGGACCGACACTATTTCAAATTTATCTAAATGACCTATGCCTACTGAAACTACCAAATAGCAAAATTATCGCTTATGCTGACGATACCGCGATTATTACTCACGGACAAAATTGGGAAGTGGCACGGTCTCAAGCAGAATCGGCGTTGCGTATAGTCATGCTCTGGCTGACTAAAAACTTGCTTACAATAAACTTAAATAAAACTAAATTTATCACTTTTTCTCCTAAGCTATCGTCCCAGCCAAATTTTGAAATATTTGCCCATAAATGTGGTGTCGATGTCCGCGGGGCATGCTCCTGTGTAGCCATATCACGAACACATAACATAAAATATCTGGGTATAATGGTCGACAGTCTTATGTCTTGGAATGAACATATTAACGGTATTACAGCGCGTATTAGGAAACTCATATTCGTTTTTAGCAAATTAAGGGTTAGTGCTGATCTGGCTACCATAAGGACAGTCTACTTTGCACTGGTACAGTCCATTATAAACTATTGCATTACGGCTTGGGGTGCCGCTGGCAAAATCAAAATGCTGCAACTTGAAAGAGCTCAAAGAGCTGTATTAAAGGTAATGGCTTTTAAGCCTATTAGATATCCAACTAAAGTGATATTTGATTTCTGGGAAATTCTTTCTGTTCGGAAACTGTATGTCTTGAATGCTGTGTTACGCAAACACAGCACTCTTAAGTATGATCCTAATTTCTTAAAGGACAAGAGAAGAAAAGATAAAGTGTGTCCTACATTGAAATCTAGAATTCAGTTAGTAAAGCATCACTACGAATATTTGTCACCCTTACTTTACAATAAAGTAAATAAAATATTGAATATTTACCCTCTACCCATATATAAGTGTAGGTCCATCTTGAGTGACTGGCTACTGGGACTTGATTATGATGAGGTTGAAATGATATTGAAATGAAGCAAACACACATACCTACATACACATACATCCATATATTAGGCACTTTTTAATACTTTTTAAATAGTTGTTTTTTTTTATTTTCTCATTTATGTATAAGATTAATGTATTTATCTGAAACGCCTGTCAATATGGAGGTGGGCGCTAACAGCTGCGACACAGTCCCTGACTACAGCAGTTGTTAACGTTTGACTGTACCGTAATTTAATAATGTAAATGGTTTCAAAATAAAGATTTATTATTATTTATTATTATTATTTGCTGGACACAAATGTCATAATATTGCAGATTTCAGGTTATGCTGGCACTTCACATGACCGCATTTATCAAACATTTGTGTTGCATCTCTTTCAAGTCTTTCATTCTGTATATATTATGATAGAGATGCAGCACAAGTTTTTGCCAAATACAGTCATGTGAAGTGAAAGCATAATGCTATCGACCTGCTATGCTAAATTGCTAACCCAAGTTGAACTCGAGTAATAGAATTTTCAACTCGAGTCGTATTTTTTCCGAGTTTGCACATCTCTAAAAACTAAAATATTTATTAATATATTTGATTGGTGTCACAAAAAAGGCAACACCAATTCCAAAAATCTTCTCTTAGGATCTCTGTACATCCTAATCATCAATCATGATCATACTATATTCAAACAATACATCGGCCCCACATGCCCCTTAAAAGAAAACGATAGCGCGATTCAGAAGGGTTCAGCGCCATCTATTAGTCACGGTATCTTTTATATGTTCACATAATTGACTGACAACTTAGACAAAGAATCCTGACTGACAATCACTTATTTGACTTATTTGAATGACAAGTTTGTCATTAATTCTTTATTTTGATTTTTTTGTGAAGGTCGCCTTCTGATATTTTTTTCTGATGAATTTTTTGATGAATTTACATGTTTGTGATTTACTGCAAAATTTATAACGAAAAAAAATACGTTTATTTTTAATTAACGTATTTATTCTACTTGTTTCATTATTTATTTTTATTTTCATAGCTACGTACCGATATCGATAAAAACATTTGCATACCTGTGTATCCCCATCTCTAGTCTGACGCGTAATTGCAATTATTTCAGAACATAATAGATGACATTTCTCCTCTATTGGTTATGTGCTTAGATTTACCAATGACATAGAAATACTATGGACTCGGCCTATTGTTCATAGCTTTAGTTATTTATTTATAACAATAGCTATAGACAATAAACTACTAAGTAAATAAATAAATTAAAAAAGACTAAGTGTAGTGGAATAGGGTGTGTTTCAAGGAAAGACGAAAATCAGTAAAGATTGACGTTGTACCGGTAAGTCTTAAAATTTTCAAGTAAATACTAAATATTTTTAACATTTAGGGGTACTCTGAATTATTTACATAAATATTTATCCATGTGAATTTCAATTCAAGTTAATTAGGATATTTAAATTGTTGAATTTGACAATTTATGTTTAATAATAGTTTCATGCAGCTAAAGATCATAATTATAAATGACAAAAAAAAACCAATTTGCCTATCCCTATACCCAATCCAAAATATCTAAGTGACTAGCTGGTAGAGTTGGTATCTAACTTACCACCGCCTTTCTTATTTCTGCCGTGAAACAGGTCGCTGTGTTTCGGATTGAAGGGCAAGGTAGCCAGTATAATTACTGGGCTTGGAAGGCATATCATCTTAGTCCCCAGGATGGCAACGCACTTGCAGTGTTAAGTGATTTACCCTTAACATTGCAAGTGTCTATAGGCGATAGACGGTAACCACTTAATACCAGGTAGACCGCAAGCTTGTTTGTCATCTCGTAGTATAAAAAAAATCTAAGATTTCAATTTTCATCAGGTTTAGGTTACCAAGAAGTGATAGGAAGAAAATCTAGATAAGATTTTCTTCCTATCACTTCTATAGAAAGAATAGGAGTAGAAAATTTAAGACCCGACTTAAAGCACATTTTCATAAGCTCTCTATATTTTAATGAAACGGTATTCAACAGGACTCTTGATATCGGTGGACTGCGAGATGGTGCTATACCGTCATCTATTTTACTGGTGAGATATTTGAAATCAGAACATATTTTAATGTTCTCTTAGATTTGCGCGAGCACTACACACACGAAATAGATAGTGAGATATCAATATGTATTTCTAATTGACAATATTGTAAGGGAAGACGTCTTAAATAATTTTTTGTTAAAAGTTTAATCAATAGTCTTTTTTTATCGTACATAGGTACTATTATAATTAATTATTAAGTCTTGACAATGTGAATAATGACTCTTTCCAAATCAAGCCGACCTAGGCCGCCTGCTTGTATGTGAAATGGTCTCGTTTATCTATCTCGCTCTAATATTCATATTAGTATGCTCTTTCTCTTTCACATTGCCCATCTACAGTTTCCTATATCTATGCATTCATTTCATATTAATAAGCTAACTTTATGAAACAATAAAATAATTTCATCGATATATTTTTATCGATATATCAGGACTACCGAACCGCACTAAAACAGCTGTTAGTCCGCCATTTTGTGCGCTCTAACAGCACGTTTTTTTTGTTGGTATGGCACGTCCATAGTATTTCTATTTCATTGATATTTACATAATCCCAATGACGTAGGAATTCCTACGTGGACTAAAGTGGGCATTCGAAGACAGGCAAAGGAATGACTATGTTAAATGCGGGTAGTGTAGTTAACAATTTCAGTGGAGTCGGTTTTCTAATTGCAAAACACCTAACAACCGCAATTTTGGGATATGACTTCCTAAGTGATAGAATAGCCCGTTTGAAGTTGGGAGCGTGGCCTCACCCGATAAATTTGATGCAAGTGTATGCACCCACATCTGCGTCTGACGAGGCAGAGATCACTGTCTTCTATAATGCACTGAGTCGAGTCTATCAAGGCCCAAGGCATACCCTCTAAAGAAGTTACAGTTCTGCTGGGTGATCTTAATGCGAAGATAGGAGCCACTTTATCGGATGAGCACTTGAGAGAAGTTGTAGGCAGATTTGGTTTGGGTGCACGGAATGAGCGAGGGCAAATGTTGCTAGAATTCTGCGTGGAGAATAACTTAACCGTAATGAATACGTGGTTCAAACAACACCCGACGCAGACTTTATACCTGGACGTCACCAAATGGGAAACATAGGAACCAAATCGACTACATTATGATTGGCACAAGATGGAGGTCGTCAATCACTTGCACTAAAACGCGACCGGGAGCGGATTGTGGTAGCGACCACCAGCTGCCGTCAAAATCCGCCTGAAGGCTGCTCGTATAAAATCGTCCAAGAAACCCATCAACTTACCAGTGCAGGCCGAAGATGAATTTAGGAGGATGGCGCGACTACGCCTTAAGAAGTTGAAGGTGGACCCTTTTGGTTTGGCAAACACTTCATAGGAGACCCTAAAATCTGTTACTCTGGAAACAGTCGAGTCCTACAGTCCTACAGTTAGACAGTCGAGTCCCAAGGCTGACTGGATGAAAGGGGACACATGGTCGTCGTATCGGGAACTGAATGGCATGGTTCAAAGGTTATGCAGGAGGTGGCGGACCCGTTAAGGGGAGATAGAAGAGGACAATACTAGTCGATTTCACTATGGGATCTACTACTATCTATTACAATCTAGTACTATCCGAAAGCAAACCGTTTCTGATATAATAATTTTAGAATTTTTATTTTAAAAAATCCGAACGCAATATATTGCCTCTAGTTGGTATGAGCGAACGCGATATAGCAAGAGTGTTTTTCGGTTTGTGTTTGAGTGTTTTTTTTTATAAAATTCTACATAGACGGCCATACATTTCTTCACAATTCCATAGTAACGTTTTAATTTTTTCGTTTACCTAATAATATAATCGAAATGAACTCTGACATCTATAATCAGTGAGTAAAATATAATAACAAAAAAGCGTCACAATAGCTCAAAGCAGCCGTATCCCCAAAGGAGCCCCGTTCAGGATAGAATCGACATCATGAATGGTAATCCGAGAAAAAAAAATCGAATGATGGAATCATCGTGCGAAAATCGTTAATTCACAAGGTGAGCGAGTCGGCGCGTGGGCGGTGACAAAAAATATGAAATACTAACAAACGTTTGTTTCGATCAGCTGAGCGAGTACGCGAGCACTGGTGCCAGTGTCAGTACATAAATGTGTTGTATCGTGGTGAAATTCAAAAGATACCGTTGACTGAATTACAATCAAATCTCACATTATATTTGAATCAAAAACTTATTTACCTACCTATCTAAGATATATTATTCGAATTATGATCTCAAAGGTGAACATAAAATTACATTTTTTAATATAGACAGATAATTAAAATTGAAAAAACAACTTGTTACATAATGACCGTTACATTTACAACACCGATTCGAATGATTATGTTACAGTTATTTTCTTAAAAAATAACAAATATAAGGCAAAACCGGAAGGTAAATGGATCTAACTCATACTCCGCCAGATAATTTGCAAAGTGCCACTAATATAATGCGCTTCCGATTGGACAGTTCTGGCGGAGCGCTTGGTGATGGTAAAAACTCAGATCTGTTTCCAATACGGCGCGAACAAGCATATGCAAATGGAAAATGAGGGAAAAGCACTTGTTTTGGAAAATGTAATATCAATGTTTTTTTGTTTTATTTAAATTTATGTATGAGTATATAGAGTGCATGTAATGCACATAACTTGGTATTAAACACTCGTGGATACTATTAAAAACTCGCCTATGCTCATTTTTTAAACTCCCACTCGTTATTTAATAACCCCTATTAAGTGACAGTTACATAAACTATTGCAGGGTTTTATTTAACTATCGAGGCTTACTAAGCGTAAGATTGTAAGATTTATAGACATATTTTGTGGAGTTATATACCTTTTGGGGAGGTGAGAGGGTACGAGCAAGTACCGACTGGGTCCCGTGGTCCCGTCCGGCAGTGACACATCCGCAGCCGATGTGATATCGTCCAATGACTGGGAGTGGCGGTCGTTGAAGCCAGGGTCTACCAGGCTTCCTTTCCCTATGGAGAGTCCCAAGTAACGCTCCCAACCCAACGTTAAAAAAAGGTGCGACTCCCTCCCATTATCATTACTTATCATGAGATGTGATGGAAACCAATACAAAGCCTCCCCGGTCAAGTTAAAAAAGGATCTCCGCATTTCATCATCATCATCATCAACAGCTCATATAATGTCCCCACCGAGGGGCTCGAGCCTACCCTACATTAGGGGCGATTAGGCTTTAGTCAACCACGCTGGCCAAGTGCGGGTTGGTCGACTTCACACACAACCTAAGAATTTCTTCATGGGTGTGTGCAGGTTTCCTCACGATGTTTCCCTTCACCGTAAAAGCGACGATTAAATTAAACGTACATATGAATTCAAAATTCGAAAACACATTGATACGTGGCGGGGATCAAACCAGTGCCTCCCGGGTTTATGATTATTTAAATCACAAACTCTATATCGAAATTAGTTCTACAAAAAATAACCAATTGCATGGTTATTAAAACAAAGCATAGTTAATCATGCACGAACTCTAATTGTTATGAACAAAAAACCTTATTGTGCTCTAGTTTTTATTAAATGCCAACGGAACTTCATAACAAAGTAGATGTTAATTGAAAATAACGAACAAAATACCATTATTACTCAAAAGTTAAAATTGGTCCAATTACGCAAAAGCATGTTTATTAAAAATCTGAGCATGAAATTGAAAATGATGTAGGTAGGTACTGCAATTAATAATTGTTGCTATGAACCCTTTGACTAATAAATACTGATGGATTATTATATAAAATCACGCAAACAAAACGTTTTTCCCTTGTTTATGTTTTGAAATTATTAGTTTACTCCTTTTTTTAAATTACACACTTCCTTCAAATCTGTTTTTCTGTTCGCTCTTTCTATCTAAGCATCAATGTTTAAAAAAAATACAAGTAAAAATAGCTTTAAATTAAGGATAAACATTAAATAGCCAAAATATTACAAGAATTGATGGAGTGATTCGTTTCTTTGATGATTATTACCTAAAATCTTACATAAAATTAAAAACGGTTTGTGACAGATTACGCGAGAATTCTTTTTCCTTTTGAGAAGAGAAAGATAGTTAAAGAAAATTTTGAATTCTTGGCATCGTTGACCTTCGTTTAAAAATGTTAAAGATGACGTCACAATATTTGATTTTCATGGTGCATTAGGTACTAGCTTGTAGACTGGTCCTTCAGCTTAACAAGTTTGCAAATTAATGCGAATTTAAAAAGGGTTAGTACCAAAAGTATCCGCAAACAAAACCAACGATCGACCACCATACAAACACGTGGAGCGGCCGGCAAGCATACAAAAACAGTTTGACCGAGTCAAGGCTAACAAGGATATGTCACGGTCTAAATGTGAACAGCTGAGCTTGGAACGCCTTTGATCCTTAACGACCGAAGATGTGAGCTAAAACTTTTACCAATATTTGAAAGTCATAATTCAGTATCATCCAGTGCATTTATCCAGTTTTTAAGCATACCTATTGCGCACGAAAAAGGTATGAGATTTGGCATAAAGTTGATATAAGTAGGGAAGAACTAAAAAATATATTATAATTTCATGAATGTATAAGGGACGCCATTGTACGTTATTCATTGCCGAGTTTAGAATAAGATAATAATATATTTCCACTCTCATGCACATTTGTTTATTTCTTTTATAATGGCAAATGATAATACTCTAAATCTTTCTGAAGCAATCAGTGGAAATCGCATAGAAACCCCAGATCAATACAGTCAAACAAAATAGTAGAAGAAACTATATGGATTCTCTCATTATAATGCAATGCATTCGGATTGTACCGTAAGAATCTATAGGCGAATTTTACTTAACATCTTAGATTAATACTATTAGTATAATTAATGCATAAAATTCACACCCTATACTTTTCCTGATGCTATCTTAAGAAATATCCAAATGGTCCTAGGAACCGGATATTACAAATTATTTAAATAAAAATAGACTGTACCAAGATAAATACGAATTTATTAGTATCTTAATATAACTTTAAAGGAACTATAGCATATTTATTACACTTTGGTCACTCAGCAAAAAAAACAGAGAACTATACTTAGCACATAATAACTTGACGTGTTAAATAATAGATCGAGACGCACCTAAGACTACATTCTTCTCAACTTATTGAGGTGAGAAAAGGAACAGGTTTATATAAAAAAGGAGTGTGTAATTTGCATGGTTTCTTGTATACATTATGGCTAGATTACAAGGCTATTTATTCCTCGAGGAAAAAACTAATTAAATACTGACAAATGTATTTATGTAATATAAAACAAACATTAAATGAAGATTATTAGTTGCCTAATGGCCTAAAAGTCTAGTATAGGCCAGTAAAGTATACAAAAAAATCCTACGCGTAATATGAATACTCTAGTCCTTTGAAGACAGATGACCACGTGTCTGGTTATAGACATGGGTGGTTAACATACAAACGGTTCGACTTAGGGTAAGCGGCGGACTATATTCAATTTAGTGGTTCTGTGTTTCTATCAGTAAGGAAGGTTGACAGAGCTTTACGGAGCATATGAGGTTAGAGTGGAAAAGATAAACAGCGCGCCCTTTCTCTATTTATATATTTTGCTACATTATCTAATATAATTCTTTCTTATCATCTAACTAATAGATATAAGTTTAATAGAATTCTTAATTATAATCGTGGCAAGGTCGTTAATAGAGGTCAATAAACTAATCCTAAAAGTCAGTCGAGACATTTGAAAAAAAAAAAAATTAATTCGTTTAGACTGTTGATTTCTATTACGCGAGTATGTCTCTCAGGGAATCTCCTCATCAAAGCCTGTAGGGCATTCAAGCCGGTGCGGTAGAGCCGTCCGGTCCACTATACCACGGAGTCATGGAGGTGTAATAAATAAGGTGTAATCACAAAATAATTTGTCATCTCCTCCTACGCATAGTTAAGAACCCAACAGAAGATTACCATACATTAAAATCACTAATATCAATCGTCCATTCATATTTTTCAATTCATTCTAAGTAAGTGCTTCATGAAGAGATAAGTGGATATAAGAGGTAGGTACCATTTACAGTTCTTATTCAGTCCAAACAAGGTTGACTTTTGCCAGCTGTGATAATTGACTACCATAGGTATGACGTGGGCAGTCGTGACAGAAATAACTGCGAATTTTAATATTCACTAAGCGTACTTATGAACAATAGTTTCATTCATTCTTTTGGAGAATGTCTAGCTAACTTATCGACACGTTTAATTTTTACCATCTTTGGAGTGTAAACATGTTTTTTGTTCGTGTAGGATTTTTAACATTCTTGAAAAAGTTAGCAAATTATTACCTACGTTATGTGGCTATAAAATCGTCTATCTGTTTCTGGCTTTTTTAACACACCACACAACATAATAGTTTATGTTTGTTTGTATGTGTGTAACTGACTCGTTTGGACTCGATTTTGACCCACTTTTAATGGTCAGATTTCATGTAAACTTTATAGACTTATCAAAGACCGATGACATTACAATAATTCGATAAAAATATCCCGTTATCCTGATTAGAACCGCCAGGACTAATAAATTAAACGTTTGGAATGTTGGTTCAGCTATACGTCACTAGATGGCGTTGTCATTAAGTACTTTCATCGGCGGTTATAATTCGCACTAAAAAATGAAAAATAAAATAAGACTTTGAAAAAAACTAAAAAAAACATGCTTTTATGTTAAATAAAAAACTAAAAAGTGAAAAATAACTTTTTATTAAGTATATATAAAGTATAAGTAATTTAATTACTATTTAGAGAAAAGCGTGGGGTACGCAATTTAATTGTACCGATCGAATATTTTCTAGAACTAATGTAATTGAGCACCCCACGTATGAGCGAACCGGAAAGATTTTGCTTGCATTGTGAGTCTATCCGGAGCCATTCCCTCTGTGGTTAAGGTTGCTCATAATCCCCGTATGTCATTATAGACCATGCGGTGCCTCAAAATAGTCACAGGTTGCCAGACTGATGCCTACTTCAAACCCAGAAAGTAATCAAACCTTCAGTGAATCAACAGATGTTACAATTACACTCCTAAAACACCTCAGCAAAAATAAACCATAAATATTATGCTATGGAATGAGGACCAATTTTACTTGCAACATTCCTATCGTATTAACATACTGATTATACGCGAATTCTATGCGCGCACGCGTCTAAGCCGTCTGACTCATTTTCATGACTTCCTTTGGAAAATCAATTGTTATTTGAAATTATTTGTATCCACAATGATTAGAATATTTAAAGATTTATCGATATCTATGAAATGTATCATGAATATTCTGGTTGGTTTACGTACGGCCCATTTCGATATTTTATCCACGCTCTTAGAGCCTTTACAAACTGCAATTTTTCGCAACGATGCAAACGCAATACATACTCAAAGAGTTCAAAAATCGCGCTGTTAAAAGTCATAGTGTATAAGGGCCTTATAGTGGTTAATAACGGTGCGGTGTTAATTTTTAAAACATGTAGGGTATAGTTTTATATTGACTATATTACATTTAATTTTATGAACAACCCGCATGTAATTAACTATGTTATTAGGAATAAAAGAGGGGTCCATTAGATTTGAACCAAACATCAGTTATTAATTATTTATTTAATTCCTAATCCACAATATTTTTTTTATTTCCTGCCATTAAAATGCGATATAATTACCTACGTATTACAACGTATGTTTTAAGTTCTTAAAAACCGTGAGAGATTTTAAGTTCCTAAGTAAACGTAAACAAATCGCGGGCGGAACCTAGGGACAACATTAAACTAGACAAAAGATCTTACAAAACAGGCTTTTCAAACTGACCTACCCAGGACAAGTTATACGTATAAGGAAGGTTTTGAGTAAACTTAAACGACGATTGTCGAATCATCTTGTCAAGGCTGAAAATGTTCCGATATGAATTAAAAATCATTCTAATTACCATGCTAAGTATTCAGTTTTCTAAATATTTTTTCATTATATTCCCTTGTTATTATGGCTAGGTAGAGAGAAGCGGTAGTGAAGGGACGGTGCATCATAAGGCGGCCTCCTTTAACCTTCACCTTGCGGTCAGAACTCCCAGGCACTGCTGCCGACTCTCGCAACGCTATGCACCCACACGGTGAATCTAATAGTACGAGTTTTCTATGTAATTAGTAAAAGTGTAAGTACTAACCTCCTTGGTCCAAGGACCTTTGACTAGTTCAGGGTTGACGACCTTAGTCCACCTCTGTTGGCACTGGACGTCCGATCTGTCGGTAAACTGCGCAGCAATCGCATCCCAGTTCTCATTGTACATCTTAACGTAAGTTTTTAGCTGTTTATCCTGAAAATTAAAAATATTTTTACAAATACCCGCCTTATTAATAAGAGCGTGCACTAAGAAGTTTGTCAATTAATTTCGTTGCACAATCAAAACATTGAATTCTCTGCCAGCACACGTTTTCCCTCCTTACAATCCGGGGTCATTCAAAAGACGCGCGAAGAAACACCTTGTAGGTCGGCAAGGCGAGATTGGCTAGTGCAGCGTTTACATTATATCTTGCATTAGCCATCTTCGCATTTGAACTCCACTTCAGCTTACCATCGGCTGGAATGGACTCATTTCCTAGACCTTTTAAAAAATCAATCAGCAGCCTATGTCCGTTCACTACTGGGCGTAGGCTTATCTCATGTTAAGTCACAATTATTGATCCTGACTTTCCCGGCATCCAGGCACTAGCAGCAGTTCTCCTAAGGTCATCGGACCAACGAGTCCTACATACTTGCCCAAACGCGGTCTCCACTCCAGCACTCGTCTGCTCCAACTGTTGCCACTTCAACGTACTAATTCATTGGGTTATGTCCAGAATAAGGTTGCGGTTTCACTTGAGTTATCCAAGCTATTGGAATACGGGTGATTTGAAACTTCCGACGGCAAATCAGGCTCCAGTCAAACTCCGCTAATGCGTGAAACGAACTTTACTTAATACACAATAAGAGTCAAAATGCCTCACCTCATCCTTCGTCCACCTCCCCCTATTAATAATCTTCCGCGGCCCAGAGCTTTTGGCTGAAGCTGGCGCATCCTCGTACACCGTTGAGTCTTCTGAATACTCGCTCGTCTCCGAATCATTGCCACTTTGTCTGTGAACAAGTATACAGATTTTAATTATGATTTAACTCGACAGTTGGCCTTCATCTTGTCTAATGGTAAATAATGAGAGAAGTCCGAAAGGTAACCAAGGACCCAAGTTGATCATGCGACATAGAAATTAGTTCGCGTTGAATAGTAACCACATTTTGTAGGTATAAGCTTAAACCAGCACGCCTAGTTCTTAAAAGAGGGCTCCTCCGTTAGCTGAATTGCCAACCACCATTAAAAAAAACAAAGTCCTACTACTAGTAAGAAAATCAATGAGTAGATGAAGTAATAACACCTCGTGTTAGTAATGCTAGAGAATATGGACTTGATAAAACACGAGAGAAAACATTCCTCAAGTCCTAGCCGGGACAAACATTGTAAATCGTCTAAGGAATGTTAAGACAGAACAAACGAACGAACATTTTTAAGGTTTAACTTTTTAAACAGAAACATACGTAACTTAAGTCACGA
The DNA here is from genome assembly GCA_955850985.1 of Elophila nymphaeata. Taxonomy (NCBI): domain Eukaryota; kingdom Metazoa; phylum Arthropoda; class Insecta; order Lepidoptera; family Crambidae; genus Elophila; species Elophila nymphaeata. The sequence continues at coordinate 6,512,906 of OY039090.1, forward strand.
CAAAGTTAGAAACGGAAATATAACTCGTAAAAAGATTACATGTAGCGATATTTTTGATATCGTGCGTGATGAATGATGTTCTTCAAAATTCTGTTGGTATAGAATTACCTACATACAAACAATGAATCTTGTTGTAAACGCACAATAAGTTACATTTTTATATAAAGTAGGTAAATATCTCATTCGTTTAGTACCTACATGAGTAACTAGAGATAAACAAAATGTTTCAGAGCTTTAGAATATGATATGGAGAGGTCGTCTACTCATTGAAATTGTCTTTTACCTTTTCTAGTGAGTAAATTAACTACTAAAGTTGAAACAGATATTTTTGTAAATTAAGCATTACACTGTAAGAAAATCATTATTACCCATAATGTTGTTATTTATATATAAAAAAATCGCACTCTCATCCACTGAGGGGCTGGCTGTTTCATCACTTTGGGACACAAAAATGCTAATAAGAATCACTCTTATTAGCATTTTTGTTAACCAGGCAAACATAAAAGTAAGAAGTAACACCAACCCAAACGAGTACCGATATCAGACGCCCTAGGGACACTAGACGGTCCAGAGACTCCCGAGAGGGAGATGCTCGGTCACCCAGTAATCCCCTAGGAACGTTCGACCTACAGGCTTGAAGACCACCCAAGGGCTTCGCCTTCTTAACAACCCGGTGACGCAGAAAATCTCATCAGAGACAATCTGCAATAGTCAATCAAAACAAATCTAGATCTCATACAGGAGACGAAATAGTAGGGAAGAGGAGAGACGTTTCTTATAGTATGGTCTTTAAAAATATGCTGAGTAGAAAACTACTCGATTATAAAGCGGCAAGGTATGAAATAAAATTACGCACGATTATAATTAATCACCCATCAACAGTCCAGTATATTGTTCGGAGTGATGAAAAGGATGGCATTCTTTGGCGCTAATGAGGTTTATTACAAATTCACTAGGTGGTAGACCCATATGTAGGGTCGTCTGTGTAGGTACCACCGCCTTTCTTATTTCTGCCGTGAAGCAGTTCGCTGTGTTTCGGATTGAAGGGAAAGGTAGCTAGTGTAATTACTGGGCATGGAAGATATATCATCTTAGTCCCAAGGATGGCAACACACTTGCAGAGTTAAGTGATTTACCCTTAGGATATTGCAAGTGTTAAGTAGGCGACGTTGGGCCGCAAGCTTGTTTGTTGCAATCTCGTAATTTAAAAAAAAAACTAAAAGTGATGACATATGTATTTGTCTACTACCTTGCGACAAGTGTAATCCGGGTCTTAGCAACCGTGGAAGGTACGTTTACATTCCGCATGTATACCAGGAGCAAACCGGTAATCATGAATCGGTTTTGTACAATTTCGTGGCAGTGGAGATTTGAGTGAGCGATCTGCGTGCGCAGACTACGCTGGCGTAGGGTGGGCGTAGGTAGGTCATAAAAGGACGGACACAACTTCAGTGTATGCACGTGGCAAGAAATCATACACTATGAGGATACTTAATTTGGTTTAAATAAAAGCTAATGTTCTGTAAATAATTCAAAATAATAATACATTACACCGGTCACGTATAAGAATAGAATTTATAGCTTAAAACATTTAAGCTTGTCCTTATCATAACTCCACGTTGGCTTACGTAATACTACATTATATGCTGTATTTAAAAAAGCGACAAAACACGAATCTGGGGACATGAAATATAACTCAGGCGTTTGCCCGTGAATCGTAGAATGAGACCATAATTTATTTTAATATTAAATTTACATTTTCTATGTATAATAAGCAGTTAATTTACATTGATAGCGGGTACCTACAGAGTACGGACTTTTTAGTCTCTCGCGAATCTCTAAAAATTACTTTTAATTAAGTACTGACAAAAAGGACAGATGTGTTGATCAATCGATATAGGTATGTCCGTCGACACTTCATGCTAACTTCATGCAGATGCTTCATGTAATGCACATGGCTAAGTTCGTTTCCAGTAATTCCAGTATCCCGACAAAACTAACTATTATCTCTAAAATTTGACAGGTGAAATAGAAGTGAGACCTTTACAGAACAGCACTCGGCAGCAACTTCCCTTTTAAAAAGAAAATAATTTAATAATTATGGCAACATCATTTCATCGTTTCAAGACTGTTTGCTGATAGAAACCATGAAATTTAGACCATAGGACTTAGGGACATTAGGATTATGCGTGCTGTATTACTTCGCCAGCGACAAACTGTGAACCATTCCAATGCGAACTATGAAATTTGGCAACTCATTTCTATTACACACACAAGAAGGAAATGGAATTGCACCTTGCAGGTAGGGTTGCCAACTTTTTTACAAGAAATAAAGTATATTTAGGCTTGAGAAGGTAATTAAACAGTATTTTAGAAAAATTAACAGGATTTAATTTTTTTTTTAATGATTTATAGACATATTTTTAGTACTACAACTTATCAATTTAGTATTATTTTTAAAAACCTCATAGGCCTCGCCCCAATCATTGCTCAAAACAGTCTTTTGTATACTATATTTTTGTTCAACAGTAAAAAGTGTAATGTAGTGAAAACCAGTATAATACTGTTTTTAACAGTATAGTTGGCAACCCTACTTGCAGGTCGACAAGGCGAGGGTGGCAAGTGCGGCGCATATAACATCTCTTGCTCTAGCTTTTTGAATTTGGAGTCCACTTCTGCTTACTATGAGGTTAAATATTTGTTAGACGTTTTTACACAAAAAAAAAATCATTCCCCCAGAGGTCTGGCAAACTTCACAAAATTCTACTCATCATACTCATCATGTTGTCAAGATAATATCAAATAACAATAAGAAAATACCTAATAGAAATATCAGATAAGATCAAATTTAGAGATAATATAATAAACCTAACAACACAAAGTGAGTAAATCATTTTGTACAGAATAAACAGTAAACAGGTATTATTTTTTTGGTGTCCCATTCAGTAAAATAACAATGAGTTCAAACTTTCAAGAATTAATACCGGCGCCAACTTCCCAATTTGTAAAAACGCCCATTCTTGGAAAAGGGACTAGTGTAAGTACAGTTTCTCTGAATCTTTGCAACTACTTTAAACCACAAACTGTTGTAAATAAAGATCACTTTGGAAGGCATTAAGGAATATCAAGAAACAAGTTCTGGTTCTGGTAATAGGCGTGGAAAATAGCCCGCACCGGTTTTAAGACTAATAATTCCTGTATCAACTTTCGATGAGGTAAGGCGGAATATAAAAATAATAATAAAAAACCCAGACAATTTATGCATACATCAGCTGATAGCGAAACTTGTTTTATTTCTCATTCATTGAGGACCACATTCGGTAAATGGAAGACGTAAATCGATTATTCACTGTTACAGTACTTAAATAAGGAAACATAGACATATGCATGGTTATTCGATTTTAAGACCTATTGCGTGTGATGAAAACATGCAATTTGCAATTTTCTCTCATTTAATATTAGTTACATAGGATACCCAATTCTTCACCACAGCCTCCTTCAAGAATTACTTTGTAATTATTTGAGTTAGTCATAATATCAAAAGAGGAAAACAACTTTAAATTTATTATTCACAAACATATTACCAACTATATTATTTATTGTTAATATTACTGAAAGAAAAGAAATGATATGATCTGTGCAAAAAGCGTAAAATCAATTTTATTAGAAATAACTTACTCATATAACATTACGCCGAATTATCCAAAAAGTAACCCGACGACATAATCCTCCAACCAACACTCCATATTCATCACGCCAACATACAATCACTAAAGAAATTCATACTAAAATTATTTGACAACAAAAATCAACATTTCCCGCCAAAACTTGTCCACGTCACATATCCATAGGCACAAACAACTCACGCGCAGCATAAGATCCAACTATTACGGCAATAAAGAAAAATGTTATCCCTTGTTCCCACACTCACACAGCCCCGATATACACACCTACACGGCTTGCATATGCAAGACGTAACAAGGGTGAAGGGATCCACAAAAACCCTCGAGGGATCCAGAAAAGGACAACAAGCTGTAATTTAAATGAGTATGACAAAGACGCATGATCAGGTACAGAAATCATACCCCGCAGTGGGGATGTATGACGCAACACAAGCGAAGGAAAGCAGGTGTAGGTAACTGGTATAGCAAAAGGAACAAAGAAAATCGATTCTTTTTTGTTGGATAGGTCAGCGACTAGACTAAAGAAATGTCGATTAAGAAAATTACTCCTGGCTTCTACAAGAATCTTGGAAGCCTACGTGCAAATGTTGGATATTGACAAGTCCCATTCTAAAATAATTAACAACAGCTAACTCTTCATTAATAAAACCTTGCAATACAATTCGATAGGAAAGAGAAACGTACTCGTATTAAAAAAATAACAAGGTACAATCCACTGCATTTTGTAGGCCATGTTGAAGCAAATTCCGATGAACGGGATTATTTTTTACAAGACGCGAGGGATGATTCCGACACAAATGTTTGCCATAAATCAGCTGACTAAGATCGAGTATCCAAACGTAACCGAGCCTTTTTCGTTGCCCCGCACTAAAAGTTCCCAATTCCTCTATCAAATCATTTTATGTGTCATTTCCTGTTACACACGGTGATAATGATAAGTCTTAACTATATTCATAGCTATGTTCCTGTTAGGTTTAAGGGCAATGTCAGATAGCGGAGCATCTAATCAGATAGGTTGATAAGGGTTTTGTTCACACCGGTATTCATTATTTTCTTGCCGTTCATACACTCCTATTAGACAAAAATCAAACAAGGATTCCATATACACAAACATACAACCACGCTCATGGGATTATGAGCGTTTTAGAGGTTTAGCAGAGCCTTAAGAGAATTTTGGTTAAGCATAAAGCCGCATCTGGCAATATGGGCCATAAAGTGCCTCCAAATAGTGAGAGGTTGCCAGCCTGTCGCCTATAAAAGCCAAAATGACAAACTTCAGTGAACTATCAAACAAAAGCCAACAACCAGGACAGATGTTACACACTCTAAAATCATCTCAGTATTCCGGGTATCAAGGATTCCAAATTAATACAATTAATTTATGTCAAATATTAACAGGATCTAAACAAAGTATTACAGCAATATATTACTTTTATTTTAATTGAACTATTTACTACCCTCCCCAATACACAAATCTCATTAAAACAAGGAAGCAAGTCATTTCCACCTGTCTTCAGTGAATCCTCTTTTTGATTTCACGTCCGATTATATCAAAGGAAGCAACCATGTCCGTGCGGTCAGTCTTTTATTTAGGGTATCCTTGTAGATTCCCGCTCATAAAGATTTTTTAACAACCAGTCGGATGAGTTATGGGATAGAAATGAACCTGAACATGTCAAAGGGTACAAAAAGTCTTATTGTGCTTAAAAGAATAAATTAGTCAATCATTATTCGTTTTGCACATTCAGTAAAAAACGTATCTCTTTTGTCCGTAATTGAACTTTAATTTCACGTCTAATTCTCATAAAGTCATTGTTTTAATTCTAAATGATTCGGGCAATTAACTTCGCTAAATGCCTCCAGTTGATAATTCAGTGTTGCATATAAGAATCAAGACCAAAGATGAAAGATAGCAAAAAATTGTCCCCTAGGGTGCTCCTTAAGGAAATGTCCTGTTAACTCACGCATAGCCCGTGTTTCCTGTCTTGTGCCCCCTTTATATTCGTATGGACTACTTATTTAAACTTTTTTCTGGTGTTGTGCTTTTAGAAAGCAGTAAATATAAACATGCTTCTCCGATTACAACTTTCTCTGCAATAGTCTCGTTCCATTTTCAAAGACAGTAAATATTTTAATGGTATATTTCCCTAATTTTACTACATATTTCCATCGTAATTCATTTGCATATTATCAGAACAAGCATAGTTTCAAATTCAATGGCGGATTAATTAAGTGGCGTCCGATAAAAGTACATTCGAGTACATTTAGGTCAAATGATAAACAAAATTTGATACGAGTATGAAGTATTGTGCCACATGGATTGTTGTGGTACTGAATGACTTCTAATAATCTAATGTCATTTAATAACGGCGCCCTGGGGTCCAGACGTTATATCTACATAGATGGAGAAGTACATGTTGCGCTACACATTTTTGTTAGATTGCAGTCAATTGCCAAATTGTAGGCTGGTTTTACACGCTTGTCATTTCATAGATTATATTTATGAATTATATGATTCTGCGTTTGAATATTGCAGAAAAAATGTTTAATTAAATCTTTAAACCAGCTTTAAACTATTTACGAATGACAGAAAAAATCACTTTTGCTAAATTTTTACTTGTTTGTTTAGTCCCTTATTTAGGAGGGGCTTAGAGGTATTGATACAATATCCTTAAGTTGTTTTATAGTTTTTAAAAGCTCTATTATTATCAGACACATTTTCTCAATGACTTTCCCAAATATAAGTAGATTTTATCCAACATTTAATTTTGTAACATTGAGAATTTCTAGGTTTAAAAATATCGCCTAACACATATAGCTTATATATCAAATAATTTTTAATAACTACATTAATGTCATTGTTGTTTGGTTCCTGGTGTAATGATTTGATTTAAACTTGCTATCATAAATGACGATGCACTACGCAAACTTGTATCAGAGCTTCCGTTTAAAATTTAAACACTTTATTTTGAACATGAGTAAATAAATACCGCATGCAAGTTTGCACTCAAGATAGCGATAAACATATTTCCTCGAAATAAATTAGATAAAGAGAATATTGTTACTGAACGCATTGCCGAGTCTGGTTACGAAATGAGAAACTCAACTATAACAAGTCAACGCGATAACATGCCTGGAGTTTTGTTACTGAAAACAAATTGGGACTTTGTCGATCAATTGTATACATACATACGACCCGATTAACTCATTCGTCTGAGTCATTAATATTTTGGGTCTGAGAACGTCCTTCGACCAATTTTATTAATCATGTTTGAACAACATTAGACAAAATCAAAGTGTGTTTTGTCGAAAGAAAAAATATAGGTTGAAATGGATTTGCGCGTACTGCTGAAAAATTTTGAGTGTAACTTCTGTCCTAGTTTCCTTTGTTTAGTACGGGATTGTTACTATTTGGGTATGGTGCCCGTTTTATGTAGGCGACAGGCTAACAACTTGTCACTACGGACTACTTAGACGCACTGCGTGGCCCATACTGCAAGACGAGGCAGAACGCAATGTTACCTAAGGCTCTGATCAACCCCTGTTAGGACTACAAGCGAATGTATGAAAATTAAAGGTTGAAAAGCAGATCTAAGTAGTTGAGTTAAATGGTCAATGATCTAGTTCTGATTTTCCTCACTTGATGATATTTTTATAAATAGACTTTATTTACTTATTTCCATCTGAAATACATTTTATTAGGTAATATTTTTTCTTTAACTTTACATGCAACTAAGTTCGAAGCTCCCACCTGATGGTAAGTACGTACCTATAAAGCATAAGGATGAAACGAGCTTCACCCAGAACCTTCCGAGAGACCAGAATCTACTGAGGGACTGGCTTTCTTCAGTGGCTAATAAAAGCAACACAACGATACTGTTAACTTTTGTTATTACGATCGACTGACAAGATGTTGTCTTAAAAACCAACCAGTCAGCGGGGATTAAAATTCTACAAACAACTCCTTATTACTCATTTAAAAAAAATTATAACTTTGCTTGCACCATCAAGAAACTCTAGAATGCATATACTTAAAAACGTAACCATTGTGAGTTTCACGAAATTAAAGGAAGGTACTAGGTAGGACAGTCCCACACTAGACTACTAGTGTGGGACTGTCATACCTAGACTAGTAGTAGTAACTGACATACTAGTTCACTTCACTTGTTGCACATAATGGCAATCGGTTGTCTTTTATAGCTAACAACCATTTCTGCCAAGCTAACTGACATACTAATGTCAGTTGACAACAATTAGCATGCCAATTGACGATAATCAAATTTAAAATATTTGTGAGAGAATTATTGCATTGAGTAATCCCAAGTGAGGTTTGAAAGAAACTTTACACCGGAATCTTAATGGGAGCCGAGAGCAATATTGCAACCAACGTGGTGGTATGATGTAACTTTATACCAAGCAATCAGCTGGAATTAATGGTTCACATCCTCCTGCTATAAACAAAAGATTCACTCCGGTTGACGATAAAGGAAAATACTTGGTTGCTGATGATATACAACACAGTTTTAAGTGCTCAAATAAAACTGGCGGGACTACGAATGCATGAGAAATAATTGTGTTTAGACTATTAAAATTTTGAACACGCAGCAAAGACTAAATATCCTTGTTCTTTGAATCACTTTTGATTCAAAGGAATCTGAATTTCGCATTAGACTTTAATATTCTATACCGATTTGCAAACTGTCTTCTCACCAGTTCCTATTGTGACCCCTAAATTCAGTGCACCTGAATTTAATAGACACCCCTCGGATAGAATAGATTAAACTAAAACAGGTCCTCTGTCCTTTGAGTAGCTAAATAGACATTAATTTAAAAGGATGGCATACACGGAATATTTACAAAGGGCCGAGGGGTAAGCTAACTAAATAATAGTCCAACCATTAATTAGAAATAGTTTCTCACGCAGTAGTCTAGGAGTCTCGTGCGAATCTTTTATATGCAATGTGTCATAGATATTCCTTTAATAGTAAAGGTCAGATTGAATGGGATTTTTGTAATTTGTAAGATAAAGCTGAATAAAGACAAACAGGAAACTATAGAACAATATTCTAATAAAGAAAGACAGCCAAGCGGTGACAAACAAACAAAAGCGGCTATTCTGCAAACAAAATTAGTAAACACCTTCCTTATACAAAAAAAAATTGGAAGTAGCTTCCGATTTTGATAGAAGGGACCGTTTTTTGTACTCATAGACAAAATGGACGAACACCATATGCCGCTTCGGATGACACATTCAAACCATGTGTGGATTTTTTGCATTGGACCAACACACGTTTTTCCACTCTTCTCAGCTTTATCTGTTCTATAAAAACATCGATATTCCAGTGGTTTGATTATTGTAATGAGGACTGAAAGAAAATGGAGCTTGTTACGTCTAGATGACATTACGATAGAGGAATTGTGGGGTGGGGGACATGACAAAGCGGCAGCTGCTCTCTTTTTAGTGATTAAGCACGCGATAGGGCTATACAAGACTCGTATAATGAACAGTTCATTCAAATGACTTGGTCAAACCAATAACTTCGCAGAGTAAGTCAGAGGAACGTAAAATCCGTCAATACGGATTTTCAAAAGAAGGGTTTTAAGGCAATGGTTTTGTTTGCAAGATACCGAAAAATTATCATACAAACGAAGATGAAGTAAATGTGCGTATACCAGATAAATCTAAAAATAACTAAAAGCATGACGATTGTACTGACAATAAAAACCAAAATAAAACCGACTATTAAACAATCACACAACACAAATAAGGTCAACGATCAATTACTTAATTCAAGTAGACTCCAAGTTCTCATTATTCACTCTAAAATGTCAGTCTGTTGACAGTAAAAATTGTGAAAATAATAATGATTCTAGAATCGTTGTAAAAGTGCTAAACTTCAAAGGCTGTTCACCTGGTCACATTTCCCCTATTGCGTTCAAGATTAATGTCTTAAGAGTACGGACAATGACTCCCCCGCCACATGGCCTGACATTTCTACCCCCGTATTTTTTTTATTTCCTTCCCTTATTATATCGTCTTAGCACGCGCCCGAAAGGTGTTTAGTGAAAGCTCTAATGAACAATTCATTCATTTTTTTCTGTTATTGGCATTAATTTTTTTATTAATTGCTATTGTTTATCACGCGACGAGACGTAAGGAATTTTCAGAAGGCAATCGACTTTTATAGCAATGGTATGAGTAGCTGAATGTAGTACAATAGCAATTTAAACTATTTTTGACGACGGGTTGACGTGAACGTGACCATAATTCATACAACCCAGTTTATGTGAAACAGATTGGAAGCGAGGGGCCTCTTGAGAGGAAGATTGTGTTTATTGTATGAGGTCATTGTTCCAAGCGCCAGGGTCTAAATTGCTTTAGTTTAGTTTTATCGCGACATAAAATTGTGTAAAAGAGAATTTCTGACTCGAGCTGGTATCCAGCACTTCGTAAAGCCCGTTTGAGCTTAAGAGAAGTCTTAAGAAGCTTAAGAAATAAAGAGCATATTAAAAATATTAGAAATAAATATAAATTTTATTTTGCTTTATTTAGATTACCATTACGACCTTATTCACGGAAACTTTTTCAATAACTTGCGAAGATGTTGCTTCAAAATTCTATAAAGTAATCGTCGCAATAAACCAATAAGAAATAAAAATGAGTTTCTATAACATTATAACGTGTTCTTTTTGGGTAAAGACCACAGAGCAAACCAGCACAAAAAGACGGACATAGTCGACTAAAAGAATATCCATGCTGGCTGTAGTCATTATAAGATTGTATTGTGCCTTTGCGTAAGGTTATATTATAACTAGCAGCCCGACGGACGTTGTACAATTAAATCACGTGCTATTAGATCGAATTATAAATCTAAAGTTGAACAATTTTCAGATCCGCTTGAAGACGTACAGAAAATTTCATCAAAGTATCGACTTTGATGAAATTTTCCAAATGTAAGAGGAGTTCAGTAACAAAAACACGAACAGAAGGATGTTATAAACTCGTGACATTTTTTATTGGTCTGACATTACCAAAAAACCACAGGAATAGGATCTCGTCTGCTTGTACCAGAGTGTTAAAAGTTCCTAAGTTGACTGCTTGACATCAGTCAGAATGTGTACTTGATAATATTTTTACTCCTAGTAGTGAAAATTTAAGTGTACATACTAAAACTTAATTAAAGTCCAGCCTTTGATTTCGTATTTTCCAAATGGGAGTTCATTCAATAGCAATAACTTACAAAGACGTGAGAATTTTGACTCGTTTTCCTTGCAAGAAGGCAAAAGACGAGAAAAAGTACAATAATACGTATTCAAATACACAAAAATAATCTTTAAACATTTGCACTTCATGTAAAAATATCGAAAGTGACATCAAAAGATGCGACGGACGCGACAATCAAGACTATAATATAAAAATCGAACGTCCCCAAGTCAACGACCGGTGGGTTGTAATGGGAATTTGTTTGCAAAAGAATGCAGTCCCGGACAATCGAGTTCCGCAATGTCTCGGGAGTTCGCAGACGGTCTTCGCGGCCGAAAGCAGGTGATGTGCCATCTGGTCTTAACCACGTGTCAACGAACGGCAAATTTACGGCGGCGATTAACGCTAACCGGGAATTTGATTTCGGATACCCTATAACGGAGTGGCCTAATGTGCCGGTTTGTTTTATGGTTTGATAATAGACCTTTTTCTATAACTTTTTGCTAAAAGTTTGCGTTAATGCTGTCAGTTGTTAGATAAAAAACCTTAACTTTACAAAGCTTCTTGATTTTTATACAAAATCAGCTGTTTCCCACTCTATCATCACATCACTTTGAATACACGTGTCTACGATACATGAAATAGTGGACTATTCCGACTGTAACGCCCTAGAGATTAATCGGTGTAAATTTGATGCTTAGCGACTAGAAATCCTCTCTGGGGAGGTTTGCAATGTTCTTGCCTTCTCAAAAACCCGGTGATGCTGAGAAGTCCATCTGCGGCCACCAGCAGTATTCATGGCAAAAAAATGGAATATTTCTATGCTGCAGTATTTCCAAGTTCATTCAAAAAGCAATATCTACTTTAGCATACTGTTACAGTACATGGTTTCAATACAAATATCGTTGTCGATAAACGCAAACGCCATTTGGTCAAAAAAATTATATACAACAATTTTTTGCGTCAACATGTTGCAACTTTGCTCGAAAGTCTATACAAAACGTAATCAAAATGTACGGAGATCGATTTATAGTACCTATGTGTTCAAATCGACGCGTGCGCCGCCATCTGCGCCCCCCACGCACAAAGCTACGTTGATCAGCGCGCAGCTGCGCAGGCCGCGCCAGGGGATGCGCTTAGCCGACCAATAGTGGCGCGTCTAATTATTATACCTTTACCCGCGTAAACAACAATTGAAAAGAGTTTTAGCTATTGTCTTATTTATTGTATACATCTGATTTTCATTTCATTTTCTTATTGCGAGTCCACAGTACATACAAGAGATCGATAATAATTTTCTTAAATTTCGCTATTACTGTGTCGTTGCCAAAGCAATATAATAAGTCTTCAACACTTAACAGGGTATAAAACAAGAGTCTCGAAGTTAAAAGTCGTAATGGTGAATTATTTAAAAGTTATCTATATAAATATTCTTAAATTTTTCAAAAGTATCACAATATTGCAGAAAACGCATATAAAATGCAATATTGATGTAAAAAATAAATACGTGAGTTTAAAAAATCGTGAAAGACGTATCGTATCGTAAAGAGTACCTAGCGTACCGTAAAGAGAACCTAGCCAAATAATATGTATCGTCCCAAGACAATTTCAGTGGAACCTCGATAGAGAGTGAACTCGAAAATTTCCCATAACATTAATATTGATATTGATATAAGTAGTAAATATTCTTAAAAAAAGAAAGAGACAAAAGCAAGGCAAACAAATGATGAAATGACCCATTTAAAGGGCAATGCACTTCACGAAATTGGGAAACTTAACAATAGAAACAAAAAAATACCCCTTAAAGGGTTTCGTGAACTAAAAACAGGTATGGATGTGAGATTCATTTCTGGTCGAGATTTAAATTATAATGGGGACGAACATGAAATTGCAGATTTTTACAACTATCACTTACATATTTACCGTCTCTGTGATATAGTGATTCTTCGACCTGTATCAGATCAAGACGTCTTCGATTTGGTTTTGCTGGCGTTTAAGTCCGCCAGCTAACTAGCATATCATCAAATAATCTCATTAAAGTCTCTCAATTTAAAACAACATTGTAACTGCAAATATGTTTTTTGAAATTAGTAAACTTAAAGCATTAGAAGCTAAAGATGCTATATCCATTATATGTAATCAAAAGCTATCTAAAGTGACCGATCCATTAAAAAACCTATAGGGTCATGGGAACCGCAGATGAAAAAGACAACGTCACTCCATCTGGGGAATCGCTTACAAATTTAGACGCCGTCAAAAGATCAGAAGGACATGCACCAACAGGACTCTTTTGTCCATACCTATGCAAGCCCCCCGTCTTTTGAATCGTGGGAATGTACCATGGTTACCTTTACAAATGGGGTGTAACACCCTTATATTAATTATAAGTGCAATAAATTACAATCAGTATTTTGGTTCCTTTCATTGGTTATTAAAAACGTAATGAAGGATTTATCATATTCAATTATACTAAAAATGCGAGAATTCATATGGATTATTTTGTGATAATGAAACGCTTTCCAGAACTAAAATTTTTCACGCTTTCCAGAACTAAAATTTCCATTTAATAAAACAAAGCTCAGACAAACATTTTCATCAGGAACTATTCTATTAGAGGATAAGGTGCGCAAAGGATAGCTAAAATGTGTATCGTATGATAGATATTACTAGAACTACTAAATTGATGTTAAAAAAGGGCTCGCCGACATTAATTATTATCCATTGATCGATAACTTTTAATGGACTGACGACATTTTACTTGAATGACATCTGACAAACTGCGTAATGTTTGGGACTTAATTTGACAAATTGCGGATCATAGCAAGACCTCTGCAGACTTGCAAGAAAAAGTGTAAACATTGCTTTTTATAGTTCATCGGGCATCCCCTTGAGTAAGCACACTCTTTCCCACAATCCCTTATCCTTTGCTCGTCCATGCATAGCATGACTCACGTGCAATATGGTCATCGTCACGCTTGTTAATACCTAAACGATTATCATCAAAATCAATTTGAGATGTAAAACAAATTATGGTAATGTGAGAAACGTTTACACGGTCTAGTTAATTGGCTACTGTTTGTGTTATCAGATTTAATTTATCAGTATCACCGTCGACTTCGAGATGTAGTAATGATCTTTTCTCAAACATGAATGTAAATATTGTCATTATTTTCGAAAAAAGAAATTTAAGGACAAAACCAAACCCATTGCAAGGCCTTTTTTTAATTTGGAACTACAACGCTCCAGCAATGTTGTATGAACAATGAACGCATATGTATGAAACAGCGTACTGGAGTTATTAAATACACTTTGATTGGATTCTTTTATCAATCTTGGCATACTAAAGTCTCTTTGCTAAGTACAAATTGCGTTCACGTAGCTGTATAGCCATACATGTGTTTGTCTTTCGGCACAGGTGATGAATAGAAAATTGTCGGCAAAGCTGAAAATTCCTCTTGATTTGTTAATTACCTACATACCAGGGATGTAACGGAGGTAGTTTTATCGGAACCGAAGTCGGAGTCGGAGTTTTTAAATTTGATTTATCGGAATCGGAATCGGAGTCGGAATCGGAGTCGGAGGCAGGGTCAGAAGTGGTGGCTTGAGAAAGAATTTTTATTTACAGACAAATAAAACATTCTTAAATCAATTTTTTTTAAATTATAAAATAAAACACAAACAATGAAAAAAAACCTTTCATAACAGTCGACACAGGCCGCCGTCGCCGCTATGTTATGCTTCGACCTCCGATTAAAACCTCCGATTTAAAAGTGTCGGAGCCGAAGTCGGAACCGAAGGTGTAATAATAATCGGAAGTTCCGACTTAACGGAACCGGAGTCGAAGCTCCGTAACATCCCTGCTACATACATAGAAATGAGTTCCGACGGTTCAGAAAGTGAAATGGAGTTTAATTGTACTCCACCAGATTTAAACGACAATTGCCCGGATTCAAAGGCAAAAACATAAAGCAATTTTTAATTAAAGCCCCAGATGATATATATTTAGCGATAAAGGTAAAGTATTTTTTATTTCCCTGCATGCTTTTGAGAAAAGCACTATATTTCCATTAGCAAAGCACTATTTCCATTTCCAAAGCACTATTTTAAAGCCATTTCGGCCTAAGCATAGGCCGAAATGGCAATTGCCTGTCTAGTATTAGCGAAGTCCTCGCCTGCGGCTCGGCCTTCAAACTCATACTCGATTTCACGGCCTTTGCAATAAATATACTATTGCTTATATTTTTCATCCCATCTTTTAGTTTATAAAATAGTATTTTGTAAAAGGAGTTCTTATTAATATTTTTATTGAAATGGAACCATAAAATCGATTTCAAACTTACCTGCCATATGTTCGTCGGAACTACAATAAATTGGTATCTATTCAAAAACCCTCATGGTAACATTATCATAATAGTACGTGGCGAAGAAATTCTTGAAACAGTAAAATTATCTACTGCATGAGGGCCTTTGACTACAAAGTTTTAAATATCATCGGAACCCGCATAATGATAGTAGAAAAGGTGGTACATTATTTAATGCGTTTTTTGTAGCCATGCATTTACTTGCGGTTACTTCGGCTTTAATAGTAACTTGTATTGCTATTAGTATTATTTCTAAGGAGCTTTCAGTCTACGAGTATTATGGTTTGCTTTCATTACATTCATCGTGAGGTCTTGAAACTAAAGTACTCAGGACATTTTTCGCAGTGCTCTTAACAGCACCTGAACACAAGTATCCAGGAAAATACTTTAGAAATTCATTCCATTGAGAAAATTTTTGAAGATTACTCAAACTTCAGCGAGAAAGTTGCTAATGTGTTAATTGAATTGAAAAATGTACACGCTGAGTATATTTGTGTTTACTTTTTAAATAATCACTTTCCCGGTCCAAGATGTAAGTACTTCACATGTGGTGTGGTAAGGTTTTAAACACATTTAATGTGTCATTGAAGATTAGTTCCTAAAAGGCTAGCAATAGCAACGAGGAACGGCCGTACTAAATCAACGATATCGATGTAATGAACTATCGATTTCCGAGGAAGGTATGACAGCTGTACATGGCATGCAATGTATTTATAAAAACCCTGAAATGAAAAAAAAAACATTAACTTGCGGTAACTCAAATACATAATTCCGAAGACAAGACGCCACAGTAAAAAGCTCATTTGAATAAGAACTATCTTCGGTGCATATGTAATTCAACGCAGCCGGCGCAGACACTACAGCACGCGCCAACTCCTGCACACTTTTTCCGCACACCCACGCAGAGATGATCCATTCAGACGATGCACACAATCGAAGTTTTTGCAAGCGCTTATTGTGTTGCTCTGAGCGAAATCAGACGACAGCTCTCATCAAGAACCATAAAAATTGTCTTTCGAATTCGCATTTTTTGATTGCATCCCCGAGCAAAGTTAAAGGATGTGTATTTTTTTTTTGGTACTTTCTTCTTTTTCGTAACAGAGGGCAAAGAACATGGGAATGTTGCGTCAAACCCTATGTTTGTCGTAAAAATTCATGTTCGGTTTTTTCCATAAAAAAGCTTGTACCGTCATCGTCGATAATCCAGTTACCCAATACATTCGACCCCGATTCGTTTGCAAAAATCGAAAGAACCTTGATGAACTTTGACACATAGCGAGACGACCCATTTTTATTTATTCATGGGCGAAAAAAACCTTTGCGAATCTGTCTCGTCAGCAACAAAAGAACTAGGCTCGCACCAACCTTTGTTCGGAAGACGGATCGGAGAAATAATAAGCTCCCCAATTTCTTGGGGTCCCCTCGTAAGTGTATACAATATTTTGTACGTCGGGCGTCAAACCAGCTGGTCTTTTCAATGTTTTTTTTTGTCCAAAAAAAACTTATACAAGACTTCTTGTAATACCACGTGGTCGGAAACTGAACTGGTCTATGACATATCCACGTAACTCAAGCTTACGAGTTATCACTGCCTAGTTCCCAATTTTTTTAGGTCGGCGTAAAGTGTAAAGTTACGAATATTTGCTCAAAACCTTGTACCATGTTTATAGGATATACATTATTCAAGACCGAGTAGGTACTTTTCTATAGGACTTTATAGCTGTGTTATTATGCATGAAAAAACTTCCTGAAATGTCACTTCCACGAAGCAAAAAGTGCACAGTAACCTTTAATAAACACATAAATATCGTCATGTTATTAAAGGACTGAATTAGATGCAGTTGTTACAATCGTGTGAAAGTGTAGTCCTGCACCACCCCAATTACATTGGTATTCATAGAAAAGTGTTGTTAGATATTGTTGGACAGCTGGGTATCGATAAATGTATCGATAATTTACTAGATTGAAACAATGCAGGAAAATAGTCCTCGCTTGAAATAACAAATATGGAGAAAAGACGCGATAAAAGCAACTATTTGTTAATTGCAAAGAAGTGACATAATACCATTGATTCATATCCTAATATCGAAACTTTCGACCAAATTAATTACATACAAGAAAACGACAATTAGCTAAAAGTAAAAATAACTTTATCATCATCATATCATTTGTCAAAAATCCTGTAGTTTAGAAATGTCTCACCAAAAATTGGTGTTATCATTTGTATAGTATAAGATTTTGTGGCCCTAAGCTCATTTAATGGCTCACTGCCAGTTTGTGAGACAAAAAGACTTTAAAGGAAGTTTATTTTTATATTTGCTATGACCTATCCCTACCTTCATCGGCAAATAGAAGGCATAAATTAAGTCGGTTTATCGATAAACAAAGCGCAGCCCTGCCTCGCACCTTGCCTGCCATCTGCCGCGATGCACGTGAAGCAATTAAGGTACTCGGGGGTGCCACCCTCCGTGTCGTTTACCTCCAGGCAAGGAGGGTTGCTTCCAATGGTCAATGTACTAAGCTGCATGTTCTCACACGATGACGACACTAAAGTGAACTTTGTACCGTAACCTTTACAAGTTTTTTTAAGCATCCGCTCGTGCCGATGTCAGGCTTTTTTCTATGAAATATTATACTAATCATTTATCGTAACAAATAATGCACAATTTCATTAACTCTCGATTTTACTGGAATTCTACTGCAGGTTGTCTCTGATGACATTTCCTGGTCACCGGGTTTTTAAGAAAAGGCGAAGACTTTGGTGGGTCCTCAAACCTGTAAGTCGAACTTTCCTAGGGGATTACTTGGCGAGCGAGCATCCCTAGGGCGTTCGAGTAGGAAGGGGAATGTTATCGCACCTACACCAACTAAACTACACATTTTGGTAGGTGGGTACTTAATATTGTATTCCAATTTTTACTTTCTCGTAAGTAGTATAGAGGAAGTCTTGTAATCGTCAAAAAATTCGACCTCGAGATTTTGACGGATTTACACGTTTTGGACCTCCCTGAGTCCAAAAAGATTATTTTTGGAATTATGTCTGTGTGTCTGTGCGTTAGCACGATAACTCGAGTATGCTTTAACTAATTGCAACCAAATTTAACATATGTGAATGACATCAAAATATAAGGTTTCTATCAAATTTTGAGCCGTCGATCACGAAAGTTAAGCAACCAAGTGCGTGGTCGGTACTCGGATGGGTGACCAAAATTTAACATGCATGTATGACGTCAAAATATAAGGTTTCTATCAACCTTTGAGTCGTTTCCGGTAAACGAGAAAGTCAAGGCGAGACCACTCCCGATTTATTACTATTTGAAAGAAAATTTGTGGTTTGAAAATAGATGCATTAAGAAAGGGATGACAAGGATATAATATGTATGATTCGGAAGTAAGTGGAGATGCGGGACGTGGAAGACCTAAGCGAACGTTTGTCGATCAAATCAAGAACGTCCTAAAAAAAGACCAGGTGAAAAGCAGGGAGAAAATCGTGACTATGTATGTATGTAATTTTTCCTACAATATATCAAGATCATAAATCGTTTTGGGAAGTAAATGTCAACTTCTAATTATTTTAACATAACAATGTAGGTAATCTGATTTTCTTCACTACCGTACTATGTCTTAATTTTAAGAGAAACAAAATCAACCGTGTTAAAACTTAAATTAATAAAGTAGTCCGAACCGAAAACTAGTCAAAAAAATTGGTTGTCTGTAAAGTCGGTTTACTGACGATAGTTGAACGTGACAACGTCTTAAGAAAATACTGATGGAATGGTAGCATTTTTCAAAAGAAAAATTTAATTTCATTTGTTTAATAGATTTCGCATTATAGTATGAATAAACTTGTAATAAAATCTCTTTGGCTATACTATTTGTATCTGGCTGGTTTTGGTATCATTGAAAGTTTAAATTTTAAAGAACATAATTCCAAATTCAAATTAGAGAATTAGATTCAGAGCGAGGTAACGCCGCATGACGTCATGTTTTTTCGTGCGTGCAGCCGGCTCTATCGAATTATAAGACGTTGTCACGTCAATATCTGTCATTTGATTCCTCCAGGAGTCTAAATACGAAGCTAAGCTATGTATTGTAATAAGAAGGCTTAAAATGTAGTATCAGAGTGCTAGCACTCATAACAATGGAATGCAGGCTTTTGAATGAGTTCATGAATTCATTCATCTCAGTTAAGCGAGGTGATGCTAGTCCGCCTACGCGATTGAATTCTCAAACGATAGTACGGTTCGCACTTTCGCACGGAGGCATTTCAATTTTGCCTATTACGATAATTGGTATGTTCATTCAATCAAATCATGATTATGAATTTAATTCATGTTGTTCATTATTGAATAAATGAATATGAATATTGAAACTTGCTACTGTAAAAGAAGAATTTTTTTCGGAGTTTCACCCAAGTTTTTGTTGTAAAAATGCATGTTGTGAGACTCTATTTTAACTCCATCTACCGTACAATTTATTTTTATTTTAGCTCAGGGTTTCCCAAGGCGCGAAGTGAACCGTTCGTTCAGTTTCCGAAGTGAACCAAATAAAGTATATTTATTAAAATTGAAAATGATCTTCGCTGTACACTGCCTACTATGAAGCCAGGGAATTACCAGTTGGTTAATAAAGTGCAGCCACAGTGCTCTCAATAATTGTAAGTTTTACTTTTCTTAGTTGATTACCTACTTGTCTTTTGAATAAAACTAAATACGCAAATATTTTCATCGATTGTTTAATTTTCTTATTTGACTCCCCCTTTCGGCCCCTAGGGGGGCATAGTATTTTAGCATAATGTTGGATGAGGCGCATAGAGTGAACGGTTGGGAACTTGGAAACCCATGCTTTAGATACATATTCACTTGACATTGGCAAATGGGTAGGTACCTAATCTTTATGTCATTAAATAAAATATTTTCCCCGCTAAAAATTAATGATCTAATTTTTTTAATCACTATCGATAATTTGTAAACTTGAATTTCACAACACTACAAAGTTTACGGCCTCAAATAAATTCAGTACCTACCTACCTATTAAACGCACTTGTATGTTATGTTTATTGTAATTGAAAACCATAATTGTATATTAAATTTACAGCTACAATCTAATATAGATTGAAAAAGGACCCCATCCTGAGGTAAATAGTTTAACTGTACAAGAAATAGAAGAAAATTGTCTTTCGAGTACTATAATTAAGATGTTATATTTTTTGTTTTGTTAACATGGGTTTTATAATAAGGAAATTACATAATATCTTGATACGGACGGACACAATAATTAAGGAAAACAGAATATGTAACTGGGAAATTTATATTACGAGATTTGCGAGTGGATTAATGGTGATGAAATGTACCTAAAGTCGAATTTTTAATTAGACGAAGTCAACTGACAGCAGCTAATGTCACTTTGTGAAATAATGTTGCCATCTTCTATGTAATAGTGATGGGTTCAGTTTTCGTTCACTCTCAGGAATGAATGATGATATGAATGAGTACATTGTTAATCTTATCTTACTATACGAAAAAAAGAAACTATTTCTATTTTACTGTATAAAAGTAGGTCGATATCTGCTGGTATTTAATTACAATCACTTTTTTTACTACCTTCTTATAAATAAGACAATTGTACGTCACGGCGGCGTGCTCTGTTATTCGGACGCGTTGGTCGCTGTTTTGTCTGTGTCATGCGTCTTCTAACCTCTGGTCTGACTGCTCGAATATTTTCTCTGCGCATACGGTGTTTACTTGTTGTTTTTGTTAAGTTTTTTTTGGCTATAAATGCACCAGCGTGTAAACACGTCGCAAGCGCTTACCGCACGCTTCCTTTGATCTGTGTTAAGAAACCGACACTAGTCCAGGGCTGCTATTCGCTATCTTTTTTTGACAGTTAAAAGTGATGATTACTGAGCGAATAACGTATCCACTGCTGTTTTACGCGACAAGTGCCATAACAGCGTGTCGTGTAAAACAGCAATGGATGTGTTCAATCGGTGATCATCACTTTCAACTGTCAAAAAAAGTTAGGGAATAGGCCTACAGAGGCTTTAGACAACATGCATTTCGGCAATCGCTCTCGCTATCGCTAAGTAAAAAAATGTATGGGATTGACATAAGCAATCGAAAAATGATCGATTGCTTATGTCAATCCCATACATTTTTTTACTTAGCGATAGCGAGAGCGATTGTCGAAATGCATGTTGTCTAAAGCCTCAGATCGGGGCAAGCCGAGCCAACCACAGCCAAACA
Organism: Elophila nymphaeata; assembly: GCA_955850985.1. Classification (NCBI taxonomy): domain Eukaryota; kingdom Metazoa; phylum Arthropoda; class Insecta; order Lepidoptera; family Crambidae; genus Elophila; species Elophila nymphaeata. Next base: position 6,534,399 of record OY039090.1, read on the forward strand.
CCCCTGGCACTTGTGGAGGCTTGCCAAGCCTCGGCAAGCGTGTAAATGTAGCATTAGAGCACTTGGTACCTGGTAAATGTAGGTACCTACTATACGCAGTCGTCGAAAAGTACAAAAACTCTTTCGTACCTACTTACATGGTACGACTATGATTCGAACCCAGTACCGGATATCGGCAGCGCGGCGTTCTAAACACTCACTAGGCTACTTTGTACATGCATGTTATTATTTCTTTATTGCAAATAAAGAAATAATAACATGCATGTATGTACAAATTATGCGTAATTGCATACATATGTCTTAATGCTATGTTTTACAAAACATTACCTGCACATGTACCCTGTTAGGGCATAGCAAAGGATAAAATCTAGAATTTTATTTAAAATCGTTAATAGTTATTAATATGAGTCATTATGATAACAATTTTATACCGAGTTGCGATTTTTTCATTCATTCACTTTGTCACTGCACTATTTTTGTTTTATCAAAACCTGACAACCCAGTAAACGTCACCTGACTTCGTCTAATTAAAAATACGACTTTAGGTATGCATAATTTCTTTACAGATTTTAAATCGAATAGAAACTACATGAAGCACCGAGAAAAAAGGCAATAATTGTAGTTATAACATAATTATGTCGTAGAGATATGATAAAAACCAAATCCACCGTGGTTGATCATAAAAAAAACCTACTAAAAACAATTATGGCGACAGATTTTGATAAAATGGTGGTATGGTTACCACCAGGCGGACATAAAAATTTATTTACCTGCCTAAGCCATGACATTTTCGGAGAATAATTTTGATACATGTAACTTCTTATCACGCATGGCGCATCAGTCAGTCGGTAAGTCGAGCTACTTTCTGAAATCGTATTGAAACCTTGAACGGACAATCCCAAGTCCCAAAACCTGTCGCCCGTGGACATTACGAAAAAGGTTACCGTTTGCTTTTACGGATTGTAAACTACCTAAAAATGACGAGCTCTCACGTAGTTCGCGTCAAGTCTTCAGGATCTTGACTTGCATGTAACCTTGATTTTTACACATGAGACGAAAATTCTTCGGCGGGTGGCGGGTCCACAGTATTGCGAATAGTGCTTGGGACTTGTTACTTAAGTATAGGTTTAATTACGGTGCCTTTATGGTGCCTTTATGGTGTATCAATGCTCACCTCCACTACCCCGGCTTCTCTCTCTACTCATCCATATTTGGTAAGATTCCACGAGAGCCGTTGTAGATACGCGTTCCATTACACAGCTTACGGAAGTTCTAGACAAGCCGAGGTCTTTTAATAATGTTTAGATGGATTTATCAACTGTATGCTGCATCTATCTCAACCGCATACAAAACGCATTTTACCCAATTACGTGAAGACAAAAGGGTTATGATATTAGCAATTTATCTATGTTTGTATTTTACGTATGTCCCCCCGTAGCATATTTTAACTATTTATCCCAATGTTTTTATTTTCAAAAGGTCAATCAATTGAATCCTTTCCACCTGATGGTAAGCAGAAGTGGAGTCTAAATCCAAAGATAGCTTACGCGAGAGATATACTGCCGCGCTATACACCCTCGCCTTGCTGACCTGCAAAGTGCTTCTTCACGCCTCTTTTGAATGACCCAGGATTGAAGAAACGAAGGAACATGTATGCTGGCACTAGCAGTGAATTCCGTTTCTTAATTGTGCGACAAAGAAACGAGTTGCCAAATTTCTTAGTTCGCGTTGGAATGGTACTTAGCCACAGTTTGTCGGTGACAAAAGTGACACCGTAAGCCTGCACTCAAAGTCCAGATTTTGATGAATAAGGTGTCTATTGGTTATTTATTATGGTCCAGGTAAGAATGGCTACATTTTAACCGATTTTAACAGTCGGGTTAAGTGTTTTAAACTTTTTGCTTGATGCAATACAAGGAGCACATAAGGCTAACTTCCCGTAGAGGATTTCTAATCGACAGGTATCTCCCGAGAAGGAATCACACTGTCATGTAGCGTCTCTGCAGGGTTCGAGTCAAAATCGAGCGTGGGACCCCAGAATGCCTATAAGGGCTCAGGGCGCTGGTAATTTCAAGATTACTCGTTAAAAAGACATGTAAAACTGTTGGTTCTTATTTATTGTTTCTTCAGCAATCCGCATTGAACCAGTAAAAGTGGAACACCGTATGGTCAAGAAACAAATTATTTATCGCTTAAGTCAAATTCTAAGCGATTAGGCTTCTACTTCTACCATCAACGGGATTAGTCAGGGCATATTTTTCTTCAGTTTTTAGAGTGTAGGACGTAAGTATGTGCCGTTTCCGAAACACCCACATAAATGGCTTAGGAGAGTACCGGCGGTTTTTAGTGGGTGCTGTGGGGGTAGGACAGGCGTCGCTGAGAGAATCGAGGAGTTCCGTACACACGTTGTACCGTTTAAGCCACAATGTGGTAAGGTCCGTAAAGCCGATATTACACGGTTCAATCACATTGAACCAATGCCATTGTAAGGCATTGAACATTTAAACAGTTTCCAATTTACACGTAAGTACCTATATCATATAAATGACGTTCAATGTTCACTTATCACGTGCTCGCGAAAGCTTTGCTGCCGCACGGAATGAGCTATCGTTCAATCTTCATGATTCATGTTTACACGTCTCAATGACATTGAAGCAATGTAATTGAAAGCAATATTGAACGGAAATTGAACCACGTAATTTCGGCTTAAAGCCTATAGAAGTGGTCTGTCCAGCCAGACCTGTACGAACCGTGCGTTTTGCGTGCCTCTGGCGAGCTGTTCGTGTGCAAGGAACAATATAACCGCAATCTTGAAATTTTATCCAAACTGCGAACATGTATAAGGCTTATACATGTTCGCAGTTTCGATAAGTTTTCAAGATTGCGGTTATATCCAATAATTTTTGACAGTTCAACGCGATAAATGGCTATATCATATCATATCGTGTTTCGGTGGTCATGCTAGGCGGGCTTAGTAGGAAAAAGAAGAGGGTCTACCTACAACTATAAGCTCTATTATTTTTATCTGACCAAAACGATTCTGATATGAATGGTCATTCTTTAAATGTGGTCATTTATTTCCTACAACAATTTAGCAGGACTTGTTGCCAACCGTACAAGGCCTTGTAACATTTTCAAGGTCTTCGTGAGCACGCAGGATAATCCGACCGAGGTGAAGGTCATGACGGCATTGGTATTTGAAATACCTATCACATAAGCCGCACTATGGGAAAAGCCGATATTTTGTTGAAATAAATAATACATACTTAGACAACAATAATTTTATTTGTCCATGTGGAAAGAAAACGGAGTTTTTTTATATTAATTTTGTTATTTTTTTAATCAATCCCATCTGATGATAAGGAGAAGTGGAATCAAAATTTAAAGATAGATAGTAGGTACTTAGGTAGATAAAAAGAGATAAATATGCGTCACTCGCCGCCCTGGCCTAGCCACCCTCTCCTAGTCGCCCTATAAGGTAAGAAAGACCCCACCCCAGGATATTTAAAAATGGGAAAGGAGACAAACGAGCATACAGTGCACCTGATAGTAAGTGATCATCACCGCCCATGGACATTTGCAACACCAGCGGAATCGCAAGTGTTGCCTGCCCTTAAGGAAAGAATATGCTCTTTTTTTGAAGATTTCGAGGTCGTATACTACACTACCTATATCAAAAGTCCTGCCTATCTGTGTATCTTCAATCAGTTTGTCGTCCACCCTCGAAATTTTAACCTTTAATAACTAACGTGCGTCTGACAAACTCCGGCCGTACCTGCAGGAAGTCTACATTTCTCAACTACCTTATCATTTATTATATTTAATTTTGATATTACTAGCGTCCCGCACGCGGTTTCACCCGCGTGTATCCCGTTCCCGTAATTCCATTTCATCCATTTCAAATATTGTTGAAAAGAATTTCCAAAATCGGTTCCGTAGTTTTTCGAGTTTATTCGTATTTATTTTACAGAATTTCATTACAATAAATTAGAATACTTTAGATAACAATTCCAAGAAAAGTCCATATTTCTATTGTTTAAATTATGTAAGTAAGCACTAGCTTTTGCCCGCAACTTCGTCTGCGTGGAATAGTTACTTTGGGTAGCATTTTCATTTTTTTAGGGTACTTATTTTGCCAATAATATACATACAAACTGCTGTAGATGACTGTATATAGCTTATTTTAATACCTTTTTATAAAATACGTTTTTTGTTTCTCCATCCTTTGCTAAGTTCCAATACGACCTTTCATCCCCTATTTCATTCATAGACACAGGTGTTAAAATTTTAAAACCGTATTTTTTTTAACTTACTATCACACGCTTAAATACAAAGTTTCTTGGTTGTATCTTCGTTAATAAGGAATCCCATACAAACTTTCATCCCTTATTTCATGCCCTTTTTACGTTTTAAGCCGTGTGATGCCGGCAGAGTAGAATAGCATCACCCGATATCATCCAAGTCGTAGAAGGCGACTAGTGGATCAGCAGAGGGTATTGATCACCTTATACACCGTCCACCAATCCGCTTTGGGCAAGTGTGGTGGACTACTGCCTAAACCTCCTTCGATGACAAGGAGGACATTGTGTCCCAACAGTGGGTCAAATTATAAAGGCAAATTATTGTTAGTAGTCATTGTTGGTAGTTTATAATGTTATGATGATGCCCTTTGTACAACAAAATATAGCTGATAGTCTATCTCAAGTAGACCTTGTACTTATTTTTGTACCAAATTTCATCAAAATTAGTTCGGCTGTTAGGCGTGAAAACGTGACTTTGTTTGGGCTTTTTTACGATCTTTCATCCCCTATTCCATCCCCACACGCGTCAAAATTACGTCAGAATGATAGAAAATAATATATTTATTTACTTCTTATCAAATGCCTAAATACAAAGTTTCTTGATTTTACCTTCGGTATTGAGGAAACGCATTCGAAATATCATCCCTCAACCCTTACAACAAAAGTTAGCTTATGTCCTATCTCAAGGTCTAGTCTGTTTTTGTGCAAAATTTCATCAAAATCAGTTAAATTGTTAGGCGCGAAAGCGTGACTTTGTTTGGACTTCCTTACGACCTTTCATCCCCAAATGGGAAAATATTTAAAAACACTAGAACAAATATTTATTTCTTATCAAGTGCTTCAATTCAAAGTTTCATGGCTGTATCTTTAACAATGACGAATTTCCATACAAACTTCCATCCCTTATTTCAACCTCTTTAAGTCTTTTTTTCGCAATATAAAGTAGCCTGTGTCCTTCCCCGAGCTCTAGTCTATATTTGCACCAAGTTTCTGCAAAATCGATTCAGTGGTTTAGATGTGAAAGCTTAACATACAGACGGACAGAGTTACTTTCGCATTTATAATATTAGTAGGGATGGATGTATGTACCTACTCACTATAGATAGAGATACCTATATTTATTTTCAAAAAATATCCTTGATTAGAGAAGAGACATGTAAAGGATAAATAAATAATGTATACTTTTTTGGAAAAGTTTGAAAGGAGTTTGTGAGACTCCATACTAGTTATTATGTTATTCTGATAACAGGCAAGGTTATTAGGATTTAATCATTAGGTTAATATGGCAGTATGTATTTAACTTACCTATTATTATGTAATTTACATAGAACATCATTAGTTTAAGAATAAATACTTACATACTTACTTACATCAAATAAGTAGGAGGAACAAAAATTAGTAAGTGAAATCTCGTATCAGACACGTGGATGGAAGGTTAGAGAACTGAACAATCATTAATTTATAATTACCTACATAAATAGTGATAAGGGGTGACGTAAGGCTACCATAAATTGGCCTCTATACCAATGAAGAATTTCTATATTTTACCTACTACTTACCTACCAGTAAAAATACCCACTGAAGTCTGAACTAGGTTAAAAACATCACATCCTTTTTTGTTAAGCTATATTTGAGGTAGGTAAGCAGTATGCACACTTACAAAACATTATTGGATTTTTATGTTAAACACCGATAATTTCGATTACATTTATCGGGAATTTATTATCCATTATCTGCAATAGATGTCTGCAAATAAAATCTGAGATCGGCACCATATTTTCATGATTATTTGGAAGCAATATGATGAAAAAATAATAAAAATTTAGGTAAACAAAACTCACTTTCTACGCCGGCCGGCGTTCGTGTTACCAGTAGGAAAGTTGAAGGATTCACCAAAAATCCGATACTGCAAGTCTTCCTCTTCATTAGTTGGATATTGCATAGCTCACAACAATTTATGAATCGTGATGACGAAACAAACCACGCTTATGTTTATTTGACCTTAGAATCATCGTTGTGCATTGTATCCAAAATGATCACACATTTAATTTAACAAAACAAAACCAAAGAAAAAATGCATTAAAAAGTCAGACAAAATCGCGCCAAAAAAGAATAGATCAAGGCAATTTTTTTAATTTAATTTTTAAATTATCGGCGACGGACGCGAAGGAATCTCGGCTGTTACGCGCGCGGAGCCGGACTGACTAAAGGCGCGAGCAACGCAGGAAACAAACGTGTCCCTCCCTTTCTGCCCCGGGCCGGGCGGTATTATATTATAATGGCCGTAGAATTCCAGAGTTAATAGTATGTTTTGTAGGATGTATGATCAGATCAGGGACAAGTTTTTCATGCAGTGTAAAATGGTTTAAATAAGCTTTAATTAAAATAAATTCTGTTCAAAAATAGACGTAAGACTTCAATTCTTACACTTAGGATAGGATGTCGTAACTGATCAAAAGAGTAGCTTAAATTTATTACTCAAATTCATCAAAATTAGTTTAGGCGTGAAAAGAAAACAGACGAACAGCGGTACTTCAGCATTCATACAAAATGTTATTAAGTACATAGGCAAGTGCTCAGCATTGTCAACATTGTAGGGTATATGTGTTCGCAGAGCTATGTATAGTATAAAAATTAACAACCAATCACTTAAATGTTTCTGGATTAATGCTATTACTTAATCAGATGTTCTGTTTATTAAAGAATGCTTTTTAATAAAATTAAAATTATAAACTGAAGACTTTAGTGATGTCATTTTGTTGCCAAATATACACCGGCTAGTCCACATTCAAGATAACTATATGACAGTGCTGAATTAAGTATTCGGACACAATAAAAATTCATAACCTTCAATCTTAGATTAAGAACATATAGATACCGAATCCGGGCACTCAATTTGGCCCCGCCAATATTAGGCCTTATTTGGCACCATACGGAAACTCTATGCGTAGTCCTCGAGGTCAACGCACTCCGTACGCATCTCCAACAAATTATTAAAAAATGACGATTTGTGCTATTAAATGGTGTAATAATCGAACTGAAAAAAATAAAAAGAGTGAGAACATTACTTTTCACACGTAAGTTTTTAATATTTTATTGTATTTTCACTTTTTAAGCAATAAAAACCAAATATTTAATTTTGTATTTTTTAAATACTGAGTGCTGCCAGTTACAGAAATTATTTTACCTATTTTAGTTGTTTAGAATTTAGTCGAATGCAATAATTTAATCATATTAATTGTTCTATAAAAAATACTAAGGACATAAAAAAAATATTTTCTGTTGATTAGATTGTTTTGACTTAACGTATGGACATTTTTAACCGCCTTAAGAAAAGGAGGAGGTTTTCAAGTCGCCTTAACCTTCTTTTTTATGTATGTTTCTACGCCTAGACCGGTTTGGAATAGTAGATTGTATGATAAGGGAGCTATTTTGCTCCCTTATCATACAATCTACTTTTACGGCGAGGGCGCTACTTTGATTCAAGAGCGAAGCAAAGGAATTCAAAGTAAATAATAACACAAGTTCTTAATGATACTTAATTTGGGCTAGATAATTGGTGTGAGCATAGAAATATTTATCCCTACTAATATTATAAATGCGAAAGTAACTCTGTCTGTCTGTCTGTTAAGCTTTTACGTCTAAAGCACTGAACCGATTTTGATGAAATTTGGTACAAATATAGATCTCGGGGAGGGACATAGGCTACTTTTTATCGCGAATAAAAGGTTGAATGGGTTGAAATAGGGGATGATAGTTTGTATGGAAGTTCGACATGGTGGACGCGACTTTTTGATATAATATCAATATGGGTATCATTTTCGTGGTTTTCGGAGGTCCCGATTCCGAATTCAACATCCATTTTGAGATCCAAGATGGCGGACACAACTTTTTAATAAAATATCAATATGGGTATCATTTTCGTGGTTTTCAGCAGCCCAGATTCCAAATACAACATCTATTTTGAGATCCAAGATGGCGGACACAACTTTTTAATATAATATCAATATGGGTATCATTTTCGTGGTTTTCGGGGGTCCCGATTCCGAATGTGACATCTATTTCGAGATCCAAGATGGTGTTTGCGACTTTTTATTATAAAATCGACATAGGTATCATTTTCGACGTGTTTGTCCACGAAAACCACGAATATGATAGCCGTATTGATATTTTATCAAAAACTCACGTCCGCCATCTTGGATATCAAAAAAGTTGTTGTTCGTAATCAGAACCCCCGAAAACCACAAAAATGATACCCGTATTGATATTCCATTAAAAAGTTGTGTCCGCCATCTTGGATCTCAAAATGGGTGTTGTATTTGGAATCGGGACCACCGAAAACCACGAAAATGATACCCATATTGATATTATATTAAAAAGTTGTGTCCGCCATCTTGGATCTCAAAATAGATGTTGTATTTGGAATCTGGGCCGCCGAAAACCACGGAAATGATACCCATATTGATATTTTATTAAAAAGTTGTGTCTGCCATCTTGGATCTCAAAATGGATGTTGAATTCAGAATCGGGACCCCCGAAAACCACGAAAATGATACCCATATTGATATTATAATAAAAAGTCACGTCCGCCATCTTGGATCTCAAAAAAGATGTTGTATTTGTAATCAGGACCCCTGAAAAACACGAAATTGATACCCATATTGATATTATATCAAAAAGTCGCGTCCGCCATCTTGGATCTCAAAAAAGATGTTGTTTTCGTAATCGGGACCCACGAAAACCACAAAAATGATACCCATATTGATATTATATTAAAAAGTTGTGTCCGCCATCTTGGATCTCAAAATGGATGTTGTATTTGGAATCGGGACCACCGAAAACCACGAAAATGATACCCATATTGATATTATATTAAAAAGTTGTGTCCGCCATCTTGGATAGTCTCAAAATAGATGTTGTATTTGGAATCGGGGCCGCCGAAAACCACGAAAATGATACCCATATTGATATTTTATTAAAAAGTTGTGTCCGCCATCTTGGATCTCAAAATGGATGTTGAATTCGGAATCGGGACCCCCGAAAACCACGAAAATGATACCCATATTGATATTATATTAAAAAGTCACGTCCGCCATCTTGGATCTCAATATATATTTTTTTTTAATCGGGACCCCCGAAAACTACCAAAATGGTACCCTGATATTCTATTTAAAACTATCCGTCAAAAACTTTGGTGTGGCTTTTCCGTTTCATCGAATTTTCAAATTACGATGTACCTATCGTATAAAAAGAAGTTTCACTTCAAAATCAGAAGTAGTATTCATGTTTTATTTAAATTACCTGGTTTTGGGGTGACGACATTTTAGTGACCACACCAATTTTTAGTAGTGTGCGTGTATCTGTGTGTAAGCGTTAGCACACATAACAAATTTTTTGCGTCAGTTTTGAAGCGGCATATTGTATGGAACTATCCTTCTAGTATGTTCTTATTCTAAGTAGTCGTGGCAAAAATGTATCACTACTGAGATTGGAACATTTGAATCTGGAACAGTACAAAGTTCCGGATCAGTGATATGTTTCATTTGGAACATTCATATCATTGAAATAGAATAACATAGGTAATTGGCTAGCGCCTCGCGCAGAGATTTGTATCTATTTCTACATCGTTATTTTATCATTAAATCCTTACTAATATTATAAATGCGAAAGTAACTCTATCTGTTTTTTTTTAATGTTTATGTGTAGGTATAATATTCACAATGCATTATTTGTTTTAAGATGATAATACATATATAGGTAGTATCCGAAGCGTCTTCTTTTATTTGTGATTTTAAACTTTATGAACATAGTAACAAAGACTTATTTTGTGTAAAGCAACGGCGGTGGTCGGGGTATACCTGTACTGTACACAGACTGAGTCACTGAATCAGTGAGCGCTGTGCGCATATTCACTTCTCTCTCACTCGCATCGCTCGTGTCCGTCGTTCGTCGCGTCGGTTGAGGTGATCGAGTTCCAAATGAAACATTTTATGCCGGGCAACTGTTCCGGAACATTTGGTTCACATTACTGTTTCGGAACACTGAGTCGGTTCCTTAAAGAGCGACACACGTCTAATTCTAAGCCTTCAATATTACCTTGTAAGAAATTCCACGGCTCATTACCTTTACCTTACTGAACAGAATTACAAACAAACGAAAACATGATCAATATGATCTAATCATAGATCAGACCAAAATAAGACGACAAAAAGTACATAAATCATGCATAAGCATCAAAGAGTTAGGGATGTTTCGATAATACAAATTAATTGTTTCGGAGTGGATATGGATACGTCTGTGTTTACTATCAATTTAAGAGGGTCTTTTTAGAAGGGTTAATTTGCATGATATGCAGAATTTTATAGTGGTCTTCACCAAATTGTCAGTCGTCATTATGAAATCTTCTCATACTTTTCCCGTCAAGTACACAAGTACTTCTAATATGAACTACAAAAAAAAGTTTTTTTTACTGAAGACGTGGCTGTAAGTGAGCTAGATCTCTTTGTTTTCCCTGGATAATAATTTTATTACAAACATTAAAATAGGGTGTTTTACACCATGAAGGAAAAAATATAAATTGCATTTTTATGATAAATATTGCAAAAAGTATACGAGGAACATCGATATTCATTAACAAATATGCAAGGCAATTTAAATTTTAAAAATCTACTACTATAATCTTTCCCTAAAATTTTTAAAACGCCGTTCGTCATGTTGGAATGCGACGTGACGTCACTCCGTTAGTAAACAAAGTAGATTTGTACCGTGCTTTGTGTTGATTTTGAAATCTCAGTTGTTCTGTTTACTAACGGAGTGACGTCACGGGCCGAAAAACCATGGCGCGAAAATTCAAAATCGAAATTAAAACTAAATTTTTAAGGCATTTTGGTTTTATAAAATGGAAATAAAAATTCTACTGGTTAATTACGACCTCACGATTGATTTAAAACAGTTTTCAAAAAATGGTGTAATACCCTATTATTTGGAAAAGAAGCAAAATCGACTGTTTGGCGCGAAATCATGGCATCGGGAGGTTTTTTGTTTCGATAATTTTATTTTGAAGTAGATTTTGTGCGGTGAATTTGATGCTCAAGCATTCGTGTTTATGATTAGTAATGAATATGATATGAGGAATCATTAAAATAAAGGTTTTGTGGTGTGTATGACGTTGAGTATTTTATAGTGGGATAATTTCACCTCCTCAGTCGCCAATCGCCATCATGAGGTCTGTTGCCATATACTTGTTGCCAAGCACTCCCTAGATACATTAAAATGTGTGACACCGCCAAGAAAAAAGATGAATACTGATGACGTGGCTGCATGGACTAGATTCAAAATAGAGAGAATTAAAAAAAAATCAAAATCATATAGCGCAAAAACGGCAAAACTGCAAGATTAAAATTATTTTCACGTGCAGTGTATTTTTTAGTGTCCACCCTGAAGTTAAGCTTCCAACGCATTTTATCTTAGATTAATTTTTATGAACTATGAGAGGTAAACAAGCTTTATAAAAAGTTACTTACTCCTCTTTTTTGGTAACGGCGAAATCCTCTTCTTCAAAGGCAAGTTTTGCTTTTAATTTATTTAACTTATTCAATTGTAACTGCACCGATGCTTTAGTGTCTTCATCCTCCATGCTAAAAAGAAAAAGATATATAAATATGTGAATAGCAAATAAATACCTTACATAAACATCAGTAGGTAGTAGCAGATTTAGGTGCACAAGTATCCGACGCGAGGGTGTCACGTCAGTGTTGCGACACGACGTGACACTAACGCTACCTACCCTACCCTACCCTACCCCGAGAAGCTCTGGCGACCTCACTCACCAACTGGTTTACTATGTGGTAGACCCTGGCTAGGTTCCACCGCATTTCTTATTTCTGCCGTGAAGCAATTCGCTGTGTTTCGGATTGACGGGTAAGGTTGCCAGTGTAATAACTGGGCATGGAAGGCATATCATCTTAGTCCCCAGGATGGCAACGCACATGCAGTGTTAAGTCATTTACCCTTAACATCGCAAGTGTCCATAGGCGACGAATACCAGGTGGGCCGCAAGCTTGTTTGCCATCTCGTAATTTAAAAAAAAAAACAGAAACACAACACCACAAAAATGTAGCGTTATTTGACTGTGGTATTGTCATATTTTGTAAGGATTATCTACTACCCCAGTTCGGGCTCCAAATTCGAGCGGCTATTCCGCTGTGCCCTACCTACCTCGTCTCGATTTTGGCGGGTGAGAGGAAATGTTGTAAAAGTCGGGTAAATATATAAATATTTAATTATGTCGTCGTTTTATTAGAATAAAAAAAAGTTCGAGAGTTCTTTCATATAAAAAAAATTTAAGCAGAAAATATTTATGTACGAAAATTAAAGTTCTGTTTTGCTCATTGTGTTTTGTTTTTGACGTGACAACGTCTTATAATTCGATAGAGCCGGCTGCACGCACGAAAAAACATGACGTCATGCGGCGTTACCTCGCTCTGAATCTAATTCTCTAATTTGAATTTGGAATGATGTTCTTTAAAATTTAAACTTTCAATGATACCAAAACCAGCCAGATACAAATAGTATAGCCAAAGAGATTTTATTACAAGTTTATACATACTATAATGCGAAATCTATTAAACAAATGAAATTAAATTTTTCTTTTGAAAAATGCTACCATTCCATCAGTATTTTCTTAAGACGTTGTCACGTTCAACTATCGTCAGTAAACCGACTTTACAGACAACCAATTTTTATTACGAAACTTTTATAAAGCACGTGTTTCCTCATCCACGGAAGTCTGGGCTGACTTTATAAGATAATAATATCATGACATTCTGAATCACGCTGAAAATATCGGTCCGATTCATGCTTATGGGTCTAGGCTCAGATCATAGTCTAGGTCTGTCGTATAGGATAAATCACTTCTAATAGTGATGCTAACGTTCAATTTCTAGTAAGCATTTTGAACGAATGCCAAGGCCGAGCTGCCCCTACGTGTGAGCGAAGTGTGCGGGGCATATAGGTAGGCACCAAGGCAATAGGGGCGCCGGATAAGTGCCATAGTATTATTTGGTACAAGACGACAAAAAAGAGTAGCATCACACTCCACAGGCCCTGCCGAGGATCGGCGCGGCCCTGACAAATGCTATAAGTATAACATTAGTACATTGTTAGAGAGGATTATGAGGAGGACGATGGCACTGCAGTTTTGCATTCTTCGTAGGTACTCGAATGGGTGACCAAAGAGTTTTCAGCTCGATTTTCTTCCGTGCTTCGGAAGGCACGTTAAGCTGGTGGTCCAGAGTGCTGTTGAAAGGCAGCAGGCGATCCAAAGGAGGGTTGGTGTCAGGCGCGGGCGGCCGTAAAAGTCTACCGTCAAATACAAATAGCACTCAGTATTGTTGATATATAGAAATACTTCACCGACCCCTAACAACGGGAAGATGATGGTTCGAGTCCCGCCTGAGGCAAGTCGATTTTTTTCAGTGCATTTTTCTAGTATTAATATTTACGCGTTTGTTAACGCAAAAATAAAATTATTCCATAATGTAAGGTAGTTTCATCTTAACTGAGCGTCAAATATTTGCAAAAATATGGGTGAGCACTGAGCAGCAGCCTAATTCGAGCAATAAAAGCTCTTTACGAGGGTTCTAATGCTAAATTCAGGATAAATGGTGCATACACTGAACCTTTTCACATTGGAAAAGGTGTGAGGCAGGAACGTGTGGCATCTCCGTGATTGTTCAATTCATTCATGGATAAATGTCTGACAAAACTGAAAGAGACTGATTGTGGATTACGAATGGAAGAGTTGCTTGTCAAATGTCTACTATACTCTGATGACCAAGTGATAGTTGCAGGAGATGGTAACTGTTATGCATGAATGTAAGCAAAACTAAGCTTATGGTGTTTGAAAGAGATGAAAGCATGACTATGTGTGACATTCTGATTGGAGGTGAACAGGTTGAACAAGTGAAAGTGTTTGTTATTTGGGATCTGTATTTACAAGAGATGGAAAGTGTGACAGTAACATTGAGAATCGATTGGAAACCTGAGAAAATGGGGCTTTGCACGCCTTTTTGAGCGGTCAGAAGGTGTCTGAAAAGGCCAACACCGATGTATGGAAGTGAAAGGAAAAAAATTTATTCTGCTAACACTTCCATACATTTTTACATACAATAAATGCAGTTGAAATGAGAGCCTTGAGGAGCATGTACAATTTAAAATTGAGTGACATGTTATGCAATAGCGTGATAAGAGAGATGTGATATGAAAGAAGACATAGTGATAAGGATTAAAAAATGGATGCTCAAATGGTTCGGTAATGGAGAAAGGATGTGTGAAAGTAGATTGACGAAAAGGATATATGAACCGGAAGTGAATGGAGATGTAGGACGAGGAAGACCTAGACGAACGTTTGTCTTTCAAATCAAAGAAGGTCAGGTCAAAAGTACTCGATCGTAGCAAGTGGAAACAAGTGATCTCCGCCTAGCACTATAGGAAAAAGGCGAGACTTTATGTATGTTCCCTTGCAACAGGAAGTATATAGGTAGGCTCCATACAGCCTCTTATTTTGGATTGGCACAGTAAGCACAAGTCATGAAGTCATAGAAGACGAGTAGGAGACTTAGTTTATATAAATACTGGGAGTAATTAAGATTTTGTTTTTTCATCCCAAATGAGCGTAAAAACAATACCTAACTAAAGTGCTACATATAGCTAAAGTTTCAAATAAGGGAAGCAAAAGAAGTACCAAATTCAGCGCACTTTTGAGGTTGATAGCTCCATCGTACAGTTTATAATCATATGAATTGCATGGGTTTTTAAAACAAAAAAAAAACAAAATTATAAGTTCTAAATATTATTAAATTTTTGCGATTATAATCGCATAAAAAACTATTAAGTATTAAATCATCAAGAAACAAGATTGCACTTACCTCCCAACTTATGCAAAATTGACAAAATATGCAAAAAAATGAGTTAAAATTCGAAATTGCATCCAAAAAATCCAAAAGACATGTAATAGCCCTTCAGTAAAATCTAGAAAGGTCGTTTCTGGCGCTTCGCCGGCGGCTGAGGCACGCTCGCTTCGCTCACGCGTATAGGTCGAAAGTTTAACCTAACCTAAACCAATATTATTATACCCACCTAATTAAGTAATTTTTGGTTGTGGCTGATTGAAATTCCTTTTTCCTTTGCTTTACCATTATCGATAAAATAAAATAAAAAAAAAATACAACTTCAAACCATGACGAACCATGACTGAGTTTCTATCTCTAACTAGTCTGTGGATAAAATATTTTCGAGGTGCTTAAGAAGTGAAATTTAAGTTAATGTTTCAATTATAGTGCGACTATCTGCACAAAAAGTGTGAACTTGATATATTAGGTACCTCTTCCTAAATAAGAAACTACGAAATATTTGAGCCCGATTCGGACCGCACTGGAGGAAGTAAACAAAAATAACCTCTCCTTTTATTTACGATCATGAATCAAAACATTTTGAAATATTACTTAATCATTATTTATAGCGTGTTTTAAGGTCCTAATTGCTAACCTCTCCTGCTGGGTACTAAAATTGAGCTTGTGATGGAATAGAAATGCTTAACTACATGTTACGCAAACGACATTGACCCTATGAGACGCGTGATTGTTGAAGCGCGCAATGTATGAGCAAACAGACGACAAAATTATTACATCTTTACAAGGTTTTCTATTACCACCCTCTTTTCCATAATTGTCATTCAAAAAAAGAATCCGTTATTATTCGAAGATTGAATTCGAAGAGAAGACGTTACGCCATAACGGCTAAATGTAAACAAGGTATAATTTACTAGTTCACACGCTTTCCATTGTATTTTGCATTAAATATTCTCTACTTAAGAACAAACTGTGTTTTATTTCAAGTGTGTGGTAAAAAAATAGGTCAAATACTATAGAAATAGTTCAGCTTGTGGTTATAATCTAATCGTGATGACGACAGTATCGATTGTCAACATACCTCTTTTGCACATTATTCTCCATTTAATTCAGCTAGTCGTGAAAATAAATAATATAATTATTTTGGGACTCATAAATGTAACGCGTAATAGTTATATTACTATAGATTGCACTGCATATTTGTAAATAAATATATAATTTTCAAGTTAACAGTATTCACAGTTCGTTATTATTCGTTAGAATCAAAAGTAGAATATATTTTGTCCTTGTTTGGTTCCAACTAAATACCTACCTAAGAACGAGATAAAAGATATTATCTCACAGTAAAAATGGCTTCCAATTCCAACCAAACACGAGACAGCGCCATCTTGATAGGAAGTAAAGAAATAGAATTTTCTTCTCTATGGTACAAATGTGTGCTGCCATATCAATAAATTTTTAGTTAAATAGAAAATAAAAACTGTAAGGAATTAATTCTTTGTCTTAACCTGTTCCCAATCGGGACAGTGCAGTATTTCTTGATATCAACAATACTGCTATACATGTTGGCATTATATTTTTACGGCCGGCCGTCTGCCTAACATCAATCCTCCTTGGGAACTATTGCTATCTCTTTCGACAGCAGCCGGTACCACCAGCTTAACGTTAAATTAACTTAACGTGAACAATTCTGAGCACGTTAATGGTTAACGTGTTAACCATTAACGTGCTCAGAATTGTTCGGAACGGAGGAAAATCATGTTGAAAATTTTTCGGTCACCCATTCGAATACCGACCGCGTACTTGGTAGCTTAGCTTTTGTGATTATTACGATGAACGCACCACAGGCACCGCGATCGTGGATTCGTCGCCAGGGAGTCGATACACGACGTCAATCATGGAGAAGGAAGGGATTGCTTACGTTTAACAATTATTTTTAAACATCAGTAGGTAACTTATTCATACATATTGTAGATAACGCAAGGTCGACGAACAGAGATAATTTCTCACGATGACCTTTCAGTCTACAAGCAGTTGCGTTAAACATTCTTACTATTGGTCAAATTTTTTAAAATATGTAAAATGTTATGTTTTTAATTACCTATATTCTGTATTATTACCATTATTCACAAAATTATGCGGAGCTCTGGCTTGTGATCAACTAGACATAGCTATTACCGATACAAAGAGGCTTTTTGTGTAAAGTATTATAAGTATAAATTATCAGCAAATAGGAACCAATTTGCTGATAATCTATATTAATATTATAAAGCTGATGAGTTCGTTTGTATGTTTGAACGCGCTAATCTCAGGAACTACTGATTCAAATTGTAAAATTATTTTTGTGTTGGATAGTCCATTTACCAAGGATAGGCTATATAATATTATAACATGCGAACAAAGTCACGGACACAGCTAATTAAAACATAAAATACTAACTTTACGTAAGTAGTGATTTATTTTAAATTCTCCAAATGAAATTAAACTCTGATTAGTAAGTAATAGTTGCTTAGAATATTTGTAATATTTTAAAGAATTTTAACTCGCAACTTTTATCGAACACGTGCGCACGTTAACACCGCATTAATAATGTTCAAAAGGTTTAGAATCTTTAACAGGGGCGATCACTATACCTGTGTGAGTGTAACGTGGTGTCAATGTACGAAATTGTCTCTGCTACCGCAATTTAGCAGTAAGCTAAAAACTGATTTCATTAATGTGGAGTCACTGGAACAACTAATACTTGATCTACACGATAGCCCTTTAGCTACGCAGTTATGCTCAGAATTATTTGAAAGATGAAATTCAGTACGAGGTAGTTTGTAAAAGCAGTACCTAAAGCCACCACCATAGCCTCTAGAATACACAAACTGATATGATAGTGAACCTTTAGTGAACATAAAGAACAAATATGACTATGTCAGTTTTTGAATAGGAGAAATTTCGAATCGGCAGCCTAGAAAGGCAGGATAAAATGCTTCCTGCCCTATAAATCGATGACCTGTAAAACGCGGTGATATTCAATTAAGATGATTCAGAGGCGCTCGCCAGCCCCTTTATGGACACTAATAGAGTGAGTAATTAACAAACAATATATTTTCTATCAGAAAAATGCACTGAAAAAAATTGACTTGCCTCAGGCGGGACTCGAACCCGCATCTTCCGCAATCCGGGCGGCTGCGTTAACCAATTACGCCACCGAGGCCTCGGTGAATGAGGCAAGTCGATTTTTTTCAGTGCATTTTTCTGATATTAATATTTACGCGTTAGTAAACGCAAAAATAAAATTATTCCGTAATATATTTCCTGTTTTTTTTTATATTAGTCATCTTTTTGGAGATACCACTTTGATATTTGGTTGTTTGCCTTCTGTTGTCTAAAGAGCTCCGCACATCGAACGCAATACGGCACAGAGCGGCTACCGCGCCTCGCTATTTTTTGTATGAGTGTGTATGAAGCACCACACACCAAACGCGTCGGTAGTAGTAACGTCGACACGAAGTGCCAGCAAGCATTGCCGATAAACCGCGCCGCACCGCGTCTCTGCAAGGTAACGCACATAGGACGCGCCGCGGTGTGATTTTTAACTACGCTACGTTCGTTGTGCGGAGTCCCTACTACGAAATGTATAACTGGATTACGATTCAAAGATTTCAATTACGTATCTCAGTCGCGTCCGCGGACAAGTAGGAAAGTCCGATTTCCGAATAGCTTGCTTCCTATTATAGTAAGACAAAGGGATCTAGTCCATACATCTATATTTGTAGTAATTTTATTCCTGAATACGATAATAGCGCTTGGCAAGAGATGCATGGCAACATAACAGACCTCATGATGGCGACTGATGGATAAGGCGGTAATCTCACTAGAAATATCTCAACGTCGTAATGGAACGTCAATACTAAGACTTGGGCATTTAAATAATACCATTTACACTGCACAAAATCGAATAAATGTTGATCACAATCATTTTATGGATAATCAAAATAAACATTTTTCTGACCCCATGACAGCTTCTCAAACACTCTGAATATTATTTCACACAAGTAACACTGGAAAATATTTATGGTCAACAAACTGACAGCAAAATTCGCGGGAATATTTGTGACAACAGCAAATTGTTGTTGATAAACAGTGATAACCTAAAAATTCAATAATTGCCTTTATGTACTAAAGAAAATTGTAATTAAAATAGTAAAGGAATATTATTTTCATTATGAAATTCAGATCGGTAATGATAGACGCGGGTCCTATGCGAGAATTTTCAAGTATATTTCTTACTAGTTTAAGAATGCAAGATTAAGTTATTTAACTCTGAAATCTAAACTTAATGCATATTTTCGTTACAGATATAGTGACAACAATATCAAAATTATCTAAAGAATGCGTCTTAAGAGTCGCTCAAGATAAACTTTTCTTTATAGTGAGTGACGAAAATAATGGTCCTGGACCGCCAGTTCTTTGGTGTGAAATACCTCAAGCTATGTTTTTCTCAGAGTATCAAATGGTCGGCTTAGATGATTCACACAAAGATATTTATTTGGGTTTTGCTGCTGGTCAGTATATATATATTTCTTTTAGTCAATCGTATTTTCTGTATAAGCCTAGACAGAAAATTCCTCATTGACACTAACCTTAAATTGTGTACCTATAATTTCTTAAAAAAAATAATTTAAAAAACTAAAAATGCCTTCTTAAAAAGAATTAGTCAACTGAAAAGATGGAAACAAGATCAGATATGATAGTGAACATGATGGTACCTAGTTATAAGAACTTTGTTTAACATAACAGTCGGAGGTCAACATAATAGTTAATAAATAGACTTAAAAACCTGAAGAACCTACCTGCATAAAATGACAATTAGTCAACCCTGCAAAGACAAGGCAAACTTAAAACCTATTGATGCTTGAAAGGCAAAATTGACTAAGCGACATGGAGTTAATTGTTCAGGAGGACGACTTAAAGATTCATTTTTCATTCAAAAAAAGTGATAATTCGTAAAGTCCAAAATGCAGAAGCGACATTAAAAGTCGTTGTAGGAAGGCGTGAGTTAGACCAAACAACACAGAAAAATTAGGCGATTCAAACTGTATATATAACTCAATTTGGCTCA
Organism: Elophila nymphaeata; assembly: GCA_955850985.1. Classification (NCBI taxonomy): domain Eukaryota; kingdom Metazoa; phylum Arthropoda; class Insecta; order Lepidoptera; family Crambidae; genus Elophila; species Elophila nymphaeata. The sequence goes on from OY039090.1 coordinate 6,554,723, forward strand.
AAATGGCGTTTAGTCAACTTTTCTTTTCAAACGTCGATATTTATGTTAGTTTTAAGAACTTGTGTTCAACATTCAGTCAGAGGCATAGAATTTAATTACATATTATTAAATATGTTTTAAGTTTGTTTTTAATATTTATCTTGTTTCCATCTTTTGTGTTGACCAATTGTCTTTTTAAGTTGAATCTAATAGGCAGGTTTTTTAGTTTTTAAATTTACTTATTTATTTTTATTGACATCTTTTTAATTATTTTATATTATACGGTGAAGGTATACCTGTTTAAAATCCTTATGTTAATAAGCCAAGAAATATTGTGATGAGGATGCGTTACACTTTGTAAATTCCCTCACTGGGAATAATAATAAAACTTCCCATGATTACAACGCACATTTGTTGCCGTCTATGGCGACTGGTTTGCCAACAGTAGTGCCTTACGAACCCACTCTACCTTCGCCGCTGTCTGTGTGCTTGCACTCTTCTTCAAACGACAGTGACTCGGACCAAGTAGTGGTCGGTCCTACTTGTAATACCCATTTTGATTAATTGTATTTTTTTTTTCACTTTTAATAATGACGAGGGGAGGTAGTTTTGAACTGTCAAATAGTGAACACTGTTTTTCACTGCTCTTAACAAAATAATGGTTTATAATTATTTTCAGTCACAAAAAGTTAATGATTTATAAAAATTAACTTTGTTTAGTACTAACTTACTTTTATTTAATAATATTTTGTGTCGAAAAGTGTTAAAACTGTGTAAAATAAACAGACTTTTAGTGAAGTATTTTGTCTACCCGCGTTGAGGAGTGTAAAATATTTCCTGGAGAAATAAATATTGCTTTATGTGATGGATTCAGTGAGTGAAGAAGAAGAAGAGGGTGGCCTAATTCTACCAGAAAATTTGACTCAGGACTGTGTCAATAGAATCATTTTTGGGTCGGATTTAGAGTGGGACAATGATGATATTAGTTCTCACAGTGACCAAATTACAACTATTACAAGACAAAATCCAGGTGCTAGTGGGAAAAGAATGAGACAACCCTCTTTATCTGATGAAGCCTGTGAAGGAGCATATACATTGGTGACAAGAAAGAAAAAAAAGATAAACAAGACCCCCCCCACCAAGCTCGGTTATTACGGGTCTAATGGAGGAAGATATATTGGAGATAGCAGTGAGTAGCAAGGAACCTCTTCCAAAACAGTTTGGCATGGCTAAGTTGCTTAAGAACGAGGATATTTTAGATGTTATCAAAGTTACATACAAAAGCCCATATAAAGTTTTACTTCGAGTTAGAAGTGAACAAACGGTAGAGAAAATCTTGAAATCACAATCCTTCAGTACAAGAGGCTGGACTTGTAGGAAAACAAATGAGGTGACCTATACATATGGAATGGTAAAAGATATAGACTTAGATGTTGAAGACGAGAAGATTAAGGAGGAATTTTCCTGTGAAAGTACTATATTAGCTGCAAAGCGATTGAACAAGAGGGATATGGATGGAAAATGGATTAGAAGTGAAAGAGTCCGCTTGTGCTTTAAGGGTACCACTCTACCCTCATATGTATATGCATATGGATTAAGAATAGAAGTGGAGCCCTATAAATTCCCTGTAACCCAATGTTCCAAGTGCTGGAAATATGGACATGTCAAAAACTTTTGCTCAGCCAAAAGTCAGATCTGTCCGAAATGTAGTGGAGAGCATGAAAACTGTGAGACATTACAATTCAAATGTACAAACTGTAAGGGTAACCATATGTCTATAGTAAAAAGTGTATGTCCAGCATTCCAAAGAGAAAAAAATATAAGAGAGGTAATGTCTCAACATAATTGTACATATAAAGTAGCACTAAACAAAATGGGTGAAACTCTAACTGTGAGTAGTCAAATGGAAGTCGCCATGCAAGATCCCATAGATAATCAAACCTTAATACAATGCTCATCTCACAAATCTTATGCTGAAGTGGTCACAGAGCCTAGCCAATTAAAGAAGAGTGTTACAGAAGAAAAATCTAAAAAGAAAAGTTGTCCTGCAGGAAAAAAGAAAGGAAATATAAATCATTTCAGGTCATTTCATTTTCATTTCATTTCATTTCATGATGTGGAAATGGAAAGCAATGCACCAAGGGAAAGAAGTCAAGAAAGTGCTGACAGTGGAAATAATCGTATGGAAAAAGAAAAGAGAGGAAAACTATTAGAAAGACTGTATTCAAAAATTAAAGAGATTATAACTTCGGACAAAAATCTAAAAGATAAAATTGTGTTGACTGCATGTTACTTGATTGAAGAATTAACATCATTTTTAAAAGAGTATTTGAGCATAGATAGAATGTTAGAACTTATGGGTTTGGGTTTCTTACATAATGCATAAGTCTACTACTAAAGATATATTCGGCCTACTACAATGGAATGCCAATAGTATCAAACCAAAGATAAAAGAACTTGAAAATATTTTAATCCAAGAGAAAATACATATAGCGTTAATAAGTGAAACATGGTTATCTGAAGAAGACGTCATTAATATAAGTAACTACAATATATTAAGACTAGATAGAGAAGACTCGTATGGAGGAGTATGTATTATTTTTCACAAGTCTGTTAACATCCAAAAATATAGCTACACACATACAAATACGAATATGGAAGTATTAATTGCAAAAATATTAAATATACCTGGCCTAAAGAACATAATAAATATATATTGTCCCCCTTCCGTAAACACAAGCCAGAGAGATTGGGATGAAATTGCTAATTTATTTAATAGCGAAACTATTATTGTTGGTGACATGAATGCTCATCACCAATTATGGTCATATAAAACTGATGCCAGGGGAGAATTAGTTTATGGAGCAATGTTCGAGCAGGATTTTATTTGTTTGAATAATGGCGGCCCCACAAGATTAAAAATGGTCAATGGCATATTACAAAGTTCTTCCCCTGATGTGACATTTGCCTCAGTCGATATATCCATGAAGGTGACATGGACCACAACCAATGAGTCACTAGGCAGCGATCATATAATTATAAAGATGAAATATGGTAATGAGAAATCTACAATATATACAAAGAGAAGGAATCTAACAAAAGCCAATTGGAAAGATTATACGGAAAAAACTGATATTTATTTTTCCAATTTACAAGTTGCTGATTATGTACAGATTAATTATGATCGTTTTATGGAGGGAGTTACAAATGCAGCAAATGAAACTATACCATGGATTAAAAATTGCCAAAGCCCTACTAATAAATTTACACCTAAACCATATTGGAATGCTGAAATCTCGAAAGCAGTTGCTGAAAGACGTTTAGCCCTGAAAAACCTAAGAAAAAATCCTACGCCTGAAAACTATGATATTCTAAGAAGGAAAATATCATTTGCAAAAAGCATCATTCGTAAAGCAAGTTCAGCGTCGTGGAAAAAGTTTTGTTCTACCATTGATGTTGAGACATCACCTACTAATATGTGGCGCAAGATGAGATGGGTGAAGGGATACCAACCTGGAAATAACAAAGTTGATCCTCAAAAATCCATTGATCTCCTTCAATCTTTGACACCGGATACCGTTGAGCCGCCCACTCCGAGTTTTGGTAATAGTAATGCCTTCATGGAACAAGAAATAACCATGGTGGAACTAAACAACTCTATAAGACGTAAAGATACTGCTCCTGGTGCAGATAATATCTCTTACTCCATGATTCTTCATTTGTCATTGTGTTCAAAAATGTTTCTATTGAATATTTACAACCAAATTTTAGCCACGAGCCAGATTCCAGAGCAATGGAGAATAATTAGATTGTGGCCAATTCCAAAGCCAGGACGTGACTTAAATTCAATGTCTTCTATTAGACCTATCTCCCTAATGTGCTGCCCATGTAAACTGTTTCATTTAATTATTATGAAAAGACTAGAATGGTTTGTTGAAAGTCATAGTTTGTTTAACGAATCTTCAGTGGGCTTTAGAAGAGCTCAGTCGAGTTTGGATTGCCTAGTTCGTTTAGTCTCTTCTATTCAAATTGGGTTCACAAAAAATTTATCAACTATTGCATGTTTTGTAGATATAGAAAGTGCATATAATAATGTCAATATTGGTTTTCTTATCAAAGCCTTAGTAAAACTAGGAGTCGGAGGAAAGTTATGTTCATATTTATGGAACTTTTTGTCAAAAAGGAAACTACAGCTTTTGGGAAGAAACAATGAAGTGATTGAAAGACAAACTAATATTGGAGTAGCACAGGGAGACCCATTGTCACCTTTATTGTTTAATATTGCCACAATGCATGTTTTCAACTATATTTCAGATATAGGTATAATACAGTATGCAGACGATTTTGTACTTTATAAGGAATTAAGTTATAATGATGGTACCACTATATCACACCTTGAACACAGCTTAAAAACATTTGTTGATAAATTGCAAGATATTGGTTTGTCAGTATCAGAAAATAAATGTAATATATGCGTATTTAGCAGAGGCAGGAAAAAAACACCTAATATAACTATTAAGATTAATAATAATACAATAAAAGTTACTCAATGTGTCAAGTATCTAGGATTATGGTTGGACTCTTCACTGAGATGGGGCAAACATATTAATGAACTCTGTGAGAAAACTTATAAATACTTAAATATTTTAAAAATTTTAGCTGGTAAATCATGGGGCGTCCATCCAAAACACTTAAGAAGATTATATATCTCGCTAATTAGGAGTCGAATGGATTATGGGGGCATGCTATTTGGTTCTTGCGCGAAAACACATTTAAATAAATTAAACATTATTCAAAATAAAGCACTCAGAATATGTGGTGGATTTATACGCTCAACGCCTATACATGTAATGGAGAATGAAATTTGTATGTCCCCATTATCCATCAGACGAGAATGGCTTACATCTCGTTATTGGATGAGACTGGCAAGTCTACCGAGTTCCGTCACTAAACAAATAATAGAAGATTTAGCAGTGCTTTGCGAACAAAGATATTGGAATAATAAATGTAAACCACTCTTAGTCTCGATGCATAACTTGTACAAAAATGAAGAAATACATGAGACACCTATGCTAGGGTTGTATACATTAGGTATTTGGATATCAGCCAGTGATATTAGTTTATCAGTAAATTGTTATGTGGAGGGGATCACTGATAGCAAAAAAACAAGTCATATTACATCTCTAAAACAAAATGTACTGCAAATGATTAATTGTAAATACCAAAACTTTTATAAAATCTTTACTGATGGCACGGTAATATTATCTATACAGTATTCTATCTTCATACAAACGGTCGGAAAGCGCGTCATGCTACGCGCCTCGAGTTCGCGGGGCACCCGGTGGGCATCCAGTCGCGAATGCGCCGCAGCGACGACCGAACGGTGTGAATTGTTTTTTAAGCAGTTAGCCGTGCATAAACGTGCTATTTGTATTGTGAATATTTGATTGAATTAAGTAGATACCTACATAATTCAAAATGGCAAAGTGCAATATTTTTTTATGTACCTAACTACTAAAACTAAAACATAACTACATAATACGTAGGTAGGTAGTTTCCTAGACTATGCTATCTACTTACTTATGTACCAACATATAACTTAACTACATATATTATTATGAACTACAAATATGATGAAATATCATTATGAAATAATTTACGAGAGTAATAAATGGTAGGTATTGTAGTGATCGGATTTTTTTGGTGTATACTGGCAGGTTATTAGGTAATTTGAAAAAGAGACGAATTTGAAAAAGGAATAGATAGATGGAAAATTATAAAATAGGGATATTTGTGCGGAGTTTAAAAAACAATATTTTGTATGTTGATAATAATATGTAATTTCTTGAAAATATAAGTGTTTCAGTGATAATATTATAGTACGTCTCAGTCGACGCGTAATTATTTTTCTGTCTCAAATCTATATTTTTTTTTCATTAAATATTACCAAAAAAAAAACATGTATTTTATTGAACACTTCCTATTTCATTAACAACATTTTATTACATATAAAATAAAATAATTACAATCATAAACCAAGAAATGTAGAAATTAAATATAAAGTAAATAGTTAGTAGGTATATAATGTGTGTATATGTTAGTTTTTGTTGACGTTTCTTTTCTTTATGTATGTGTTGTTATAGTTTTTTAATAATTAGGTAATATCGTGCTCTGTGAAGGCTAATAAATTTATTTTCTTTCTTTCAAATTAAAATACTGTAAGCGGGCAGCCCTTCCGCGTGTTTACGCCCCACTCGGTCGTAGCCAGTTATTTCAAGGACAGGGCCGAGACACAATACTGTATGATAATATTACCGTGCTGATGGGTCTAAAAGTGTACAGGGTGTTGGGGCTGCATTTTTTGATCCCCATAATGAGTTAAACAAGAGCTTTAAATTATCTCAAGACATTTGTATTATGAGGGCAGAACTAGTAGCTATACATGAAGCCTTAAAGTATATTACAACATTACCACATTCCAGTTTCGTGATCTTATCAGATTCGAGAAGTGCACTTCAACACCTGGCTCGGTGTAGCTCGGGACATCGAGGTATACCGATTGCCTATGATATAATCAGATTGATACACTCAATACAATCTAAAAGTGTACGTGTTAAGCTGCAGTGGATACCTTCACATATAGGTATTGCTGGAAACGATCATGTAGATCACCTAGCAAATCTTGCTGTGAACAATGGAGAGGACTACAATTGTAAGCCCTATGCTACAGAAATTATCAATAAAGCTAAACAACATTGTTGGAAGAAGTGGGATGAAATGTTCAGGGAGAAATCTGTAGCAAAGGGTATCTGGTACTATTCCATTGTGGATAGCGTTTTTAAAGCACCCTGGTTTGATTGTGCCAGCCTCTCCAGGGAAATGCTTGTTTCGGCGTTTAGAGTTAGGTCAGGTCATATCCCACTCAATAAGTATTTGAATATGATTCACATCAAACCATCTCCTCTTTGTGTTACATGTAATAAGGAAGAAGATCTTATCCACTTTTTGATGGAGTGTGACCTGACAAAACTCAATAGACAAAAATATTTTTCGTCTATTAATTTAATAAATGGTGGTATTAACTTAATATTAAGGCTGCCCCTTAGTAAGAAATCGATATTAGTATATTTATTTATAAAACACTCTTATAATGAGCGAGACTAGGAAATAGCTATGATTAATCGAGTTGCCCCATGAGGCTGACATAGTCACCTAGAGTGTACTAAAGCCTCGTTAAAATAAAAGATTAAAAAAAAAAAAAAAAATAATGACGAGGTGTCATGCAGTCGTTATGTTTTTTTTTAACATCAATTACATAAGAACACTTCGGCTGTCGAGGCAAATATACCTTAATTACAGAAACCTGTTCTGCCATTTGAAAGATATAGAGGTAATAAAAAATATTAAATGTAAACAAATGTACAAGATACGTGCGAAAAACATAACCCTTTCCTTGCAGCCCAGTAAAAATATAAAATTAATGACTAAAAATTGATTGTTTGATTTGCAGCCAATCTGGCAAGGTCATTGGTGACTCTAAAATCAGCAAAATCCTTAAAAATGAAATTAACAAAGAAGCAATGCCCATGTCTTACGTTGGAAATTGAAATGGTTTGTAATACATACACATATTTGTAACCATATGATTGGTAGTTTTGAAGTACCCATAGTAATTGTTTCATTTTCACACCAACATGCACTTCTCTTTTTTCTCCTACCCTGGTTCCGGTTTATTGGGGGTTGGTTCAGGATGTCTTGATATTTAGCGGGTGCCCCTCCGTGGGACCTAGACGCCAAAGCGCTGTCAGAAATTTATAGACGCAGTGTCGTAGTCAAAGACGAGGGGCACCGCCCGCCACCTGAAATGGTTCGGCGATGGCGAGACCATGCCCGAAAGTCCAGGTGCTGTCGGGGCATGGATGCTTCGGCAGCTACCTTCATAGAGTCGCCGGAAGGGAAGCTGACGCAAAGTGCCACGAGTGTGGCGCCGATTCGGACACCGCGCAGCACACGCTCGAGGCATGCCCGGCGTGGGCTACTCAGCGCGCTGTCCTTACCACTGCCGTTGGAACCGATCTCTCGCTCTCGAGCATCATTAATAAGATGCTCCAGAACGAGACGTCGTGGCAAGCGATGGCCTCCTTTTGCGATGACGTGATGACGCAAAAGGAGGCAGCGGAAAGGGCGCGTGAGCAAGACCCGCTAGCGCCCCCGAACCGCAGACGGAGACCTGGCCGCAGGAGGCGGCTCCACGAGCTACTCCAGCAGCCATAGTGTCCGGGCGTAGAGTGACGGAGTGGGGCTTTCGTCACTCCTAAAATCGCCCGTCGACGGGAGGTGTCAAGCTGCGGACACCTCTCCTTAGATTGGTCCGGCAACGGACAGCCATAGGCACGCGAGAGAGTTGGGTGCGAACAGCAACCTCTCTCGCGCATCGTTTATTGGCGAGTGGCAAACGTCAGTTTTTAGTGGGTAGGCCCCCGTCCAGGTCGATTAGCGACCTGGCTTGCACACAGGGGGAGAGTCCCACATAACCATGGAGCGACCCCACGCTGTCTCCATGGTATGCGTAATGCATTTTCTGACGTAAAAAAAAAAAAAAAAAAAAAAAAAAAAAAAGGATGTCTTGATATTGACAATACCGGTATACATTTTGGCATTCGATTTGTTTGTAAGCTCACTCCGTGCCTCTTACCAACCCCTGGGAACAAGTGCTATCTTTCGACGGTAGCTGGGACCACCAGCTTAATGTGTTCCGAAGCATGAAGGAAGATAAATTTTGGTCAGCCATCAAGTGCCCTATTTTTCTCCTCAAATTTAACCCATTCAGTGTGATACAAAAATAGTTAAGAATATTAGGCACTTGTATATTTCTGTCTGTTTCAGGAAACTATATTAAAAATAAATAGTTCTTTCAAGTTAGCAAAATAAAGTATTGAAGATTGTATTGCCATTAAATGTGTTAATTACAGTGCGTAATTGTTTGTTCCACAGTCTTCATCAACTACGCAACAGACGAGGCATGTGACACATGATATACCAGTTGTAGTCATCCCTAGAAAGATTTGGTCAGACTTCAATGAACCAAAAATTCCATATCCTGATGTAAGTTCAAAAAGTCGCAATAGTGAGTGATCACCGATTTTGTTGCAAGTCTATGAAATTGACAACGGCATTACTATTAGGTATATTCATCATCATTTCAGCCAAGAGACATCCACTGTTGGACATAGGCCTCCCCCAAAGATCTCCAAACCGGTCAGTCCTGCGCGATCCACATCTTAACCCACACTGCACTTCCCGGTACGTGGTCACCATTCGAGGACCTTTCTGCCCCAATAGCCGTCAGTCCTCACAATGTGCCCTGCCCACTGCCACTGCCACAAGTAGCATATTATACCTACCTTTAAAAGAATTAGGTATATTATACCTACATTTTACTTTCTCGTATGTAGTATAGAGGAAGTCTTGTAGTCGTCAAAAAATTGGACCTCGAGATTTTGACGCATTTACACGTTTTGGACCTCCCTGCCCGCCTAGCATGACCACCGAAACACAGTATGATATAGCCATTTATCGCACTAAACTGTCAAAAATCATTGGAATTACCCACAATCTTGAAATTTTATTGACACTACGAACATATATAAGCATAATCCATAAAAATATTCGCAGTTTTGATAAAATTTCAAGTTAGCCATTATATCCAATGATTTTTGACAGTTCAACGTGATAAATGGCTATATCATATTGTGTTTCGGTGGTCATGCTATGCGGGCTGAGACCAAAAATACCGTTTTTGGAATTATGTCTATGTGTGTGTTTGTGCGTTAGCACGATAACTCCAGTATGCTTTAACTTATTGCAACCAAATTTAACATGCATGTATGACATCAAAATATAAGGTTTCTATCAACTTTTGACGTCGATCACGAAAGTTAAGCAACCAAGTGCGCGGTCGGTACTCGGATGGGTGAACAAAATTTAAAATGCATGTATATCATCAAAATATAAGGTTATACGAGAAAGTCAAGGGGAGACCATGCACTCCCGATTTTTTGTAGTGTGTCAGTTTTTCACTACACAGTGTGGTCCCATCTAGCCATTTCACCGTTCCGGGCAAAATAATATTCACCACTCTTTACACCAGAGATTATCAAACTTATTTCTTTTACCGCCCCCTTTGAAAATAAATAATTTTTCAGCGCCCCCTAGTTTTTATACACTCCTAAAACTTAAAAACCACCATTTCATTACTTTAATTAATTTAGTTATAGTGTTATATTATTCAGTCCTGATGTTTAAATTCTAAATTAGACATTTTTACCAGTGAGAACAATTAAAACGCAACTTTATAATATTAAGAATATATTTAAAAATCAAATTAAAAGAAACAATGTAGATAGGTAATCAATTTTAATTTTATAACGAATCTAATGAGATGGATGAATTTGATGATTTTTAACAAGTTTGTTGATATCAGGTTCGATTTTACTCAAAAACAGTCTTAAGTCGCCGCGTTCGGTAACATGCAAACGATTTCTCTTTTTAGTAAGCAGCGTTGTCACAGCGCTAAATCCACGTTCACACAAATATGACGATGGGAATGCTATTAAAAATCGTTGAACGATCGACCACAATCCAGGATATAACTGCGAGATTGATTTTTGTAGCCAAAATTCGTGGTAACCACTTTTGAATTTGATTTTTAATTCATCATTCGTTGTCAGTTCTATAAGTTCTTCTTCCAGTTGGGGTGATATACCTATGTTGACATTTGAAAAAGGATCTAACACCCAGTCTGGTATTTCCAATTTCAAAATATCCTGGAATCTTTCAATGAAATCGCTGTGAAGATTTTCCAAATGTTGGCAGTAGACAAGCAAGTCGTCGCTGTTGCAGGATACTGATAAATTGGGAAAATTATGGAACTCACGTCTGCCGATATTCTTCTTGTGTAAGAGCAACTTGGCTACGAAAGCAGCGACGACATTTTTTGTTTTTATTAAGTTCAAGTCATCGCCTTGAAGTTGGAGATTCATATCATTAAGCAATTTATAAAGGTCTGTCAGGTATGCGATATCATTCTTTGATGTGATGAGTTTGTCGCGCAATTCTGTGTCTTTGTTTTCCAAAAACTCAATGACAGAGTCAAACAGATTGTAAAATCGAGTCAGACAATTTCCTTTTGATAGCCAACGCACTTCTGTGTGAAAAATCAATCTGTTGAAATCTTCATCATTAGCAACACAAAGCTGATTAAATAATCTGTCATTTAAAGAATTGTTTCGGATTTTATTGACTGCTCTGATGACATATTGCAATGATTGAAACAGTCGTTCACTTAAATTTCTAGCAACTAAATGTTGTCGATGTATAACGCAATGTACAGCAAGCACATCTGGAATTTCGTTTTTTAAGTACGCTATGAAACCTTTTTGACTCCCCGTCATAGCTGGAGCACCATCTGTAGCAGCTGATATAATATTCTTCAAGGGAATTCCTTTTTCATCACAAAACTTTTCCAGTGTTTTAAATATGGTTTCTCCTTTTGTGTCTGTCTCTAAATTTCTAGCAAATAATAGTTCTTGACATATTTTTTCATCTTTAATAAACCTCACGTAAGACAGCAACAAAGCTTCATTAGTTGGTAAAGTGGACTCATCCAACTGAATTGAAAATTGACTAGTCTTCAGATGATTGCACAATGACTCTTCAATGTTATCAGCCATTTCATCAATTCGTCTTTGCACAGAACTATTGCTCAAAGGAATTTTTCGAATTATATCTGCAGCAGGTTTATGAAGCACAGTAGTTATAACTTCTTTTATTGCCGGCAAAATTAACGTTTCTCCTATGGTGTGTGGTTTACCTGTTTGAGCAATTAACAAAGAGATATTGTATGAAGCTCGAAGTCCGTCATCGTCTTGCTTAGTAGCCACCGAAAAAAGTTTCGATACACTTGGCTGAGCATTATGCTTCTTTTCCAGGTCTTGAAAATAGGCTACATTTTTGTCCTTCTTATCTGGATGCATTTTATTCAAATGATCTTGAAGTCTTGAAGGCTTCATCGCTTCGTTTGAAAATGTTTTTGAACAAAGAAGGCACATAGGCAAAGATGAATTTGTCGGATTTTCTATGAATCCATATTTAATATATTCTGCACTGTATTGCCGTTTCTTCTTTTTTGCTTCCGACATGACTTTGTTTTTACAAATATGTAAATAAAGTGTTGACCTTTTTAGGAAGTGTAGGTTGAAGATTACCACAGTCTTTCTTTATTGCGATCCACTCGGAGCTCCGTGCACTCGACGAGGTACTCTGTTTCAGAAGATCGATTAAAGATTGCGCACGAAACTACTAATGAAAATTTAAGAGATATTCCGAGCTTTTATATAGGATTTAAATACGGCACGCACCGACAGGAATAAAACAAACGCGCACAAACTCGTTTATCTCTTTCCACGCTTAATAGTACCGAGCAAGTTAGGACAAGTATCGATGCACCAGACGATTACTACCGGATTGCACCAATAGCGTTATTTAACAAAAACTTGTTACAACTTGATTGCGTACGGCATACGGGCTATTCTACGAAATCTATAATAAATATTTTTTAGTTTTTATACCATCATACAAGGCAAATATATAAACTAATTATTTGATATTGAGTAGTAGGTAGGTTTTAATTTTAGTGAATTATAAAGTAAATGAAATTACAAATTAATCATCTGATAACCCTAAACCACGCCTGATATTGAGTAATAGGTAGGTTTTAAGTTTAGTGAAATTTAAAATGTTAAGTAAATAAAATTACAAATCCACCATCGCCCCCCTGAACCACGCCAACGCCCCCCTTTTTTTTCTGGGTCCCTTAACGCCCCCCTCTAGGCCTCCAACGCCCACAGGGGGGCGTTATCGCCCACTTTGAGAAAGACTGCTTTACACTAACACTTTTTGCCAAAGATGAGATGTTGTGTTATTGTTGGAATTGTATAGTATTTACATACACATATAGGCAAGCCGGGCAATTGCCCAGAGTGGCAAAAAGAAGGGCGGAGAAATTGGAGGCGCTACCATTAAATGACTGAATTGCTACATTCTCATTACCATGTGCAACCAATAGGGAGACGAATGATTAATAATTTAAAAAATTTCAGATATCTATAGAACTGCCACCTTTAAAACAATTACGAACAACAATCGACCGCATGAGGACCATGGCGACAGAAGTGGTTATCCGGGCGTCAGCTGAGGGACGACTGACGTTGCAGATCAGGACAGACATGGCTAAAGTTTCCACTAGGTTTAAGGATTTGAGGGTGGAAGCTTTTGGAGGTAAATAAGTACACATATTGACGAAGTATTTAATTTTATATTTGTTGCTTATCTTAAGGGCCCCATATACATCATTCATCATTTCGATCAATCTGACGAAAATCATAACGATCGATTGCAAAGATCCATACTCTGTTGATTCATCGTTACGATAATCATGATTGCAGGGATTTTGTCAAGAAATTTATAGGTAAAACTGGAAGCCGACTACCAATAAAAAAGTGAAGACATGCTTTGCATGGAAAGGAATGTAATCTTTTGCTTTTGTGCAACATTAAATAAGCAATCAGGAATGTCGACAAATTATTTAGTTAGTAGTTAGAATAAAGTATGTAAATACTGAACCGAGACACTGCATTAAGAATGCTGTGTAAGCCCATAAAAGGCCAGCGCATAAGTATCATTATAAGTGTGTGTGAGGATTGAGGGCCACTTTGTCATATTCTCTTAAAAATGTACCTATGATTTAGTGTGCGTTCTAAAAGAAATGTGAAAGCCTGAAACGACTTTGTGAAACCTTTGAAAGGCGAGTTATAGGCTGAAAGGTTGGGCCCTCAATCCTCTATGTGAGGATTGAGGGCCCACCTTATTACCAAAAATAAACAAAATTGGTTTATTTTCAGATATTGTCCACTTATCCAATGCGTTAGTTAAAAAATGTGAAATTTTGTGGAACCGAGAGCTTGCTCCAACTCCTCCTGGTTTTATAGAAATGACCTTAATAATGTTTGGGCCCTCAATCCTCCATCTGTTTCTTGTTTTTCTTTATTATGTATTGTGTAGGCATAATTTGACAAAGCTAAGGTATTCTGTTTTTGTGAAAAAAAATGTGAAATGAATTGACACTAAGAGTAATTTGAAAGACTCATTTATTATTGCAGAAAACAATATTTTAATTTTTATTGTATAAATAATTTTTCACTAAGTAAGATTTGACAGCAGGGTGGCCACAAATTCTAATTATGTCAAAAACTACCGTAGTTGGCACAGACTAATTAGGATTTTCGAATAAAAATTTTTAAATTTTCCCTATTAGACGTGTGTCGCTCTTTAAGGAACCGACTCAGTGTTCCGAAACAGTAATATGAACCAAATGATTCGGAACAGTTGCCCGGCATAAAATGTTTCATTTGGAACTCGATCACCTCAACCGACGCGACGAACGACGGACAGAACGATGCGAGTGAGAGAGAAGTGAATATGCTCCCAGCGCTCACTGATTCAGTGACTCAGTCTCTGTACAGTACAATATACCCCGACCACCGCCATTGCTTTACACAAAATAAGTCTTTGTTACTATGTTCATAAAGTTTAAAATCACAAATAAAAGAAGACGCTTCGGATACTACCTATATATGTATTAACATCTTATAACAAATAATGCATTGTGAATATTATACCTACACATAAACATTAAAAAAACAGATAGAGTTACTTTCGCATTTATAATATTAGTAAGGATTTAATGATAAAATAACGACGTTGAAACATACAAATCTCTGCGCGAGGCGCTAGCTAATTATGTTACTCTATTTCAATGATATGAATGTTCCAAATGAAACATATCACTGATCCGGAACTTTGTACTGTTCCAGATTCAAATGTTCCAATCTCAGTAGTGATACATTTTTGCCACGACTATTCCCTATTACGGGACGGCAAAGGCATCTAGCCCATACATCCATGGCTTAAGTTTTCTGTCTTCTTTTTGTTGATTTTCACATTAAAATGTGGGTGTCACACATCTTAATGCATCTCATCACCATCATCTAGGGAGTGCTTGGCGAGAAATGCATGGCAACAGACCTCATGATGACGACTCATGAGCTGGAAATCCCACTATAAAATACTCAACGTCATACACACCAGTCACACCACAAAACCCTTATATCAATGATTCCTCAAGTCAAGACCTGATCGTCAAGCTTATGCATCGAAACAACACCAATTTCACTGCACAAAATCCACACCGAAGCAATTTTGAATTATCAAAACAAAGATCGACATCCAGACGCCGTGGTTTCCTACTAAACATAACTGAATAAGTCGTAGTATAATAGTAATATATTTTATGCTACAGTTTTTTTAAAATATGTTTTTTTAAATTAAATTTTGCCTTGGGAAGGAAAAAGGATCTAGCCCATACAGCCTTGTTTTCAGTACTTTATTCTTGAAGTTTACATTCAAATTTAACTGTCACATATTTTCCACAAGAACACCCGAACCTGACGCTACAACAGTGCGATAACTCAGCTGACTGTGTATTGAGCAGAGCTCATGAATAATATAGTGTTTTCAAAATACTGAGAGGACGGTAAATTTAATTTATTTTTATTTTGGCAAGAGTAGACTTTTATTAGCAAGATTGGCCTCTTTTAGGATGTCCAGTGATGTAAACACTATTTTATTCGTCTTTGCTCCTTGAAGTTATCATTTCTTTATAAAATCGCGATAACCTAATAAACAAATTACAATTTTCGTGCAAAAAGGTAAATATATTTTATTTATAATCACGCCATTCCGAGAGTTAAAAAGTGTCAACGACTGCTGGTCCAGAGGCGACTTTACCTATGGTGCAGGGTGTGCACACGGCCGCAGTGGTCTTACGGACACCGAGCGCCACACGCCACGCGCCTTGGATCTGGCGAATCGGGCAACTTGGTCCTAACTTAAGGCCACCACGTTCACTCATCTAGACTGGACTTTTTCTATTGGGTTTGTTTCAACTGCATCTAATAAAAACCATGGCAACATTAGATGGGCTTCGAGCTTCGTCAAAAATCACGTCAAAAAAGCACGTAGCATAAAAGGATATTTTTTAATGCGATGTTGTCCCTGTATGCCAGTGGCAAACAATTCGAACATTTACTGTAATATTAATAATGCAATAAAGAGCATAGAATTGTTTCATTTTATTTTTTTGTTTCATGCAGTATTTTTCAATGATAAAAACCTATTTTGAGCCCATGACAAAAATTAATGGCATAAAAATTATAATTTATGAATTTTTTGTAGATAATTTTCCTAGAGTAAGTAGTATACAAGTTCTCAAACTTAGTGGCGCCAAGTTTTTTTACACCACGATGCGTGAAAGTGAAGACAAAGTAAAAATCTTTAAAAATTTTAGGGAAAATTTATAATCTTTATTGAGTTTTGTTTAAAAACGACAGATATTCTGGGATTTTAATGGTTTTAGTGATGTTTTGTTGATTAGCATATTCAAATAAAAAAATCAGAAATGTTAGAAAAAGTGTAGTAGCAGATAAAATCCCAAGGTGTGGCAGTTTTCGAAGCCTATGTCAATGTTTTTTTTATTAAAATGAAAGTGGAGTTATATTTTTTGCTTTTGGTGCCAGCTTATCGTTGAGTTTTGCACACGTTATTGTAGGTATAGACATTTTAACATGAGTACGTTTCGGCATTTTAGTTTGTTAGCGCGCTTACCAAACAAGAGAAAATAGAATTTTCTACAGGTGATTGTGACTCTATTTAAAGTCAACAGAACAAAATAGTATCCTAAACTGTCATATTTCTTCAATCGATTTTCAATATAATGCCCTGTCATTAGAGTTTATTATCCATTGGGGAAAGACAGTTGGTGGTAAATTAGTGTGCTGTCATTGAATCGTAAGGGTTTTGTGGTGTGACTGTATTTCCAGATGATGCGGTCTGTTGCCATGTATTTCTCGCCAAACACTTCCTAGATGTATTACGATGTGTGACACCCACATTTTAATGTGAAAATCAACAAAAAGAAGACAGAAAACTTAAGCCATGGATGTATGGGCTAGATGCCTTTGCCGTCCCGTAATAGGGAAAATTTAAAAATGTTTATTCGAAAATCCTAACTAGTCTGTGCCAACAACGGTCGTTTTTGACATAATTAGAATTTGTGGCCACCCTGCTGTCAAATCTTACTTAGTGAAAAATTATTTATACAATAAAAATTAAAATATTGTTTTCTGCAATAATAAATGAGTCTTTCAAATTACTCTTAATGTCAATTTATTTCACATTTTTTTTCACAAAAACAGAATACATTAGCTTTGTCAAATTATGCCTACACAATACATAATAAAGAAAAACAAGAAACAGATGGAGGATTGAGGGCCCAAACATTATCAAGGTCATTTCTATAAAACCAGGAGGAGTTGGAGCAAGCTCTCGGTTCCACAAAATTTCACATTTTTTAACTAACGCATTGGATAAGCAGACAATGTCTGAAAGTAAACCAATTTTGTATATTTTTGGTAACAAATTTTTGCAAGCGTGAGGATTGAGGGCCCACTTTGAATTGCAGTATACCAAATACTATAGCGTTATGCGCTGATATCTTTAACTTCACAGTTTTTTTTAACGTAGCGTTAGATTTTAATATAAAAAGTTTTTCTGTAGAGTGTTTAGTTTACTAGTTACAGGTGGGCCCTCAATCCTCACATAGAGGATTGAGAGCCCAACCTTTCAGCCTATAACTCGCCTTTCAAAGGTTTCACAAAGTCGTTTCAGGCTTTCACATTTCTTTTAGAACGCACCCTAAATCATAGGTACATTTTAAAGAGAATATGACAAAGTGGCCCTCAATCCTCACACACACTCATTATAATTATAAATTTTATTTATCTTGTATGTATGTTTGGCTGTAAGCTTACCTAAATAAATAAATGTTTCCGTTTCCTACCTGTCTCTTTCAAACTCTCCGCACAAGTAATATGATGACTTTACGTACGTCAAATGACCGTCTAATCTAATACGTGTGCTCAAGAGGCTAGAAAGGGACAAATAGAGGAAGTTGCTAATTTCAATTTCAATTTCTTCTTTAGTTTTTTTTTGGTAGTGTGGTTTCCACTTTTACCTATATTTTTTTGGATTTTGTTGACTTACGATCATTGTTTCGATCGCTATGAAACGACGGATCGTAAAGATCAATTGCATTGTATATGGGGTTCTATAAGCTTAATAGATATTAAGGAGTTTTCAACTCAATTTCCTCCGTGCCTCAGAAGCTGGTGGTCCTGGCTGCTGTAGAAAGATAACAGTTCCTGAGAAGGATTAGTATCAGGAAGGCGGCTGACTGTAAAATACCAAAACCTATAGTGGTATTGTCGATATCAAAACGAGATAATTATAAAAAGTAGCTTTAACATTCTTTTGTTTGCAGGTCCAATAGAGCATTCAGATTCCGAAACAGAGTCCCAAGTCAACGAAGACATCTCAAGGATATGCTACTGTAGAGTTGACGCTAAGAAGCTCTCAATATTCCTAAGTGCAGATCAAATATCTCATAACCGAACTGTGTGTAGTGTGGTGCATAAAAAACTTGTGATACTGTGTTTGCAGACTGAAGAAAATGTTAAGTTGCAGTGTTTTATTAGTGGCATAGTGTATTGAGAAGTGTTAATGATATTTGAAACAAGGTAATACTAGAAAAAATGCACTGAAAAAAAAACGACCTGCCTCAGGCGGGAATCGAACCCAGCATCTTCCGCAATCCGGGCGGCTACGTTAACCACTACGCCACCGAGGCTCTGCTTTCGCTGTCGAATTTTATCAGTGTTTGGTACTTATGTTTATATGGTAAACATTGTTTCATGTAATATTAGTTTCATATCTTTGAAATTTGCACTTCTAAGATCTGAACGAAATATTTTTGCAAATATTTGACGCTCAGTTAAGATGAAACTACCTTACATTATGGAATAATTTTTGCGTTTACAAACGCGTAAATATTTTTAATACTAGAAAAATACACTGAAAATAAAGTGTATTTTTTCTAGTATTAAAAATATTTACGTGTTTGTAAACGCAAATGTTATTCCATAAGGTTTGAATTGTTTGATTTTGTATATCCACACACGGACATGACTTACCTGTTTGTGACAAACAATAGTAAAAATGTCTCAGATTGAAGGTCGATTAATTTGCGACCTGAAGCTTGTTTACCGCCTGACGTAAGTACAAAATTTCATGTCACCCACTGACCTGGTCAGGTGTTGCATAAAATAATATAAGTATGTTAAAATGTAAAGGCCTGCGCAGATGAGACTTTTTCCGCGGACTTTTTTGTCCATCAAAATAGAACACTAAGTGCATGGCATAACACCTATAAGGGACTAACAATATCAAGTACAGAAGTCCCAAACAACAAGGACATTATATACCGCCATTACATTAAAAAGCTTATTCCCAGTCGTCACCACTGGCTACGTTCCCACTGGCAATATACAAGAAAAAAATCCCATTTAGTGCCAGGGGTGACAGATGGGTTATTAAAATCCCAGTTGTCAAATCCCAATTAACAAAAAAATCCCAATTGTTGTCAGCGATGGAATATCAATTTTTGGTGGTAATGCAATATTGCAATATTCCAAAATTACATACTAACAAATACACTTCGCAAATATTTTATCAAATAGTTTGACAGCTGTTGTTGCTTTAAAATTTTATCGATTATGGTAAAGCAAAGGTGGTTATTTCATTCAGCCACAACCAAGCAATAATTAGGTAGGTATAACATTGGTTTAGGTTAGGTTAGATTTGCGACCCATACGAGCGAGCTGAGCGAGTGTGGCGCGATAGCGGCAGGCGAAGCGCCAGAAACGTTTTTAAATTTTACTAAAGGACTGAGCGAGTGTGCCGCGATAGCGGCAGGCGAAGCGCCAGAAACGTTTTTAAATTTTACTAAAGGACTATTACATGTCTTTTGGTTGTTATGATGCATTTAGGAATTTTTCTCTTCTTTCCATCTCAAACGTCACCACTAGCAACGATTGGGAAGTTTCTTTATCTAATTGTCACCACTAGTGATATCTGGAATTTCATTTTCCCTTTCATCACCACTGGCAATAAATGGGATTTTTTTTCTCGTTTGTCGCCAGTGGTGACGGCTGAGAATAACCGCATTTAAATATAACTATACTAATAAACTTTGTATATTCTGTATTTTAACTAGCCTAATTTAATATTTGCTATATACTTATGCGTTGTCAAATGTTTGTGTTCTCTTGCAGGTAATTTAAAAGTGCTACATAGTTTTGGAACAACTTTTCACTGATCAATCGAGCCTCAATGTCTTTTCCATTGCCTGAAATTGGCAGAAATGCTCGTACCACCCTAAAGACAATCGATTGCCAACAACACAAAAGTTGTAGTTGAAATAAACTACAATACGATGTTAGAATATTTGTTTTCATAGCACTTGCTTTACTAAACTTCTAACCACCAAATGTTCTTTCGCACATAGTGTTTCAAGTAGTTTTAACAAGTTTAGTCCGCGTCAAGAATATTTTTCATGGTTTGGGGAATTTAGTTCTCAAAGTGTGCAGGCCTTAATAGAAAGAGATGACAAGATATCTCTGTCATTGGGTGACATTTGCTTTGTTTTGTCAAACTTATTTTAAGCTGCAGGTCACACCTACTAATTTAATATTTTGCTTTTTATGAGTTTTAGTTTATGTTTGAAATTTTTATAATTTATGAACATATAGATAATAAAATTAATAACTTTGTATCGAAACCACTTTTATTTCTCAAATTACTGATTACAATGTTTATTAACAGCAACAAAAATAAATTGAAATTTTCTGTCTAATCATTATAATACTTTTCTTTGAACATTGAAAAATTTCTATCTTGAATCATTATTTAAGTCCTTAGCATTGAAATTAAGTTTGAGCGGATATTTAATTATATGTTAACTGGAATGATCTTTCATTGTCCCTCCGTAATGTGTCGTGTGTAACTTTCAAATGGTCCAACTTTGTAGAAATTTGAGCGATTGAATTGTCAATCCATTGCATTGAAGACATGTGAGCATTGAGTATGCGGCCGATTTGGACGATCTGAAAATGGAAAATATTTTATTAAAATTAATCTTGGGTCATTCAAAAGAGATGTGAAGAAGCACCTTGCAGCTAGTGCAGCTTACATTATCTCCCGCACTATATTCACATTTTAGATTTTATTAAAAATGATCTATGATGGATATTTATTCTAGTTTTTTGTGTCTATCTGTGTCAACAACACTCCTTTGTGGATAAATTATCTGTATTTTGGACATTATTCTAAAATTGTGTAATAAATTGTAACAGAGTCTAAGCTGACACTTACAGGATCATTACTATCTTGGCTTCTATTAGTTTCATTCAAATGTTCAATAACTTCTTTGAGGTCTTCAGACATTTGCCGGAGCTGCGAATCTAGATTTTCTGCCAACGAATACCTGAAAATAATTTGTAAATAAGAAATTAAAATTCGTGATAAAATTCAATATGTGACATCGGTTAATCCTGTGTAGGTTATTGACCACTTTACTAAGATGATATCAACTTATCATAAAACCCTACACAGTTGGTTCGTCCTAAATCCAAAACACACCAAAATCCTTTTTGTCTTACAAGGCCATGCTGATGCATGATGCTGTAATGGTCATCCACACTTTAATCAATTTAATGTAATTTTCACAAAAAAATAATGATTATTATTTTCGTTCTCGGAGCTTCGTGATTAAACTCTCCAAAGCAATCTAAAAGTTATCGCCCGAGAGGAACTTGGTCATGAAACTCCCTCCTCTTGCAGTAATGACCAGGCTCGTAAATGCTGTTTCATAGACAATTTTTTTCTAACATCTTAGCAAAATGCCCACCCACTCTTCCACCATAGCTGCTTTTAACTCAAGTTTCATATCATATCAAGTATTTTGACAAAAAATGAATAAACATTTCTTTTAGATGACTAGATTTACAATTTCATACGAACCATTTGTTTGAGTCGATTTTTTTGTTCACCAGTGTAATAACATCAGCTAGAATGTAACAAAAATCACTTACATATGTTCCCTTTCTGGATCACGGAGTCTGTCGCCAGTATCTTCTAGAAGTTGCTTCTCTAATGGAGCCAGCAAGTCTTCTAACTCCTTTTGCTGTGCTAGAACGAAGTCAATCTCATGCTCTAAGGTCTGCTGTTCGTTCTTAACTGATTGTACTGCGTCATTTAGTTCTACAATCTGTAAAAGAAAAGTATCTCAATAGTATCAATCTGAAATGAGTGGAAATGCGGAACGGGAAGATGGAGGCGAACGTTTATTGGTCAAATAGGTAACATTTTTAAGGGAAATATTACTAGAAATCTTTGACATTATGATTGAAATTTATACCAAATTAAATAGAAAATGGAAAAAAGGCAACAACAATTCCTGCCATAATTAGTGAAGGGAAAAGCATACAAAATACCATTTGGTTGGTTTACAAAAATAAACTTGTTCGTTTTGTTGAACAAATAACTATAGTCATCTTTTTACATTAGGTTTTCGGTTGATTTTTAATAATACTGAATTGTAACTTACAATCATATATAAATCTTTATTCTTTTTATTTTTGTATCCTTTTTTCATTTTATATCTGTGTTGTAATTATAGGTTGCATGCAAAGAGTTCATAAATATAAGATGGAAGTTTAAGTCCGCGGGAAAGAGAAGGAAGCATTATGTCATCTCTAGCGCACGTGCGGTCGTAACGGTCCGTTCACACAGACCGGCTCGGAGAGGAGAGCAGATTATTATCACGTTGAAAACAGTTTTTAGTATTTGTAGTAAGGTTTATTTTTGCATGTGCACTGCTTTTGTCATTAAGAATGCTTGAACGCGCTTGGTGTGAAATAATAACAGGAGCTGACCGACTCCGAAGGCATACTTTTCCGCGCAGCCGTTTGGCTTCGATTGAATGCTCATTGTCGCTCGCGCAGCGGATCGGCACGTTATCACCGAAAACAAAACTTGGACTGCGTGGAATACTGGTACTGCCTTTGTAGTGTATCTACATGGCCCCGAGCGCATCCGACCGGCTCCGAGTAGTGTTCCCGAGGCCTATAGGCTTTTAGGTTTTTTTTAAGGCTAGCCTAGGCTAGGGGCTACAGCGGGATTAAAGCCTAAAAAGGCCTTTAGGCTAGGCCCATTTCATAGCCTTTATTTGTCTAACCGAGGACTATAGGCTTTTAGCTTTTTTGTAGGCTAGGCGCATATTTAAAAGGCTTGAAAGGCTAAAAGCCTATAACGATTTTCAGTCTTTTAGGCTACGTCTATTTTATTTATTGTTCGAGTATAATAATTGTCAACTTAATTACCTATACGATTTTAAATATTGTTTGAAATTGCATGAATGTTTTTACTTTATTATTATTATTTAAAGTTTACCTTTTCCACACAAAATTTGATACAATAAGCAAACTTAACGCTAAGAGGCATTATCTACCAGTCAACCTTTGGGTCGAAAAGAAATATGTAATCGTAAATCCGAAAGGAATATTATATAGTATAAAAAATACAAATAGAGACAGACATTTATACAAATGCAAAAATGCAATAGGTACTAAAATAATGCAATACTAAATTATAATCTGCATATGGGCTATAGCCTTATAATAAGCCTGCTCCTTGAAAAAGACTTTAGTCGCAAAAAAAGCCTAAAAGGCTTTTTTAGGCCTATAAGCCTACTATTCTATCATGGCCATAAAAAGAACTAATACGCTTAATTTTAGGCCTAAAAGCCTATAGGCCCCGGGAACACTAGCTCCGAGGGCATCTGACCGGCTGCTGGTGCATCCGCTTTCAGATCGCTTCCAGCCCGTCGATGTGAAATAGTTGGCGGCTACGCTCCGACCAACTCCAAGCGTATACGATCCGGTCTGTGTGAAAAGAAAAATGCGCGCCGATGCTCTCCGAGCCGGCCTGTGTGAACGGACCCTTATACAGCTTAGTCGGCTGTGAGCGGCGAGAGTGAGAGGGCACGCGCGTCTAAGAGATGACATAATGCTTCCTTCTCTTTCGATACACTACATATAAAATAATACCTACTTCCTACTTGGTAAGATGATTATGTTTACTAGCCACCACTAGGCGGCAATCAGTAAAAAAAACCGGACAAGTGCGAGTCGGACTCGCCCACCGAGGGTTCCGTAGAAATTTGTAGTTACAACATATTATAAATAGTTCAGGAATCGAGTCTCGCAGTTTTATCCGAGCTTTTCCCAAGATTCAGTTTGCAAAACCTTATTCTGTTTTATTAATTGTGTAAATTAGTTAGGTAACATAATTAAAGTTGTTTTTTACTTAAATCTCAAATTCAATCCAGATTTGAGAAGTTTGATTTTTTTCAGCTTCAAAAGACCGTAGATTTTAGTATATGGTTTTAATTTCAACTCGATACGTCCAGTCGTTCCCGAGATAATGGGTCTTGACAGACAGACGGACAACAAAGTGATCCTATAAGGGTTCCGTTATTTCCTTTCGAGGTACGGAACCCTAAAAACCGTATTGCCACCAGTGGTGGCGATCGCAGTGGTGGCAATCAGGCATAGAGAATATTGCCTCTCAATCTCACCTTTTCTCCATTAGCAATAAGCAGCCTGTCCCACGCGTTGATTTGCGTAGCCTGGTTTATAAACGTCTTCTCTTGTTCTTCTAGCTCTATGGTCCATTTATTGATGCTTTCTTCTAGTTGTGCGAAGGAGATGGACGATATAGCCGCCGGTGGACCCGCTGTTGTGGTACTGAAAGACATAACATACAAAGAAATAAAAAAAATGTAGCAATTCTTTGATGAAGTATTGTTTTGTTGCTAATGTATCAATATCTATATCCATTTTCCCGCTGAGTCATTTCGACTCGTCTCTTTGTTGGTGTGAAGGGGACGGAGGAATTACCCCCGCGAAAGGCTACTGAGACAATAATCCTAACCAATATTATAAATGTGAAAGAGTGTTTGTTACGCTTTCACGCCTAAGCCACTGAACCGATTTTGTTGAAATTTGGTACGAAGAAAGTTTGCGACCCTGGGAATGACAGGATATTTTTTGCCGTAATAACCGATACTAGCCCCCCATCCACTAGAGTTTATACCATATGACTTGTCCTCATGGATAAACTGTAGAGAGTCATCGTTGGGATAAATACAACCGATGAGACCACTAACTAATGTCATCTCTATATGCTTTCCTGCGACTTTCTATGTAACTAAGTCAAGGTTGTCACGTCGTACAGGCTACACGGGAGGGACAAATATATTTTAACCGTCGTTTTTTCGCGCTTTGTCAATCCATCCACTAAAATTCATTCTTTATAGACTGGACATTCAGTCAGGATTAAACGTGGATGGGGGGTTATTGACGCGAGCGAAGCCGCCGGCGACAGCTAGTAATGAATAAATGTCAAATTACTTACGTGGTTATTGCTGTGAGTGTTGGCATTGTGGTAGATGTAGTTGTTTTACCGAGCACAGATATCCCTGGAGGTGCTGTGGTAGCCGCTGTGAACATGAAAATGAACCAAAATTAGTCCAAAATAGAATGAACATGTAACAGTATACCTATCAGCAGGTTGGCCTAAAGTTAGGAATGATTTAAAAAAGGTCTCCCAACGTGTCACAGTGTGGTGTGACTGGTTGGGAATTATTTAAGAAAGATGTCCCAACGTGTCAGTGTGACTGGTTGGAAATAATTTTAAGAAAGATGTCCCAACGTGTTACAGTGTGACTGGTTGGGAGTTATTTTACAAAGTTGTCCCAACGAGTCACAGTGTTACAGGTTACAGTGTGACTCGTTGGGAACAAGCGGTTACAGCGCACTGGCCGACTAGAGCGATTGTGTTATTTTGTTAACTAAAGTAAATTGTTTCGGAATATAGTTTTGTTTGATTGAATCGTAGAGATTTTATTTGATGGTTCAGTGGCAGTAACTCCCGGTGTAGACAGGATCCTCACACATCTTCATGGATAGTTAAACATAGATTTAACAAGTAGGTACATCAGTGCATTCAGACACGCATGTGACATTTTATATTGATTGAGTGAACACGTTATATACTAATAAGTAAGAGCACTTACAGGTATAATAATAAAATTTCTATACACACAAATTATCTAACGCAAATTAATTATCATTAACATAATTATAGAGTAACATGGATTACTAGATAAGAGACAACTATACATAATAATCCAGATATTTCGTAAATAAACTTCAATATATGCAAACAATCATGACTCGTAAACAAATGTTTGATACCACCAGGTTACGAACTTGCAGGGCTCTTAAAAACCTAGTATTCACTAGGGGACAAATGTTGTCAATTCGTATTACGAGTAGGAAGAGACTTTATGAACAATCAAATACAAAATTAATAAATCGTTATAATATACCGATTTCTTAATTTTTTATTAATTTTGTTTTTTTCATATTATGACAACTTGACAGTTGAAATATGCTAATTTATGTTTTACAGTTCATGAAATAGTAGGTAGGTTAGGTACTCATGCGAAGTAAAGTTTGAATTCAAGGAAAGATGGACTCATCGCGAACAAAGATATTATCGACCTTTTACACTAGGATACAATAGCAGAGACAATCTACTGAGACAAGACATTATGCCAGTCTTTTATACAATTTGAAATCATTTTATCTCAGGACTACTGGCTTGATCAAGGCTTGAACCTTAAGCCATTGTTAAGGAACAATTTCGCTCACTCTAAGACCAATATTGGATTACCTCAGTGGATTTTTCTGATATTAGCTTCGAGTGAAAGATCCATTCAATGCTATAAAATTGTGAAATAACCTAACAACAAATATTTTAATGATCGAATGCAAAATATAAATTACAATGTAAAAAAAATGGAAATATACTCAAGGAATACATATTTACAATGATATTATATTAAAAAAGAAGCAGATATGTCATAGGCACGCGCATTGTAAAACTAGATGAAGTCCTAATTAGGACGTTTTGCTATCAGTCTATGTCGAGCGCAGTCACGAGCCGGCCGCGTACGGAGGTATTTTTCTCCTTGCCAACATTTATTCGCGTGTTTCGAAAGTTACTGTCCACTCTACTACTATAAATGTTATTCTTTACACAAGAAAACATTAGACAGTCTTAGATTACGCGGTGCAGATGTCAAGGAGGTAGATAGATTACTTGCTTGCAAAAAGTGGCACCCTAAAAGTAAGCTGATTAGCACACCCGAGCAAATAGCACAACATATATCTTTCTCGTTTACTCTATTGCTAGATATCATGTTGTCTTACTCACAACTTACAATACGGCCATGTTAACTCGCCATATACGACAACATGAAATCGTAGACTTTAGGTGCCGAGTTAATTTGACCGTGTAACATGAGAGTATCTATATCTATACAATGACATTTTGGACGATTTTTGATTTTGAATTAGTACGAAGGTAACCTACCTGTCTACCTCTTTTTAAATATAATATCATTGATTGCACAAGAAAACATTTGACAGTTTTAGATTACGCGGTACAAGTTTCAAAGCAAATTACTATGAACGTAACATATTTACATTGCATATTTACAGATTTACTTTCTCGCTGTTTACCATTTTACTATACCAAGTTTATACTTTGTATGGCAAAATGTTGATAGATAGAGTTTAAAAGTACTACAACATAAATATTAAAGTTATTTGAGATAAATACTCACTTATATATTGTAAGGATATTTTAGTATGAGAACTATTAAAAAGATTTTTTAGGCTAATTAAATAATAACATTTAAAAATTTACACAATAATTTTAATTGTAATAATAATTTATTTATATCACCTGAATTGTAATCAACCAAACATGTTAATAAGGTGTTGACAATTGTGACAGAAAAATTTAAATATGGAATATACAGGGTTACAGGAAAAGTCGACCTAGATCCGTTAAGAGAGTGTAGTACACATCATTTCTGAATGATTTCACTATGGAACCCCCCATCCTAAACTTAACCGTTTTGGAGATATTCGTGTTTTAATTTTTTTTATGAAAATGCCCAATTTTTCGGCTATTCAATTGAATATTTTGAATTTTTTTGATTCTAATGATTATTGTTTTGGTTTTTTACATGGATAATGAGATGGTTAATGACCTCAATGACTAAAATTGCACGTAAGTTAAGTAAATAGGTCATTGTAGACGATCTAAACTTAAGAAAATAAGTACAAATTATAAAAAAATATTTTTCTTTTCTGGATATCTCAAAAAATTATCATGGCACTTGCTCTGCAGATGTGCTTAAAAACATCTACATTTTATCAGCTATCCAACGAGGTATAACAACCTAGGGTTGTATTTAAACTCATAGAAAAAAACATAGTTAAAAAGGTTCAGGTAGTAGGTCTAACCGTGAAACTTAGTTTCTAAGGCTACATGGGGCAGTCAGAATAAATAGCGCTTATTTAATCTAATTAATTTGACTTAAGTTCAGCATCATCATTTCAGCTTAAGTTCAGCATCATCAAAATTTTATAGTTCATGTTCTACGTGTCCACCTCTATTTCGCACACATTTTCTCATTCTTTCACGTAGTCCACTTTTCACTACACCAGTGGTTAATGTTCTTCTTATGTCGTTAGCAGCATTAATTATCCTTTCTTTGAGAACTTCCACTGACGATATGGGGTTGAGCTCACTGTAAACGAGGCTCTTCATGTGCCCCCATACATAAAAATCCATGGGGGTCAGGTCGGGAGATCTGGCTGGCCAGGGTAAAGGTCCACCTCGTCCAATCCATTTGTTAGGATAGTTAGTGTCCAACCATTCCCTAACGCTTCTTCTGAAATGAGCAGGGCAGCCATCATGTTGAAACCACATGTCCCGCAGTAATTGTAATGGGAGATCATCTAGTAGGTCACCTAAGTCACCTCTTAAGAAATTTTCATAAGTTTCACCATTGAGGTTGTCTGGAAGAAAGTAAGGCCCAATCAAATGGTTGGAAATGATGCCCATCCACACATTTACACTAAATCGTCGTTGTGACCCCTTTACTCTTTTCTTATTTGGATTGCCTCGTTCTTTAGGAGCCCAATGGTGTGCGTTATGGTAATTAGTAATCCCGTCCTTATCGAATTTGGATTCATCTGTCCATAATATTAATTTTAGGAAATTCGGGTCCTCGATATCTGCATTGAGCATGAATCTGCAGAAGTCCATGCGTCTCGCGGGATCTCCTTCTTCAATTACATGTACCGGCGTGTAGTGGTATGGATACAGGCCTGCCGTATGAACCGTAAACCACACTTTCTATTGAGTTAGGCCCAGTTCACGGGCAACAATATTGGTCGAAGTGGTTGGGTCTCTTCTGAACCGTTCTACGATTTCGTTGTCTTGTTCCTCGTCGTCATCAATGACACGTGGTCTTCCTAAGTCCGTACGTCGTCGCAAAACAGAGCCAGTTTCACGAAGTCGTCGGTAAACTCCGTCGAAAACGCTCACATCAGGTACTCGACGGTCGGGATAGCGTCGTATGTACTCAGTCCGAGCTTGTGCGGACACGCAATTGCAGTATCCGTAGCAGATAATCATATCCGCATATTCTTCGTTCGAGTATGTTGCCATTTTCAACAGTCCAGTATCACAAGCACAAATCAGAGTCCAGTAAAC
Organism: Elophila nymphaeata; assembly: GCA_955850985.1. NCBI lineage: Eukaryota > Metazoa > Arthropoda > Insecta > Lepidoptera > Crambidae > Elophila > Elophila nymphaeata. Next base: position 6,584,474 of record OY039090.1, read on the forward strand.
AAGCACAGTAGTCACAGTTAGAAAAATCAGTCCAGAAACAAAGCCAAGTCGTGTAGGAATCCGAAAGCACAATAATTCGCATCTACCATGGACGAATCGCATGAGCAGACTAAAATGGATGGCAAGCAAACATACGACCAAATACAAAACAGTGGGCATGTTGTATCCCCAAACTTGTTTTTGCACATTATTTTTCTCACTCTCACCTGCATAAATCGTAAGTTGTCTCGCTCACACGCACCGGATTAACTTGAAGGACAATAGCCGAGGGACCCGTTAGACCTACTACCTGAACCTTTTCAACTATGTTTTTTTCTATGAGTTTAAATACAACCCTAGGTTGTTATACCTCGTTGGATAGCTGATAAAATGTAGATGTTTTTAAGCACATGTGCAGAGCAAGTGCCATGATAATTTTTTGAGATATCCAGAAAAGAAAAATATTTTTTTATAATTTGTACTTATTTTCTTAAGTTTCGATCGTCTACAATGACCTATTTACTTAACTTACGTGCAATTTTAGTCATTGAGGTCATTAACCATCTCATTCTTCATGTAAAAAACCAAAAAAATAATCATTAGAATCAAAAAAATTCAAAATATTCAATTGAATAGCCGAAAAAATGGGCATTTTCATAAAAAAAATTAAAACACGAATATCTCGAAAACGGTTAAGTTTAGGATGGGGGGTTCCATAGTGAAATCATTCAGAAATGATGTGTACTACACGCCCTTAACGGATCTAGGTCGACTTTTCCTGTAACCCTGTATGTGTCAAACTACTTTCTTAATTTTGAAATCGACTGTGGCTTAGCAATTTGAAGATTTGCGCGACGTTCGGTCGGCTGAGTTGAATGGTCACATTGAGCGCTGACGTTTTAAAGCCGTTTCTTGGTATGAAAGACTTAAAATTTTTATAATGTTTGTTTGGACAAAAATTAAGAAATAACGTTTTCAATATGTTTTCATAAAAATCTGGAAAAAGAATCTAACTTTGACCTTCAATAACTTAATAACTATTAATTTGCCAGGTACAGTCTAGAAGAAAAAATGGTTCAAATGATGAGCGGAATACGTAGTTCTCGGCTTTGTCATTGGTCTTTTTACAGCCGTTATAAGTATTTCTTTACCATCACTTCATATGATAGGAAGGGTAAGAGCTACACAGTAAAATTCATAAAAATAAATACTTAAGAGCATTTCATAGATAAAAACTAAATATAAATGTTAAACATACCCGTAGAGGAAGTTGGAGCAGACGTAGTAGTCTTCACACCAAAACTAAGCCCAGTTGCAGCACTAGTCGTTCCAAAACTAATTCCAGTAGTGGGCTGAGTTGTTGCTTTGGTAGTACCGAAGCTTGAAGTTGCAGGCGTAGTTCCAAAACTAAGCCCAGTTGTTGGAGTTGCGGCGAAGGAAGCAGCTGTTAGGGCTGTGTAATATATGATATAGCAACATATTGTATATTAATCAAAATATATACAATCAAATTATATAATTTTGTTTAATATAACAACACTCATTTGATATGATGATGGAATGATATAATTTTTAATTTATTTTTCTATAACACCGTTCAGTATAACATTTACATGATACAATACATATAATATTTGAAACACATAACGACGACGAAGTGACAAGAAATCCTAACTTCAAGAATATTTTAAATTGAGAAAAATTGTTTTCGTGATCTGACAAGAACAGCTAAATGATATTTTCTAATTTTAGCGAGTTATTGGTAACTTAACTCTTTAAAAATAGAAAATATACAATAGCTGTTCTTGTCAAATCACACAAGGCTAATCTACCTAAAAAAATCGCCAAAATGTCAGTTAGGAGTTCTTGTCACTTCGTCGTCGATAACATTTATTGTAAGTATAAGAACATTTAGTATAATATTCAATTACGATAATACTCTTTTTGTATAATATTTAACACATATAATGATTAGTTAAGAAATGTATTTGTTATATTCGTTATACTCAATGAATATGTGTTGTTATAACAAATGATTATTATGCAAAGTTTTATTAAATCAAATAAAGTTATAACAACCGATACGCACCCGCTGTTGTGGTCGCAGCTTGACTAGTTGTCCCAAAACTAAGCCCAGTAGACTGAGCTGTTGCAGTTGTTGTCCCAAAAGTAAGCCCAGTAGACTGAGGTGTTGTTGTTGTAGTGCCAAAACCAAGCCCAGTAGTCGGTTGAGCTGTTGACGTCCCAAAACTAAGAGCTGGAGTAGCTTGAGTTGTCGCAAATGTACTGGTAGCTGGTTGACTTGTCCCAAAACTAAGCCCGGTTGTGGTAGGAGTTGTGCCGAAACTAAGCCCAGTAGCGGCCGTACTAGCGGGTGTCCCAAAACTAAGCCCAGTTTGCGTTGTTGTTGGCGTATTTCCGAAACCAAGCCCACTTGAAGCTTGAAGTGTTGTTCCGAATGTTGGTGCGGCTGTTGGAGTGGCGAATGCTGGGGCTGTTGTGACGGGAGTTGTTCCGAATGCCGGGGCTGTTGTTCCGAAACTAAGCCCGGTTTGGGTTTGGGGAGCTGCTGTTGTTGTTTGGCCGAAGGCAAAGCCAGACGATTGGGTAGGTTGAGTAGTAGCGCCAAAAGTTGGGGCTGGAATAAAAAAAACAAATGGGGATTGTATTTGACCACTCCATTGTACTTAAGGCGACGATAAGGGCTGACGACCTTGGACATACTGAGTGTAGCAGCGCCTGCATAAAACACTCGGAAGACGAAAAAAATATTTATTATTTTTAACAAGATGCTATTTTTTTTCAGGTAGTTATCGGGTCCGCTAAGAGTAAGCTTTGTCGTAGAAAAACATACAGCCAGAGTAAGTTATGATTTTTTTAGATACCTACTTATCTTTGCTGTAGTTCGTGGGTTAATTGTGTAATTTGTGTACGGACCAAGAATAAATTTTTGATATTTTTCTTTTTATAAAACTGCCTTGCAAACTAAAAACGGAGAAATAAAACTTTATTTTAAAAAATCTAATGCAAAAACAAATGACAACGTTTACTGCAAATATCGAGGTTGGAACCAAACTAAAATTTTTTTTTTATTTCTCTGTTTTTGTATTCAAATACGGTTCTTTTTTATTTAAAAATAATTTACTTTTGCTTTTAAGTGTTGTAAGTATAGAAATTTTCAGGAAACTATCTCGAGATCTTTTATACAAACAAGTAATAAAATGAGAACAATATCATCTGAGGTGTAGTATATAAGTATAGCTATGTATGTAGCATCGTTCTAATTTAATGTAATCATTTATGTAGTCAGTAATAAAAGGTAACCGATCGGGAACAGTTGTTTATTTTACATCACGTCCCTGCATGGCGACCCTTGCCATATTTGGGGCGCGGCGCGTCTCGAATTCTTTCTCTGAGTAGATAGTGATCGAACTATGAGTGAAAAGTAATCGACGTATTAAATAAACAAAAGTTATAGTTTTTTCGGCAGAGTATAAGCAGTAAAAATGTGTCGATCAAACGTAGACAGAGAAACGGTCTTCCTCAACCAGAATTCTGTGGGATCCAACCAGGCACATGTAGAAGAAATGAAGACGCATATGTCTAATATGAGCATTATTCTAATAGTTATATGCACAATATTGGGGCTCTGAGTTTTGTATTTTACATACAAGCAATACAAGAAATGTCACAACTCTTGGATAAGGGATCAGATCATACAAAACAATTTTCGGCGATCATTCAATCGTTCCAGAGGCAATGGTGAAGAGGAGCGCGAAGTTCGTGTCCCTATGAAATAGGAGCGAGGATGTGTGAAAGTGCTATAAAAAGTGTTTTCTTTTTTTTGTTTTAAAATTGGTGCGAAATAAGTACTAAAAGTGCGAAGTTTGTAAAACATAAAAATCTAATTAAATAATAAATAACTACGTATAACACTAAATAGACATTAAATAAAAACAATAATTCATATTAATCTAAATTCTATTTTAGTAGTTCTAAGAAATTAAGTGTAGTTTCTTATATGGAGATCGAATGTATTTCGATGTCTCAACTTTCATTCGATGTAACCCCTACTACGGTAACTCACTGAGAAAATGTGGTATGTATTTTATTTTAATAATTATTTATTTGTGAAAGGAAATGGAAGATGACTTAATTGCATACTTAAATGAACTTCAGAATATTAGGAAATATTTGATTAAGAAGGGAAAATCTAGGTTTAAAGGTAATATTATTAAAAATAAATTATCAGAAACAGAATGCATATATGAAAAAAGTACAGAGTTAATCAAAGTGTTGGTTACTGAGAAAGATATAAAATCAAACGTTTTAGCAAAGCTAGAATTATTGAAGGATAATATAAAATCTTGTTATTTACAAATTATTCAGCTATGTTCTGAAACAAAGAGTGGAAGTGAAAGTGAAGGCGATTTTTGTGACACAAATCCAACTTTAGACTCAACCATGGAGTTTGATTTAAAAACGGCTTGTAGTTTGATACCTGTTATGAACAGTAATGAAAATAATATTAAGAGTATCATTGACTCTATAGAAATGTATGCTGAAATGCTATCAGATTCAGGAAAAAAATTACTAATAACATTCGTGTTAAAAAGTCGATTGTCTGAACCTGCTAAGCTCCGTATGTCCCATATTTATACATCTACAAACGATCTTGTCAGAGATTTACGTGATTTACTTTTACCTAAAAAATCTTTTACTGCAATCCAAACACAATTACAAAATACGTCCCAAGGTTGGCGTACTATTGACCAGTATGGTACCGAAATTGAAAAATTATTTACAAACCTGACAATATCGCAAGCAGATGGAAATTCTGAAAACTATTCTGTGTTAAAACCTATCAATGAAAAATAAACAACTGTTCCCGATCGGTTACCTTTTATTACTGACTACATAAATGATTACATTAAATTAGAACGATGCTACATACATAGCTATACTTATATACTACACCTCACATCAACGTAGTCGAAATCAATTAAATAAGCATTATTACAGATAACCCAAAAACTACTCGTCAGATCTCGCTGAAATTTAAATATAAAAAGCCTCGCCGAATATAAAAAGAATCTCTTAGATTTGCGCGAGCACTACACATTGTAAATAAAACAACTTACGGATTTAACTCAAGTGTAATTAGATTTTACATTTTGTCATTACTGCGGCAGTAATACTGCCCGACGTTTCGTAACACTTTGCAGCGTTCGTGGTCACGGGAGGTCTAAAGATGTAGGTTGTCATATTTTATGAAATAGTTAAATCTACCGTCACTTTAATTATTAATTTAGAGTGTTCCGATTTAAGCAAACGGAGCTCACGGTGTCATTAGGTCTTGCTGTGTGGTAGTTTGCTTAAGTTTTAATAATTTGAATTACTGGATCCCAAGCAATAATAACAAAATGTAAAATCTATTATTATACGCGAGTTGTTTTATTTATAAAAAGAATCATCAAAATCCGTACACCCAGTAAAAAGTTAAGAGGTAACACACATAAAAAAACATACAATCCGAATTAAGAACCTCCGGCTTCGCAGTCGGTTCAAAATAGCAAAGTAATAATATATGTAGTGACTGGTTAATTGACAATTGCTTCTATAGGATTAATGAATATATTGTTGCGACTACATAATTAATTCTACATGACATTACTTTCAATTTATTTGACCTAAAATAAATATTTTATTTTATTTTTATTTGTAGTAGTAATCATTTGACAGGAAATAACAATAAATTTGGCATCCAATAGTAATAATTTGACAAATTATTAGTTATTTGACTTATGTAATGTAACTTATGTAATGTAATTTCAAATCCTAAATCCATAATATTTGCATGCTATTTAAGATGGCTAAATAGGTTAAGCTCCTAACATGTTCTTAAGATCACGATTTGTATACCTACCCTTTTTAAAGCAAATAAATTATTATTATTATTATTAAAACCGTAAAACAAATTACCTGCAGTAGTAGTGGTGGGTGTGGCACCGAATGCTGGTGCACTGGTAGTAGGGGAATTGAAGCTAAAAGATCCCTTGTTGCCAAACGCCAGGTTCTGACCGAACGCCGGCGAGGAACCGAATGCCCCCGCTGTGGTGGTCGCTGGTAAGAAGCCCGCTTGAGTTGCTTGTGGGACCGCTGGTGTTGTGGACTGGAAATGATTTAAGGTGATTTTCCACCAGAGTGGCGAGACGAGGCGAGGCGAGAAGAGAATTGAAATTATAATATATGGCAAATTTTCAATCCTCTCCTAGCGCATCTTTGGGGGTAACCACAGATATATCAATCTAAGGAGATCGGTCGAATCGCCGAGTTCAAAGGAAGACCGAGTGTCGCGATCAGCGGCCGTACTACATAACATGGTTCTAGTTGAGCATGCCGTATATCATTACGCGCGTCTTAAGGATTGCGAAGCGATGAAAGTTAAGCACAGCCGCAAAGGAGATCGGTCAAATCGCTGAGTTACGTATTCACTTGACTTTATCGGAAGGCGAAGTGGCGGAAATGTATGTCACAAGTTAAACGCCGACTTGGCCTATCTCCTTGTATTATTAAATCTGTAGTGGAAACAGTGGGGATTGACGAGAATATGCGAGGCGTGAATTGAAATGTTGTATGTTTATGTAAAAATGAACCGTATAGCTTACGATATAGAGTATAAATTAACTCTGAAACAGAAACACGCATTTCGCGATAGGCTTATTGTTGTTCGTTGCGTTGAGAATATCGTCGTCATGATAGTACAAGCCATTTCTAGTAGAGGTCGCTGTTAACACGAAGTACATATGTACTTGCAACTATACTTATCATACCTGCTTAAGTATATTATTTGTGCGTGACCGGGACCCGTCCCGTGTCCCGGGACATAATACAGAAATTGCATGTGTATTGCAAGGCGAACTCAACAGCACTGTATATCTTTATCTAATGAAGCCTACGGCGGCGGTCACGCGCGAGCTCGCGATAGCTATTTTTAGTGAAAAAGGGTCAGTGCGATTTAAATTCTTTTCTCGCCACTCTGGTGGAAAATCACCTTTAAGATACATACATAAAACTACACCTTTTCCCCATAGGGGTAGGTTCCTCATACATGCTCGGTGGTTTTAAGTACTATTTACCTGGCTTTTTTTAAGACGTCTTTGATTTGATCGATATACGTTTACCTAGGTTTTCCTCGTCTCGCGTCTCCGTTCATTTCCGATTCATATGTATATCCTTTCCGTCAATCTGCTTTTACACATTCTTTCTACATTTCTAAGTTTTGGGAAGTCTCGACATTTTCAAAGTACCTGTACGTACCAGGACTTCCAGACTTCTCAGAATAAAATTCTAATCGAGTTGATTCTGGCGGAATTTATTAATAACAAGGCAATTCTTAGTAAAAATCAACTTTTATTAAACAGTTCTAATGAAATCCTAACAATTTCAACGTCTATTTAAGTCTAAATAATTGATATGTATGTTTATTTCCTATAATCACAGATTAACTTTTTAGCAATGAAATCTTACCTTTAAATTATTATTTGAAACGTTAAATTCACAATTAAAACGTCTGCAATAATTAAAAATTAACTAAAATAAGAATTCATTTCAATACGTCTTTTTTGTATGAAATTGTCGTTATAGGTTTTTACGATACTGTGCGTCCACACGCACTGGATCGTATAAAACTATTCATTGAGACCTCATAGTAATGTTCTGTTAGACTTACAGTGGAGGCTGGTGGAGCGGAGAATCCTGACGCTGGCGTCGAAAAGTTAAATCCTGGCGCGGTGGTTGTCGCTTTTCCGAACGAAAACGCACCACCGGCAGGAGAACCGAATGCACTGGGTTGACTTGCTGAAACGGAGAAACGTACTTTCCTTTTGAAACTTCATTGCGTTCCCAAGGAAGGTTGGTGATTTTTTTTTATACTACGAGATAGCAAACAAGCTTGCGGTCCACCTGCTGTTAAGTGGTTACCGTCGCCTATAGACACTTGCAATATTAATGGTAAAACACTAAACACTGCAAGTTGCCATCCTGGGGACTAAGATGATATGCCTTCCATGCCCAGTAATTATACTGGCTAGATTTCCCTTTAATCCGAAACACAGTGAACTGCTTATCGGCAGAAATAAGAAAGGTGGAGGCTACCCAGACGACCCTACAAATGGGTCTACCACCTAGTAAAATTAACGAAAAGATGGGTTTGCTTTTCTAAGATTGGGTACCAGAGGGGTCCACGTCCGGAAGCCTCCTCGTGGCGGACCCTGGTAACGTGGTGGGGAAGCTTTCTCAGCGGGTGTGTGGCTTTTGATGTCAAGTGTGTCCCCTTGGCATTCGAAGTCACATGCCATCGTCGAGTTGTTTTTGTTTTCCCACCACGGCTAGTTCCGGACGGCCCTTTTCAGGGCCACGGCCGCGCTCGAAGTCCCCCGGGTGCGGTCCGATGGCTGCTCCCGGTGTCCTCGTCAGGAGGATGCGCTAGGTCGAGCAGCCGTCGGTGGACGAGTGGCTGCTGGCCACCAATTGGTGCAAAGAGTGCCTACACGGGAAGCGTTGGGACGGTCTCGGTGTAGTTGCGCTCACGTGCACAGAACCCGAGCCGTCCCGAAATAGCGCACGGAGGTCAGGCCGGGGAGGATGTTTAGTGGGTATGGAGGGAACGTCTTTACCTCGAGTCCCACATGTCCCCTGCGGTTGGCACCACCCCGCAGGGACTATGCGTAAATGCATTTGACTTCCACGAGAACAAAAAAATTGTGTACCAGAACAGCTTGTTGTCATTGTTAATATAAGTTTATTTGGTTCCGTCTTTAACATTACTTACCTTGTGTCGTTGGGGTTCCAAAAGCAGGTGCTGGTTGTTGAGGACTACCAAACGACAGATTTATGGGAGCATTCTGGAAACATGAAAAAGATAACATTTAATCACATAATTAAAAATGAGGTGTTAAAAATGACGAAATTGGCCAAAACCATTTTTTTGGTTGAATTTTGTGGATAAATTACAGGCATTCTGGGGTTTTTGAGTATTATTATGAATATCAGTGCTACTTATGTTGCCAATACAAAGGAAAATACAGAAATATTTGAAGAAAGGTCATGATAATTAAAAACATCCTAAGGAGTGTAAATTTTTGAAGAAAATCATTTTATTTTCTATGTCTGGGGCCCGCTTATCGTTGACTTTTGGGACATGTTGCACAATTTCTAAAAATCAACTTTATTAAGAACATGCTTTTAATTAATTAAATGCTCTAATAAGATGATTACATCACACAATTTAAATGATCCACAAGTTCATTTCATCATCATCATCATCATCATCAACAGCTCATATAATATCCCCACCGAGGGGCTCGAGCCTACCCCACACGATTAGGCCTTAGTCAATCACGCTGGCTAAGTGCGGGTTGGTCGACTTCACACACCACAACCTAAGAATTTCTTCATAGGTGTGTGCAGGTTTGCTCACGATGTTTTCTTTCACCGTAAAAGCGTCGAATAAACGTACATATGAATTCAAAATTTGAAAACACATTGGTACGTGGCGGGGTCGAACCAGTGCCTCCCGGGTGGGAGACGACGCTCTTACACACTACGCCACCGACGCTTATGTTCGCTTAAGTTCATTTAAATAAACATATTTTTAATTCTTCTAATTAATGTTTCTTCTTTCTAATAAATTACATAATCAGGTCAGAACCAATCCCGATCGATTTATCGATTAACATTGATATTGGAACACTCCATACTTTTGAGTTTAGACGCTAGCGCCAAATTGGATTCACATTATGGGGATGTTGAGTACGGATTTTGTTATATTACGTTCACTCAATATTGATGCAATATGAATCCAATTTGGCCCTAGTGTCGAAACTCAAGAGTACGGAGCTTCCCAATCCCAATATCCTTCCAAGTCCCTTCAGATGCATTGTAGTAGGATGCATGATGAAGAACACTCACTTGACCTGTCTGTCCGAACCCAGGGCTGCCTACAGTCTGATTAGGTGGAGCACTGAACCCGCTGAAGCTCAATGGTTTACTCGCTCCAAATGCTGGTGCTGAAGTTGTAGCTGTGCTGGAGACTGAAAGAGAAATAATAATAATAATAATAAATCTTTATTTTGAAACCATTACCATTATTAAATTACGGTACAACCAAATGTTAACAACTGCTGTAGTCAGGGACTGTGTCGCAGCTGTTAGCACCCACCTCTATATAGACAGGCGTTTAAAAACTATTATATAAGAGAGGTAGTGCTATATAGGAGTTGGTGCCCACCAACCATTAGCCAACCGAATTAGGAGCACCCAAACCAGGACAGTACCTACAAATTACAGACGACCGCAGACAAGTTTGATATTTCTATAAAGTCACAATAATACAAGTTTAAACCTCAGTAGTTTTCAGTTGCTATTTAATCTTTAATATTTAGATAATTATCTTTTTTTAAAACCGATACTAAAATTAAATAAAATTTTGTTGTGTTGTTTCCGTTGGTGAGTGAGGCTGCCAGAGCTCCATCCAGGGGGTAGGGAAGTGACAGCAAAGGAGTGACACATTAATGTGGCAATTATCTATATAGGCTATGGTGAGTGCTTACCATCAGATAGGCCCTCTTTACTAACCACATAGCACAATAAATAGATTACAGCAACGCAACAGACAGAAACACTAACATAACAAAATGAATTAGAATGCCCAATAAACAATCCTTTTTTATTTACATCATAATAAATTTTATTAGCAATTTTTCTAAACTAACAATAAAAGAATACAGTTTAAAATCATAGTTAATGTTTAAAAGATATTACAAAACGATGGGTTCAGAGTGGCTGGCTAGATATTGGCCATTTAGAGCCTTTTTATATTGTTTTTATTAATCCTTATTGTTTTTTTAATGCTGTGTACAGTATTAATCGGACTTCAGGTTCACAAATTGTTTATTATGATCAATAATTTAGAATCTATGTAATCTGTAGACTGTTTCTGTGCCAATAAAAATAAAAAATATCGTATTTATTTCTTTTGTATTTCCCAGTTATTTATATTTTTTGAATCTGATACATTTATTAGTAGTAAATTATTTGTGTAACACTATTGCTATGCAATCGGGTTTTATTCCTAGCAATGATTAGAATTTAATAGACTCAAAAAATATATTGTCTCATTGAAAAGTTCACTTTAATATCTCATATCTAGCTCATCAACAATATGCACTAATAGTATAAAATTTTATTTACATACCTCTCTTTCTCGGGGTAAAAAGATTTGAAGCCATTCTAACAAATTCACAATCACAAAATAAATAATTGAATTATTATTAAATTGATAAATAAATAATAAAATAGTCTAATTCATTCTAATACATTGCAGTTGAGGTTAGCATATAATATTTTTTTCGGTCTACCCTCAAAAACCCTCAATTGTTAATAGGAATTAAATAATAGAAAGAGAAAATTTTAATGTGCTATTTGTAATAGTTGCAAATATTAATATTAAAAAAGTGGTTATTGTGTGTGGAACATAAAACATTATGGGACAAAACAAATACAAAAGTTAGTTTAACATGGCTGTACAAGTTCATCTCCCTTTGCTTTATTTTGATAAAGAATTATTCTTACAAAAATACAATACGAAGTTTCGAAATTGTATTGTGGTAAGAATGCTTGGACTGGTAAGATATTTTAGGGACATTTATCCTGGTTTTCATTTAGTTTCTTGGGTAACTGAAGTTTTAGTTGTATTCATAACCATTTTATGTAGGTATTAGGCTGGCAATCTGTGTGTATGTTGCAAATATAGTATTGTTTTCTACTTACGTGGTCACTAACATTAAAATGAGAGAAAACGTGATTTATGCTACATACCCAGGTTTTGTTATTATTTTGATATATTTGCATGCACCATGGTCACACGGGTGAACTATCATCTGTTACCAAGCGCAAGGACTCTCCAAAACCTATAGCAGTGTTACAATAGCAAGACATACTGCACCAACCCCAAGCAATTAGGGAGCAGGGTAGAGGAAACGGAAGCACTTTAGAAAGAGGTACCAAATTTATCGCTTTTTTGGGGTGTCGGGGAAAAGTGGGGGGAGGCTGCTAACCCCCTCCTACACATTTTTTTATATAAATTGCATGAAAACTAAATATGAAAATTCAAAATACTATTATATCATCAAGAAACACAGATCTTGTTGTAAAAACACGTGTTGAGAGACTCCATTTTTAACTGAAATCTACCGTAATAATCATCTGGTACTGTAAACTGTAATAAGCATTTTCACTTGACATTGGCGAAATGCGTAATCTACCGCAAACGCCATTAATTTAAAAGAAGAAGAAAAGTTGTCTTTGGCGCTTTACCGGGCGCCGCTGCGGACACGCTCGCTGGGCTCGCGCATATAGGTCACAAGTCTAATCTAACCTAAACCAATGTTATACCTACCTTATTATTGCTCGTTTGTGGCTGAATGAAATAACCTCCTTTGCTTTACCATTATCGATACAATTTTAAAACAACAACTGTCAAACTACTTGATAAAATATTTTGGACGTGTATTTGTATGTAATTTTGGAATATTTTATATAAGGTACGTCTTTCTAAAGCTGAGCCGAGGAAAGATTAGAGTGTATGTTGCATTGCAACATTCCTTCTCCTCAGCACACCATCTCTTCACTTAAAAGCTGACAGTACATGAATAAGATTCTTCATATTACCATTACCTTCAAGCTAAAGTTAGTTTTCAATGTTAAACAATGTAAAGAAATAAAAAAAACTTTAATCAAAAACATAATATTTGAATCCTTGGCTAGTTATTAATTATAAATAAAACAACTTTTTGTGTGTAATCGTATTATAAATAAAACAACGTGGTCACGGGATGTCATCCCGTGACCACGTTTTTTACCACCATTGTTTTATTTATGTGTAGTGCTCGCGCAAATCTAAGAGAACATTAGTTATTAATTCCATATATTAAAATTGTATTACATATGAAATGCTTACATAGAGAAGGTGCTGTTGTTGTGGTTTTAGCTCCGAATGCAATACCACCAAAAGCTGGAGTACCACCAGTGTTTGCATTGTTGCTGAAGTTAAATAGTGGTTTGTTTTCTAGAACAGAAGATATAATTTCATTACCTATCTAATAGCAGAAGGATTATGGATAAAATAATTGTTTAAAAAAGTTTAAAATTACCAGTGTTTGTTGAACCAAATGCTGGTTTTGCATCGCCACTCCCAAAGGAAAAACCTGAAATGGTATATTCAAATGAAATAGTATGCTCGTTCATGTTTCTGTTTACATTTATAGGTTATATATCAAGCATACAAATACCGATTTTTTTTCTGAACATAACTTTTTGGTTGGGAATTAATAGCCAATTTATAATGGGAAATTTAATTTAAAACGATACTTTACCCGTTGACGGAGTGGTTGTACCAAAGGTACTACCCGCTGTAGTAGTTGCACCACCAAACGTAAAACTCATGATTTTTTACTAGAACTTGCAATTATATGAAATTCAGTGGTCGCATAAGCTAGATAGGTCAATTTCTTTTATAAATCCGTCCTATTACTAATAATAGTCTCGAAATTTTAAGTTTATGATAAAATAAACATAGAAACGCTAAAGTTTCATCACAATTTAATTTCTTTGTATATCTGTGTCTCTGTGACACAGAGACACAGATATACAAAGAAATTAAATGTCAGTCAACGAATTCCAAACGAATTCCGCCCATGAAGGTATAGGTAAAACTGGAGGCCACACTCGGCACTAAAAAAATGAAGCTTAGTAGGTATGAACTCAAATAACCTTTCGTAGGGGTCCTGGGTTACCACACTAGGGAGTTTCTCCCGAGTTCATGTTGTAATAAAAAGTGATGAGATAGGTACTTCATTTTTAAATTAATGTACAACCGTGCAATCAATTGTGACTCAACTTACATTTTCCACTTGACATTAGTTAAATGCGTAATCCCACGTGAACCATAAAATTAAGAATAAGATACAATAAAAAACATTAGAAACAATAAAATAAAACATACCACACCAGAATTTACCGTGGGGTTTACCTACTATGTCATTATTTTTTTTATTGCTGTGTGTGAAAGATTTTGTTTGAGTTTTTTGTTTACATCAAAATCGGGGTCGATATCGAATATAGTCGAATCAACTCTTTGATAGGCCCTACAGACTCACGCGAGAAGTGTCGGCGAGACATTTATGTATTAATATTATTCAAATTTTTCAAATCCATTTAATTATTAATATTTTTTATCAATTAATGAAAATTGTATAGGATGTGACATAATATATTGCTCTCGCTCATGTGGTGCGTCGGTGTGTTTAAATAAAACGAAGTCCCTTTACACCAATATTATTTTAGCCTACATGTTCTATTTCTGAGAAAATAAGTTGATCTAAATAAAAAAAATAAGTAGGAAAAATATTTTTTTATTGTCAATAACATAAATTCAAAAAAACATTTGAGATAGTACATTAATTGATATAAATAAATTAAAAGGAAAGGAATGAAAGGAGTCAAAGCGACGCTATAATGGTCATCAAACTATATAAAAATCCTTTCCAAAGATATATCGCATGTTGTTATTAGTTCCTAGGCAAAAATGCCTGTCCGCTCCCGGTGAACGCCTCTACCTCGAGTCCCACATATCCCCTCCGGTTGGCACCACCCCGCAGGAAAATAATGAAATGAAATGAAATTAAAGAAAAGCTCTTTATTTAAATGGACTTTGCTAAGTACTTTTAAATCGTCAAAACCCTACCACCATTTCGGGACGAAAAAAATATTATTAAGCTGAGATGGAGAAGAAATGGCGAAAGAAACTCCACAGCTTACAATTTAGTAATGATTTCAAAACATCATTACAGGTCAATAGATAATAATAATAAAATAAAATTACGGTTTTACATGCGTAATTTTTGAACAGTTATTACACCCACGCATTTGGTTCATTTATAATAATAATTTATGTTGTAAAAGCTTTTCTATATAATTCAATTAATCACATTAATGAACTAATTCATTAGTCTTGATACCCACCACTATTTTGTGTTATTGTTAGATAGATTTCGCTCAATTTAGGTGCTAAGCATACATTTATGATCCTTTGGTTAATAAATATAGAATACAATGTGTGGCATACCAAAAAAAAATCCAATACCTAATACATTAGTTAGTTACACAATAGCATAACACAAACAAAATTATCCTATTAATGGCATGTGTCATACAATTATCCATCTAAGAATAAATAACTACATTGTCTAACATTTACATCAAATAGATATAAAAATTTCAAGAAAACATGAGATGACCAGGTCTCATTGGCGGCACCTGTTCACAGGCATGACGCAAGAATCAGCCATCGCTTCGCTTAACCATATTTTAGGGAACGTAAAGACCCGACGCAAGAATAAGTAAATACATTGGACCTCCCCGACAAAAAAAAAAGGCAAAAATGCCTGTCCTCCAGGTCCTTTGCTGAATAATTATTACAGATAACTTTAAATTCTAAATTCAATTGATCAAGCTACCAATATATTTTTAAGTTTGTAACCACGAAGAGATATTTGCCTACTGTTGTGCAAATAGGCATCTCTAAATTACGGCAACACTGAATGTCTACCTTCCGGAATTGTTCTAGTCCGGGAGATAGCGTTGAATTTTTCTATGAATTCTATTCGCAATAAATTTTATTTGGTGTTTCTCCTGAGTTCTTGTTGTAAAAACGCGTGCTGAGAGACTCCATTTTTTACCGACTTCCAAAAAGGAGGAGGCTGTATTCGTCTATTTGTATTTTTTTTTATTTATTACATCGATATCTCCGTCATTTTTGGACCGATTTTCAATTTTTTTTTTCGATAGTGTTTACTCCTGAGGTGGTCTCACTGTCACCAAGTCAGGGTCAGATGATGGGAAGTCAGGGAAATCGAGGGCAACCCTCAAATTTTATAAGAATATTTAACGTTTTTCATATTTTTTCTTAAGCTATACTAGCATTTGCGTCTGGTAGTCATCATCATCATCTCATATTAATGAGGTAATGATGGAAGGTAAATGTATGTTCACCAATATCTCTGTCATTGGTGGACCGATTTTCAAAATTCTTTTTTATTCGATAGTGTATACTCCTGAGGTGGTCCCATTGTCACAAGATAGGATCTGATGATTGGAAGCTAGGTTCTAATGATAAATCATCATTTCATCTAATGTTGATGAGATGATGATGGATGGTAAAACTCCTTAACTGTTAGGAGTTGTTAGATGATTATTTAAATATTAAAGGTGCCTAACGAGCGATAGTTGTATTCTTTCAGGTTATTCGCGTGAGCTGATGATAGAAGGCAAAACTCCTTAACGGTTAGGAGTTGGATGATAATTCTTTAAATATCAAAGGTACCTAAATAGCGATAGTTGTATTCTTTTAGGTTATTCAGGTGAGCAGAAGATGGAAGTAAAACCTTCTTAACGATTAAGAGTTGGATGATTATTCTTTAAATATTATAGATAAGTGATTATTTAAGTGTTAAAAGTACCTGAAAACTGATAGCTGTATTCTTTCACGTTATTCAGGTGAGCTGATGGTGGAAGGCAAAGCACCGTAACAGTTAGGAGTTGGATGTTAATTCTTTAAAGGTTACACGTATAGACCGATATTTGTATTTTTAAGGTTATTTTGGTAAGCTGATGATGGAAGGGAAATCTCCTTAACTGCTGGGACTTGAATGATAATTAAAAGGTACTCCTATAGGCCGATACATACATCCGATTACGCTTGTAATCCTGTGACAGGATTACAAGCGTAAGCAGAGCCTTAGGTAACATTTTGTCATACATAAACCACCTCTGGCAGTATGGACCATGCAGTGCCTCCAAATTGTGACAGGTTGCCAGCCTGTCACCTACCTAAAAGGGGCATCAAACGCAAATATAAAAATCCACAGAATGGCAACGCACTTCTAATGTTAAGTGATTTACCCTTAATATTGCAAGGAATTGCGACGGAACCACTTAACACGGGTGGGCCGCAAGTTTGTTTGCCTTATCGTAATATATATAAAAAACGACAGCAATTATTTACACTAAAAATAGAAAAATTAATAACTTAAAAAAAAAGTCAAACTGACTTCAAAATGTATAAAAATAATATATTTTTAAAATGTGTGCTAGGTACTTGCTGTACTGTTTGAAGTCGGTGCCAAGCTAACTAGGTATTCTATAGATCCACTTGCCACATCACATTCATTGATCACACCATTGATTGCGACCGAACACGCTAGCTTGGCTGATGAGGGGCTCGTTGTACTGAACGGTTGGCATGGCTTGGCACCGACTTCAAATAGTACAGCAGGCATCAAGCATACATTTTAATGCGGCTGAAAGTATCAGACAAGGCATCAAGGCATGTCAATGTGCTAAAGCAGCGTTTTCCAAACTGGGAGGCGCGGACTAGTAGTTAAATATTTTTAGGCGAGGCGCGCGAGGGAGGCGTAGTAACATCAAGTTTGGAACCCACTAAAGAATGAGCTGGTGAACAGAATTTATTCGATGAGAGTGGCGAGAGCGAGACCTTGTGATACCTCTTGTTCCTTGGAATGAGCGTAGAGATGATTCTTTATACAATATATACGGAACAGGGAAAGTCAAGGAAATTGTACAATCCCTTAGGCTGACTCGCATTACCAAAACACGTGGGTAATAAGAGTCAATTTCAAATTGTCAACACTTTTGTTTATTAATTATTATTATTAAGAAACTGCATATGACAGACAGCAACTTCTTTCGTTTTTTGATTGTTAATTAGTTTATTACGATTATTATAAAATGCCATAATAAGGGAGTGAATACTTCACTCCTTTATTGATCATAATAAACACTTTTCCTTAAATGACTTCCATTCCCCCGATATCCCCTAATTTTTAGGAAAGGTACGTTTAAGTATTGAGACTTTTACAGCTTGAAATCCCTTGATGCTAGAGTACATATTAATATAATTTAAAGCCAACACTAAAATAAAAAATATACTGTGGTGTTATTTATATGATATCAATGTTATACTTATACAATTTTAGGTAAAAGACAATTTAAATGTTAAAGAAACAACAAATCGTCATCCGCTGATTGTATGTGGGTGTAAAAATCGTCAGTTTATTTTTCAAAGGGACTATACAACGCTCGAATTCGTTGAGCGCGCGACATGTTTATCAGGCTGACTGACGGTGTTACCTCCGTTAAATGTACAGCTGACACTTTTCTTTAGTATTTTAAAAGTATAAAAATTGAGATAATATATATTTTACAAGGTTTAAAATAAATTTATTTGTGAAATTTTAAATGAGGTTTATGCATCTGACTGACATTGAACCCCCCATCGTACAGCTGGCGATTATTTTATTTAAAAATGTGATTAATACAATCATTTAATACAGTTTTTCTTGGTATGATAATCATCGGAACAGAGTTTTTTTCCAATGATTTTATCATACTGTCTCCTTTAGCTCCACCACTAGTGCGACAGCTGACGCTCACTTTACTGATATCCAAACATCAAACAACTGTTTGAAATAAAATTCATTTGGTATAAAATTCCTAGAAAAAGTGATACGCTATCTCCCGGACTATAAGGAAAACTAACTAGGGTAACCATAATATAACGCGTTTGTCGTAAATATCTTTAATATTTATTTTCTAAATCAGAGTGTTATTGTGATTTCTGAATATTATGACACTTCAGTGATATTTGTAGATTATACTTAAACTAAATAGACAAACAGAAAATGTTGACGATGTGAATAAAGCCCTTTGCAAAGTAATGTGTTGGCTTACTAACAATAACTTCAACATGTGAATTATGACTCTTTCCAAATCAAAACTGTAAAGGGAGAGAGTAAAACTTGTTGTGTTTCTTGTCGGTTCTTCTCAGAACAAGGCCTCAAAATTATTGGCAACGCGTATTTAACGATACTGAATATTTCAAAGTCAAAATTTCTTTGTTCATTTAGGTACATTTTGTACACTTATGAAAGTAAATTTTGATGCCGATGACATGAAATATTCAGTATAGTTAGATACGCGTTGCCAATAGTTTTTATTCCTAAGGAAAAGCGAAAGATTTGTAACCAGTGTCGAAATGGGTTTAGGAATTCATCGTATCAAATATTTTGTCGATTATTTGTAAAAATTCAATCGTAGATCCATTATCAAAAATATCTGAGTTTACTTTGTCCAGAAAAAAATATTTGTTTAAAAAATTATTACTTTGTCCCGAAACGATCGATAGTAGGGCTTTTCACTATTCACGAAAAGCACTTACTAAAGTTCATTTTAATTTTCATTTGCATTTCAGCTTTTTCATTTCACTTCATTTCATTATGCTTAGCGTTTGTGGACTGTGAGAAAGCCTTCGATTCTGTCAAGACCTCGGGGCCGGACGATCACTCTTGTTCAGAGGTGCCAAATAGACTATCAACAGATCCAAGTGTTTCAAGTTCCATGTTGCATTCGTGGAATCTTATCATATACGGCTAGGCAGAGAGAGAGAGAGAGAAGTCAGAACAGTGAAGGCGAGTGTTAACTAGTTGTCAAAGGGCCCTTTAATACCTTACTTGGATTAGAACTTGTGACTCGCACACAAGTCCCAGACGCTGCACTTGACTTCGCTCTCTGCAACACAACCGGCATCAGCACGGTGGCTGCATGTAATGTTAAGAACTTTCGTCGCTGGTTTGATTAAATTAATTATATAAGACCCACCTTAATTATCTTGTTTTCTTTTTATCGATGTAATGTCAACCACCTGGAGTTGAAAAAGAAAGCTGCCATAACCATGTTTCTAATAGTATGGTATGCGAGATCAGTAAAGTAGAATTGTGATAACATTGTGGATAGTTGTAAATAAATACCTATTTAAATATCAATCATTTATTTCTTTTCACAAATATAATTATTTTTATATCTAGATAGACTAGAACAAACTTGCTCAGATATTGATAGGTTCTTATTTAGCCTATTTTTTATTTATTGAGAGTACTCAAATCGAAAATTAATCTCAACAAGACTAGCTATCTCGTTCAAAATCCCGAGAAGATACATTTTCAAGGTGGAGAGAGATTTTATCCACGTGGAATTAGTCTATTAATAGTTGAACACCATCTAAGACGACGGAAAGTGCAAATTTGTGTATATCTTTACCGTTGTTTGTTTATAGCAAAAAAATGGAAAGAAACACCCCCATTTTTAGAAGTAATCAATAAATATAATTGTTATCTGTATCTATTAATCTTATGAATAATCTTTAGTTTAATATGTATATTTACTACAAATTAAAGTCCTTTGTGATTGTGATAAAACTTAATGTCACTTACAGTCGGTAAGTGATTATTTTTAAAATTCTTAATGTTCTCTTAGATTTGCGCGAGCACTACACATTATAAATAAAACAACTTTTACTGATTTAACTCGCGTGTAATTAGATTTTACATGTTATTATATATATATTATTTCGTCGAAATGGTGGTAGGGCTTTTGACGATTTAAAAGTACTTAGCAAAGTCCATTTAAATAAAGAGCTTTTTCATTTCATTTCATTTCATTTATTATTACCCGACGGTAGATTTAACTATTTCATAAAATATGACAACCTACATCTTTAGTCATCCCGTGACCACGAACGCTGAAAAGTGTTACGAAACGTCGGGCAATAATAATAACATGTGAAATCTGATTACACACGAGTTAAATCCGTAAAAGTTGTTTTATTCAAAATTCTTCTTTAGTAAAGCTATTTTACCGGAAATCCCTTTATTTTACTCTTTGGTACATACGTGCATCCCTGGCATATAAAAAAGCAAGTAGCAAGTAATTAAAAAAACATATTTTTATTTTGTCCTTCACTTTGTAGTTGCGTGGACACCTAATTAGAAAGAGAGGCCCTGCCCTAAGCGAAAGAGATGGCATTAGTCAAGGTCAGCTTCGTTTAGGTATTTAGGAGTGTGGCCTCCAGTTTTACCTATACCTTCATGATTCCGCCAATTTCACATTTGATTTTTTTTCCTTAAATTTTCTCTATTACGTGATGGCAAAGAGATGTCGCCCATACGGTCAAGTCTTCAGTTTTATATCTTCTTTCTTGACTTTTGAAATAAAGTGTTCGACGTATCAGTGTCTGTGGCTGTAGAATAATAAGCTTCTTGTCCTAAACAAATGGACCGATTTTGATGCGGTTTTATTTATTTGAAAGCTGAAGCTAAGAACTCACTGAGCGTTTCTACCCACGCCTACATTAGTTGCGAGACCGCAACACTGGTAGGATCACCTAGTATATGGAAATGCAGATAGCAAATTTCACGACGCAATAAACGACCGCGGCGGCCGCGGTTTTTTTGCGGCTCCTACTGCACCGGGCGAGCAGCTTGTGGAGTCGCTAGTTGAAACCGCAGCCTCTGTGGGTAGCGCCCGCAGACGCTACGGCTTTCAAAGCGTCGTCGCTTTTTTGAGTCAGTAGATGCACCCAGGACCTGTAGGACTTTTTCACACGCTTGTATAAGCTTCACCTGTATGTTTGCTTGTATGTAACGGACTACTTTGTACGCAATTTTGACCCTCTTTTAACGGTCAGATTTCATTTAAACTTTATAGACTTTTCCAAGATCGATGACATTTACAATAATTCGATAAGAATATTCCATTATCCTAATTAGAATCGCCAGGACTAATAAATTCTCAGAATAAATTAAACGTTTGGAATGTTAGTTTAGTTACACGTCACTAGATGGCGTTGTCATTGTTATTTTTTTACTAAGATAAGTATATACCCAGACGTACATACTTTCATCGGCGCTTATAATTCGGACTAAAAAGCGAAAAATAACTTTTTAGTATAGAAACTAAACGATGAACGAAAAGTATAAAAGCGTGGGGTGTTCAATTTAATTGTACCGATAAAATATTTTCAAGAACTAATGTTATCGAGCATCTCACGCTTTTCTCTAAATAGGAATTATACTTTTCGTTCATAATTTAGTTTTTAGTTTCTATACTAAAAAGTTATTTTTCCCTTTTTAGTCCGATTTAACGTAAAAGCTAATAATATTCATATTTAAAAACAGGTAGATAGGTTACCTTCATACTAAATAATTCAAAGTCAAAAATGGTCCAAAATGTCATTGTGTATACCTACTTATAGTACCCCTCAACTGTCGAAACGCCAGCTACTGGCCGATTTTGAATCATGCGCGTCTGTCGGACGCCAGCTACTGGCGGATTTTTGCCAGATTCTTGCCACCGTATTTAACGGCTGAACTACCCCTTGAAACCTATAACTATCCTGTTCTAATTGAAAGAACTTGTAATAAATAGGATAAGGATGGCAAATTTCCCGGTGTGCCATGAAAAACGCGCCGGTAAATTTAAATGTAACGGTTTTTGTGGGTAGCCTAAACGAAGCAAGTCATTCAAATGCTTGTGGTGTAAAAACTATGGAAATGTATCATTTTATAAATGTTTTTTGTTAAACTTTATATCCTTTTATAAATCAAAGGAAAGACATTTAAAAGACTTACATAATTTTTATTTTTTCGAAGAATATAACGCGCAATATTCATTTTTTCTTACATTTCGAACTTTGATCTTAAAATAAACAATAAATTGTAAGGTTAAAGTATACTAAATTATATAAATTCTGATAGCTTATATTATACAGATTTCAACACTATAAGTTTTATATATATCTTTCATACAAATTTTCGGAGAAATCGTCATTTTAATAGGACGCGGCGTTATAGAGCGAGACCACCCACATCGATTTGACAATGTCCTTAATTACGTCATAAGGCTATCGACAGCGCAGGGGTAGACTTTAGGTGCATTTTCATTTTATGTTGTTCATTTTAAGTTGTCGTATGTGGCGAGTTAACATGGCCGTATTGTAAGTTGTGAGTAAGACAACAGATATCTAGCAGTAGAGTAAACGAGAAAGATATATGTTTTCCTATGCTCGGGTGTGCTAATTAGCTTACTTTTAGGCTTAGATTATATACCTGCTTTTAGGGTACCACATAGGTAAAATATAAGCTCCTTTGGGTACCACTAAGACGTGGGTACCACTTTTTGCCAACTTGTTTCTAAGTAGTCTGTGCTTTTTGCAAGCAAGTAACCTATCTACCTCTTTTTAAATATAATATCATTGCTTATAAGCGTGTTTTTTTAGATTACCACCCGTATTGCAATATTCGCCCGCCAAGCTTACGGACGATAATCAACCGCGGCGGCTGCGTTACCAGCGCACAGAATTACGGCACAGTTTTACCTCTTGCACAGCGGTCTCAGTGAGTTTAGAAACAAAACAACGGTCCCGCAACCGCTGCGGGCGCGGGTAGAAACTGCTCCATGAGTTCAGAAGCTGAGGTTCTTAGCCTGACGTGATCGAGATGGTTCTTAGCTTTATTTGAAAATTTTGAGGGGTTACCTTATATTAATATTTTTTTAATTAATATGAATAGTCAAGTAGGTACTTACTTGACTATTCGTTCGTATTCGAGTAACGAAGGCACTGTATTCGTCGCAGATTTATTATTACTGACGTTTATAGATTGGCAATGAATCGACTAGGGTGAGACCAAAAAAATACACTGATATTTATTACGCATTATTAGTGTATTTTTTGGTCATGTGTGCAAGAAATATAGTACTGCAGTCTGACAGAATTGCTGTCTTTTCTACGTGACTGACAGGCCTCCTTAGGCCCCCAGCGTAAATGGTCTTGACTATCTATCTCGCTCTATATACGCGTTAGTATGCTCTTTGTGTTTTACATTGCCGATCTATAGTTACCTATATCTATGGTATTCGTCCAAGTATTATCAAGTTGGCGCCCCGTCGCGTTGGGTGTAATGCTCACATATGACATTTTCTCTACTTCTTCTGCATCTGCATAATATATTCAAACAGTATGTATGTTCAAACAGCCATGTATCTAAGCCTCTGTCCACTTACCTTAGGCCGCAGCCATTTGTCCAGACGCAACTGTACGTAGGCACCATTCGCTAGCTTTGACAGGGTGGTGCCGCCTCTCCTGACACCACCACGGAAACTATTCTTAATTAGTTTCGTTGTCTTTTATTCAGTTGGACTGTACTGGTAGAATGCATTTCAGTACCTACACCCATAGAATGAGTAAAGGCATATCTCCAGATCTTGGTAAAACCAGTTTCAACACCCAAAACCTAGGTCTGGCAGAGCGCCAACGAACACACGATAGTTGCAAATCATCTCTAGCGCCTATTTTATGTAAAGTACGTGTAAGCAAGCGCGATTGTAAAGAACGATGCTCGTTGCGGATTCATTGGTATAAATTGTGGGCGAAATTAATCGTTCGAATAAACGGTCGTTGGGTTGCAATTTGGTTATTAGGTGTGATGCGAGTCAGATTCAGATGGTAGTTTTGATGATATATCACAAAAGAATTTGATTGATTGCGGGTAAAAAATGACTGCAATCTCAACAACCATGTTCGGTAACTGTAGTGTATAGGTATTTTAAAGTGTAAAAAAAGAGTGTGATTTATTTAGACCACACGACTGAAAAAACATTCTATGCATAACCATTAAAGTTACATAAATAACTATTTACTAAGACAGCGTCGTGCTTATAAATAAAAGGCTGTAATTTATTAAAAGTGTAAATGATTTAATTATCTATCAGAAATTAACATCGGTATACGTAATAAATCTCACCTGATACACATTTTTGTTACATGAAAGATCAACAACAACTAAATAAAAGACAAGGTATAAATATTATATTCTTAGACGAGGCTGTATGTTACAAATCCTTTATAAGCTTCCCAAAAATAATAACATTAAACTAGGGTGTTTGGCGCGTTTTAGTGGCGTCAGTAAGATTTTTTCTCTATCATGAAGCGTGTTGCTTAGAGAATATAATCCCGAGCATGTTTTAAAATCCCGGGATTACTGATGCGTAATCCCGGAATCCCGGTGCTATCTTGGGATTGGGAAATGTAATTAAAAGCATAGATAGTAAGTTCTTAAGCATTATCCCATTACTCTACACTGACAACAACTTGTTTTTCTTATGTTCAACAAAGTCTCCCGCCATTTGAAATAACTTTCACTTTTAAATTTAAAATGTTGTAAGTAACGTAAACTTCGTGACATTGTCAATCCCTAGAAAAACAATAATAAATGAAAAAAAATCTAACTGACAATAACTGATGACAAGGACTTCCCGTCGATAAAAATATTGTTAAGGCTGTAGGTAGGTACTTGTGGAATTATTTTATTACACTCTTTGTCATCGTGTTATTTATAAGTGTCCTAGTAATCATCATGTAATAAGTAATCTAGTCAAGATAAATCACCGCGCAACTGATTGCGGAATGCAAACTAGACCTGATTGTGGCAATCCTGAAAATCCCGAGACTAGCCAAAGTGCTTTCCCGGTATTTTTGGGATCGAAAATGGGCCGGTATCCCGAGACCCCGGGATTTGGGATCCCAAGAGCGTATTCTCTAGTAGTCATACATTTTTCGCTATACACTCTCTAGGTGCATTAAAACGACACGTTTTAATGCACCTTTAATGCTCTTACCAAGCAAAAAAAAACATGGCTTCATGGACAACAATAAAACAATTTGAATTTTTAAATAGTTCTTAAAAAACATGCCTTGTCTAGTGACGGGGACGAATAGATATTGCCTATTGGTTTCTTTCTACCTTGTAGGTATTCTGCAATGGAAAGAATGAACACTTTGATGGGAGGATCAAGTAGGTTCATATAGCGGCTTCATGATTCAATAGTCCTACTTTAATAGGTATTATAAACGTTAAAGTTGGTATGGATGTGTAGATGGATGTGAAACTACTGAATGGCTTTTTTATGAAACTACAATAATATAGCTCATATTATATGAGAATAAAATAATATGGTATTTTTATACTGATACTGCGCAGACGAAGTCGCGCTCAGAATCTAGTTCTAAATAATGAACATTCAAACCCAATTCATTTTATTGCTCATTATTCGCTCTGAGACAATTTTCCATTAATAAAATCTGACTGACCGCCTAAAAGCGCGCCAAACAAAAACTTTTTAAATTCCATTTTTATTCTCTACCATAGACAGCTGACATTCTTTTTTCAAACTACATTATATCGTGGCCTAGGCACAAACGGCACAGGGTTCGCGTCGGGCGACAGCAAAAGGCGCACGTTCACATTGGCCCGTCTCCATCGGTTCCACATCATGTAGTGGTCCTTCCATAACAAGTACACTGTGACGGAGTATCCGCAGAGCACTATAGCCATGAAGAAGTCCATTGCCGTTTCGGTGATACGATGGGATATACCTGAAAGGGATAGATAATAAGTACCGATCTGATAAGGCACTTGACGCACCTCGGCCGAGTATATTCCTTCCAGCTCGAGGTACCCTACCCTACCTAGGTAGCTATCCTAGAGACTGATCGATGAAAAGTCGGGGTCGCTCACCAACTGCGCGCCAACTAGAAATCCTCTAGGATGGTTCACCTTAGAGGCTCGAGAACTCACTAAGGTCCACTTAAAGTTGACGCTGACATTTTTTAGTCATCTTATGTCAGTGAGAAAATAATTGAAAAAGAAACGACAAGGCCGAAGACGCCTTACCCTCACTTGGACAACCACTGAGGAACTATCATTCATCATTACAGCCTTTATAATTTGACCCACTGCTGGGACACAAGGCCTTTCCTTGTCATAGATGGAGGTTTAGGCAGTAGTCCACCACGCTTGCCCAATGCAGATTGGTGGACGGAGTATCAGGTGATCAATACCCCATTGATGATCCATTAGTCGCCTTCCAGCAATAATTTTTAGGTTTCCGTGCCTCAAAAAGAAAAAACGGAACCCTTATAGGATCACTATGTTGTCCGTCTGCCTGTCAAGACCCTTTATCTCGGGAATGAGTAGAGGTATAGAGTTGAAATTAAAACTGTATACTTAGCTCTACATTCCCTTGAAGCTGTAAAAAAATCAAACTTCTAAGTAAACGAAAAAAAAAAGATACGGTCGTTTATGCCGCAAAAAATACAAAAACCCTCGGTGGGCGAGTCCGACTCGCGCTTGTCCTGTTTTTTATTTTTCTTGTTTTGATGTATAGAATGCGTAGACTCCGGCTTTGTCTTAGGTTTTAAAATAAGAACCTAAAAGGAACTCTTTCAAACTCAGAGTAAACAGGACTGGAGTAGCCTTTGCCTAACATTACCCCTCTGCCAAACGCACAAGCATCGGATGCCTGTGCGTTATATAAAACTAGTTGAGCCGCCATTTTAAAACCACAATCATAGAGAAAAGTAATTGACCACAATAATCAGAACGTCTTACCGTGCAGAGCTCCCACGAAAATGCCTGCCTGTGCTGTTTTTTTACTGTAAAAAAAAGTCTAAAACATCTAGTATGCAAAAAGATGGCGTCACCTTTCATTTATAAGTATAATTTTTAAGATTTGATGATTATTTACATCATATTTTCATATTTTAGCAGATTACAATTTCAAATTTCGCGCTGTAGTCTCGTGGGGAGTGCGGCCGTGACGTTGTCAAACGAACTTCGGGCGCACTCCCCACGAGACTACCTAGGGTTGACCATTATCGCATTTCAATTAATAAGACAAAAATTAGAAACAGTTTGTTGGTAATAAATAACTGTAATTTTGTATTAATTAATTACCAATAATAATTTCGTTTTAACAATGTACGTTGCGTGTTTATCTTTAGTTTAGTATTAAGTACATACCTATACTTTTGAGGCTGCTTGAAGCCTATTGTTTGCCACACAGCATGAAAATATAAAATAATAATTAAACTATTTTGCCTTTTTATTCATGCTGGGCGGAGCTCATAAACATTAAGAATAACTATCCTGTAGGTATATACTTCCAGCGTCCCTGACTTCATAAAATAAGCACGGGTAAAAGGGTAGGTACCATCGCCTAACCAGCACTGCCGATCATTTCTAAGAAACCTAAATTTTTTTTCGAGCCATTGGACAAATTGTTTTTTTTTGTAATCAGCAACCCTAATTGATTTGCACATTTTTGCACAATAATTGATTTGCACAATAGTGATGTCAACTTCATCGATATTGTGATTTTACGAGTGAGTAATGAATGAATGAATGAAAGTAACATACATAAATTGACAATATGTATTATGGTTTAAATTTGTATGTCGCAAGGAAATTGTATAATTCCGCAGTTTACATCGTCATCAGTTTAAAAAACACATACCGTATTCTTAGTTCTTCTTCTTATACTTGTCGATAATAAAACATAGCTTAGACAAATTACAGTTTGTTTCAGCAACCAGGTAATAATGATGATGTCAAAATAAGAATAAGGTATGTGCTTTTAAACTGAATGCATGGGGAAACTTGCCACGGTCTTCCAAACGGAGATCTATGCAATAATCCTCTGTGCAATGAGGATTATAGAACGTGTTAAAAAAAAACAAGGTTGTCTATATCCTAAGCGACAGTCAAGCAGCGCTCAAAGCCCTCTCAAACCCTCGTATTGACTCGGATCTAATACTCAATGCTGTCAAAAGACTAAATAGGGGCGGCCAGCACAATAAAGTAGAGCTGATCTGGGTCCCAGGTCACGAGGGGATTAAAGGCAATGAGAAAGCTGACGAACTGGCAAGGAAAGGATCAAAAAACCCATTCATAGGTCCTGAACCTTTTATCCCAATTTCCAAAAGCTACATCTGCAGAGCCATCAAAGAATATGTCCATAAAAGACATCATATGGAATGGAAACTGTCGCCTGATATGAAACACATCCTTCACAGGAGACTGTCCTAGAGGATGGAGTAAATTCATATAAGGGGATGGCAGACAACAGGCCCGCCGGATTTTGGGTGGGCTTACAGGGTACTACGCCACAAACCACATGCTCCAAATGAAAATTTCGACAACATCGAATTGCAGAGCATGTGGACACGACCGGGAATCCATGGAACACTTGCTATGTGACTGTGATTCCATAGCCAGGATTAGAATGAATATCCTGGGAATAGCCTAGCCAAGGTCAGAGGACTACAGACTCTTCAAGCCCATGGACATAGTAAGGCTGATGGCCTACATATTCAAGGAGCGACAAGAGTAAAAAGACACGGCAAATGTAGCGGCAAATGTTTATGTGACGAACACGAATGTTTGTTTGCGAGTCATGGTTGTTTATATATTTATTTAAGTTTATTTATAAAAATATCTAAAATTATTATGTATATTAAAAAAAAGTCCGTTATCTAGTATCCGTAACACAAGTTCTTAATGATACTTACTTCAGGCTAGATAATTGGTGTGAGTGTGGAAATATATTATTATATTATATTATTGGCTGTTATTTCATTAATTTAGGACATATTAAAGTCGGAAATACCCTTATGCTTGGTTTCAAATGCTTGTAAATTAATCATTATACAATGTTCTTTATTCAAAGTAGTCTTAGATTTTAGTTAGTTTATCTAGGAATCTAAAGATATACCACATGCGTGGTAATTATTTATAAACAAAGGAAGTTACACAAAGCAAAAACCCGACCTGCTACCCCTCCTACTCTGCTCGGCGGGGTGGGTGACGTCATCGCCTGGCTAATGTATAAGTCAGCTCTTTTGACAGCCGCCAAGCGATGGGTTAACTTTAAGCACTGTGTAATTACGTATGTGAGCATATCTTGAAATAATGATAAACGTCGCAAAACAGCCATCGTGGTTGTCTAAAAGGTCATTTAGCATCCATATACCCACATACGAGAGGAATGGAAATGAAGGCTAAAAACTCCCAAAAGTATTTCCGTTTCATGAAAGAGAACAGTTTTATATGTTACGGAATGGATCCAAGATAAAGAGTGGTATAGGGGCAGGAATTTATGCCAAAAGGTACAAATATTACCAAAGCTTGGGCAGGTATGCAAAAGTTTTCCAAATGGAAAGATAATGCAATTATTGCCTACAGAAGAACAAAGATAGGATTTGGATGTTTTGCGTATGATTATTGTAAGTTACATTTTCAAATTTACAAAACTGCTGTGTTTAATAAATATATAATGCTTACCTATTAATAATCAATATTGATTATGAACTATTTAATAAATATATGTGTGTAATACATGCACATTGGATATGTTGATGTGTTCTGAAATAATAAATTTGCTTACCTGTTAAGTTTCACACATTTGATTTCTGATTCCGTAAAAAAATCCAGTTTACATACTTCCCAGTATCATACGAGAAAACTAACAATATTCACTATCGCTTTGTTAAAAATAATGTTTAAGTGTTCCTCCTTTCCATTATGGTTATATAAGCGAAAGGGTCCACAGTGAATTCTATATATATGTCGCAGGGAAATGATGAAAATAGGGATTTGATCAAATCCCTAAGGAATATGTTCAAATCCCTGCAGATGTTAAAATGACTATTAGATTTTATCATTTCTCTTATGAAATTAAGTGATTTGATCAAATGCCTGAACTGCTTTAGTGAAATGACAAAAATAAAAAACTAACGTAGTTAAAAGATTTTTATTAAGTAAATCAGACATTGCAAGACTTATAAATGTACAAAAATGGTTATAGAAGGTAATATCTAAGACAAGTAATTATTTTAAACGAAAAGTACTTAAAATAATTCATGGGTTTTTTATTTATTTTTGTTGAAACAAGTCATGGATTTGTGGCACAAGCCAATTATGCCGACTGAAGTACCAATTTCATATAAATCGTTTTTTATATCTAATACCGTTCCTATAATATTATTTCCATCTAGTGGACCCCTATCTACCTTCGGAACATTAATTAAAATAGTGGAACCCACTAACACCTCCTTAAAACTCTTCAGGGAAGAATCTTTCATTTTTTCTTCTGATATTTTCAGGTATTTTGCAGCATGGAACCTTTGATCTTTTATATTTACTTCTTTTTGACATAAGTAGCATAGAATTTTCGATCCATATCCTTCTTCTCCTACCGTGAGTATGCTGGACGCATTTTTGCAATTATGAAATAAATGGACCCTAGTAGATTCGATGCCACAAACAACACAATGTGCTATTTTCTGATTGTCAACTGCTTCACGTTCTGGTGTAGTGGCAAAACGTTTGTATTATATTTTTGAACAGGCGCAATAGGTGTTATAGACTCAGAAATTGGTATAAGTTTACTGTCTGACGATTCAGGTGCCAGCGGATCCTCTGAATTTGAAGTCACCTTCTGGTTTATCTTCCAAAACTGTGTTCTTATTGTTGCTTGGTAACTCAGGTGCTAATACAATCTCAGAAGTTGAAGTTTCATTGTATTGCTGTTTTAGGAGCTGTTCCAAGTCCTCTTCAGTAACAAGTTTTTCAAGCAATTCTTTTGAAATGTGATTAGATTGGAGTCCGGATTTTGGATCAGCTCCAAATAGTATTGCTATGTTTTGTTGCAAATGAGGAAAAGGGGGAGGCAATAATTAGCGAAAACAGTGGTCTTCAAGTCCTGACTTGTCTTTTTTTGTCTTTTCACTAAATCAGTTCAGGAATTTGATCAAATGACTAAATTTAATAAGGGAAATGTTGAAATCTAATAGTTATATTAACATCTGCAGGGATTTTATCAAATTCCTTAGGGATTTGATCAAATCTCTATTTTCATCATTTCCCTGCGACATATATATAATAACACCTATTGTAAATACCTTTTAAGTGCAATAAACTATTACGTATAAATTTGTGTTTCATTGATATAGCCTTCGAAATCTGTCAAAGTTTTATATAGACCTCATATATATTATATTATTTATATTAGTCTTTGCAATAAATATCGAAAACTGACTGTTGTAGCGTGTAATATCATCATTTGATTTTTAATAATGTAGGTATACTAACGTAGTAATACATTCATTCATTGAACGAAACTGATTTATCGATATCGATATTCTCATGCTATGTCATGTCACTTCTCACACAATGACATTCGTGTATTAGAATAGAACGTTAACACACTATTTTAAGCACATGTGCGTGAAATTTAAATATGTGTGTCGTATTATGCATGTGTGCGTTTGTAAATACGCAAAAAGTTTTTGTTTCTGTGTGCTGGTATTGAGTGTAGTAGTAACCTCACCCCCCGCAAAAAATGGCAGAAAAACATGTAAGAGAAATTGACTAATGGCTACTCCAGTCCTGTTTACTCTGAGCTTTCAAATCACCTTTGCATGTTCCTTATTTAAATTTCACAGATACAATCGACTGCGACAGCAAAAAGTTTGCATTCGAAAAATAAAAAAAGGTTAAAAATATAAAAAAAGTAAAACACACCTTCCTCCTTCCTCAAACCTGCATCGAGCTTACCAAATTTGTTGCCCTCTATTACAAAGTATTGTGTGCCAACGATGCATACCGCGAGCAGGCCAGCTGTTACAGTGGACAGGAGCCAGAATATCAGGCAGTCCGACTGTGAACAAAAATGACACTTATAACACTTAATCTTAAAGTCTACATTAGAATGAGTCCCGAAAACCCAGAAACCAATTGCTACGTTCCGAAATTATGCTTTAAAGCAGTAGACACAAAGCCGAGATTACTTTGCTGATAAAAAAACTTGCAACCACCGCAGTTTTGTCCTTGTGCTATCCTGTATGCGATTGCAAATAAATTGTAAGCCTACTATGCCTATAGAAATAACATCCTATCAACTCTGAGTTCACGACTCTAAGATTACGATTATTCAACTATTTAAAGGGGCGTTCTATCCGTACAATTATTATTATACAACAGCGGATGTCAAAACGTAATAAGGAAACGTTAACCATTTGTTTTTGGTTTTTACGTTTTGGTATAAAGCGCGAAAAGGCCCCTTATCTGGCTCGAAGGACCATTCCCGAGGAAAACTGTATGAATAGAAATATTTCAATGTTAAGCGTCTAACAAATCATCCTGTCGCTAGATGTGTGTAACTGTAGTGTATGTGATTGTAAAATATTTTAAAAAATAGGTACCTATATCAAATATTTTTAAACAAACTTGATAAGCATTTATTTAAATTGTAGTATTTGCTGTTACCAAATTGACAGGAACTCAACAATTGGGAAATTTTTAATATTAAAATATTCTTTATCCACTGCATCAATTTAAAGACAGATTTATAAAACACAGATGACGCAATTATTGATCATGTAATCCCTTCTATAATTAGGTACGTTTATGTAGCTTAGATTTTTACTTATTGTTATGCAAGTAATAGATATTAATAAATAATATTTAACGTTGATTCTAAACCATTAGCATATTAAGTTTTGGAGTCATAATAATTGTGGGTTACCGCAGTTTCACGCAAACATTTCACATAACTGTTTTGATGACTGTTAGATTTATTATCTACGGCATTAATTAATTATCTGTTTCATTACTCTGATTTGAAGTTGAATAACATACCCAATAATATTACTGTTGTTAATTTTGTATTTTGTCATGATTTGTGGTGAGGGTGACTAACATACAATTTTCGAAAGTCCGTAAATAAAAAAGATTAAATTAGTCTACTTTTACACATAATAAATAAGGGTAAGAATATTTCAAAATTTGTAATTCTGAAGATAGGTTAACGAAAATATAAAGTGACTCGGCTCGGAAAATACTGGAGCCTGCGAACACATACTTATATGTTCGCAGACAGGAGCTATTTATTTATTTATTGAAAATACTTAGTACACAGCACAATATCAATTAGAGTCACAATTTTCATAAAACTTTATTCATCGTGTAGGTATGTCATGTTGTCTACGGAGTTGTGCTTAAGATGACATAATTAGATAAAATGACACACCATCAATATTGATTTAAAAATGGGCTGAAAGAATACCAATACCTTACGCTTTACAGATTGCCTGTAGATGTCGCTGATGTTGACATTCAGTATGGCGGAAAGCGAACTCGGATTACAAAGTTGTGCGTGTTTTTGTGATTTGAAGCGATTAAAAATTTTGCTTACGTTTTTGTTTGGTGGTAAAACAGTCGCAATGTAAGGAGCTTCTTGTAAAACTAATTTGGAATGTCTAAAAACTACATATTGATGACACAAAATTATTGATAAAAACGCATTATAAATTCAAAGTATTTGTCAAAACAATTAAAATGAAGTTTGCATTATTTATTGGAATCTTTTCGTTCATCATTTAGTTTCTCTACTAAGAAGTTATTTTTCACTTTTTAGTATTTTATTTAACATTAATGCGTGTTTTTTAGTTTTTTTAAACTATTATTTTATTATGCACTTTTTAGTGCGAATTATAACCGCCGATGATACTACTTAATGACAACGCCATCTAGTGACGTATAGCTGAACTAACATTCCAAACGTTTAATTTATTAGTCCTGGCCATTCTAATCAGGATAATGGGATATTCTTATCGAATTATTGTAATGCCATCGGTCTTTGATATGTCTATAAAGTTTAAATAAAATCTGACCGTTTAAAGTGGATCAAAATTGAGTCCAAACGAGTCAGTTACATACATACAAACAAACATACTGGTGAAACTAATATAAGCGTGCTAAAAATATTGTATAACAAGTGCGTGTAAACTTCGTACCACGACCGACCTAAATAAAAAATGGCGTCTCCAAATTGAAAACAATGTCAAGTGAGTGACACAAACAAGATAGACAAGGTTAGAAATCCAATATGCCGCGTCTCGTCACGTCGCGTCACATTGCTCGAGGGCTGACGGCCATCGCTCGCTTGCGGTCAGGGGCGTTGAAATATGGTTTGAGAAGCGCTGGAATCTCGGCACAATCTGTTACGGTTCGGTAGCTATTTATGTAGCCCCGTTATTTACGGATGATCAATAGATTACGTAGGTGTGGATGTTCAATTTATTTCAGCCTGTGGTTTCGGGTTACGTAGGCACTGTTGACACGTTGACTTGACACAGACTTGGAGCCTTTTTTACGCACTGGTATTTTGAGTAGAGCTATTTTTACTTTCTCGTATACGTAGAGATATGATATAAAGTCTTGTAATCGTCAAAAAATTCGACCACGAGATTTTGACGGATTTACAAGTTTTGGACCTCCATGAGTACAAAAATATATTTTTTTGGAATTAGTCTGTGTGTGTGTCTGTGCGGTAGCACGATAACTCGAGCATGCTTTAAGTTATTGCAACCAAATTTAACATGCATGTATGACATCTATCTATATATATAAAAATAAATACTGACTGACTGACTGAATGTATGACTGACTGACATCAACGCACAGTCCAAACCGCTGGGTCTAGAGATTCTAAATTTGGCACGTGCCTTATAAGGTCTAGGGGTGCACTAAGAAAGGATTTTTGGAAATTTACCCTCTAAGGTGGTGAAAAAGGGGTGAATCGTTTGTATGGAAATCCGTCAGTTTTGAAGCTGAATCGATAAAAATTGGTATATAGCTACTTAGTTAGAAATTAAGAATGACGTATTTCAGGATTTTTGAAAAATCAATCCCTAAGGGGGTAAAATGAGGGATGGAAGTTTGTATGGAAATCCGTCATTTTTTAAAGTAAAAACCTGCCCGAAGTAACTATTCTACGCGGACGAAGTCGCGGGCAAAAGCTAGTCAAAATATAAGATTTCTATCATCTTTTGAGTTGTCGATCACGAAAGTTAAGCTTAACTTTCGTGATCGACAACTCAAAAGAATCACACACACAGACACACAGACATAATTCCAAAAAAAATATTTTTGGACTCAGTGAGGACCAAAACGTGTAAATCCGTCAAAATCTCGAGGTCGAATTTTTTGACGATTACAAGACTTCCTCTACACTTACTACGTAGGTACGAGAAAATAAAAATACTGATAGAAAATATACCTTCTTGCCGCATTCCCTTTCACACTTTTTATTAAATATAACTCACCGTCCCCCAATACTAGTTTATTTACTGACGAACATGATCTCTATATAGCCACTAGCGCGTACCCAATAAGCCCTTGTCACGTCACATTCCAGATATCCCGCGTGACGCTCCATCGATATGACACGTCGTCGCCTATTTATTAATAGCATATTTCATAAGATAACACGTTTGATATAATATTGAGGGGATTTAAGTTGGTGATGTTTCGAGATGGTCTTTCTATCAATCGTCTTTTAATTTATAAGTTAATGGTACAAGCCAATGTTTATGTGACGTAGGATCTGAATTAAAACCTAAACACTAAGGCCAAATACTAAATATTGTTGGTCACAAAAGTCTTTGAGAGTAGATTTATTAACTCGTCTTGTTTTCATTAAAAAGTACTCTACAGGATAGAGGTGTGACTTTATGTATAACAAAGTTGAATTTGCTTATTTTTTTTACAATGATATCTATTATATACTAGCTTTTGCCCACGACTGCGTCCGCGTAGAATAGTTACTTCGGGCAGCATTTAAATTTTCTTATTATTTCTTCTAACCCAAGCGTCATATGTTAACAATTTTCGTGGATCTTATTTTAAAAATGGCGGATTTCCCTATAAACTTCCATCCCTTATTTTACCCTCTTAGGGACTGAATTTACAAAAATCCTAAATACTTAATTTCTTACTGAAAGGCCATGTACCAATTTTTATGGATTTTACTTTAAAAATGACGGATTTCCATACAAACTTTGCACCCCCTTTTCACCACCTTAGAGAGTGAATTTCCAAAAATCCATTCTTAGTGCACCCCTGGACCTCTTAAGGAACCTACGTAGCAAATTTGGAATCTCTAGACCCAGCGGTTTGGCCTGTGTGTTGATATGTCAGTCAGTCAGTATCTATATACTATATAAAAACTAGCGACCCTACCCGGCTTCGCACGGGTGCAATGCTTATGTAAATATGCATGTATTATACATATAAACCTTCCTTAAGAATCACTCAATCTATTAAAAAAACCGCATCAAAATCCGTTGCGTAGTTTTCATAGGGACAGACAGACGGAGGATAGCTACTTTGTTTTATACTATGTAGTGATGAGTACTGACTGATTGACTGACTGACATATCAACGCACAGCCCAAACCGCTGGGATGAAAGTTTGTATGGAAACCCGTCGTTTTATAAGTAAAATCCATGAAAATTTGTAGGTATATGGCGCTTGAGTTAGAAGAAATAATAAGAAAATTTAAATGCTGCCCGAAGTAACTATTCTACGCGGACGAAGTCGCGGACATAAGCTAGTTCATTTATATATATAGAAAGATAGAAGAAGATAGATAATTGCCGTGTCACGATGTTGGTCCGGGATGAACTTCGAAACTAACAATCCGATTTTAACTTTTTTTAAAATGTGTGTTTTATTCCAACTTGAGAGATAGGATAGTTTTTATCTTGATACTACCGACCCGCCCCGGCCTCGCACGGGTGCAATGCTTATGTAAATATGCATGTATTATACATATAAACCTTCCTTAAGAATCACTCTATCTATTAAAAAAAACAGACAGACGGCGTAAGCGACTTTGTTTTATACTATGTAGTGAAGTAGTCCTCATTTCTTTACTGCAAATTCAATGTTACGGGGCAGCAGTATGAAATTACCACAGTAACGCGTGGCTGGGACAGCTAGTTATAATATAAAAAGTAGGTATCATTGATCAGAGAGCAACATAAATAATTATTCTTTTTGCGCAGTCCTTAGATTTTTTGCTGCGCGAGGATTATATTACCGTGGCGAGGTTTGATATTGCAAATGCAGGAATCGTGTTTGCAACTGATATTTACATTTTTTATCTGCTTCTAAACGTACGAAAGAGGTTAATAAAGTACTTAAGTATACCTATTTTACCATGCAACTAAATTTGTAGCCCCAAGTAGTAAGTAAGTACTATCTATTAGGAACTTGTGTTATGGATACTAGGCAACGGATAAACTAGTATCTAATAAAAAAAGTCAATGCCTGTAAAGTAAGAGTATAATAGTTACCATTTTTAGGGTTCCGTACCTCAAAAGGAAAAAACGGAACCCTTATAGGATCACTTTGTCGTCCGTCTGTCTGTCTGTCTGTCTGTCTGTCTGTCTGTCTGTCTGTCAAGACCCTTTATCTCAAGAACGCGTGGACGTATCAAGCTGAAATTCACATGAAATACTCAGGTCTATTGTCCCTTTAAGCTGTGAAAATATCAAACTTCTAAGCCAAGCTAATCAAAAGATACAGCCGATTATGTCGATATTTTCAACAAATTTCCGACACTCGCAAAGGAATCAAAACCTACAGGATACTTCCCGTAAACTCAGAATCTTGAAATTTGGCATGAAGCATTGTCATATAATGCAAATATAGGAAAAATTGCGAAAATCACATTTTTTTACTTATATAATATAATAAAAATATTTTAATAAAATGAAACTTACTACCTTATTTCTCACGAACTAATAAAGGTATCAAATTGAAATTTATACCAAATACCTAGGTTTATTGTCCCTTTAAGCAGTGAAAAAATCAAACTTCTAAGTTAACGCGATCAAAAGATACAGCAGTTTATACCGACACCTCAGACGAATTTCCGTCACACGCTAGGGAATCAAAACCTACATGGTACTTCCCGTGAACTCAGAATTTGATTTAATACGTCATAAATTGTAAACCGCTACGTTTGTACGGCGGAACCCTCGGTGTGCGAGTCCGACTCGCACTTGGCCGGTTTTTTATGTAAGTATGAAATCCAAGTTCGTATTATTAGTACTTTTTTATGTAAGTATGAGTCCTGGTAGTGGCAAATGTTAGTGTGATGAATACGAGCATTTGTTCATGAGTCATGGTTGTTTATATATTTATTTAAGTTTATTTGTAAAAATATCTAGATTATTAAGTATATTTGTCCGTCATCTAGTATCCATAACACAAGTTCTTAAAGATACTTAATTTGGGCTAGATAATTGGTAATATATAGTAATTGTTATGACAAGATACTAAAAGTGTTAAATAATCTAGGTAGTTAGGTACTTTTGAAACGGATCGTACAACAGGAATTGGTGATTCCATTTTTATTGATTTTTATTTGTTCTCATGGGTTCCAAGTTCCGGATCGTACTATGGTATGTGGTAATTGTAGACAAGTGAACAGTAGGAGAAATGATAAGTGTCAAGTATGGAAAAAATACGAAAAATTAAAAAAAATTTTTTTGTTAATTTTTGTAAGTTATAAAGACTAAGTCACGAGCTATAGCTCAACAAAAGTCTCCGACTGCGTGCTCGATAAAATACATTTTTCCCAATAAATTCGTTTAGGGTTAAGAATACAGCTGAAAGGCATAACAAAGTCAATT
The DNA here is from genome assembly GCA_955850985.1 of Elophila nymphaeata. Classification (NCBI taxonomy): domain Eukaryota; kingdom Metazoa; phylum Arthropoda; class Insecta; order Lepidoptera; family Crambidae; genus Elophila; species Elophila nymphaeata. The sequence goes on from OY039090.1 coordinate 6,623,808, forward strand.
ATAGGATTTTTCGGCAGAGGAAGACGAAGCCCTGAAAAGCCTTAATCGAATTTTTTCTGAGCAGACGAAAACTATTATTTGAAAGGTATATGACAGTAAAATGGGTTGCTTTCTTTTATTATAACGTTTTGGAAATATTCTTTTATAAGTATATCCAGTTTTGTATATACGATTTCTGTTGGATATATACGAGTTCATTGGAGTCCGATCGTCAACTGTTCGCCTAGACTTGTCCTCAATAGTTCCATTTCTACCGTGGAAATAAGGAAGCTTTTTATTACTTAACTACTTAATTAATGGCGTTCGCGACACTTTGATTTTGCCAATGTCAAGTGATATGATGTGATGAAAAATATTGAAGTAACAATAAATTATACGGTAGATTCGAGTTACAAATCACAGTATACCAAGAACAGTAATACGTCTATCTATCCATTAGAATGTGTGCGTGCGTACTCGGCGCCGTGTAACACACTGTGACGCACACATTGACAAAAAAATATGAGGGCATAAGGTGCAAGGTGGCTGCAGTGCGGCCCGCGCCCGGCGCCGGCCGTCTCGGTGTGATCGCGCGTTTTTATGTTACTGCACATTCGCTCGCCGCTCGTTCCCGTCCGGCACATTTACGATAGCCCTAGCGTCAACGCAGAGTAGGCTAATAACTCGCCGACAGCCCGCAGATAAACTAATGTTCTTGGTATACTGTGTAAAAATGGAGTCTCATAAATACTTTTGTAGGTAGGTATGTACGGCGTCATTGTGTGTGTGTGTTTGTGTAGAATATTAGAATATATCTGAAAGACTAATAACTTCAGCTATTTGACGCCGACTTTAACGGTCACACTTGAGCTTGACCAAAGAAATTCAATATAGGTAGGTAATACCTTGCCGTAAATCGATCCAAAGCGCCTTCTACTTCGAAGTATTGCTTCATAACTTACTCCACAACCCACTTTATAACAAACAAAATCATTCTGACCATGTGGTCAGCACAGAGCAATATATTTATACAGCTACCTCGGCCAAGCAATAAACCACTTTTACGATGCGAATAGTCGTTTAAATGCCGTACCGATTCTGTATCGACTGAATATATGCACCGAAAAGCTTTAAGGTTTGAAATTCAAAGACGGATTTGGAGTCTTGCAAATGCAAAGGTTAAAAATGTATAAATCTTAATGATTTAATATTTACAGGGATGTGTATAAGAATTAAGCATACTCCTAAGTAAATATTTTTAGTTTACTCTGTCGTATGCTCAGTACTTTCATCTGAAAGGACGCTTTATGGTTTTGAACAAATTCTATTAAATACATCGTCGTACTGCGAATTCTAAAATATTGTGTTACACGAGTAGATACTACAAATCTCTTTCACACAAGAGCGAAAGCAAACCTCTTTGCAGAAGGAAATTATATTCAAGTTATGTGTGTAATAAATTATGATAAGATGACGTCTAGGTATGCTACATAAAACCATGTTATGGATTACAGTTTGTTAACCAGACATAAACAGGGTTTTTGATAAGATCCCAGAGCGACTAAGCTGAAAATTGCTTTTTTTCTTAATCTAATTAAGGTTATGTAATGCAGTGCAATGCATTATGTCCTCTAACTTTTCATGATAGAGATGAATTTCTAATATAAAAGAGCTTACTTGTAAATGGCTTCTGTTGCGAGGATTGCCAAACCAAAGTCTTAGAGCTTGGAGAACAGTGTAACGGGGTGTTCTTATTGCAGGGTAGCTGCAAAAAAAAATGCTGTTTAAAAAAGTTTAAGATATATGTTTTTATAGTTAAGCTTATTTTAAAGATCCATCTGATGTTAGTGCAAGTGGAGTCCAGATTCAAACTGTCTCCTTGGTTTCCAGTGGAGCTACACACTGGAATTATTATCAAATGTCCTGGGCTCGATCCCCAGAGAAGTAAAACTTGTATTCAAAATTCAAACAGTAATACAACCTACGGATGAGAGGTTTCATCGTTATTTCTATCAAAGCAGTTCAGGGACCTAGGACCTTTTTAATAAATTCATGATTTACATCGAATAATCAAAGAACTGGTACTAGATTTTTCAGTCTAGCTTGAGAGGTCCCGTTACATACATAAAAACATTCTGTCGTGCCCTCTGAAAACTTGGTGCGAATGTTTAGTCCGACATATCGGACGACGTGATTTTTTTTTAATAATGATTCGATTAGGGACTCGGATTAAGGTTTTGCCGTTTTTAGAGCATATGGTCCGATTGATACGGAATAAAAAAAGTTTGTATTTTTTTAATATTAATTTATTTAAATAGCATTCTAGAAAAAACCAACAGGTATTTATGATAATCATGAGCATCATATTGGTAGACAAAATTTAGTTCCCCGGTAAATAGCATGTAACAGAGATGAAAAGCGTAGCATTTTCGTAGCACTCGCTAGTGTCGTAGTAAATAGCGACCGTAGCGCGCCACTATCCGCTACAGGGGACTACGGATTCTCGAATCGCAAGACAGAAATTTCCATTCGTAATCTCCGAGAACTATTCACACACATTCCTAAGATATTACGGAGCAAAATACGGTCTTGAATTACTACATTCCGGGGAATTAAACTACGGCGGGCTATTTCGTTGATTTATTTGTGCTGCTCAAATATTTTAAGTGAAACTATAATTTAATGCTGTGTGCATAAAATGAGATGAGAAATGAGTGAAGCAGAAACTGCGGCTGACTGAAATAGTTACCAGTTTATAAAACTGTTTGAAGAAAATAAAAATGGTCAGTTATGTTCTTGTTGGTCGTATTTAAGCTCAGCCAAAAAGCGGAGAAATATAAGTTTAACGTGTGTATCTCTGTGTGTATAACATGTAAATTAAATAACCAATATCCTGAATACAGGTGGGTTGGAATCGAATTCTGAGTTGATTTAAAAAAAAAAGTTTTTTTTTGAAGAAAATAAAAAAAAGATTTTTTTTTTAAATCAACTCAGATGCCGACCCTAACCCACCTGTATTCAGGATGTTGGTTATTTAATTTACATGTTGTATACTTATGTATAGCATCGTGGCTTGTCAACGAATGATAAGATTTCGATATAGTTTTTTTTGTTTGAAATATATTTTGTTGAAGAGTGTTCTTAGATATGATTTAAGAATTTTAAACATTTTGGGAATATAATTGGAAAGATTTGTATGTTTGTAACGAATATACTCAAAAACTACTTGACCGATTCTGATCAAATTTGGTACAAATATTGATTTGATGTTAGGAAAGGACATGGCTACCGTAAACCATGAAAATTAGACTTTAGGCCGGTGGTAAGAAATAAATAAATATTTGTTTTGGCGTTTTTGAAATTTTGACCTGTGTGTATTTCACCCCCACACAGGTCCATACCCACTAGACATCCTCCCCGGTCTGGCCTTCAGTGCGGCTCGGGCTACTATGGCGCTATTTCTGTTACAGATTATATAAGAACCATAGGATAACAATGAAAAACCAACCATTCCCATACATCCCCACGAATCAATATTTCGTGCTTATTAAGCATCGAATACGGGAACAAACTTGGCGGTGTAATTCGATGCAATATTTCCACTCGATATCATTCTAAAAACTGGGCGTTAATCGATAGTTTCGCGATGTTCGATTGTTAAAACTTTGTCAGAACCGATGTTTGGGACAATTGTCCCCTGGGCACGACTAAATCCGTCCAGGTCTCAACTACGCCAGTCTTCAAATAATTTACTGGATGTGTCGTGTAATTTATTAATTCATAGACGCCGATTAGTCAGCGAAAATGCCAAATCTGTTATTCAATTAAATTTATTTTAACACACATAAAACATAAATTAAATTTTTAAAAGATTTGCTCACAAGTAGACTTTTCCACGCGCTTAACGTGCGGAAAGTTACACTTTTCCGCACTAGTACTTTTTGTTTTCCTCCTGCATATAACATCCAAATGAATGAAGAAGGTTTTAATCAAAAAGTTTTCTATACATTTTTTTGTATGAAATGACCATTTTACAGCGTAAATACTCAAAGTCAAAGTCGAAAATTCTCTATTCATTTAGGTACAATTTGTACAGATATGAAAGCAAATTTTGATTATTAATAGGTATATGATATAAATTAAAAAAAATATATTTCTTTATTTACATTTTAAGCGGTAAAACACTGTCGAAAAAACAGTATTATTCATGTAAGTAACTGTCGGTAAAACAGTAGTAAGTATCCATATTTAAAAAATTGTGAAAAACTATTGTTATAATATTTTGTGAAGCTAAAATTCAATTTTAAGAAGATATTGTTAGAAATTCACTTTATCTAAAAAAATAAATAACGCAATTAAACTTATTTTGAATTTAGCGTCCAAAACGTTTAATTCATAGGCCTTGAACTGTTTTTCTCTTTGTTTTTCACAAATGTATTAAAAATGTCGTTCGATACAAGTGCGGAAATGTCATTTCCACTCGTCCCTATTGTTGACCCAAGCCGAAGGCGTGCCAACAAACTAGGAATCGGAAAGAAATGACATACTTTCCGCACTTGTATCGAAACATACTATTTTCAGCATTTGTAAAAAATGGGTAGGCCTACAAAGGTTTTTCTTCACGTACCTAATACAAACTTGATTTTTTAAACGTGACAAATATTTCAAGGTGTGAATGTGCCAGTCAACACAAACGACTCTTGATATGGGACTAACATCGAAAGCACGAAAAAAAAACAGTTGTTCCATACACTTTGGTTGCGTAGGTCTTGCACTTTTGTATGGAATAGCTGATTCTTTTCTTGTGATTGCGATTTTGCACACATAGTAAGAGTTATTTGTGGTCACTGGCAATTTCACATCTTGAAATATTTGTTATTGTTAATAAATTATACCTTATATACAGGCTGTCAAAAGACCTATAATACTATACATCAAAACAAGAAACATATAAAAAAACTCCAAAAATACCGCGCAATGTACAGAGCGCGCAAGTCGCGCGGCGCTTAGCAACTTGGAGACGTGCGCTACGTTCGGGCACAGTATATCAAGAACAGTAGTACGTCTTCATACAAACTGGCTATCGCTATCCATCGCGTGCGTACTCGGCGCCGTGTACGCACGCACTGTGACGCACACATGACATAAAAATATGGGGTCTTGCCGTCTCGGTGTGATCGCGCGTTTTTATGTCATTGCACATTCGCTCGCCGCTCGTTCCCGCCCGGCACATTTACGATAAAAAAATTTATAAAAATCTTGGAAACAATTTTCTAACTTTGTCCTTCAATATCTTCATAATTATTAATTTCTCAGGTATAGTTAAGAAGAAAAAAAAGGTCCTAATAATGAGCCGAATACATAGTTCTCGGCATTGTCATATGACTTTTTACACCCGTTATAATGAGCGGCTTAGCTCATCTAAATGATAATTTATTGTTAATTGTACGAAGATGTAAAATTTATAAAGGGTTATTTTATAACCTTTACATCTGTGTACAATATACCGTATCAATTAATTGCTGCATTGGGCAGATTACGCTTCGACTGCAACTCGAGTTGCGGTACTTAGCGGGAATTTGTTTTCTGCAGTTTTTGTTTCCGCGTTTTGTTTACTTTCTATCGTGGCGGCTGAAAATATTCGTTTTCTTTCTTTAAATACAGGTATTTAATTTCGATTTAAAGCTTAAAATAATAAAATAATTTATCTTACGTTAGATTTTATAGGTAAAGTAGCTTTTGCCAGCCTGGATTTTTCCATTTTTTTTAATCTTATATTTTTAGAGGCTTTTATCTTAAAATTTCCTTTTATCTTAAAAGATATGTCAGCCCCATCGAACCCTTATTCGATTTTCTATCTACCTTAAAGTACTTGTGGGTCGATCAACTTTTAGTTGTCCCTCTAACTATCTACCTTGTCCCTATAAATAAAATAAAGAAAACTCGAAAATTAAAATCTTTTAACTAACAAAAACTAGCAAGGCTTATACTTAATACTTTAAGTCGTACTTATGTGCCAAAAAGAAATAATTAATTTATGTTTTTTTATAAAATTAAAATGGTTGTCCAATCGACGTCCAAGCCTTTTCATAGTAATGAAGGTTGTCCCCCAGCAAAAGTCTTTATGTAAATTGTAAGTTACGAAAAAACTTTATATGGTGATGATCATTAATAATACATATATAAGCAGTATTAAACATCTAGTTTTAGAAAAACGCAGTGAAATATTTTTTGTTTAAATATTTTAAATTATTTATTGCTTGTTAAAGTTGTCCCCATAAAATGCGATAAGTTTAAGTCACTTGGACAACCGCTCAGAATTTCGAATTATATACATAGATCATGCTACAAGTTAATAGACAATCAAGCTGATGGCCTTTCCCGCCAAACCCAACAAACCGACATTTTATTTTAACGATATTCACGCCGTCAGTCGTCCGAGATCCCGCCGTGAGAGTGGGTGGCTTTATTGTGTGTCCGCTGGACGACCGCAGCTAAATGTAAGTAAATTGTTATTTAATTAAAAATTATATTTGATAAGAATGCTTTTGATCTTGGTTTTAGTTTACATATTCGCTAATGTGAAATAAGGACGGTCTTTTTAACAAAAGAGCTCAAAACTCATTAAATGTCTTTGGGACAACCAGTCACTTGGACAACTAAAATGGTTGTCTAAGGGACAATATTGGTTGCCCAATGGACAGTTAAATAAAACCAGGCTGATAAAGTTGTTAAGGCCACTATTTTTCTTTCTTTGTTGTTTTTACCGATATAATTGTAAGTATGAGAAACAATTTTATAGCGTGTGTCATCTTTTATTAATGATTAGAAGCCATTATTTTATCTCGCTCACGGATACTTTGATATTGATTTTAATTTTCTGTTTTAGAGAATGGGAATGGCATCGAAAGAAAAATCTAAATGATATTGCGAAAGGCTTAAATCAGACACAGAAAATCATGAAGAGCGAAAGAATAAAAAAAGATGATGCTATCATAACACTCACTCTCACCACAAAAGAAGAAAAGTTTACTTTGTGGCGAGACTCCAATCGTTCGACTCTCAGCTTCCAGGTGGTCTTCTTTCTGGCATAGTCTACGACCTCCTCCACCTTCGTAGACCAGTGCAAACTCGGCTGCAAAATTGGCTTTCTTCTGCGGCTTGTGAGCAAGTGACCCATCTGAAGATCTCAGGGGTGGCAACGATGGCTGACAGAAATTACTTTGCACAGCTTTGGCCAGACGCCAGTAACTACGGGAGCCCGTGGGTCGCATCACCAATTCATGGCCAATGCGTGCGACGCGCTGGGCATCTGCTCTTATATCTAGTAAGCCTTCTTACAGTAGTTGGAAGCCTTATTTTAGGCTGCTTTCAGTGACTCAATATCAGGAGCTTTAAGAGCCCGACCTCTGATCCAAGTGCGATACGCCGCCTGTTTATTTGAGACAGCATCGGCACAATCGCGGTTAAACCAAAGGTCACGTCTGCCCTTGTTGATGAGATTTGGATGTGGAATGTAGTATTCCATACCCAATACAATATCCTCCGTACTGGCAGCGGCGCAGGCCGATGTATCGTTCTCAATAGACGCAAAGTAGTCGCGCATACCATCCCAACCTGCTGACCCATACATAATGCCAGAGTGTTATCGGATCTGAGACTTGGGTAACTACCAAAGTGATTCTCCAGCGGCTCATGGTCACTCAAAGAGCGATGGAACGTAGGCTAGTAGGAGTAACTTTAAAAGACCGCAGGACTAACACGTGGCTAAGAAAACAGAGCAAAGTTTCAGATATTGTGAAGTGAATAGCCAAACTGAAATGGCAACGGGAAGGTCATATAGCCCGTAAAACAGATTCGTAGTGCAAGGCTTTAATAGAATGGAGGCCGAGGGGCTTTAAAAGACCAGTTGGCAGACCGCAAATGAGATGGAAAGATGACATCAGAAAAGTAGCGGGCCAAAATTGGATACTGACAGTCCAAAATAGAGGAAAGTGGAGGGGGTTGAAGGAGGCCTACACCAAATTGGTTGAGGAAGGCTTAAGATGATGATGAAGAGAAAGTATCCAAAAAAGTGATATAATTTAATACAAAGTTTATATTTATCCATTTCTAGATACTGTTGATTATAATGTTTACGTTACTTATATTAGGGGTTTAAGTATGAAATTGCCGTTTTTTATGGAGAATTTAACGAAAATTTATTTTTCCATACAAATATAGTTGCGGTTTTTTAAGGAACCACAAATCTAAATGTTGTGTAATTTTGTGGATATATTTAGACAACATTAAGCTATAGGATACTTAGAGAAAAAATTTGAGAGTTGAAACCTTTAAAAATTATTCATATTTTTATAACGTAAACGGACACCTCTTAGGACGAGCTGTTTTTGAAGATGTATTTCTAGTAAAAAAAATAAAAATAGGAATAAATAATAATACATAAATATAAGTCCTTGTAATGAAGTTTAAAATAAATAAAGAATTATGGACGCTATTGTATTAAAGGAATTGTGAATAATGAGGAAAAAATCGTCAATTTCATACTTTAACCCCTATTATATTGAAATTTTGAAAGAGTTTGTTTTTAAGTTTATTTTGGTTAGGTTTATTTTGGGTTATAGAAAATTATCACTACACTATAATATACGTGTTTTCAACAGATACGGTCTTTTCCTTATTTAATCATTAGTAAAGAGCCTTAAAACCTGACTAAAAATTAGAAGTTGAAGGTGTGTCGTGTCTTTTGGACAACCAAATTGTCTGTTGGACAACTGAATTGTCCCCTATTTTAAATACTTAAGATCGCTGTTTCGTCAAGGAATGATCGACTAATATTATTTTATTCAAATAGTCAACTATTATCACGTAAGTGTATTGAAATCCAAGTGTTTTTTTACAGATAGTAACCTGAACTTGCGGTTTTAATTTACTTTTCCCTAAGTTTTACGACAGTGGTTGTCCAAGAGACACTTATAATAGAAATATCTGCTGAAATATTACATAAAGTAGTAATTTATAAAAAGCCAAATGTAGTTTTTGATATGTTCGCTGATGTGAAGTGAGGTAGTTAAATTTTTATCAATATTTACTACATTAAAAAAAATTCGAAAGTGGTTGTCCAAGGGACGCTTTTTTCTTGCCGGTTTGGACATTTTTGATCAAAACTGTACATAGAATATGAAAAAGTGCGCTGCTCGATATCGGAATAAAAAATTTAATTAATAATCTACAATCTTACATAAAAATCTTAGCGAAATTTAAATATTAATAAAAAAGTACAAAATATCACACACGGGACACTTAAAAGTTGATTGACCCTTGTACAGTATTATATTATCTGTGCTTAAAGTTACAGCACGGGACAAGAGGATCGCTTAACTAAAATATATATTTATTAACTGCTTAGCTGCTTCAGATGTTGGGTCTGACAAAATAGTTAAAAATATTCCTTTATGATATGTATTAAGATTAAATAATTGTATAAACGTTTCTCTCTGCCCGTGATACTTCTCATATTCTACGAGGATGTGATGGACGTCCTCTATAGTGCCACATAGATCACAATTGGGTGAATTTGATTTTTTCATTTAAGCAAATTTGTTACAAGGATAATGTCCGGAACGTAATCTGATTTTTCCATAAAGCAGAGAATTGATCATACAGGAAAATATTAGCAGGTTACAAGTCCTATTGCTATATTTCAAACCAGTCTATGAAATAAAAACTTTTTATTAAAATTATTTCTAATATTAGTAGAATCATTAAAAGTAGTCCATGTTATATTTCATCTCCATCAACTGCTTTAGCACTGTTGTGTATTGAAAAGTCGATGAAACGGAAAAGCGAAACCAAAAATATTTTGACGCATAGAGGTTTGTAGTTCAACATTTGTTGCTTCTGAAATCACTTTTGCTACTTATGTAAGTTTCCCTTCTGCCGTGAGTGCAGACACACACACACACAGAAAAGCATCAGGCATGGCTGGTGGTAAGCAGCCTCCTTAGCCTATAGACGAAATTGGGTAACAAACATATCCTTCTATGTAAACTTTCGCATTTATTATAATATACTAGCTGCCCGGTCCACGCGTTGCTGTGGTAATTTCATAAATAAATACATAAATTTCACTAACCTATAACATTGTATCTGCAGTAAAAAAAAAATATGGAAAAAATATGACTATTTATCAAGATAAAAAACTATCCTATCTCTCAAGTTTGATCAAACTGCACACGGTGTACAAATTTGATTAAAATCGGTTAAGTAGTTTAGGAGTTCATCGCGGACAAACAACGTGACACGTAATTTATATATATTAACATAGTAGTAAGATTCTGTAGTGTATGACGTGCTTTTCTTAACTAAGCATAGGTTAGACTAAGCAGTATTTGCAATATTAACTAGACGTCCTAAGGACAACACTCCACGTCATTGTACGCTCCCGGTCCCTACATTGAAATTCCTTGGAAAGGAGAGATACAAAAGATTTTGAACTATTTGCAGCGGAGACTTACTTTCAAATCTATACTAATAATAAAGCTGAAGAGTTTGTTTGTTTGTTTGTTTGATTGTTTGTTTGTTTGTTTGTTTGTTTGTTTGTTTGTTTGTTTGGTTGAACCCTAAGATCTCAGCAACTACTGACTCAAATTGAAAAATTATTTTTTCGTTGGATAGTCCATTTATCTAGGAAGGCTATAGGCTATATAACATCACGATACGTCCAATAGGAGCTGAGCATCAATGAAGAATGTTGCAAAAACGGGAGAAAAATATTTCTTTTCAAAGCTTTCACTGCGTACGCTGCGCAAACGGTTAAAGTTACATAAAAATCGTGTATTACGGAATTGTTCTCCATTAAATTTTCTAAAAAAAAGTCCGCGAGAGTATATGTCTATCTTTTATGGTTGTCTCACTATAACCTTTCTTTTTGGTAATCAAATTTGTTTTAAAATAATGCATTATCTGCGATGGTGTTTTTGTATGCATGATATTATTCCTTATCAAAATAAATACATTACTTATCACGAGTATTTAATTTTGCACAAAATTATTCATGACTTCATTTGATTTCAATGAATATCTTAAGAAATATCATAGTTTGAAATAAACGGAAAATAATAAATTTTGATTTTCAGAGTTTTCTTTGCGTGCGCTGCGTAAACGGTTAAAGTTACACAAAAATTATGTATGACAGAATTATTCTCCTTTAAAAGTTTGTTTTTAGAACTTTAGACAGCATTTATCTATCTCTTAAGGTTGACTCGCTATAACCTATTTTTGTTAATAAATTTTGTTCTAAAATAATGCTTTAGATGCGAAGGTATTTTTGGAAACATGATATTTTTCCTAATCAAAATGAATACATTATTCATCACAAGTATTTAATTTTGTACAAAATTGTTCTTTACATCATTAGATTTCAATGAATATCTTCAGAGATATCATAGTTTTAACAAAACTCCGCAGCTAAATAATGATCAAGTACTACGCACGCATCTATACGGAGTTGTTTTTTTTTTGGTTAATCGCGCTTATCTTATGAACTACTGATCCTGTCAGATTCACGCCTTAGAGACTCTAATAGGTTCAGAGACTCCTCCGAGGGAGATGCTCACCGGTCAGGAATCCTCTCTGGAGTGATTCGACCTTAAAGCTTGAGGTCCCACAGAGATCCTCTCCTTTACTAAAACCCCAGGTGACTCAAAGAAGGACATCAGAGACATCCTACAAAAATAGAAAAAAAAGTGCCATAGATTTTATCAAACCTGTCCGAAAATTATTTGAATTTTAAATTAAATATTTTGTTAATATTTCAAGTTTCTACCTGTTATCGTTATTGAGACCGAGAAATAAATCACGTTTGTTATTGAGCCCCCTTAAATATTAATTTGATTTTAATTTAATTATTTATTTTTAAAGTGAATAATATAACTAAATATTCTGTGAATATTTCAAGCGTCTATCTGTTGCCGTTATCAAAATCGACCAAAAAAGTCACGTTTATTTTATGGGAACAGCTTCAATATTCATTTAATTCTATTTATTAGTATTTGTTGTTATAGCGGCACCAGAACTACATCATCTGAGAAAATTTCAACTGTCTAACTATAATGGTTAATGATATACAACCTGGTGACAGATGGACAGACGGACGGCGGAGTCTTAATAATAGGATCCCGTTTTACCCTTTGGGTACAGAACCCTAAAAAGGGGAACTACTGATTCAAATTGAAAAATTCTTTGATTGTCTATTTATTGAGGAAGACTATAGGCCAGGACTTCCCAAACTTATTTTCATAGTGACGCCCTTAGGAATTTCCCAATTTTTACGAGCCCTCTCCCCGTTATAGTAACAGCAAAGTTAAGTACATACCTACAAAACCAAAAAAAACGGACGCAGCCGCCCGGATTGCGAAAGATGCTGAGTTCGATTTTTTCGCCCGCCCTAGACAGTCGATCCAGGCTCAAGTTTTGAAATCGCGACTTTCATTTCTTTCTCTACATTTATATTCGTTCTACTAGCTCGCATAGCAGCTAGACAGCCATTCTATGTGGATCGTCTCACTACGCCCGCCCCCGGGATAGAATCGCGAACCCTGGGATGCCAGGGCATCGCGACGCGCAGTATGGGAAACCCTGATATAGGCCTATATACCTCCATAGCATCACTCTACGACTAATAGGAATTGAGCATCAATGAAAAATGTTGCAAAAATGGGAAATCCACGCGGACGAAGTCGCGGGCACAGCTAGTGTAATAATAATCTTTGTATTCCAGTAATTATTGATTTGTCATTTAGACAACGGTATCCCCTGGGATATATGTACATGAGTCCCCCCCTCACTCACCCAAGGAAGTGCAGATCAGATATCAGTGCCATGTTGGTGGCTAATATTTGATTGATGTGCTCACCGATATATCTGTGGGAGAATGCACATTTATAATTTGATTAATTATTTAAAATAAAACAATTAATTGATTAGTTGATTTTTATTACAACAATAAATAAAGTCAGTTGATAAATTATTAGTCGCTAAACAACTCGTAGAACGAGTCATCGTGTGCACCTCCCCGCTACGACACCGAGTTGGTTTGCGCACATAAAAAGGCGTGCGCTACTGTCGGCAGCTCAAACGTTGTCCAACCGCCGGACACGGCACATCGGTGCTCTGAACTGTCTTTAGTGTCAGTCAGGTATGATAATTGGTATAATATTAATTATTGTAATTGTAATAATAAGTGTGATTTGCTATTTGTATATATATAATACTTATGAACGATTATATAATCTTTTGGTTTAATTATTCTTGTGTAATTACTGAAAAGTATACATTGTAGCTATTTATGAACAAATAATTAAATTCTGTGTATTTATTGCTACCAATTGCTTTTCTTTCATCTACCTCCCACATCAGAAGTGGGATCAAATAGGGAGTGTAAACCCGTACTACGCCTATAAATTTTGTGGTGTCAGGTGACAGCTGTAAATATGCAGGAACCAGAGCAACATGAACAATCGGCGCAGTCCTGTCGCAGTGCTCAGCCAGGTGGTGACCAGTCACCTATTCTGGTGACATCACTTCTGTAGTCCTCGACGGCAACGAGACTCCAGGCAGCTCTCGAGACACAGGTTTCGTTCCAATTACTCTGATGCAAAATATTATGCAAGACATGATGACCAAAATTATTGAAACTACCGCCAATGCTTTCAAAGCGAACAACCCGAAACCTGTTCCTCGTGTTCGGAATTTGGAGCATATTTATGTACCACCTTTTGATCCGGATGATCGTACTGACACAATACAAGTTTGGTGCAGTAATCTTGAAGATTTGAAAAAAGAATATGAATTGACAGATAGAGAAATATTAAATTTGTCCCGAAAGAATTTACGCGGGCGTGCCGCTGAGTGGTCACGCCGAAATTATACCACCTTGACCACCTGGTCAGAACTTAAAACTAGGCTGGTGGAAACTTTTGCAGATGAAGCTCGCTACTACGATGACCTCACTCTCTTCATGGAATACACCAGCGAGCAGGCCAGCAGTCTTGCTGAGTACGCTACGCGGAAATGGGAGTTGGCGAGGAAGGCGATAGGCGTGGAGATGACTGAGCAACGCTTAGTTGAAGCTGTTATTTCAGGTATGTCAGATTTTCGCATTCGTTCCGACTTGTTACGTTTGACACCTAAAAATCTCCCTCAACTAATTCAAAGCTTAAATTCATACAAACGTAAAAGGTCCAATAAAGATTCCGATCAAATAATACCACCAAAACGTGCGAAGTTGAATAATTTGGATGTCAAACAAAAGCGCTGCCACAAATGCCACAAGTTAGGTCACTTACAGAAAGACTGTCGTGTCAGTTTTAATAATCAAACATCTCCAAAAGAAATAATCTTACCATCTACCTCCGATAGTAATAATAAAAACAATACTAACATATGTTGTACATTTTGTAAGAGAAAGGGGCATTTATTTGAGAACTGTTTTCAACGCCTAAATAAGAAAGCTAAGGGTGAAAAACCACAATCGAGTAATATTAATGCATTAGTCTTGAATAACAAGAGATGCAAGACTGCACAGATCGACGGTCGTGATTTTTCATGCTTAATAGACAGCGGAGCCGAATGTTCACTGATTCGTGAGAGCGTAGGTGACTCTGTCAAAGGGAAAATGTCTTATGAGACTATAATGTTGAAGGGCGTTGGAGATAATTCATTTTTATCGTCACGTAAAAAGACTTGTGAGGTCTATATTGATGGCCTAACCGTAGAGATAGAATGTGCACTTGTCCCCGATAAATTTATTCAATATGACATATTACTTGGCCAGAATCTTTTCGAAACTCCGGGTATCCAGGTTACTTTTACCAAAAATGATACACACATTTCTCGTGACTCTTGCTGTATTAACGCTGTTCAAGCTTTTGATCCAAATGCCCTTAATATCGATAACAACATAGACTCGCAATGTAAACAACAATTACAAGAGATCCTTGGTTCCTGTTCTAATATGTTCACCTTCGGCAATAACGTTTCCAAAGTAACCACCGGTGAATTAAATATACGCTTAAAGAATCCGGACAAAATAGTTCAAAGGCGACCTTATAGATTAGCCCCGGCGGAACGTGAACATGTTAAAACAATCATTAGGGACCTAAAAGATAACGAAATTATTCGCGACAGTAATTCTCCGTTTGCGAGTCCTATTCTTCTGGTACGTAAAAAGGATGGTACAGACAGGCTATGCGTTGACTATAGAGAGTTAAATAGAAATACTGTTCGCGATCACTTTCCTCTCCCTTTGATCGATGATCATATTAGTAAACTTTCAAAAGCCAAGTACTTCACTGTTTTGGACATGGCATCGGGCTTTCATCAGATCCCTGTAGCAGCAGACTCAATCGAGAAAACAGCATTTGTTACGCCGGATGGCCAATTTGAGTTTCTGAGAATGCCTTTTGGCCTCTGCAATTCTCCTTCTGTTTTTCAAAGGGCCATTAGTATAGCACTCAAACCGTTTATTGATGACTTTGTCCTTATATATATAGATGATGTAATTATTTATTCAGAAACTCTAGAACAAGGCCTTGAATATTTAAAAAAGGTTTTAATTGCCTTAGAGAATGCGGGGTTTTCCTTAAATATCAAAAAGTGTAAATTTCTTCAAACAGAGATTGAATATTTAGGTAGAGTTGTATCTAATGGACAAGTAAAACCAAATCCAGGTAAAATTAGAGCACTCTTAAACTCCCCTATACCAACAACTCAAAAACAAGTGCGTCAATTTTGTGGCCTTGCAGGATATTTTCGAAAATTTATACCCAATTTTTCAACCATAATGATACCTCTCTATAATCTTACGCGGAACAATATTAAGTGGAACTGGACGTCAGAATGTGAAGCTTCTAGAAACAAAATACTTGAATATTTGGCTTCAGAGCCAATATTAACTTTATTTGATCCTTCAAGACCTATAGAACTTCATACTGACGCCAGTTCAGCTGGACTCGGGGCTATCCTTTTTCAAAAACACAAGAACGAACTAAAAGTAGTAGAGTACTTCAGTATGCGCACCACTGAAACTGAAAGTCGTTACCACTCCTACGAGTTGGAAACGTTGGCCGTAGTTAGAGCTATAAAACATTTCCGCCATTATGTGTTAGGTCGACCTTTTAAAGTAGTTACCGATTGCAATTCCTTGAAGGCCTCCCGCAATAAAAAGGAATTGTTGCCTCGGGTTCATCGATGGTGGGCATATTTACAATCATTTGACTTTGAGATAGAATATCGCAAGGGTGAACGTATTCCACATGTTGATTTTCTAAGTCGCAATCCCTCTTATTGTACTCGACTTGATATCAGTAATGTTCTTAACTATAATGACTGGCTTGAAGCTGAACAAAGCAATGATTCGGAAACCAAAAATATAATTGAGTCTATTAAAAATGGCACTATCGATAAAGATTTATCAACAAGTTACGAAATTAAAAATGGGTTGCTGTATCGCATTTTCAATACGAGCGATAAGAAAACTAAAAAATGCTTGTTTGTCCCCAAAAGTTACCGTTGGCATATTATTCAAATTTATCATGATTCCTTGAAACATTTTGGCTGGGAAAAAAGTGTTGAAAAGATTCGTGAGAATTTTTGGTTTCCGAATATGGTTAAAAACACTCGCAGATACATTGAATCTTGTCTAACTTGTAAAATCAACAAAAGTCAGTCCGGTTCTAGGCAAATATCTCTACATCCTATAGATAAACCACCAGTACCCTTTCATACTGTGCATATGGATACTACTGGTAAATTGAGCGGCAGTAAACCTAATAAACAATATGCTGTGGTATTTGTGGATGCGTTTACTAAGTTTTGTTTTATTAAACCGGTAAATAATCTCACTGCGAGTGCTACTGTAAACAGTCTTAAAGAATTAATTTACAATTATGGAACTCCTAAACGAATTGTTTGCGATCAAGCTGCTAGTTACACTGGTAAAGAATTAAAAAGTTTTTGTGAACGGTGGTCAATAGAACTACATTTTATTGCGAGTGGTGTCAGTCGTGCAAACGGACAAGTCGAGCGTTTGATGAAAGTGCTGACTAATTGTTTTACCGTGGTTGAAAATACCTCGAAAAGAAGTTGGAAGGATGCAGTTGGTGAAGTACAGCTAGCCATAAATAGCACTTTCAATAAAAGCACTGGACACACACCTTTCCAACTTCTCATGGGTTGTAATCAGTCACCTCCAGCCATATCTGCCTTGCTACAAGACGTGGAACGTCTGGACCTGGAAACCTGCCGTTCTGAAGCAAAATGCAGGATGGACGAGCGGGGTCAAGCCCATAAAGAAAAGTTTGATAAAACTAAAGCAAAAATTGTTCCTTTTAAAGTTGGGGATATAGTACTAGTTAAACAAAATCCACGAGCAATCAATAAACTTGACAGCAAGTTTCGAGGTCCTTGCGTTGTTCTCGACGTAAAAGATAATGACAGATACACACTACGAGTACACGAAACGGGCCATGAATTATATGTGTCTCATGATAATTTACGTTTGATGTCTCCTGAGGTGGGACATCAATTAACCGAATCATTAGAGTCAAATGAGTGAATTTTTATCAGTATGCAATACACACCAGTGTCTGGCCAACATGAAGTAGTGTCTTTGTTTATTGATAAAAATTAATTTGGTCATGTGATTTGACCATTATTAATTGCTATGTGATTTAGCACTGTGGTCATGTGATTTGACCATTATTAATCGCTATGTGATTTAGCACTGCGGTCATGTGATTTGACCATTATTAGTTGCTATGTGAGTTAGCATTGCGGTCATGTGATTTGACCATTATTAATTGCTATGTGATTTAGCATTGCGGCCATGTGATTTGGCCATTATTAGTTCCTATGTGATTTGGGTATTAATTGTTAATTATTAGGCTAAGTTGTGATTTGACCAAAATCAGACGCCATTTGATTTGGACATAATTATGTATAATAACTTTTGTTGAATTCGCGAGCCTATAAGGCTGCTTGTCAGGATGGTCGTGTGGGAGAATGCACATTTATAATTTGATTAATTATTTAAAATAAAACAATTAATTGATTAGTTGATTTTTATTACAACAATAAATAAAGTCAGTTGATAAATTATTAGTCGCTAAACAACTCGTAGAACGAGTCATCGTGTGCACCTCCCCGCTACGACACCGAGTTGGTTTGCGCACATAAAAAGGCGTGCGCTACTGTCGGCAGCTCAAACGTTGTCCAACCGCCGGACACGGCACATCGGTGCTCTGAACTGTCTTTAGTGTCAGTCAGGTATGATAATTGGTATAATATTAATTATTGTAATTGTAATAATAAGTGTGATTTGCTATTTGTATATATATAATACTTATGAACGATTATATAATCTTTTGGTTTAATTATTCTTGTGTAATTACTGAAAAGTATACATTGTAGCTATTTATGAACAAATAATTAAATTCTGTGTATTTATTGCTACCAATTGCTTTTCTTTCATCTACCTCCCACATATCAATATAAGGAGATCGGTCGAATCGCCGAGTTCATATGAAGACCGAGTGTCGCGATCAGCCTCCGTACTACATAACATGGTTCAAGTTGAGCATGCCGTAATATACACTATTCATTGCGCGCGTCATAAGGACTGCGACGCAATGAAAGTTAAGCACAGCCGCAAAGGAGATCGGTCAAATCGCTGAGTTCATAGGAAGTCCGAGCCGTGTCCGAGTGACGCGATCAGCGGCCGTACTACATAAAATGGTTCTAGTCGAGCATGACGTAATATACACTATTGATTGCGTGCGTATTAAGGACTGGGAAGCAATGAAAGTTAAGCACAACCGTAATATAATACAATTAGTAAGATAGTAACGCATAATTTAAAGCGATTGTGTTTTTATGAATAAAAGTCGGACTATTTGTTTAAATATTGTTTTCACTGCAATGATTGCATGTTACATTTGATCAGGACGGCATTTTGAAAGAAAAACGGATATTTCTTTCTGACTCTACATACGTATTCACTCGACATTATCGGACGGCGAACTGGCGGCAATGTATGCGCACTGGACATACACTTGAGCGCCGGTTCGGCCTATCTCCTTGTATTATTAAATCTGTGGTTGTTGGCTTTAGTTGGTTTGTTCACTGAAGGATTGGTAATTTTTGGGTTTGGTGCCCCTTTAGTGTAGGCGACAGGCTGGCAACCTGTCACTATTTTGGGGGTATAATGTACGGCCCATACTGTCAGATGTGGCTTTGTGTGTAACCGAATGTTACCTGAAGTTCTGCTCGACTCCTTTTGGGATTGTGATTATAAGCGAGATGATAATTATGTAAGTAGGTAAGTATTTAAACAGTGTAACGAGAATATCGTAAACGCAAATATAACTTTGTATTCATAAAATGATAATTAATACAACTTCCCAAGTTTCTAACAGGTAATTTACCTTTCTACTTTAACAAAAACATTTCTAAAACACGGCGATCTGAGAAAACAATAAAAAATACATTAGAATTAGGCCACCCATTCTTTTAGGGGATGGTTAAAAAATGAAATATTGTCAATTAAGGCAGAAAGGTTTTGTGAGGCCTTTCTCAGAAAGGTTGAAGTCATAATTACAATTTCGCTTGTAAAAATTAATCGAATGGCACGCGCCATTTTCGAGGCGCCATTTTGTGTCCTCCAATAAGAACGGATTCGTGATGCTATAAAACTTTAAAAATAAATTCTTGTTAGAAAAAGGTATATTTACGACGCCGTCGAAGATGTAATTTGTTATGACTTTATAGAATCTTTTTCGTTGTTACGGTTGAAAGGTATTGTCTGTCGGAAAAGTAGCTTTGGCTTTTTACTATTTCAAACATTATACCTAATATTTTATTCCGTGACTGTTACTTTTAATGTTATTTGGTTGGGAGCCTTAAAGTTAGTTAGTCTTTTTATTCGGGTGGTCTATGGGTGTCATATTCACGGCGAGCCTACGACGTTTTACGTGTACAATACAACAACGTCTTAAGGATGCTATTGGGGCTTCCACGGCGCTGTAGCGCCTCGAAAATGTTTGCGGACGCACGCACAGACGGATTTCATGCGATTATGCGTAAGAAAGCGGCGTCGTTGTTACAGCGCATACGCAATAGCACCAATGGCATCCTAAAGATGCTTGCTGCCAGAGCAGATTGTCCCCTACAAAGGCACTTGGTAGTGACTGCCAATTGCCATAGGGCTTAATAATAATAAGAATAATGTAAAATAATAATAATAATATAATATCGCTCCTGTAAACTAACATTACCTACTAACATAGAAATAAGCAATAATTGTTACTAACCTACTACTACTAATATAATATGGATATTTTTATGTCTGAAATAAAGCTATTTTAATTTAATTTAATAACGCTCGCAACCCAATACAGACGTGACACTCGCGTAGCCTAGACAGGCTTGCCTGGTCTTTTTCAAAAAATTCCTTTCACTGGTGCACAAAAAGCCGACAAAACAGGGAGCGCTGGCAGGACGAGGAGCATGACGAGTAAGGTTGCCATATCACATCTCTGCCTCCTTTCTCGTCTCTTCTCTCGTCTTCTTCACTCGTCGACTGTGTGACTGGCCCATAAGTAGGGATAAATTTGACAGTCGATTCGTTTATTAGGGAGAAAAAATAATCAGAAAAAAATACCGAATCTCCCATACTTCGGTATATTTGTCATACCGAACATCGAACACAGTGCTAAAATACCGAACGGTTCGGTAGAATACCGAATACCTGGCAACCCTGAGGCCAGCCTAGTCCCCTTCCCTACTCCGTGGAGCTCTGGCCACCTTGCTCACCAACAGAAACAGAACACCACAAAAATGTTGTGATATTTGACTGTGGTGACTGAAGGTGGAGGTAGCGTTCGGGCACTCCAAATTAGTCGTGATATACTACTTTACCATCCTTAGAAATGACTGTTCATCTATACGCACCTGTAACCACATAGTTCACAGTGGTTCCTGCCAACTTGGTTCAACCACCTCTCCAAGCAAGTAAGGTGGACATTTGCCAACGATCCTTTGCAATTGCACGGTGATATTAATCTGAAAACAAACATATGTTAATGTTTTCAAAGTCATCAGCTTATCTGACTCCCACTGGCACAGGTCGTCCTATATATTGAATTCTTATTAACTTGAATTTGCGAATTATTGAATCCTAAAATATTGATCCAATCTCAAATTGATGAAGACTCAATTTGTAGAAATATTTTATCTATTTTCATTGTAAACACTATTAGCCAAGAAAATGGACAAAATACTCCTATTTCATAGTGACGAAAAAGTCTATAAAAATCATCAACATTTTAGGATTCAAAATTTTGTAAATTCAAAATTACATAACTATTCAACATATTCGGAATTCAACTGTGGTCTTGAATAGTCAACTGCAGACAATTAGTTAATTGAAAAGGTGGAAACAAGATCAATTCTATTCTATTCTATTCTTAATAAATGGCATTGCGTCGCATTAAACGTACGCATTTTGCCAATGTCAAGTGAAAATGTAACTAAAGTAACAAAAATTGTACGGTTGATTTGGGTTCAAAAAGGAGTCTCTCAACACGTGTATTTAAAACAAGAACTCGGGAGGAACTCCAACAAGATCAAATATTAAAGGCTAACTTAAAATATATTGATGGTAGTTTTATAGAACTTTCGTTCAACATAGAAACATGCAGTCGGTGGCATACATTATGAATGATTTGACTTATTATTAAATTCTATGTTTCCGACTACATGTTAGTCATCATATTCCTACCCTGCTTCCAAATTATTTGGGGTCGGTGCAGTCTTCCTTGATATCGATAATACTGCTTATAAGGATTTTGCATTAGATTTTTACGGCCGGTCGTCTGCACACTAATAGTTACGTAATTGGAGCATTATAATGCGTAACCAACGTTATTCCGTAATTTTGGAAGCCCACATTACAAATATTTTCTCATTGTTCTACTCTCGGACCAAATAAAAAAGTAAATGCGGAGCACTGCGGAGAACGAACTGAGGACGGTTTTAATAAATATGTAGTGCGTGAGCTTTTGTGCATAAAGCAAGGCGTAGTTTCTTTGCATGTCTTGGGTGTGTAACTGTGTACGCAAGGTCAGCATCAGAAGTAGATTAATATCTTAGTAAGGTCATCATCATCATCATCGCTTTCCCAGTTCAGGCGAGGGCCCGGGGCCCACCTTTCTTGCCCACTTCGCTCGGTCTTCGGCATCCTTGGTGGAGAGACCGTTGGCACATAATTCCTCCTTCGCGACATCAAGCCTCCGTTTCCTGGGTCTGCCTCTTTTACCGTCAACTGGCAGAGGTGGCATGCCAAGACATTTGTTGCCAAAGTAGGTTGCCGGCCTTCTCAAAACGTGTCAGTACCAGCGCAGGCGACATTCCTGCAACTTATCTGCGATGTCACGGACACGAAGGCTGCCGCGAATGTGAGAGTTTCGTACGCGGTCTTTACGTGAAACCCCACATATCCAACGAAGCATCTTCATCTCCGTGACTCGCAACTCGCAACCACACGCCTGAGTAGCATAAGCAACTGCTTATGCCACTCTTTCTCAGGCCACGCCTCACTGCCATATAGAAGGATAGGTCTAATGATGGTCTTGTAAACCTGTCCTTTCAGCTTGATCGGCATTTTGGGGTCACAAATGACACCCGTAACCTCCAGTCATTTGGCCCAAGGCACAGATATTCGGGCCTTAACGTTGCTGTCAACTTCTCCGGACTCGCTAGGAACAGATCTCAGATATTTGACCCTACCCGTGCACTTGATCATGTCTCGATCCGCCTATGCGGACAGGTAGGGGATCCGAACTGTGGCAGGCCATGTACTCTGTCTTCTGTGTCTAGTAAGGTACTAAAGTGTTAATCCTACTTCCGTCAGAACAATCATTCATACAGAATGGTGGCAACTGTTACTGCACAAGCGCTGGCATTGATATGACAAGGTACTAACTAAATGTTAATCTACTTCTCATGCTGACTGTACTTACACGCACCACCGGCGAGGCGCAGTTTTATTTTACCGGCCTCCATGCGTTCTTCATAGAGCTGCGTCTTCACTTTTTATTTGGTCTGAGGTTATATTAGTGAAGATACAGCTTTAGAAGAAGTGTATTTAAGTAAGTAATTACTTACTACAACTTCTGTGATTTAAGAACCAACCTTTCTCTACCTCTGGTCATGCAAATTCTGCACACGTTAGAACCGATACTGGACAGAGAATCTCTTGTGCCTAAACCATAATCAGATCTTTCTGATAAATTCCCTGAAGTTTTTTTCTTATCAGGCGTTACTTTGGATGATCTGTCGTCAACTTTTGAATTAGTGACAAGTACTTCGTTGATTTTACTCGTAGCTTCAGTATTTGGCTGACTATGATTACAGCTCGTGTTCGGTAGGTCATGAATTACTTCACCAGTTACAACAGGCGCAGCTTGCACATTTTGTTTACACATATCACTTAATATGATATTGCTAGGTGGATCTTTATTTATTTTAAAACACGTAGCCATGAATTTCTTTAAATCAACAAACGTTGTCGGATCTTTTCCTTCATTCAGGTCTTTTTCTATAATAGGTATTTTCAGTTCCTTATTTATTAATTGATTATTAGAGTTTATGTTGAGGGATTTCAGCGCATTGGCTACATCTATGGTTGTGATTATGTGTCTTATATTGTGCTCAGATTTAGAAATGCCAGTTTTAGATTGGAAATTGCATTTGAATAGTTCTGGAACTTCTCCGGGTAGTACACAGCCTGAGGGTCCTGCATCATTCTGTCGTGGTGTTTTATCTCTTCCTGTTACTTCTACGTCTATGACTTCATTTGTGGTGTCTTCTCCATCTATTCTGTCTGAGTTTTCTTTGTCATCCATCAAACGTGTCGTATCATTTGTTGTTTTAGTTGTAAATTATTATAATTTTATATTGTTGTGACTGGTGCAGTTTTTGACGAATGACATTGACAGCATATGTCTAGTAATTACCATTGATAAGAGATTGTGAATAAAATCTATTTTCACTTTATGTTTTGGTGCTCATTTTAGTATTTTATTGTATCCAAGATCCAAGCTTTATCCAAGTCACTTATTCATAAATAATAAGTTGAGTCGCTCCAAATACAAACGAGAATTAGAAAATTATGCTATCTATTTTTTATATTATGTATTTAAGTTATTTGTTTTCCTCAAAAACTATTTATCTAGATGTCTATCAAAGGTCAATTTCTTTTATTAATTATTATATTGAATGTGGTAGTAATGTTAAATTATATCTCAATGTGTTAAAATATGTAAAAAACGCAATGACTTCAATTATGCAACAAAATCTAATTGTCAACTTAATTTAGGTCCGTATCCAGAATCACACTCAGAAATTAATCATGTCTTGAGAATCGTTTGTCACTTTCTATCAAGCACAAAGTGTTAGAGACGTACAACGCTCAGTACGGCGTTGATTCTTGAGACTCATCTATCATTCTATAATACCAGCCTTTCATGTGGTTTGCTATTCTCTCGTGCTTATTCACCATCATTATCTTTATCGTCATCTATGAATCGTTTACATTGTGAAATTATTGTTTCAATAGGAATGACGGCTGGGTAAAATATAATAATTCTATTATCTACTATATAAAAATAAGTCGGGTTTTCCTTCCTGACGCTATAACTCCAGAACGCACGAACCGATTTCCACGGTTTTGCATTCGTTGGAAAGGTCTCGGGCTCCGTGAGGTTTATAGCAAAGAAAATTCAGGAAAAATTTCAACAGAAAAGAAAATAGGCGGTACGAAGTTCGCCGGATCAGCTAGTAAGATATAGATTACCAAAAAAATATTAGACACAATTTTTTACTTAATCAAATCAGTAAATATTTTAACAGATAATTATAGAATATCTAGTATTCAGGAGAGGGGGCTTGTGGATGTCACTTTTGGTTAAACTGTACTTGGGTATGTGCTCGATGTATGTGACGACTTTTTCATATATAATAAACCAGATTTTCCAGTCTTCATCCCTAACTTTACCCGAACTATTATCATTAAGTTAAGAATTTATACTAGCAAATCGGAAAGTGTCTGCGGTTCTGCAAAAGCACTCAGAATTTATGTACATTAAAATCAGCTATACTTTAACTAATGAAGGTGTTAAGTTTCAATGTTTAAATATCCTGGGCGAAATATGTGGCAGCAATATTCCGGTACCTAATTATTTAAATAGTATTCCAAGTTGTAGCGGTTTCTGAGGGCTATTCACAGGGTCTGCGGTTACCGTAAAATGAATGCAATTCCTCTGTTAATTAGAGAGGATTTCGCTTGTAAGCTTGGTAAGTTTAATGTGCTCTGTTTTTCTAAAGAAAATTTCTCATGATTGTTTAGAATTAACCGGTTAATTATTTAAAGTGTAAAAGTCTAGACAAAGAATAAACTTGATGTTTCTAAATTTATTATAGTATGGTAGGACCATCTTATCAAAGTCCAAAGTCAAATGACTCTATCTCAGTTGGTGGTGAGTGGCTACAGCTAGTGCGAGAGATAGTAGGTATTATAACTCGATTTTAATGATTCTGTTTTTATGCAGGTCAATATTAGAGATGGACTCTATATATAATGATATCGATAAAAAGTTCAACCCTTTTTGAACAAATCATTAATAACAAAAAAATACGTTTTAGTTTGTTAGTTGCCTTTAAGTTTCAATGAGCGCTTAGTAGGCCTATACATTTTCAAAAAAAAAAATTAGACGTAATTTTCACTAAAAATAATAAAATAAAATATTTTTAGCATAAACATACGAAAACCGACTTCAAGATGTACAAATTTAAACTAAAAAGTAAGAAATAAATAATATTTTTATTAAGTAGTTGTAATTATTTATTTATACTCGGATACATTTGGAGTCGGTGCCAGTTTCAAAATAACTTTACCTAATAGATACGTACTTGATTATCCATTAACAATACATAATATGAATAAAGATGAGACTACACTATCCTCCTTGGCTGACTGGCACCGGCTGCAAATATATCGGAGTATGAATTATAAATAAATAATTATGATTGTGTATCAATAATTTCCTCGATTTTCTATAACGCTCTTTTCCACTACTTAATAAAAATAGTATTTATTTCTTACTTTACTGTTTAGTTTTGTAGTCGTCTTAAATTCGGTTTTCGTATTTTTTTGCTATAAATATTTTATTTGTTCTCAGAAGACTGTACACTGATTTGCAAAAAAAACGGGCACCAACGTTATGTGGGAGTAAAGCATGATTTACCCAGTAGCTTCTATTGGAAAACGAAGATTTTGATGGAATAATTCGGGTGACTCATTAAAGCATGTTCATTTTCCCCGTACATTGACACAATCATCAATTCAAAACTTTCCTTCCTTCTTAATCTGGGACCTAGTCAAAGTGAAGTACTTTGTATGAAATTAGTAGGGGTGCCCGTTTTTCTTGCAAATCAGTGTATTTTCAAGATTTTTTTAATACCTGCACTTGACCTACACCTAAATGTACTGTACAATGTTATCCTTCTAATTTGTTGTGTAAATAGGTAGCATAGTTTCATAACTATATTTTTCAACCGACTTCAAAAAAGGAGGAGGTTCTCTATTCGACTGTGTTTTTTTTTTTTTTTTTTTTTTTTTTTTTTTTTGTATGTATGTTCCGCGATTACTCCGTCAATTATGAATCGATTTTGAAGATTCTTTTTTCGTTAGGAAGGACATACTCCAAAGGTGGTCCCGTATAAATTATACCGAAATTGGTTCAGTACTTTTTTGTTAAAATGATAATTTCATTGGGGATGAAATAATAATATCGTCCACGAACACAAAAATAATGTCAATTTATTTTTTTGAACTTGCCATTACCTAATATGCAATAGTGAAATTTTGGTTAGTAGGTCCAATAGTCAACACGTAAACTATGACAAATTATTTTATGAACTTAAGTTAAATAACTAGGTTCATAGTTCATTAACTTACCATTCATTTTGAATGAATGGCAGGCATTTGTAATGAGATATAGGTCTGAGACGTGATATTATTTGTTAACCGACTTAAAAAAAAGAGGAAGTTCTCTATCCGACTGTTTTTTTGTGTTTGTTACCTGATTACTTCGTCAATTATGAGTATTACGACTCGATTTTAATGATTCTTTTTTAGGTACGTCAAGATCAGAGATGGCCCGTATAAATTTTATCTATATAAATTCGACCCTTTTTGAACAAATCAGTAATAGCAAAAAAAACGTTTTCGTTAAAGTTTCCATTAAGTTTTAATGAGCGCCTAGTAGGCCTATCCGTTTTCAATAAAATATACTTTATTTCCACTAAAAATAATAAAATAAAATATTTTTAGCAAAAAAATAGGACAACCGACTTCAATGCGTACAAATTTAAACTAAAAAGTAAGAAATAAATAATATTTTTATGAATTAGTTGAAAAGAGCGTCATAGAAAACCAAGGAAAGTATTGATACACATTTATAATTCTTTATTTATAATTCATACCCCGATATATTTGGAGTCGGTGCCAGCTTAAGCAAAATAAACTTACCTAATAGATACGAACTTGATTAATCCATTAACTATACATAATAATGAATGATGAAGATAAGAAATAATCCGCCGCTCCGTGAAGTTCGAAAATTGCAAACACTATCCTCCTTGGCTAGCTGGCACCGGCTCCAAATATATCGGGGTATGAATTATAAATAAAGAATTATAAATGTGTATCAATACTTTCCTTGGTTTTCTATGACGCTCTTTTCAACTAATTCATAAAAATATTATTTATTTCTTACTTTTTAGTTTAAATTTGTACGCATTGAAGTCGGTTGTCCTATTTTTTTGCTAAAAATATTTTATTCATACGTTGTTATTATTAACGCATGATGATCATTCCAAAATTGAGCGCTAACATACCCCGTATGGTAACGTCCACAGATTTAATAATACAAGGAGATAGGCCAAGCCGGCGTTTAACTTGTGACAAGTGTATGCCCTGTGGGCATACATTTCCGCCACTTCGCCTTCCGATAAAGTCAAGTGAATACGTAACTCGGCGAAATGACCAATCTCCTTTGCGGCTGTGCTTAACTTTCATCGCTTCGCAGTCCTTAACACGCGCGCAATGTATAGTGTATATTAAGGCATGCTTCAACTAGAACCATGTTATGTAGTACGGCCGCTGATCGCGATACTCGGTCTTCCTATGAACTCAGCGATTCGACCGATCTCCTTAGATTGATATAGCTTTGGTAACGTCCCTTTAATTTAATTATTCCAACTAATATTGGAAGAACTAACTACAGATTGGCGAACCTTTCACCAAACATTGTTTCGCCTGCAAAATCCGGCTTCAAATTATAAAGTTGCGTTTACCGTTTACTACTCATAGTTTGTAATTAACGGAGCTGTTTCTAAAATAGGCATTAAAACTTTTTCCGTTTCACCTTTTTACTGCGTATTTTTAAAAACTTGTCCTTTTACAGTTGGCACAACCATAATCTTTATTTTACGATCAAACATTAAACAATATCGTTAAAAGTTAACGCGCAGTACTTTGGCTAGCGCAGTTTAGTTGACATTGTATTGTGTAATGAGAAGTTGTTTGCAATTGAGTTTTTTATACAAAAAAATATTGTTATTGGCATACATGCGTAATTTTCTAGGTTTTCTTCCTACTCTGCTCTTCATTTATTTGGTATCGGTGCAATATGTATACCGTACCATACTGCTAGAAGTTTTAGCTGGCCGTCTGCCTGCAGCAACCCTTATAGGAAATGCTGTTGTATGGTTTTCTCGATTTCGACGAGAAAGCGTTTGGCACTTATTAGGGAATTAAATAGAAAGCACTCTAGGGCGCTGGGAAAAAATGGGGAGTGGTCTCCCCTTGACTTTCTCGTATACCAGAAACGACCCAAAAGTCGATAGAAACGTTATATTTTGATGTCATACATTCATGTTAAATTTGGTTGCAATAAGTTAAAGCATACTCGAGTTATCGTGCTAACGCACAGACACACACAAAGGCATAATTCCAAAAACGGTATTTTTGGACTCAGGGAGGTCGAAAGTGATTTACACTTTGGACCTCCCTGAGTCCGTCAAAATCTCGAGGTCGAATTTTTTGACGATTACAAGACTTCCTCATACGAGACGGTAAAAATCGGGTAGTATCTGTTGTTGAGTAAGGTTGCCAGAGCTGTAAGGGGTAGGGAAGGGAACTATAGACTGAGACGAATAATGGTCTACTGAGGTTATAGACTACAGTTGGCAGAGCGGGAAGCCACGTCAGTGAAGCAAGCGTCAGGTCATGATAGTGTGACAACCTAACAACATAAAAAAGTCTTTCAACGCTTTTCTTATCCTACTGCTAGTAAGCAACACCGTCGATAAGTAAATAACTTATAGATAACCGACGTGAAAGAGCTTATTTTAAACTTAATAAAAAGCTCTCAGAAACAGCTTTCCATTATAGTGTTAAGAACTTTCATGCACATTTTTTTAAACTAACTTCGGTGTAGAAAGTGAGTATTGGGTGTCACGTAACATAGTTATGCAGACTGAGCGACGGCCTGTGGGAGTCCTAATTCAATATCATGAACCTACTAAAAGTAAATATTGTTACATCAAACTGTCGACATAGCAACATTGGTCCGTAGTGTTTCCAAGTTAAATTGAAAGGAATGTCTGTACCTATCTACTACTAGGTGGTAGACCATATGTAGGGTCGTCTGGGTAGGTACCACCGCCTTTCTTATTTCTGTCGTGAAGCAGTTCGCTGTTTTTCAGATTGAAGGGAAAAGTTGCCAGTGTAATTACTGGGCATGGAAGGCATATTATCTTAGTCCCCAGGATGGCAACGAAAAAAATAAAATAAAAAGATAAAAGGATATTTAATTGTTTGAACATGTGTACAGGAAAGATCTTATATTAAAACAGTTTTTGTTCGACATGTTCTGCATTACAAGGCGTATAAAATTACAGTTAATATAAATATTAAATATTATTATTGTTTATCTATTAGCAAATGACTCCTAGCTGATGGTATGTAGAAGTGGAGTCCAAATGCTGGAGATAAGTACGCGATTCTGTGTACAATTTTTAATTTTAGTATAACAACAGTCAACGGTTTATATAACACACAAAAAGTGTCTTTTGGCAACATAAGCGTAAGAAGAAAATAAAATATATAAATTACCACCTCAAAACGAAAAGTTGCTACAACAGGTTATAACGCAATGTTGTGATAAATTAAAACGTTAATTATTTTGTTTCGCCCAGCAGTTTTCATTACTGTTCGCAGTTGTCGAACTCGCGAATTTGCTCGTTAATTATATTAAAAGTTGAGTACGTAAAGGTGCCACTTTGGGCTAGCGAAATATTTTAATTAGGTTGTCCGAACTCGGTCGCTATGTGAGTTTGGATGTGCTTATGCGACATGCAACAATTTTAATAACAAAACAATCAAGTTATAAAAAAAGAAAGGAAACATTTATGGGTACACACAGAACATATATAGAGAGAAATTACAAAATACGATAAACAGTTAGTGAAGTCCTGTGCGAGACCAATAGGACCCTGCCTCAGCATGTGCTTCTGCAGTATGCTGCAGGAGCTGCTGGAGCGCTGTTATTCTGGTAGGACTTTTTTTTTTCACTGTGACGTACGGTATATAGATATAACAAAATAAAAATAAAATGCAACTAAATGACATTAATAAAATAATAATAATACTTATCACACTCATAGTCCCAAAAAGAGTTGTGCATAGATTTAGGTAACAATGGGTTACGCATGCATAAAAGGCATTTAACCCAAAGAGTAACTAAACTTTAAGTGAACCAACAAATAAAAGTCGATGAACGGTTGTTACACTCTAAAGGACGACGCACATTTATCACATCGGAAAGGGAATGTTTCTTTTTTTTTACCAGAAACGCGTTAAGAATAGACGGCCACGGAATGGCTACCAATACTTAAAGACGTCGCCTCTTTTTCAAGAGTAGACTCTTTTGTAAAAAGAGGAGTTTCTTTCCGAGTTGATAAATGTGCTACTACCTTCATAATAAAAATCGATATAATTTTTCCGATATTAAACTATCAAAAATAATTCAATAAAACTACTTTTACTGATTTCATCATCTTAAGCCTTTATAATTCGACCCAGTTTGAACACAAGAGTTCTCCTCCGTCATCGTAGGAGGTTTAGGCATTAGTCCACCACGTTAGCCCAATGAGGACGGAGTGAAAGGTGATCAATACTCCCACAGAACATAGAAAGAGGTAGTGTTCTGTGAATACTCCTTTGCTGATCCATTAATCGCCCATTGAAGGATATGGGATGATGCTATTCTATTCTCCGGCATCACATGGCTAATTTTACTGATTTAACTCGCGTGTATTTAGGTTTCACTTTTATTATTATTGCCCGACGGTTCATAGCAATTTGCAGCGTTAAATGTGTAAAAGTAATTTTATATGGCTGATTTATACAGCGTAAGTAACTGGCTTGCAAATTCGAGAACAGTCAGTGTGGAGTCGGTACTGACTGCAAATTGTATTGGAGTCAGTACAGCGCTATCGAGTGAGCGCTGAGTTCAATATTTCCGTTTACAGACTGCGTGTAAAACCTGTAGTCAGTTCTCGGCACCAGCACTGGCGTCCGTTACTGATTCTTTACTTACCCTGTTTATTAATACGTGTAGCGCTCGCGAAATCTAAGAGAACCTTCATTTTACTGATGAACAAAACTGATTTTTTACTTTCTCGTATACGCAGTATAGAGGAAGTCTTGTAATCGTCAAAAAATTCCACCTCGAGATTTTGACGGATTTACACGTTTTGGACCTCCCTGAGTCCATATATACCGTTTTTGGAATTATGTCTGTGTGTGTGTGTGTGTGTGTGTGTCTGTGCATTAGCACGATAACTCGAGTATGCTTTAACTTATTGCAACCAAATTTAACATGCATGTATGACATCAAAATATAAGGTTTCTATCAGCTTTTGAGCCGTCGATCACGAAAGTTAAGCAACCAAGTGCGCGGTTGGTACTCGGATGGGTGACCCAAATTTAACATGCCTGTATGTTAAAATATAAGGTTTCTGTCAACCTTTGAGTTGTTTCCGGTATACGAGTGAGTCAATGGGAGACCACTCCCGATTTTTACACAGGGGGCTTACCATCACCTCTTTAAAACATGATTACCTACTATAATCTTACCTAACATTTTCCTACTACGAAATTGATGAGTAAGAATATAATCAATTAATTTATAGGTAAAACGTATAGTAAAAACAACACTACCAAGAAAAAAGTAAAGTAATTTGTTTTTACCTTGAAACCGCTTAATTCCTACCTATCTCTTTTTAACTAACACAAGTAATATGATGACGTATTAGACGGTCACGTGACACTTGCTCTAGGTGTTAGAAAGAGACAAATAGGAAGTACGCGGTTTTGAGGTCAAATTTTTTCACTTCACTTTTTTAGTGGTAGTGTGTCTTCCAGTTTTTGAATATAATAAATGTCAATTTAGTACTACTTCTTCTACTTCAGAAGGAGAAGCAAAGCTTAAGTGACTAGACTTCTGATTTATTACGACTACGCTCTAGTTTGCCCGAATGATGAACTGGCGAGAGCAATATTAGAAATAACTTTGTCATACATAATAGGTATATATTGCATAAAGCGGCCCCGGGTTACAGCAGACTGCATTTTTGACAGGCATTCTTGTAATCACAGCGTTGCTTCATTATAGCTGCCCTTGCTGCGTCAGCTAGAAGCAAAAAAATTTATAATAGCAATTTTATAATAGCAATAGTAATTGCTTCATTATGTGAACAATATTACAATAATTAATACGGTAAAGAAGCGTCGGTGGCGTAATGCGTAAGGGCGTTGTCTCCCACCCGGGAGGCACCGTTTCCAACCCCGCCACGTACCAATTTTCAAATTTTGAATTCATATGTACCTACGTTTAATCGACGCTTTTACGGTGACGGAAAACATCGTGAGGAAACCTGCACACACCTATGAAGAAATTCTTAGTCTGTGTGTGAAGTCGACCAACCCGCACTTGGCCAGCGTGGTTGACTAAGGCCTAATCGCCTCTAATGTGGGGCAGGCCCGAGCCTCTCGGTGGGGACATAAAATATTGACGTTATTATCCTACTAATATCATAAACGCGAAAGTTTGTATGGATGGATGTCCGAGGTAATAAAATAGCGGTAGTAAAATGTTTGTATGCAGATGGTGCTCACAATACTTATTAATTTGAAATCAAAAGGAAAAATCGGAACCCTTCTAGGATAAGTTTGTTGTCCGTCTGTCTGTTAAGACCCTTCATCTCGGGAACGCGTGGAGTCATTGAGTTGAAATTAGAACCATGTACTCAGGTCTATAGTCCCTTGAAGCTGTAAAACAATCAAACTTCTAAGTTAACGCAAAAAAAGATACGGTCGTTTATGCCGCAAAAAACTTATATTTCGACACGCTCAAGGTGTTAGGTTCGCAACGTCGCTAATAGATGGCGCTGAACCGAACCCGACAATTGTACATGGCAGTTTAATGTACAGTCGACCAAATTGAATCATGACCCACCTTAAGATCATTTTCCTACAGTTATTCTATACAAAGTAGGTTGAAATTCGCTTGAACGTACATATCTTAAATAACGAACCTGTTATCAATTTATAAGGCACTGACAGTCACTGACAAGGCTATGATCGCTATGATAAATAGATCGGAGTATTTGAGTTTTGCACGAAAAAGTTTGTACCAACTGAGCACTACAATCCGAGCTCTTTGTTCTGCCAAATTGACCATTTGTTTATAATATAGTCTAAGATTTTCATTTTATTCAATTCAATTTTGTTTAATGCCTTTTTATTTTTTTTTCAGACTTGACAACTGACACAATGTCATTTCATTTTTAAAAATATTATAGTTTTTCGTTTTTCTCAGTAGTGAAAAGAGTTTAGTTTATGATCGACATCTTATTTAAAATTCCAATTGAGACCTTAGTGCAGTAATAACAAAGATTAAAATTGCATAGATCTCTGACCCGTAATGACGTATTTTTATTCATATTTAAAACGCACTAAGTGCAACACGCATGATAGCGAAGAAAACCTAACTAAATTTATGATTCTAAAGGAATGATCGGCCAAGTGGGTCATGATTCAGTTGGTTCGACTGTACAATGCGATACCAATTTCATTCTTTTTTCAGTCACACTTACAAATCTGGATTAAATTTGAGATTTAAGTAAACAACAACTTTACTTATGTTACCTAACTAATTTAGGTATGAACTGTTAGTATAACAATTATAAAACACAATAAGGTTTTAGAAACTGAATCTAGGGAAAAGCTCTAAAAAAACAGCGAGACTCGATTCCTGAACTATTTATAATTTTGTAGTACAACAAAGTTACAACACTTTGTTGTAACTACAAAATTCTACGGAACCCTCGGTGGGCGAGTCCGACTCGCACGCACTTGTCCGTTTTTTTTTAGTTATTTGTTGAACAAATGACCAAAGTTATTTTTTGCTGCAAGGCCGATATTTAATCACGAACAAGCAAAGTAGTCTAGAATTGAATCACGAGCATAAAGAGTGATTCACAAACTGAGCGCAGTGAATGATTGGTACGAGACAAAAAAAATTGCTCTCGTGTGAAACATTCTTTTCACCTCTCCAGCGAGATAATTGTTTTACGTGAGAAAAACAAGAAAATATTTAAATACAATGTATTCAAGTATTTTCTTGTTTTTCTCATGTTTTGTCATGTTACTCCTACGCTATTACGCTAAAATTTAGCATTAAAAATAAAAGTTAAATGTCTACCATTGTGAAGGTTGAACGTTACAGACAGTCTTGTTCGAAGCTCTCAGCAAAAACCGTTTTTGCTTTGAGATTTTACAAAGCAAAAAAGCTCCTCCTCTTACCATTCATTTTTGTTTAAATCGAAGGTAAAGCAGAAATATCATAATAACATCGTTACGATTCTGAAAGAAAGGGATGCGATAAAATTTTACTGATATTGCATTTGCTGTATACGGGGTTACTTGCGTCCTGTTTAAATTAAAATAATAGGTATTATTGGCCCTTTCATTATTTGTAGCTACATTAGTAAGAAATTGAATTCTAATAATTGCCTATAGTTAAACTGATTTCGAGGATATCGATGGCTCCTCGGTCGTGCGTTCTCAGTAATGATCACGAAAGTAAAGCTACCGAGGGTGTGGTCGGTACACGGATGGGTGACCGAAAAACTTTTCAATCGTTTTTGCTCCGAGAGTCGGATGGTAGTCGTTCCAGGGGGGTTGGTGTCAGGCAGACGGCCAGCCGTTAAAATCGAATGCCAAATTCTTTAGCAGTATTGTATACCCCAAAGAATTTGGGAGCAGAGTAGGAAAAATTATAGTTAAATCCACTTCGTAAACCCCAATTTTAACTGATTTAATTCCATTTTTTCCGTAGTCGGGTCGGGTCGTAGTAACTAGACTACCGAGTGTCTGCACATCGAAACAGCACTGCACCGAGTCCTATGTGCGTTACTCTGCAGAGACGCGGCGCGGTTTATCGGCAATGCTTGCTGACGCTTCCTGTCGACGTTAGTACCAAGTATAAGCTCCTTGGTACCAAGTATTATCAACGTATAAGGAAACACCAAAAGGTTTTATTATCTGTGGTACGACAGACGTGGTACGGTGCGGGTGGCAAACACCGTTCGATGTGTGGTGGTATTTTACACGCATAGAAAATTCGCAGGCCACGGTCGCCGCGCCCCGCCGCACCGCGTGCGGAGTTCCCACCACAAATTATTAAGTATAATAATATTTCAATATTTGTATCTACATATTAGTGTTTTCAAATTTTGAAAATAGGTCTTACCAAAATAAAAAAGTGTCATAAGAAGCTCGGAAACTAATGGAGATATTTTCTTAAAGCTAATAAAATCTTGTAGGAGATAATTTGATGAGAAAAGTAGTATCTTGTTAAGAAAAATCAATAGCTTTTTCGTTTTCTGATTGTGTTAAGCAGGACCGGGATGGCTCACTCACGCCCGTATTCAGAAACAATACTTATCTAAGTAAAAAACAATGCTATGTAAAATAAGGCATGTCTCAGGGCGTGCCATATGGCAAGGCTTTTGTGATCGCACAGTTCGCGTGGACGCACAGGGTCGTAAAAACTAATTTATATTAGAGAAGGCATATTATACGGTCAAAGAATATATTGATGACAAATTGTAATTTCGTATTATAGTGCAACAGAATTAGACATTTTAATATTTTTTTTTCATTTGACATTTTTTTTTTTTATTTTAATGATTTATATTTAATGTATGTAATTTAGTACAATGATTATTTAATGTATCTAATGTACTACAACATTCAGCATGTAACTCCATAAATTATATAAAGGATTTTTTTTTTGGTCTAAGTAAGGAACATAAATTTGACGTTTAATTTGACCTAGAAACCTGTTTTATCTAATGAATAACCTTTGCGATACTCTTAAGATAGGGTTCTTGTTTGTGGAATAAAATATTTGTAAGAACTGTATGTACAACAAAAATGCAAAATAAATGAATATGAATATGAATATAGACAATAATTACGCGGGGTCTGCACTATGCGTAAGGTAGTTACGGAAAGTACGTTAGGTAGCTAGCTAGCTATATTACGCAACATCATTGGTCTGAGTACGCAACACAGGTCGACATGTCAAAAGGAACGTCCAGATGTCAAAAGTTTAAAGTTTGAAGTAATAAAACGTCAGTACATACTACGATGTGAACTAGGCAACAGAAACCAACCAATCACCGAGCTCTATTTGATGCAATGTGTTTACTTATCCAAGACTTGAGAGATCTCATAGTAATCTTTGTAAATACGGGTGTCAGTATGGCCAAGATCGCCAGCTATTGTAGTCGCCTTAAGAGCATAGTTTAGAGATTTACGTCTGAAATTCCAGTGCTCAGTGCCTGTCTGTCCTGTCATATAGTCTTTGGTGTCAGTACTGAGCGCACACAGAAATGCATCTTTTATTATCTCTGAGATTCTGCTGAGAGTCGAGCGATTGGAGTCTCGCCACAAAGTAAACTTTTCTTCTTTTGTGGTGAGACTTCCAACCCATCTCCTGCCGACTTTCATGAAGGGGGAGTTCTGGCCGGAAGGAGTGTGTCTTAGTGTTTAAGTTGTATTATTCGGTAGATATAATAATGTTAGTTTTAAGGTATTTATCTATGGGCCCTTTGTTTATTTTAACATCTCTGTAAGCATTGTGTTGCCTGAAATAAATAAATTATTATTATTATTATCTACACAACAGGCATACATAGCTGACCAACGTTCGTGAAACAAAATAAGAAATGGTATCTCATATCCAGTCCTAGGTAATTCCTAACAAGTCATTCAAAATAAGACTATTCAGATAACTTAGTCATCGTAAATATTCCTCCGTCGAAAGTATTCAGCCACATATATCCACCAACACATATTTTTGTTGAATTTCAAATCAGCTCAATAAAATGTAATGGACCTGTATAATTCAGGGATCGCGTTCACTTCCGATCCGTAAACATTAGCATAAACAAAAGGAAATGATCGCCATCTTGATAAAATGGTTCGTGTATGCGATCTCAAAATGGCGGATGGACTTGCATTATTTTCAGGGTCTCTGCAATTATTTGGAGGAGAAATTCACTTGCTTGAACTAGTGACAATAGATATATAACAATTTAAAACTGTTTCATAACTTTTATTTGTCACGACTATGTTTCTAAATAAAGTAAAAAAATTACATTGATTAGAAGGTCATATTGAAACCGGACGTTGGAGTGGTTTTTTTGTTTGGCATCAAACCTTTTGGGTTTCTTTTGCGTTTGATGCCCCAATGTGTGCGCGAAAGAGTCGAACTATTTTGAAGTATTGCATGGCTTTGTGTGTAACTAAATGTTTTCTAAGGCTCTTCTCAAACCCTGTATTAGGTAAGGTGAAGCCTAAGGTCTCCTCCTCCAAGTAGATATAAAAATAGTAGATTGCTTGACAAGGGTGGAATGGAATCATTTCCCATATGAGGGCGTAGTTAGGCTATAGTCGTAGTAGGAATTGATTCCTTTTACCCGTGTTAAGTACTCTACTTTTCATTTCGAATTCAAATTCAAATTATTTATTGCATGTTACATTACAAAAATATTATGGTGGTACATTTATACAGGTATACATGTGACGCCCTGCAAGGGCATGGCAATTAATAAATCAAAAGTAGTAAATCAAAAGTAGTTTTTTCTAAAATATTTGTTGATATAAATATCTGCAAAATTCTCGTAAAAAATTAGACTTTTTCACAGATTAGAGAGAGTAAGGTATGCTTCAAGAATCTTTTTAAATTTAGAATGGAACACATCTCTTCACGATCGGCCGCTGACGGGGTGTTGCCGGTCAAGACAGTTGAGTATGAGTTTTTTTCTGGCCAGTGGTGAGAATTAGCGTGTCCCGAGTATGAGAAATGAAAAATTAGTTTACTTATATGTCTGTAAGTACATAAATAAAAAGAATAATAATTTAGTTAAAAGTCTTTCATAAATTAAATTACTTATTTTATTGAGATTATATTCAATTGATTCAGAGGACAGAATCTTGTTAAGAATCCTTGTATCGTTTAGGTGCGTTATAAAAATAATTCATTTTAGAACGGCAACTTTTATTGAGGATAACTTCGTGATCTCGATTGTAATTGCACTCAAAAGGCAATGGGGTAAATGTTTTGAACGTGGAGCGGGTGGTCTGATTCCCCTAGGGTCAGATTTGCAAAGTATTTCGAAAAATCAACGAGAAAATATTTTTAAAGAAGGTCGATGACCTCTAAACTCTACGAAGCAAAGTGGTATAAGCCTCCAGAAAGTGCCGTCTCCTAATTCTGATAGAAGATAGAAGAAGAAAACGACGACGCTATCTTTACTGTCAAAAATCCATTTGAAAACAATATTTACATAATTGTAATAAAAATCATCCACAATCTTGTGCGGATGGGTGGGTATATTCCCAGAGGTCCACTGTTTAAAAAATAAATAAATTCATACTGTAATTCCCAAATCCATGACAAAGGCTTAGGAGCTGCTCAAATGTAAAATATCGATTTACCTTTGAAAGAATGCAGAGTTTTTTGTAACCATGCGTAACCAAATGTTGCCTAAAACTTGGCTTAACACTCTTTGGGATATGAGAACTTATTGAGCGTTATTGTATGTTACATACATAATGGTGTAAATTAACAATATATGCTTGATAAAAGAAGTATTTTCTGCGATCTAAGTAAAGCTATTTTGTTCAAAACATACACGTGACGAGTGCCAACTACAGCACAGGCCACAATTGTAAGTCGTAATATAACAAAGTTTTCTGATAAATAATAATATAAATACCGTTTCTGAAGCAAGTCGCACGGCAGAATTGGATTCGTTCTACTAGGGCCAGCTTCTCGCAGTGTATTACGCGGTTCAAATGGCGGGGAATTGAAGCAGCTATTTGAGGGTCTAGTTTTTTTGCTACTTTACTTTTGTCTCGATCTATTAAAAAGTGAAATGGTCCAGACATCCTGACGTCACAATCTTTACGCGTTTTTTCGCTTTCAAACGAGGTATTAATATTTTGAAGTGAGGTAACAAATTTATTTATTTTTATTTATTTATTTACATGTTTTGAGGATAGCTAACAGCTTATAAACACTCATATAATTAGAAATCATTGATACTTAAAGCTATTGATAAGCTACCACATATAGATATCAATATTGATTCTTAACTTAGATCACAGGTGTATAATCTATGAATCTTAATTTAAAATACAAAAGTGCTAGGCGTAGTCTTGTTATCAATTAGTCAGCGCAAATAGTAACCTTTTTACAGTATTGATACTGTCGTGAAAAATATCTATGTCTGCATCAGATTTGTTAACAATCATACAGGCTCTAATGAGAAAACTATTGCGTCTGTAGTTTGTTTGTACAAAAGGAATGTTAAATGGTTTGTATGAATTGCCACGGGGAGTTCTTTTAGGTATATTAAGTGAAATTTTACTCAATAAATCGGGACAATCTACTAAGTTTCTGACCAACTTGAGAAGCAATACAACATCTGAAACGTTACGTCTAATCGTGAGTGGCAAAATGTGAAATTTAGAACAGCGTTCATCGTAGGACATTTTGGGAATTCTAAATTTAAAATTTAAATAACGGGTAAACTTTTTTTGAATTTTTTCCAATTTCTCAATATAAATATCATAATATGGGTTCCATATCGAACTAGCGTACTCCAGGTGGCTGCGGACAAAAGCACAGTATAAAATTTTAATAGTTTTCATAGATTTGAACGGCTTAGACATTCGCATAACAAACCCCAGTGAACGTGATGCCTTGTTGGTGACAGCTGAGATATGTTTTTCAAAAGTTAATTTAGAGTCCAATATAACTCCCAAGTCAATAGCCTCCTGTTTCAACGATAATATCTGATTTTTGATTGAATAGTTATAATTAAAAGGATAAGCTTTACGGGTAAATGTGATAGTAAAGCATTTGGATACATTTAGATCCAGCTTATTTAGATGGCAGTATGAATCCAATCTCAACAGATCATCTTGAAGTTTCACCGCGTCATCGATTCCGTTAACAACTCTAAATACTTTCATGTCATCTGCAAATAAAAGGTAGTTGGAATGAAGAAAACATTGTCCTATGTCGTTAATAAAAATAATAAAAAGCAGAGGACCTAAAAGAGATCCCTGTGGGACTCCAGATGGTATGAGAGACCAGGAAGATGTAAAGCCGTTAAGTACTACTGCCTGCAACCTTTTATCAATGTATGAACTGAACCATCGAAATAGATCGCCCCTGATACCCACTTTCAAAAGTTTTAATAATAACATTCTATGATCCAAGCGATCAAAAGCTTTGGCATAATCAGTGTAGACAGTGTCTACTTGATTGCCATGCTCCATTTGCTCGATCAGATAGTCAGTAAATGTAGCCAGATTAGTTACAGTGGAACGATTTTTCAAGAATCCATGTTGATTGGGGTTGAAACTTAGTTTTAAGCTGTTGTAAACTTGATCATAAACTAATCGTTCAAACACTTTAGCTAGTTGACAAAGTTTAGAAATTGGTCTGTAGTTCTCAACGCATTCTTTGGACCCCTTCTTATGAATAGGCGTTATGTAAGCAGACTTCCATTCAGTAGGCATCAAACCATTACTAAGAGACTTTTTGAAAATAATTGAGACTGGATTACACAACACGTCAGCACAGTTTACCAAAAACAGAGCCGGAAGGCCATCCGGTCCTGCAGACTTATTTACATCTAATGACTTTAAAAGTTTACATACAACATCGGGTTGGATCTCGATAGAAAAAATGCTATTCAGGTTGTCCGTCATATCTGGTTCAGGAAGAAAACTCGGACCCTGGTTGGCAGAACCTGTGATGCCGGAATCCAAAAATGTAGAACGAAAATATTCAGAGAAAAGCTCACTAATACCAGGTCCGTCTTGACATATATGACCTCGATAAGACATACAAGCAGGGTAAGATGATGAACTACGAAGTCCCTTACTGTACGACCAAAACACCCGTGGATTATCTAATATTGAATTTTCAATAGAGGAAATATACTTATTAAAACATTCACGCTCAACCTGTTTCGCTCGATCACGAAGAATCTTAAAAGAAAGTTCGTCATGCTTATTACCGTAAACTTTAAGTTTACGATGAAATTTGACTTTTTCCTTTAATATTTTTAACAGTGCTGAACTATACCATGGTGGGAAGGTGTTTTGTTTAGCTACCTTTTTTGGCACTAACTCATCGATTACACTACGGATAATAACATAGAACGCATTCACAGTCGAATCAACAGTTCCATGGCAGAGTTGCTCCTCCCAATCAATTTTATGTAACCTAGACCGTATAGAATTATAATCAGCATGTTTATACATATATATAGTACGTTTAGGTGTGTTTAGTTGGTTCAGTTCCACAAACATTGCTGTAATTTCTAACGCTTTGTGATACGGATCTTCAGGTACTAAGGGATCATGACAACCCGAAACCAGCATAAATTCATTCGCTATAACCAAATCCAATATTCTACCTTGACTATTGTGTACATAGTTAAATTGTTCAAAAGAGCAAAAATTTAGAGTTTTGACAAAATCAAATGTTATGGTACTAGGCAATTGTGTTGCTTGCAACCCTTCGCTAGTAGGCTCCCATACTATGGCGCTCATATTAAAGTCGCCAATTACAATGAACTTATCTAATGGATTCTCATTACGAATCGACCTAAGTACATCCATGAAACTGTATAGTTGTACGTCAAACGAGTTACCCTTATTTTCTTGACATAGGTAGATAGTACAGACATGAATCTGTAGTGACAGTTTCTGTTTAGGGCTGGTGCGTGAGTAGCCACTTAATGAGATGGTAATCCATATGTCCTCCGCACTAGACTGCCATTGAGATTTACCTATGGCCATAAGACCGCGACGAACTGCGACCAATACGCCACCTCCTCGAGTCTGACCGGTTCTAATATAATCCCTATCACGACGCCAAACAACGTATCGGTCATCGAATAATTCATTGCTTGATATGCCGTCCAAAAGCCATGTTTCGGTCAAAGCTATCAAATCATAGTCACTCTGCCTTAAATTACGCAAAAAAATGTCTGTCTTAGTCCGCAGCCCCCTTACGTTTTGATAGTAGATATTAAGATTTGTTCTATATGCCATTATGTGAGAAATAACAATTACTAAAAAACAACAATATTAAATTAAACCTACCTTTTTCGTTAACATTCCCATAACAATCAACACTGCTTATCCACGGAAATAAACATTTATGCAGCAATACCACAAATCCACAATCTGACGCAACGGATGTTATTATAACTAATACATTTAAAAAACCACAAAAGCCATAGCATAAAATTAACAAAGAGATCATTACTTTTATATTAATTTGTACGGTATTCAAAGAATCATTTACAATGAGTCCACGAAGACCACTATTTGAAATAAAGCATGCAGGGAAGACCAACGCGCGGGCCGCTACAAAGTAGTAGATATTTACTAAGGATATAATACAAAGATAACCAATAAAAAGCCCGCATTTGGCAATACCTAAAGAGAAAAAAATTAAATCATGCGTAATTGCGCAACACCTCAGATCACAATAAAATTTCAAAGCAGTATTACACCAAAAACATCTATTAAAGTTAAAATAACTCATGTTTTGTTTGTTTGTTATTCCACTGATTTTCGTGAGGTCGCTTTCCTTTGCTATTGTAAACAATGGCGAATTTGAGTCTTTTCGAACAAATATTTTGGCATGCTTGACCCAGACAAATTGAAAATTATTTTCGCTTGCAAGCGTTTTAGCCTTGGAGAGTAATTGTTTCATACGGCCAGTTAAATGATCGTTAATATAAATTCTATGAGATCCTTGTAGACCAATGTCGGAAGGTGTAAGAGACTTAATCAAGCGCGCTGCCGCCACAAAGTCTTCTTTAATATATCTGTTTACAAAGGATATTACAATAGGCTTGGCGTTAACACCCTTGTCTCGTGATGGAAGCCTTGTTACAAAGTTAATGTTCGATTTGTTAACTGGATACGTGATCTTTGCCGCAATCTTATTGATGACGTCGAATAAATTCTCATTGGCCCTCTGAGGTACTCCTTTTATCTCAACGTTGTTCATTCTCAACCACTGATCTTTCACTCCAAGCTCATCCTCTAGAAGCACTACTCGCTTATTGAGCGATACAATATCCTCGTTCAGTTTGTCCACCTGGTTGACCTTATCCTCCAATTTATTAATTTGGTCGCTCAGAGTTTTCGTCACCGTTTTGAGCTCACCGACATCCTTCTTTATCGCTTGAATATCATTAGCTAGGTTCAGAAGAGGTAAGAACGTTGCCTGCATTTTACTT
Source organism: Elophila nymphaeata (assembly GCA_955850985.1). Taxonomy (NCBI): domain Eukaryota; kingdom Metazoa; phylum Arthropoda; class Insecta; order Lepidoptera; family Crambidae; genus Elophila; species Elophila nymphaeata. The sequence continues at coordinate 6,667,887 of OY039090.1, forward strand.
AATTCCTGCATTACGTTTTCCAAAGTCAAAGGTCCCTGTTATAGTACCTAAAAGGCAGTGGATTTTAGTATTTTCTAAAGAATCGTATTTAACTGGTGACCAGATTATAACCTAACCTATGCAAATACGAAGTGGGCGACAATAGTTATTTGTTTAACAAGTGAGCAAAGTATTTTTTTGCTGCGAGTACCGATATTAAATCACGAACAAGCGAAGTAAGAACCTAGTTTAGAATTGAATGACGAGCATAGCGAGTGATTCGTAAATATATTACTAAGCGCAGTGAGTGTTTTAAAGACACGAGACAAAAAATTGTTCTCGAGTGTAACATACAACTTTTCACCTCTCCAGCAAAGTCCATATAAATAAATAACTTTTTCACTTCTCCAGCATCAAAATACCTACTGCGAGCTCTAAACAAGACGTTACGTTCAATTTAAATTATTTTAGTAATCTTACTTCTAATTTTCAATAATTATTTTTAAGATGATAAACGCGTATTAAAGTATTGCCTTGTTTTTTTCACCTATAACAATTATCTCGCTGGAGACGTGAAAAGCTGTATGTTTCACACGAGAGCAAATTATTTTCTGTCGTGCCTTAAATCACTCACTGCGCTCAGTAGTTTATACATGAATCACTCGCTATGCTCGTGATCGAATTGTAGACTACTTCCCTGGTTCGTGATTAAACATCGGCACTCGCAGCAAAATATAACTTTTCTCACTTGTTAAACAAATAACTATTTCATTTCATTTTACTCTACCTTCGGTCATCATTTACCATCAGGTTAGACCAGAGATTATCAAACTTATTTCTTTTGCTGCCCCTTTTGAATTCAATTATTTTTCAGCGCCCCCAATTTTTTATACACTCCTAAAACTCAAAAACCACAATTTCATTACTTTAATTACACAAACCCGAACAGACTCGTTTATTTAACAAAACTTGTTACAACTTCATTGCGTACGGCGTACGGGCTATCCTACGAACTCTATGTTAAGTATTTTTAGTTTTTATATCATCATACAGGGCACAAATATACACCAATTATTCAATATTGAGTAGTAGGTAGGTTTTAATATAAGTGAATTTTAAAATATATAAAAACGCCCCCCTAATCTACGCCAACGCCCCCTATTTTTGTCTGGGCTTTTTAACGCCCCCCTCTAGGTCTCCAACGCCCACAAGGGGGCGTTATCGCCCACTTTGAGAAAGACTGGGCTAGACGGATGGAGCTCGTTACAAAAATTCAATCATTGACTCATCTTTTATTACAGTCGGCTATGACGAGATGCGACGCCTCAATTCGCGTATCGTCCAGCAGCGGAGGTGACCTGGCCGGTGGCCAAGCTAACAAGCGTTGGCTACCCACAATACCTTAGCCAATTGTCTTCCGGACCTAATTGGCTACCAACGGAACTCGCTTCTGTTACATCGCACTAAGGTGCAAATACGTATGGCGTTTTTACACAAATGGTTATAAGATTACGGGTTATATGTGGCTTATTTCTATAGCTGCAAAGGGTTCTAGGGGTTTTGAGAAATAAAAATTGTTGCTAATGCAATGCTCGGTTCTAATGTAATGTTGGTGCGATGCGAACGCATGCATTCACAGCTCGGCCTAACAGTACACGATGGTTTACGAAGGAATAGCAGCTAATGCTAAAATCAGTAAAGTCCTTTTTTGGTTCGTAATAGACACTATTGCAAGGATTCTATAAAAAGTGATTAAAAATAAAAATGTAGGTACAGCAATAATAATATTAAATATTAGAAATTATGAACACTTAATGTTACTGATGACCATGTTAAAATAAAAAGTTAAGAATTTCACGAATCACAGATATTTACAATTATATTTAAAAACGACTTAAGCGAATAGCATAGCAATAGCACGTAGCATGCTAAGTCGTGAAAATTAGCATGCTAATGAAATTAATGAAATTTTGCATTAATGTCTATTACTAGTCGATAGGCTGGCAACCTGTCCTGTCACTATTTTGGGATGCTATATGAATATTGCTAGTAACATGTGGTATCATAGTATCATGCTTAATGTGTTGTCAAATGTTACCTCAAGCTCTGCTTAACTCCTTTTAGGATTATGGGCGTGATTATTTAAGTGTACTCATATTTTCTTCATTCTTTCTCTCCCTCTACAACATGTAAATTAAATAACCAACACCCTGAATACAGGTGGCTTGGGATCGGCTTCTGAGTTGATTTAAGATTTTTTTTAAAAAAAACCGATTTATTTTTGAAAAAAAAACAAATAGTACCCAGAAAAAATTTTGTACAACATTTTCTGGGTACTTTTCTCAACTCAGAAGCCGATCCCAAACCACCTGTATTCAGGGTGTTGGATAATTATTTTATAAGTTGTATATCCATGGACATTATTTCTCACTACTTTATTCGTAATATACTCAATATCTCTTCTCATTACATAGCTTGAGAATCGAAATACAGGATGCTTATTTCTCCACCGAATAACTTTCCGTGAATCTGGGTTATCCTTCCTTTACTTACACACATCTAATATTCCGTCGTTAAAGCCAAAATTTCAATACGTTCAACGTCACAGTTGCCAATACTAGTGGCAGTATATTAAGTTGTTCAATACACTGCAAGCTCATAGAGATACGCCAAGACATTTAGTATCTGCATGTGTACCGGCCTTTACAAGTAGCCAACGGAACCATTACGTGAGTGTGACCATTGGTTAAGGCTATAATGGGACAATTTTGATTTCGAGAGCATTTAATTTTTATTGAAGATTTTTTTCAATTACCAAAGTCTTGTCCAAAAATTCAGCTAACTCAGCATTGTCAGGATCGGCTGCAGCTTCCGCGGCATATCTCAAACACAAATACGCATTTGTAAACTATGTTTTATGCAAATAAACTATTTGATTTGATTTGTCGCTCAGGAGACTACTTGTTTAAGGCGTTTGAGAGACCCTGGGACCATGGGATCCAGGAACACATAACACTTTTCGGGATATTGCAGAGCGATTAACCGAAACAGGGCCCGTAGAGAAAGTAACAAATAGTTAACGAAGTTCTCTTACTGTTTTGGTTAATTACAGAGACAGTAAGGCTAGTTTATATTTATTACACAAAAAAATAACCTGTGTTTGTGAGTTCTGATTTTTGGTGTTGTTGTTGTTACCACCTTTTAATGCGTTATTTGTTAAATATAGTAATAATATGCTTGAAGCTTATATCTGGTAGACCAACCAAACTGGAGTACAAACTTGACGAAATACTGGCGGACTTTCTTAAGTCCGCCTACCTATAGCATGGAACCGAGTACATTATACCTAACTATTGTAATACTGGATTTCAACTGGTTGTATTTTCCTTTCCTAAATGGGTATATATGAAGTGAAACAACAATTTGATGGTTTGGCAGTACAATGTTTATTTAGGGTGGACAATATTCTGTTTGTTGCACTAGAAAAGTTATTTACTTACATATTCCAAATAATATACCTTTGGGAGAATTCTCTTCCTTGAAAATACCTAGTTTACACAATTTAGATTTTACACAATTTAGACCTTCTAACTTATATATCTAATAGTAAAATACAACCATAAAAATAATGAAAGGTAGGGTCCTGGAGTCTGCTCTGATCGTTAACGAGTGGAATTTGGGTATTACTATGTATAAATTATTAGTAAACGCGTTATGAGACAACCTTCTGCAGAGTATTTGTAGAACTCTTCGACAGTCAGCCGCTACCGTTTGGTTAGTGTAGTGTACCTGGATCAGTGCGTTGTGTCTTGGCTCTGATAGATCAGCCACTAGTTAGCTCTCTCTATATATTGTAGTTCACCGGTCACTTTTCTAAATTGATCTCACAACTCCAAACTCTGGTTCTGCGCAGGTTTCTCTACCCGCCGACTATATTTGTAATGGAAATTTGGGTCTCTAAACCCGTACCGACGACCCTGAAGATGTGTCATAATAAAACAACATCAATAAATGTTACACTACTCATTATAAAACCCCAAGAGGGATTTGGAACCACAACTTGTCCAAAAACTAATATAAAACAACGGCAAATCTTTGAGCAATTACGAAACCCGACCAACAGTACTTAGAATAATATGATATCTCGAGATGGGAATTATTCATAATTCAAACAAATAGATCATTCATTGCCTAAAATTTCGAACCTGACAAAATATAATTACCTTAGTAGGTAGTCAGGCAATTTTTACAAGATGAGGCGGTTTTTACAACCGAATTTACTAATTTACTGTAACACAAAATCAAGGCAATCACAGAATTTACTTTTAACTTTCAGAATAATTGAAAAACGATAAGAGTTTTATAGTTACCTTTCGGGTGAATTATTAACTCCTTAACGGTTATTTATCCGTTCCAGGATATTATGTAAATACGGAATTATCTTCCTTCCAAATTAGAAAATAGTTCTCCTTCGTTAATATAATCCTCGCATATGTTAACCCCTATTGTGTCGCCGCCATTTTGTAAAATTTCGCGCATGTGTCAGTTACTTCCGGACTTTCCGTCGCGAATTTCCCGGGTGTAAAAAAATAATAATATTTTTTTTGTAAAAAAGCTATAAATATGAGGTTTGTCACTAAAATCGTTATAAAATAAGCCAACAGAATATAATATAATTAGTACAGTTATATTTTCAAATAATAAAAATAATAATCATCATTTTCATCATCGAAAAATTGTGGAGGGGGGGATCGACCTCCAGGAGGTCGGCCGACACACAGGCGTTTTTGACAGCGACCTCCAGGAGGCCGCGCGACACACAAGGGGTTAATATCACGAAGATTTATAATGTATCTCCAAAATAAATTCAGCCTTGAATTTTTCAAATTCGAAATGCGAATGAATAATCTGACAAGCAAAAACAAACGTCCCTGATTGGTCGGCCTACCTATGGTTTTTAACGTCTGAGGCAAAGGAAAGTGAGTCCATACATCCGAATGAACGAAGAATTCTTGTCAATACGAATTTTGTGAATAACTACTTTAAAGGAATTTTGAACAACTAATATGACCCCCGTAAGCCTAACGTCACCTAAATAATGACGAGACCAGAGAAAACGCTCTAACGCGCCCCAATTCAAAAACAAAGTGTAAAAATTCTATACAGAGACCCCCAAGGTCTAATATCGAACTGAAACATGATACAACTTACCAAGACAAGAAACTTTCGTCTGAACTATTTCTTTTTTTTTTTTTTTTTTTATAAGTCGCTGGGTATAGAATTTATCACTTTGCCTAAATGTCAAACTTAATGCGAAACGGAACGTAATGTCACTTGTCAGATGACGATGTTGACTTTGAAAAATTGATAAATAAACAATGCTACACTATCCTAGAACTGGTCCTTAGACTGGTCACCCTAGCGGATGTTCCTCGTGGGGGCTATAAAACGGAATCGCCCGTATTGGCTCTGCCTACGCCAGTTTTCTGATCACATAGGACAGACCAATCTTCTTTTGTATAAATTGACAAGTGGTTGCTACATGCCTATTAAAGTTTCCCATACCGAGGATTGGACTCGGGTGATTTTTTGTTTAAAATTGTCTCTTTTGTAGCTTCAATGTAATCTCTAGGACCACAAAACGGGTTGAGTGAAAATAGGATTTGTTATTATTCCGATGTTGCACGCGCCATGGTCACGGATGAACTAATATCTTGCGGGTTGATATTTTGGCAGATAAATACCTACGTCTACCGTCTTTATCTTTAAGTTTTTATCATCAAAAACTCTTCAACACTACAATAACATTTGTCAACTAATCATTTGAATAATTTATGTTGTCCTGTCTTACGAGATTCGGTAGTTTGTTATACATTTTCTTCATCGTGCAATGAGAACGCAACATTTACTATAATGTCCCCTGTCCACCGCCTCCGTCACCCGGACGTCAAAGAGAACGAGATAACAGCGCCGCATTCACTATGGCCGCCTGTTCACCGCAAGCCTGCCGACCGAGCTTGATCTCAGCCAGAAATAATCTCGTTGACGCCCCTACGAACGTGGAAAAACGTGTTTTCGTCTCATGAAATTTTAGTAGGTATAATATTAAAATTTTCTTCCGTTATTACAGGAACAGGGAAAAACTTCAAATAGCTCGTTTCAATTCTAACATTTCTCTTCAACGTTTACAAAGTTGTTGTTAATATTCACAGGAGGAGAGGGAAATTGTTTGTACGACACCATTTACTTTGAAGCCCGCCTCGTATCAAATTATGCCTCGAAATGTTTGCTTTGTCATGTGAATGTTTAATGTTGAAGAATGATTGGCAGCTGTAAGTGGTTTTTGTTGTATCCCTTCAAAAGTGAAGACAGGGCTTTGTTTACAATCTTTCAAGTATATATTTAAATAAAAACGTCTAGGAAATGACTTAGCCCGCATGTTCACGTGTCTTCGCATTTAGGCACCACGGACTTACCATTTGTGAAAGAGAAGTTGACTACTGCGAAGATAGGGTAATGAAGGAGAGCAGAATATAAGGACACGAACCTTCACTTTAACGTCTCGCAAGTTCCTTCTTCAAGCCGTTTTAGAAGGACCCAAGGTTTCGAGGAAGAAACGTAAGTGCTGGCCTTGGGTGTAGATGAGTTGTCATATCTTTTTGCAGAGCTCATTGGCTCAACTCTATTCTGACTCTCTCTCAACTTTGCGGCAAATTGTAAGCACCTTGAAAGTGGTTTGGAGTGGCTAATCTGCTGTGCTCTACACATCTCTCAATATAGGCATCAATTATTCGAGCTGGCCAGGAAGAGCTCCTGATTATTAGGCCTCTGCCTGGCCAGCTCGATGCGTTTTCGTTTCGGTATAGTAGGCATATTCTATCCCGAGAATCATTTCTTGACTTTGTTTCGTTTTGTCGCGAGTGTCAGGGGCAGAGGCGTGGGTGGTTATTGTTACTGGACAGCTAAATCAAGTGACTCTGTACGCTCGCGTGTATGCGCGCTCTGCACAGAATAAATACTGAAATGTGCTCTCAGGAAGTTGCACAGATTCAGTACAACTTCCTGACAGCAACGGCACCACTTTAAAAACCTTCACAACATTAGGTACATTACAATACATGTTATAAGAGCTAAACGACTTATTGGCAATTTGCAACCCAATGCTTAGATGACAAACTGTCAAGCCACCAAGCGTTAAGTTAAAAGTAGCCAGTCTTCTGTTTTCTATAGGATACACTTTGGACAGTGTCCGACGGAATTATACGAATTGATTCCACCAGCCCCATTTCATTATCGGAATATAAGACGCAGGTTAAATTACTAACCTTTTATCGTTGATATATCCCAACCATCCGCACAAAGAGATTTGCTAACTCCTTCATAATGCGAACAGCTAAGTAGTGGAACTTGTTTCCTGCTAATGTGTTCCTTGAAAATCACTTATGGGTCTTCAAGGCGAGAGTGAATAGGCTACGTCTAGGTAAGCGTGTAACATCGTTACAAATGCTTTCCTATCATAACTAAATCAATGCCTTTTTCCTTTGACCCTTTCGACTCGAACGCCCTAGAAACTCTTAAGTAATCGCTTTAAAAAGTCTCTAGAGAAGCCTGTTCTGTTTGAATTGAACGCTAGGCTCAAAACCCGGTGACGCCGATAAAGCAATCTTCAGCCACCAGCATTAGTCAGCAAAAAATCTTCGTTTGACACATTGGGAAAATAATTGCATTGTTCTTAAACTGGACATCGCACAAAGTTTCTAGAATCTTCCTAATTGTCTTACAACCCTCGCATTCGCACGGCAGTCACGTTAGTGGGGATCAGGTTTCACACGACAGGAATATAATATGCTAATGCCACGTCATTTCGTCCAGGTCGACATTAATATTTATGACGCATGTTTTACGCTTACTCCCGAATTTGACTGCCTGAATACATATTAGCGGTTTGGGCTGAAATTGCCGTTTTTATGTATGCACGGCTGATATTTGTTGCAGTCGATAATTAGTGTAAAGCCGAGATGTAATCTTTGTTGATATATGCTTATCAGGTCTGGGGGAACACCTCTTTTTACTTCCTCGTATATATAAAGGAAGTTTTGTAATCGTTAAAAAATGCGACCTCGAGATTTTGACGGGGTTTGACTCATGGAGGTCCAAAACGTGTGTGTCTGTATGTCTGTGTATGTGTCTGTGCGTTAGCACGATAAGTCGATTATGCTTTAACTTATTGCAACCAAATTTAACATGCATGTATGACATCAAAATATAAGGTTTCTATCAACTTTTGAGTCGTTTTCGGTATACGAGAAAGTCAAGGAGAGACCACTCCCGATTTTTTTAACTATGAACGCTACGAAACGGCGGCTACGAAACGACTATGAACCGTAGCGCATCACCTCTTTTTAACCGACTTCAAAAAAGGAGGGGGTTCTCAATTCAACTGTATGTTTTTTTTTGTTTGTTACCTCAGAACTCTTTACTGGGGGTACTGATTTTGAAGATTCTTTCGACATTTGGAAGCTGGTGCTTATTATGTGGTCCCATTTAACTTTGATCGATATCTGACGAGTAGTTTTGGAGTTATCCTTAATTATGCCTATTTAGTTGACATCGATGATATCACATCGTAACTTATTGTGTCTAAAAGATCTCGAGATAGTTTCCTGAAATTCAAAAGGGAGTTGCATAAGATTCTATTATATAAAAATTATTATACACTACAAGAATTTCTATGTGATAACACTTTCAAAAATGTTTAATTATTTTATTTTAACTTGACATGAGACTTATTAATTAATGATGTAATTTAGTATGATCTGACTGTGAATTTTGTAATTGAATTGTTAATTGACATACTTATTTAAGTTTTTTGTGATTTAATATATTATAAATTATAATACTACTTGACATGACATTTTAAACGTATAATTTTTTGACTGGTAATTTCTGTAGCTTTTATTATATTTGACACTATTTGTTTGACAATTTAACTATTTGAAATATTGCTTTCCCTAAGTAAAATTGTGTATCTTTTAATTTAATTTAGTACATTATTTGCACGTTGAATACTTCAACAGGATATGTCGGTGAATTGCTTGTCTGTAATAACTTAATTGTACCATATTCTTGCAAATAAATAAATTATTATTATTATTATTATTATTAAAATTTCTATACTTAAAACATTAAAAAGCAAAAAATAGATTATTTTAAATAAAAAAAAAACCGCCTTAAAAACTAGAAACGGAGAAATAAAAATTTTGTTTATAAAAATCTAATAGATTTTTTGAGGTCGGTGCCACGGTAATATTATCTATTACCGTGTCGGTGCCAACCTCAAGATTTGTAATAACGTTGCCACTTGTATTTGGGACCGACCTCACAAAAACATTTAGATTTTTATAAACAAAATTTTTAGTTTTGAAGGCGGTTTTTTTCATAGTAAAAAGTGGCGGTACGGTTCCAACCTGCTTAACACAATCGCTTTAAATTATGCGTTACTATCTTACAAAATGTATTATATTGCGGCTGTGCTTAACTTTCATTGCTTCGCAGTCCTGAATACGCGCGCAATCAATTGTGTTTATTACGACATGCTCAACTAGAACCATTTTTTGTTGCACGGCCGCTGATCGCGTCAAGTGATATGACCTTTAACCGCCTCCGAGATCTAACATTTCGGCTACAGTTCGAGTAAAGTCAACAGGAAGTATGTGATGGAAACAGAACTCCTAAATTACGTTTAAAGAAACATAATATCAGAATTTTCATATTATTGAAATTAAATTCATCTTATTGGAAGGTGCTAATATTTGTGCAGTGTATATTTATCCACAGTTTTCTAGACAGTCGGACTACATTTCAGCTGTCCAATTGCAATCGGCTTGCAGTCCACGGCTAGTGTGCAATCCTTATCCAGTAGGACCAACTGTATCTGAACTGCATTTGAACATCAAGGTATGTAGGAAACGAAGAAATTTGTACACGTGCTTCTACAACATGTAAATTAAGTAACCAACACCTTGAATACGGTTTGGGATCGGCTTCTGAGTTGAGTTCAATAAATTAAAAAAAAACGTTCGTTTTGTTGAAAAAAAAAAAACAAAAAAAACAAAATATTGTACAACATATTCTGGGTACTTTTGGTTTTTTTTTTTCAAAAAAAAGAACGTTTTTTTTTAAATCAACTCAGAAGCCGATCCGAATTTGACGAAGCTGTCTCTTTTAGAGAAGTTCTCTGGGTTTAGCTACCACCGTAATGTCTTAGAAGTTTGTCGTCATGACAATAGTTTTCACATCATTATTTTACGACAGTTTGAGATAAGATAGCCGGGTTCAATCCAGGTGAAAATAGCTTCCACCTTTTTTTTTCTTTATAACGAATTGGCAAACAAACTTGCGGCCCGCCTGGTGTTAAGTGGTTACCGTCAACTATAGACACTTGTTTGAAGCGTCGGTGGCGTAGTGCGGAAGAGCGTCGTCTCCCACCCGGGAGGCACTGGTTCGATCCCCGCCACGTACCAATGTGTTTTCAAATTTTGAATTCATATGTACGTTTAATTGACACTTTTACGGTAAAGGAAAACATCGTGAGGAAACCTGCACACACCTATGAAGAAATTCTTAGGTTTTGTGCGAAGTCGACCAACCCGCACTTGGCCAGCGTGGTTGACTAAGGCCTAATCGCCCCTAATGTGGGGTAGGCTCGAGCCCCTCGGTGGGGACATTATATGAGCTGTTGATGATGATGATGATAGACACTTGCAATATTAAGGGTAAATCACGTAACACTGCAACTGCGTTGCCATCCTGCGGACTAAGATGATATGCCCTCCATGCCCAGTAATTACCGGCTACCTTTCCCTTCAATCCGAAACACAGCGAACTGCTTCACGGCAGAAATAAGAAAGGCGGTGCTACCAACCCAGACGACCCTACATACGGGTCTACCACCTAGTAAATCTTGATCCATCTTGTATCTTCGGTGTTATCATCACTGACCATCAGTTGAGATGAAGGCCAAGAGTTTCCTCTTCAAATATAGGTATTTATATAAAAAGCTGGTCGTTTGAAATTCATGTAAAAAAAATTGTGTGTGTCAGCTCCGACGCACGACTGGAGTTTACTCCGAGACAGGTGAGATGGCGCACCTGCTGTCATCCGTGTTTTGACAATTAGAGAGTTGCGCGACATAGGATGCGCACCAATTATGACTTTGACCTTCAAAAACGTAACGAGGTCATTCATCGATAGATTTTACTCCTCACATTTTTCTTATACCGGGCCCCTTATATATGCAAATCGATTCTTAAGGAGTTAACTCCAAAAATTTTTGATCACATGAAACATGTAAAAACCGAGTGCGACAAGGTGCGACGTAATTCCTCAGTAGAAAGGTTGTCCATCAGATTTTAACGCGTTTCAATTTCAATAAAACGTCCACGCGGATCTTGCGATATTTTTTATGTCATAACTTTACAGCACTTGTACCGGTTTTCCTAAAAACTATTTTAAGTGGAATAGTAAAAAAACTCGTAAAACACGTAATGCGACGTAAAGTGTCTAAAAGCAATAAATTTTATATCGCGAGAGTTGATGGGAATAGATTTTTTTGACCGGGGAGAAATGGGTTATCGACATTTTTGAATATTAGATGGCTGAGAACTTCTAAATGGCTTTAAGGGCAGGTTATCATACAGCAGTAGGCAAATACATCACGCGAGATAGCACTAGCAACCCTACGTTAGTATAATGACAGTATACACAATTGTGCAGCAGGATAATTTCAACTTTAAAAATAAATATAGAACGTATATTTTGGCACCTACGCTGTATGTACACAAGCGGCTACCCGTCACGGGCATCCGCGCGTGAAAATAGAACCTTAGAACCTCACTACACACGTTTATAAATGGTTAGGTTAGGCACTCGCTGCGTGCGGTGCGGTTACATTGGAGGCTCTATACCAGAGATTATCAAACTTATTTTTTTTACCGCCCCCTTTGAAAATCAATAATTTTCAGCGCCCCAAATTTTTTTACATCCTAAAACTTAAAAACTACGATTTCATTACTTTAATTACATAAACACGCACAAATTCGTTTACCTCTTTCGAGGCTCAATCGTACTGTACCCCTAGTATGTACACCCCTATAGTGTGTAGTTTTGTTAGTTTTATAATAATAATATATTTTCACGCTCACACCAATTATCTAGCCCGAAGTAAGTATCATTAAGAACTTGTGTTACGGATACTAGATAACGGATACTATTATATTAAGTTAGGACAGTATCGGTGAACCAATTGCTTCCGGATTGCACCAATAGCGCTATTTAACAAAATCTTGTTACAACTTGATTGAGTACGGCGTACGGGCTATCCTACGAAATCTATGTTAAGTATTTTTAGTTTTAATACCATCATACAGGGCAGAAATATAATTCTCATAATTCGATATTGAGTAGTAGGTAGGTTTTAATTTTAATGAATTTTAAAATATAAGGTAAATGAAATTACAAATCAACCATCGCCCCCCTTCTAAACTACGCCAATGCCCCAATTTTTTTCTTGGGCTCTTAACGCCCCCCTCTAGGTCTCCAACGCCCACAAGGGGGCGGTATCGCCCACTTTGAGAAAGACTGCTCTATACTCTATGAGTCTCGAGCGGCTCTCGGCGGCCCCTAACACCCAGCGCCCGCACGCACCGCACCTCCTGCACTACTGTATTGTGATGCGAGTTACAGACTCGTGGAATAAACTAAGACTCGTGGGTTTTCTAGTATTATATTTACGCGTTTGTAAACGCAAAAATAAAATTATTCCATAATGTAAGGTAGTTTCATCTTAGCTGGGCGTCAAATATTTGCAAAAATATTTCGTTCGGGTCTTGGAAGTGCAAATTTCAAAGATTTGATGAAACGATGTTTACCATAAAAACATAAGCACCAAGCACTGACAAATTTCGACAGCGAAAAGCAGTGCCTCGGTGGCGAAATTGGTCAACGCGTCCACCCGGATTGTGGAAGGTGCGGGTTCGAGTCCCGCCTGAGGCAAGTCGATTTTTTTCAGTGCATTTTTCTAGTATTATATTTACGCGTTTGTAAACGCAAAAATAAAATTATTCCATCGTGGAATAAATTTAAAAAAAGAATGTAATTTAATTCCTGATGTGACTAGTCTAACGACCAGTTGCATCAAGTTCTACGTTTTACAATTTCGTTAAAAATTTTAATCTTTTTAAAAATGGAACCATCCATTCATATGAATCAAGTTGACTTTTACGTTACTTTTTGCAAAAATGTAAAACGTGAAATTTGGTGCAACTGGCCGTAAGCCTTTCTTCCCGTGGTACTTATGCCGCTGCCTTCTACGTACGAGTATATTTCTTTAATAATAAAGTCAAACGAAGGACATCAGTCGTCATGGTAAGCGGAAGTCAAAACACGAACATAGCTAGTGCAAGATACGATATGCGTCGCGTCACCTTGGCGATTTGCAAGCTGTTTCTTCACACCTCGAAAACGTACTGACCGACAAAAAGGGCACCTATGCTCAGGATGTACGCTCCAAATTCAAAAAAAAAATTGTGTGCGTGTAACCTTTACGCGCGATTGAAGTAAAACTTCTTTGACGTAGATCACTGAAATGATTAAATTTTAACTGAAAAAAAATAAAATATGACAGATACTTACGACCAATCGAAATTACTATTTTTAAATAGCGGAAACTACACAGACTATAGAATACTGAGCGTTACTTCCGTTAGAAAAATCTGAGTTACCCCCTAGTCGCGCCTAAAGAAGTTTTACTTCAATGATGCTGTGTTGCTGCTGTCGATGCTCTGAGATCGAAGTTGTGTCACAGGAAGAAATCTTCGAAAAGCTTCGATACAACCGAAAGTGGATAGGAATTGCGAGCTATGCCCAAACGTTAAGGATTAGGGTGAAATATTCGAAGTTGTAATTTGATTTTGTGATGTAATCTACGCCATGTGACGCTGGCAGAGTAGAACAGCATCACCCCGTACCATCCAATGGGTGACGTAGAAGGCGAATGATGGATCAGCAAAGGGGTATTGATCACCTTATACTCCGTCCACTAATTGGGCAAGCGTGGTGGACTACTGCCACCTCCTTCGATGACAAGGACAGGCCTTGAGTCCTTGGATCAAAAGGCTGCTATTATGATGATGATTCGAAGCTGACTACCCCCCGTAAATTCTGAAACCCGTGTAAATCACCGCTCACTCGCCCGGTATAGGGTCGGTGTCAGGCAGGCAGCTGGTCATTAACAAGTTGGTAAAAGATAGTACCGACCCAAATAAATTGCGATTAGGATAAGTAGAAGATTACAGCTGACTTGAATTCTGACCTTAACTAGTTGGAGAAGCATTACAAGAAGAAGAAGAATACTCTGTGATACAACCCTCGTAAATTCTAGTTTATTAATACCGCATTTCAATTTATTAAGACGATAACTTGTTAAGTATAATTGAGCCCGTTTGCGTTGACAGCGGATATTAGTGTGCTCCAGGGAGCCTTGAGGATAATTTATCATTCCCAAGTTAATATATTGATTCATGGCTCTTCTAGTTCAGGTGAACAGTGCTTCATTACCCCCATCAATATTCGCTTTGAAGATTTGACCATAGACTGGAGTCGACATGAAACTATTTTAACTTGTATAAAAATACCGGTTAATTTTTCAACATCTCTGAATACAATTTTCCATGATTATCCTCTTCAATGAGACTCGTCTCACAGTAGATAATTCTCAAAGGAAATAGGATTAAACGTAGCTGTTCATAGTTAAATTGCTAAGATAATCGTGTGCCAACTTAAAAGCCTGAATAAATTATTTGGATTGAACCATTTCCGACGCGATATTTGAAACTAGCAGAGGAAACCCTAGACCCAAATACTATATAACCCTAGATATTTCCGACAGTTTTCGCTGGTTTAATGTTCTTGGAAATGATATGTCTCTTCAACCATATACAATTTCTTAAAGAAAAGTACACTGCCCATACTTTAACCCCCTTATATATATTGACTGCAAGTTTTGCGTTTACAAACGCTTGAATAATTTTAAAACTAGAAATAATACACTGAAAAAATGGACCTGCTCCAGGCGGGAATCGAACCTACAATCCTCCGCAATTCGGGCGGCTGCGTCAACCACTAGGCTACCGGGACGCTGCTTTCGTCGTGGAAATTTGTCGATGCTTGTTGCTTATGTTTTTATCCGAACGAAATATTTTTGCAAATATTTTGACGCACAGTTAAGATGGTTTAAACACAAAAAATATTCCATAATATAAGGTAGTTTCATCTTAACTGCAGTATCTTAGCAGGTCGAATATTTTCAGTGTATTTTTCTAGTGTCAATAAACTTACATTACCTACTTATATACTTACATGACTGTACCTTTACTTTTATTTGATGAGATTTATTAATTATTTATATTAACCCTATTGTGTTCCAACCCCTTCATCTGTTATAACTTATAAGTTAACACTCCAGACCTTTTTTACTTCAGTCAGACATAATGTCTGAATCAGGTATTTTAGTAGACACTAGGTACTATCAGATTTCCCTGGAGGTTTTTGCTAAATGTAATTGGAGACAGAGTCACGACTTGGGGAATAGTCGCAATCGTCTTTTAAATTACAAGTAATCCTAGGCAGTGAGTTATGGAATGGAATCGGAGTTTTTGTCATTGCTAAAACATAAAGTTTCTAATGCAGGTTGAACACTACACTGTTGTGGGATGCCCTGAGAGATATTTGACAGATATATGAGTACGTATACAACAGAACGTTGGGTTACCACAAACTGTCATATTTTTCCAATCGATTATGCACTTTATATTGAATAGTTTTAGGTTGAATATCGTTTGGAGAAATTTGACAGTTTTGTATAACCCGACGTGCTGTTGACTGTACTAACAAATGTAAGTACAGTATTTTCTTTTTCACGAAGTCGGCTAAAGCATAACTACATAACTGGGTGAAATGAAATGAAATGAAAAAGCTCTTTATTTAAATGGACTTTGTTAAGAAGGTACTTTTGAATCGCCCCGAAAATTTGAAAGCTCTACTACCGTTTTGGGTTGAAATATTTATTTTACTTAAATTATAATTATTATGTTTTTGTGTGTGTGTGTGTGTGTGTGTGTATGTGTGTGTGTGTGTGTGTGTGTGTGTGGGTGTGTGTGTGGGTGTGTGGGTGTATGTGCGTCATTACGGAACCACTCAGTCACAGAAGAAATAGATACAGAAGCACGGCTGTCTACATCGTGCGCAAAGAGGCATAACCACACATAAGTATGTGCGATAATAGATATACCCGCTCCGGGTCACTATGCACTCGAAAGGATATTTATTATAACGTAGTGAAAGCCAATCCAAAGACCAAAAGGATGCCTAATATAATGCTCTCAGCGTCATGCCGATACCCATCAACGATGCTTTATCGCATGCCACGAGCGTCTAGTGCACCATCCCCCGTCTAGTGATACCACTGCAGCGCTTCCAACTGCCACTAATTATGATGAGCCTTCACTATCGCCTAGAGTCGCTGCAGGGGGCTTAAGTGGCAATCGTTTCATAACGATAATATATTGAAATTCTTCATCATAGGCCATATATTGCCTGGTTATCTATAGAGTCTTATCTTAGCTTTCACTACCAACTTACTTAGAGCTACGGCGTATTTATTATTATTTCGTAAAATCGGGGCTTTTTGCGTCACTGCGACCTAGATCTATTGTGACTAGCTTCCAAGTAAGTCCTATTGAGGCCTTACATGTACTCCTTTAGCTGGGTACTATCTTAAAATGATAAGATATTTCCAGCTTGGATTGTTTTGATATCTTATGCTTCGAGAATGTGTCTCTCAAATGTCGGTTTATTTTGTGAATGACAGATTCTCAGGAGGTGCATTGGTGTTTCACGCTCCCGTTCACAGTATCTGCAAGCATCAGTTGCAAGCATCCCTTTAGTCTCATGTTGTAGAGATGTCTGTTCAGCTTGCAGTGGCCAGTCAGAGCCCTAATCAACACGCTCAGGTTGTCCCTGTTAAGCTTCAGTAGCTCGTTAGTGCGCTTAGAGTATGGTTCTTTTAGTGCTTTTGAGTGTGTTAACCCGGCGTTTTTTGCCAATCCACTTATGCCTCTTGAAGGAGGTGGGTTTTTAAATATTGGCAACACCTTAAGTCAATCTCATACATTTTATTCTTATAGATATTTCGTTGTCATTTCTAATTGTTACTTTGTCTAGGGGCCCTGGTTTCGGATCGAAAGGTAGCGGCAGATCTGAAGGTGCCTCTAAAGACTCTGAGCATAAGACGAAAACCCTTTTCTTCTTATATTCTGTTTACGGAACATTTGTATAGTACCTACTTAATATCTATCTATACGTAAGGGTGAAAGTAAATAATGACATTCTTAATTACAAATACCATTTCAAATTAAGGATAATTACGTTAAGTCAATGGATGTTTCCACTATTTATAACTAAAAAGGGGTTTCGCAAAGTGGCGGGAAAAGTCAATTTGTTCGTTCTCCGTTTGATTTATTCATTCGTTATGTTCAAAGGATTTGTTGATCGTGTCAAAAAGGGTTACTTTGATGATGTAATTGGAATTCATTCATCTATTAGTTTGTCCACTTTAGTGTGAATACGGAGTCTAATGTAGACAAGGTTAGATTTAATATTGTGTTATGTAATGTATACCTACATTTTAGATATTTAGGGGAGACATGTGTTGGTATAAAACAGAAGTGATTTCTTTGCTACTCACTTTGTGAACACGCTAAGTTACCAGAATTTCGGTTTCGAATAACTTCTCAATAATTATATTTCTTAAAATGGACGATAACGTGCTAATATGTAATTTTTATATGTAATTTTTCCAGAGCCTCTCTTCGGGTGAAGGCTTCCTCCTAAGATTCCCAACGATCTCTAGTCTGGGCTTCCTGTATTCCGGCATTACCTGCCTATATGTAATTTTTCCTAAATAACATTGGGAGCGAGGTAACCAAATGATAATCTAATTTTTACCGGGTTTCGAACGAGCGTCGCCGAACGTTGCACAAATGCACTGCACGATGCCGCATACTCGTATGAACAGAGACCTGAAGTTGTATAGCTCTCGCTAATATTGAGCTAGTTGGCCAAATCTTTAGCATTGGCCAAAGCCGTTGAGAGTCCAATAATACGTATTCGACGTGATGCAAGGGATTCGATGAAGTTCGTTCTAAAAATAAACACTTTACAATTAGTTTGTTAACGACTTTTACTGAGAAAGAATGGGTACGCTCACGGTGCTGCCGCCCAGCAGTGTATCCCTGCCGTTAATTTCGCACGTGTGCATAAAAAATATAGATGATAATATCGACGTTGATTTGCAACAATAACAGGAGAAGAATACGCCTTTAGCAAGGGTATGCGCTCGCCTAGTAAATATGTGTAAAGCAAAATACGTAGATAACACTAATATTAAGTAGTAGCTACAGATATATCAATCTAAGGAGATCGGTCGAATCGCCGAGTTCATAGGAAGATCGAGTGTCGCGATCAGCGGCCGTACTACATAACATGGTTCTAGTTGAGCATGCCGTACATAACATGGTTCTAGTTGAGCATGCCGTAATATACACTATTTATTGCGCGCGTCATAAGGACTGCGAAGCAACGAAAGTTAAGCACAGCCGCAAAGGAGATCGGTCAAATCGCTGAGTTACGTTCACTCGACTTTATCGGATGGCGAACTGGCGGTATTGTATGCCCACTGGGTATACGGTTGTCACAAGTTAAACGCCGGCTTGGCCTATCTCCTTGTATTATTAAATCTGTGGTAGCAGCCTACGTTTTTACATGTTGAGATTTTGAATCGATATTAATTAAACCATGTTCTTTTGTTCCTAATCTGCGCTATATTTTCTGAATAAGAATTACTTTCTTATATATCACACAGCTATTGGACATAGCTTCCTTTAGTATTCTTAACATTGTTGTGATAGGCAAAGGTTGGGCTTATAAAAAGCTTTTTCTCCCACCATTTTACCACTTCCCCTGTTAAAGCAGGTAACGCCAGGAGGCGGAAAAATCAGTGTTGCCATTTTAAACTTTTAAAAATGTAGGTACTAAAAGAAAACAATATCATCAATATTTTACCTATCTATTCTTAATTAATGGCGTCGCGTCGCGTTAAACGTACGCATTTTGCCAATGTCAAGTGAAAATGTAACTAAAGTAACAAAAATTGTACGGTTGATTGAGGTTAAAAATGGAGTCTCTCAACACGTGTTTTTACAACAAGAACTCGATAGAAACTCCAAATAATTTAAAAACAAGACATTACCGTTGGTCTTAGGCTCAGACGAATGATTAGTCTGAGGTCTTAAGTGTCAGTCCCCTGGTAAACCATGTACTTAACAACTTATAAATCAAATGTACTAGAAAATATTTTCCTCTACCTGTATTTCAACTGCCATGTCGTGGTTCGTAGTTCAGTTCGACGTTGAAGCACTCACGCGAAATGCAATTCGCTATTCTTGAACGAATCTATTCTTTCTATTCTGTAAATTGAATCCCAATAATCCACTAGGTTAGAATTATAGAATAACTTTTTTTTAACTGCAGTGCGGGCATAGAAATATCAAAATTTGCTCAGCAATCCGGACCAACTAAAAATTTGCTTGTAAAAAAATTCAAAATATGGTAATAAGTACGTAGTTTAATGAAAAATAAATCACACTATAGTAATAGCACATTTTATTTTCGAAGTGTGTCGTATAGTGTGTAGTTCTCGCGGAAAACTAAGACACCATGTAAATGAATGAATGAATAGGCTTTATTGTACATCAAAAGTAGAAAAAAATGTCCTTTTTGAAAATTTTAGTCATCAATTTACGTTAAAAAGTCTGGAACTAAAATCACAGCCCACGCGACTACGTTTACAGTACAGAATACAGTTAAAGAGATAAATAAACTTGTTTATCCCTGGCTCCGCGTGTAATTTCATTCCAATTTGGAGCGCGATGAAACACATAACGCGCAGTATTACCGTGCCGTCCACGGACGGACATAATACGTGACCGGGAATACTCTCCGGATATTGCAGTACGTTATGTATTTCGAAAGAACGTACCTTTATTTGTTTACGGTATAAGTTGAGATAAGTAGCGTAGTTAGATGTAGCTATGGACATCAATTAGTAGTTGTAACAATAGTTTTTACTTTCTCGTATACGTAGTATAGAGGAAGTCTTGTAATCGTCAAAAAATTTGACTTCGAGATTTTGATGGATCTACACGTTTTGGACCTCCCTGAATTTATGTCTGTGTGTGTGTCTGTGCGCTAGCACGATAACTCGAGTATGCTTTAACTTATTACAACCAAATTCAACATACGTGTATGACATCAATATATAGTTTCTATCAACTTTTGAGCCGTCGTCGGTCACAAAAGTTAAGCAACCAAGTGCGCGGTCGGTACTCGGATGGGTGACAGAAAATTTAACATGCATGTATGACATCAAAATATAAGGTTTCTATTAATTTTTGAGTCATTTCCGGTATACGAGTAAGTCAAGGGGAGACCATTCCCGATTTATTAATGAGATTTGATTTGGCAACTTCTCGTAGAGGGTTTCCAGTCGACAGGTCTCTACACTTGCGTCTAAAAACCGCCTTCAAAACTAAAAACGGAGAAATACAAGTTTTATGTTTAAAAACATCTAAACAGCACCGCACATGGCACGCAGTGCGGCGCGGCGCGGTGACCGCGGCTAGCGAATTTGAATGGAGTGCCAGTTGCCACACATCAGACGCGGCGCGGCGCAGGGTGGTGGCCACCCGCACCGCGCCGCGTCGATAGTGGTGTAACCACTGGGTCCTCCGCAGTGGTGCCAAGGGCGGCTAGCATGGAACTCAGCGCAGCTTAACCATGTGTCTAAGCTGACTGTTCTCCTACCTAAGGCTGAAGCCATGCAGAACACCGGTCCTCATAGAGAGGCTCAATGGAACCTAATGGGTAGGATGTAAGGTATAGTTATCGAGTTCTTACCAGGCGCTAGCTTAGACAGGGCGGCACTGCCCCTGACTATGAAGGAAAACCCAACCAGCGGTCGCATTCATCCTCCACCTCTGCAGAGCTGTGTCAGGAGCGACTGAATCGGCAGGCCAATCAATAACCAAATGGTCCTCTGGTCTTGAAAAGGGCCCTTCCATGTTCCGTCATCAGCCGTCTGTCTAGTCATCATCATCATCACAGCCTTTATTAATTCCACCCACCGCTGGTACACAAGGCCTCTCCTTTTCAACGACGGAGGTATAGGCAGTAGTCCACCACGCTTGCCCAACGCGGATTGATGGACGGAATATAAGGTGATCAATACCGCTTTGCTGATCCATTAGTCGCCTTCTACGACACCCATTGGAGGATATGGGGTGATGCTATTCTGCCCTGCCGGTATCACACGGCCATACTGTCTGTCAGTCTGTCTAGTACCAGAGTTTAAATGTTCATTATAGTCTAAGATCCGAACCTAAATCGACCTTCACCGAGCTGATAATAGAATGAAACATATTTTATTATTAATTTAGTATATTATAAAATATATTAAAAATGGGTTGTCTAAAAAAATCCTGGACAGACTATTTTTAATTATTTTTTGAAAAATGATTTTTAATAAAATATTGCAACATCAAGATAATAAGAAAATTTTGTCGCGCGCTTATGATGATATAAATTTTTTTTTATTATCCAATCGAGTGAAAGTAACTGATATCGACATACCTGTTCATACCTGACAACCCAGTAGTTCGCGCAGGTAAATAATAGACAACCCAATGCCTGCACATTCTATACGGTTTCTACTATCAGTCAGGACAAAATTTTCTTATTATCTTGATTTTGCAATATTTTATTAAAAATCATTTTTCAAAAAATAATTAAAAATAGTCTGTCCAGGATTTTTTTAGACAACCCATTTTTAATATATTTTCTAATATACTAAATAAATAATAAAATATGTTTCATTCTATTATCAGCTCGGTGAAGGTCGATTTAGGTTCGGATCTTCTACTATTATCTAAGATACTTTTTTTATTGACCGTATTCTAGTCTAGTGCTAGCATTTCGCAGTTATATCATTATTTACTAGTGCGTAAAGAAACAAGTACAACAGCAGCATAAAGCCATGACTTCATTTTCTGTAATTTCAATCCAATACCCACGTTATCCGAATAACAGTAGCTTCTTTTTAGCGGTACGTGCTTGTTTTAAAATATCCTTTATTATCATTTATATAAGAATATCATGTGATTTTATTTTCATAGCTTACTTTAGAGGCAATGAAAATAGAGAGATAATAGTTATTAACAAACAGATTTTTTGGTGAACAACGTTTTTAGGTTTTTCTTGGTTTTCAGCAGGTCATCTGAATTTTGTAAAGAATTGCGAATCTTAAGTGGCAGTTGACAAGACACATTGCGAGGAGGACTGTCGGCCGTTGGGGCGGTAAGGTCCTCGAATGGCTGCCGCGTACCGGGAGACAGAGCATTGGTAGTAGCGTCCCATGAGGTGGACCGATGATCTGGTGAAGGTAGCGAGAAGCCGCTGGATCTTCGTGCGTAAATCACGGCGCTATCCTATAAAGCCGTTCTGCGCGAAGACCGAGCATTTCACACCACCGACATTACCAGTGGTGTCATATGGAATCTATATTCCTTTTACATACAATCGTAGTTACAACTGTAACCGTGGTTTACCCGGTCTGTTAAGTAATTTAGAGAGTAACATATGTCCCAATTGTTGGCTTTTGTTTGTTGGTTCACTATCTTAAGCTATATCTGGCATTGGGCCACGATGTAACCCAAAATGGTGAGAGATTGCCAGACTGTCGGCTACATAAAAGAAATATGAAACCCAAGAAACTAAAGGGTTTGATGACCCTTTTATGTAAACGCAGGCCCATAACGCCAGATGTGGCTTTATATGTTACCAAATATTACCTAAAGCTCTGTCCCCTTAGGGGATTGTGAACGTAATTGTATGTAGGTATGTAGATGTAAAAATGTAGCCGAGTTCCTTGCAACTTGCAACCATGGCTTAAAGTTCCTTTTGGCTTCAACACACTGTGACGTAATGGCAGCGTCGCTGGCCGTAGCAACTTGGCCAGTAGTGACTCTCAGTCATTCATTCGTTGGATTTCCATCAAACTGTATCGCATTCTAATTTCAAATAACTACATCAAATAAAAAATCGGTAGTGGTCTCCCCTTGACTTTCTCGTATACCGGAAAAGACTCAATAGTTGATAGAAACCTTATATTTCATAAGTGTCATAAGTCATACATGCATGTTAAATTTGGTTGCAATAAGTTAAAGCATACTCGAGTTATCGTGCTAACGCACAGATACACACACAGGATGTCTTCAAGAAAGGTGTGAAAAAGTTTTTGCTAGGTTGGCAACGCACGTGTGCGGTGCGGGCGGACCGTATGCTTATTTGCCACCAATGTGGTATAAAAAAGAACACAGACCTAAATCCAAAAACGGTATTTTTGGACTCAGGGAAGTCCAAAACGTGTAAATCGGTCAAAATCTCGAAGTCGAATTTATTGACGATTAAAATTACACAAATCAAAAAGATTCCGATTAAAAAAGAAACTAACCGAAATCAATAACACTGCAAGAAGCTTAGAAAACAGACATAAAAAGAAACGACACCGGGACAAAAAGATGACAATTCCGCCGATGTCTTAGGAAGTTTGATCCAAATAACAATAAACATAATCCTCCTTATAGTTGGCAGTTTCTAGCACCGATTCAATCTTCAGCGGGCCATAACAGCCTGTGTTATGGGCAACGTTCGTCCGTCATTATACGTGACTAGATATTGTATTTGTAATGGTGCGTACAGATCTGCGAGGGTTCGTCGAACGGAAAATCCCAATATTATGATAAAGGAAAAGGCACGAAAAAGCTATATAAAGAAAATGAACGAGGAAAAGATGTTTATGAATTTGCATAGAGAAAAGCGAGGGTAGTTGAGGTGATGGGGTGATCTGATACATCGTCTGACTTATTTTTTAGTTAGACTAGGTTTTGTACAATTTAGTAAATTAGTCTAACGTAGTAACAAGTTTCATCAAAATCAGTTCAGTAGTGTTTGGGGTAGAGAGTTAAGTGTGTATTCTTCTCATACCTCTCAAAGCTGAAGGTAGGGTCTACCCCTACCTTTGGTAGTCTACGCTCTCTTTAACCTGGCGGTGGGGCCTACCCCCTCCGTCGCAGTCTTCGCACTTTACTTACGGTAGTAATTGACGGGACGTGGTGCTTCCGGAGTAGTCGGTTTGCTACGTCCTGCCGGCTCCAGGGCTCCGATCCTGGACCTTCATCCCCGGTAGTGCTGCCGGCTACGCCCCAAAGCAATAAAAGTTTTTATGTTTCAACGATATAAAATTTATTATGCCAACTATTTTTTTGAGGTCTGTGCCAGCCTTAGTTAAAATACTTACATGAGTAACTACTGTATATTTACAGTAGGTATGAAAATAAAAATAAACCTGGAAGGCCATTATGATTATTGGCCATTACTGACACCAACAAGTGGCACCACAAGTTTGATAAAATTATTTTAATTTAATTTTTTCACGATTATACACTTGAAACTTACAACTTCAATTTGATTTAACTAAACGAGGATAGCGTACCTAATTTGACCTCATAATCATGATTTACTACAAAATGTTTCGAGCACATTTTATTGTAGAAATAAAAGTAGATTCGTACAAGAAATGATTTTCACCAAAAGAATAATCTGCAACGCTCGCCCGCTGTCCTTACGTGACCGCTCACGTAGACGGATATTGCGGATTTGTGAATGCTTGGCGAGAAAACAACATTACGTGTGGGCATTGGCTTTTAATTGTATTTCTTATTAGGTCTGCCAAATACCTAATACCTATATGAAAGATGCGTGCATGGCGTACATTTATGTTGCAACTGTGTCGATCGAGATCCAGATCAGGGCTTCCCAAGCTTATTTGCCAATTTTTTGCGACTCAAGACTTAAGTACCGTTTTTTGTTGACGGGGAGGTCAAATGCATTTACGCATCGTCCCTGCGGGGTGGTGCCAACCGCAGGGGATATGTGGGACTCAAGGTAACGGCGTTCCCTCCATACCAATTACACATCCTCCCCGGCCTAACCTTCAGTGCGCTATTACAGGACGGCTCGGGATCTGCGCACGTGAACGCAACTACACCGAGACCGTCCCAACGCTGCCCGTCTAGGCACTCCTTGCACCAATTGGTGGCCAGCAGCCACTCCTCCACCGACGGCTGCTCGACCTGGCGCGTCCTCCTGACGAGGACACCGGGAGCAGCCATCGGACCGCACCTGGAGGACTTCGGGCGCGGTCGTGACCCTGAAAAGGGCCGTCCGGAACTACCGTACAGTTGTCGGTTACTTGTACGGTTGTCGTACATTTTCACTTGATATTGGCGCAATCCGTAATTTATAAGTGTCGCGATCGCCATTTACTTAAAAGAAGAAGAAGTCCTAACAGCTCCTCAGAACACTCCCCACTTCTGAGCATAGATTCTCAAAAGGAGCTCAAGTTTGATAATCGCAAAATTATGCTCGCGCAAGCTCTCTTTCTCCCTATTCTTGACTATGCCGAAACGTCGGCATAGTCAAGAATAGCTACCCGGTTATTACAGAGGAGCTACTGCACAAAATGGAACGTCTGCAAAATATCGCGATTTGTTTTGTCTTTGGGCTTAGGAAAGATCATGTCTCCAAATAAGTATCGTGAACGTTCCGTAAACGCCGTGATGTTTTCATCCTATGTTGGAGTAAATCCTTAAAGATCCTAATTCTCATACTTATCTACGCTCTCGTTTCCATCTCTTACCTGCACTCTCCCGCAACGTCCCTGTATTAGAAGGATACTCCAGCTGTCTAAAGTACCTAATACTTACTACTTTTTTATTCCTAGTCTTTTATTGAAGTTTCTGACACACTTTCTGTGTTAGCTGGAAGAGGTCTCTTGTAGAGATAACTTCACCTTTGCATGCATTGATACCATACATCTTAACAGCCTTTATAATTTGATCCACAGCTGGGACACAAGGCCTCTCCTTGTCATCGAAGCAGCTTTAGGCAGTAGTCCACCACGTTTGCCCAATGCGGATTGGTGGACGGAGTAAAAGGTGGTCAATACCCCTTTGCTGGTCCATTAGTCGCCTTCTACGACACTCATTCGAGGACATGGAGTGATGCTGTTCTACTCTGCCGGCATCACGCGGCTAACCATACGATTACATTGATAAAATACGATTGTTAATTATTATCTGTATTGTGCATTAGGCTGGCAACCTGTCACTACTGGAGGCACTACATAGCCCATACTGCCAAATGTAGCTTTATGTGTAAGCAAATATTATCTAAAGCTCTGCGCATCCTCTTTTGATTACAAGCGTGATATATGTTATATGACGCCGTCGTGGTGGAGTGGTCAGTATAGCTGCTTACACATCAATCGGTCTGGGTTCGAATCCTGGGAGCGGCAAATATTTGTGTGACGAACATGAATATTTGTTTGCGAGTCATGGTTGTTTATATATTTATTTAAGTTTATTTATAAAAATATCTAAAAAGATTATGTGTATTACAAAAATATGTCCATCTAGTATTCATAACACAAGTCCTTATATAATGATACTTACTTTGGGCTAGATAATTGGTGTGAGCGTGGAAATATATTATATTATTATTATATTATGTATTGTGCATATTATGACATTTAGTTTCTGATTCCAGATTCGAGTGACCAATACCATAACTGTTATATCTTATATCGTATTTAATGTTAAATCTTGAACCACAGAATCGTTTGTGTTACTATCGA
Organism: Elophila nymphaeata; assembly: GCA_955850985.1. Lineage (NCBI taxonomy): Eukaryota > Metazoa > Arthropoda > Insecta > Lepidoptera > Crambidae > Elophila > Elophila nymphaeata. Next base: position 6,694,792 of record OY039090.1, read on the forward strand.
ATTAGATTGATCGCCCACCGAGATTTGTGATGGATCGATGGACATAAGTGATTAATTGTCTATTGGTAATTGATTTCTCTGCTTTGTAAGGCAACTTGAATGAGGGTAGAGATGTACATCAATCTATCAATCGACTGAATCGACTTTGTCTTTTAGGACAGTTATCGAATGGTCATAGATTATTTCATTATATAAATATAGGCAGGAAGTAGTATTTTGCAAAACAATAATAGGTTTCGGGTTCTGATAACACGGGTAGGAGAAGGCCTGTGTGGCAAGCATACGGGTTGGCTCCGTGTGCATTGCACAGGTCCCCGTCTGGGGATTGTCTGGTCCCCTAGTGCAATCTCCCACTGGCACTTTGCACTGTTGGTCCGTGCCAGCTTAGGGACGTTTTAGTGACAAGGCATACGTAAGATCCCGACACGCCCCCTCACAAAGGGCTTAGAAGGGAAAGTGATTTTTAGTGGGTATGACTGGCGGAATCTGAAGGCGTCGGGGAGTCCTACACACGCGGTATCGTCTAACCAACATTGCGGTACAGTTCGTAAATGGATTCTCCATGGTCATAAAAAGGAGTAGAAATTGTTGCTTGCTGATGAGTTCCCTGATACTTATAACTTGGGTGCCTTCAAGGCGAGAGTGAATATGCTATTTCTAGGTAAGCATGTAACATCGTAGGCCACATCTTCGCTTAAGATCAGGTGAGGGTATGGACAAATGCTTTCCTATAGTCACTAAACAAAGGTTTTTTGTGATAAGCGGTCACTTTAGCCAATGCGTGCAGACTTCGTCTGTATAGCAATTTCAAACACTGTATTGTAGTAGACTTAGATTATCATCTAAGTCACTTAGATTATCATCTAAGTCACGATAGGATTTTTTGTAGTCTTTTCCAATATTTTGAATCATGCCAAATGAAAATTTCAACACAATAAAAAAGTAAGAAAAAATCTGGAGTGGTCTCCCCTTGACTTCGTATACCGGAAACGACTCAAAAGTTGATAGAAACCTTATATTTTGATATCATACATGCATGTTAAATTTGGTTGCAATACGTTAACGAGTTACTCGAGTTATCGTGCTAACACAGACATAATTCCAAAAACGGTATTTTTGGACTCAGGGAGGTCCAACACGTGTAAATAACGCGTCTTCTCGGAACAAGGCCTCCTGGACTCTTGAACCGATGTATAAGTGTACAACTAAATCAATAAAGAAATTTTGACTTTGACTTTAACTAAATCCGTCAAAATCTCGAGATCGATTTTTTTAACGATTACAAGACTTCCTCTATACTACGTATCCGAGAAAGTAAAAACAAATACAAATATAAAAAATCTTACCTCGTATTTTTTCCGTCTCATACTTTTAATCTTTTAGTTTGTTTCTCCAAAATAAACTAACTGAATAGATGGCATTAGAAACGATCCATCATTACTTTTACTTACTAAAGTATGCACCCTAAACAAATTCCATAATTTTTGCCGCTACGACGGCGTTACGAAATTTGTTTGTAGGTCACGGTGAGTCCCGAAAGAAAAATCTACAAATACAATTTCTTTCATATAAATCGATTTAAATTACAAAAAAAACTTTAACACTAAGGACTGGTTTAAGGATATCCCTTTCGTGTTTGAAGAGCAATCGCCTGAATAGCGAAAGGTTGCGGGTTCGAGTCCCATGTCAGTTATGACAGGATATTTTCTTTGGCATAAATCTATGCTACGATCCTCAGAAGAAGGACTAACCTTCCTCTGAGCTACGATCTATACCTAGTACTATGGTGACATATTGACACCGACTACAATAAAATTTGTACCGTAGTATGAAGAAAAAAGATGAGTCAGCAAAAAATTCTCATAGTTCCTAAGCATAGTTCCGACTCTAATTTTCAGCACATCTACTTTCTTTTGTCATCGACCTTACTGTATCGACTCGCTTTAGTATCGATTCAAGCTTTCAACGCTATTAGGGTTCAGCAAATCGAGATATTGCCAATACATTCGCTTTATTTCCTCTGGGACGAGACACTGTTGGCTTAAGACTGTCTTCTGCATTTGCGATGTATTTATTTGCCTTTTTACTAAGGTTTTTATTTAGCTGTGGAATGAGAAAAGTTTCAATAAATAATACGTTATCCCTTTTTAAAGGTAATCACTTAATCATTTGACAGACTTCGTCGTAGAGTTTCTTAAAGAAAGAGACAAATAAATTGGTGGTCTATCTGATCATCTGATCAGATTCGAGTACAATAATGTCATCGAAGATTGGAGTTTTAAACTTACAAAACTATAGATCATGATTGTGTTCCGGTAGACTGAGAGCTTTGGCATCACAAAATGTCTAGTATGGCTCATGCAAAGAAGTAGTTTCTATTAAATAAATTCCTCAAGAGATATTTATCATAAAGTATCCAGATTGTCCTGAGTATTAGAATATTGCACTGAAGTTCACCATTGGTATAATTATACAGGTAACGGTTATAGAAATATGTATATCAATAGCCAATTTCTGAACAGAGATATTAGCCCTGCATCCCACAGACCTACAAGCATCCCATGCAGAATGATCCCATTACAATTTAAAAGGACACAACTTTGCTCCATCCATACCAGCTTATACCGCACACGTAGAACTAAGATGCGAAGATCTGGTCTCCAACTCGTTAGTCGTCACTGGTGCAGAATTATTTCTTGACTTTTTCTCCCACTCTGCCACGACATGAGCCGTTAGAGCTGTCTCTCAGACAATCCTCAGGACTGCTGCTTTCGTCTGGATACGCATCAACAAGAATTTTTGCCGCAGTATTCCGCGTACAAGGACCTAACCTTAAGAGCTCTGATGCAATAAATTGTACATATTACAAGTGTTAAATAAAATTCTAATAAATAAAATAATAAAAAAAAATTGTACATATTACAAGTGTTACGGTCGTAATCGCAAAAGGAGAAGGTAGCATTTGGCTACACATAAAGCAAAAACAATTGAATAACATGTGGCACAGCCTGTCACCTACATAGAAGGGGCATCAGACAATGACGTAGGAATTCCTACGTCATTGGCATCAGAGCATCAAATCCAAAAAGTAACTAACCCTTCAGAGACCCAACAAACAAAATCAGAAAACCAGCAAGTGGCAATCGTTTCAAAACGATATGATATCGTAATTCGTCATCATCGGCCATATTGATTGGTTATCGACAATGTCTTAGCTTTCCCTACCAACCTACGTAGAACTATGATTGGCCACGTGATTTAACGGCTTAAGTCAATCCTATACGTTTTGTTCTTAGCGCACTTCGTTATCTTCTTCGTTTTATTTGTTACTTTGCCTACGGGCCCAGATATTATTTAACCATTTTGATTTTGAGATTTTCGAGAATGTATCCGTCACCCAAGTGAATACACTCTTGATTTAGGAAATTGCTTCATATTTTAGGGTCTTTTTCAAAATAACTCATTGATTTAACCCCTTAGCAAATGATATGTATATATCCCTTAAACAGATGTTGAACTCTGAAACATGTCGGCAGTCCGGTGAGATTGTAAATATTGAAAAGGTCAACAACACTCACAGTACCTACACATAAAGGAAAACGGACAACACTCTTAGCCCAGACGGAACCCTCTATGGAAAACCAACTCAAGCAGACCACATTTTTCCGCTCAACTCATTTTACGCGATGTCGTGCAAACTCTTTGATGTCTTCACCGTATCGATTTGTTTTCTTCGTTTTTTTTCGTTAAGTCAGTTTTCCGTACCGGTCTGTATTTGGCGGTTCTCCGCAAGTTTTCTATTTGGTGGTGTGGATTGCTTTAAATTGAGGTAAGTGAGCTCTTAACTTGTAATTGGAAGTAGTTAGTACTAGTTTTGACTAACTAAAGCTGTCTGGATGTATTAATTACACAAAATACAATTAGTTAAGTTTGGATATAGTTTGAGATGAATTGAATTCTCAGTATATCTTTGAGAGTGCGTTAAACGCTCAGGTTCTGATTTCAAAAACAAAGCTTAACTTGGGGAGTTCAGGATGGGTTATCAAAGACTTATAATGTAGCCCTCCACCGCATTTATTAAGACCTTTTAAGATTGATGTTTCTGCAGACTAATAATCTGCATTGATTGGGACCATTTAAAAATCTTGGTACTTCTTAGGGCATATTGTCATTATTTGATTTGGTTGTCCTAGATAACGATTTGAAGCTAGTCAGCTGTTAGACAAGTGATTCTCGGTAAATTCTACCATTAGTAGAAATTAACAGTCAGGACGAGAAGTCAGGGGTCTTAGTAATTTTTCCTAATGACCTTGAAATAGATAACGGATCCATTATGTCCAGGGCAGCAATATATTTAACTAACGTAATATGGCGTTCCCTCCTGTAGCATTGTTTATTTATCAATTTTTCAAAGTCAACATCGTAATCTGACAAGTGACATTACGTTCCGTTTCGCATTAAGTTTGACATTTAGGCAAAGTGATAAATTCTATACCCAGCGACTTATAAAAAAAAAAAAAAAAAAAAAAAGAAATAGTTCAGACGAAAGTTTCTTGTCTTGGTAAGTTGTATCATGTTTCAGTTCGATATTAGAGATTATGGTCGTCTGTGTGGAATTCTTACACCTTGTTTTTGAATTGGGGCGCGTTAGAGCGTTTTCTATAGTCTCGTCATTATTTAGGTGACGTTAGGCTTACGGGGATCATATTAGTTGTTCAAAATTCATTCAAAGTAGTTATTCGCAAAGATTCGTATTGACAAGAATATTTCGTTCATTCGGATGTATGGACTCACTTTCCTTTGCCTCAGATGTTAAAAAAACCATAGGTAGGCCGACCAATCAGGGACGTTTGTTTTTGCTTGTCAGATTATTCATTCGCATTTCGAATTTCAAATTCAAGGCTGAATTTATTTTGGAGCTATATTTTAAATCTTCGTCATATTATCATATGCGAGGATTATATTAACGAAGGAGAACTATTTTATAATTTGGAAGGAAGATAATTCCGTATTTACATAATATCCTGGAACGGATAAATAACCGTTAAGGAGTTAATAATTCACCCGAAAGGTAACTATAAAACTCTTATCGTTTTTCAATTATTCTGAAAGTTAAAAGTAAATTCTGTGATTGCCTTGATTTTGTGTTACAGTAAATTAGTAAATTCGGTTGTAAAAAACCGCCTCATCTTGTAAAAATTGCCTGACTACCTACTAAGGTAATTATATTTTGTCAGGTTCGAAATTTTAGGCAATGAATGATCTATTTGTTTAAATTATGAATAATTCACATCTCGAGAGATCATATTCTAAGTACTGTTGGTCGGGTTTCGTAATTGCTCAAAGATTTGCCGTTGTTTTATATTAGTTTTTGGACAAGTTGTGGTTCCAACTCCCTCTTGGGGTTTTATAATGAGTAGTGTAACATTTATTGATGTTGTTTTATTATGACACATCTTCAGGGTCGTCGGTACGGGTTTAGAGACCCAAATTTCCATTACAAATATAGTCGGCGGGTATAGAAACCTGCGCAGAACCAGAGTTTGGAGTTGTGAGATCAATTTGGAAAAGTGACCGGTGAACTACAATATATAGAGAGAGCTAACTAGTGGCTGATCTATCAGAGCCAAGACACAACGCACTGATCCAGGTACACTACACTAACCAAACGGTAGCGGCTGACTGTCGAAGAGTTCTACAAATACTCTGCAGAAGGTTGTCTCATAACGCGTTTACTAATAATTTATACATAGTAATACCCAAATTCCACTCGTTAACGATCAGAGCAGACTCCAGGACCCTACCTTGCATTATTTTTATGGTTGTATTTTACTATTAGATATATAAGTTAGAAGGTCTAAATTGTGTAAAATCTAACTTGTGTAAACTAGGTATTTTCAAGGAAGAGAATTCTCACAAAGGTATATTATTTGGAATATGTAAATTGTAAGTAAATAACTTTTCTAGTGCAACAAACAGAATATTGTCCACCCTAAATAAACATTGTACGGCCAAACCATCAAATTGTTGTTTCACTTCATATATACCCCTTTAGGAAAGGAAAATGCAACCAGTTGAAATTGAGTATTACACTCCATACCCATTAAACATCCTCCCCGGCCTGACCTTCAGTGCGCTATTACGGGACGGCTCGGGATCTGCGCACGTGAGCGCAACTACACCGAGTCCGTCCCAACGCTGCCCGTCTAGGCATTCCTTGCACTAATTGGTGACCAACAGCCACTCCTCCACCGACGGCTGCTCGACCTGGCGCGTCCTCCTGACGAGGACACCGGGAGCAGCCATCGGACCGCACCCGAGGGACTTCGGGCGCGGCCGTGGTCCTGAAAAGGGCCGTCCGGAACTAGCCGTAGTGGGAAAACAAAAACAACTCGACGATGGCATGTGACTTCGAATGCCAAGGGGACACACTTGACATCAAAAGCCACACACCCGCCGAGAAAGTTTCCCCACCACGTTACCAGGGTCCGCCACGAGGAGGCTTCCGGACGTGGACCCCATGGGTCTACCACCTAGTAAAAAATCGGGAGTGGTCTCCCCTTGACTTTCTCGTATACCGGAAACGACTCAAAGGTTGATAGAAACCTTCTATTTTGATGTCATACATGCGTGTTAAATTTTGGTCACCCATCCAAGTACCGCACTTGGTTGCTTGACTTTCGTGATCGACGGCTCAAAATTTGATAGAAACCTTATATTTTGATGTCATACACGTATGTTAAATTTGGTTGCAATAAGTTAAAGCATGCTCGAGTTATCGTGCATGACGTAACGCACAGACACACACACAGACATAATTAAAAAAAAAAATTTTTTTACTCAGGGTGGTCCAAAACGTGTAAATCCGTCAAAATCTCGAGGTCGAATTTTTTGACGATTACAAGACTTCTATGCTACTACGTTACGAGAATGTAAAAACTAGTAAAATTATTTACTTTATTGTATAACCCTTATGTTAATTTTACTTTGCTTGTCATTCGTAAAAATGTGACCAACTTCTGATGTTTACTCGTTTCAATAAGTGGGTTAAATTGTAAATATTGAACTGAACACTGTTTACAAAGGGATTCCCGAAAGGGCGGCCTTTAGTTCTAATCAAGTATCAAACAATTCGTTACTACTTTGACGGCAATCAACCTTTAGCGTGGTATTAGGGTGACAATGATTTTATACCTACAATAACGATTTCACTTCTTTCTGCTAAAAGTAACGGAGCTTTTTATTTTTTTTTCATTAAAAATGAGAAATGGCAAATAATTAAGATAGTATTGCGATCACAGATTTAATAATACAAGGAGATAGGCCAAGCCGGCGTATAACTTGTGACAAGTGTATGCCCAGCGGGCATACATAGCCGCCAGTTCGCCTTCCGATAAAGTCGAGTGAATACGTACGTATGTCAGAAAGAAATATCCGTTTTTCTTTCAAAATGCCGTCCTGTTCAACTGTAACATGCATTCATTGCAGTGAATCAGTTATTTACCAAATGATGGAATAACTTTTCACATGTAAGAACTGAAAGATTTGTATTTAAAAAACAATATTTAAACAAATAGTCCGACTTTTATTCATAAAAGCATAATCGCTCAAAATTATGCGTTACTATCTTGCTATTGGTATTACATTGCGGCTGTGCTTAACTTTCATTGCTTCGCAGTCCTTAAGACGCGCGCAATGAATAGTGTATATTACGGCATGCTCAACGAGAACCATGTTATGTAGTACGGCTGCTGATCGCGACACTCGGTCTTCCTGTAAATATCGCAATCACATAGATTGATATATATGTGAATGCGATATTTACAATGTTTATACAGTGCGCGTCTTCACCGGAAATAATTGCCTCTCTAGGTAAATAAATAAGTATTTTATTGATGTCCTAATACTTGAGTAACTTCGATTTCTAGACTCCAAAGCAGGGTAGGTAGAAATAATAAAATTAAGTATATTAAGAGGACAGTACGACAGAGTCTGTAGAATTTTTTTTTTTTTTCAAAATCCGAATTCAAAAGAATTTGGAAAAAAGGAAAACGTACAGACATTGGTTTTTTCTTATTATTTAAAACATTTTAATACATCATTAATACTTATAGGATATTTATTTATTTATTTTACATTGTGGATGCTTATGTACTTACGCCTTATAGTACCTATACACTTACATTTTTTATTAAATTCCAAGCTTCTTTGTCGTTTAGGTAGTTCCTTAAACTGTAATAGGATTTCGAAAGAAACTTCGTTTTAATAACAGATTTAAATTTATTATTAGATAATCCCTTAAAGACATTTGGAAGTTTGTTATAAAACTTAATACAATTACCAGCAAAGGAATTACTGACTTTATGGAGCCTAATTTTGGGCAAATCGAGCTTATTCTTATTTCTAGTATTAAAATTGTGTAGGTACATTAAATTTATAAATATACAAAGATTGGTTATGAACAGTCCTTATGTCTATTGTCTTGAATTCTTCTCTAAGGAACTCTCTTGGTCCCATGTTAAATATAGAACGAACAGCCCTCTTCTGCAAAACAAATATGGTGTCAATATCGGCAGCATTTCCCCAAAGCAAGTTCCCGTATGATAACTTAAAAAAAACTTGATAAGAAATAGGGAAAGGAAAATGTTTTCTTCGTTTGTATGGGGACGTGCGCGCCATACTATCCTCTTAAGTTTACGGTAAGCGTCTTGGTATCTCAAGGGATCATCATCAAAATGTCACCCGAGAGCTCCACTGACTTTCAAGGATTTTTTTTCTAAAAATAGGTATCTAAGCGTCCTGGTTATCATGGTGTCCCTACTTTAAATTATATCGGAACAAAACAGGTGTTTAATTGAACAAAGGAAAATCAGTCCTCAATTAAGCCAGCGTATTTACTAAAGTACTACGTAAGTACATTAAACTTTCTTTAGTTATAGCCAATGTAAACGGCGCTCAGTTGAGTTTCATAATTGTTTGATTGAAGTTATTAACGTTATGTATTTGATTAATGTTTGGAATGTGTTTTGTTGCGATGATTCAGGAAATGCAAAGGAATAGAATAAGTACCTAATAGCAGATCGCAGATGTATCATATTACGGGCCCTATTACAAAAAGGCGCGCCGGATTGTAAAACGTCGCCGTTGTTATAACACAACGGCGATATAATCACCATTTATTATTGGTAGGTTCGGGTTATTTTTTTTATGACCAAGCGGAGTGGAATCATTGTCAACCCAATTGACAACATTATTTAAGAAAAAACAGGTTAAGATAATTACTAAGCTATATGCTCTTAGGATAATTAAGAGGACAAACTAGTTGGAGCTTTGGTCATTTAGAACACTATATATTTTTTCAGAATTTATTACTTGCTAAGTTATGATATAAGATATTAAAAAAACAAATGTACCCAAAATTAAATAACGTAGGATTACTAAAAGAAAATGTCTCTGCCATCTCTAGGTGCCATCCTCAGTGCCATCCATCTTTTTTTTAAATTTATGGCCCAAACTTAGATTATAATCAGTTGTGCCGTCTCAATCATCCAAAAATCCTAGTTGCACTTACGTCGTTTTAGAATGAGTAAGTTTTGATATTTTAAATTAAAATACTTGGAATCAAAATTATAGAAAACAAAAAAATACGTGTTGAGTCTTTTAATGTCTATTTTCCATTTTGATTTAATAAAAAATGATACTAAAAAAAGTTGTCTCCACCCGGGCGGCAGCGGTTCGAACCCCGCCACGTACCGATGTGTTTTCAATTTTTGAATTCATTTAAGTATTCGACGCTTTTACGGTGAAGGACAACATCGTGAGGAAACGTGCACACACCTATGTAGAAATTCTTAGGTTGTGTGTGAAGTCGACCAACCCGCCTTGGCCAGCGTGGTTGCTGACTAAGGCCTAATCGCCCCTAATGTGGTAGGCTTGAGCCCCTCGACAGGGACATTATATGAGCTGTTGATGATGAGTCAGTAATTATAAATCTATAGTTTTTATAGAGTGGTCTTTGGGGATGTTAGCTTCCCAAGGTCTACTATTAGTAACCAGAAATTAACGAAAAATGTACGGTATATTGAGTTAAAAATTAGTGATTCAAGAAAAATCACAATAAATAAAAACACGAGTGATACCGATACTCACTCCAATTAATATTTTAATCTTTGCTTTGATCCAAAATGCATTAATCTGCGCGGCGGGGTCTTGACAATGACATTGACAGACAAACGTCAATGGCCGCGCCTTGTTTCAAATAAGCGTTTTATATCATTTTATATTAATAAATTACTTTAGAAAGTTTCATGAACAATCATGTTTAATTTTTTAAAGTAATCTTTCTTTTCAATCGAAAAGGCAGCTGAATTAAATGCTTATTCTAATCTGACCTAAATTAAACGCAAATCCAATTGATTTGGATTTTTCAAAACTAAATTATTCATTTTTTTCTTTTCTTTAAACAGCTGGTAGCAATGATATTATATTAAAAAAGAGGGCTGGTAGAAAATACTTAAATTGAGGAGAATTGGTGAGTAATCTCATATATTTTTAACCTCAGAAGCAACAAGAAGAGTACTTTATGTTTGACGTGTCTGTATGTATATCTGTGTATCTATCTGTGGCATCGGTAATCCTAAACGAGTAGACCGATTTTGATGCGGATTTTTTGTTGGAAAGCTAACGTGATCGAAATGGCTACGATTCATGAAAATCTGTTTAGGCGTTTCAAGGCCATCATCTCTCTCTTGAATGATATTCAAGAAAAATTTAATTGCTATGTATTGCTTAATAAGAGTCCGCGAGTAAGTTAAAAAAAAAGGTAACCCCCGAAAAAAAAAAAGAAAAAAAATCTCTCGGCCTTTTAACTTCATTAAAAGAATCTATTAATATTTTAAAGATGAACGTCATTGTGTTGGGGACCAAATGTTTCCTGTCATATAAGTGCATATCTTTTTAGAAGCGTTTTTTTCAGGTAAGCCATGGCGAAAAGCGCAGAAGCCGAAGTGGAGAAGATGAAACAGCTAGAAGAACGGATCAAGGCACCGTCGATATGGGGCAGGCTTCCTTGCGGTGTTAGGTTCGAAGATCTGCAAGATAGACGGTACGATGATGCCATTAAGCTGCTCAAGAAACACTATTTACCTGAAGAGGTATGTTCTTAAATTTTTTGAAAGGAAGGACGCAGAGTATGGTTGAAAGACGTTTGTTGTGATTCACCCTTGATTGGTATAACAACTGTTGATGTAATGGCACTAATTCGAACAACGTTTAAGAAAATAATCACTTTGTATCGATTAACATAATTTTCATTTCATCGAATGTTTATTTGCGATAACAACATTTGCGCTATTGATCAAAAAGTATAATGTTCAATTGATGTATTGTTCAGGTGGTATAACATGTATTTTATCGAATATTCAATTGGTGTAATGTAGTGTAGAAAAGAAAACATTGTAAATATTTGCATTTTTTTTATTAAAAAAAAAGACATTTGGTCTCCCGGGGGTGGTCATCAGAACATTAGGTTAGCGAGGAGCGAAGTAACGAGCGGGTTAGGATGACATAAACACAGCGCCGGAAGCGACTTTAGGGCGTTTAGCAATCAAATTTTTAGGAAGAGTGATCATTCTTTTAAAACATATTTCAAAAGTTATGTCACTCTCCACCGGCGGGCGGCCCGATTTATTTTACTAGAATAAATGGATATTCGTCGGTGGCGCAGTGCGTAAGAGCGTCGTCTCCCACCCGGGAGGCACTGGTTCGATCCCCGCCACGTACCAATGTGTTTTCAAATTTTGAATTCATATGTACGATTAATCGACGCTTTTACGGTGAAGGAAAACATCGTGAGGAAACCAGCACACACCTATGAAGAAATTCTTAGGTTGTGTGTGAAGTCGACCAACCCGCGCACTTGGCCAGCGTGGTTGACTAAGGCCTAATCGCCCCTAATGTGGGGTAGGCTCGAGCCCCTCGGTGGGGACATTATATGAGCTGTGATGTGTGTGTGTGATGTTGATGATGATGATAAAATGGATATTCTAAAACAAATGCCACAAATAACAGTAAACTGAATCGTGTGAATAGCATAGTTTTTAGCTTGATTAAAATCGACTAATTTCTGCATTTGGTACGAATAACTGAATCCAGAATCCATTTACATTGCAACGGCAATTGGTTTGTTTATTGGATTTGTTTGTGAAATATTTTTATGCTATCATTTTACTATGAACACAGTGTGAGTGAATTGTGTTTTTAAACCTCATATTAGAGCGTTTTGGTATGTATATATAATATTACTGTAAAACCCCGAACCACGGTAAATCCTAAGATATTCCGGTAAAACTTAAGATTTACAAACTCTTAATGGTAAATGTCCCAATAGTTCTGTGTTTATCGTTCATTTCTAACTTTTACCAACATTCATTTGAATTTTTACTCCCACAACCAAACTACAATAAGGTATACTTGCAAGCACTTGTAATACTCTCAGGCAGTATTTAATTTATCTATGTATGTACTGTACATGTAAGTAATATTTTTTCAGCTGACATACAGATCAGTGAAAATAGCGGACGACAAAGAGGGAACAGATGAGTTTGTGCACAACGTCAGAATATGGATGAAGGACAAGATGTCGATGGCAGCCGTGAAGGAAGGCGAGGACAAGCTGGTTGGAGTGCTCATAATGAGGATACAAGAGAAACGTTAGTCTATATTTTCTATGAAACAAATGTGTATTTGTTTGGCGTATGTACGCACGCGCTCCCACACACAGCGGAGCTTTAGGTAATGCATTTGGTTGGGGTCCTCGTCCGGAAGCCTCCTCGTGGGGAAACTTTCTCAGCGTGTGTGTGGCTTTTGATGTCAAGTGTGTCCCCTTGGCATTCAAAGTGACATGCCGTTGTCGAGTTGTTTTTGTTTCCCATCACGGCTAGTTCCGGACGGCCCTTTTTAGGGCTACGACCGCGCCCGAAGTCCCCCGGGTGCGGTCCGATGGCTGCTCCCGGTGTCCTCGTCAGGAGGACGTGCCAGGTCGAGCAGCCGGCGGTGGAGCAGTGGCTGCTGGCCGCCAATTGGTGCAAGGAGTGCCTAGACGGGCAGCGTTGGGACGGTCTCGGTGTAGTTGCGCTCACGTGTGCAGATACCGATCCGTCCCGTAATAGCGCACTGAAAGTCAGATTTTTTATTAGGTAATGCATTTGGTTACATAAAAAGTAACCTGGGAATATGTGCAAAAGTGCGGTGGCCGAGCAGAGATAATTTCGTACATTGACACTAGGTTACGCATTCTTGTCGCTCCTGCCCAATTATGTTGCTGTCAACATCACAAGGTATTGTGCCGCCTTTTAGAGATTCTTAACTAAAAGTTGCGAGTTAGAATTCTCTAAAATATTATAAATGTTACTTATAAATCAAAGTTTAATTTCATTTGGAGAATTTGTAATTAATCATTAGGTAAGTAAAGCAAGCATTTTATGTCTTAATTATCAGCAAATCTTAATATTATAAATTACGTGTCACGTTGTTTGACCGCGATGGACTCCTAAACTACTTTAACCGATTTTAATCAAATTTTTACACCGTGTGCAGTTTGATCCAACTTGAGAGATAGGATAGTTTTTATCTTGATAAGTAGTCATATTTTTTTTACTGCAGATACAATGTTATAGGTCAGTGTATGAAATTACCACAGCAACGCGTGGCCGGGACAGCTAGTATCGATATATAAAACACATATTTACTAGAAAACTAAAATCTGAAAACTGATGAAATTTCAAATTTAAAAGCTTATGTTTGAACTCCTTGCACCAAAATTGATACGAGAAACGAAGTACCCAACGCGCACAGACGCGGTTCCGCCCAATACCATCTCGATTCTCGATACACTATTCGGAATCTATTTGCGTATCTATCGATTCAAATAAAACTCGATTTGGAATGTATCGATGGCAGTAACATTAGGGGCCAGATTCTTTGAATGCTTTGAGCCTAAATTTTTACTGCATTCGTAAAAAGAATTCCGATTCAGCTTTAGGATTTGGTGTGTGGCTCAAGTGACAATCATTAGCGTCGGAAAGAAATAAAAACTTAGTTTTATTTCTAATTTAGGTGGATTAGAAATACAGACATATGAAACTAACTATCTCCATGCAAATTATGACTTAAAAAATATCGAAAATAATTTGTGTAGCTCCAAAAAAAAGGATATCTTTGTAATAGCGCAAACTGCGGTTAAAGTTATACGAGAGTGATGGTTCCTTAAAATTACTAAACCCAATCTAAGCAAGTAGAATTTAATTATTACGGAAAAAATATCTTGTTGGTAGGTTACTTCCTTGTTGAACGAAGTTTCGTAACACGTAACCATTGATCAAATACGCTGAAAAGTGTTGAGAGCAAAAATAATAAATGCACACTGGTTAAATTCGTAAAAAGAAGTTTTGTTAGATTACTACAAATCTAAGTGTTATTGGCAGCGTTAGTTGTGATGCGTCTATACCGCTGCATGTATGTCTGCTCTGAGACGCAAGCTCATTGTACTAACTTATAACGGTCGTAGCGCATTTATCAGCTCGGAAAGGGATCGCCTCTATTTTACTATGAACGCTACAGAACAGCGGCTACGAAACGAATACGTACCATAGCGCATCAACTCTTTTTCATAGTAAAAAGAGACCATAAAACAAAATAACCGCTTTTTGCTCTAGACAGCGAGCAGTAGATGCGTACAGTGGACCAGCGTTTACCGAACGAGTGTATGGCAGTTCGGTGGCGCCTTCGTTCCTCTCTTGTCCCGCGTCCCCATCACTGTAACTGTGAAAACCTATATAGACTGTGACTTGACCAAAGTCATGCAACCCATGTTCAAGCACCAGTTTCTTACAGTTTCTAAGCGCCAACTTGTGTTTTGTCATAAGCAGTAATTGTATTTATTAATTGTTTTTAAAATTGTGGAGTAAATAAACGATATTCTATTCTAAATCTCTTAACAATTCTCCAAAAGCTAAGTCCACCGCTGCCGCTTACTCTTGGGCCAGATTTTTTGTACGTAAATTGGATTCCAAGTAGTCGATCGGGATAGGTCTATATTACGGGACGTCGATGGCGCCTACTGAATAAGGACAAACGTAAGGTGAGCCCCTTCGTTTCTTCTCGATTACCGCGGAATTTACTTTGTACCGGTTCTTTGCATGAAAGTCTAAGCATTTTGAGAAGACAATGTGTGCGGTAACGCGCATAGGCGGGATTAGCTTGCATTATTTTGAGTCCCTTTGAGAACTCTATTATGAGAGCGATAAAAACGTTTTTTGGTGTACTAACGAATTAGATATTTTAGAGATTGGAAAAGAACGAGCCGTCAGCAGCTTCGCTTGTGTCTCGATTCTCATTACGATTCTACTTAGAAATTGATGAATTCCTTCTTTAAATTATGTTTGTCTAGGCCACTACCATCTCGCCTAAGGATTACTGTGTTGTAGTTTGTTGTATTTCTAACCATACTAAAGTTAATGAATACATGGATGATAAATTAAATTGATCAATCTTAATACATACCTACTTTACAATAAACATTTAATATTACTATAATATTTACCTAATTATACATGTTACATACAACCACCCTACTGCATGAATGAAAGTGATTTTTTTTTAAAATATAAAAGTTGCTACTTCTTTTTAATTTCTTTTTTATTTAATTTTTCCAACTGCTATTATTATTGTCATTTTTTGTGTAAATACGGTGCGGCGTAGCGTACGGTCGTTCTCCCACGCATATGGTGTCCACGGAAGACCAGCGTCGTGGCGTTTATGACGCCCGGCATATGCTGAATTCAGCATTACAATAGATTATTTCTCATTTTTATAATTGTATCTATATTTGTGTGCTGAATAAATATTTATTCTATTCTACTCTACTTTATACAATACAAGCATTAGGTTTTTATAAAAATAGAAATTACTTATATAAATACGTTAAAAATAGTGTTAAAATATTGATTTTATGTTATTTTATAGTTTATAGCAAAAGTTTAATATGATTATAGATTTTAAGTAAATAATGTACCCTCTTAAATTGAAATGCTTATGGGGTATCACAGGAACTACAGCCTATGTTTAAGGCCCTTATTGTTATGTGATACGAAATAAAGATATTTGATTTGATTTGAAAAAGTATGAAACTGGCATGCTTTTTTCGAATTACGCACGACATAACACTGTGTATCTTAGTACTCTCTGATTTTTTTGGTCAATTGATTCTCCTCATATTTTTGTTTTTAAAAAAGGTCAAACCCACCTCCAACCCATGGTCCTTCCTGCCTCACGGCGTACGGACCGAATCGTCGGGAGAGTGCGGCGGTACTTGCATTGGGCTCTTTCCCCTCCGCACTGTCTTGACTCCCTACAAGTTATTTTTTACTCTTCGTCCTTTGTCCCTTGATACCAATTCTCCCCCTTCTGGGGCTGGAAACGATACAGTAACGTGACTTCGCGTCGGGCGTCTCTCAGTCTCTTTACCTTTGTCCTACTCGAAAGTTCGTCGAACGGTGTGCCAGGAGTGCGCGAACAAAAAAGGTCAAGCAAATGACTCCACATTCAACATGATGGTAAACAGAAGTCCAAATGCGAAGATAGCCGGTGCGAGAGATAAACCACCGCGCTAGCGACTCTCACCTTGCCGGCCAGCAAAGTCTCTCAACGCTTTTTTGGAAGACCCAGGAGTGCTTATTTGGTGTGACCGCTGTGAATTTAATATTAGTCTTATTTGAAAAGGCCTGGGTGTTCCCAGTCATCAAGTACAGTTATTTGAGTGTCACGTATGGCACCCGGCCTACACGGTGTGACCCGAATCATGTCTAATAACTCAATTTCTAGCCATGTGATGCCGGCAGAGTATAATAGCATCACCCCTTATCCTCTAATGGGTGTCGTAGAAGGCAACTAATGGATCAGCAAAGGGGTATCGATCACCTTATACACCGTCCACCAATTCGCATTGGGAAAGCCTCGTGGACTACTGCCTAAATCTCCTTCGATGACAAGGAGAGGCCTTGTGTCCCAGCAGTGGTTCGAATTGTAAAGGCTGTTATGATGATCATGATTTTATTATGCTGTTAGTAAATAGTTAAATAATAGGTTGGGGAAAAAGTTTCTTCGCATTTTTTAAGAAAATTCAAAACATTTTTTTATATAGTTTATTTACATTTAACTAAAGTATGTAGGTACCATTTTGTTCGATAACTTTTTGCCATCTTGTAGGTAGGGACATGATCCCATTGCTATAGAAATTTTGGGACTTCTGGTCAAAATACCGCGACAAGTGGTTTTGGCAGTCCTCTCGTGATGTTAACCTGACACTGCCTAAAGAATTCTGAAGAGACCGAAACAGGTGGAAATCTGAAGGTGCAAGGTCAGGACTATACGGGGGATGCATTAACACCTCCCAGCCAAACTCTCTTAATTTTTGCTGAGTGGCTAAAGATGTGTGAGGTCTAGCGTTATCATGATGAAAAACCACACCCCTTCTGTTGATTAATTCCGGTCGCTTTCTCTCAACTTCTCGCTTTAATCTCATCAGTTGTTCGCAGTAGAGTTCAGAATCGATGATCCTGCCTGGTGGTAACAGCTCATAATGAATAATGCCCTTCCAATCCCACCACACACACAGCATCACCTTGTTGCGAGTTAACCCGGGTTTCGCCACAGTCTGTGAAGCCTGACCGGCCTTTGACCACGACCTTTTTCGCACGTTCTTGTCGTACGTGATCCACTTTTCATCACCAGTTATCAGTTTCTTCAAAAATGGTTCGGTTTCATTACGTCGTAATAAAGAATCACAAATGAGTACACGGTTCATTAGGTTTCTTTCAGTGAGCTCGTGAGGTACCCAAATGTCGAGCTTTTTGGTGTACCCAGTTTTTTTCAAATGCGCCAAAACTGTTTTGTGGTCAATTCCCAGTTCTTCAGCTACGTCGTAACTACTGACATGCCGATCTTGCTCCACTTTTTCAAAAATGGCATCCATTTTATCTGTAATAGGGCGACCAGAGCGACGTGGATCTTTGACATCAAAATTTCCGGATTGAAAACGCTTAAACCAAATTTGTGCTACTCTCACAGACACTGCACTAGGTCCATGAACATCGCAATTTTTTTTCGCGGCTTGCGTTGCATTTTTACCTTTTTTGTAGTAAAATTTTAAAATGTATCGAATTTCTTCATTAGATTCACTCATCTTGGCGGTACAAAAAACAAATGAAAATCACACATTTTCCTAATTTGAATTTGGAATTATGTTCTTTAAAATTTAAACTTTCAATGATACCAAAACCAGCCAGATACAAATAGTATAGCCAAAGAGATTTTATTACAAGTTTATACATACTATAATGCGAAAAGACTTTTTCCCCAACCTATAGAATATTTATTTTTTATTTACAGACGCATTTTCCAGAACGTTCAGCAGGGTTAAGATTACTCACAACCCTCTTTATACTACAGTCATGAAGTTTTATAACGAGATCGAGAAACCGGTAGACGTGTATGAACGACTTGGCGTGAGGAGGTACTTCAAGGTGTACTTACTGGCTCTGAAGAAAAGATACAGGCATAGAGGTAGTTTAGATGATTTTCTGTTATTTTTCTTTGCCTTTTTTATAACACGTATCATGGCCTTAACCCTTAAGAGCTATAATGAATTACACAACCTACTAATACTATTATCTACGGGTCTTTATACACCTGGAAGGCACGCCTGGCGTGTGAACGACCGTTTATATTTTCCAAATCTCATACTTTCAAATGGGTACAAAAATATCGTCATCAAACATTCAATATAGTAAAACAAATTTAACATATATCTCCATTTATTTAAAATTAGGCATATCGCATTTGTGCGATCGAATTTGCGGTGCACAATTCAGTCTGCGTGGCGCGTTTTGGCAGATGTTCACGAAAAAATACATCAGTAACTAGCAAGCGCGAGCGCAGACCACCGACCGTTTTAACGCCTATTTAGACTCCGCGGTATCGATGTGGGTAGCGAAATGCCGCTGCGGTATTCTCACTGTCCAAACCTAAGCGAATTTCGCTACATCGATGGGTGGAGAGGCGAAACTTGCCTAATGACTAGGCAGTAGTCACTTTCGTGCCATCCGTGAGTAAACGCTAGGATATCGTGTGTGTCCTGTGAAATAAAACGTCTTATTTTCACGAAGACTATAGTACTATGTGTATTTTCATAACGGATAGACTCATCTTCAACGAGGCATTACTTTTATTAGCTTTTAGGTGTGAGGACGCTACCGTGCCTACCGGCGAAATCCATTTCGGAAATTTCAGCAAAACGATACCGCCTACCCAGGCGATAAGGCGCGTATTACGCTTTCGCGCTAGCTGTGAAACTACATACAAATTCCTGGCTGAATATCGCTCGATATTTTCACAACCCAGCCCGCCTAGTATGACTATCGAAACATGATATGATATAGCCATTTATCGCTTTGAACTGTCAAAATATTTGGATAAAACCGCTATCTTGAAATTTTATCGAAACTGCGAACATGTATACGCTGATACCATGTCCGCACTTTCGATAAAATTTCAAGATGGCGGTTTTATCCCATGATTTTTGTCTATTCAAAGCGATAAATGGCTATATCATATCGTGTTTCGGTGGTCGTGCTAGGCGGGTAGGGCGGTAGCGACTGAACAGGCCTGAAAGTGTGCATCATCTGCGTTAGCGCGTGTTGAAGCGAAACCACGCAAAACGTTCTGTTTATTTTTGGCGCACTTTTTGTACGGGCGTAGTGTGCCGCAGTCTGTGAGATATTATTTTACGTGTCATTCTATAGGTTCTATTAACACAGACAAAAAGGTACGCCGCGGATAGTCTGTCGTTTCTATTATAATTTAGTTTTTTTGATAGCACGTTACTGGCTTTTTATACTATACTGTCAGCATTAGAAGCAGAGAACACTTTGGTATTTTTTTTATATATTACTAGATGGCAATCACGCTTGCGGTCCACCTGGTGTTGAGTGGTAGCGGTCGCCTATAGACACTTGCAATATTAAGGGTAAATCACTAATCTACTTCTGATGCTGTACCATGCAACCTGTATTAAGAAGTTTGTTTGCAGGTATAGCAAAAGAAATGCTCAAAGCCGCAATTCCACTGGCAGCCAGTGCTAATGTTCCTGTCATAGCGGGGATCTTCACATCCAGTAGGAGTCAACAGGTTGCTGAAGAAATTGGCTTCGAAAAGCTTAATGAGATATACTACGTACGATATATGATTAATGACCAGGTAATTATCTAGTTTTAAGTATTTGAACTAATAAGAATGGATCTCTGTAATCTTTGAACAATAAATAATAATTAATATTAGCATTGATAGTAAAATGTAAACAAAAGGTTTAAAACACTATATCCCAACTATGGAAAAAAAGGAATGAATACATACATATATACAGATAATCACGCTCATAATGCCAAAAGGGATCGAGCAGAGCTTCAGGTAACATTCGGTTACACGCAAAACCACATCTGACAGTATGGGTCAGACAGTAGTTACCTACCCCAAATTAGTGACAGGTTGCCAGCCTATCGCCTACGCTAAAGGGGCACCAAACCAAAAATTTGCCAATTTTAAGTAAAGATATTTAAATATAAATAGAAAGTTAAACCTGTATTTCGTTAAAAAAAAGGATTCTCACTACATGTGCTACAGTAGAAACTTCTTAAAACGCCGGAAAAACGAAACTTAATAGCTACGAGTAAATGTGAGTAATAAAGTACTTTCGAAGCGAGTAGCGACCCCTACTTACGCATCACTGAACATAATTTTTATCGACGAACACACCCTAACCTGAATTCACGAGTATATTAGTTATATGTGCCATAGCGGAATGCAAAAAATTTCATACCATTTATCAATGGAGCGCAGATGAATCTTGTAGGTGGAAACTTAATCTGTCCAACTTTATGGCGAAGAAATCTTTTAGGGAGTAATTAATGCCGCTATCTGAAGCTAAAAGCGGCTACAAAAGTAGTTGAGGCATGGGAGAGTCACTTGTGGTGGTTGACAAAGTTGTCGCATTTTTAGTCCTAAGTTCCGTGTTAATATAGTCGCGGCTGAGCTACAGCAAAAAGAGAGATTGACCATCGTCGCCAATCCTGGTGGTTCCTACTAGAGTACGGTTTTGGAAGGTTGGAAAGCGAACACAACCGGCTCGGTAGAACTTGGTAGAAGTTCTAGAAAAATGGTAGAAGTTATCGACCCTGATTCTTTTTTGAATTAAATTTGTTCTAAGAGGTTTTTTTAACCTGTGGCGTGGTACAGTATCACATTTGATGGCGAATATCAGCGTGGTGGGTGGTAGTACAAGAAGCGTCTACCTGCAATCTGAAGCGTGTGTAAAGGCGATTCTTTAATGAATTTTAAACCTTATTCCGTAGGTATAGAATTCAGCATATTGCGAAAGTTTGACAGCTTGTGCTAATCTCAAATGAAGGAATGCAGTTCAATGGAGGCGCTACCGATTTCCTTTTTTCTTTCCAGATAGTATTCTGCGACACTGGCCAAGGGAACTACGGAGCAGCGATGATGGCGTACAGGATACCAGATGTGGAAGAACACGCTGAAATACAAGCCCAGACATCTTCTAGGTTTAACGTTCAGCCGATTGACGACGATGATGAAGAGGACGAAGGTTGAGGAGAAGCTTGAGACCTCAGATTTAAAATGCCAATAAATTATTTCCGTGTTTGCAAATGTTTTTATTCTTGTTTAATGACCTGGAGAACGGTGTTCGGTATACCTGCCGCCTTAGGTAGGGAAACATACGGCCTAGACGTGGCTTAAACTGCGCCGAGTTTCGTTTAACCCGCCCTTGGCACCACTACTGTGCGGGACTCGGGAAAATGTCCTTTTTAGAGCCACCAGAGCCTTGTGCCGGAGCTTGACCGGTATTTGTGCCGGACAAATCTTGCCAAATATAATCGTTTACTATTTTGTGGCTTGTAGCCATTATAATAAAATACTAGTATTTATTTAAAGCTGCAGTTCCCAATGATATAGTTACATCTTCAAAATTTGCAGAAGCAGTCTTGATTTAAAATACACCTAACGAACTACTTCATTTTGTATAGGGTGCTAAAGACACTAATTGCTCTCGTCCGTTTAGCAAAGGCTAAATAAAAACAGTGTAATATTTTAAAGTCTTTTTCTTTCACAGTTTTGGGGAATCTAATATGATTCAAATACCTTCAATGCGATATTAAAAACACCTACAAAAATACAAGATGTTCTTACAATTGACAAAATTATAATAATCATAATTATTACGCCCAAAATCTGGGATTCCTACTTGAAATTGAATGCAAATGACAAATCATGAGCTCGACAGTTCGCTGCATCGATGCCTCAAAACCTCGAATAACGTAGCTCGACAAACTGTGACTATCGACATTAATAAGCAAAAAGTTTTATAAAATCTAACTCAACTACGGAAATAAGGAATGTTATCGGTTAAAATCGGAGTTTAGAAGCTAAAATCAACTCCTCCTGTGTGAAAGTCATTTAAAATATATAAAGACAATCTAAAAGAAGTAGCTAGCTTAACAACAAGCGATGTTGATATTTTTCATAGGGCGATTCGCTGCAAAAGAAACAGTAGGTATCCTATTCATCACTCGCTTCTCTTAATCGATATTGGGATTACAATGGCTACATAAATAATTTCGAGCATCGAGTAAGACAAAGCCACCAAAACGAATTGTACTCAAACACAGGCGTCGTTTCTCTAAAGAAATTTACGACATGTCCATAAAACTTTTAATCGGCGGACTTGGGGTAAATGACGGCAATTTGGATTGGTCATATCTGTGGCTATTAAGCAACAGGTGGTGGTGTAACTTCGCAAGATATTAAATAGATTGCCGTGCCGATAGAGTTGCATGGAGCATTATTGATGCCAGGCCCAGTAGTTAACTATTCATGTATTGGGATTCTAAATAGTTCCGTTTATGACTTGCTGCCGTTGTTGGTAGATGAGGAAAATAGTAATTGTAGTGAAATGACAGTGTCTATCCATTCAGCTTTGATTCGCGTTAATTTCGCAGTTTTTTTTTAATGTTTTCAGACAAGCATATGGTTACGCCACAGTAGTCTATAGACGCTTGCAAAGGTTGCAAATCTAAGGAGATTAAAGCAAAAAAGGGAAGATACGTTACCCGAGTAACGCGCGTGTGCTCACAAAACAGACCAATGGCCCTACTACGTCTCAGCTGCATTGTTATGTGAGCGAGATAAAAAATGCAAGAGTCTTGCGAGAGCGACACGTTCAGCATAGTTTGTCTATGTAAATGACGAGGGCTGCTTTTTGAAAGATGCGTTTCTTTAACCGACTCGTTTGCTTTAATCCCTTTTAATCTAAGCTTGCAACGCTGCCATGACACTCACGCGCTGCCAACCGTAGACCCCTTCTCTACCCTATGGAGATCTGGCAACCAGTGAAGATCTTTAGCGGTAATGCACCGAAGTGAAAGTGTATCGCAGGCTTGTCTTATTGTATTAGCATTCATCGAAATTTTGTGCATTGAGATTCCGTATTATTCCCCCCAAAGGCAATTATGAACAACTTCCACAGAAGATGAGATTGCATGAGCAATTATGTTGATAATTATTATTGTGAGAGGCGTGAAGTAGCATCTTGCCGATCGGGAAGGCGTAGTGCGGCCTTATATTATTTCTCGCATTGGCTATCATTGCAATTGGACTATAGAATAAGCCTGGGATCCCTTTCGTTGTCATAATGTATTTGGCATTTTTTTTTGCATAATAATACTTTGGCCTAACTGTTTTTGGCAGCATTTTTGTTTAGTGGCATATTTGTGATTTAGACTAATTGTATATATAATATAAAATTATATATTATGCATAGTTTTGCATAATGTTTTTAGGCACAGTGTATAATCGCATAATAGTATTTTGTCGAGAATCTAGTGTTTTATGCACTTACATGGCTGAGTGTTGGGATTATTATACTTACAATAATTACGGCTTGATACCATTATGCCTTTTTAAAATGTTATTCTTAATCATGATTATGCTGCTTGTATTTATGAATAAAATAATTAAGCTAAATTTGTTATAGTAAAAAAATGTTAGCGTAAATATCATTAATATAAATTACCATACGCCAAGATGTTTTATGGTTTAAACTTTTATGCAAATGAATAGTGAACCATTTAGGCTTACCATCAATTGGCTTGGGGTTATCTAATAGACCTTTTTATAATAAAATAAATTATCTATTGTTGATTCCACTTAATATTCATCACTTACTATACATATAATTTGCGTATTTTTATCACAAATCCCTATTGTATCTGGATCTTAAATTAAAAATTCTAAAAGACGATTCTCTTCATGGCCCCTGAATAGCCATCGAACAACAATATAATGGGGATTCTTTAAACGATTTTTTCATAAACAATCCTGAATAGAATCCTAAATATTGCAAGTCGATCAAGGGTACTGGCCGAGAAAGTTTTTTAATCAAGTTGCGGCTGAATTTACATCGGAAAAAGTAAGTTGGATTGTTTGGTCCGATTATGATCTGATTAAAATAGGTATAGCGTCAGATAGGCTTGGTATCTCAAGGTGCTTTGTTTGTTCGGTCGGAGCCATCAAAAAGTTTTTATTGTTAAGGATTATTACTGTTGATTTGGAGGGCAGGAGATGTTTTGTAGCTGTTTTCTGTTGTTATTTGGGGAAAGAAACGCGAAATTAAGTTAAGTATTGGCTGTTTATGAAAATAGTACCTAACTTTTTATTTCGTTATTTGGAGAATGAAATACGTAAGCTACTGTTTGTGAAAATAGCTGTAATAACCTATTGAGGATAAAAAGTCAAAGTAATATTGACTGTTTTCTTTGACTCTCGCGAAGTTCATCACCATCATCATAACAGCCATTATAATTCAACCCACTGCTGGGACACAAGGACTCTCCTTGTCATCGAAGGAGGTTTAGGCAGTAGTCCACCACGCTTGCCCAATGTGGAGTGGTGGACGGAGTATAAGGTGATCAATACTCCTTTGCTGATCCGTTAGTCGCCTTCTACGACACCCATGCAGGATATGGGGTGATGCTATTCTACTCTGCCGGCATCACATGGCATCGTGCGGTGTTGTGCACTCGGAATTCTTGCTCCAAGGTCCAACGCTAATAAAGAATATTATTTGAGCGTTATGCAGCATTAAGGAGAGCAAATTTCACGAAAAAGGCCCAATATGTGGAAAGAAAATTCTTGGATTTTGCACAACGATAATGCGCCTTCTTACAAGGCCATCATTGTGAACGAATTTTTAACCGACTTCAAAAAGGAGGAGGTTCTCAATTCGGTTGGTATGTTGTACGAGCAACGACCATATTCACCAGGTAATTATGGCCCCAGCCGGCTTCTTTCTTTTGCTTAAACTCAAATTACCACTTCGTGGCACCCGTTTTCAATCGGTAGAAGACATAAAGGAGAAATCGCGGCGAGAAGTGAATTGAATTTCGGAAACAGAGCGTTAAAAAAATGTTTTGATGATTGGATTATTCATTGGCAGTTTCTGAAGGAGCATATTTTGAAGGTGATAAAATAAATTTGGATGAATAACTAACATTTTTTATATTATCGATCTTTTCCCGGTATTTTCTTGACAGAGTAGTATGTAACACCAAAAAAATTTTGGACGTCACTATTTCGATTTTGATATTATTCCGATATTTCGAGATTTCGAGGTCATCCGTGACCATGGCGCGTGCAACTGTGCAAATAACAAAACCGAGGTACGGTACGTAGTATTAGTCCAGTTTTCTCACAATTTCTTGTTAGTGACCACGTTCGTTTAAAACCTCAGTATTTAGATCAACCAACCAAATAACTAAGAATTCAAAACAGCGCCAAATCTGTATCTGTAATCATGTTGTGAGAAAATCGATACATACTTTTGTATCGCTTTAGAACGGCGAAAGTTTCACTATCAAACTTCCCCGAAAGATATTCCATTTGTGGATTGACCTACAAATGAGGGTTCTGCATCTAGAATTACAGTTGTTACATCTGAGTTGGCACCTCAATCTAAACGTTTGGATTGAGGTGCCAACTCAGAATTCGGAATAATCTGGATGATTTTTAGGGTTCCGTACCTCAAAAGGAAAAAACGGAACCCTTATAGGATCACTTTGTCGTCCGTCTGTCTGTCTGTCTGTCTGTCTGTCAAGACCCTTTATCTCAAGAACGCGTGGACGTATCAAGCTGATATTCACATGAAATACTCAGGTCTATTGTCCCTTTAAGCTGTGAAAATATCAAACTTCTAAGCCAAGCCAATCAAAAGATACAGCCGATTATGTCGATATTTTCAACAAATTTCCGACACTCGCAAAGGAATCAAAACCTACAGGATACTTCCCGTAAACTCAGAATCTTGAAATTTGGCATGAAGCATTGTCATATAATGCAAATATAGGAAAAATTGCGAAAATCACATTTTTTTAGTTATATAATATAATAAAAATATTTTAATAAAATGAAACTTACTACCTTATTTCTCACGAACGAATAAAGGTATCAAATTGAAATTTATACCAAATACCTAGGTCTATTGTCCCTTTAAGCAGTGAAAAAATCAAACTTCTAAGTTAACGCGATCAAAAGATACAGCAGTTTATACCGACACCTTAGACAAATTTCCGACACTCGCAAAGGAATCAAAACCTACAGGATACTTCCCGTAAACTCAGAATCTTGAAATTTGGCATGAAGCATTGTCATATAATGCAAATATAGGAAAAATTGCGAAAATCACATTTTTTTTTAGTTATATAATATAATAAAAATATTTTAATAAAATGAAACTTACTACCTTATTTCTCACGAACGAATGAAGGTATCAAATTGAAATTTATACCAAATACCTAGGTCGATTGTCCCTTTAAGCAGTGTAAAAATCAAACTTCTAAGTTAACTCGATCAAAAGATACAGCAGTTTATACCGACACCTTAGACGAATTTCCGTCACACGCTAGGGAATCAAAACCTACAAGGTACTTCCCGTGAACTCAGAATTTGATTTGATACGTCATAAATTGTAAACCGCTACGTTTGTACGGCGGAACCCTCGGTGTGCGAGTCCGACTCGCACTTGGCCGGTTTTTTTACTGTTGCTGTATTTTATAAGTGACTAACGGGCCGACTTGGCCCGCCTGTGGGTACATGAAATGGTCTCGTCCGATTATTCCGATGTTACCTTAAAAAAATCACCCTAGAGTAAATTCCGGGAAACATAATTATGTAGGGTAAATTCCGGGAAATATGAAATGATGATAGTTTTTGTATTTTATAGTTAAAGAGTTTTCATATTTCAAATTAATAACAGAAATCGTCGCAAATTCAGAAATGGCAACCCAAAAATGCAACCACATCCATCGGGCGGGCTTCATCCCTGTTATCTCACCGCGTCAGCACCCAGTCAACTGTTCTAATTGTTTCCAAATTATAGCGTGAACGGCGATAAAGCCTGCATGCTGTCAATAAAGAGGAATTTAAATACTTAATAATCTCGGAGAGCATAGAAATACTACTGTCTGTTGTATAAAGTTCTTATTAGTATGTACCAGACGTAGTCTTTAAGATCTTTATAAATGACATTTGAAAATAAATAAATAGATACAATAGCAAAAATAATAGGTTGGCAGCTACAGTGGAGGTGAATTTTAAGTAGAAATTCAGAAATCAGTTGCAAATTTTGTTTAAATTTAAACTGGCATTGATCCCAAAAACACTCCGCCTGGTCATAAAAAATAACCTTAACCTGCCACTCATAGAAACAAATAGTAAGGTAATCAATTACTTTACTCGTATAGTGTAATATGTATCATCATTATTTCAGCCGAGGGACGCCCACTGTTGGACATAGGCCTCCCGCATGGATTTCCAACCCGATCGGTCTTTGCGCTGCCCGCATCCAGCGGCTTCACGCGACCTTCACCAGATCATCGGTCCACCTTGTGGGGGGCCTACCAACGCTGCGTCTCTCGGTACGCGGTCGAAACTCGAGGACCTTTCCGCCCCAACGGTCGTCGGTCCTCCTCGCAATGTGCCCACTGCCACTTAAGGTTCGCAATACTTCTATCAACGTGGGGAAGGCTATAGTTGCCAATAATACAGTGTTTGTTATCCCACTGTTAATATTATAGACACTATGACATTATGTTTATGATTTTATTGACCCTCTTTAATATGTTTTGAGTTGAAAAGTATTCTGGCACCCATCCTAGTATCGACCGCGCAGTTGGTAGCTTAACTTTCGTGATCGCAACGCAGAACGCAATACCGTGGCGCCATCAACCTCCTTAGCCACTTTCAGTCGCCATATCTCATCAATAAAGTAGGTAAGTACTAAACTAACCTACTAAAAGCAGGCGCGCACTGGTGACTTTTCACACCGTGACTATTTCGTCACCGTTAATATTTCGTCACTCTTATCAAGCCCATGTTTATGTAGGGTATGGAGGTGCGCACGTTACGACATGACAAGTGGGTGACATTTGGTGCATCTACATACATTCCACGAGAGTGACAAAATAGTCACCGTGATAAAAGTCTTTCGCCATGTGATGCCCGCAGAGTAGAATAGCATCACCCCATATCCTCCAATGGGTGTCGTAGAAGGCGACTGATGGATCAGCAAAGGGGTATTGATCACCCTATACTCTGTCCACCAATACGCATTGTGCCAGCGGTGGACTACTGCCTAAACCTCTTTCGATGACAAGGTGAGGCCTCGTGTCCCAGCAGTGGGTCGAATTATAAAGGCCGTTATGATGATAAAAGTCACTAGAGCGCGCGTGCTCTTGTAATGACTTGAAAATACTCAACACACACACACCAGTATTTATTTCATGTTTCCTCTTTACTGGTGGTTAGTTATACTTGAACATCAATATGATGATGAATTAATAATGAAATTCAAGCCTTTGTCTATTCCTCAGATCATATAACTTTACTGAAATAATCTAAGGTCTGTTCTGTCATATTACTCCACACAACTGGTTTTGTGTTCTTACCCCATGGAACTCTTGAAACCTTGTGCATAGACCGAAGCG
This sequence comes from Elophila nymphaeata, assembly GCA_955850985.1. Taxonomy (NCBI): domain Eukaryota; kingdom Metazoa; phylum Arthropoda; class Insecta; order Lepidoptera; family Crambidae; genus Elophila; species Elophila nymphaeata. The sequence continues at coordinate 6,723,960 of OY039090.1, forward strand.
CAATCCTTGGAAGGTAGTGAGGTAGGAGGTATTTCCTCATTTTCGATCCCAAATCCGCTGTGTCCTACCCCTCTTAAAACTCTAACACCCTTTCCACCCAAGAAAACCTTTACAAGAAGCATCGTTGAGATTGTTATTGTTAATTTAGGTAATATTCGGCCTCAAAATCAATTTTCCAGACTTAGGCACTGGCCTGTCAAAGCGATTGCCTGGATAGATTAGATTAGATTAGATTACTCGAGAGCATGATTCGAGTGGAGACCACAATTTGGCCAATGAGATAAGTCGATTTCTGACTAGATCGTAGGACCATAGTTTAAGTAATACTACGGTAGAACGATAAGTCGGTTGGCGAAGATAAGTCTTGACCAGTGAAAAAATAAATAGTGATAAATGATAATTATGTACTTTACAAATACAAATACTTTTAGTGTTTTTATCTCACGAACGCAGATGAGCGAGCAATGACTGTTCTACTTGCACGTTTTCTCTGAGCACTCCCGCACGATGTCCAACAGTATGCGTCTCTCAGCTGAAATGATGAAGGTTCCTAAAACGAGCTCAAATCACCGCTACCTTAAGACAACGTGGAAGCAAGACTGATAATATTTTCCATGACCACTGAGATAGTATCTGTCTTGCTCTTTCTACTTTATAGATGTCATAAATTTTTTTTTTCTCTTGGTTAATTATATTGAAACTATTACGCCCTATTACGCCCATATTCACAAACAATACCGTCCACTGCTTGTCATAGTTAAAAGCAATGCTATGCAAAACAAGGCATTTCTCAGTGCGTGCCATATGGCAAGGATTTTGAGGTCTCATAGTCTCTTGTTTTTCGTTTTTCTATTTAATTTAATATTAATTTAAAACATTATAAATCTTAGTTACATCTTAATATTTTATTTTTCTCCCTAAGCTTCATCTATTTTCTCGTCTACCCACAAATACTGTTTTGTTTTATCTTGACGGGCGAATATCATATTTAGCACAGTCTACTGTTCATTTAGGCTCATTTAGGTGTGTGCAGTGGTGTATGCTCTTCTGATAACAGCTAACATTTCTGCCTATTTAATAGCCCCAGGTCAAATGCCACAAGGAAATATAGCCTTTATAGTCATTTCCATAAAGCTTACAACGGATATTACCATATTTGTAATGTTGGAAAGAAGCTGAACATGGTTTCACATTTATGTCACGGTCTGTTTTAAAGATTTTCTTTATATTGTTTTGCCTTTGCATGTACTGTTGAGCAAATAAAATCCTGACCCAATGTGGAACTTTATCACAGTAAACTAAATTACACATTGCTGTCTTTGTCTTAGGACAATTTTCTACTAAGACGATTATTGAAGACTAGCTGTGCAAGCGACTTCGTTCGCGGATTTCCCGTTTGTGCAATCTTTTTCATTGATGCTTAATTCCTATTGGTCGTAGCGTGATGTTCATGGCCTATAGCCTTCCATGATAAATGGACTATCCAACAAAAAATAAGCGTGCAACCAACCAACCAAACAAACTCTTCAGCTTTATAATATTTGTTCGAGCCACAAGCAGTATCATTTGTCGTTGATGTCGAGCCGTATCCGGCTCGAAGGACTAGACCAAAATGTAAGAGCAGGTCGCGGAGGTTGTAAGACGCCGCTTCCCACAAGCACATGGAGAGGATGCTAGGCCAGGTTGTAAGGCTGGCCAGCAAGGATATGGTGATAGGAAGGAGCTGCCCCAGGGAGTAGCCCTGGCAGGCAGCATGATGATGATAGGGAACTGTCCAGGGAGTATCCCTGGCAGGCAGCTGTGGGAAGGTAGTGAGACCCAACACGGACGGTTGGAATCTGTTTATTGCTGTTTTACATTATGTTTATATATATTATTAAACTGATGTATTGTACACGTAGAAAGGTTTGTGTGTGTCTCTCATGGGTGTGAGTTGCCGACGGTGCACGTAGCTGCAGATCCACGGAATGTAGGTTGTTGCCTCGCTGCTGACCACGCAGCCGCAGAGTCCAATGTTCAGCTTGTGGCTCGAACATACTCCCGGCCGCGACAAGTGGTGTGGTGGTGGTCTTCATCTGGGTGATGTTGGTGCTGGTATAGTTCATGTCCATGCTTGAACAATATTAGCACAGAAGACTGCTATAGACTGTGATATTAGTATAGATTCGTTACGAAAGCATAGTTTTTCAATCACTATCCCACCTAATGCGACAGTGGATCCAAATACTCAATAGGCAGTCATTATACTATACAGCCACAAAAAGCCTAACCGCCCTTAATACTCAGCTAATAGAAACGAAAATTAATAATTATGATGTAACTCGACCGTCCATTTCCAAAATACAACCGTCGAGACAAAGGAGGTCGATTTTAATCATTTCATTTATAATGACAGACATTTACGAGCGAAACGAAACTCAATTAATTTACATAAATTGAGGAATTCATTTTCACAAGGACCTAACAATCATAAAGTGGAGGAGGACGATATATTTTTTTTCTTTCTTTGCCTTCGAATTATTAAGCTTGATTAGAAATTATTAGATTGCTCAGATTCCAGTAACGATATATATTTGTATTAGTCCCTGAATTATAGTGATCTAGTTTTTATAAAGTAGCTATGAGCGAATTTTGAAAAATAAACCTTGTAATTATTAAACATTATAATCACGCCCATGATCTTCAAAGGAGTTGAGCAGAACTTTGGAGCACTGACAAATATAGGCGTTTTATGAAGTAATTCGTATGAGTCACAGAAATTAATCAAGATAGAACGGTGAAGTGGGTGTGTCCCGCGTGCCCGAAATCTTGTCATATTGACAAGATATCTCAAAAGTTCCGTCAGTGCGCTTCGAGACATCACAGAACGTTATCAAATTATTAATTAGATTAAGACTACAATGAGTGCACTATCGATTATGAATATGATTGAGTGAGTCACCTCACTAATTAACGCAATGTCATCTATTGGGCGGGGCTGGCGAAAAAAGTGACACGCATTGTTTGTATGAAAACTATGTTCTATCTTGATTTATTTCTGTGGTATTAGTGAACTTTCCGTGACGTTTCAATCGGTGTAATTTCGAATTCACGTATCACACTCATGGGAGGGTAGTCATTAGCCATCCATATCTAATAAGCAACTTTTAAAACTTAACTCTTTGAGTTGAAATAAAGATTCCGTGATGTCGAAATAGGTAAAAGGATAAGAGATTATTTTTAATCCAACATTATTTTAATATTATATTGAAGTAAGTCACAATAGACAACTCAAAAAACACATAGTCATATTCTTTATGGACGCACTCATAATAAGGTTGCATTTCTTAACATCCTCCGAGCGAAAACAAAAGCCTAATCTGCCGTATTTGAATTTCACCTTAGTCTTCATCTCATGCTCTAACTTTAACTTGACTTCCGTCGGGTCTTTTGTTCCTAATAACTCCAGAGACCAGTAATCTTCGCAATATTGTGTGTTTCTGTTAGTGTAATACCATAATTTAGTACCAGTTTCTGCTGATTTCTCTATTTCCTGTCTCTCGCATAATATCGTAGAGTGTCTTTTCTGACAGAATAAACATTTTACACACGATCGGCACACCTTGGCATGGTGCCCTTTTCTCAAACAGATTGTGCATATCTTTTTATTACTTAGATACTGTTTTCTTTGTTCAATATCCATTTTATATATTTTATAGCACTCTATACTCGCATGAGTTTCTTTATCGCACCACACACAAGTTGCTATCTTTTGTTCCTTCGGTTTGTTATTAACATAGAGGGATTCAGCAGTCTGCATTTTTGTTACGGCATTGGGATCAATAAACGTGTTATCGGATCTGAACGTTTTCTTCGCCATCTCCATGCGCTGTTCACTCTCCACTTCTTTCTTCAAAAACAAGAGCAATTTCGCCATCTCCTCGGAAACATCTTTGTAAATTCCTTTGCAGCGCTCCCACGCCTTGATATTTTCTTCTGGCAAAGATGACTCGATCATAGGTAAAAGGAATGCTGCATACTTATCCTTAGTGACGCCGAGGGTTTCCAGTGCTCGTAGCTGTGCGTTAAGTAGATCGTAGAGCTGTGTAACATTTTGATACGCAGTTCTGAATAACACCAAATTCAACAGGTCACGCACGTACACCTGAATCAATAAATCCTCCCTTGCATATCTTGCCTTTAACTGCTCTACACACTCTTTGTAGGCAGTGGGTGGAAAGCTTTCTACTAATGTCTTAACCTCTGTACTGCTTTGCATGCTGTGCACAAGATACTGGTATTTGTCTATGTCGTCTAACTGGACATCTTCGTGCACTTTTCTAAATTGTCCCCAAAAATTTAACCAATTGCGAAGCTGACCATCAAAGGATTGCAACTGCAATTTTGGTAAAGTGAACGTTTTATTAGACGAAGTTGCAACCTTTGGGTTCTCGCTTTTAGCGACAACTTCATCATATTTTGCTTTTATTTGGAACCATTTTGTTTTGTATTTTAGCGCATCCTCTATTTCCTTCTCCAAATCGTCTTCTGTGATAGTTTTCAGCACCAATTCTTTGAATTTGGCATCCAACTCCTGTAGGTATGACGACTGCTCCTTATGTCGAAGAAATAACGAGGTTAACTCTGAGTCTACTTGGATATCCTCCTCATTTAATTTTGCCACTAACTCGTTAGCATGCCTGGTGAATATCCGTCTCGCGACTGATCTTTCCTTTGTAATATTTTCTTCGGCTGAAGACATCACGGCTTAGTCCTGTCACGGTCGCCACATTTAAAACTTAACTCTTTGAGTTGAAATAAAGATTCCGTGATGTCGAAATAGGTAAAAGGATAAGAGATTATTTTTAATCCAACATTATTTTAATATTATATTGAAGTAAGTCACAATAGACAACTCAAAAAACACATAGTCATATTCTTTATGGACGCACTCATAATAAGGTTGCATTTCTTAACACAACTGCAGCGCGACAGCCAAACAGCTGTCGCGTGACACAGGCCTTACTAAGCGGTGCTGCAGCCTCTGTAATGTAAAGGGCTTCGCTTGCAGTCGCATAACTAAAACGCCTATATGTGGAAGAGCTTCTAGGTGACATTTGGTTATACACAAATCCACATCTGACAATATGGGCCATGTTGAGCCTAGTGACAGATTGCCAGCCTGTGACCTACATAAAAGGAGCACCAAACCAAAAAGTAACTAAAACTTTAGTGTACCAACAAAGAAAACCTGACAGCCAGGTCAGACAGTAAATGCCAAGCCAGACCAGCTACCTCGTCACATGTGTAACACGTCTTTCCAGTGGCTTTCCCCCAATGTGTGAAGTTGCACGGGTGAGGAAGAGTAACCTGAAATGAAAATCATTAAGATAGAATAATAAATTATCACTTACGAGAAGATGAGATGAAGGCTTCAGTAGACAGCATAATATAATATAGTAGGTTTATTAAAAATGAATAAATTAGTGAAGCATTCTATCGTTAAAATAATTTTAAAATCAGTCTAGTAAATGTCTTATACATTTATAATTATCTGATATGAAGCAAGTGCTCAGGTTAATTTCACTGCCTTTCTGGTCACTCAATCTTGTTGCGCGGCCTTCTACCGCTGTGAGAAGTACCTAGTCCCCTATCATACTTTTGCATTCGGTCCATTCTAGTGTCCATTCACCCTCCGCGCATGTGTTCTAGTCTTTACGTCTAGGGCAGCGTGTGCTCCTTCCCCTCTCCTGAGAGGGCGGCTGCTTCCGATAGCCTTATAACCACTCTGGCACTTGGCAAGAGGGTCTTAGTCGGTAAGAGTCCAACATAACCCGCGGGCCTTCGGGTATCCATGAGGATTACATCATCTCTTTCCCTCGTTGTCCAGAAGGTCTTCTTAGCTCTTTCATTCCTCTCTCTTTAACTCCTCCCCGTGGGAGAAAGAAAGAGAAACGAACTGAGAGGGCTAAGGGGGATAAAAGTCTAGTAGTTTTTAAACCTATTTATCTTACTAACTCATGACTACCATACAAATATATACGTATTACTTCTCATTAAAATATTGGGGTAAACAAAATATGCCACATCCATTTATGTAGCTTCTTTGCTACTAAGCAAATCTCACCGAAGGCACTGATTAATATTATTGAAATGGATTGTTTTTGATTAAACTTTAAAATTATTTGCGTCTCTCCTTGCCCAATAACTATGAGATATCAGTTTTAGGTTACTTTTCTCAATTTCCTTCGCAATAATTGAATTTGGGGCGTCCTTAGCTGATTTGAAGTTTTAATATTGATTCTGTATTATTGGGGGAAGTTTCATTTGGACTTGTCAATAACTCTGATATTTGGGTCACGAGGTATTCTCTGTTTTGAAAGCAGGCTTTTCATATTAAAGGGGTAATAACGGAGTTTGATGGCGCCTTGCTACGTTTTACGTAACGATCGCAAAGCTAAGATCTGAGTGAGTGGTAGGTGATAATGGGTGACCAAAAATGTTTCAACTCGGTTTTCGTCCGTTCTTCATGTCCTAGCTGATGTCAGACGATGACAGTCGTAAACGAGTCACATTCGAAGTCAAAAAAATGTCGACTTGTGAAACAGATTAATCGTACCTACTAGGAAAAAAAAAACACATTCAAAACTAAAAGTCGGGAGCGGTCTCCCCTTGACTTTCTCGTATATCGGAAACCACTCAAAAGGTGATAGAAACCTTATATTTTGATGTCATACATGCATGTTAAATTTTGGTCACCCATCCGAGTACCGACCACGCACTTGGTTGCTTAACTTTCGTGATTGACGACTCAAAAGTTCATAGAAACCTTGTATTTTGATGTCGTACATGTATGTTAAATTTGGTTGCAATAAGTTAAAACATACCCGAGTTATCGTGCTAACGCATAGACACACAGAGACACACACACAGACATAAATCTAAAAAAACCGGCCAAGTGCGAGTCGGACTCGCACACCGAGGGTTCCTCGGTATAAACTGCTGTATCTTTTGATCGCGTTAAGTTAGAAGTTTGATTTTTTCACTGCTTAAAGGGACAATAGACCTAGGTATTTGGTATAAATTTCAATTTGATACCTTTAGTCGTTCGTGAGAAATAAGGTAGTAAGTTTCATTTTATTAAAATATTTTTATTATATTATATCACTAAATAAATGTGATTTTCGCAATTTTTCCTATATTTGCATTATATGACAATGCTTCATGCCAAATTTCAAGATTCTGAGTTTACGGGAAGTATCCTGTAGGTTTTGATTCCTTTGCGAGTGTCGGAAATTTGTTGAAAATATCGACATAATCGGCTGTATCTTTTGATTGACTTGGCTTAGAAGTTTGATATTTTCACAGCTTAAAGGGACAATAGACCTGAGTATTTCATGTGAATTTCAGCTTGATACGTCCACGCGTTCTTGAGATAAAGGGTCTTGACAGACAGACAGACAGACGGACAACAAAGTGATCCTATAAGGGTTCCGTTTTTTCCTTTTGAGGTACGGAACCCTAAAAAAAATATTTTTGGAGTCAGGGAGGTCCCAAACGTGTAAATCCGTCAAAATCTCGAGGTCGAACTTGACGATTACAAGACTTCCTCTATACTACGTATACGAGAAAGTAAAAACGGAGAAATAAATAATTTTGTCTATAAAATCTAAATGATTTTTTTGAGGTCGGTCCCAAATACAAGTGACTACGTTTATTCCAAATATTGAGGTTGGCACCGACCTCAAAAAAACATTAGATTGTTAACAAAATTTTTGTTCTCCGTTTTTAGAGTTGAAGGCGGTTTTTTTGTGCTTTCAGTATAGAAATTTTCAGGAGTAGAACTTTTATGATATCATCGACGTTAATTAAAGAGGCATTATTAGCGATAACTAAAAACTGATCGGCCACAAGACGTTTTTCTTGTGGCCCTTGTGTTCCGATCCGACGGCTTCCAAAATGTGAAATTGCCAAAAATGGAACTACGACTCTCATGTCAAAATTATATTTGATAGTCGATTTCTATTGAAATCGAGTGCAGTTGATTTTACCTTGTAAGCCCCGATTTTAACCTATTTCATCCATTCTTTTTGGAGTTTACTCCTTAAGAATCGATTTGCATATATAAGGGGCCCGGTATGAGAAAAATGTGAGGAGTAAAATCTATCGATGAATGACCTCATTACGTTTTTGAAGGTCAAAGTCATAATTGGAACAAACATGGACGCGCGTGGTGCGCGGTGTTTCTAATTGCCAAAACACGGTTGACAGCAGGTGCGCCATCTCACCTGTCTCGGAGTAAACTCCAGTCGTGCGACTCGTGCGTCGGAGCTGACACACACAATTTTTTTCCGTAGTAGAGTTAGTGTTTTACACTTTTCGCTTGTTTTATCAGCATTAGGTACTACGGACAAATAGTTTTCTACATAAACCTCTCGATATACAGGTTGTGTTTATGTGTCTTCGTTTATTTCACGTTTACGACTGTACCCGACTGTCCCCGACAATAAAAACGCAGTAATAAATTTAATTTGACGGCTCGTTGACACTTCTTTTGACCCTTAATTTTTGTAGCCTTTTTATGGGAGCAATTAATTTAAGTATTAATTTGAATAACAAAAAATTTTTTGAGAGCTCTAAGTAATTAGTGTCGCCGCCATTTTGTAACATTTCGCGCATGTGTCAATTACTTCCGGACTTCCTGACGCGAATTTTCCGCGTGTAATAAACATGAAAAACGTATAAAATTTCGCAATAAAAGTATAAAAAAGAGATATGTCATTAAAATCGTTATAAAATAAGCTAACAGAATATAATATAATTAGTAGACCGACCTTCAAGAGGCCGTCGACACACAAGAGGATATTATGAAATAAGATAATCTAAGGAGCACCGCATATCGCGCGCGGTGCGGTGTTGCGCCGCGCGAGTGGCAACCGCCCCGCGTCTGGGTACTGTCCATTCCGCTGCGCATTCGATACCTCAGTTTTAGTCATCATCAGATCACACGACCGCGTCGACCTCCTGAATACTATTTATGACAGCATACTTATTAACTTGGAAACGGAACGTAACCGTCAAAAAGAGGTGATACGGTAACCTACGTAACGGCCACAGAAATAATAATAAAGAGGATAGAAGTGCCTTAGTCGCGTGACCTTGGACACACTTGTGTCTTTTTACGACACAAGCACGCGACTTGCGGCACAGTGCTGCTCGAACCGTGCGTCGGTGTGATAAAAATGCCTTAAAATGGTGTTTTGAGGCATTGGTAAATGCGGAAACTCATCCAGAGTGTGTAATTACACTAATAAGGGGATCACATTTCACTCGAATGTATTATTTTAATGCAATAATGCTGTTTTTATAAATAAAACAACTTTTACGGATTTAACTCGCGTGTAATTAGATTTTACATGATGTTATTATTGCCCGACGTTTCGTAACACTTTTCAGCGTTCGTGGTCACGGGATGATTATGATGATGACAATCTAAGAGAACATAATGCTGTTTTTATCAAAATACACCTTGAGACAGAAGACAATGAAGGCTGTAATGATCCACGTCCGGAAACCTCCTTGTGGCGGACCCTGGTAACGTGGTGGGGAAACTTTCTCGGCGGGTGTGTGGCTTTTGATGTCAAGTATGTCCCCTTGGCATTCAAAGTCTCGGTGAAGTTGCGATCACGTGCGCAGATCCTGAGCCATCCAGTAATAGCGCACTGAAGGTCAGGCAGGGGAGGATGTTTAGGGCTAAGGCTCCTAGGCGAAGAGGGGGAAATAATGATGATTGTTTGAGACGAAGTGGAGACTCCACTCCACTTCGTCTCAAACAATCTTTCTAACAGGTATTTGTAAAAGATGTAAAACTGACTGTAGACTTTTCGTCGAAACCTTTTTATTTTGAAGCAACAGTCAGCCATTTCGTCTAGTTAAGAAACAAAATGGTGGATATGACAAAGTAATAACAGATATTTTTAGCAAATGACAAACAACGATAAAGTTACAATAACGACGAGACTGCAAATTCAACCGTAGGTCTGTATCAATAAGGATGTTATTAGAGAACCATTGTCATCGTTATACCTGTAGACTTTTCCAATCAGAGATATAGCGTCACATCTCATCAACGAAATCACATATAAATCCTTCAAACTTCAGAAAAGTAAGTCAGCAAAACACTCACGCTTTGAGTCATTTTCTCGTGTTTACTCAGTGTTGGAAATATCGGGTAATAAAGTATCAAAATGTACGCACGTAAGTAGAAATGGAATGGTAAATGTAGAAATGGGATCCTGACCTGATCTGACAAATGGACGTTAAAGAAATAGTATTGTAAATTGTAATCAAAAAGTGTACCCACCTAATAGACTATGTAGAGAGCTTATGCTCGGAGTTTCTGTTAGGGGCCGAATTCGCAATGACGTCATGCATCAGATAACTATAGAAACTGAAGTGGTAGTGGGCAGGCCACATGGCACAGTGTAAGTTTTTCAGCACCTATTCTTATTCTTATCGTTATGCAAGGGGCTGAGGCTGTGTTTCAGAGCACTTCGACCCTATGGGATCTTTTGTGCTTCCCCTTTCATTATCGCCAATATAAAAAACATTTTGTATGAGTTTCATGATGTTGGCGGGAATAAGGTCTAAAAAGTCCTCTGGTTTAGGGTAACCTAAGCCCAGGACCGTTAGTCGCTTGTTGGCTAGTGCATCGCAGTCACATAGTAGTTCCGTGCATTTTATACTAAAAAACTTACACGCATACAGAACTGATTGCAGTTGGGGCAGACTAGTTCGAGTGGAGACTGCGTGTCCACAAACGTAGGTGGTACTGTAGCCAGAAGGAAAACTGAAGATATAGCTCAGTGGCGTGCTTGGAGATGATGATTGATGAGACAACAGCACATCAGATAAAATTATAAATATTTCCCAATTGGTTTGGGCTAATAGTACACGTATAATCAATTTGATAAATTTTGCAGTTTGGGCTGGTCTGATCTGAGGACGTAGAGTAGTGGCAATCGCTTATTAGCGATAAGATATCGAAATTAGTCATCATCGGCCATATTGATTAGTTATCTACGGCGCAGGCTAGACAGAAACGGCAGACACTACGTCATTCTACATTTTGTATGAAAGAACATTGGAAAGGCGTCAAGACGGCACGCTACGGTTGCGACGCGGGCGCACCGAAAGCGCACTGCCCGGCGCACCGAATACAATCGATACACATCGTCCCGTTGTGAGTGTGTCACGGGCGCATCCGATGCTCGCCCGTAGCGCGCCGGAAGCACGCTGCGCCGTTTCTGCACAATATACAACATGTAAACTAAATAACCAACACCCTGAATACAGGTGGTTTGGGATCGGCTTCCGAGTTGATTTCAATATTTATTTTTGAAAAAAAAAAAAGATTTTTTTTTGAACAAAAAACAATACAAAAAGTACCCAGAAAAATATTGTACAACATTTTCTGGGTACTGTTTTTTTTTTTCAAAAAAAAATCGTTTTTTTTTTCAAAAAAAAATATTGAAAGCAACTCGGAAGCCGATCCCAAACCACCTGTATTCAGGGTGTTGGTTATTTAGTTTACATGTTGTAGAGAATGAACAGTACTTTGACTCATAGGTGTGTGCAGGTGCCTAAACGATGTTTTCCTTCACTATAAAAGCGTCGAATAAACGTACATATAAATTCAAAATTTTAAAACACATTGGTACGTGCGGTACTAGTATAGTATTATTATTATCTGTGGTGGCGGGGTTCGAACCGTTGTCTGCTGGGTGGGAGATGACGCCCTTACTCACTACGCCACCGACTCTTCCCAGATTCCCAGAAGTACGAGTATTATCGAGATAAATATAGTAAACGACGTGAGTTGGTCGTATTTCTGGGTCTGGAATTAATTTAATGATATGCGAAAAAATAACTATACGTAAGAGTATACGTATACATAAAGCTACATTGGAATCTCTTTACTAAATTGCCTTATTACCAACACACACAAACCTTTTACATAAACGAAATTAAACGCGAACAAACTTAACTAGATCCTTCAACAATAAGCATTGTAATATTACTCAAGGCTCATGATACTTAATTCTAAGAACATAAAATAATAGGGAGCAATATAAAGCAAGAAAAGCTGGCTGTTTTTTGAGCAAGAAATAAAAAAATTCTCTCTGATTTTCTTTTAGTGAATTGTCATGGCAATTTATTTTATTAAGAATTTCATTCATATTTTGTGAGTCCGTGTTTTCCTACAATTATAACGGTCTGTCATATTATTATAATGTTTTCTACGTTCTTAAATTAGAATTTTATTTAATTAAGTGGCACAATAGTCAGTTATTAGGTTCCTTGTCGAGTTGATAATGTATAGTTGCGATGCTGACGTTTCAAAAACATTCTCAAAAAATTGGTTGTCTGTAAAGTCGGTTTACTGACGATAGTTGAACGTGACAACGTCTTAAGAAAATACTGATGGAATGGTAGCATTTTTCAAAAGAAAAATTTAATTTCATTTGTTTAATAGATTTCGCATTATAGTATGAATAAACTTGTAATAAAATCTCTTTGGCTATACTATTTGTATCTGGCTGGTTTTGGTATCATTGAAAGTTTAAATTTTAAAGAACATAATTCCAAATTCAAATTAGAGAATTAGATTCAGAGCGAGGTAACGCCGCATGACGTCATGTTTTTTCGTGCGTGCAGCCGGCTCTATCGAATTATAACACGTTGTCACGTCAAAACGGTTGCGAAATTAATACATAACGATTTTTTTTGCCTACTCCAGGTTGTCACTGATGACATTTTCTGCGTCACCGGGTTTTTAAGAAGGCGAAGTCCTCGGGAGTTTCTCAAGCCTGTAAGTCGAACGTTCCTAGGGGATTATTGGGCAACCGAGCTACTCTCGGGAGTCTCTCGACCGCCTAGCGTCCCTAGGGCGTCCGAATTGGAAGGGAAAACGATTATAATACAAAGAGAGGAGATAAAGTTGTATGATGTGGCTGGGTTCTCCACATCATCAGCGAAAAAGGAAGATCTTCCGCTGATCTAAGTGTTCGCTCGGGGACCGCAGACATGGCAGAGCAAAAGTTTGAAGCAAGATTCAGACTGATCCTTCAACTACGGAAGAACTAAAGCAAAAAAATAATATTATTACTGAAACTAAATGAACACTTGTTTTGTAGTACCTATAGGCGTGATGTTTTTTTCTCAAAATGCATCTTTTACCATAAAATTTTATCATAAAACATTTTAAAGGCTCGTGATAACTATAGAAAACAATATCAATAAATTTTTCCTAAGCATTTATTTACGACAGCGTATAAAAATTGGTATCGCCTCTCAGCTTGTACATTATAATACTAGAAAAATGCATTTATTATACATATGTATATATTATATATTATATGCATATATATATGCATATATTATGCATACATTATACTCACATTACACGTACTTACATATGAAGATGTTTACAAAAAGCTCTGAAAGAAGAATTACTACTTTCCTAATTTTGCTTGGACTCTATTTGCTTTCCGAGCCCAATAAATAAGTATAAATTAACGGAAAACCGTCCTTATTGACTATCAATAAAGTTCAGCTTTCTTTAACCAGAAACATAATATACACTTACGATGCTGAGCTTAGGGAAGTAAATAAGGAAAAGGGAATGTTTTTTAACATTAATTGCGCCCTTATTTTAAACGGCTTTAAGGTTTATATCCCAATCTGATTTTATTATATCCTAATACAATCACAATCTTTTCTCGACTGCAATAGAAGCGAAAAAAGGCTGCTAAAGGAGAATGCCCAATTTAGTATGGGACTTCGGCCATGATTGCGCTTTAATGGAACGAGTGCCAAAGACTAGGAAAATTTATGATTTATGTGGGGAAAATATCATTTAATTATTTTAAGTGAGTTTTGAGAAATCGTAATTGTTATTAGGTAGACATTTCGAGGTTACATTACTCTTATAGGCCCTCCAGACTCACGCGAGAAGTCTCGGCGAGAAGTCTCGCCGAGACTTGACCCGAGAAACGAGATGGTATCTACACTCACGCGATCTTCTCACTTGTGTTCTCGACCGTTATGCGAAATGGATGACTTTGACAGCGCAGCGGCTTTGGTATTTACTGTGAACGAGAATGTGATACGGTTCTCGTTTCTCGCCCGAGAAACCCTTTGAAGCGGGCCAAAAAACCACACCGAGCGGAGAACAGGCGAGCCCGAGAAACTAATCACACTCACGCTTCTCGGGTGTTCTCGGGGGTTCTCGGCGAGAGTGTGGAGGGCGCATTACAATACATTAAAAAAAAATCCTTTTTTCCCTAATTTAGGGAAGGCAAAGGGAACTAAAAGCCCATACAGCCTTGTCTTCAGTAGTCTTTTTCTATTATATTAAATATTAAATGTTTTCAATTGCTTCTACAATAAATCTGTAAATTGCTGGCACATACCCAGCTATTTACAGTTTTATTCTATCTAGGTTAAATAATACAATATATTCAAATAATTGACAGAATGACAGCTGTAGTTTTTTGTTATTAAATTCTCCCTACTCAAAGGAAGACAAAGGGGTCTAGCTCTTACAGCCACACTTTCGGTATTTTTTTCTTTCTTGAATTTTGTATGGAAAAGTTCGTTTTGCGAGATGACACCGCGATAAAACAAGATTATTAAGCTTAATTGGGTAGCCTATTGTGGCCAATAATATTAAACAAGACGTTTTTAATGAAACTAAACATGCGGCTGCATATACATAAATTCTTTTGCCTTCGAAGTAAGGAAGTCAGTGCAGCATTAAAATTAAAATAATAACTCTTTAATAACACACTGCTTTGATATAAAAAAAAAAAACCATAATTTCTCAAATCTCTGGCTGGCTCAATCTCTTCTCCTGCCTATCCTTGATTATGCCGATACTTGCTACTTAGACGTCACTGAAGAGCCACTTAATAAACTAGAGCGGCTCCAACATGTTTGTAGATTCATATTTGGACTATGCAAATATGATCATGTATCTGAATTTCGCCTTAAACTCAAATGGTTGCCAATTCGCCTTCGCCGGAATGCTCATATTGTGTCCCTCATGTATAATATCCTCTTTAATCCCACTTATCCATCCTACCTCAACCAATTCCTTCATGAATCTCATCCCCGGTTGTTAAGATCTTCGGAGAACTTGAGTTTGGTGATCCCAAAACATTCCACTGCTTTTCTTGGCAAATCTTTTTCGGTGCAGTCGGCACGTTTATGGAATGCTTTGCCATTAACAATAAGGAAAGCGCAATCCTTGCATACATTTAAAGGATTAGTTAAGAACTACTATCTCTCATTGTGATGTAAATCCATGTATATGTTAGTCTGTTCTTTTATATGTATTTATATATTTATTCATAGTATATATTATTTGTATTTGTTGTATTTATGTATATATTTGTATATATGTAGGTATATGTTGTATTTCTGTTTTATTTGTATGTGTTTGTACTTAAGTTATATTATGTAGGATATTTTTAGTAAGTAAGTAATGTCATTTTGTCATAATATTTATAACGGTATAATTAATTAATTGATGCACCATCAACCCCTTTTTTGTTCTTCTTGCTATTTCTTTCAATCCAAAGGTTGCCTGGAAGAATTCGCTTTTTAGTGATAAGACCGCCCATTGTACAATTTATTTTATCGAACTATGTCTGTATTATTTACTTTAATATTGGTGTACAATAAAGCTTATTCATTCATTCATTCATAATTTCTTAGATTATTTTTGAAGTATATTTGGTTATTGCGCATTATGGGCCGGTTTGGGCATTCTCCTTTCTTGTCTTCTTAGCTTTATGCTGATTCTTCTTTTCTTTAGATGATAACATAATGGAGAAGATCCTACAGAAATAGTGTAATACATGACACACCTAAACGAAAAATAGCAATATTGGTGTTCCCTTGCTTCGCAAAACATAGAATTTTGTTTCTAAGAAATTTTTTTTTTCGTTGTATATTTGGTCCTTCGAATGATATTGTTACAACAACTATTAACTTGAATGAATTATGACTCTTTCCAAATCAAAACTATAAAAAACTGTAAAGGGAGGATAAAACTTGTTGAGTTTCTTGCCGGTTCTTCTCATAACAAGGCCTCCTGGTAGACTCTTGAACCAATGGCATCAAAATTGACTTTCATAAGTGTACAAATTGTATCTAAATGAATAAAAAAAAATTGACTTTGACTTTGACTAGAAATAAAAAACTGTATATACTCGTATTTCAATTGGAATTAGACGCCGTCGTGGTGTAGTGGACAGTATGCTGCCTACACATCAAGCGGTATCGAATCCTGTTAGCGGCAAATATTTGTGTGACGAACACGAATATTTGTTGATAAGTCATGGTAAAAATATCTAAAAATTATTATGAATATTAAAAATGTCCGGTATCTAGTATCCATAACACAAGTTCTGGGCTAGATAATTAATGTGAGCTTGTGCTTATATTTATTTATTTAGTTCTCATGTGGTTTTACGGTTTACTGCGTTTTAATTGTCTCCATAAAACATAATACACACTCTACTACAGGAAAAACTACCAACATAATTGAGAAAAATACAGTAAATTAAAAAAATAAAAATCTCTCCCATATATGGGGCTGCTGGAAGAGATTTCTTTTAGAAATAAGCAGTACCTTTGTACAATTCTCTGTGTTATTGTCTTCTTTTGTTATTGTCTTTGTGTGTACATTAAATGTTAAATAAAAAATAAATAGTTTTGGTTATACACGACTAAGCTAAAGTTTATTTTATTTTTATCTCTTGTAGCTATGTATTTAAGAAAACACATAAATATCGATTTATAACTTGTATAAATTGCCATTATATTTTCCTTTCACCAGTGATTTTATTTACACGAAAAATTTCTTGTTTATTGGACCAGCCGTTCGTGGTCTCACATTCAAATGGAGTTACCTTCATCCGAGAGCTCAAGAGTTTTGGTTCTTTCATTTTATTGGTATGACTTTGATGACATATTACGCGCCTTATTTTATGAGTTGGTTACACATCGATGAAACGACAAAGACACAAATATTCCAGAAAAAATGATACGAATGCGCTTTCTATTCTAATCGTACAATGGCTCTTAAGCTTTATATGAGCGTAAATAATATGTCCGTTATAAAAATACGAGATTGTTGATATGTGGGGCATCGATTCAACAGTTATTGTTCCGATATTCATATCTGCCCACGGTTTGATAGCCAAGAGCCTCGATAAACACCTTATAAGGCTCGCGTTAGGTGGTTGGATCAAGAGTTAGATGCAGAAGGCAGTACTTCTAGACACGGCCCGTATAGTGAGAAGGTTCCCGTCTTTGGATCCTTAACCATCGTTAGCCGCGACCCTGATCATGCTACCGATGAGGAACTGCATTTTTGTATATTTAAATAATTGTTTTTGTCCAAAATAGTCACAAGTTTCCCTCAGTGCATTTGCTTTAAAAAACTTTGTTATCAAATATTGTGTGTGCAACGTGCAACCAGTCAAACAGTTGTCTTTTAAATTGACTTATGTTTAGTGTCTTAGATTTTAATGGTAAGTATATTATTAAGTATTTTAACACACATGTTTAAACAACTCTTGTTATACTGCATCTGTCATGATAGGATAGCCTAGTATTTATTGCATAAATGTCACGTGCCCTTTTGAAAAAAATATTCGCATTAAAAATAAATTTCATAACTGTAAAGAGATGGCAAAGTTATTAAATTTAGTTGAGGAAATAGCGCACGACAAGATGTTAGAGGGGCGACATATTGCTCTAACACATATTTTTTTTTCAACAAAAGCTCTATTTATATTTGTACTTTTCCCATAATAATAAACCGTACCGCAAGCTAGATCCATATATGCATGATAGGTGGATATTGCACTTTTAATATTTATAAAATTTCTGACCTGTTTTAATGTATACTTTTACACTTAACTGACTCTTTTGCAAACATGTGTAATTTCCAATTTATATCTTTATCTTTGGTCAAACCTAAGAATTTTATGACGTTCAATTCGTTAATTTGTGTGTATAATGAATGTTAAGTTTAATATTTTTATATCTATTGAATTGTACATAATTATTTTCAAGGCCTATGTATATACAAACTCTCAGTCTCTTGGCTAAAAAAATCATCTTAATATATATAAATCTCGTGTCACAATGTTTGTCCCCATGGACTCCTAAACCACTTAACCGATTTCAATCAAATTTGTACACCGTGTGCAGTTTGATCCAACTTGAGAGATAGGATAGTTTTTATCTTGATAACAAAGAAATATAATAAAACATTTTTTATTGAACAAAATATAAATTTGCTTTTACAATCGCTGTAATGAATTATGACAATTTAACCATAGATAATAGCTATAGAGAACAACTAAAAAGTTTTTATGTTATTATTTAACATAAACTCCCCCGCCGACACTTATTCGTCATATATTGGCAACACAGCCACTTTATTTATCGCTCTAGACGAAATGTGCCCATTCTTTGCCCTGACCTGTACCGATCTGACATGGCCATCATTACCCATAAATACTTTTGATACTCTAGCTACAGGCCATTGTAAAGGAGACACATTTTCATCCATTAGCAGAACCAGAGCACCCTCTTCCACATTAGGATTGGCCTTGTACCATTTGGGGCGGCTTTGCAGCTGTGACAAATAACTCTTATGCCACACCTGCCAGAAGTCTTGTTGTATTTTTACACATTTTCGCCACAAACGTAAATTGCTTATATATTATTTGTCCTTATCTCAGGCTCAGGAATAGCAGTTATTGGCTGATGAATTAAAAAATGACCTGGTGTTAGAAAAGAAAAATCCGATACATCACCGGTGACTGACGTAATAGGTCTCGAGTTCAATACTCCTTCAACCTGCGCGATCACCGTATTGAACTGTTCATAGGTCAGCAATAAATTCCCAATTACTCTTTTAAAATGATATTTTGCGGACTTTACCGCTGCTTCCTATAATCCTCCCCAAGTTGGAGAATAGCTAGGAATAAACTTGAAATCTATTCCTTTCGAATTGGAATAATTAACGACAGCTATTTGATGACTCTGAGATTTACATAATTTAAACAATTCTCTTAATTGATTGTTAGCTCCCTTAAACGTGGACGCATTATCACAATATATCGTTTGCGGTATGCCTCTTCTTGAACTAAATCTTTTAAGTGCAGCTAGAAAACATTCAGTGCTTAAATCGGAACATAGCTCTAGATGCACGCATTTTGTTATGAAGCACACAAAAACGCAAACGTAGCCCTTACTTATTACAGCACGTCTCAAGGTACACTGTTTAATATTAAATGGGCCGCAGTAATCTATCCCCACCTTATTGAAAACCCTATCCTGGGTAACTCTATCCCGCGGCAATGCCGCCATCAATTGTTGCGCGTTTTGTGCTCTAAACTTGAAACAAATATAATATTGAACTCATCATCGGCTAAATTAATTGACTCCGGTATTTGGATGCTACTCACATCAATTTTTGTCTGCGGCAGATAAGTAGTAATGCTATCCACAACGGAAAAAATAGAATTGCAATAATAATTATTGTACATCGAATTCATTCTTAAATTGACAGCCCTGGCAACCGGTTTTTGTGTTTGGCCGAGAGCTGTAATATTTATATTATATTGAAATGTTGGAACATTTAATTTGCGTAGTAATTTAGTACAGATAAAGGACACTTGGCTACCACTATCGATCAAACCTCGCGCTGTAACAAAATTACCATCATGCGCTAGGAATTTGACTTTCATGGTAGGTAGCAAAACCATGTTTTTGTTTACATTAAGATTAGAGCTAGCAAAATTACAAGCATTTTCACCAACATGCAGCAGTGAATTGTGTTCCTTACTTTTACACATTGAACATTTGAAATGAAAGTTGCATTTTTTAGTATGAGAATTTAAACAAATGCTACATAATTTTTGAGATTCGGCAAACTTAACTCTGTCAATTGCACCTAGCGCTTGGAACTCCTTGCATGCATATATTTTATGACCTATATCCTTACAAAACTTACAAGACGATAACTTTTGTTCGCTGGTGCTAGCCAAATGAGAAGCCCTATTAATGTAAGGTATGTTAAAAGTAGTCTTACCAGCAGATACTTGCGACTCTTCGAAGCTAATTGCTCTCCGTTCAATATATTTAAATAATTCCTCTAGCGTAGGCAGCCCTGAAATATTCCTCTCAACGTGGTAGGCTCTGCAAGAATAGGCATCTAATTTTCTTAATAAAATAGGAATAAGAAGCATGTCCCAATACTGAACCTCTTGCTGTCTCGCCACAGAAACTAAATGTCGCAATTCCGAAGATGTACCCTTTGAAATTGGCCGGTAATCCAACAATGCGTTTACATGATGAGTAATAACTAAACATTTATTATCATAACGCTGGTTAATTAAATCAAGCGCCTGTACATAGGACTCGTTTACTAAAGGTAAGCCACTTATCATTAGCAAAGCATCACCCTGTAAATATCTTCGCAGGTAGAACAATTTTTGTACTGGAGACAAATTTTCATCTCTGTCAACGATGGCTTCAAAGATGTCCATAAACGGCTTAAATTGAGTAATATCCTTTCCGTCGAAACAAGCTATGTCCAGCTGCGGCAGTTTGCTGTGATGAGATTGAATCTGCGTTAATGCTTTGCTCTCATCACCGACATTAAAGCACTCGCCAGCAGCCATCAAATCTTTTATGCCCGAAACCGCTTCGTAATATCTCTCCTCCACCTCGTCGTCCTCGAAACTGTCATCATTGGTCAGAAGCATGAGCTCAATGGAAGTATCCTTATAATGCTGAAAACCTCGCTGAAGTTCCTCCAGTCTAATTCTAAGGCCTTGTACCTCCAATAAAACCTTTCCCTTCTGCTCCTTTATATATTTTTCGGTCCGCGTAATTTGGCCTTTGTATTGCCCAATTGTTAGCCGCAACTTTTTTATTTTGACTGCAGTACTATTATCTTCTTCGATCGGCATTTTTCAATATATTATTATATTATAATCGTTGAAAATCAAATCCGATATAAAATATTCAATTGCTTAGTACTCACAGTATAGCTTGCACGGTAACGGCAAAAAACGGCATTCATAGAACAATGGCGAACAATATATTTTTCATCCCACCACCTCGGAAAGTGTAATTTTGCGCTTCGAAATCTGGCTGGAAAATTCTATTTTATTCGCTTGAGCGGCAAAGTAGATTTGAATTTAGAACATCACATATAATGAGTACTCAATATAATTGTAAATTCAAAACGTCATTAAACCTATTTAATGTAACCTCTATGGTGCCAAATTTATGATTAGAATGAAGATTATTTTGTCATTTCCTCGCTGAGGTGGGATGAAAAGTTACGTATTGCACTCGAGTGGAAATATTTTTCACCTTGTGCTCGTTTGTTTCCCTCGCTGACGCTCAGGATTCTAATTTAGAATCACTCGCTGCGCTCGTGATTCAACTTTAGAATCCTTCGCTTGCTCGGTCATCCAAATCGAGCACGCGGTTAAAAAGGAACTTTCCACTCTTGTATAATAAATAACTATTTACTTCATTGATAGATAGTTCGTATCAATAATTATTTACGGAAAATATTCCGGAGTTTCGGCACCACTTTTGTTAATAGAATAACAAAGAAATATAATAAAACATTTTTTATTGAACAAAATATAAATTTGCTTTTACAATCGCTGAAATGAATTATGACAATTTAACCATAGATAATAGCTATAGAGAACAACTAAAAAGTTTTTATGTTATTATTTAACAGATAAGTAGTCATTTTTTTTACTGCAGATACAATGTTACAGGTCAGTAGTATGAAATTACCACAGCAACGCGTGGCCGGGCAGCTAGTATAATAATGATATGACTATGAAATGATAATGTTAAAGCTAATACATAAAACTTTACTAAATATTTTTTAGTGCCAATAATACATTACTAGGTATTCTACTGTGTTGTTGTAATTAGCTTTACGTTAATTAATATGAATACTATATTCTCGTAAAAATTAGACTGCTTATTTAATTTACGTAGCTTTGGTGTCTGAAGCCTGATAAACTATCAATTAATTAAATGTAACAAAACCCAGGCACGATTTGTGGCTGGAATTGTAACCGCTATGGCTTAGGCAAATACGTAGTATTTGTATACTGTTTCATATTATATTTATTTTTACATTATCGTATACCTACGTAGTTTATATTATCTGTGGTAGTATAGAGGAAGTCTTTTAATCGTAAAAAAAATCGACCTCGAGATTTTGACGGATTTACGTTTTGGACCTACCCGAGTCAAAATTTTTATTTAACATGCATGTATAACATCAAAATATAAAGTTTCTATCAACTTTTGAGTCGACGATCACGAAAGATAAGCAACCAAGTGCGTGGTCGGTACTCGGATGGGTGACCAAAATTTAATATGAATGTATGACATCAAAATATAAGGTTTCTATCAACTTTTGAGTCGTTTCCGGTATACAAGAAAGTCAAGGAGGGAGACCACTCCCTATTTTTTTAGTACAAAAACTGTATTTTGATTTTCAATTTGTGACCACATAGCTAGCATAAGTGAATGGGATACGTCCCATCTATAAATATTTTTTTTTTGCAAAAATTACTTAATAACATAATTATTATTACTTAATTACTATTAGCATAGGGATTAAATTGCCTACGGACAATGGAGACACTGGTCTCTTAGCGGAGAGGCAAGTATAGAGATCCCTTCCCAGTGGAAGGGATTTAGAAATATTTTATTGCAACAATGATTCCTCTGAGAATGCATGTAGCAAGAGAAGCATGCCTATTTGCTAACTTTATTTGACAAATAAAAGTGATAATCACTTAACTATTTAATGATCCACTACTACTATAACCCTACTATTGACACTTTTCCGTGTAAAACAGCAATGGGTATGTAATTTGCTTGGTGATCACTTTCATCTGTCAAAAAAGTTAGCGCATAGACCTGAAGGAGATGGGGCAGGCCTCAGACGAATAAGTAGATCATTCGTCTGAGGGACATGCATACCCTGCGCGGTAAAATAAACCTCTAAATCAAAGACATATTTTTTAACGTGGAAACTGAATTAGGGAATCCATACTGGGACCAGTCCTTTAAGTTGGACCAGTGGATCATCCACAGAAATAATAATAATCCTCTTTGTTATTATTTCTGTGGGGTCATTCTAAAACACCGTCGAGTTTTCTTCCGAGTTCTTGTTGCAAAAACACGTGTTGAGAGACTCCATTTTTAATTTATTCTACCGTACAATTTTCTGTTACTATAAGCACAGATAATATAATACTATACCTATAAGAAAATTTTCACTTGACATTGGCGAAATACGTAGTCTCTATGTGTCGCGGACGCCATCCAATTAAAAGAAGAAAGCACCTCCTATTTACGCTAGTACCTACTACGTACGTCAATATACTGTACGAAAATTAGAAACTTGAATATGTTATCAGATTGTTATCATTTAGATTACCTTTTGTACAATAAATATATTTCCATCTCACGTCCTTGAGCGTATGAGCTACGAAAGAAGCGTTTGTTCCCAACGGCCTTGAAAGTGTTCAGACAAGTAGGACATATTACAACGTGAATCTTTCTTGCCAAATGGAATGTAAATTACGCTGGGAACGAGTTGATGATATTTTGATTACTCGGGTATTTAAGAAGGAACCAACTGTCATATATTTCGGTACTGGTTCAGGCATTTGATGTTATCAGCTTTTTTTATTAGGTTTGCAGATACCGAAGAAACGCCCCGCTTTGTAGGCAGAGAATTGAGATGTGGTATGCTGTAGAAAATAAATAAGATTTCAATGAATATGTTTATTCCTGTCTCGTTCGGGCCCGACGATGTGCCATCTTATTTTCATGCAACAAAGTAAATACGAATACAGTCCGATGAGTGAAAGTGATACGCAAGTTGGACGCACTTATGCTGCTCCTTGCCAGTGTGATGTCTAACCTAGACCTTTTTTAATGCTTCACGGGGAGGCTCTCGGTTTTCATCTCACCTGAAGGTTAATGAATCTTGTCAAAAGCACAGCCTTAAGTCGCTGGGTTATAGACGTCGGTGGCAGGATATGACAGTATTGCAAGATATGTAAGTTGGACTGTGTCGAGTTGTCAAAGAGAATAGCAATAGAATAGTAATAGTAGCTTAACGTACCTTACAAAAGAACTCGCCACGTGCAACTTTTTCCATATTCCGTTAGTACGTACAATGAGATACAAACTATGAAGCCAATGCCATGTGTATTAGATCACCTAAAACATATAGATAATAAGCTTTTCTCGGACATTGACATATTTACTACATCCAAACCTAAATTCAGAACCGCTATCCGTAAAAGTACCAATTGAATTTTATTATTATTATTATATGACTGAAAACACATAAATATGTATATTTTATTTTCTGTGATATTATATTTTGCGAATAATTATATTTGTTTTTATTAAAAACTTTATGCGTTGAGCATCCATGTAAACCAACCGGAAGGTACTTGTCTTAGTGTGACAGAGGATTGCGATATTTACTCGATAGAATATATATTTTCATGTTATAAACAAACAAACACACACTACACACACGCATGTGCACACACACATATACACACACATGCAGTCATCAAAAAAAGTTTTCGGGCAATATGTTTGATAATTTGGTTTAATGTTTCTAAATTGGTATAGTTGCAAAATTCAATAAGTACCTACCTACCCGTATTAAGTTGATATTATTTGTCATCATAATGTGTTTCTAAAATTGGCTTATGTTTAAGTATCATCAACTATTGTTATTTTGTGTGTTATTAATACTGTTGAAACATTGTCTATTAAATAAATAAATGATGATAAGGCCAGGGATGGACCGCGATTCATCCGGAATCTTCGAATACTGACCTATCCTACGTTGGAATACAATAATGGTGTTAACACTTTTGCTAAAGCGACAGACTTTGATAACATGGTGATAGTAGCTAGGCGGGTTTTAAACAAGCCTTAACACTAACCATATCGACCACACATTTGTAATCCCCTGAAGATCAAAATCGGGATCCAATTCCGGAAGGTAAGCCTTTAGTTAGACCATGGCTGCAGTTATCCTCAGCGGTTTTAAAACATTAATTTAATAACAAAGTTATGTTTGTAGGAAGTCCAAAGGGAAGTACTTCCACCGGGCAAGGTGTTGTATGCCCGGGGACAGCGGTCCAACTGTCTGTAGTTGGAATTTCTATATATATCGAGCACTTGGAAACTTAGTTTGCGCGATTCAGGTTCCCATATGAGCACTGTTGTATAGCGCCATCTATGTGCTCTATGAGTAGGCGGCATTGGCCGCCACATGTTAAAAGGGGGGCCAGGGAGTCATTTATTCTTTTTTTCTATAATAAGTTCGAGCAAAATGCCTCATTCCACCTGATGGTAAGCAGAAGTGGAGTCCAAATGCGATGATAGCTAGTGCGAGAGATAATTCGCTTTGCCGATCTGTAAAGCGATTCTCCACGCTTCTTTTGAATGACCCAGGATTGCAAGGCTCCGAACACGTATGCTCGCAGTGAATTCTTTTTCATGATTGTGTGACTTATAGACGAGTTGCTAATTTCTTAGTTCGCTTTCGAATGGTATCCACAGTTCATCAGTGGCACCGTAAGCCAGCACACACAGTCTTAAAAAGCAAGGAAGATGGTGGGTTTAGGGAAAAAAGCTTCAAGTCTACAATTTTTTATTACCTCCATTGGAACCATAAAAGCATGATGTGGCATCGAGCAATTCGTCCTGTTGAAAACTGGGTTCACATAGCACGGACACAACCCGAATTTACGAGAACGCACAGGCATTTATTTAAGCCGGGCTTGGCGGGTGTTAGTTTGTTGGACACGATACGGCACGGAGGAAACTCAGTCAACGCATTATAATAAATTGCACTTTTATGTACAGTTATCATTGGGTTGACTATCAATACAAAGATCAGTGATACAGGCCCAGATGGGGAACTCTTCTTCTTCCTCGTCTGTTCTTTAACGATTCGAGAAGTGGTAGCCATATTCGCGACCGGGGACTACAACGGTAATTCATTTGTTGGGACAGAAAAACTAAAAGCAATTACGATGTTAGTCGCTATGTTCAACGCATTGGTTAACTGTGTAAGGTTGAATATTTTATTATGTTTTAGTCATGAGATTCATGGAGTGTCGGTGGCGTAGTGCGTAAGGGCGTTGTCTCCCACCCGGGAGGCACCGCTTCGAACCCCGCCACGTACCAATGTGTTATCAAATTTTGAATTCATATGTACGTTTAATCGACGCTTTTACGGTGAAGGAAAACATTGTGAGGAAACCTGCACACACCTATGAAGAAATTCTTAGGTTGTGTGTAAAGTCGCACCCGCACTTGGCCAGCGTGGTTGACTAAGGACTAATCGCCCCTAATGTGGGGTAGGCTCTAGCCCCTCGGTGGGGACATTATATGAACTGTTGGTGGCAGTCGTGGAATACGCGACCGACGTACTAGATTTGCTGCTACCAAGAACGACATTTTTAGATTCGCAGCTCGGAGGCCAAGAGTCAATTGAGGATTGCACAGGACTTTTTGAGTGTCTCAAAAGCAGCTAGAGCTATTTCGATATGATTTTCATTCACAAAGCAGTGTATATTCATAAGAAAAACACTATAAGTATTGTCTGAATCTCGAACTGAATCCGTCAGCGTGTACTTCACAAAGAGATCAAGATTGCCAAATATTTGCTGTACGCATTCCAATAAACGCTAGCTATATCTAACCCTTTCGAGACTGTTGGGATAGGTATACTCCGTCTGTTGGCTCCAAATATTTGCCGAAGGACCGGTTCATTTCACCAGCTAGTTGACGATATTACCCTGAAATTTGTCAGTAAGGAGTTACGTTATATTAGTGAAAAGTCCGAGGGTCTAAATAGGTAGAGGTTTTGGGAAAGTTTAACTGACAAGAAAATGTCGATTGTTGAAATGAAATATTAAGTCTGATTAATTTAATTTATTTTTTGCCTTGATGACAATCCAGAAAAGTATAAAAGCAGTAATACTATTCCGCTTTAGTTTTATACTTATTCTGAAAATATATAAATAAATTCCTTAAGATATTAAAACCAATTCTATCAATATCTTATTTGTGGCCAAGATCTGAACAAACAGAAACACTCAGAAAATAAACGGTCGCTTTATCTCGGAGAGCAGTAGAAAACACTTACCTGTTAAGAGAATCGCTTGTATCTGGTGGATAGAACAATTCAATGCAGAAAGTATAGTAACTCATGAAGACGGAACCAATAAATCACTCTATAACCGTCCTGCAACATTTTGCTCCGAGCGGGAAATTCTTTCCGGCGTCGACGCCGCGAGTTATCCTTCAGAAAATCCCCTGTACTTTGTGTAAACACACAGGCGATTTTTATTGCGAGTATTTAAGATCCGTTTATTAGGAATGCTGTCACATTTTTGTTATTAGATTTAAGTCTTGCAAAACAATTACAATTGTTCTCTTGTTGTCCCATTAGTTCAGAAGCGGATTGCAACGTCCCGTAATTAAATGGTCAATTTTTAGGGAGCAAAAAGAATATAAAATTAATAGATGGAACCTCGGCGTTGGCAAGCTATACCTTCAACAACGTCCACAAAAAAGTTTACCTTCTTGCGCGATAGCGGACGTGATGGTTTTATTCACACCGTATGTGCGTTCTAAAATAAATACTTCGTAGGACATCGTAGGCAGATGTAGCGAGCGCGGTGGCGCATAATATACATACATGCCACCGCGATATTTCGTCAAAATCTACCTTTCGCTGAAAGAGAGTTCGTACTCTCAAAGAAATTTAAGCCTTACGTCCTTCGTATTATGAAGAAGCCGTAGAAAGCAAAGAAAGTGTTTTAACTAAAGCTGTAAAGTGCTGATTTACATTTGATCAGAATGATTGCTCTTACTTATCTTAAGTCAGTAGAGTGTCACTCTTATGCAAGCTATTTATATTATAAAAAAGCAAGAAATGGAGAAAGGATGCTCAAATGGTTGACATATAGAAAGAAAGTAAAAGTAGATTTACGAAAAGGATAGACAAATTGATGAAGATGAAGAGCTAGGCAAACGTTTGTCGATCAAATCAAAAATATCCCAAAGAAAGATCAGCTCAAATTACTCATAATCGCTTAAATAAAATCGCTGAGCATTTATGAAAACGAGGACTGAGATGAAAGTGGATGAAGCGAAAGCAATATATAGTGATCGTAGCAAGTGAAATGAAGAGATCTCTGCTTACTTAAAGGCGCACGTAAATATGTCTATCTTTTAGTGGTTGTGTTCGCGCTCGGAACGCTCCAATTTCTACCCGTATATCACTCCCTTACCTGTGGAACTCGCTGATTTCTAACATAGCATCCGAGGGAGTATCTTAAGTTGCCTGCAGATCTCGTCTAAGAGCCGGTAAGCCCACTGAACTTGCAAATTTTATTTTCTCCCAGGTCTTTATCAAACTAAACGGAAAAATCTAAAGTCAATATCGGTTTTTATCGTCTTTCAGTTTAAAACTACAAGTGGAGTTCTCTTGCTCGAACGAGGCGATTGTTTTCTTGTTGTTTCCAATTGTGATTTTATACTAGAAGTTATTGGTGTCCCGATAGTTTTAAAGCAACATTAATCTTCTCTTAATGTGTTTGTTCGAGGAGTATTAAAGGTGAATTATTTGAAGCGACGTTTGATCGTGAACTATAAAGCTGTATTAAGTATTGTTGGAAGAGTAATCAAAATGGTAGATACTACAGGATGACCAAAAAATAAGATAACTTTTAAAATTTATATAACGAAAAGTATTTTACATTCTTTTTAGTACACTTTAAGTGTATCCTTAACAGAAGTTTAATTATCGTACAAAAGGTAGGTTTCGCGGGAAGAGATCTCATTTAGCTCAGCTTTGTACATGTTGTCTTTAATAATGTAATTTTCATTTACTGGTTTTATGTGTTTGGATAATTATGTACTCATCGCGAGCGACCTGGTGCCCTGTGCCATCATCTTCTAGAATATTCTATATAATTATCCAAGTAGATAATGCAACGCACAAGCTTAAAATATTTTTATGTGTACAATAAATAATAAAATATCTTCTGGAAGATAGAATAGAATTAAACGTTATTGCGCATCGAAAGAAATTTAAAATGTTAGCGTACAGACCAATGTTTAATTACTTACGTAATAGATCGGCACTGAAATTGAAATGAAATGAGACCTAAAATGAATATGTACACATGTGCGCTTGAAAAACAGTACTGAACTCTACGCACAGTCATATAATTTTTCAAACTGCCAAGCCGACCTAGACCGCCGGCGTGTACGTGAAATGGTCTCGTCTATGCGTTTCGCTCTAATATACACGTTAGTATGCTTTATCTTTCACTTTGCCGATCTACAGTTTCAATAGTTATGGCGTACCATATGCGTACCATTGCCCGTAGACAATGCACATTGGGTAACCTTATCATTATTATTATTTGTGTGGATTTAGGGCTATTTGAGTTACTGTGACCTATGAAGATCTATTGCAACTAGGCTCCAAAAAGGTCCTATAGGCCTTACATGTACCTACTCCTTACATGTAACCTTATCGTTAAGAGGGATCGTATTAAAAGATCATTACATAATAACTTATTTTATATTCATAACGCCCGACAGCCCAGATCAGTCGGGTTCTCAGGACCGTTTGCATGATCTGCTGTCATCTGTACTTGTCTCACATCATTATTTACATTGTTTATTGTTTATGGTACGAGCAAGAATTGTATGATTAATAAAGTATGAGGGATCTTCGGCTTAAAATGTCCAAGTCCTGAACTCTGATGTTTAAACTTTGCCGCTTTATCCTCAATTACATAACGTAGTCCAATTTATGCAGGAAATCATACTTTACGTCCAATCCGCCCTTTATTTTTACTCGAACTCTAAAACTGAGCAAAATGAAACAGTCCCTGAAACGAATCGCCTCACTGAAGGCAATTTCAGACAGTTTACGGGATTTGAAGGTATATTGGTTTTATGTAAATGTGGCAGAGACAATGTATACAGGCGTGACAACTTTTCTGTTGTAGTTCCTACATTGAATATTTTCTGACCTTCGGTGTGTTGGTGTTCGGCTGACATTTATATATGGAAGTTGGACCAAGTGCTACCCAACCAATACCCAACATTGTCACTGGGTGCGTAAGGTTCCTTAGACTAATACTAGAATGTAACCGAAAGCACTTTAAAATCTATTCGATGTGTAATTATAAAAAATATATATATTTGTATGGGTGTTGTTCTGGCCAAAAATGATAACTAACTGTTAGTTTCGTTTATTTTTAAAATACAAAAAAGGTAATTATAATATAGTAAACAAAGGGTTATAATATTAGGTACTAATATCAGATATTTTCTGAAAACAACTTCAAACTCGGTCATTAGTCTTCTTCACTGTCTACCTCCATCTCTTCCTAACCGACGCACTTCGCATTCATAGGATTGGTTCCAGTAATATTGTTCCATGTACAGCCTGGTTATCCACCACTATATGGCTGGTAACCAATTTCAGACTATCTGCCCCGGGAGCTGTGTAGAGCCGATCGCTACGCGGGTGGTTAGGCAACGTTGTTTCAGATTTGTGACTTTCCATGACTCGTTGGAAAGGAATGCAGTGGTTTCCCCTTGCCTTCTGCATCAGGATTTGTCGCTGCCACCTCTTCCAACTAGTTGCCTAGTTGGGTGTATGGTTATACCGCCATTGCTCGTTCACCGGAGCCCTGTCCGTTGTCTAGCAGGGAGCACCACGGCATGTTAGGCATATGCCATGCCGCCGCTATCCGACGCGCGTAAGTCAGGTTGGCAGTTGGGTCGGAAAAGATGTTCGTCCGTCACACCCAACATACATATACAAGCGTACATATATCTGACGGCGCTATGACATTATTAGGTTCAATTGTAATTTAAATTGTTATTTTCATTGGAAATAGTCCACGAGGGATTGCGAGTGACGTCAGCGCCGCACGAGCTATCGTACGATGCGACGTAATAGTGGTGGGGCGCGCCTTTGTTCCAGCGGTGTGCGCTCGACAGAGCTCAGTCTAGTTCGAGGCGTCGCTGAGTGCGGACGTGTCTATGGTTGTAGTAGGAATGCTTGTGGAAGCTATGTCCGACGGTTGTGTGATAATAGTTAGAGAGAAGTGAAGGTGAGTGCCTAGGTAAACCTACACACTGGGTCACAAGTCCCAGGCACTACTCTGGTTCTCCTCTTTGTGATGTGTGTTGATAAATTGACTCTGCATTCGTATGTGAGATAGTGATTCGGCTAAATCCTGACGACATCCACGACATCAGAAGCGGGATTCGTACCCACCATGCCCACTTTGGACGAGTACGGTCGTGCCGCCGCCGTCTGTTGCATTGGATAGCTTTGGTGAGTGTTTAAATAATAATTTTAAGTTTGGAGCTGTTCATTTAAAATAAAGTGTTGCGTAGTGTTGGGCGTAGTTAATGATTTATTTCGAATTTAATTTCGAACTAGATGAAGGGTAATTGAAATTATTGTTGTTCAATAGAATCGTACTTGTTAATTTTAACTGCATTGGTTTGTAATTCAAATTACTCGATTGTGGATAGATTTTATGTCTACCCGACATAAAGAAATTAATGATTGGACGCCTGAAATTTTAGTCAAGGCCTAGGCGTGAGGTTGCCTATTTGCGTGGTATATTTTGTTAGGCAGTGTAATTGTAGATAACTGATGGTTTTGTGCCACTGTAACAGCGGCATATTTTATCTTGGTGAGAAATAGGTTTGAAAATACGTGTAGTGCAGTCTGTAAGTTTTTTTTTCTCTGTCGTATCAACGTGCCAATAGATTAGATGAAATTATGAATGAACTACATTCTTAACATTTTATTAATGGTTTGCCCACAACACGAGTAATGCCACATAAAGTAGGTATAAGAGCAAGCTAAAATAATTAGACCTTTTTTCATCTTTTGCTGGCCCAGTCTTATTAGTGAAGGAAAAAAAAAACGTGACTGATCAAACCTCATGTGTGTGTACAGACTATAGTTACCTGTAAAGTGACTGGTAGTATTGCAGTACTCAAATCTGTAAGGCCCCGGACCACCAAGTACCTAACGAAGTTGATATCGTGTTTTTTTTATTGTGAGTTAATTGGAATTTAGTGGCTACTCACGACATGCATTTTTTTACCTAGTGACTATTTGACACCATTGACCGTTTGGTATGGAATCAAAAACCAACTGACAGTGTTTCTGCAACCGAAAGGACTACCTATGAGAGTAGCTAACTGAAGGACCGGTTTACAATTCTGATAAGACATATTTACGACTTTGCGTATGTGACGGTGATATGTTGTCATGTTGATAGAGTGGGTGATAGTGGGAACTTGACGATCGGTCTTATTTCAGAATAGTGACACGTATTCTGCTGCGAGTCTAAGGTAGAGTCTAAGGTAAAGTCTAAGGTAGAGTCTTAGATAGAGTCTAAGGTAAAGTCTTGGGAAGAGTTTCTATGTTAGAGTCACGTGTAGAGCCACTTTCGATTGTAATGCCTAGAAAGCATCTAAGAATCTAACGCCTCGTGTACATTGGAAGTTTTGATATCGAATGGAGCATGTAGATTATTTTTTTTGCGTTAATTTGACGCGCTTAGAAAATACACTATATTTGTATCATACTTTATTTATCGACCCAATCAATGCTATAAGGACTCTTCAATACATAGCTTCGTTGTTTGGTGCCCCAACTCGCGTCATGGCTGATCAGGATAGACGTTTTCTAGCAAAGATTTCAGAGACTTTTGTTGATAGCAACATGATCAAGTCGAGCCAACGGCGAAGTGGATTGTTGAAGTTGGGATACATCGTGGCATGTAGTTTTACAGTACAGTCAAATGAACTGAATGATTTGTAATGTTTAACGACTTTATTAGTTGTCGTTAGTTCCGCTACCGCAATCAACAATTTTTTCAATCTGCAATAAAAAAATCTGCAAATGAAAAATAGTATTCTGGATGACAAAGGCTTTAAATGGTTTCGTGATTGAACTTGTTTTTTCAATGTCAATTACAATAGAACATACAAATATGATCATGACCGTATTCCGTTCATGCTATACCAAATTGTATTGATCCTTTGGAAGTTAAGTGCTATCTTAGAAGTACCGCAGGATGTGCCGATGACGGCAAAAGTAAGTAAATTTCAAACAAAATGGAAATTTATGTGTGTTAATACTCCAATGAGTGTGTAAACAAATAGTCTGTGTGTCAGTAGTCAATGTGAAGGGTAGTCTGTATGAAAAGTGGTTTGTGTGACGATTCATCTGCGCGACAAATAGTCTGTCTGACTGGTAGTCTGTGTAACTGATAGTCTGTGTGACGGATAGTCTGTTTGACGGATAGTCTGTGTGACGGATAGTCTGTGTGACGTGTAGTCTGTGTGACTAGTGTAGTCTGTGTGACTAGTGGTCTGTGTGACAAGCCGTCTGTGTGACAGGCCGTCTGTGTGACAAGCCGTCTGTGTGACAGGCCGTCTGTGTGACAAGCCGTCTGTGTGACAGGCCGTCTGTGTGACAAGCCGTCTGTGTGATAAACCGTCTGTGTGAAAGGTCGTCTGTGTGAAAAGCCGTTTGTGTGACTATGTATGCCGTTTAGTTCGTCTAGTCTTGTGTTATTTGATGTCAGATTGGCCGAGCTCGAGTACAGCAATCGAACGCAATCTTATCTTTTGCAGGTTATAACCACAAGTAAGACACACGAGGACGTGTGATGATGCAGGATGGCCGTGACGGCGCTATGACATTATTAGGTTCAATTGTAATTTAAATTGTTATTTTCATTGGAAATAGTCCACGAGGGATTGCGAGTGACGTCAGCGCCGCACGAGCTATCGTACGATGCGACGTAATAGTGGTGGGGCGCGCCTTTGTTCCAGCGGTGTGCGCTCGACAGAGCTCAGTCTAGTTCGAGGCGTCGCTGAGTGCGGACGTGTCTATGGTTGTAGTAGGAATGCTTGTGGAAGCTATGTCCGACGGTTGTGTGATAATAGTTAGAGAGAAGTGAAGGTGAGTGCCTAGGTAAACCTACACACTGGGTCACAAGTCCCAGGCACTACTCTGGTTCTCCTCTTTGTGATGTGTGTTGATAAATTGACTCTGCATTCGTATGTGAGATAGTGATTCGGCTAAATCCTGACGACATCCACGACATATCTTTATACTGCAGTTAAGACTAAGAAATAGCGTCTTAAAGTTTAAGGATACTACAGAGCTATTAAAACTAACATCTCTGCCAAGCGCAGTGAACGTTAACGTTAAGGTCTTTAACGTAGTAAATATTCAGGAATGAAAAATCTATTTTGCTCGTATCGTTTGCCGATAATTTCGTTTCAGTGTGGAGCGTTTAGCTCATTCAATAACTTGTGTGGTGTGACCACGAAAAACTTTGTATAAGTCGGACTGAACTGAAAAATAGGAAAGCGTTTGTCCACACTCTCACCTGATCTTAAGTGAAGATGCGGACTACGATGTTACATGCTTGCCTAGAAGTTGCCTATTCACTTTCGCTTTGAAGGCACCCAAGTTATTCCTAGTTAATAGGGAACTCGTAACCAGGCAAGAAGATTTACTTTTTTCGCAATATAATAGAATTAGCAAATCGATTTGTGCGGATGGTTGAGATAAGAACTGCACAAGATTCTCCACATGGTCACAAAAAATAACCCTGATCCTACCTACCACATTCCGTTTTGTCGATACGTCGCAGTTCAGTTCGATACCGTTTTTTTTTGGGGAATAATTTTCATTTTGTAGCGATATGTTTTTTTGGAAAAAAAGTATATTGAACTAAGTAACTTACCTACAATTTACTGGAGATTGAAGTGAAATAACATTGTTATATGTCGTACCATTTACTGCACAGTTTGTTTAGTGCAACCACAGATATATCAATCTAAGGAGATCGGTCGAATCGCCGAGTTCAAAGGAAGACAGAGTGTCGCGATCAGCGGCCATACTACATAACATGGTTCTAGTTGAGAATGCCGTAATATACACTATTCATTCTTAAGGACTGCGAAGGAGATCGGTCGAATCGCTGAGTTACGTATTCACTTGACTTTATCGGAAGACGAAGTGGCGGAAATATACTTGTCACAAGTTAAACGCCGGCTTGGCCTATCTCCTTGTATTATTAAATCTGTGAGTGCAACCTACCAAATAAAACAGACAGCAATATACTCTGGATATGTCACAGCGGACTAATTGCTCGAATTTGAAGCGCCCAAACAGGGGTAGTACCTCAACCTTATAGAAGACCACAGTCAAATGACACTACATTTTTGTGGTGTAGTCTTCTTGTTGGTGAGTAAGGTTGCCAGACTAGAGCTCCGTAGGGTAGGGATCTCCATCCCTAGTCCCCACTGGGGACTATGGCTACGGTAAATGCTAGGTGACTGACCAGGCAGGCCGTAATCTTGTCTCATCATATCATAACAGCCTTTATAATTGGACCTCCTGCTGGGACATAAGGCCTCTCGTTGTCATCGAAGGAGGTTTTAGGGACCACCACGCATGCCCAATGCGGATTGGTGGACGGAATATAAAGTGATCAAATACCCCTTTGCTGATCCTTTAGTCGCCTTCTACGACACCCATTGGAGGATATGGGGTGATGCTATTCTACTCTGCCAGCATCACACGGCCGAAATAATCTTGTCTGCCAAACAAATAATATAAAAATAAATCATTATCATCTCTTCTCATTAAAGTTTATGCTACACTATTATAGTCATTTATGTTTCAATCTGAAAGAGGCCATATATCAAAACAACTTAATTAAAATTATACAAAAAAACAATCTCCGATATCGCAGCAACTTTTTCAAAGTCACAAGAGAATATCGGTGATAAAATAAAGCATTTTCAGTTGTAAATTCTATCCCTTTGAGACAGCAAAGCGTGTTTTGCAAAGGTCTGGATCTCTCACGATAATGGATTAAGTTATATTTAGAAATCCAGTATTTTGCCACGAGTCTCTATACGAGGTCAATATTCTGCGGTTGACAACATTATCTCCTATACGCCGTATTAACACGTCGGGTAAGGAGAATATCGCAATTTTACTTTATTGAAAATTTTCCTTTAAGCTAACGAGTACGAGCGATGGTTTCGAAGCTTTCAGTTAATATAGAATATCTTAGGAAATTTTAATAAGACAGGATGTAATCAGGACTCGCTATCTCTGATGATTTCGGAGGGTTATGATAGCAAAAGCGCAAGCGGGCGTGTTTTTAATTTTTCTTGTCATCTTCCATTTCATGGAAAACCTATTTTAGTACAGTATTTTAATCTCACGAACGCGGGGAAAATTCCCCAAACGACTTCGAGTTTTATAATGGAAAACCCTGCGATGGAAATTCTACAGTTTTGGGCAGTTTGATCTGTTGTCGTCCATACATTGGTTTTGTGAGCGTGAGTGGCGGCACTGAACATTCCTGCACTGATGCACTCAGAGACAATGCGTACACATGACGGTGGCTCACCTGCATTCGTGAGATAAAAATACAACACAGACAAAAGTACGATACTGTAATTAAAATATTGAGATAACCAGTACCGTAGTGGTTGATTGTTCAGAGAGAAGATCGGTTCCTCATTCAGTTCACCTTCATTATATGCGGTAAAATTTAATCTTCATCTCACCTGTGAACCCTCCCGGCCCACTGTTGGGCCGGGACAGCCCGGGGACGTTTTGGTGAAATGGTGTACGTAAAGTACGCCGATCTCAATACCTGTCCAGAAGGGTGTAGGAGAGTACCGGTGGTTTTCAATGGGTTAGACCGGCGTTGTTCAGCACCGGGTGAGTATTATATTATTCAGTAGTATGAGTATTGTACTATTCAAAGTCACATTCATCAGAGAACATCACCCCGTATCCTCCAATGGGTGTTGTAGAAGGCGACTAATGGATCAGCAAAGGAGTTTTGAGTACTTAATACTCCGTCCACCAATTCGTATTGGGCAAGCGTGGTGGACTGCTGCTTAAACCTCCTTTGATGACAAGGAGAGGCCTTGTGTCCCAGCAGTGGGCCGAATGTTACGTGCTTATTTTCTTTTGTTTGTAGGCTCACTGAAGATTATAGTTACTATTTTGGATTTGATGCTTCTTTTATGTAGGTGACAGGCTGGTAACCTGTCACTATGTTGAGGTAGGTACTGCAGGGCCCATTTGCTTAACCCCTATTGCGATAATTCATCTGATAGTATGCAATTAAAAAATGCATATATGTATTATTTATCGGTCTTCAAAAAATGTGTTAATGTTTATGGATTTACCACTACTTATACAGTGTGTCCTGGAAACCGTTTTGTAGATGTGCTTAAATACTAATAGTACAATGTGAATAAAGCATACTCTAATGACCTTGTTTGTATATTTTATAAAAATTAAAAAAAAAAAAACTGGAGAATTTGTATTTTTTTTAAATTAAATAAATTCAATTAGATTTGATTAAATTAAAAAAAAAATCAATTTTTCTCCCAAAATGAAAGGGATTTGTGTATGTTTGCTACTTCTACTAATAGTTAATCCTATTAATTATCGAACGATACCAAATTAGTGCTTATCCATGTCAAGGTGCAAAATTGTCGCTTGTTTTTGAAAGAAAAGGTCAAATACTAAAAAATGCACTGATTAATATTTACGCGTTTGTAAACGCAAAAATAAAATTATTCCAGAAAAGGTCAAAATTAAGAAAAAATAGTAAAGGTCTTATATTTCGGCGAGGGTGGGAAACTAAGTGGCAAGACCCCTAACTTAAGGTATTTTTACCGATAAAATGGTCCGGAAGAAATTATGCAGAAGTTTAAGCAGAAATTTTAAAAGCTATTTGCCAATGAAACTCGAAAGCGTGGCCACCGTGGCTTTGTCCGTAATATCCTGAATAGCTTGATTACTACTTTCCCGGACACACGAATTTAGACAGAAGTTGTACCAGATATCTTAATAACTATTTTCCAATGGAACCCGAAAGCGTGGCCACCGTAGCTCTGCCCGTAATATCCGGAATAGCTTTAGACAAAAAAGGCGAACTGTTTTCACTCACTTCCATCCATGTTTTCTTTTCTATTGATTGGCCTATTTTCTACGGAGACCTTATTTTGCTGAATTGATGTCAGAAAAAAATTTTAAGGGGTTTATTTCATTAACATTATAGTACTTATTAAGTGAAATAACTTGACTGTTTGTTTATTACTTCAATCGTATTAGAGAAAAAATTAACAACCTTTAACTTTCAAATGAAAAACCACAATTAAAAACTTCGTATTTATAAAATTGGGAAAGATTAAAAAAATAATAAAGATTAGTTTGAATTTAATTTTATGAATAGGTACTATAGCGTAGAGTTTTTTCTAATGAAATATAGTCTACTAGGTGTCCCGGCCATATTGCCGTGTTAATTTCATACTACTGTCCTATAACATTGAATTTGCAGTTTAAAAATAAATGAGGAGTACGTATCAAGATAAAAACTATCCTATCTCTCAAGTTGAAACAAAACACACATTAAAACAAAAAAAGTTATAATCAGGTTGCTAGTTTCGGTTTTATATCGGACAAACATCGTGACACGGGAATTATATATTAGATAGCTGTCCCGGCCACGCGTTGCTGTGGTAATATTATACTACTGACCTATAATATTGTGTCTGCACTAAAATAAAATATGACTACTTATCAAGATAAAAACTATCCTATCTCTCAAGCTGGATCAAACTGCACACGGTGTACAAATTTGATTACAATCGGTTAAGTAGTTTAGGAGTCCATCGCGTGATTCGTAATTTATTTATATTCAGATTAGCTGTGCCCGCGACTTCGTCCGCGTAGAATTTACCAAAAGAAAAAAAAGTAGTTTAAGTTACTCCTTATTACACCAGCTATCTGCCAAAAAAAGTCCCGTCAAAATCGGTCCAGCCGTTTCAGAGATTAGCCGGAACAAACAGACAAAAAATGAAAAAAATGTTATTTTGGTGTATGTACCTTATATATATTCATATGCATGTAGTAAAAAGGGTTATTTCAATATTACAAAGAGACACTCCAATTTTATTTATATGTATAGATGTCACTCAGAAATAATGAAGCAATGACGGTGAAAGAGTTTTTGAAACCGGTCCAGTAGCGTTTGAGCTTATTAGTTAGAAACATACATACTTTCCTCTTTATTTTGTTTCTAAGTTTCCCGGGTTCAAGTCCCATCTCAGGATGTCGCTTGTCATGATAGTTTTTTTTTCTTGTTGTTCGTTTTTTATTTAATTTGGCATTAATTTCAATCATATATCTCCTTAAAATATTACCAAAAATGTTAAGAGCGGTTACACATTATCCGATCCGATATCGGGACATTCAAAGATACATTTGTTTTGACAATTGCGGTTTTGACATTAGTTGGAACCGCTCAAGTGTCAAAACAAAGAGATTTTCATAGTAACCTAAATTGAGGAGTTTCTCCCTCTCCCCTTTTTTAACCTCAATTTACCGTACAATTGTCTGTTACTTTATGTGCATTTTCACTTGACATTGGCGAAATGCGTAATCTTTATGTGTCGCGAACGCCACTTATTTAAAGAAGTAACCTAAATTATCTAACTACAAAATTAAAGCGCACTACAAATAAAGAGCCAAAGGGATCTTATTAAAAATAAATAAATACTGCCTATTTTACTCCTTGATAAAATGGCTTTCTTTTCGTGAAAGACTTTTTAAAATCGATTAAGTGGTTTAGGCGTGAAGGCGTAACAACCAAACACACACCCGTATTCACTAAAAATAAAAACTATGAGATCTCTAGACTCTTGGATATGAAACGAACCAATCACAGAGCTCTATTCAATGCCATTGCGTTGAATATAGCTCTGTGATTGGTTCGTTTCTTCGTAAGTCACTTTCGCAATTATAATATTAGTTAGGATTATCGCCAGACAACTACACAGCTAGTCTTAGATGTTTTCGTCCGATCCGTTCGAGTAATACTCAGATGAACACTACACACTCAGGCACTAGACACATTTTGTTATACACCGCACTCGTCGAACAAGGGTGCGAAGACCCGGTCTACATACGACGCGCTATACCCGGTACAGACATGTACCGGGGCGCTTCTCCCCGCCTCCGCCACGACACGATGTGCCCGAGCCGAGGTCCAAGCCTTTAGAGGCACCCTCGGGCATGTCGCTCCCTACCGACACGGACGCCCTAGGGACGCTAGGCGGTACTCCCCACGGGGGAGATGCTCAGTCGCCCAGTAATCCCCTAGGAACGTTCGACCTACAGGTTTGAGGACCCCCCAAGGTCTTCGCCTTCTTAAAAACCCGGTGACGCAGAAAATGTCATCAGAGACAATCTGCAATAGATATCCAAAAAAAAAGATGTTTTCGTATAGCATCTAGTTTCATATTGCTAAGTTTCTTGCTTACGTGCAGTGCCTGATCAATATAAAAATATGCGACTGACAAAGTTGTGAACTTGCATCTCAGCCTTAGCGGTAACAAAAAGGAAATTCGAAACAAAGGCTATTTTTAATAATATTTTCAAACACATTCAT
This sequence comes from Elophila nymphaeata, assembly GCA_955850985.1. Lineage (NCBI taxonomy): Eukaryota > Metazoa > Arthropoda > Insecta > Lepidoptera > Crambidae > Elophila > Elophila nymphaeata. The sequence goes on from OY039090.1 coordinate 6,764,699, forward strand.
GCGATATTTCACTTTATAACGCTTTTTAAACCATTCCAGCGAATCATAATAGCGAGGAGTGGTGAATGCGGTACCAAAGTTAATGTAGTACGGAACGTTCTGGAATCTTCTCGGCGTATAAAACTTTACGGGAGAAAAGTTTGATCATTTCTTAGAGGTAAGTTGTAACGATGTAAGACTTTGTTAGAACTGAGATAAGTTAGTACTAATAGTTTAATGAAAATGATCGTTTAATTGTCATAAAGAGTTTGGAGAGTGGAAGTTGTTTTTATACAAGGGTGTTTATCCTCGCACTTTAACCGCTTTCAATATTCTATTCGCTGGTAAAAGTTAGTTGGTTAAACATACATAATCACAGTCGTAATCCCAAAACGAGTCGAGCAGAGCTATAGCGTCTGTAATTAGCAGAGTGCGAGGCAGCTCCAAAAGTCTCCTCCAGACGGTAGCGGCAAGGTTGGACGTGGATAGTTGTATCATGCAACACTGGACACGTGTTCATCTTTTGAAGGACACTAAGCCGTCCTATAATTATATAATGTCTTAGGGAATAAAAATTTAATGAATTGTTGATATCTTATAATATAGTCTGACGCCGTCGTGGTGGAATGGTCAGTATAGCTGGCTACACATCAAGCGGTCCGGGTTCGAATCCTGGTAGCGGCAAATGTTTGTGTGACGAACACGAATGTTTGTTTGCGAGTCATGGTTGTTTATATATTTATTGAAGTTTATTTATAAAAATATCTAAAATTATTATGTTTATTAAAAAAAAAAGTCCGTTATCTAGTATCCGTAACACAAGTTCTTAATGATACTTACTTCGGGCTAGATAATTGGTGTGAGCGTGAAAATATATTATTATTATTATAGTTGTAAGTTAATTTGTTTCTAACATTATTATGAACACTGTCTGAAATAATTCATTTTTATTTTATTTATTTAGGTAACATTTAGTTTCACATAAAACCATATCTGACAGTATGGGCCATACATTACTCCAAAATAGCAACAGATTGCCAGCCTGTCGCCTACTCAAAAGAAAAAAAAACAAACAAAAGCCAACGACCAGGACAGATGTTACACTCAAAATTCCTCAGTATTACTAGCGGGACTTCCCAATTATTGTTAAATTACTAAAAATAACAGCGGTTACTTAATCAGCAACCCCTGGTAGGGCGATCTGTAAATGTGGATAGAGTATTGAAACCGGCCAGCAGTCGCGTACACTCGACGACTGCTTCGTTTTGCGTCGGAGGGTGAGATGCTGGATCACTTCAGCTAGCCCGACTTCTCCAGGAAATCTCCCAACATCTTGACGTCTCTAAACACATCTTAGAGTCTACCTGGACGGCTAAGGTAGCGAGTCTTTTGTGATGCTACTGCGTTGGATTCCATTAGAACGTGAGCGGCTGTTTCTTCTAAATCGAATAGTTCTTTTGAGTGTGTTTACTTAGGCGCGTAAAAAAGCGTCGTAGTGCGTAAAAGCGTCGTCTCCCACCCGGGAGGCACTGGTTCGATCCCCGCCACGTACCAATGTGTTTTCAAATTTTGAATTCATATGTACATTTAATCGACGCTTTTACGGTGAATGAAAAACATCACGATGAAACCTACACAAACCATGAAGAAATTCTTAGGTTGTGTGTGAAGTCGACCAACCCGCACTTGGCCAGCGTGGTTGACTAAGGCCTAATCGCCCCTAATGTGGGGTAGGCTCGAGCCTCTCGGTGAGGACATTATATGAGCTGTTGATGATGATCCTAGGCGCGTTTGGCGATACAAATCAGCAGATTGGGATGAGATGCGGCATTTCTTTGCATCATATCCTTGGCGTCGCACTTGCTTTTCTTCAGAAGACCCGACCTACTGCGCGGATGCTATCACTGGTGTGTTGCGTCAGGCTATGGAATACTTTATTCCATATTCTGACGTATCACACCGGTCCAGCGCCCGCCCTTGGTTTAACGCGGATTGTGCTAAAGCCGAGGCGCTTAAGCATGCCGCTTACCAATCCTGGGCGGATGCTCGAGCGCGTAAATCACTGAACGTACGGAAACTGAAGAGAGCCTATAACAGTGCCGCCAAGTCCTGCAAAGGTGTTCTTCGCAAGGCCCGCTTCAACCACATTGGCCGAATTGGTACCAGATTGGCCTCCTTTCCGTCCGGGAGCAAAGCTTTCTGGTCCCTGGCCAAGTCAGTCGAAGCTAACTTTTGTCGGTCGTCGCTGCCACCTTTGATTAAGCCTGACGGGTCGCTAGCTCACACTGCCAAAGAGAAGGCAGACTTGTTTGCCTCTATCTTTGCGAATAACTCGCAACTAGATGCTGCTGGCGTAAATCCACCTAAGTTACCTCTATGTTCTTCTGTAATGTCAGAACTTCACATTTACCAAAAAGAGGTACTCAAAATGCTAAGCGCTCTAGATACAAATAAAGCTAGTGGCCCTGATGGCATTCCAGCTATTGTGCTGCGAAATTGTGCACCTGAGTTGTCACCCATTCTGACTCGCCTGTACCGCTTATCCCTTAGAACCGGACAAGTTCCGAATGCCTGGAAGGTTGCCAATGTCCAACCAGTACCTAAAAAGGGTAGCCGTGCCGATCCTGCCAACTATCGTCCAATCGCAATCACGTCCATACTCTGTAAGATTATGGAACGTGTATTGAACAACCGTCTCCTAGCTTACCTTGAAGATAACGATCTCCTCGGTGACCGCCAGTTTGGTTTTCGCCGTGGGCGGTCTACCGGGGATCTTCTTGTGTATGCTACTCACTTATGGAGCGAAGCCATAGAGAAACACGGTGAAGCTCTCGCCGTTTCCCTCGATATCTCCAAGGCTTTTTAACAGGGTCTGGCATGCAAGTCTTATTGGCAAACTTCCATCATACGGAATCGCTACCGGGCTTTGCAACTGGATTGCTGATTTCCTGGGGGGCAGATCAATTCGGGTAGTCATTAATGGCTCCTCGTCGGATCTGCTTGGTATCAATGCCGGTGTCCCCCAGGGCTCTGTCCTCTCCGCAACTCTATTCTTGCTGCATATCAACGACCTGCTTTTGAATCCCGGTATCTTTGGGTACGCAGACGACAGCACAGTTTCGGAGAGGTACTTGTCGGATGCGAAGTCTGGAGCAGATGTCCGATCTTTGAGGGAGGCGATGGTGGAGGGAGTGAATGCAACCCTGGAAGCTGTTTCCCTCTGGGGTGAGGCCAACTTGGTTGGGTTCAATCCGTCCAAAACGCAGGCATGTCTCTTCTCGGCGAAACGGACTCCATTACATCTGAGTCCGACTTTCCGAAATGTCTCCGTTCCGGTTAGCGACCATCTGGACCTCTTGGGTGTAGATATCTCTGCCAATCTCAATTTCGGTCGCTACATCGAATCCATTGCTGAAACTGCAGCCAAAAAACTTGGCATTCTTTCAAAGGTGAAACGATATTTTACATCTGAGCAGCTCCTACGTCTTTATCGAGCCCAAGTACGCTCCTGCATGGAGTACTGTTGTCACCTTTGGGACGGATCCGCACGTTATCAGTTGGATGCACTGGATTCGGTGGAGCACCGAGCGAGGCGACTCATCGGCAGTGAGGCACTACTCGCTGAGGCTAATCTCCAGAACCTTGACCACCGAAGGCGTGTAGCTTGCCTCTCGGTCTTTTATCGGTTGCATTTCGGAGAGTGTGCGGAGGTTCTTCATAATTTGATCCCCCCAGCCCCTTTTCACCACCGGACGACCAGACGCGGCGAAGGTTTTCACCCTTACGTTGTAGATATACCTCCCATCCGCACGAAGCGCTTTGCTTCCTCTTTCATTATGCGCACAGCTAAGGAGTGGAACTCGTTGCCAAGGTCTGTTTTCCCGGATCAATATAATCTGGATATCTTTAAGGCCAGAGTGAACAAGCATCTTCTAGGCGAGCGTGTACCATCTTAGGCCACATCTTCGCTTCACATCAGGTGAGATTGTGGCCAAACGCTCAGCCTATCAAATATAAAAAAAAAAAAAAAAAAAAAAAAGGCGCTCTTTGTCAGTCTGGGTAGGTTTTTAAGTATTTCATAGCCTGTTTTTTTCAACCGACTTCAAAAAGGAGGAGGTTATCAATTCGACAGTATGTTTTTTTATGTTTGTTACCTATGCTTTTCCTATGCTTTTCCTTTCCTTATCACCCATCCCCGCCAACATCGAAAACATTTTGTATGAGTTTCACGATGTTGGCTATTAAGGTCTATTAAGTCCTCTGGTTTAGAGTAGCCCAAACCCATGACCTTTAATCGCCTATTGGCTAGTGCATCGCAGTCACGTAGTATGTGTTCCATGCTCTCTTCCTCCTCACCAAACATTCTACAGATGGGGTGATCAGCTTTGCCTATTGTACACAGGTGTCTTTTAGTGGCAAAATGACCAGTGAAAGCACCTATGAGGCAGAGGATTTGGGTCCTGCTGATTCTTCCCACCCCTTTAAGGTATGCGTGAGGATCCTAAAAATTTCTTTGATACTGTCAGTCGATGAGTGGACAACCATTCCATAAGGTGCCTCTTTTCACAATACTCCTTTACAAAAGGCTCGGTCCCATTGAGGGTTTGAGCCGATCTCTTTCCTTGGTAGTTTGTCAGCATTTTCATTACCTTCAATCTCTACATGTCCTGGTACCCACACTAGTCTGACTAGGTTGTGTTTGCCTAGATCATTTAGCGTGTGTGCTGTTATATGCTAGATCTTTTTATAAAAAAGCGAAAAAGCGTGACTACGGAGAGTTTTTCCCCGAAATCGAAAACACACCACCGAGTCCCAGACGAAAGTCAATACAGCCAATTTGCGAAATCTACTGAGCGCAGTATTTTACGGATTTCCGAGGTGAAATTGTATTACGCAATTATTACGCAACACTTCACATTTGGTGAATGTTAAATGTGTTCTAATGAGCAGTCAGATGATTGAATGCGCGTTAGTAATGCTTGCGTTAATCTGAAGAATCTTGATGTGGAATAGCGAATAGATTTCGGAAAAGGATTTCGCGAATGTTTTTAACTCGTATCTTCTTCTTTATGGAATAGGATGCTCAGATGTTTCAGTCATGTAAAAATAATGTGTGAAAGTAGATTCACGAAGAGTATATATGATTCGGAAGTGAATGGAGATTCGGGACCAAGGAGACCTAGCCCAATGTTTATCGATCCGAGCATATATAAAGACAGTGATGAAAGCAAATATGCGAGGCTATTTAAATAAAGAAACACCCAAATTTCAATACAGATGTTTTTTTTTAATACTACACTACCCCTGATATGTATCAGAGCCTATGTTTTACTATTTTTTCATGCCAGTTCCCACTTTAATGCCTCTCGTAATTTCATTTCGCATACTATTTCTTTCTCGCATTCATCTATTTCTTTCTTTATACTATCTGCTACTGTCTATTGATGGTTTCTATGTCAGGTAGGGTTTTCTTTATTTAAATAACGTACTACTACTATTTCATTGCTTACATTTTTCTCTGTTACCTTAACAATTTTCATTCTTAATCATAGTTACATTTTGCCCCCCCTTTATTATCTACTACATTTCTTTTATTATCTTGTGGTTCATATTAATCTTTTACATTTAAATTTACTTATTGTCTATTACATTTATTTTGCTCTCTTATTCTGCTATCCTATGCCTAGTTTATATCTTGTTATATAGTGTGTTAGTATACATTTTATTTTATTTTAGATTAGAGAAGATGCTTGGGTCGTACCACCTGCAAGACTAAATGACACCGTGAGCTCCGTTTGCCTAAATCGGAACACTCCAAATTAATAATGAAAGTGACGGTAGATTTAACTATTTCATCAAATAAAACAGACATCTTTAGTCTTCCCGTGACCACGATCGCTGCAAAGTGTAACGAAACGTCAGGCAATAATAACAAAATGGAAAATCTAATTACACGCGAGTTAAATCCCTAAGTTGTTTTATTTACACTAGCTATTTAGATTTGGTGTCTGTGCAGATCGTGTCCCTACGCAACATTGCATTGCAGTAAAGTGTCTAGATACCTGCTTAATATTACTCATTCTGTACATTTATAGATATAAAATAGAAAAATAATTCGCGTGAGAACCGTATGCAGATATAAATCATATTATCATCAATAAAATAATCCTATACAATCGACCGTTACAATAATTAAAGCGTCCAACGGCGCACTAAATTCGACAGTATTGGATATTACACAGAGTAATAAATTCCGATAAATTCAAACCCAAAAATCCGGTTCCCCTTTGTCATACAGCACCCGCTAGGGCATGGTATCGCACAAAACATATGCCTTATTCATAGCCTCTACCTAACTTTGGTTGCGGTTATGTTGTTGTAAACAGCGGAAATTCCTTGCAAACAGCTACTTTAATCAGGTCACGTTCGTGAAATGTGTGTTTCTTTTCGAAGCAAAAAGTTTGGATGACTCTATGCCTACGTTCTCACTTTGAAATTCTTGAACTGCAGTATAATCATCATCATCATTAAGCCAAGAGACACTATTGGACATAAGCCCATCCCAAGAATCTCCAACACGATTGGTCCAGCGGATTCTCGGAACCTCTACCAATGTTACCAGATCGTCGGCCACCTTGGAGGTACAGTGGCACTTATGTTAGCAACGGATAAATTGCTACGAGTCGCTGACGGCTAGCGTCGTTATCGATCATCGGTGCCGCAATGGCGTTGGCACGCTGTCGGGCTTTAAGAATCGATGAATGTGCTTAGTGCATTGCCGTTTGGGTCTTTTCGAGCAACTGACGTCGGCATAGGAAAAATTCCAGCCTAAGACCTTTCTCGTCATAATAAAAAAACAAAATAGACAAGTATCATTTCAGCCTTACATTAGATTAGAATTCATAACCGCTACCGCTATTGCCTTGTGCCTAACAGACCCTTAGCTCAGCAGGCGCGACCCACCATCGATCATCGGGGCATGTCCGACCGCGTCCTGGCGCCGGCCCGAACCGTTACGAACCGAAGCGAAAAACAATCCCGACAATATCGCCTCGCTTTGGAACTCAATGGAGAGCTGTGCGTAATTGCTTTTGGATATCTTTTAGAAAGAAACAGCGTCATCAGATTCATATACAATCTAAAAGGTCTGTGGCGACCAATGCTGCCTACTCACAGAACACATAGATGGCGCTATACAACAGTGCTCATACATGCGCGACAATTAGTATGGAAACCTGAATCGCGCAAAACGAAGTTTCCAAAGGTGCTCGCTATATATAGAAGTTCCAACATACTGTAGTATTTGGTTCCAACTACAGACAGCACAGAACACATAGATGGCGCTATACAACAGTGCTCGTACAAGCGCGACAATTGGTATGGAAACCTGAATCGCGCAAAACGAAGTTTCCAAAGGTGCTCGCTATATATAGAAGTTCCAACATACTGTAGTCTTTGGTTCCAACTACAGACAGTTGGACCGCGGTCCCCGGGCATAGGGCATACAACACCTTGCCCGGCGGAAGTACTTCCCTTTGGACTTCCTACGCGTCTAACATAAGACCCCATCCACCTTATGATGAGTAGAAGTAGAGTCCAAATCCAAATGCCTACCTAACTTAAGCGCTGCACGAGTCACCTTTGCCTTGCAGGCCAGCAAGGTACTTCTTCACATCTACTTTGAATCAAGCATATAGGAGTACGTCCCTCTACTTGAATGACAAGGACACAAACACAATGACGAACACTAGTTTATTTTCTTCTTATTGGATGAATTATGTCATCCCTTTTAAATTTTTGCCAATGAAGTGGAATGTAAGTAAAATAATAGAAGTGTACATGTGTGTTGTTACAGAATTTCGGAATATATTTTTTTCATGTTTTGTGAGCGTATAACGTATCTAACTATAATAATAATCATTGCACAACGGAAAATAAATTTCCATTCGGAAATTTACAAACAGTAATATTTTCAAGAAGATTGCTATTAGAAAATACATATCATTCGAACATTTTGAGTAAAAGAAACCAAAAATACGCTGGCTACTTTGTAATGTAGTGACGTCTCGAGACTCGCTGACTCGCTTGCGCGCGCTCTATCTCGCTTTCTCGATAGGCACTATTCGACACCTTAACGATGCTGAACGTAACCTTCATTGACAGTGTCAGTGATAGTGTGTCTATGTGGTTGACGAGGCCTTCTTTTTCAACCGACTTCAAAAAGGAGGAGGTTATTAATTCGACTGTATGTTTTTTTTTTAAATGTTTGTTACCTCATAACTCTTTACTGGGTGTACCGATTTTGAAGATTCTTTCAACCTTTGGAAGCAGGTGCTTGTCATTTGGTCCCATTCAAATATCATCGACATCTGACTAGTAGTTTTAAAGTTATCCCTAATAATGCCTATTTAATTGACATCGATGATATCGTAATCTTATCACTTGTGTGTCTAAAAGATCTCAAGATCGTTTCCTGAAAATTTACATACTTAAAACACTAAAAAGCAAAAAATAAAATTATTTTTAAATAAAAAAAACCGCCTTCAATACTAAAAACGAAGAAATAAAAATTCTGTTTATAAAAATCTAAATGTTTTTTTGAGGTCGGTGCCAACCTCAATATTTGGATTAAACGTTGTTACTTGTATTTGGGACCGACCTCAAAAAAACATTTAGATTTTTATAAACAGAATTTTTATTTCTTCGTTTTTAGTTTTGAAGGCGGTTTTTTTTTGATAAATGCCGTATCTTCCCTCTTTTGCTTTAATCTAAGTTCCGAATGCAAACGTCGTCCATGTACTCAATCGAAGACTGATGGTTAGTGCAATAGACCCGGTGTAGGGCCCAGCTACAACGAACATGATGACCCCTTACAATTTATTCACACCTGTGCAAATGCGTGCGTGATTTGTATCTAAACAACAATGATATTAAATAATGCTAAATCACTACAAAGCCACGTTAATCATATTCAACAGGGTTATGTGAATAATAAATTCTATCCTCCAACGATTTTCATATACATCATTTCAGTGCCGCAAGAAAATCGCTGTTTATACCGCGGGAAGCTGGTTAACCGTGAAATTGAATATGTCCACTGGATTTGTACGGGAAAAGCGAGTAGCATAACATGTGCTTCGATTTAAGTCGAGACGTAAAGTTAATGGAAGCGGCATGAACTAATTACGTAATTAAAATTCAATCTCGTCTTCCTACCCTGCTATCAATTATTTATTTAAACTTTATTGTACACATAAGGATACACATGGCGGACTTAATGCCATAAGGCATTCTTTACCTATCGTCGACCACGCTGACCAAGTGCGGGTTGGTAGACTTCACACACACACCCTAAAAATTTCTTCATAGGTGTGTGCAGGTTTCCTCACGATGTTTTTCTTCACCGTAAAAGCGTCGGTTAAACGTACATATGAATTCGAAATTTGAACACACATTGGTACGTGGCCTGGTTCCAACCGGAGCCTCCCGAGTGGGAGACAACGTCCTTACGCACTTCGCCACCGACGCCAGTACCCTTATTAGCTCGGAAAGAGAACGCCTTGTTTTACTATGAACGCTACAGAAAAGCGACTACGAAACGGTTACGGAACGTAGTGCATCACCTCTTTTTAATACGCTTATATAAGCTTCACCTGTATGTTTGTATGTAACCGACTCTTTTGTACGCAATTTCGAGCCACTTTGAACGGTTAGATTTCATTTAAACTTTATGGACTTATCAAAGACCGATGACATTACAATAATTCGATAAGAATAACGCATTATCCTGATTAGAATCGCCAGGACTAATAAATTAAACGTTTGGAATTTTGGAAAACTAGTTCAGTTAAACGTCACTAGATGGCGTTGTCATTGTCAACTTTCATCGGCGGTTATAATTAGCACTAAAAAGTGGAAAATAAAATAATAGTTTTAAAAAACTAAAAACACGCTTTTATGTTAAATCGGACTAAAAAGTGAAAAATAACTTTTTAGTATAGAAACTAAATGATGAACGAAAAGTGTAATTATTATTTAGAGAAAAGCTTGGGATGCTCAATTTAATTGTACCGATCGAATATTTTCAAGAACTAATGTTATTGTCAACTAATGTTATTTTAGGTTTTTTTTAAACTATTATTTCTTCATAGTAAAACGAGGCGATACCGAGCTGATAATGTTACTCTGTCTATCACACTTCAATAATTTCAATCGTTTCTGTGATTCATGGGTCTCTTCTAGTAAAGCAAAGCATCTGTGTACTTGGGCGGTTTTGGGTTAAAACGTGTGCCGTTTCTCATTCATCATCTTGTTTTTCTCTCCATTGGAAAAACGCCGTATCTTCGTTCCAGTACAACGGATTTTCCACCGTACCGTGGCCCGATAGTGTCGAGTTTTGTTTGCTAGTATAATGCATTGGAAATTAAAGTTCATCTTAAATAGTGAATTGCCGACAAATACTCAGTTCTATATAGTCAGTTGGCTCAATGAATCTCAATCAGGCTTAGAAGGTATTGAAATTCAATTTTATACTTTGAAAACGTGTTAAACGGCTAAAGCGCCGTTAAAGATTCCTTAATTAAGAAAATAAAAACTCAAAATTAAAAATGACTTATTTTTGTGGTCCCATTGTAAGCGCCCACGTTTAGGCTTACAATGGACCTCAAGAAGGCTCAAGGTCACTCAAAGGATAAATCACTCAATCACAATATGATCGAGAACTGCATTTCTCGATCATGAATAGGACTTACCTTTTATATCCCGTGGGTGCCGTTAAAATGCACTAATGTATTAAAAGCATTTTACTCATTTTCAAACACTACCACTTTACTATTGAGCCACCTTGATAGCCGACTGTTTCATCTACAGCACATTATGCAAAACTTTCACCGAGATGGCAGTATATGCGCTACATCCATAGGAACCTCTTAAAGGCATTCTAAACTCATCAGAAAAGAGAACGTTCTCCCATTGCTCCATAGTCCCATGTCGATATTGTATTGTAGTAAATTGGACTGTTATGTAGCTCAACGGTGCCCTGAGGTCAACTCTGGGACCCGAGCTGGCCGGAATCCATTCAAGTTACGTTCTTCAAGCCTTCTAATCATCACACCACGTCAATCGCAATGTGGAAAGTAAACCATCTACAAAAACATCTAGCAAAAATGTTTCAAAATTCTGGGATGCTCTTCGAACATATCGAATGTGAGTACGACCTACCTTTTTCACCTACAGTGAACTTCCATCGTTCTGATTGACAACAAACAATCATGTGACTACCCCAGGAAGTTACGAACAAAAGCTGTACCGATGTAAGGCCTCTAATTGAATGACAGCGGGTAGAATAGAAAAGAACAAAAATAGTCTTTATTGCACATCGAAAAACTTGATCTCTATTTCTCACCTGCCCGCCTAGCATGACCACCGAAACACGATATGGTAAGATATGATATAGCCATTTATCGCGTTGAACTGTCAAAAATTATTGGATATAACCGCAATCTTGAAATTTTATCCAAACTGTGAACATGTATTAGGCTTATTCATGTTCGCAGTTTCGATAAGTTTTCAAGATACAATAATTTTTGACAGTTCAACGCGATAAATGGCTATATCATATCATATCATATCATATCGTGTTTCGATGGTCATGCTAGGCGGGCAGGTGAGAAATAGAGATCAAGTTTTTCATACGATGCGAAAGTCAGCACGTTTCGCTAAATTAAGAGTAATTATAACCTACCTAGACATCAAATTAGTGTCGACGAGGTAAAATATAATTGTTTTAACTTTAACGGTGAGGCCAAAGTGTGTTTGTGAGCCGCGTATTTTCGGTCGCCAATTATTAGAATTTACCAACTTATTTTGAATCACCGTATTCCTCAAACAGAGCATTGTATGAAACGGAATGCAGCAGAAATTGCGTGGCCAAAAATACGCGACTCGTAAATCTCAAAATTATCTTCATTTAAGCCTCCCCCAGAGATTATGTTTTTTACATTGTTATTAAGCTGTTAGCTATCGAAATAAGAAATGAATAAATAAAAAAGTGTGTGTGTAGGTACAATTTACACACGGCAGAAGTGAAACTTCAGAAAAATTTGCCAAAGTGATTTCAAAAGCAACAGATCTTTATTTATATTGATGGTCAATATGTTCAACTACTTACCTCTAAGCATCAAAAACTTTTTGGTGTCGCTTTTTCGTTTCATAGAATTTTCACTCAAAAATACTCTCTCCAGCCCCATTACGAGGTTCGAGTCCAAACACGATAACCATATTGTAATTTCTTGAGTATTTTATTCTCAATCCGCTGTCATACAATACGCGGCCTCGACGATAGTACGTAGCATCATTGTGTCAATCTTAATACTGATCGCGCGTGTTCCCGGTTAAAGTGGGCTCGTGATAATAGTGGGCGCTTGTTGCGTCATTTTGACGATTTAAAAGTACTTAGCAAAGTCCATTTAAATAAAGAGCTTTTTCATTTCATTTCATTCATTTCATTTCATTTCATTTCATTTCATTTTCATTTCATTTCATTTCATAAAGCTACACGGTAGGTGTAATATGAGTGCTTGATTTTACACATAGAGTTCAAATATGAAGTTTTTATTAAAAAAGTGTACAACACTGTAACCCGACTACGGACGAAAAAGAAAGGAATTAAATCGGTTAAAATCGAAATTTACGATAGAAAATCTAGCCTATGTTACGCGGACTATAATAACAAATCGATTGATACCTCGTTCATCAAAATTGGATGATTAATAAGGCGCTAAGGTGGAACATACAAACATTCATACACAGGCTGCTAAAATCATAACCCTTCCTTTTGGCTTTGCGTAGTCAGGTAAAAAAATGCACGTGCACGAACTAGTTTATCATATATGCATATGAAACTAAAATTGTATTTAACGAAATCTTTAATTTATTTATTGCATTGAATAATTTTGGCTATATAAAACAGTATAGTATTATATTATCTGTGATAAAACTCACTATACGCTGGTTATACAAAACGGTTGACGCGTAAGTGAAGGCTCTTAACAATAAACTGATTATTCTATACATTTTATTTTAGCTGCGAATTAATTGAATTTGGTTCTTTTGCTAATAAGCAATGCGTTCTAATTGCGTTGGATTAAGCCACTTTGTTATCATTAATATTGTATATCTCATCCAATTTATTTGAATAATCAACAAAGGCGAGATCCATTATTTATGCCCTTATTTGTCATGGTTTATTTTATGTGTGCACGTTCCTTGGATAAAAAAGAGAAGAAATAAAAAAGTTGTTTGATTGATGCTTTTTAATTATGCATGTGCTACAAAATTATTTCATCATCATCATGTCAGTCGAGAGACACCTACTGTTGGACATAGGCCTCCCCTCCTAAGGATACGGATCTCCAACCCGATTGGTCGTAACGTTACTTAACTTTACCAGATTGTTGGTCCACCTTGCAACAGAACGCTGAGTCTCCTAGGATCCGACCGTTACTCGAGGACCTTTCCGCCTTAACCGTCCGTCCGTTGACCCTCGACCTCGCAATGCCCTGCACACTGCCACTTAAGGTTCGCAAAACATATTTGATTTTATTTTTTAACATTTTAGATCTAATAAGCATTTCGGCTATCTTTATAATAATTTTTATGTTTATAAATAAGTTTTACAATTCTAGTACGTACCTTTTATTTTTATGCCCATACCCATAATTATGAAAGCGTCTAGTTATTAATTTACAGTAATTTCAATTTCCTGTTCAAATGGAGCTCGAGAAACTTAAAATAGTAGTCTTTGTTAGTATATTATTAAAAAACCGCAACATCTAGAGAATTTACAACTTTTATATTAGGTCCTTACCTATGAAATTGGCGTTTTATTATCTTGTACCTAAACTTGCAATTTCTTTAATTCAATAGTTGTTTTAGGTTCTTATTATTATTATTATTTGAAACTACACTCTTTGCAATATTTTTGTCTGTAATTAAATTATATTTCACTTGGTAAATTCTGAAAAAAATGTGATAATTAATCTATCTTTATTTAGTTTTTATAAATCCTTGCATTTGGAAGCTCATGTAATATAAAATAAATATTTTAGTAAGTACCTAACAATTATTATTGAGTACCTACTAAAATATTTAATCGCTGCCAAGTTATTTTTAGTACCTAACTAAATAGTTAGTCACTCTTTACGTTGTTAGTCATCTCGAAAATAATTATCCTTTGTAAACTGTAATGCCTACCTATTTGGCTTGTACCTATTAGGTTTATATTATGGTTGTAACTTTTGTTTTGATTATGTTTGATGCCTTTTGTAGTTTGTATGTGTGTGTGTTGGTGTTGGCAAAATAAAAAATTATTATTATTATTAATTATTATTTTATAAGGGTAACCTTTGTTTTATGTTTGTTTTGTTGAATGCCAAATTTATTTTTTTGTTACGATTCGTGCAGTTTGTACTTTTAAAGTAATCTTGTAATAAACTTAGTCTGTTTATTTTAAGCTAATTATCAGACCGCCCAGCTTTTTTTCATTTTTTTGTGACCCGCCCCTCTTGCATTTCACCTACGTTGTATGAAGAAGCTTGAGCACTATCGTCGGCGTCTTCGTCATGGAAACAATGAGACAGTTTTCTTCCTGAGGCACTGAGAATCTGGCTCATCATCAACGCCTATTTTGTTTGCCGGTCTGGACTATTTTGGTGCTTCCAGGTAAAGAAGCTATATGGGTCTCTTATAGAAGAGTTTGCCGATGATCATTTTATTGAGTGGCGTTTCATTCCTCCATCCGCGCCATCGATGGACGGTGCATGGGAACGCCTAGTGCGTTCCAGAAAGTTCGCATTAAAGGTCACTTTGACTAAGAGAGCTCCTAAGGAAACTGTGCTGTGTACGCTGCTTACAGAATCAGAGGCTGTGGTGAATTCGAGACCTTCGACTCACGTCGCTATTGAACCGGGAGAGGGGACGTATTAACTCCTGTTTATTTTTTGATTGGTTCGCCGTCGACTGCAAACAATTTTAGTACGGCGTTACCCCAGGACATGTTTGGACGATCATCGTGGCGGAAAACAATAAGGCGTGCTGACCTTTTTTGGCAACGATGAGTGAAGAAGTATCTTCCCACCTTTGTTCCTCGGCGTAGTTCTGGAAGTGACGAAGAACGTCGTAGTCGTCGTCGAAGAACAAACGTTGTGTTGCGAAGCTGTTTCCTGGCGAGGACAATATTGTACGTGTAGCGGAAGTTGCTACGTCTGGTGGGGTCCTTCGCAGACCCTGTAAAAAGCTGGTGCGGCTACCTGTCTGATGGCCTTCGAACTTCTCTTCCTCATTGTTGGAAAAGTGGGAGAGCGGATTTGCATGTAGTAACCTCACCGGCCATCAGGCCGGTGAGGTTACTACATGCAAATCCGTCACAGTATAGTCCTTATTCATAATTAAAATATAAAACTGAAACAGCGACTAAATCAAAGAAGTTACACAGCCATCGGGTGGGTCAAACCTCTATAGAACTTCTGGCATTGTCCTTTGGAATTCTTTTTGTTTCTTACGTTTTCAGGGATACACTTGTAAGACAGTTATCTTTCGGCTGCAGCTGGGACCACCAGCTTAACGTGCCTTCCCAAGTACAGAGGAAAATGGATTTGAAACATTTTTAGACACTCATCCGAGTCAACCCTGCATTAAGTAGCCTTTTCTTCTGCGATCGTTATGAAGAATACACGAATGTGGTGCCACCGACCTCTACTTGTAATCTGTACAAGAAATACTTATTTTTTTGAGTCAGAATTTGTTTGCACTGCTGAGATGATTTTGGGTGTAACATCACTAACATCTGTCCTGGTCGTTGGCTTTTGTTTGGTTAATTACTGAAGGATTGTTAGTTTTGAGTTTGGTTCACCTTTGGTGTAGGTGACAGGCTGACAATCTGGTTCTGTGTGCAACCAAATGTTACCTGAAGATCTGCTCGACTCCTTTTGGATTGTGAGCGTGATTATATGTATGTATGTACAATATGTTTAATCATCTAGCGGTACTAGGTACATAAATCTCTACAGATATTTTTAGTCTGAGAATGCTTATAAAACTATCTAGTCGAGGAACAACAGTTTCCTGTCTTCCTAGTGCTAAAAAGAACAAGATAGCAACTACAACTCGTGAAGACCATCTACAAGACTAAGCCAAACTTCCACCATTCTCAAACGACCCAGACTTACTGCTAGCAAACCATCTATCTTCTACTTTGCATATTAGGAATCTACAATCCGCATTACAATATTCCGAGAATATTTTAAGAATAACTCAGCGTCTTAACATGCTTAACGAGGCAGTAACAGAACTCTTATTCCACGATTATTTTATAAAGCCAAAAGTCCTTTATAACGGGGGTCATAAAAGTCGGATCTAACTTCACAGGGTGCTCCCAAGTCCATAATCTCCATTTTAATTCGAAGGGAACTTTTATCGCCCGTAATGAATTTACAAATCCCGAGGGATTATCTGGCTTCAAAAGTTTCGGTTGCGTGATTTATGAGTGGTGTCGATCGATGCGATATCTACAGAATGACGATGTGGTTGTGTTTTGTTAAAGTTTGGTGAAGCTCTCGCATTGCTAAAAAACGAAATTTATATTTAACTTATTTAATTTAATGTAAATTACTAAAAATTAATTATCTCCTATTAGAGCAATAGTATCGTTGAAGATGTAACTATCTTAAACATGATTAGGCATACGCCAGCTTGTAACTTAATCAGAGACGAAATAATTGAATAAATTCGTGGTGATATCACAGTCTATTTAGTTTGGTATAAATTTCACATTGGAAGAACTTTACGTGATCGATGCTGGATCAGAAGTGGTTGAAATGTGTCAAGTAGGCCAGCTGCGAAGTCCATGGGACACGTGTAGAGCTTCAGCAGTTTACGTTGATGACTGGAAATTTGGGGCGATTGCGCAGGCGGCTGCATTATGTTTTGTGCTGGTGGTTTACATAGAAGCGCATACTGTAACAAGATGGTAATCAAAAACATAATGTCAAAGATCTTACACACCCAATAACAAGACGCCCGTATGTTATTAAAATGCTGGAGTTGCCTAATGGCAACAAACTTTCTCTTCCACTCGTTTACATTTTGCGCCGCGCATCTATGGAACAGCCTTCCAAATATTATCCAAGAAAGTCCTTCCATAACTTCTTTCAAAAATAGACTAAAGACGCATTTTTTGGCACAAATCTCCTGATAGTCATCATAATCACAAGTGAATTCTATCAGTTTGTCATACATAATATCAATAGTTTTGTATATATTATATATTTAGTTTTTTATACTATATATATTTATACTTTATATATTTAGTTTTGTATTACTATTTTATATTATCTAAAATATGTTTGTATATATTTATGATATGTATTTATTAATTTTGTTTATTATTTTGTAATTTGTTATTTTAAATAATCTAAGTTATTATTCTTTACTCTTGCATTTTGTATCGCCTGCATTCGAATTATTCTCTAACATCCATGGGTTGACTGGAAGAGATCTCTTTTAGGTCAGTCCGCCCTTGCAAACTATGAACTATTGTATAAATTGTCATAATATTTTCAAGTGCAATAAAGAGTATAATAACATTATACAAATTTTGGATAATGTTTGCAATATGTAGCTTTGCTCTTTAACTTTAGCTTTGCGCAATCCTTTTGGGACCAGTATTTTATTTAAGTATTAAATGTAAGATTCAATAATTGTGCTATGGAAAATATAACGCTTTTACAAACAGACTTGAAAGTGGGCGTTCAAGAGTCATAATTGAAACACTTCCAAGAAAGAATTACAAAAACAATTACTTTAAGCACTGACGATTGTCTGGAAAAAAAAGGATATTTTTAAACTATTATAAGAAAAAGAGTTTTATATTCCCCGGTGTTTACCCACTTCAAGACATTTATTGTTGATTCCTAATTGATTGACAGAAAAAACTTTGGAACCAGATAAAACGTTGGAATACAGTGGAATACATTTCGTACCGTTCTGATTTCAACTTTATCTATAAAGATTTAAAGTTAGAACTGGAATACCGCGGCTTTTGAGAAGTTACACACAACTTTTCGAACTCTCAATCTTCAAATGCTTTTGGGAATCAAGTCAACCTCGCAAATATGTTCGAATATACAAACAGTGAGAACGTCTAACGACGCTTATTGTCACGTTAGAGACTTTATTCTGATTTTATTTTGAAATCTTCAGATCAGTGGAGTTAAGGGCTTTCCTTTTTTACCAAAAGGATGACAAGTAAGCTTCCAGTCTTTCTGAACCTTATTTCATTATTCTTTGTTGGAGTCGGCATAATGTGTTTTCTTCTTCCATTCTCCTCTATCTGCCGTCATCTCAACATTGCCATCCTTCTTTGCCATATCATCTTTAGCACAGTCTATCCATCTTTTTTCGTTCTTCCTCTGTACCAAGCTTTCACTTTCATCACTTACTTTGTAGCATGCTCATCGTCTTTTCTCATTACATGTCTTTGTCCATATCATGAGAATCTGTTACTTCTCAACTTTTCTGCAACTTATGCTACATTACTTACACTGGATGCTACAGAACAACTTCCTCGAATGGTCTATAATACCTGCCGCACTTTGTCAGCTCTATGCTGCGATGGTTGGTCCGTTGACAAGTTTAGCAAGTCGATAGATAGATGGACAAAGTCTATTATACTCACACAATACGCACATACAATGCTTACACCATTATTTTCACCCGACTATAGCAAAACCAAAAGGAAGGATAGTGATTTTAGCAGTCTATGTATGTCTGTTTGTATTTACGTATGTTCCACCGTAGTGCCTAAACTATTCATCCAATTTTTATAATAATGTAAGAGTTTAATGAGGCGTCGAATGTGGCATAAGCAGCTGAGCAGCTCCTAAGCCTTTATCGAGCGCAAGTTCGCTCCTACTTAGAGTACTGTTGTCACCTTTGGGACGGATCTGCTCGATATCAGTTAGATGCATTGGACTCGGTGGAACACCGTGCGAAGAGACTCCTCAGTAATTACGCACTTGTTGAGGCTTATCTCCAGAGCTTTGACCATCGAAGGCGTGTGGCTAGCTTCTCAGTCTTTTATCTGTTACATTTCGGAGAGTGTGCGGAAGTTTTACATAATTTGATCCCCGCTGCCCTTTTCCACCACCGGACGATTAGGCGCGGCGAGGGCTTTCACCCGTACATTCCTCCAGTTCGCACGAAGCGATATGCTTCCGCTTTCATTATGCGAGCAGCTAAGGAGTGGAACTCTGCTGAGGTCTGTTTTCTCGGATCAGTATAATCTGGACATCTTTAAGGCCAGAGTGAACAAGCATCTTCTAGGCGAGCGCGTGTTATGTGTATGAGCTTGGAGTGAGTATGGTCAAACGCCCAGCCTATTCAACATAAAAAAATCTTATTTCTAAATACAATTTCAATTTTAGATTGCCATAGCTTGTAGTGGATATTTCAATTTCTTTCTGCGATTTTAACTTTTTTAATCAGTTCCTTTATACTTTTTATTTCCAATAAATGTATTTTCAATGGCCTTGCTTTTCTCGTCTTGATAATATTAAGTTACAAGTGCTTACCTAATGGTACTCGAAGTACTATTACTAAGTACTTCTGACTTTATTGACGTGGTTCCGAATAATAGAATTTCATTCAAATTAAGCTCCTTCAAGTCAAAACTTGGCTCCAAATGTTTTGAGTGTTAGGCTACGAAAACTTTTGAAGTATATACTCTTTAGTGACTGATTATTCGGTTTGTAAGTTATGTTCAGGTTGGTCAACCTTTTGTGTACCTGACGTATAAAGTATGTGGTTTATTTTTGGACATTGGCCAGGAATGAAACATTTTTTTATACACAAAGCCTCCACAAAGTACCGTCAGAATACATTTGTCTGCCCTGCGGCTAATAGTTTCAATGCTGCATCCAAGAAGTTAGATATAGACCTATTCAATACTACTCTAACATCGGTAAAACGCCTTACGAGCCAAACATTTTTTGAAAGCTAGTGGACTCAAATAGTGTTTAATATTTAATTAATATAATTTGTGTGTTTTGTTTCTTTATGCATAATGTGTTATTATTTTTAAGGATGTGCCTACTTGTAGTGACCCTATCTTTAGTTGTGGATAGTTTTTGGTCATCCTATGAAATAAAAATAAAATAAAGTACCCTTTGGTACGACTAGTTTATTGATATAATATGTGTCTGGTGAAATGTTAAAAAAGCTTAAAATAAATTCTTTACAAATACAAATACAAATATTCTTTATTGCACACTTAAATTGACATACACAGAAACAAAAATTACACAAAGAATAGTACAATAGGCGGCCTTATTGCTAGGCAGCAATCTCAAATTCTTTATTGCGAATAATAATACCGTTTGAGAACTTTTTGATAATAATATAATTATTATTTACAAATATTATACCCGGATTGCTGAGATGATTTGAGTGTAACTTTTGTTATGGTTGTTGGCTTCTTTTGTTGAAGAACGTTTGTGACTTTTTGGATATGATTCTCCTTGTATGGGGAACCCATCACTTTATCGCAATTAACTTCATCGATTTTCATTCCCCATAAAACTATTCGCAGATCTTTTTATACAATACTTAACATCTCCTAGAATCAGGTTACAACGCAATTTCATTTCCTCGAATAGTTGTTATCTACAAGCTCATTCCATCGTTAATTCTTTTCCTATTTTATTTATTTTATCGAAATAATGTTAAATCGATGTTTTGTTACCCATAATTTTGTATCCACGTAAGTTTCAGTTTGCAGAATAGTTGAAACATCAAGTTTTACTACACTAAAGTTAGTGTACATCGAAAATACTTTTTTTTATGTAATTACTCGTAATCATTTTTGTTTCCCTGTAAAGAAAACCTATGGATTAAGTTAGGTTAGATTAAGAACAACAGGCAGTCAGCAGCGGTGCAACCCAAGCTAACGGAGATTGCTTGTTGTATTCTGTCATGCTACATGCATGCTTGCATTGCATGCTGTATGCATGTTTGCATTGCATGATGTATGCATGCTTGCATTGCATGTTGTATGCATGCCTGCAAGATGCTTGCCGGGGGGTGCAGGGGGGCTATAAAGAAAAACCATTAATACGAAAATAAACCTAGGTTAGGTTAGGTTAGACTTGTGACCAAGCATAGCGGAGCGAGCGAAGCGAGCGGAGCATTATATTGCTTGCTGCATGTTTGCTTGCATGTTGCATGCTTGCTTGCATGCTGCATGCTTGCTGGCATGCTGCATGCTTGCTTGCATGCTGCATGCTTGCTTGCATGCTGTATGCTTGCTTGCATGGTGTGTACCTACTTGCAAATTAAGAATTAGTTTTTAAATTAAGAACTAACCTCAAGAGTTTTTATCGTCAAACGTCAACAGGCAAATGTATCGTTCGATGAAACGTTACTGCGATGGAATGTTGTTAAACGAACCATTACAATGTGTAACGTTAAATATTGAAACATGTTTTTATAAATAGTGTTATCGATAACTTAATAGTTTATATGAAATGTTAGTTCGATAGACCGTTATTCTGGTAAGCAACACAACTTTGAAACATTTTTTTTATGACAGTTTATTCGATAATATGAAACGGTGATTATTAGCTAGTCGATCAATCAAGAAAAATAGATATTGAAAATCGTGGAATAATTTTCGGTGAAATGAAATTCGATGACAAAAAAATCTGTATTTTGATAGGTACCCCCTTGTATGTGTGGCTCTATGTGTAATGAAATGTTTCCTAAGGCTCTCCTCAAGCCCTCTTGGGACTATCGTTTGTATATAAGTACATTGAGCGATCAAAGTTCGAATTTTGGAACGCAAAATATTTTGTGTGGAGAATAAGAGTTATGGTTGTTAAAATTAAGCTACAGGTAAAGCCGTAAGAGAGTGTTTCAAGGTGACCTGGTGACGACCAAGTTTCCTTGAAACACTCTCTTTGATTTGCTAGAGGAACACTAGGTGAGTGATCGTCGTGATGGACGATATATGGTCTTCCCGCAAAACAAGATGATAATAATTGCAACTATTCTTTACGTCTCGTAAAAATCGTTGATGAATCAGCAAGTTACATTGTTTCCCAACTCCATGTATCTAGAATGTTCGAAAATTGCTTGCAATTTCTTGGTAACGGAAACGTGGCCTGAGGGAAACATTGGCGAATTCGAATGCTCTAAGTTATGAAAGCGAGTGCGGTTGTTATTTTCTACAGAATTCTTTGTCGAAAGAATAGATGCATATTTCCACTATTTTACTAGAAGACAAAAGACGATAATTTGTGCTAAATAAGAATATGTTATGGATTTTTCTCTCAGCGTTTTAGAAATTGATATTGCTTTTAACGAACTCGCCAATATTTTTAAAATTAAAAAATACACAATAAAGTCAACTGTCCAGGGTTACCATAACAACATAAGTTCCAAGCACTGACAAATTTCGACGTCAAAAGATGTTCCGTTACCATAATCGAAGTTTCATAAATCAATGTGGCAACACAAAACAGCCAAAATTAAGGGCTGTTATGTGCGCGGTACTTTTAAAAGTTCGGAGCTTTTGCATTGCGGGTAGCTGATACGCTCCCGTTCGCCACTGTATCGAGCACACACGAACTTGCAATTGCGTCTTGATCGTGTTAACACCTACACCCTAAGCCATCGTCGCGTGTGATCAGTTACTCATAGCTATTCTTTGATCGTCTGCTCGTGAAGTTCTAATCGTGGTGAAAGTTCATCGAGTGCAGCAGCAGTCCCAGGTACGTGCGTGCATTGTATTGTTGTTGCCTATATCAATTTGTGAACCTTCAGAAATCGTTAAACGGAGATCTCATGATCTACCCTATGTAGTAGAAGGCCACTAACCATTTTGGTCAGTGCGAATACTACATCTTTTTGGTGCCGAAACCCGGGAACTTTCGCTAATCAACAATTACGTATCTGGTTTTTTCCGCTTATTCGTAAGGCTATAGTTACATAATTATATCCTAATAATCCATCGGAAATAATATCGAGTTATCATCACGAGCTTGTCGTCATCGAAAACGATACCTAAACTGTAAAATTAAGTAGATTATCGACTTCATTGTAGGATCAAATTGAGCAATCATCATATTTATCGGTGCTTAATTTAATTATCGGCCTACATTTGAACAACTAACCTTTTTCTGCTTAATTTTATAGTATTATATATCTTTTAAATACGTTAGGTTAAGCATTTCAAACAAAACTTTGTAATAGTTTTATATTCTAACGTGACGGTGTCCGTCAAATCTATTGCGCTCAGTTAACAATTACGCGGGAGCGGTTGAAGCTACTTGTTTGCGTTGAATACAAAAACCGGTTTCTTATTCTCGCGTATCGCAGCGCCCGCTCGTAACTATTCAAATTCAATTCGTAATTTGTTTCAATTTTTACTAATCGTTGTATTGCTATCTTATTGTTTGTTCGATAACAAATCAATTAATAATGTCACTGCTTGGTAAACATTCTACTCGTAAGCAAAGTTTGCTTAAAAAATCGAAGTCTAAATCGACGGACATTGAATATACCGTGCAGGACTTAGCATCATTACGCAGAAAACGAACTATTGCTTATAAGCGGTTGGCCAAGGCATTGGAAGTAGCCACTCTGGCGGTCACTGATTGTTCTCAGAGTGACTTATTTTTTTCTTACTATCAGGAAGTTAGGCATGTTAAATCTAATTTTGAGGATGCTCATTTCAGTATTTTAGAAATATTAAATGATTCCGATAACGAAGAAAACGATATTCAGGAGCGTTTCGATGAAATGTATTACAATATTTTATCGATCAACCGTCAATTAACAAATAGTGAATTGATATCAACATCTCATAGTACTAACTCGTCATCGTCTAATATTCGCTTGCCGAAAATTACTTTACCTAGTTTCTCCGGTAATATAAAGCAATGGCCGGAATATTTCGATACGTTTAATGCGTTAATACACAATTCTACTTCGCTTAATAATACGGAAAAGTTTCATTATTTAATTTCGTCGCTTCACGGAGATGCGTTGTCCGTTGTTAAAGCGTTCCCTATGACAAAGGAACATTACATTGACGCATATCAAGCACTTATTGCGCGTTATCAGAATAAACGGGACTTAGCGTTTACTTGTTGGAGGGACATTTTGAACATCGATTTTAAGCATAACAGTCCTTCTGAATTTCGTAAATCGTTGGACTCCCTTGAAGAAAATCTATGCATTTTGAAAACACTTTGCTTACCTGTCGATCAGTGGGACTTTGTTTTGGTGTATCATGTGCTATCTAAATTAGATACGGGCTTGCGACGCGACTTTGAGGAAAAATATTCACAAATCGAACTCCCTGCATATGAACATTTAAAGACTTTCTTGAGATCGAAATGCGAAGCCTTACAACGAGATACTCATTTTAGTGATTTGATTAAGCCGTTGTCTAATAGGTCAATACAGAAGAGTAGTCCCGTTCCACATGTAGTTAAACGATCACATAATATGGCACACTCACTTGTAGCGGCGTCGGAACAAAAATCTTATACGGCCGATGTAAATAACAAATCCACTATCGTTAAATGTTCATATTGCAGTGGTGTGCATGAGATTTCCTCTTGTGCTGAGTTCCTTAAGAAGTCAATTGATGATCGAATTAAAACGGCTAGTGAAAAGCGATGGTGTTTTAACTGCCTCAAGCCGTCTCATCAATTAAGGGAGTGCAAATCCGTATTTACGTGTCGTACTTGTAAGCGGAAACACCACACTTTACTTCACCGTGAAAAATCCGATGAATCCGTCAAACCAACTACCTCGTCATTAGTCTCAAAGTGTTTGTCAGACACAACTGTGTTACTTGCGACTGCTATCGTGGAAGTGCAAGATGCTTGGGGAGCCATGCACTCTTTTCGAGCTTTATTCGACACTGGCAGTCAGAGTAATTTCATCACCGAATCTGCAGTAAAGCGTTTAAACCTTACTTGTTTGAATACGACTGCGAGCATTAGTGGTATAGGTGACACAGCTGCTTCAGTTGTCGGTGACGTCACTTGCTCCATATGCACAAACAACCGTGTGGTTTTTAAACTAAACATGCATGTGATTTCTAAAATTTGTGGTGATCAACCAATCGCTAAATTGAATACTTCAGGTTGGTCACATATCGAGTCACTACCGTTGGCTGACCCAGGGTTTGACATTCCTGGGCCAATTGATATTTTGTTCGCGGCTGACGTCTTTGCGGAGTCTATACGCTGTGAACGCATACAAGGCAGTTGCAACCAACCCATCGCTTTCAATTCAATATTCGGTTGGTTACTCCTTGGTAAGACAAAGTTAGCTTCTACAGCTTTGTTAAGTACGTCGTCACAAATCGATGATTCGTTAGACACATTGATTCAGAAATTTTGGGAGCTAGATTCACTTCCGAAATCATCGTCACTCTCTCCTGATGAGGTAGCGTGCGAGCAAAATTTTCTCGATACGCATCACCGCGACGACGTTGGAAGATATGTCGTCTGCTTACCCTTTCGCAATAATGTAGAACCAATTTTCAATGGTTCTCGTGATGTTGCTTTGAGGCGCTTTTACGCTATCGAGAGAAGACTTGCACGTGACCCTAACTTGCATCGTCAATATGCAGACTTCATGTCCGATTATATTGAAACTGGACACATGTCTTTAGTTCCTGTTACCGACATCGGAAGAGGGAAATATTATATACCACATCATTGTGTTTTACGCCCTGAATCTTCTACCACTCGTCTTCGTGTCGTTTTTGATGCTTCCGCAAAGGACGCTCATTCTTATTCGCTCAACGATTCGCAGCTAATCGGTCCAAAATTACAGACGAATATTCTGGAAATCTTACTTCGTTTGAGAAAACATAACATCGTTATCATGGCTGACGTTCGTCAGATGTATCGTCAGATCCTTCTATCATTGACCCATCGTGAGTATCAACATATTCTGTGGAGAGCTTCACCCAACGAGCCCCTAAAAGAATATCGACTTAATACAGTCACTTACGGTGTTGCTTCTTCTCCATTTCTCGCGTGTCGCACCTTGCGGCAACTTGCTACTGACGACGGTGATGCATTTCCATTCGCTAAACAAATAATTATGTCCGATGTTTATGTTGATGATGTGGCTAGCGGCTTTGACACCTATCAACAAGCCAAAGAAGCAATATATCAGCTAATTAAGCTTTTCAGCTTAGGACAATTCAAGCTTCGCAAGTGGGTCAGTAATCATCCTGAGCTCTTGTGTGATTTACCGCCTGAAGACTGTCTTCGAGGTTCAATTTCATTCGATTCTTCAGAATCATCGACTTTAAAAATTCTAGGCCTCGAATGGGACCCTTTATCCGACGCTTTTCTATTTAACGTGCAGCCTTCGACTCGTCCATGTACTAAGCGGTCTATTCTTAGCGAACTCGCAAGAATATACGACCCGCTAGGATTTTTGTCTCCCATTACAATTCAAGCGAAATGTTTAATGCAGAACCTTTGGATAGCTGGTGTAGGTTGGGACGACACTCCACCTAACGAAGTGGTAGGTACATGGAGTAAATATCAAGCTCAACTGTCACATCTGGCTCAACTTAGAATTCCTCGTCGTCTCGCCTCTGACAACGCAGAATCATACCAATTACACGGCTTTTGTGATAGTTCGATGGTAGCCTACGGAGCCGTTGCTTATCTTCGCGTGGTTCATAAGGATGGTACTATCAATGTTTTCTTTGTCTGCTCTAAAGCTCGTGTCGTACCACTGAAGCGTGTATCATTACCCAGACTTGAGTTGTGTGCCGCCGTTCTTCTCGCAGATTTATATAAATTTGTCCGTGATACGTATCTTAATTCTATTCCAATCGATTCTGTGTATCTGTGGTCGGATTCCACCATCACTCTGGCGTGGCTGAGGTCTCATTCTTCGCGTTGGAACACCTTCGTTGCAAACCGAACCAGCCACATTCAAGATGTTACACCAATTGATCGATGGCATCATATCGGTTCCGAGGATAACCCCGCGGATATCTGTTCACGTGGACAATCTCCTTGTGATCTTATCAGTAATACATTATGGTGGGCGGGCCCACGTTGGTTAACGAGTACATCTGACTCATGGCCTTTATACGCAGACAGTCTGTCGGCTGAGGAGGAGACCACAGTGAGTTTGGAATCACGAAAGTCAGCAGTCACAATGACAACCACAACACTCGATACATTTACACATCCATTTTTCCATGTTTTGTTGAATAATTTCTCATCGTTAAACAAAATTACTAACATTGTGGCGTACATTTACCGTTTTATTAATAATTGTCGTAGTCGTAATCGCATTTTCTCACATTTAACAAATATCGAACGACACAATAGTTTAATGAGTATCGTCAAATTCGTACAAGACCAGACATTTGCTGAAGAAATTATTAAATTGAAAAATAACCAGGCACTATCTAAACCATTTCGAAAACTTAACCCATTCATCGATAAACAAGGAATCCTCAGGGTGGGCGGTAGAATCTCACGGTCGGGTTTAGAATACGAACATAAGCATCCTGCATTTCTACCGTCGGATCATACTCTTACTCGCCTTATCATCGATAACATTCATCGTAGCTACTGTCATTCTGGAATTAATACGACTCATTTTTTATTATTACAAAAGTTCTGGATAATTTCTGCTAAACGAGCAATCAGAAGCTGCTTATCGAAGTGCATCAAATGCTTTCGCACAAATCCAAAGCCACTACAACCGTTTATGAGCGATTTACCATCGTATCGCGTTAATGAGGTTAAATCTTTCTCTGTAGTCGGCGTGGACTTCGGTGGTCCTTTTCGTATAAAACTAGGCCCACATCGAGGTGCGAAGATAGATAAGGCATATCTTTGTCTTTTTGTATGCCTCGCGACAAAGGCTGTTCACCTCGAGGTGGTTTCTACTCTTTCGACTGACGGTTTCGTAGCAGCATTGCGCCGATTCGTGGGGCGTCGAGGACGTTGTAGTGTGATTCACGCCGATTGCGGTACAAATTTCGTTGGTGCCTGGAATCAACTCTCTGACATTATGCGACGAGCATCTGATGTTGAAAAAGTTGAATTCAAATTTAATCCGCCTTCCGCCCCGCACTTTGGAGGTGTCTGGGAAATTCAAATTAAGGCTGTAAAGACACATTTGTATCGAGTTGTTGGAGATCAGGTGCTAACGTTTGAAGAGTTGTCTACTCTCTTTGTACAAATCGAGGCCGTATTAAATTCGCGACCCCTATGTCCTATTAGTTCTGACCCTAACGACCTTTCGGTCTTAACTCCGGGTCATTTTTTGACCTTAGAACCGTTAACTTCAGTTCCCGATGAAGATTTCTCGAAAGTTAACATTACTCGCCTTCATCGGTGGCAGCTCATACAAAGTTTTCAACAGAGTTTTTGGTCCAGGTGGAAAAATGAATATTTGAACTGCTTAACTCAACGCGCTAAGTGGACCAAACATTGTAAACCTTTAACAGTCGGTTCTTTGGTGATAATTCGTGATGATAATCGTGCGCCATTGCAGTGGTCTCTTGGACGAGTTATTAAGCTTTTCCCAGGTGTTGATGGAGTCACTCGTAGTGCAATGGTCAAAACTGGTAATAATCATACCATCCAAAGACCGTTAGTTAAGTTATGTCCTCTTCCAATAGAGAACTGACCTTTTAACTATTTATTTATGTTAGTTATCTTTAATCTTAGTCACTTAAATCATATTTTATTTAGTTTTAGTTATCGTTAATCGGAAAATACCAGATCGTATTTTGGTGGGCGGGATGTTCCGTTACCATAATCGAAGTTTCATAAATCAATGTGGCAACACAAAACAGCCAAAATTAAGGGCTGTTATGTGCGCGGTACTTTTAAAAGTTCGGAGCTTTTGCATTGCGGGTAGCTGATACGCTCCCGTTCGCCACTGTATCGAGCACACACGAACTTGCAATTGCGTCTTGATCGTGTTAACACCTACACCCTAAGCCATCGTCGCGTGTGATCAGTTACTCATAGCTATTCTTTGATCGTCTGCTCGTGAAGTTCTAATCGTGGTGAAAGTTCATCGAGTGCAGCAGCAGTCCCAGGTACGTGCGTGCATTGTATTGTTGTTGCCTATATCCATTTGTGAACCTTCAGAAATCGTTAAACGGAGATCTCATGATCTACCCTATGTAGTAGAAGGCCACTAACCATTTTGGTCAGTGCGAATACTACAAAAGTAATGTCCCAGTCGCCTGGATTGCGGAAAATGCTGGGCTCGTTTCTCGCCCTGGACAGTTTATTTTTTCAGTGTATTTTCTAATTCTTTAGTAGTTAAAGATATCGCTCTTCTCAATACTATTGGGATTGTGAGCGTGATAATAGTATCTATGTATCATCAGAATGGATATTTTTTTCGTATTGAAAATTTACTGACAGAGTATTTAAAACTACTAGATATATTAAATCCCTTGATTTAAGTATAATAAACAAAAAACTAATATACAGGAGCATTGCTTTGTATACGGAAAAAAAATACTATCAATAATTGTTAACTTACGTATCTACCGAAGCTAAAGAATAAAACCACATTTGATCAAAATATGTAGCGTGTATTATTTTATTTTCTATAGTTGAATGAAACAAATAAATTCCGTTCTATTCTATGAAAACAAAGTTATGAAATCCAACAAATTTTGCATGATCTGATGTCGGTGGAACTAGTCGGGAAAGTTTCATAAAAATAGCGCAACACGGTGCCCTAGACACCGATTTTTGTGTACTACGTTATTCGGTTAGAAAACTGTATGCTGAATAAGCTATGGGCAATGCAGGGAATAATGGAATTTTGTATTGGAAATTGCTATAAAGTTATGTGTTATTATAGTATTTTTAAAGAAATACGTCTTGGCTTTAATAATAAATACGCACTTCTTTACGAGATAGAATCAGGAATGAGGAGATCCGCAGAAGAATTAAAGTTTACGACATAGCCCAAAGAATTGCAAAACTTAAGTGGCAGTGGGTGGGGCACATTGCTCGGAGAGCGGATGGCCGATGGGGCCGAACAGTTCTCGAGTGGCGACCGCGCTCCGGACGACGCAGTGTGGGTACCACCAGGGTGAACCGACGACCTGATCACGCCTGGATGCGAGGAGCACAGGATCCGTCGTTGTGGCGTTCTTTGAGGGAGGCCTATGTTCAGCAGTGGACGTCATGTGGCTGAAATGATGATGATGACGTATTTGAAGGTTTTGTGGATTGGCATAACTTTTTCTTGAAGATTTTATTTATGCAGAATTATAGACTAGGAGTTGCCCGCAGGTTCGCTCGCTTTAATGTCGGTTATTATAATAATATATTCTAGTCTTCCTCGATAAATGGACTAACCAACACAAAATGATTTTTTCATTTTGAATCAGTAGTTCTTGAGATCAGCGCGTTAAACCAAATAAATAAACAAACAAACTCTGCAGCTTTATAATATTATAGTATAGATAAAATATTCAAAGAGTGAGCTTTTTCTCGCTTTGTCAGCTTAAATTTGAGATTCCATGGAAAATTGGGAGAGCCATGAATATATCGCGTTGGTCATTTGTCGAATTACTTAATCGGACGGAATTTGGTTTGAGTATTTCAAATGTCAAATTTTTTAATAATATTTCGGAACCGCAAATTCGTATATGGCATTTTATAAAATAAAACAACATAATTAAAAAATATATATTATTATGCCATAAATGATTTGTGTGTTCCATGTCAAGAATGTCCATAACAATATGTATGATGTTTGACAGTATTTGAGCACATCAAATTAATTTGAAAATCAATGGGGTAATGTAAAAAAAATCAAAGGTTTTTACGACTTAACATCTTGCAATCACTACTCATTAGGTTGTAGACCCATAGGTATGTAGGGTCATCTGGGTAGGTACCGCCGAATTTCTTATTTCTGCTGTGAAGCAGTTCGCTGTATTTCGGATTGAAGGGAAAGGTAGCCAGTGTAATTACTAGGCATGTGAGGCATATCACCTTAGTTCCCAGGAAGGCACGCACTTGCAGTGCTAAGTGATTTACCCTTAATATTGCAAGTGTCTATAGGCGGCGGTAAACACTTAAAATAAAAAATAAAACAAATCTTACGGGCTTTCAAACGTTACAAATTGGATATTGAGGCGAAACTTGCAGTACTTACTTTCATCACAAATTACATCAACGTTTTTAAATACTAAACATTGGAGTGATAATAATTATAGTGTTCTTCGACATCGTCATTATATCAATAAGCACGGCGAACAATTTACCTCCAAACCTA
Source organism: Elophila nymphaeata (assembly GCA_955850985.1). NCBI lineage: Eukaryota > Metazoa > Arthropoda > Insecta > Lepidoptera > Crambidae > Elophila > Elophila nymphaeata. The sequence goes on from OY039090.1 coordinate 6,796,055, forward strand.
TGCAATATTGAAAACAAGAGGAAAGGAAAGGCGAAAATATTTACTGAAGCAACAGAACATTGAGCAACATACATTGTATTGACTAATCTTAGCACGTAATATATATTATTGTGGAGATCCTGCAACATTAAACCATCATCATATAGATATTGCTGTAAAAAATAGAACCCGTAAAAAATTAAAAGTAGTTGATTTGAATTATATTCAAAATTAGAACAATATAGTCCTAAGTTTTAAAAATTCACTAATTACGTATCACGTTGTTTGTCCGCGATGGACTCCTAAATTACTTAACCGATTTTAATCAAATTTGTACACCATGTGCAGTTTGATCCAACATGAAAGATAGGAAATTTTTATCTTAATAAGTAATCCTCATTTTTTTAATACCACAAATTCAATGTTACAGGTAGTAATATGAAATTACCACAGCAACGCGTGGCCGGGACAGCTAGTACAATTATATATTTTACAATGTACAACACCTAATTATTATATCTCAAATAATGTCAAATGAAAATGTGAAAAATAATCCAAAAAGCGTACAAATACAGCTAAGTCTTCTAACTATCGCTAGGTTTAGATTTATTTCTCTCGCAGTATAATAATAGCCCCAGCAACTGCAGTTCCGCAACTAAAGTTTGATTTATCCACATTTATCTCCAGTTTCAGCTTGAATGCAGCTCTAGTCTTCATCAATGGGCAATTTGACTGTATTTTAGGTGTAGGCCGCTTGACTGCACTTAGACCTAGTTTAGCGTGTTAAAATTTTGAGATTACATTTAATAATTTTGTTTCTAATTTTTAACCCACTTGAAAAAAAGGAGGAGGTTCTCAATTAGACTGTATTTTTTTATGTGTGTTGCCTCATAACTTTATAATGACTGTACCGATTTAGGTGATTCTTTTTACTTTTGGAACTGCTTGACATGTGGTCCCATTTAGTCAGACATAACCCGAGAGTCACCCTTTGGATATCCATGAGGATTACACCTCTTACTTCCTTCGAGGTCCAGAAGGTCTTCTTAGCTCTTTAGGAACCAAAAAAATTAAGGGAAAAAAGGAAGATGAAGAAGAACATAATAATTATGCTCAAATCACGATAACCATCTCAAATCACAATCATTTAAAACATCGCAATCCCAATAGTGCTATTATCGTTCAGCGTTCTTCCCTTCTAATGTTTACCCAATACCAAAGCCAAGCAGGCAATTCACGACTAATTTCACTTAAGGAAGGGAGCAACTAATTGGAAATTATTTGAACGGCCACCTTCCAACTCTTACAGAGATAAGGTCCTGTTATAGAAGGGGTCAGGTTTCAATTTCCTGTGATCGGTTGCTATGAGATCGCAACGTAGGGATGCGGAGCCTACATGCTATGGCTTAAGTTAAGAGAGATTAGAGTTATCAAAATATTTTCTTAAAAATTGGTTGTCTGTAAAGTCGGTTTACTGATGATAGTTGAACGTGACAACGTCTTAAGAAAATACTGATGGAATGGTATCATTTTTCAAAAGAAAAATTTAATTTCATTTGTTTTGCCGGCCTTACATGGAACGCCTCAGAGCGAGGTAACGCCGCATGTGTCATGTTTTTTCGTGCGTGCAGCCGGCTCTATCGAATTATAAGACGTTGTCACGTCAAAAACGAAGTTTACGTTTTTGCACCATTTAATAAGAAAACAGATATTGTTAACCTGGACAATTATATTGAGTCTAGGCTTGTGTATTTATATAGTAACTCGATATTTCGATCGCCTTGTTGCGGCCATGGTGCCTCACGCTGTCATCTGCCAGAAAAGCCGGTATGACCATCTTCGCTCGGGCTTTGATAATATCCTCAGTCCTACCGTACGCGACACACAACGTGACCACGACCCCAAAAAAGCGACCGTAATCAAGGTACTAGTATTTCGATACTTACTTTGTATACGGTGCGGGTCAAGACCCAATATAATTGTCGAAGTGAATAATGCATGGGGAAAGTTTAAAATTTTATTATTACTACCCCAATATTACTTGGGGGTGTGGTTAAAGGCGGTCATGACAATATTTACCTGAAATAAGATCGTCTGTCGTTATAAGTCTACCCTATGGTAGAGGGTAACCTCATAATTCTAAAACCGATCCGTGTCATAATAAGTTAGTAACAATGTCCTTTTATGCTTATAGTGTGGATAACCTGCTAAAGTACAGCGATCTGAGTGCAGTCGTGGCATGAGGCCATGCGCGAGAATAACTGCCCGCTGTCGACAGACCTTGCCAGTTCAGACCTTGATGTCTTTCGTACGCATATCGATATCTTTACTCAATCTACGTATTCGTGTTATTCGCACTGTACACTTTACCTTGGTGTCAGTCTTACAAGTCGCCGTTTTTGGGTCTTTTCTTTACGTCTGCCATCTTTCGGCAGCAGTCGAGAACAGTTTAAGGTGCCTTCTGAAACACGGGTTCTAGTTATTTATAGCCACTTTCTAAATTTTACAAAAGAGCGCTTCAATTTTTTTGTTTGTCATAACTACGATAATATACTAGATTTGGTGTGCACGAACATTTGTTGAATGAACAAGAGAGATCTTTATGCATGTCGTGGCCCAATCGTATAATTGGCTAGATCATGAAATGTGCGGCATATCATGGAATGTTACTGGACCATAAAAATCTCGACCACTGGTCGAGTAGCCCATTATCTAAAAATTGTAGTGGTCAGGAGTGATCAGGAGGTTCAAGGTTATTTTTTTATGAGCTTGGTCATAAAAAAAAATAACCTTGATTCTACTGACGGAGTGGACGTTTGTGGGAGAGTCTAATCTACGTATCTGTGTGATCAGTAGGTAGACGATACGCCCAAGCATTTCATGATCTGGCCAATTATACGATAGGGCCACGATATGCACTCAACGGGTTTAGATGAAAAGAAAAGTGGTATCATTGTTGACTCAATTTCGGATTTTTGGACCCTTGGAAGTCACATCACTTTTAAGAGCTAGTTGTACGATTTATTCCGTGCCATTTATTAAATGTCTTTAAAGGTCCCTTTCCGGGCTGATAAGTGTCTTCCTTCCGTCACTCTCCTCTTGTAACTTAGGCTACACCTAAGCCTACAAAGTTTATCTAAACCTGTACCAGTCGCAACTCCAGTCCCGCAGGGCAACTTTGTTTATAAAGAGAGGACTTTATACTGAGCGCAGACCGTTTTATGTGTCTTTCAGAGTTCCCGTTTTTACTAGATGTTTTTTATGAGTTTCAAAGCGGATTTCGATCGAACAACAGTTTTATAGGCGTTGAATATTTTCGGATAAAAATTGTATTCAGGTTGTTTACGTTGACAGTTAATAGGGCGAAGCAATTAGTACAGGGTTTTTTAGTTTTTATGGTCATGGACCACTTCCAGCACCAAAAACCTGTCAAAAAAGTTTTTTGAAAAGGAAACAAGGCTAGTCTTTAAAAATGCTTTGAGGGCTTGCGACGGAATTAAACGCACTAATTCCACCAGCCCCATTTCATTACCGGGACACAAGACGTCGGTTAATTTACTACCCTTATATTGTCGTAATCCCACCATCCGCACAAAACGATTTGCTCTTTTATAATGCGGACAGCTAAGGAGTGGAACTTGTTGCCTGGTAATGTGTTCCCTGATAATTATAGCTTGGGTGCCTTTAAGGTGAGAATGAATAGGCTACATCTAAGGAAAGCATGTTCCACCGCATTTTTACATAAAGATCAGGTGGAGTGTGGACAGAATGCCTTGCACGAGCAGGTTGCGGTGGTTGTAAGGCGCCGCTTCACACAAGTTCACATGGAGATATTACGAAGGTGCTGCTCCAGGGAGTAGCCCTGATAGGCAGCGTGATGGTGATAGGAAATGCCCCAGGGCATCAGCGGGGAAGTATTGAGATCCAACACGGACGGTTGAAAACTGTTTATTGTTGTTAATGATTAACCTTGAAAAATAAATTTTCTGTACACATATTGTATGTCCCTCATAGGTGTAAATTGCCAACGGTGCACGTAGCTGCTGACCCGTGGAATGTTGGTTGTTGCCTCTCTTCTGACTATGAATCCGCAGATTTAAATGTTCAGCTTGTAGCTCGAACATGCTTTTCTATTTTGAACTTAAAATACACTGAACGAAGTTGACAAATCCGATTTGAGACTATTTTACTCCTCCTACACAGTTTTTTTGCCACGACATCAAGATAACAGTAGTTGATATGTTTTTTATTTATTGTCTCGCTTTCCATACAATATTAACGGAAGTCTCTCCGTCAATCACTCACAGATAAAACCTTTGCAAGTGACGCCAGGAAATTGAATAGAGGGTAAATCGTGAAGGGCAAGGAGTAAGTGTGTGTTTCCTGCAGTTTTTGATTTATCGAGTGTCTACTCTCGTATGAGAAGGGCCGGTACGTGAGATATTTTTCACTTCGAGCGTAGGGTGCTTGTGGGCCGGGAACGAATTTTGATATTAGGATGTCCTTGGAGCGTTGGAGCAGCTAGGGTTGCTTGATAGTTATTATGTTCGTTGTTCTGTCTTTTAGACTAGTTATTATTGACTGAGATTTATTTGTCAATCCTTATAAATATGTTTATCTCTTTCTTTCCTACCCTGCTTCCAATTTATTTTGGGGTTGGTGCGGTTAGTATTGCTGATATCAAGACATTTGCCGACAGTACTGCTACAGTTTTTGGCATTAGATTTGTAAACACTCGCGTAAGACTGCTGGGTGATGGTATCAATGAAAAAATTGTGTGCGTGTAACCTTTACGCGCGATTGAAGTAAAACTTCTTTGACGTAGATCACTGAAATGATTAAATTTTAACTGAAAAAAAAAATATGACAGTTACTTACGACCAATCGAAATTACTATTTTTAAATAGCGGAAACTACACAGACTATAGAATACTGAGCGTTACTTCCGTTAGAAAAATCTGAGTTACCCCCTAGTCGCGCCTAAAGAAGTTTTACTTCAATAAAAATTTGTATTTAAATAATGTATTAAAAGTTTAAAATATTACATTGCACTGAAAATGGAAAAATTATTCTATTTAATCAAATACATCAAATTTGACATTTCTATACATAGCTGCAATCTATGACCTCGTAATAGGTTTCATGTTGCTTACAAGATTTTTATGGCCGGTTTCTACCTGACATCGACTCTCCTTGGGGACAGCAGTCGGAACATAAGTAAAAATTGAAGTAGTGCTGACAAATGGTGATAATGATCAAATCCTATTGAAGAAAGACAATTTGTAGTAATTTTGTTTTGTCTTAAATCTGTTCTTAAATATTTTCGTCACCAGTCGTCTTGCGTCCATCCAAATTTGGCCCAGTGTCATGTCAACACGCTATTATGAAAAGTTATAAAATATAATTTAACTTTCACATTAAAAGATAAAAGAAAAGCCCAATTCGGTAACTTTGTATTTTCCAAGAACGTCACAAGGCATATTTTTGCAAAGCAAATGTCACAATATAATACGTAATACTACGTCAACAAAAAACACTTAAGTGTTTCTCGTAAAAATCTTTCTAATTAATTAGCTTTTAATGTTTTTTGTGCTACGTTCCAGTTTATAAAATATGTATGAATCTTTCCCGGTAAAACTTGTTTCTGCTTTGAAATTTTGTTTTTACCTAGATTATTGTTGAAATTTTTAATGAGTGGAGTGCTTTATTGAAATTTGTTTGGAATTAATTGAAGCACTTTATTACATCATTAACAAGTTAGAATAAGGTTTATTTACATTGTTTTTTTACCAACTAATGCAAGCTACGCGGCATGTTCTCGGCCAATCTACCGCATTATTTCAAGACGGAAGTCTCTAATACGTGTGTGTTGCCAGTGATGACCTACAGCACCGAAACGTCGCCGCTTACAATGGGCCTCATAAGAAGGCTCAAGGCCCCTCAAGGGCATTTGGCTATGGTCGGAGTTTCTCTGCGCGATGGTATCAGAAATGATAAGATCCGCAGGGGAACTAAGGTCACAGATATAGCGAAACTAAGAGGCAGAGGGTAGGGCACATTACGAGGAGGTCTTACGGCCGTTGGAGCGGAAAGGTCCTCGAGTGGCGGCTGCGTACCAGGAGACGCAGCTTTGGTAGGAGGACAAGGTGGACCGACGATCTGGTAAAGGTCGCGGGAAGCCGCTGGCGCATCCAGCGCAGGCAGGCTGAATGGGTTGGACATCAATGGGAAGGCTTATGTCCAGCAGTGGGCATCGTTAATACTTGGAGGTGGGATTTGAGAATACTTTCCCTGGTCGTGGTGGTAATGCCGGCTTCAGAATAGTAATATTTTTCACTATAGATTAATAATTTCTGACGTTATGCAGTAATGATTATTTTTGACAACCCAAGTCGACCGCTACAATTTGGGGTAAAATTTAACAAGTATTCCATCTAACTCTTTTTTATAATTTTGAATATGTCAACTGACATAAAACTGATGAAATACAAGGCGGCCTGTCATGTCAAATGTTAGAGTTATGTTCGTATTATAGAATGAGTCTCCAGAATCAACGCCGTACTAAGCGTCGTACGCCTCTATCTTGAGCTTGTTAGTAAGTGACAAACGATTCTCAAGACATGACTGATTACTGAGTGTCGTGAGTTCTTATTCGCAGAAACGATCTGTTCCGATTGCCTCATGTTTAAGCCTACTGGTATTACAAAAGTTCATAAGTTACGCTTACTATCAGAAAGAATTTACGCTTAAATGTCACCAGTATGGTGGAAGAGGTTAATGGCGCCGCGCCGCGGTCGTGTATTCTGCCGCGTAACGATCACAAAAGTTAAGTTACCAAGTGCGCGGTTGGTACTGGGAAGGGTGACCGAAAATTTCTCAAGTCGATTTTCCTCCGTGCTTCGGAGGGCACGTTAGGCCCGGACTCCACCAAATCGGAGATATGTGGGGATGTTCGAAGCGGAGACCGGAAGAGATGTTTTTCAACAAAGGTGTATCCACCAAAGCTGGGCGGAGATGCGTACTGACTAGACTGTAGCGGAGATGTGTGCGGTGTTTGTTAAAATTGCAGTTTAGTTTAGTTTGACCTGACATGAAAGCTCACATCTCTTCTCGTCTCCGCTGCGTTCAGTCTGCCGGCGCTAGCTCGCGAGGCACAGCTCACATCTCCGCTAGCTCGCTCGCGCCATACAAATATGATTCATCTCCGCTCGGTGGTATCCACTGAAGCTGAGCGGAGACGAGATGTATGAATAACGAATTTCTATTGGTTGTTTAAAAGCTCCTCTCTTCTAGTCTCGTCTTCGCTTTGGTGGAGTCACGTCAGGGACCAGAAATGACGACTTGACAAACTCTGCCACTGTGCTAAACTGTACCAGGTTAACCACTCGAAGTTGACAGAAGAAACTTTAAGCGCCTCCCGGGTTCGATCCTCTGAGGAGTAATTTGTGCTTGGTTTGGTTGGTGAGAGGACTTTTTCCAGGTCGCCTGGCTAGGCACCATCTTATCAAAATCTGTCGCTATAGTAATAACGCTACCAGCTTGTGTTCCGAAAATTAATAATAGCTAGCCAGTCCCTTTTTGGTTGCGGGTTCCAGGTGAAGTTTCATTCGATATTCAGCATTATCGTCACCTTACCATCAGGTGAGTAAGGCCAAGTGCTTCCCTGTCAAGAATTAAAAAAAAAACATAATGTATTGAATAATTTTTGCGTTTACAAACGCGTAAATATTTTTAAAACTAAAAAGTACACTGAAAAACTTTTTTTTCTAGTTTTAAAAAATATTTACGCGTTTGTAAACGCAAAATTAATCCATAATGTAAGATAGTTTTATCTTAACTGGGCGTCAAATATTTGCAAAAATATTTCGTTTGGATCTTAGAAGTGCAAATTCTAAAGATTTGATAAAAAAATGTTTACCATAAAAACCTAAGCAACAAGCACTGACAAATTTCGACGGCGTAAGCAGTGCCCTGATAGCGTAGTGGTTAACGCAGCCGCCCGGATTGCGGAGGATGCTGGGTTCGATTCCCGCCCGGGGCAGGTCGATTTCTTTGCAGTGTACTTTTTCTAATTTAAAAACATCATGGTATAAAAAATCTGCGCTTTTTCAATAAAGCTTTTAAATTTTGCAAGCGTGCATAATTAATGAAAATTCAAATCTCATAAGTAATGTTGTAAGACTAAATGAAAGGCACCGTGAACAAACTTCGTTGGAAGTAAAAGGTTGCAGGAAACTAACAGCATTGCTTTCAACACGTGAGCAAAGCAGAGTGCGGGAGATAATGTTATAAATTCTAAAGTAGATCTTATTGTAGTGTGTTCAAGATGCATGGTAAAAATCGGGACATCAAAAATTCAATGAAAATCACACGATGTTCTAATTTTTTAACAATGATTATTGTTCCGTTACCGTAATCGAAGTTTCATAAATCAATGTGGCAACACAAAACAGCCAAAATTAACGGCAGTTATGTGCGCGGTACTTTTAAAAGTTCGGAGCTTTTGCATTGCGGGTAGCTGATACGCTCCCGTTCGCCACTGTATCGAACACACACGAACTTGCAATTGCGTCTTGATCGTGTTAACACCTACACCCTAAGCCAGCGATCGGCAACCAGCGGCCCGCGGGCCGCATGCGGCCCATGGTCAGTCTCGGTACGGCCCGCAAGCCTGAGGTCTCCAAGAAAAAAATACCGCTTATGCTTTTAAGTGACAAAGTGCATGCTACTGGGCCAAAGCTCGCTCCCACGCGGAATAATGAAAACTGTACCTATTTATTTTTTTAAGAACTGTTTATCAAGACTGTGCTGTGATGTTATGTATTGTTTCTACCGAAAATAAAGATTTGCTCTATTAAATTATAAATGTAAAATCTCCACAGATAGTCACTATTTTCGGTAGTACACATTTGTGTGAGCACACTTTTTCAATTCTCAACTACTGCAAAAATAAGAATTGTTTGCGGTTAACGGATGAACATTTAGACGCGATAGTGTGCGTGTGTGCGAGTCTACGACTAAAATAAAAACAGACGTTCAAAAACTTGCAAGTCAAATGCAGCCGCAAAAATCTCACTAGTTTTTACTTTTATGTTAGTATAGTAATTCCACTGCTGGACATACGCTCCCTGTGTTCATAATCTATGTGGAATTAACTCCCTAAGGATTGTGGTCGTGTTTCGTGATGATAGTAATTCAATTTAAGTACGTAGATATGTGTTTTATTTCAAATATTGTCCGTGCATACCGTACATATAAAAAAATACGTGCGGCCCGCACTGATACTCTGGCAACATTTGTGGCCCCGCTATAGCAAAAGGTTGCCGACCCCTGCCCTAAGCCATCGTCGCGTGTGATCAGTTACTCATAGCTATTCTTTGATCGTCTGCTCGTGAAGTTCTAATCGTGGTGAAAGTTCATCGAGTGCAGCAGCAGTCCCAGGTACGTGCGTGCATTATATTGTTGTTGCCTAATCAATTTGTGAACCTTCAGAAAGCGTTAAACGGAGATCTCATGATCTACCCTATGTAGTAGAAGGCCACTAACCATTTTTGTTAGTGCGAATACTACATCTTTTTTGGTGCCGAAAACCCGGGAACTTTCGCTAATCAACAATTACGTATCTGGTTTTTTCCGCTCAATCGTAGGGCTATAGTTACATAATTAAATCCTAATAATCATCACAATATCGAGTTATCATCACGAGCTTGTCGTCATCGAAAACGATACCTAAACTGTAAAATTAAGTAGATTATCGACTTCATTGTTGGATCAAATTGAGCAATCATCATATGTATCGGTGCTTAATTTAATTATCGGCCTTCATTTGAACAACTTACCTTTTTCTGCTTAATTTTATAGTATTATTTATCTTTTAAATACGTTAAGCTAAGCATTTCAAATAAAACTTTGTAATAGTTTTATATTCTAGCTTGACGGTGTTCGTCAAATCTATTGCGCTCAGTTAACAATTACGGGATCGGTTGAAGCTACTTGTTTGCGTTGAATACAAAAACCGGTTTCTTATTCTCGCGTATCGCAAGCGCCCGCTCGTAACTATTCAAATTCAATTCGTAATTTGTTTAAATTTTTACTAAACGTTGTATTTTGTTTGTTGTTTGCTTATTGTTTGTTCGGTAGCAAATAAATTAATAATGTCACTGCTAGGTAAACATTCTACTCGTAAACAAAGTTTGCTTAAAAAATCGAAGTCTAAATCGACGGACATTGAATATACCGTGCAGGACTTAGCATCATTACGCAGAAAACGAACTATTGCTTATAAGCGGTTGGCCAAGGCATTGGAAGTAGCCACTCTGGCGGTCACTGATTGTTCTCAGATTGACTTATTTTTTTCTTATTATCAGGAAGTTAAGCATGTTTAATCTAATTTTGACGATGCTCATTTCAGTATTTTAGAAATATTAAATGATTCCGACAACGAAGAAAACGATATTCAGGAGCGTTTCGATGAATTGTATTACAATATTTTATCGATCAACCGTCAATTAACAAATAGTGAATTGACATCAACATCTCGTAGTACTACATCGTCATCGTCTTATATTCGCTTGCCGAAAATTACTTTACCTTAGTTTCTCCGGTAATATAAAGCAATGGCCGGAATATTTCGATACGCTTAATGCGTTAATACACAATTCTACTTCGCTTAATAATACGGAAAAGTGTCATTGTTTAATTTCGTCGCTTCACGGAGATGCGTTGTCCATTGTAAAAGCGTTCCCTATGACAAAGGAACATTACATTGACGCATATCAAGCACTTATTGCGCGTTATCAGAATAAACGGGACTTAGCGTTTACTTGTTGGAAGGACATTTTGAACATCGATTTTAAGCATAACAGTCCTTCTGAATTTCGTAAATCGTTGGACTCCCTTGAAGAAAATCTATGCATTTTGAAAACACTTTGCTTACCTGACGATCAATGGGACTTTGTTTTAGTGTATCATTTGCTATCTAAATTAGATACGGGCTTGCGACGCGACTTTGAGGAAAAATATTCACAAATCGAACTCCCTGCATATGAACATTTAAAGACTTTCTTGAGATCGAAATGCGAAGCCTTACAACGAGATACTCATTTTAGCGATTTGATTAAGCCGTTGTCTAATAGGTCAATACAGAAGAGTAGTCCCGTTCCACATGTAGTTAAACGATCACATAATATGGCACACTCACTTGTAGCGGCGTCGGTACAAAAATCTTATACGGCCGATGTAAATAACAAATCCATTATCGTTAAATGTTCATATTGCAGTGGTGTGCATGCGATTTCCTCTTGTGCTGAGTTCCTTAAGAAGTCAATTGATGATCGAATTAAAACGGCTAGTGAAAAGCGATGGTGTCTTGTTAACACCTACACTCTAAGCCATCGTCGCGTGTGATTAGTTACTCATAGCTATTCTTTGATCGTCTGCTCGTGAAGTTCTAATCATGGTAAAAGTTCATCGAGTGCAGCAGCAGTCCCAGGTACGTGCGCGCATTGTATTGTTGTTGCCTATATCAATTTGTGAACGTTCAGAAAGCGTTAAACGGAGATCTCATAATCTACCCTATGTAGTAGAAGGCCACTAACCATTTTTGTTAGTGCGAATACTACAATTATTAAATTGGTGTAGATAACTGTGTAGTGTGTAGTTTTATAACGATTGTTTGAATTGTAGTATTTGAAGAAAGAATCTTTTATTTAAAAAAAAGGGTTTCGTATGCCGCTAGTGTGATATCATCAGGAATTTCTCCTCATTGTATAGTGTGTTTGTTAAGTATATTGATGTAGCTATGTATTCTATTAAATTTCTTATTTTTTTTTAATTAAACATTTTAAATTGTTCAAAATAAAACTATAAACATAATAATTATTTAAACAGCATAATAATTACTTAGCAAAGTCTTTTTAAATAAAGAACTTTTTGATTCGCTTTGAAACAAATTAAATGAAGGGTTAATTATTATTTTTTGTCTTCTTAATGGTATCCACGAAAAAATAACAATGAATTGGCTATACGAATTAATTATCAATAATTTGTATTCAGTAATATCAGTGTTTTTGCCATTGACAATACGATTTTACTCCTCGGCTATAAAATTAGTTTCACCAGAGTACTGGTTTTTGTAAAAACACGTGTTGTGAGACTCCATTTTTAGCTAAATCTGCTGCACAATTTATTGTTACTTTTCAATGTATACTTTTCACTTGACATTGGCTGTATGCGCAATTTATTTAATTGTCACGAAGGCACTAATAAATAATCATGTCAAATATTTTTGTCCTTTTAAAGAAAGGTATCATGCTCGCACTAGCATTGGGGACTCTAAGAATATGAAAGTCAGTGGAATATCCGGTATTGTTTACCAAGAGATTCTACATTCTCGAAATATGCTTTCTAACTCTTATCCCTTTGATATAAAAGCCATTTTACATTGCATCAACATTAATATGATTTTAAAGATTCAGCATCCAACGACGAGTAAGGGAGTGGAGCATATTATATATAATTGTGTTTATATTATAAAATAATTATTGTAACTAAATTAGTCGTCTAGACGTAGTCTAGCCCTTTGAGATTTTTGAAGCACGAATTAATATGATCTTTATTAATTATTAAAAAAGTTTTCAAACTCCATCAGAAGGAGAATCAAATATTAATGAGACATTTTTAACCCGGCGCCGGCGTCATTGCGGCGACCAAACAGAACTCGGCAGTTGTGGGTATATTATACCCATGTACAATATTTTACACGTACAGTACAGTAGTTTACATCATTTATGTAAAATAAGCACATATTTATTATGAAATGTTACAATAATCATCAAAATTGAAATAAATATTTTTTTTCTCCTAAGATCAGTTGGTAAGGACATAATATACAAGAAATGTTCAAAAGCTAAAAATAATAACAATATACAAAACAAATTGATATCAACGCGATAAAATCAAATTACGAACCATATAAAACAAAGTTAAAATATTACTTATCATCATCAACAGCTCATATAATGTCCCCACCGAGGGGCTCGGGCACAGATATATCAATCTAGATAGATCGGTCGAATCGCCAAGTTCATAGGAAGACCGAGTGTCGCGATCAGCCTCCGTACTACATAAAATGGTTCTAGTGGAGCATGCCGTAATATACACTATTCATTGCGCGCGTCTTTAAAGACTGCGAAGCGATGAAAGTTAAGCACAGCCGCAAAGGAGATCGGTCAAATCGCTGAGTTACTTGAATTTATCGGAAGGCGAAGTGGCGGAAATGTATGCCCACAGGGCATACACTTGTCGCGAGTTAAACGCCGGCTTGGCCTATCTCCTTGTATTATTAAATCTGTGGGCTCGAGCCTACCCCACATTAGGGGCGATTAGGCCTTAGTCACATTGGTACGTGGCGGGGTTCGAACCGGTGCCTCACGGGTGGAAGACAACACACTTACGCACTACGCCACCGGCGCTTCTCTTTCTATCATTACTCTACTTGAAATCAAATACAACCTGTCAAAATATTCTATTGCGGGAACAGACATTAATAATTGTTACACAACTTAATTAAAATTAACTGACGTAATCTCGCGTATTGTTCGGCTTATCAAAGCACACTAATAATAGTTTTCAATACAATCGCTTGTGGTTTATCTCGTAGTTTAATCAACAGTATAATTCGAATATCCCGATCAGAACGGACTAATTTATTTGATTAACCATTTGGCGTCACATGACGGAATTGATTCGGTTAAGGCATGTTTAGCGGATTGACATGTTAATTAGGATGTCATTGGATTAGATTTTTATGTTTGTCGTAATCTGATTATGGTTTAAAAGCGTCACCTGAGTTTTAAAAGGATTTTGATGTCTTTTAGCCTGCAGGGTGAAGGTTTCTTAAAAAATTATATTGGACGAGCTTCGACGACGAGAGTCTATTTGCCATATGAGAGGCGGAGATGGCAAAGTAGTATAGCATCACCCCATATCCATATTCGCCTCGTAGAAGGCGTAATTAATCAGCAAAGTATTGATCACCTTATACTCCGTCCACCAACCCGCACTGGGCAAGCGTGGTGGACTATTAAACTTCTTTCGATAGAGGAAAGATTATGTTATAGTTTTGCCTAAACCTCTTTCGATGGCAAGGAGGAGCCCTCTCTATAAAGAACTCTGTTGAGGCCTAAACCAACTGGTAACAAATAATCGCGCGTGATTGACTGTGCTGACTTTCCCGCATGCAATCATTACGTGTAAAGGCAGCTAATATTTCTACAAAATTAGACCTAAAACCTACGCAATAAATGTCACACAAGATGTCACCGCTAAACTTAGTTCCGGAAACTTACGTAATCTCGTAAAACAGATAACAAGATGCAAGATTCGATCGATCACAAAGTCCCTCGTGGCCGATCAGTTACCTACCGTAACACAGTATAACGAATAACCTATGACGGATCATGTCCTTGGATAAGAATTAGTGTGGTATTTACAGTAGAAACCGATATTGTAGGCATTCGGTTTTCCTGTCCTCATGAATAGGCTCGAAAATACTTTTTATGCCGTATTACATATTAATCAAATATCCGCCTTCTGAGACATTCCTCGTTTACGGCCTACTTAATAATATGTGTTTGAGCTCTATGGATTCGACTTAAAGAATAACATTTGTTGGAGACTTTTCAGTGCTATGGATTTTATTTACTTTAAATTTAACACTAACTTTATTGTTTACTTTGCACAATTTGTATTGGATATGCTTTGGTAAGACATAGCGAACACATTTTTGTTATTTGTTTTTGTGCTTACCTAGATTGAATTGTAATGTTATTTTAAATAAACAAAATCAAAGAACTGACTTCTATTTTTAAATACACCCAACCTTGCTTTAAGAGAGATAAAAATGAAAATGCTAAAAGCGTTTTTAAGCAGTTCCGCTTAATAATGCACGGAATTTTAAAAATTTCGTTGCACCGAAAGGTTGCGTATAATAATCCTCATTATTGTGCGCACTCAACCTCCACAATAAGCTCACATAGCAAACTCAAATCTGCTTGCACTTCGCAAAAGATTTTTACCTCAAAAACGGCAACCCAAAAAGCCTACGGAACACAGCCATTCATTGCTGAAAAGTAGCTTTTTATACAAAGAATGAAAGAGTAAAGTAGGGGGAAAATATTGAAAACCGAAGAAGAGAATTCTTTCGACTACTATCAAATAATTTGTTCAGGATATTCTTTTAACGCTAGCAATACTAAAATTGATTGCTAATTCTAATTGGAAGACGGTTTTCCAAATGCACAATTTCCTTTTTTACCCGACTAGGGCGAAACCAAAGGGAAACGTTATGATTTTAGCAGTTTGTATGTATGTATTTACATATGTTCCTCCGTAGCGCCTAAACTATGCATCCGATTTTGATGAATAACGTGTAAATCGTTATATGACATGAGTAACATAGGCTACATTTTAACCGACTTCAACTATATGACGATTCGGTTTTACCTTGTAAACCCCGATTTTAACAGATTTTATTCTTATTTTAGCGCTGGATTTTTTCCGCAGACGGGTTACAGTTTTTTTTAACCTTTTTTTCTTGTTACCTACATCTAAACCTTCAATAAACCAACAAACAAAAGAAGACAATCAGGACAGATGTTACACTGTAAAACCTCTTAGCAGACCGGGTTGTGAAGATAATTTATGAATTTTTTTGAATACTCTAAGGTCAGAGTGAATGTCGCTTTCCATCAAATGCTCAATCTATTGAATATGTCGTGGTTTTTTGTCTGATTATTCAGACATTGTGTGAGCAAGTTTGGGGTGCACACGATGAGACAAAATCAGTACATATTTAAAGACTAAATTAACGATGGACAGTTCCCTAACACAACTAGCACTTATTTAAAGACTAAATTAACGATGGACAGTTCCCTAAGATTTATCCTTATCCATGACAGGATTTTTACTATGTTTTTCGTTTTCTATTTAATTTGGTATCAATTTCAATAATAACAGTTCCAAAGAATGAATGAGTAGTCCAGCGCCATGACTCTATCAAAGCGCAGCGACCAACACGAAGTTCGTCCAATAGGTGGCGTGTTTGAGTTTCGGAGCAACTTCAAACAGGTTACAAACGTTAGTACGGACTCATGACGTTAAAGCAACCGTGATCATGACAAAGATGCGACAAATATAATAGGAAAAATTCGACCGCTTCCAGTGCTTACCCCACGAAAGTACAAACACGCTCTATTGAGTGCTTCACTCGACGTTTTACTTAATTACTGTGTTTACGATTTGCGAATGCAGTCGAGTCGCGATCATTTATATGCAGTTGGAACATGCATTACTGCTTAGCGGCATATTTGTTCTGTTGCGCGTATTGAAATTGTATGTTCTGCAAGCAATTTACTGAGAACTGTTGCTACCAAAACACAGTATTGCGAAGCATCTTTTGATGCAATATTCTAGCACAAAACTATTAAAAGAGTTGTACTTCTTCAAAAATTTGTATACAGATTTGCAATAAATTGCTCACAAAAGAAGCGTCCGTTTTTATTCAGTTGTTTTTGTTTGAATGATATTGTGATCAGGATTTGTTCTTAGATATGATTCAACAATATCTGTTCAGCCGTTTGAAAATGGTCAGCTCTTTTATATTCTATGAAGAGATCAAGACTAGAATCTGTGGAATAACTTCCCCAGTTCTGATCGATTCGAAATTTATTTTGCTGTTTAACTTTAACACACTCTCACACATAAACATGCTCGTAATTACAAAAGGGGTTGGCCAGAGCTTTAGGTAACATTTAGTTACACATGTAGCGGCTACGTCACAGCGCTACATAGACAGTATCGAGTAACAAAGAAATGTTTGATCAGCGAAAAGGACAAATGTAAACAAGGAGCCAAGATACGACACAGAAACGTCACAATACATAATGCAAACCTAAATCGCGCTTACGAAGTTTCCGAGGGTCATCAGTATATATACAACTTCCAACGATGTAAAGTAGGGCCGCGGTCCCCGAGCTAACACGAAGACCCAGCAATATCCTACACACATAAAAGCACATTTGGCAGTATGGACCATACAATGTCTCCAATTAGTGACAGGTTGCCAGGCTGGCGCTACACAAATGAACTCTTGATCCCAAAAAGTAGCAATCCTTCAGTAATCCAAGAAACAAATACCAACAACCAGGACAGATACTCCACTCTAAAGCATCTCTGCAGTCATCATCATCATCATAACAGCCTTTATAATTCGATCCACTGCTGGGACACAAGACCTCTCCTTGTCATCGAAGGAGGTTTAGGCAGTAGTCCAATATGTGCCCAATGCTGTACAATGAGTTAGTCAGCAATAACGGACATGGTGGATGTATTTGTCAATTTAAGTAATCTCAGACACGCTCAAAGCCAATTTATACTTTGTCCCAACCTTTTCTGGTTCGGTATCGTGATGGTTGTTTATTTAAATTGTTATTTACTTATTAAGAAGGTTCATCATTATCATTTCAGCCGAGAGACGCCCACTGACGGCCTCCCCCAAGGTTCTCCAAAACGGTCGGTCCTGCGCTGCCCGCATCCAGCGGCTTCCCGCGACCTTTACTAGATCGTCAGTCCACCTTGTGGGGGGCCTACCAACGCTGCGATTCCCGGTACGTGGTCGCCATTCGAGGACCTTTCCGCCCCAACGGACGGCAGTCCTCCTCGCAATGTGCCATGCCCACTGCCACTTAAGGTTCGCAATTCTATGGCCTATGTCGGTGACCTTGGTTCTCCTGCGAATCTCATCATTTCTGATATGATCACGCAGAGAAATTCCGAGCATAGGCCTCTCCATTGCCCTTTGGGTGAACTAGATCCCATTGTAAGCGGCAATTGTAATTGAGAAGGTTATAAAATGTTATGTTTTCTAAAGTAATCACACTGTTTCGTTTCTTTTGTTTTTTTATTGTACAGTTTATTACCGTTTAGTTTTAGTTTATTATTGATCATATTTTGCCTCATTATTTCAGTTAACTCAGACGCGTGCGTTATGATCTATTTAGTAAATCATGTTATGTACATTTTTATTGGATTATTGTCTAGCGATGATTGTTAATATGCCTATATTTAATACTTGTTGACATAAATCTGTTAATGTACTTGTAATAAATAAATAATTCTGATTGGTGGACGGAGTATAAGGTGACCAATACCCCTTTGTCAGCAAAGGGGTATTGATCACCTTATAGTACGCTTAATATGGATCAGTCCATCAGTCGCTTTCTAAGACACCCATTGCAGGATGTGGGGTGATGCTATTCTACTCTGCCGGCATCACATCTCTGCAGTCCAGGTAACTTATATGCTGCAGCATCACGTGGAATCTCCATAATACCCAACTCTTCGCTATATATTACAGGAGAGGTGTCATGTTTAAGATTATTGGTTTGGTCTCAATAAATGGTTTAATTATAATAAATGGTTTAATTGGGTCCATATTGGCTCGCATAATATTCTAAATCCTATTCTTTGTCTTACTACCGATTTGTGTTCATAATAATCACTCTTCATAATTTTATTTTTCATACTTTTTTTATTCATACAGTTTATTACTACCAACGGAGCTCATAACAGTTAGTGATCATATTTTTTTTAATACTGTTACTACCTTGTTGCTTACAAAAACAGTGCACTCCGCCTCGTCATAAAAAAAATAACCCTAACCTACCCATCACCCAGCCATGTAGGTGCATAAAACATTAGACTCGCCCAAAAATGTATGATTAATGATATTATGAATTTCAATGATTATGTTTTTAAATATGTAGTTTTTAAATTTTTTATGAAGAATAATCATTATGGTTTTAAATGGTATGAGAAATATTTTCGGACCTCCAATGATAGGAATTAAAAAATTATGTAAGAAAATGCGCACCCGGTTTAATTATAATAAATAGACAGTGGTCAGAGCTTCTTAATGGAACAGAAGAGAGTATTGAGAATCAGTCTGATATTTTTTAATTTTTAATTTAACACTTGTTGCTTCGGAAGTTAAAACACTGTGTAAATTAAATAATATGGTTTCAAAATAAATTAATCATGATAGAATAACAGAGAGTAAAACGATCCTCATTTCGAAGCCTTAGAGAAAAGGTACACCTACAGTGAAATATGAAATTCTACTGTAAGTTTCTTAAGGCAAATATTAGGTCCTTACCTATGAAATTGGCGTTTTATTATCTTGTACCTAAACTTGAAATTTCTTTAATTCAATTGTTGTTTTAGGTTCTTATTATTATTATTTTTTGAGACTACACTCTTTGCAAGATTTTTGTCTGTAATTAAATTATATTTCACTTGGTAAATTCTGGAAAAAATGTGAAAATGACTCTTTAATCTCTTCATCAGAATTGGCGCTTTGATGCCTACTAACTCATGGACAGACTTGATTTTGGCATAATTTATTGATGCTAGATTTAGCCGAGAGTTGTTCGCTTATTTCCTCCAAATTTTGTAACATTAGGATTTATAGTTAAAAAAATATAGAGTTAGTATGGAACAACGCCAATTTTTATGAAGATTTTCAATTAAATGTGTATTTACCATACTAACATTATTTAAAATTTCTAAAAAACTCCGTTGCCAAATCTTTTGAAATTTGGAGTGTATAATTGAGCAAGACTTGGTGAAGTATTGCATCAATGATTCAGACAAAAGATGGGCCTGTCCATGAGTTACAACGATTCCAAGAGTTGATTCTGCTGACAAAATAAAACAGTCACTTTTTTTTTTAAAGAAACATTTAAATAATTCTAAGTTTACTACATGCAAATCCGTAACAGTAGTCCTTATTCCTAATTAAAATATAAAACTGAAACAGCGACTAAATTAAAGAAGTTATACAGCTAATAGTGTGTCAGAAAAAAACGCCAATTTCATAGGTAAAGACCTTTTATTTACACACCAAATATTTTAGTTCCATTTATTTTCATACTATCTCAGCATGCGATCCATAAAAATCTACGCATATTTTTATTCTAGCGTTCTGAAAATGCAGTGCAAGAGTATAGCACTATTTATGTTCATACCACTAATTTAAAGAATAACCAGAGACCCGACAAATGTGCTGTTAGGCCGAATTGTACATTTACACCTTTCTCGGTTCACATAACAACAAAATTCAGCCAAATCGGTCATAATTATCCGAATGACATGTACACTTAGATGTGACATGCTTTGTAAAATAAAAAAATAATATCGTTCACAATTCTGTTTAGTTACAAGAGTTGTTTTACATCTAGTGCAGTTATGAATGCTTCAAAGAATGTCTCATAATAAATTGTGCCACCTTTGGCGCCAAAAATCTTGATAATTTCTTCCGGGGCCCTTTTTCAATAAAGATCGGGACACACAGATGTGTGCGACTGAGAACTATATAAGGTTTACCAATAAATTGGAATTTTTGTGTTGGTTATCATTAGTCCAAATTAGGACTGAATAGGTCTCTCTTATGGCATGCCACATAGCTCGATCTTGACAAGTTCAGCTTCTCTATCTCCAATCTCTGTCCGTTGCCTTACGAATGTTATCACCGTACCTAGGTACAGGACGCCCTTTTTTATGGCGATGGAAAATCCATTGACGGACCATACCGCACGATCGCTAAGCGTACGGCGTGTGTGGGACTCACCCGGCGCGGAACAACACCAGTCCTACGCACTAAAACCTCCGGTAACCTCCTAAGCCCTTCTGGAGGCGTTTTGAGGTCGGCGTACTTAACGTACGTCATTTCACCAAAACGTCCCCGGGCTGGCCCGACCCAACAGTGACCCGGGCGACGCGCCACTAGAGGATTGCGCTATGGTACTGGATAATTCCCAGAGGGGGGGATTGCTCCATAGAGTGCCATCGACCTTATCACCCCATGATAAAGTCCAGGGCACAACGCGTTCGGTCCCCCCACATTGGGGAGAAGCAGGTACAGGATGCCCTCACTACGTTTGCCAACATGCGATCTTTACTCAAGAACTAATCTGCCCCAACACCCATTATAGTTAAGTATTAGATTGTTATATGTTTAACTCCCGACGCAAATATAAGAGTGTTTTATATTTGACATGTGTATCTGCGTGTCTGTCAATGGCATCGTGGCTTCTAACTTATTATTAGTGTCTCTGGCGTCAACAGTATCTAGAGTATGAAATGTGCTTCTTGGATTTAATAGTGAACTCCTTTATAAACGATTTGAAGGTACATTTTTAAAGTCACTATTGCTCACAATATTAACGAAATCAATTGGTAGTAGAGAGGAGTAGAGAGCGTCGGTGCGGTCGTCTCCCACCCGGGAGGCACTGGTTCGATCCCCGCCACGTACCAATGTGTTTTCAAATTTTGAATTCATATGTACGTTTAATCGACGCTTTTACGGTGAAGGAAAACATCGTGAGGAAACCTGCACACACCCATGAAGAAATTCTTAGGTTGTGTGTGAAGTCTACCAACCCAGGCCAGCGTGGTTGACTAAGGCTTAATTGCCCCTAATGTGGGGTAGGCTCGAGCCCCTCGGTGGGGACATTATATGAGCTGTTGATGATGATGAAATTGGTAGTTACAAATATTTTGAAATCGAGCACACAAGTACACCTTGCTAATAATTAGTACAATTCCGTACCTATTAATTTGTAGGTTGTAGGTATTTATAACATTTTGTTTTATGTAATAATTGAAAATAACTGAACATTGTTTATTAAATAAATAAATAAATAATAATGTTCAGTTTTGCTATCTTTTATTATTATGAAGGTCACTGAAATTATCATAATGAGCGAAACATAAGCACACACAGTCAATGTCTTCCAACCAATCAAACATGTTCTCCGTTCTCCGCAGCAGTGTGTGACGGTTCCATATCTACTTAGGTATAAATGTAGTAGCCTTTTGACCTTATATATTAAATGAGATTTTGGCTGCCATTGAATGGCGAGAATCAAATATCCTGATCTGGAATCGGGCTTTGTACGATATTAGAAATTTACGATAGGTACCGCTCTTAACTCGAAAACGAGGCACATTTCGTTCCATCGACCTTTTATTAGTAAATCTAATCAGCTCTATTGGGAAAAGTGAAACGGTTATTTTGGATTAGAGGGTATTTGGTGTACAGTGGATTCGACGCCCAAATTTAGGGGGTTATCTACGTGACCTTGAAAAACGAATGTGTGACGAACGGTTTACGACGGAACAGGGGGCTTAGACAAGAGGTAATCATGTCATAACGATAAGTTATCGAAATTCGTCATCAAAGGCCATATCGATTGGTTAAACACAGCGTCTTAGCTTTCGCTACCAACTTACTTAGAACTACGATAAGCCACGTTATTTAACGACGGCTTAAGTCAATCCCATACATTTTGTTGTGGAACTTCGTTATCGTTTATAATATTAGTAACTTTGTCTACGGGCCCTGTTCTGTGAATCGCCATAATTTGAATGTACGTACGCTTGTGCAACATCACTGTAGTACGACTGCCAATTGGTTTTTATAAATACTTAAGAGCGTGCATTTATCGAAGTACCGATAATATTTTTTTCGCTGTATATAAGAACATTAGATGCACATGTCTATGTGACCTATACACACATAGTCATTGCTCGCAGAGCGATAGGTTGGCTAGCTGGGGGTCCACGGCCGGAAGCCTCATCGTGGCGGACCCTTTTAACGTGGTGGGGAATCTTTCTCGGCGGGTGTGTGGCTTTTGATGTCAAGTGTGTTCGCTTTGCATTCGAAGTCACATGCCATCGTCGAGTTGTTTTTGTTTTCCCACCACGGCTAGTTCTGGATGACCCTTTTCAGGGACACGACCGCGCCCGAAGTCCCCCAGGTGCGTTCCGATGGCTGCTCCCGGTGTCCTCGTCAGGAGGACGCGCGAGGTTGAGCAGCCGTCGGTGGAGGAGTGGCTACTGGCCACCAATTTGTGCAAGGAGTGCCTAGTTAGGGGCCCAGGTAGGGGCCATCCCCAACCTCGTGACATTCTGACAACCTGGTAAGGGTTGGCAGAGCGTGTGATCTCTGTGTTGCAATCGTCTATAGTCGGCGACTGCTTGCATAAAAGTATTGAAAGTTGCTACAAATCTTGCTTATATTTTCAAGCCGTCGAATACCCTAACACAGTTTCAGTTTTTCGTTGTAATAATTATTTTAACAAAAATCAAAGATCAAATTAAGGAACACACAAAAGTCCATTTGTACAAGTTAAACGTATTATAGTAAGAACTAAGAGCATTAGAGAAGCAGGTGCAAAGTTTACTCCTGCAGCCACTAGTACTTGGAATCCAGAGTCTGAATCTAGAACAATGCTCCAAATAACCTAATAGCTATTCTCGGAGACAACTTTGAATCACTTAGAGATTCTACGCAAATTTAGCAGTGACTAAGTTATGCCTTTATTGTTAGCTCAAGAATTATAGCAACGGATTTGATTGTGGGGATAATATTTGACGACATTAAAATTGGTGTAAAATTTTAAATATAATTATTAAAATAGTACCAGGCAGGCAACCTGGCTGGAAAACGATTTTGTGCCAAAGCTGACCAGAAATTGTCATTTTCCAAAAATCCCACTTCCTGGTCAGGGGGTCACATAAAATTTTGTACTTACCGCGGGCGGTAAAGAAAAAGCCTCAGATCGCATATTAAAGCACCTGCGCTCCGAGTTAATAAATGTTCTATTGAGACACTGCATGACCCATGCTTCCAAATGTGGTTTTATTATGTATGACATCATCATCATAATTAACAGCTCATATAATGTTCCCACCGAGGGGCTCCAGCCTACCCCACATTAGGGGCTATTAGGTCTTAGTCAACCACGCTGGCCAAGTGCGGGTTGGTCGACTTCACACCAGGGTTGCTAGGTCTTTTCAAAAAAAATACCGAACAGTGAGCAAAAAAAAAAAGCTCCTCACTTGCCGTATTGCTGATCCTTTGACTCGCGCACAAAACACCGACCGGGGGAGGGGGTACTTTTTCCTAGAGAGCGGTGAAATGGCTAGATGGATGGCAGGGAGAAAAATTAATCAGAAAAAAAATACCGAACCTCCCATACTTCGGTATTTTTGTCATACCGAACACCGAACGCAGTGCTAAAATACCGAACGGTTCGGTAAAATACCGAACACCTGGCAACCCTGCTTCACACACAACCTAAGAATTTCTTCAAGGTGTGTGCAGGTTTCCTCACGATGTTTTCCTTCACCGTAAAAGCGTCGATTAAACGTACATATATGAATTCAAAATTTGAAAACACATTGGTAAGTGGCAGGGATCGAACCAGTGCCTCCCGGGCGGGAGAAGACGCTCTTACGCACTACGCCACTGACGCTTTTATTGTGTATGTATGAAAGTAATCGTTTTCTTGTCTTTATACTCTCCCAAACATACAGAGAAAATATGGATGTCGCAGGCGGATCGTATAACACGCCTAAGTATAAAAGAGCGCGCCGGATTGTAGTCTGTGAGAGTGATGAGTGACAACAATTCCACTCCGCTTGGTCATAAAACAAATAACCGGATCCCACCAATAATAAGTCGCCTCCATTTGATTCATAGAATATATTTTGGATTTATCAACAAACAGTTTTATTTGGTTAACAATTCTCACACACTACAATCCGCGGTTATTTTGTAATACGGCGTGTTATACGATCTATCTGCGACAGAGATACAACATGTTTGGTACATGATATCACAAGCGGTTATCTACACATAAATATAACTCAAAGGTAACTGACTGACTGACATAGTGATCTATCAACGCACAGCCCAAACCGCTGAACCTAGAGGCTTGAAATTTTGCACAAAGATATCTTATACAGTGTAGCCTAAGAAATTCCACCCCTAAGGGGGTATAATGTTCACGCGGACGAAGTCGCGGGTGGAAGATAGTCTACACATAAACGTCTATCTTCTTGTAACAGTCCCGTTGGCTGGAAATCTTCTTAGGATGTCGTCATACAGGCCAAGGTTGCCAACCTAAAGAAAATTCTATATGAAGTATAACATTGACTTCTAGGCCATAATAGGAAGCCAAGTGGATTCCCTGTTATGCCCAAACGAAAAAACTTAAAAAGTAAAGTTCCAAAACCTTTAAGCTACATCTAAAATGGAGCTTAGTATGATTCAGTCAGGTCCACCGCAAGAATATAAGATGCCATCTTAAAAATTCTTGGCGAACTAAGCGGCTTATGAACATCGCATTTAGAACGGTAAGCGGTCGCAGTCTATTGCTGGTTATGTAAGTTGATGTCGTCTGTTATGTCCTTATGTGAGAGTCAGTGAATAAGGTATGTTTAACATTTAACATTTTTATTTATTTTGAAAGGGAAACTCCTCACTTTCATCTAGCGTTATGTTACTTATGTATATAATAAAGTCTCGCTTTTTCCCAATGGGGGACGCCAAATTTGAGGTAGCTAAGCGCGTATAAATAAAAACTGAAAAAATGAGATATAAAAAAAAAATTAAAAAAAAAATTTTTTTGAGGTCGGTCCCAAAGACAAGTGACTACGTTTATTCCAAATGTTGAAGTTGTCACTGACTTAAAAAAAAGTTTTTTGTTCATTTTTCTGTGATTTATTTTTTCCTTTTAATTTAAAGAAATTTTCAGAAAACTATATAACATCGACAATTAATTACGCATTATTAGGGATTAACTCAAAATTTACTCGTCAGATATCGCTCAAACTTGAATGGGTCCACATGACAAGCAAACAAATAATCATCAAAATGAGTAAAAAGATATGAGCATATACAGGCAAATTGAGAACATCCTCTTTTTTTGAAGTCGGTTAAAAACTGTCCTAAAGATATAACCGCACCGTAAATACCTTTGGATGTAATTCCGGTGTGCCAGCCACTAGACACGGAGATGGTTTTTTACTTTAGCATCATAACGAAGCTGCAAGTAGGCGTAATTGTTGGAGCCGTTTCGCCAAAATATTTTAAGTATCGTTTTTTGGACCAGACAAGTCTCGATCGATCTCTCTCGGTCAAACGATATCTTCACGATGATTATAATAATTGCATTGTAAATGTTTAAACAGGTTTAGATTAGAAACGGCACGTCCATTTATTCAAGTGATTAAAACATTATTCTATGTCAAATTCTTAGCTCTGTGAGTCATTATGTACTCACCGGCTAGACCGAAATCTAAACCCGTCAACTAGAAACGTCTTCAGTGGATTCGTCAATATCAGTTAAGGTGAGCATCGAACAATGCTGTCATAGCCTCATCTAAAACACTGACATCCTTGTTTGAGACTCAACCAACCCGTAACGAAGTGCCCATCGCACTTGGTCGTTGCTCAGGGTGGTTTATATTGACGCCCAGTCGAGAATGACTTCAATATAACTAAGTTAGAAATGTATCTCATCTTCAATATATTATGCAACTTAATTTAGATTTTTGTATGTAATCGGCCTTTAGATAGATAGATAAATCGTTTATTTGATTAACAGAACACACATATACAACATGTAAACTAAATAACCAACACCCTGAATACAGGTGGTTTGGGATCGGCTTCAGAGTTGATTTCGATATTTTTTTTTTGAAAAAAAAACAAAAAAAAAAACAAAAAGTACCCAGAAAATATAGTACAACATTTTCTGGGTACTTTTTGTTTTTTTTTTTTTTAAAAAATCGTGTTTTTCGAAAAAAAATTATTGAAAGCAACTCGGAAGCCGATCCCAAACCACCTGTATTCAGAGTGTTGGATAATTAGTTTACATGTTGTATAAAAAGTGTAGTTCTCGTCCTAGACGTGCTTGTGTCACAAAAACCCTGGTTCGTCCTCCTTCCAAATCCAAGTTTTTTGCCAGATCTTTCACTGTGCGTGCTACACATTTATGGAATAATTTGCCGATCAACATCAGAGAGAGTGTATCAGTGACTACTTTTAAACATAAGTTGAAAGAGTACTACCTCTCGAATTTGTCATAAGAGTATTTATTTATATTTATTTATATTAATATATAAATATATATATATATATATGTATGTTTATTTATGTATACTTATTCGTAATAGTTTTTATTTAAGTATAGTTTTTTTTTATATTGTGTAAGTATGTAATTATATCTAAGTATTTATGTAGTTAGTATGTAAGTAATAATATTTGTCAAAATTTATTGTTTATTTTGGTAATTTGCTGCTTGTACACATTAATCCCGCATTCAAATTATCAAACTAAAGCTTTAGGGTTGGCTGGAAGAGATCTCTAATAGAGATAAGCTCACCTTTGTACATACTTTTCTAAATGTATATTTCTCTTACTGATGTGTACAATAAAGAATATAAAAACATAACAATTAAATGAACTTATGCACAATTACACACATTTTCAACCGACTTCAAAAAAGGAGGAGGTTCTCTATTCGACTGTATGTTTTTTTTTTTTTTTTTAATTATCTCATTACCTAATTTAATTGTTAACTTATTAAGGTAAATAAGTGCTTAGTTTTAATTATTTTAAGTTTCTCATGCAAGTGAATGTATAATTCTTTTTGAAAAATAAATATTCTTTAACCCGAATTGTTTACCTCAATGGCAGAGTCATGTGTGCTGCAGCGTCACAAATAAGTTGAAGCTCATCGTAGGTATTTACCCGAGAGCAAATCGCTGATTTTCAGCCTCAACCTTGAGAAAAGCACGAGGAAAAGAAACGAAAACGTCATAATAAATAGGAAAATTCTACATAACACTACTCAATATACAATATAAACTCAATACTTTAGTCATTTAAAACCTTCAATAGATTACACGCTCAAACTTGTTTTTAAAACCGTAATGAAGTATTGGAAAGGTCTATGATATAAAGACATACGAAAATTAATTGAGATGGCGTCTGTGTCTGCGTGACGTAGCGTTAGGATAAATGTAGACTTTTATAAATAAAAGCAGTCTAGGTTCAATACCTTGGAAGCACCTAACTCGAATCCCCTGGATTATCTAGATGACAGAGAATTTGAATATCTAGTTATTCGATCTCTCCGGAGTGGAGAAATCTAGTTAACCTTTTGGTCCCCGCTCGGTAGATATCTACCACGAGACAAATAGAATCAATTGTGTCTGGATATCATTCTCATCCACAGATTAATCGACCAATCCGCACTTGGCCAGCGTGGTTGACTAAGGCCTTATCGCCCCTAATGTGGGGTAGGCTCGAGCTCCTCGGTGGTGACATTATATGAGCTGTTGTGATGATGAAAGATTAATAACCATCTACTAATTTATTACAAACTTCAAAGAGGCTGTTAAGGTATCAGCAATAGTCATAATTTGCAAAAATAAATTAAAATTCACGAATTTCTTGATAAAAATAAACCGAAAACATGCCATGGGGTCCTGAGACAAAAAGTTTGAGAACCGCTTTTACAGTGTTGTTCTTGCTGTCGACTGTGTTCGTTAGAATTTTACGCTACCTACCTTTTCTTTTCTTCCTTGAAATTAATGTCCAGCATTTAAAAGGAGAAAACCTTAGTATGCTTCCCGGAAAGATTTACCGACACATTTTTCAATTTCTCTCACAGCGTCGCCCGACCGCATATTAAATAGTGGTTTTTCTGTCACCATCCAATCTTGAGACAAACAGAACGACTTTAAAGCTGATATTCCTTATTGTTATTGTGTGCTCCTTCACCAGTTATAGGTCAATCTATTTTGGACAAGAGCTTGCTTGATATTCCTGCTCGTTTATTTTACAGCTCTTGCTGTTTTCCCCTGTATATTTAACTCTATGCTTGCTGTTACGATGTACTAATGTCAAGTAAGTGACGGAACAGTACGCTGCAACTTTTAATTAAAACTCTTTGTTGTATCTACTAAGCTAACAAAATCAAATGATAGTAAATACGTCCATGTACTTAGTTCTAAGTTGAAACAAGGATAAAATTAAAAATCAAGTCTGGATTGCAACTTCACTATCAAGACGTTCATACGTTGGAGTGATATACGATTAGATAAAAGTTATACGATTTATGTTACACACACACACACGCACGCACGCACGCACTCACGCACGCACGCACGCACGCACGCACGCACGCACGCACGCACGCACGCACACACGCACGCACACACGCACGCACGCACGCACGCACCACTTTGTAGGGCTTCGCAGCACATACACGGGACACCTGCTAAGTAGCGTACTTTGTGCGCCGAAACTGCCCTATTGTAATGAAACTTTTAAAACATTTCAGGTCATAACAAAATACTTTTTACAATTTTATTTTAAAATTGTAGACCCAGTGACAAATTTAACGTCATTGTCGTCCAGTTTTTTTTTTTAATATTCGGGACATGTAGCTTACGGTTGTAGTTTATCTTCGTTACCAATGTTTCTTATTTTTAACCGACTTCAAAAAAGGAGGAGGTTATCAATTCGACTGTATGTTTTTTTTTAATGTTTGTTACCTCATAACTCATAACTCCTTACTAGGTGGACCGATTTTTAAGATTCTTTTGACCTTTGGAAGCTAGTGCTTGTCATGTGGTCCCATTTAAATTTTATCGACATCTGACAAGTAGTTTTTGAGTTATCCTTAATAATGCCTATTTAATTGACATTGATGATATCGTAATTTTATCACTTGTGTGTCTAAAGGATCTTGAGGTAGTTTCCTGAAAATTTCTATACTTAAAACACTAAAAAGCAGAAAAAAAAATTTAAATAAAAAAAAACCGCCTTCAAAACTAAAAACGGGAGAAATAAAAATTTTGTTTATAAAAATCTAAATGTTTTTTGAGGTCGGTGCCAACCTCAATATTTGTAATAAACGTTGTCACTTGTATTTGGCACCGACCTCAAAAAACATTTAGATTTTTATAAACAAAATATTTTTTTCTCCCGTTTTTAGTTTTGAAGGCGGTTTTTTTTTATTTAATTTTTTTTTCTATTTATATATTTTAACAGGTAAGCGTCGGTATGCAGGCAGGTGGACTCGGGTTTCTGTGTGAACGGCGATCGGTCCCCGGCCGCCTGCCGTTGGACTACCGACGTGAACCCACTCTTGGCTCAAGCGCATTAGCTTAGTTAGAAGGGTTATCAGGATTTTTTTATATTACTAGATGACAAACAAGCTTACGGCCTACCTGCTGTCATCTGTACTTGTAACGAATCTGTAGGTAACTGTTATTCATTCCAAAAACATTTTGATTTTGATTTTTTGACCCATAATATTAGCGGCCGGCGGTATATTAGGCGGTTATTGACAAGGAAAGGATAAGTTCCTTTCCCATCCGCTTTGGTGGACGGTGAGCTTTAAGCGCAGACATTTAAAGCTCGACCCGGCATAAATCTCTAGCAGAGTTGCCCGCAGTTAACATAATATACGGCCAGTGCAGGCTAATGCCTTAAGCAGCCCATATTACCCGCGAAACGATTTTGCTCTTGTAAGGATAATATTCCGTTACAAGATTTTCGTCTGGAAGCGTCTTGGACTGTAAAAAATAATATCAGGGCTGGCACATTAGGCAGTCCAAAATCAGCTCACCAGTCCGGGTATACGCATACACATAAAATAATAATTAATAACTATTTAATACTATGATAACTATTTTAATACTGTGGTATCTCTTTTTTAACCGACGTCAAAAAGGAGGAGGTTATCAATTCAACTGTATGGTTTTTTTTAAATGTTTGTTACCTCATAACTCTTTACTGGGTGGACCGATTTTTAAGATTCTTTTGAACTTTGGAAGCTAGTGCTTGTCATAGTGTTCCATTTAAATTTTATCGACATCTGACGAGTAGTTTTTGAGTTATCCCTAATAATGCCTTTTTAATTGACATTGATGATATCGTAATCTTATCACTTGTGTGTCTAAAAGATCTTGAGGTAGTTTCCTAAAATTTCTATACTTAAAACACTAAAAAGCAAAACAAAAATATATTTCTAAATAAAAAAAACCGCCTTCAAAACTAAAAACGGGAGAAATAAAAATTTTGTTTATAAAAATCTAAATGTTTTTTGAGGTCGGTGCCAACCTCAATATTTGTAATAAACGTTGTCACTTGTATTTGGCACCGACCTCAAAAAACATTTAGATTTTTATAAACAAAATATTTTTTTCTCCCGTTTTTAGTTTTGAAGGCGGTTTTTTTTTATTTAATTTTTTTTTCTATTTATATATTTTAACAGGTAAGCGTCGGTATGCAGGCAGGTGGACTCGGGTTTCTGTGTGAACGGCGATCGGTCCCCGGCCGCCTGCCGTTGGACTACCGACGTGAACCCACTCTTGGCTCAAGCGCATTAGCTTAGTTAGAAGGGTTATCAGGATTTTTTTATATTACTAGATGACAAACAAGCTTACGGCCTACCTGCTGTCATCTGTACTTGTAACGAATCTGTAGGTAACTGTTATTCATTCCAAAAACATTTTGATTTTGATTTTTTGACCCATAATATTAGCGGCCGGCGGTATATTAGGCGGTTATTGACAAGGAAAGGATAAGTTCCTTTCCCATCCGCTTTGGTGGACGGTGAGCTTTAAGCGCAGACATTTAAAGCTCGACCCGGCATAAATCTCTAGCAGAGTTGCCCGCAGTTAACATAATATACGGCCAGTGCAGGCTAATGCCTTAAGCAGCCCATATTACCCGCGAAACGATTTTGCTCTTGTAAGGATAATATTCCGTTACAAGATTTTCGTCTGGAAGCGTCTTGGACTGTAAAAAATAATATCAGGGCTGGCACATTAGGCAGTCCAAAATCAGCTCACCAGTCCGGGTATACGCATACACATAAAATAATAATTAATAACTATTTAATACTATGATAACTATTTTAATACTGTGGTATCTCTTTTTTAACCGACGTCAAAAAGGAGGAGGTTATCAATTCAACTGTATGGTTTTTTTTAAATGTTTGTTACCTCATAACTCTTTACTGGGTGGACCGATTTTTAAGATTCTTTTGAACTTTGGAAGCTAGTGCTTGTCATAGTGTTCCATTTAAATTTTATCGACATCTGACGAGTAGTTTTTGAGTTATCCCTAATAATGCCTTTTTAATTGACATTGATGATATCGTAATCTTATCACTTGTGTGTCTAAAAGATCTTGAGGTAGTTTCCTAAAATTTCTATACTTAAAACACTAAAAAGCAAAACAAAAATATATTTCTAAATAAAAAAAACCGCCTTCAAAACTAAAAACGGGAGAAATAAAAATTTTGTTTATAAAAATCTAAATGTTTTTTTGAGGTCGGTTCCTACCTCAATATTTATAATAAACGTTGTCACTTGTATTTGGGACCGACCTTAAAAAACATTTAGATTTTTATAAACAAAATTTATATTTCTCCCGTTTTTAGTTTTGAAGGCGGTTTTTTTTATTTAAAAATATTTTTAGCACACCATGTCATCAAAATCAAGGATATACCTAAATGGACAATAGCATGGTCTACATCACAGGGCTATTTTTTTAAACATCGGTTAAAAGTTGACAATCTGTTTTATATGCGTTCACTGGGTTAGATGGTTAACCTAACAGATGCAAATGTCATAAATACAAGACACGAACTGACATCTGGCTATATAATTTGAATTTGTCTGATTAATACGATATCTGGCAAATAAAAAAATATCTAAGGAATTAAAAATCAGCCTTGCGGATGTAATAATGTATACTGTTTCTTTTATCTACGCTCTTTTACACACTGTTCATGATTCGGAACTATCGGCAAACTTTCAAGATGGATCTGTTTTGAAGACACGTCCTTATAGTTGTCTACTATCTTTGATGTTAACTTATCTGAGACTCATTAGGATCGAAATTTCTGGAACCGAAGCATTCCAACTGACGATAGAGAGCACACAAACTGATCTAGTTTGTGGAGTTTACCTTCTATGGGTACATAATTTGACTTGCAAAGATGTCGCTAGGAAACTCATATTCAAAGATTTGGATATCAAATTATATGTTGCCTGACAATTTCGTATTGTTTCTTAAAATTGTTTAATTTTATTTATTATATTCATAATTGAAACAAAAATTTGTAGGTACACTAGTTCAAATATAATTGTTGATTATTAATGTAAAAATATTTTTTGGGGTTGTCAATTTAAGATCTTTGAGAGATATTCGCAGCTTCCATCACTTTGTCAAATTATTTCGAAAAATGATGGAAGAAGGAAATAATTATATGAAACAAGATTGCGTACACATAAACCACTTCTGGTTTGTTTATACGCAATCATCTTTACGCTAACTAAAAATTCTTTCTGGAAAATAGCTATAATAGACAGGTATTCAAAAATTAATGCCTTTTTCGTCTTTTTCGGTTTGTCGAGATTTCAAAATCTTAAAATTAACATCTTGAAGACACGTTGCTAACTCCCTATTAAATAAATCCATCACTACTTAATACAGTTCGTGAGTATCGAATTGCCTCAACATTAGCAAAGCTAAGCTTCAAGTAAAACCGACTAGGACGTTCGAAACTTCGCTTTAATCAACCTGTAATCCTGATATTTGAGATAAGGCTTAACGAGGCTATCGGTACAAACTGGAAGTGGCAACGTGACCAAAATTAGCACACGCCGAGACAGCCAGACCAATCCTTGACGAACCAACGTTTGCTTAATTGTTAGTTAGTTAACGTGGTGCTAGGTGTTCAATGGGTAAATAGTGGGTGAATGTCTTTTGAGCTAGGGTTGGAATAAAGTTGGATAGATGTACAGATTATTCTTTATTATACATGAACATTAACTAATGAGGAAGTAATACAATTTTCCAATTGTAAACAATTGCACTGTATTGAGTAAAATGAAAATTTACTTTAATTTTGTTGGGTGTAGCGGAAAGCATTAATTTGATTTTACAAGCTTTTATTTAGTTTCACCTGTCCCGATGTTTGTCATCAAATCTTGTAAATTAAATTAGATCCACTTCCTGGTTACCGATTAAGCTGAAATTTTGCGTACATGTGTAAATTGCGTGACAATGCAATATTATGATGACATGGTGCTGATCTGATGATGGAGCTGGAAGGTACTAGGGAATAGGTGGGGAACTACTAAGGGAATAGGAACTTTGCAATGAAACAACACAACATCATCGAGTTTGGACTCGTTTGAATCGTCTTGACAAGTAGATGTAACTAGGGTCTGATGATGGAGCTGGACGTCAATATGCGATCCCATCTTAGGGAAATTAAGTTCGTTAATTCCGTTTGTTGTGAAAGTGATTTGTGTCTTATATTAAATGGATTAGATGGATGACCCCATGCCAAAGTGAGCACGTGCCGAGGGCTGAATGGTATGAGGGTGTATAAACATACTATATCGCTAACGTTGAGCCTCAAGGTACCAGGGAGAACCAAGTTTATTTTTTAATTTGAAGTTGTTGTTTGAGGTAAGGTTAAAAACCTTAAAAATTAGATATAGAAAACAATAATTTGAGGCAAAGAACATTAAAAAAGGACAATTATAAGCGGTTTACAACTAGCACATAATAACATGACATTTAGCTTACAGTGAGTACCTTGTGACCCGATTATAATTACTCTTTTAAGGTACTGTACCTCAAATATCATAGGTAAAGACGGGAAATCAATTATGAGTAGCTTATCTAGTATAAATTCTTAAACCTATATCTTTGGACATTCGAATTTCTTGAGATATATCACAGGCTGTCACCTTAACAGCTCAAAAGCAAATCCGTATGGGAGTTCTACTCCTCTAAGCTTGCTATTTGCACTTAATAACACCATGTTCCAACATTGTGAAGCGAACGATAGAAGATTAATGATAAATAGTTTTTGAAAATGGTATGTTACGTGAAAAATTGTAAAAATACAAACTTCAATCGTAACTATGTGGTAGACTCATGTGTGAGGTCGTCTGGATAGGTACCACCGCCTTTCTGTCTGTATATATTATAATAATAAGTACCCTCTCTTATTCTTATGGTAGCCTGGTGGGTAGTTTACGTTGGATCATTCATCTTTATTTGAACCACAGTTCAACGAAGTAGCTGTTGAATTTTAGGCACCTGCTGTAAACAGTA
Organism: Elophila nymphaeata; assembly: GCA_955850985.1. Lineage (NCBI taxonomy): Eukaryota > Metazoa > Arthropoda > Insecta > Lepidoptera > Crambidae > Elophila > Elophila nymphaeata. The sequence continues at coordinate 6,831,102 of OY039090.1, forward strand.
TGATAATTTCTCGATTTTTTGCAAAATTACTGTACGGTTTTTGACTTAAATATTACGAGCCTACCAAATCTACCAATCATTGGGAAAGCGTGGTGGACTACTGCCTAAACCTCTTCGATATAAGGAGAGGCCCTGTGTCCCAGCAGTGGGACGAATTACAAAGGCTGTTATGATTATTACAAGGGGCTAACGGGTGCTTCAAAAATATTAAAAATATTTTCACGCAGTGTCAAGGGGCGTGATACCGTGATTAGGGGCGAAAAGACCATTTTAGGCAAAAGGGGCGAAAATTGAGGGGCCGTACGGGTGCGAGACAGTTAAAAACATTCTAAAATATCATAAAGATCAGATAATAAATAGGAGTAAAACATTTTCTTTGTTTGTATGCAGACGGTGCTCGCCGATCTGTCCTCTTCAGCAGTTTAATTTATTTCAAGGTCACGAGTCACTAGTCGTCACAATGTGAAATAATAAAGATGTATATTATTGGTTCTTTTTCTTTTACTCTATTCTTTTGTTTTATTTTAGAATTTATTTGCTTTATCAAAATCTTTATTCAAATCAGCTTTTTATATTCAGTCTAGTAAGTGACTTACCTTGAGTAATGCTATTCCTTACTTAGCAAGACAGTTTAAAATCTCATCAGTGCTTTAATAAAGCCTTCTCAATCAAAACCTCTTTTATAAGCAATGAAAGCGGAAAAAACTCGCAAAACGTTTCCGATGAAACTGAAACCAATTATCTCGATCCCGATGTAAATTGGACACCCTGTTTATGGAAGGAATGTAGCAGCCTGAGGGTTGAGATTTCATACAATTACACCAGTTGAGTGTCCTGTGCCTTCTGATTAAATTTATATGAAGAGCATGTAGATTTTTTCGTAAATTTTATTTTATGCTGAAGAAACAAAGGATTTGTTTGTAAAGTTTTGATTAAAATATACATAAGAAAATATTTTAGGATTTTAAGTTTAGGTCATTTCCTTTACAACAAAAAAAAGGGACGATATTATGTATTCAAGAACCTTTCCGCCCCAACGGCCGTCAGTTCTTCTAGCAATGTGCCCTGCCCATTGCCACTTAAGGTTCGCAATTCTTTGGGCTATGACGTTGACCTTGGTTATCCTCAGAAAATATAACTAAAGTAACAAAAATTGTACGGTTGATTTGGGTTAAAAATGGAGTCTCTCAACACGTGTTTTTACAACAAGAACTCGGGAGAAACTCCTACAATAAAGTAAAAACGATATTTCAAAGTTTCAAAGTGTCACTACAATGCTGAAAAACAGCAATATAAAATTGTAGAAATAGTTCCTGAAAAAATTCTTGGTAATGTTAAAATACATTTAAATATATTTCTAGCACGTCCATCTGCGTAACATTGGACAGGCGAATAAGGAATTCATAGATTGCATAGTTTGGTGTATTACCGTTGACCATTGAAATTGATTGAACGAAAGTGTGAAATAATAGTTTGTTGTGAAGTTAAATTACGCTAACTTTTTCCAAATATGTTTAGATAGATAAGAAGGGTGCAATGAACTTTTTTTTCTTCAAAGATATTTGAATAAAACCATCGCTGATTTGAAAAAATATGTTATTTATTCTTCTAACGACTGTAGAGATATTTTAACTGTATGAATAGTTACGGCTTAATTCATCCACGAATACATTTGAAATTTGTACTGGTTTTAATTGTTGAGTGAAATAGAAGAAAAATTATTATCACTGAATAATTGTTTTAGAAAAGACGATTATTTGCAGTAATTGGAGACTGTCAATGATTGCTCAGTACATTATCTTTACACAACTTTGACCTTTAATTAAGGAGGTATTTGTGTTGAATATGTTTTGAGTTAATAAAGTTTCGTTATCGCCACAATATGTAGCTAGCTTTCACCTTCACGAACCATTGTTGCCCGAAATACAACTACAATGTCAAAACAAGCATTTGAAACGAATTCCACCAGGCTGGCAAGATGTCACTATTTTAAGGCATTACTGGCCTTTACTGACAGGTGTGACTTTATATGTAACCAAATGTCACCTACAGCTGCGCTCAAACCTTTTAAGATTTATAGCATGATAGTACGTAGGTAGGTATTTAAAAAATAATAATATTCCCAAACGTATCTCGGCACAGCGGTAATAAACCTCGTATCCGTCCTGAATTCTTATGGACGTCTAAACGTTAGAATGGCCAGGGATATCTGTACTAGCAATGTGGAATGTAAGAGATATTTAAATTATTCTACGTTCCCGTAAATGGTGTAAGTTATTCATTTCCTTCGGATAAGTAGCTTTTAAAATTCATCGACTTTTTGCTTTAGATCGTTCTGGCTGGACGGTAATAATGTTTAATTTCATTTTGAATCAAATAAAAAGGTATTCTTTTGGGTTAAGGATGTTCGTCCACCCTGCCTGCCATATCACATTCATTGTTCACACCATCCCGCAAATACTACCGAATGCGCCAGCTTGGGTGATGAGGGACTAGTTGTGCTGAGCGATTGGCTGGGCTTGGCACTGAGTTCAAACATTATAATAATATTTTATTTTTATACTTTTTGAAGTCGGTTTGAGTTTTTTAAAGTTGTCTATTTAAAAGTAATTGCATTTCATTCTAGTTATTAAATTCTTAACAATAAGTACTGTTACTGTTACAATAAGTAATTCTTAACATACCTGTCGAGGTTTACCCCAAGGACTACAACATGGGTGTCTTCAAGTGACGTGTGAAAAAGTTTCTGCTAGGTCGGCAATGTACGTCTGATACCCCTGGTATTGCAAGTGTCCATAGGCTGGGGTGACCGCCTACCATCAGGCGGATTGCTTGTTTGTCACCAATGTGGTGTATAAAAAAACATAAAGTTCAACCCTTAATTTAACCAATTAAGGGTTGAACTTTGAACTAGGAAGATTTTGTTGTCTGCCAAATTGTCAACTGACTTGACAGGATGTCTCCTGATAAAAAGTACTTCACCAAGACTTCACCTATACTTATAAATGCTCTGTGGTACTGTCATATTTTTTATTTGCTGTCATAACATAACAAAATTACTCTTCTTCTTCTTCCTTAATTAATGGCGTTCGCGTTATTTATCGCATTTCGCCAATGTCAAGTGAAGCAAGTAAAACAAGAACCGGGTGAAACTCCAATAAAATTACTTATTATATTTTGTGAGGCAGTATGAAATCGGCACGTCATAAATTCTAATACACTACTATCTGTATTTTAAATTAATTTTGAAACGTCGAAAAATCTAATTTTAAAGATTAATAATTCGAAAAACGACTAAATCGAAAGGAATGAGATTTTCTGCTATAACATATATTTTTCTTATACATATTTATAATATATTTCTACGCTCACATCAAATACCTAGCCCAAATTAAGTATCATTTTTTTATATACATAATATTTTTTTATATATTTTATAAATAAACATATCACACACATACACTCCACCAAGACGGCCGGCGTCCCGTTATACGTATTTAATTTTTTCTTTGTTACTATTTGTGAATAGCGTAAACATCCCTGTTGTCCCACGAGAGTCCACCATCAATAAACTTCGGACTTTCCTAGCCTTCATTTCTGAAGAACATTATCATACGGTAGGTTTACTTAATTTCATATACATTGTATTTTCATGGAGTGTGTCATAAAATATAGTACAGCCCCACTCAAAAAGGGCAAACTTCATGAAGAAATATACACTTAAGCCTTTACCCTTCATTGGCCGAACCGTTATAAATTATATTTACCGCGGGTTACCGAAAAAATCCGACGGTATCCTCGTAAAATACCTTGGCCGCTCGTATATTCGTAAAAACTTGTGGGCTGTGATATAATGTTGTATCATTTGTATTGATTCTGCTTTATACTCTATGTGCGAGGTTAGCTTACGTTTTTATAGGAGCTCACTCGGACTTTCGCGGGTGCCAATAAATTAATAGTAAGTAGAGTAAAAAGAAAAATGCTTAGGGATGCCACATACGCTCGTTGCGAGGCAATCAATGTTAGTTGTTTGCATAATCTGCTTGAGCATGTACCGTTCAGAAGGTATGGCTTAAATTTAGATACATGCCTCATTAAAGTATGTAGTATCGAAACAATCGCGACACACGCCTCGCGATGTCTGTACAGTACGCGGCTTAACGTGTACTTTGGGTCCGGTATTTAGTTGCGAATGACGTTGCAGCTACGCAATTTGTGGCGAAAAATTTTCAGCGTAGTAACTACGCTGGGGCGAAAAGTTATTGAAGTGAATTACACAGGGGCGAATGTTACTGTAGTGTTAAGGAATGGGGCAAAAACATGTATGCTAGTTTTAAATTCAAAGGTGAAAGTAAAACAGGTTTTTTACTGAATTTCGACAAGCACTGTTTAGACTAGACTCCACTTCGAATATACACTTATTCGACAGCACACTTCTTCCATAAATTACATTACAGAACACTGCTCCAAAATCCTATTGCATAATTATGATTTGTCAAAGTAGTATGCTGCTGCATAAGTAAGGAACTGTAGATATAATATGTTAGAAGTATAGTCTGGTCGAAGTAGTGTTGCTTGAGTTCCAGTACTTATAAACTCAACAAAACCAATTTATAAGTGAAAGTTTATACCTGGTATCTGAATGGCTGTGACTTTCTTTCATGAAAGTAGAATTTATATCATCAGCGACGGATGCAGTTCGCAGTTCAATTCAGCAAATATTGGTCTTCCACCCACAGGGCTCATTTTTATCCCCTACACTCTTTCTGTTGCATTTTCAAGATTTATCGCAAGTAAAATCATGCTTGATATAATATTTAGGAATATTTCAAAAATAACAAGATGTTCATCTTATCCAACTCCATCGTAGTAGGTATACCTATTTTAAATAAGGCATTCAATGAGTGGAATCCTTTTGAAGGCAACAGAATGGGCCACAAAATATTTTCTAATTTACCCCTTATCACTTCTTTAGATCTCAAAATTTCCTTTTTTCTAACGGTCGAATCTTAGCGTCTGTCCAACAATGGAATCAAGAACAAAGCATTCCTTGAGCCCGAAACCTCACGGGAATATTAAAATATGCTTTTACCGATTAACTTCGATATGGACTGGAGGAATTAATTTGTGGGCAAGGAGGTCAAATACTAAATTAAATTCTTCGAAAACAGGAACCAACTTTTTTAATAAAAGACTGACATCAGGTGGCGACTGCGGTTGATTTACACACTTCGCGAATTCTTCGACGCAAATTAATGTCGGAGGCCGGCCACTGTGTTGAGCGGATCCTGGGTGCGGGTTTCTAGAAAAAGCGAGACCGTGGCTAGATTATGCAAACCCGCTAAATAAACTAGCACTATATCTCAATATCATTTGGAGAAAACAACGAAGAAGAAGTCACACGCTGGGTGAACATGAGTCGGAAAGAAATCTGGGGCTTAAAAGAAATTTTAAAAGGGTCTTTCCCCCTTCACCTGAAAAAGATTGTTATGGACACCTGTATTCTACCGACTCTCACATACGGATGCCAAACATGGACATACAACACTAAAATAAAAACAAAATTAGCAACCTGTCAGAAAGTATAATGAAAATAAGGAAAATTCAAAAGATAAAAAGCGAACACATATGGAAGAAGCCAAAGTTAATAGATGCTCTCATGTACGCTCTAACACAAAAGTGGCGATGGGCAGGCCACAAAAGATGGACAGCACAAATAACAACATGAGAAGGACCAATAGGCAAAAGAAGAAGAGGCCCTCCAATTAACAGACGGATCGATGAAATAATAGCAACAGCAGGAAAAGAATGGAGAAGCATAGCCAATAATAGGGAAACATGGAGTAAGCTGGAGGAGGCCTATACCCAGAGTGGGGTTCCAATAACAAAGTCAAATAAAATTAATATTCTTAGAATTAAGAAAAACATGTTTATAAGGTTTTTGGAAATAAAAAGGCTTATTATTATTATTATAACGCTAGCAATCATGACAGAATGTTACATAGGACTTTTGACGCCGCTGTGTTGAGCGGGACAGTTTCTAGAAAAAGAGTAATGATAAAATTCCATTGGAAAGGGAAAAACAAGATGCACATAGAGATGACGAAAAGAAAAATATAAAATAACTGCTATCAAAATCACCTTCATCATCATTTCAGCGGAGAAACGCCCATTGTTGGACATAGGCTCCCTCCAAGGATCTCCAAACTAACAACACGCTGAAAAATAGCAGTATAACGGGCAATATTGTACGAGCGACAGCAGAAGCTAAAATACCTCCTATTACAACCAGCTTAGGTTGGGAATGCCATAATCGTCAACCCTACTTTAGTTAATTTATATCAGTCCACCTTCTGCGGGGCCTACCAACGCTGTGTTTCTCGGTACATGGTCACCACTCTAGGACCTTTCCGCCTCAACGGCTGTCAGGTCTCCTCGCAATATGCCCTGTCCACTGCCACTTAGGTTCACAATTTTAATGAAAATCAACTTATTGTTTAACATTTAACTTAACGACCGAATACTCTAACGCTCAGGCAACTACTGAACTGTAATCAAACTACATAGTCTAAAAGGATTGACATACGACATATTTATTCAAACGAGAATAACCAACCACTCTGGTTTTAACTTTATAACTAAGTTTTGAGAAAATGCAAGCAATATATCTTTTTACGTTTCAGTTTAAAAAGAAAATATTACTTTTGTTATTATAACCTTACTCTATTTTATCTTGAGATATAATATCTTTGTGATACTAAATCCCAGTCGCATATCGCTCTCTCGCCCGCTCCTTGGACGCACAATGTCATTCAAGTAGAAGCCTTGATATTTGAAATTTAAATTGTTAGCGCTTACGCCCGCTGCGAGAATGTTGCTGGACTTCGTAACGCACCTTGAGCTTTTCAATAATAAACTCTCGAACGATAAAGATGGCCCAAATTGTTTCGAAGTATGCTAAGATGTAGGAGACTTTGTTACTCTTCGTTGTACGTATTTTAAATTTGTTCGTCCAAAAATTGAGTTCTACGATTGTGTAAATAAGGGAGCAAGCAACTTAGAGGAATATAAAAAAAAAATAGTAAAAATGGGGAGTCGTCTCCCCTTGACTTTCTCGTATACCGACAAGGGCTCAAAAGTTGATAGAGACCTTATATTTTGATGTCATACATGCATGTTAAATTTTGGTCACCCATCCGAGTACCGACCACGCACTTGGATGCTTAACTTTCGTGATCGACGGCTCAAAAGTTGATAGAAACCTTATATTTTTATGCCATACATGCATGTTAAATTTGGTTGCAATTAGTTGAAGCGTACTCGAGTTATCGTGCTAACGCACAGACACACAGACATAATTCCAAAAACGGTATTTTTGGACTCAGGGAGGGACAAAACAAAACGTGTAAATCCATCAAAATCTCGAGGTTGAATTTTTTTACGACTACAAGACTTCCTCTATACTACGTATACGAGAAAGTAATAATGACAGCATTAACATAGACAATTATACAGGCTGTAAAAGACATGAACAGTCAAACGAGAACCATGTATTCTGCTCACCATCAATAACATTTTTTTCCTGTAGACTATACCTGGGAAATTGATAGTTGCAATTTTATTGAAGGTCAAAGTCATAATTTTTTTTCTCATTTTTTTATAAAAACGTATTCTATACGTTATTTCTTAATTATTGTCCAAAGAAACATTATCATTTTTTTTATTATTTCATAACAAAAAATGGCTTCAAACCGTTAGCGTTCAATGTAGCTCACTCGATGCGCACGGACACTAACGAACGGGGCCGCCGCCGTCTGGCAAAATTATCGCGGTTTTGCGAGTTGCGTGCGAGTTGAGCCCTTTACATTGCGCGGTACAACTTGCAATTTTTTTTAACACCAGAAAATAAAAATCATTTCCCAGCAAAATTATTTTTGAAATATGTCTTATTTTGATGTATAGAATACATGGTTCTCGTTTGACTGCTCATGTCTTTTACACCCAGTACATACTTAGAATTCAATACTAAATTTAATAAAGAATTATAACGTACCTTCTTACAATGAAATAAATACATTACTACATATAAATTATTACATTGTAGGTATCTAAAGAAAATACATAAGTACATACATTAATATTATTATCATGCTCGTAATTCCAAAAGTGTTGAGTAGAGCTTATTTTGACATTTGGTAACACGTAAAGCCACATCTGGCAGTATGGGCCATAGATTACCCCAAAATAGTGACAGGTTGTGCGTACAAAAACGGGGCAACAAACCCAAAAGCAACTAAACGAACTAAACCTTCAGTCAACCAACCAAGAAAAACCAAAAATTAGGGGAAATTAATATGAGTAAAAACGGGAATTACCGCGATGATATTTACCTTTTAAGTGCCTGCCGTTTCAGCCGGGTTACACCGACCGTGGTCACAGGCTGACTGTCTCTGTGTGTGTGTGTGTGTGTGTGTGTGTGTGTGTGTGTGTGTGTGTGTGTGTGTGTGTGTGTGTGTGTGTGTGTGTGTGCGTGAGTGTGTGTATGTGTGTGTGTCAGCCTGTGAACACGGTCGGTGTAACCAGGCTGAAACGTCAGACATTTAAAAGGTAAATTTAATCGCGTTAATTTTTACTCGTATTAATGATGCGACGCGAAAGTTTAAAAGTAACTAGGGCAGATGTTACAGTCTAAATCAATGATTTTAAAAAGAGGAAGATAGGTTACTTGCTTGCAAAAAGTGGCACCCTAAAAGTAAGTTGATTAGCACACCCGAGCATATATCTTTCTCGTTTACTCTATTGCTAGATATCATGCTGTCTTCCTCACAACTTACAATACGACCATGTTAACTCGCCACATACGACAACATGAAATCGTAGAGTTTTGGTGCTGGGTTAATTTAACCGTGTAACATGATGACATTTTGGACCATTTTTGACTTTGAATTAGTATAAAGGTATTAACACAGAACATAGATATGTTCTGTGGGTATTAATATCATTGGTCTAAATTATTATTTCTTTCATGTAAAAGGAAACATTTCATACTATTTTTATACTGCTTAAATAATTGCTGCCTACCAACGCGAGTATCCCGATCGTTCAAAGGACATTTATTACGTTTGATTTGTTTCCTAAATTAGATTTCTCTTCAAAAAGAGGTTTCCTTGAACCCTCTATATATTTGGGGACATACTCAAATGTCTATAAGTATGGCAAAATAATGAATAAGTCGAGTTAAGCTAACCGTGAAACTGAAAGAAAGTCGACACAGAAACTAACCGTAGAGGAATTTCTTTGGGAGCTATGTTCTCCAGACATTGGTTCAGCATGGGTCAGTGACAATTTATAAATTATTTTATATCGATGTAGCGGCTATGTCACAGTGCTACATAGGCAGTTAAGTAACTACTAGTAGTGCAAAGACATCGTACAACCTTACGAGCGTGCAATACCACCTGCTGCTGACTCACCGACAAGTCGTAGCTCCCTTCCGATCCGGACGATCTAGGGACGCTAGGCGGTCGAGAGACTTCCCATGGGGGAGATGCTCGGTCGCCCAGTAACGTCCCCTAGGAACGTCCGCCCTACAGGCTTAAGGACCCTCCAAGGTTTTCGCCTTCTTAAAAAATCCGGTGGAGCAGTAAATGCCATCAGCGGCAAACTGCAGTAGTAAAAAGTCGTAGTGCTGCTTCGACTTCGGTTCAGGGGAGTGATATAAGGTTTATTAAGAAAAGCGACTCAATTTCGAAGCCGACCACTCACGGCCCAAGTTCTACCCTCTAAATTTTTATTGAACTTTTATAATTCAATTCAATCTATGGTTTTTACTCTCTAGTACTACTTCTAACCTACCTGTGACCCATAAAGGTTACAATGGCCTGACGTATGACGACGACGTGACAATGGAGTAACGAGTAACTGAGAAACGATTGGTCAGCGAAAAGTGCTAATGTAAACACGACACAGAAACGTCACAAATACGTAACGCGAGCCTTTATCACGCTTACGAAGTTTCCAAGGTACATCCTTATATACTCAAGCTTCATAGATGTACAATTGTACAGTTGGTAACACGTAGCTCGGCGGAAGATCTTCCTTTTTCACTGAAGATATGGCGAACCCAGCCACATCCAACATCGTTATCTTCAAAATGCTGGTATAAGACCCAGAAATCTTCAGGGCAGTGGCGGATTTACCAGTAGGCTGAGTAGGCTGGAGCCTAAGGCGGCAAATTTGGACCAATTTTTTTTATTATGTAGAAAACGAGCCAATAAAGAAGGAAGAAAGAGCACAATAAAGTTGCAAATGTAATTGATAGTGGACTAGGCATATGCTTGATGGAACTAAGGTATCAAATTTCAAAAGAAGTAGGGGCGGCAAAAAATTATTAGCCTACTGGCAGCAAAAATTTATTAGCCTACGGGGGCAAATTTGTAAATCCGCCACTGCTTCAGGGTGATCAAATTTTAGTACTACCATCTCAATAAAGTTTGCCACCATAAGATTTTTTTTATTTTCTTTACAAAAAGTATCAATCAAGACAGGAATAACAATTTAAAGATAATTTGCGTTATCAACATTATTGTGTTCCGATAGTGTTATAATAGTCCTTCAGCGGTTGAGGATTCGAGAAGAAGTTAGGTTCCAATTTCAACCTTAATATCACCTGTCATCTGGTAAAGGTCGCGGGAAGCCGTTGGATGCGGGCATCGCAGGACCGACCGGTTTTGAGATCCTTGGAGGAGGCCTATGTCTAACAGTGAGCGTCTCTCGGCTGAAATGATGAACTTGGTAAAGGTGATGCGACATAGGGAGTTATCGCTATAAATAATCATCATTTCAGCGAAGGCACCCACCTGTTGGACATAGGATTCCCCCAAGGATCTCCAACCCGATATCGCTGCCCGCATCCAGCGGCTTCCCGCGACCTTTACCAGATCGTCGGTCCAACTTGTGGGGGGCCTACCAACGCTGTGTCTCCCGGTATAAATAACGATCTACTCTAATATGAACAAAGGGAAATGTACGGGTTTTTCATCACACCTGATCGTCTCAGGACCTTTCCGCCCCAACGGCCTGCAGTCCTCCTCGCAATATGCCCTGCCCACTGCCACTTAAGGTTCGCAATGCTTTGGGCTATGTCGTGCATCGCACTGTAAACGGATCCTATTCTCCTTTAGGAAGAATGACAAAGCTGATGAACACGGTCTGTGACATAATCGACATCAACCATTTATTTATAGCTAAATTTCGCAAAATAATTTTCGAGATAATCTGACAGGCCGCATTTGAATTACCTATTTTGTGTTTTTCTTTGCATTTAATAATGATAACATTTTTATATCATTGTACTTCACTGCACAGTCTCTTCATGATAATTTTTACTAGTGTAGTATTCGCATCCTGCAGCCTCAAACCACGAATGTCCAGAGCTATATATCTTGTTTAAAAAATTCAAAATTGTTGATTTCCGAACGCCGTCCACCAATCAGCGCTCTCTTCCGGATCTGCCATTCTCGTTTTCGTGCGGCCAACAGAATCACGCGTAAAAGTTTACTATTCCAAATTATTCCAAAATGGGTCCAGAAAGATCTTTAAAAAAGTTAAAGAAAAAGCTAGAAAAACTAGAAAAGAAGATGGAAGAAAAAGCAGACAGATCAAGATCAAGGCACAAGACTCGATCCCCAGAACGAAGGTCAAGGACTCGTTCGCGTTCTCGGTCATTCTTATTAGAATCGGCTGAGGATTCAATGGAGGATCCTGAAAAAGAAAACATTATAGATTTATCTTTAGAGGAGGCAGGTATGTACTTAAAAGTATATGCGATTATCTAATGATGGGATAATCCTTTACTACGCAATAAACAATTTGTTTTGTCGGCGTTCTACTATTAGGGTAGTTCCCAACTAAGTAATAGGGCTGGCGTTCTACTATTAGGGTAGATCCCTGACTTCCCTGTCCTTTTTTATTAGATTGTGGTACGTATTAAAATTATTGAACATGTTTATGTTTTTTCTTTTATTCCTTGCGTTCTACTTAATGGGTAGATCCTTGGTCTCAATATTAAAGTATAAACCATTTTGCAGGCACAACAGAAGATGTTGACTCGGAGGTAATGGCCTTACTGGGCAATTTTCCCCAGGAAAAAGCATATGGCCCTGAACTATTACCAAGCATAACAACAAGATGGGAGGCCATAATTAAGAAGGGCTTGGATAAGGATGAAAGAAAAGATCTTCTTAAAAAATATCTAGCCCCAGCTAATTTTAAAATTTTAGACGCACCGAAACTGAATCCTGAAGCCCAGGCGGCAGCAGGTGAAAATGTGTTAAAGCGCGACAAGGCCATAGAAGCTAAACAACACCAAGTGTCATGTGCCATTTCAGCACTGGGCCTTGCTCTGAACAATCTTTGTAAATCTGGAGTGGCTCATAAAGAGAACATTGCACTGCTAAGTGATGCTGCCCGCCTGTTATGTGATTACCATCACACCGAATCTCTAACAAGGAAGAGTTTTATTATAACCGGCTTAGAAAAATCCACTAAAGATTGTATCAAAGATACAAATATTGATGAGTGGCTTTTTGGTGCAGATTTTGCTGAAAAGCTAAAGGCCAGCAAAGCTATCAAGAAATCTGTACAAGAACTAAAAGCAAAACCAAGTCATACACAAAATAAAAATCTACAAAATAACAATAATTTAAACTTCCGAGGCACAACAAACAACTATTTCAAGCCAAAAACACACAAGACCAATGCGAGACTGCCCAGACAGTACAACAACCCTGTCAAGACCTCTCAGTATCAACAAGCCCCTGCTCAACAAACCAACTATCGCAGCAGACAGCAACAGCAGAACCACAACCGTCGTCGATGAATCCTGAGGTTAGTTATTGTGGCCAATTAAAATATTTTACAACGGAGTGGTCAAAAATCACTAAGGATCCAAGGATTCTCTCCTGGATCAATGGCTATGTGATTCCATTTAGCTGTAGCCCAATTCAGCATATTATTCCTAAGAATAATAATTTCTCCTTTGAGGAAAGCTTAAAAATTGATGTCTGTTTAGAGAGACTTATAACAAAGGGTGCAATAATTAATTGCACACCATGTCAAAATCAATATTTTTCAAAAATATTTACTGTTCCAAAACCGAATGGGAAGGATAGATTTATTTTAAATTTAAAGGAATTAAATAAGTTCATTACAACAGTACATTTTAAGCTAGAGGATATTAGAACAGCTATAAAACTTATGACACCAGATTGTTTTATGGCCACTATTGATTTACAGGATGCCTACTTTTGTGTACCTATTCATCCTGAACATAAAAAGTACCTTCGTTTCATGTGGAAATCAAAAATATATGAATTTCAAGTACTCCCCTTTGGTTTAAACACAGCCCCGTATGTTTTCACCAAATTAATGAAACCAGTAGTTCAATACTTAAGATCCCAAGGTCATATTTTAACAATATATTTAGATGACATTCTCCAACTTGGACGTTCTAACTCTGAGTGTAAAAATAGTTTACAATCTACACTTACTATACTTAACAAGCTTGGTTTTATTGTAAATTTGGATCAATATTTGGACACTCTATTCTAAGCATTTGGCGTTAACTTGTAATTGATTTAAGTAGAAATACCTTTTAAAAACTTTATGGTTGCAATAAATTATTGAGTATTGAGTACGCTGTAGTTATAGTTGTAAAAAATTTAGTAACCAATACCAATAAAGTGAAAAAAATAACAAAATTTACCAGGTGTCTTCGAAAGTAGTTACTGTTTTCTTTTAAACGTGTTCTAACACCTTTCAATGCGATGGAGGACTAAAGCGCACGGGAGTTTAGACAACTTTAACTCAACTGGGTTCAAAGTTTAAACAGCAGTGTTGAGGTCGTGCGTTATATCGATAAAATTAAAAGTAGGTCAATTTATTTATATACACTTATTTTTATTTTTTAACAATAACATAAAAAATGTTTTTTAAATACCAGTTTCTTAACCCAGTATTATTCCAGGCTAAGTTTCCCCGGAAATTCCAGATTTCTATGTAATGGCTATTGGATGTATTGAAGAAACCCTTAGGAGTATCAAAAGAAAATATAAACGAAAGCAGAAAAATAAACATAAATTTAATATATATATTTCCATGTTCACACATCTTATTTAGCCCAAATTAAGTATTATTAAGAACTTGTGTTATGGGTTACTAGAATGATTAATATATTTTTGTAAATAAACTTAAATAAATATTTAAGAACCATAACTCATGAACAAATTTTCGTGTTCATAACACTAACATTTGCCCCTATCGGGATTCCATTATGTATGAGCAAGTCGCGGCGGTTGTAAGGCGTTGCTTCTCACACATGGAGGAGGATGCTGAGCCAGGGTGTACGTCTGACCAGCGAGGATTTGGTGTTAAGTAGGAGCTGCTCCAGTGAGTCGCCCTGGCAGGCAGCATGAAGATGATAAGGAGCTGCCCCAGGGAGTAGCCCTGGCAGGCAGCAGCGGGAAGCTAGTGAGATCCAACACGGACGGTTGATGTGTAGCAAGCGTCCACCACGACGGCGTAACATATTAATTAAATATTGCTGGGCTGAGATAAGAAGTCAGGGTAGTGGAAGTGAATGCTTGTGTCATAAAGGGGGCTCCTTGAAGTCTACCTACCCGAAGTCTACCCCTCGATCACGCACTGCTTTTGGTTCCTCAACACGATAGACCTGACACTATCACTTTTCAGTACTCGTGGCCACAAGAAGACTTAACATGAAGGATATAAGAAGCGGTCTTAGAAAATTAACATTTTTATCACACGAGAAGTGGACATTTTTGCTGAAATTTCAATAAAATGTACTGAACTATTATTAAACATAAAAATCAATGCTTTTTTAAGAGAAAATTAATATCAGCATCATTTCCGTTTTTTTAACGTTGGGAAATACATTACGCGTCGTCACGCCTGGGGTGGCGTGAGCATGTCATCATTTAATAGTCTGCCCTGCTCCTAATTTTATTTAAAGTCAGCGTCATATGTTTTGCTTCCACCTTTGATGATGGATGAGTAAAGGATATAAAAAGTTGACAAAACAAATCAAATCAAGTATCTTTATTACGTCTCACATAACAATAAGGGTCTTAATCATAGGCTGTAGGGCCTCTGATACTCCATAGGGGCACTGCAATTTAAGGGGATACATTATGTACTTAAAATCTATAATCTTAATCATATTAAACTATAGATATAATCTATAAAATAACATAATATCAATATTTAAACACTATTTTTAACATATATGTATAATTTCTATTTTTATAAAACCTCAATGGTTGATATGACGATTGATAGGAATAAATCCTTCTTTTTTATCTTTCTTCATGAGAGAAAATTCAAATAAAAATATATTTCCCTAACTTTAAAACATCGACATCCTACCACATCACTATAAAACAAAGAGAAAATCATAATAGAACAGCGACAGAAACGTTAAATGCATTCGCTCCGAGTATTCTAGCGTTTCCTTGGGGTGTTAACTTTGTACTTTCTTTAGATTGCAGACAAAAATATTACGTTACGTTGACAACGAGATAAGCATAAGACAACGAAGGTGATGAAGATTTAAGAGATATTTTATAGAAGTGGAAGACGGTAGAGAACATAGATAGATTGTGTGAAACACGATTATTATTATGACTACATTAAAAAGATACTCTACGATTATGAAGACTAAAGAAGGATTTAGGGAGTATTTCCACGTACCACAACCACGCCATATCGCAGCAAAAACAGCAAAGCAGTGGTGCCATGTAAATAGCGTCGTTGCAGTATTTAGCAGATGCACTGTGGTAACTACAAAATGTCGATGTAATTGCGTTGTCATTTTTTTTGTGAATTAACCAGCTGCTAGTGCGGGTCGTCGCTGGTGGTTGCGTTCGATGGATCGTCGGATATGTCACTTTTGTTTTGAAGGTGCGACTTTTTTTAACGGTGAATCTGCTGTCCTTTCTCTCATCTGATGGTAAAAAGTAGTAGGAACCCTCGGACTCTGAGGGACTGGCACCTTTGTTTTATTGGCCTATATCATCCCACTTCTGGGCAAAGGCCTCCCCAAAACTCATACACTGATCCCTAATTCTGTGCCAGAGGAGAGGCTTTTGAACCTCTTTATATCGTCACACCATCTTTTCTTAGCTCTGCCTCGTCGTCGACAGCCGTCTGAGGGTACCCAGTGTGTGGCGTTCGGGCCCACTTTTCTGTAGGAATTTCGCAAACTTGGCCAGCCCAATCCCGTTTCGTCTTTGCACTCTTCTGACATGGACCTAATTGGTTTTGGAGTAGATACCATTGGAGCTGCCATTATTATTTCGAAATATTTTAACAAGATGGTGTAGGAAGTCAACAGCGTCGTGGGCGTGCGGTTTGCGGAACGATCCCGAAAAGTGCGAGGTCGGTACTCGGACATGTCACCAAAAATGCTTTCAACTCTATTATCCATCCGTACTTTGATACGTCAGCCTCGT
Source organism: Elophila nymphaeata (assembly GCA_955850985.1). NCBI lineage: Eukaryota > Metazoa > Arthropoda > Insecta > Lepidoptera > Crambidae > Elophila > Elophila nymphaeata. The sequence continues at coordinate 6,847,631 of OY039090.1, forward strand.
CCCGGCTGCTGTCGAAAGGTTTATAGCAGTCGTCCCCAAGGAGGGTTGGTGTCAGGCACACAGCCGTAAAAATCTAATGCCTAAACTTGTAGCAGTATCGTCAATATCAAGACGTACTCCACCGACACCAATAAACCAGAAATAGGGTAGGCGAAAAACTTTGACAAAATGGTGCTAGGTAGCCAGATTTTAGCCCACAAACAATCAAACGAAGCATAAATCTGTACACTCCTTGGGCTCGAACCCTGGACTTATAGATTTAATTCCGGTGGACGAAACACTGAACTAAAAAGATCCAGCAAATGACTCCATTCTAACTAATGGTAAGCAGACGTGGGGTCCAAATGCGAAGATAGCGAGCGCGAAAGATAAACCGCCGCGCTTGCTGCCCTCGCTTTTCCAAGCTGTAAAAATTAAAATGAATTAGATTTATCTCGCTTGATTTGGACTAACAAGTTATTGGATTCAGATAGTGCTCCCTCAATAATTCACCTCAAATATTTTCTATGATATCACACAGAAAGCAAAAACTGCCTCAAATAATCTCACTATCCCATAAAGAACCCAAGCGATACATTACCCTGATAGATAACGGGAAAATTATACGGAGCGATGATCACTGGCAACATTTAGAGGTATAAATACTGCGTTAGTTCTACCAGTCACGGTACAGATCGAGTCTTGGGGGAATTAAAGTTTGTAGCCAGTCATGCATAAGGTTTGAGTCCACTTAACGAGGAACTGTGCGAAAGGGTATTAGAGGCGCTCAATTTTACTTTTTCGTGGTGTATCGGTGTTTGAGGATTTAGGGATATGGATGGACTTGTGGCCAAATTGACCCAACAAATGATTCACTCCACTGGATGCTACGTTTAATTGGGCCCATATACTTACTTATTACAGTAGAGTCTCAAGACGACAGTCTTTAATACGTATGTGTTGCCAGTGATGCACTGATGACATATGAAACCGAAAAGTGACCGCTTAAAATGTGCATCATAAGAAGCTCGAAGTTTCTCTGTGCGGTCATAATCAGAAATGATGAGATCTGCCGGAAAACTAAGACACACCAAAAGTCGCCGGAAGCCGCTGTCAATTTACGAAAGTGAGTGCTGCAGCATTGAATACACGTGCTGTTCTTGGCACCCTCATCTCGCCAGTTCGGGCCCTTCGAACCAACAAGAAAATAAGTTTCTTCTAACAGTCTCTGGTTTACACTTGGCGTACCGGCTTCAGATCCATCTTGGTCTCTGTAGCAAGAGCTGTAAAAATTTGGTTTTGAGTTCGTATGACATTATACAAAATAGGGTTTACAGTATTGCCTTGTTTTGATTATCATGAGATAGTACATTGGAATAATGTTATGGGTGTAACTCGCATTCACGCGGCCTCATCATTACTTACTATCTGGTGAGATAGAGTTTGAGCTTCTTTATTAAAATGTTGCTATACAGGGATTTCATATCATATGCAAAGACAATGCGAAAATTTTCCCACGTCGCGTTCAGTCGCCACATGCCTTACCCGGAATCCGGAATCGAATAGGCAGCTTTTGTATCGTAATCAGTTTGTGTTAATCAATGGAACTGGGCCAGTGAGTGTGGCTAAAGGCTATTGTTGCGAACAAGGTCGAGCCAAATCGCTTATTTTATCAACATTAGAATAGGTTTTTTCTGTTAGTCTCCCTTATTGGGTAGTTGGGTTTTAAGTGGCTTTTATAGATTGTGTGGATTTAGTATTGGGTGTATTAGGAATTCGTATTTCATTCGAGTTGAGATCTGATATGCTATAGATTTTTGCAGTACAAAAGTAAGTTTGGTTCGGTAAACTTGAAAATTGGATAACGAGTCGCTCGCATAAAAGTTTAAATAGGGATCCATTTGTCTATGGATTAGGGTGATTAGACAGTAAGAAAAAATCCTCATATTTACTAGTTTATTTGTCCACAGCTTCTCCCACGTGGTAGTGTTTGTGTTTTTGTTTTTGTTTTTCACATAAAGCAGTGGATTCATTCCAATATTATGTCCTAATATTCGGAATAAAATATCCGATATTTCAATCTATACCTACGTATCTATCCAAATCTGTTGAAAAAGAAGAAAATAAAATCAATATTGGTATGTTTACTGCACTCGACTTCGGATTATCGGCCTTGGCGCAATCTTATCAAATATGTCTGTGCAGATAGCGAAGCAAGAGTCCCTAGTGGAGATGAGTGCTGATGCAATTACGAGGGGCTTAAATATTCTCAAGACGAAAGTCTTTAATACGTGTGCTTTGCCAATGATCACCCACGGAAGCGAAACGTGGCTGCTTATAATGGGCCTCATAAAAAGGCTCAAAATCACTCAAAAAGTAATGGAAAAGGCTATGCTCGGGATTCTCTGCATAATAATATCAAAAATAATGAGATCCGCAAAAGAACTTGTTAATGTCAGCGACATAGCCCAAAGAATGGCTTAATTAAGTGGCCAGGGCACATTGCCAGGAGGGCGGACGGTTGTTGGGGCGGAAAACTCCTCAAGTGGCGACAATGTATCGGGAAAGGCAGCATTGGTAGGCCCTCCACTAGGTGGAACGATGATTTGGTAAAGTAACGCAAAGACGCTGGGTGACGCGGCGCTGGACCGACCGGGTTGGAGATGCTTGGGGGAGGCCTATGTCCAACAGTGGGCGTCTCTCGGCTAAAATAATGATGAACCTTGGGAATGGGTAACTAACCATCATATAATCAGGGGCATGCGCATAGATTTCATGCTGTGACTCATAGTGAAGTGGACTTGTAATGACCACGGAAAACTAAAGTAGGTGTAGGAATTTAATTTATCAGCTCAGCGGGCTGGTATGCTGATGAAGTCGCTGGTGCCGCTTTCGTGCGTTTTTCTTAACGAGCATGAAAGCTAAGCTACCAAGTCAGTCGGTACTCGGATGTGTCCAAAAATTATTCAACTCGATTTTCCTTCGTGCTTCAGAATGCACGTTAAGCTGGCAGCTGTCCAAAGATAGCATCCGAAAGAGAGTTGGTGTCAGGAAGGCAGCCGGCCTTAAGCATCTAATGCCAAAACCAAACATGTCAATCATCATCATCATCACAGCTCATATAATGTCCCCACCGAGGGGCTCGAGCCTACCCCACATTAGAGGCGATTAGGCCTCAGTCAACCTCGCTGGCCAAGTGCGGGTTGGTCAACTTCACACACAACCTAAGAATTTCTTCATAGGTGTGCGCAGGTTTCCTCATGCTGTTTTGCTTCACCGTAAAAGTGTCGATTAAACGTACAAAATAATTCAAAATTTTAAAACACATTGGTACGTGGCGGGGTTCGGACCGGTGCGTCCCGGGTGGGAGACAACGTCCATACGCACTACACCACGGTACAACATGTTGATATTGAGCTTAAATAAATTTGGAACAGGGTCGAAGAAAGGAGCAGACAGTGTATGCAGTGCTTATTGGCATCCATGACACGCATGCCATTGTCTATACTTCGGTCACAAGCCCTCTCTGCACCACAATAGATTCGAGATCCATCTTGAGCCCACGGAATGATAGTTAGATATCATATCATAATATTTAATGGTCAAGTTATATCAAACGCTTCATTCATTGGTGTGATACAAAAGTAATGTAATTAAGCTGTCTATAAATATAGTCGAGAAAATTATTCCGGCTGTACCTATCCTCAGCCGAAATTAACTTTCTCGCCCTAAAATCTTCTCCGAACATTAAAACGGGAACCGTAATCCAAATTTAATGGTTTCTTTTAATCTTGGCTGGATTAATACATTGCAAATTAGTCTTTTTTAAAAACCATAAATATTCAAATGGCCTTTTAATACGGACATAGATAGACATCTTTTAAGTAGATACCCATATTCCGAGAGCTGGTCGGCATTTTTGAATAGGTAGGTATTTGAGGTAATCTGAAAACCTGTCATACATACACCTCTCCTATAATACCGTATCACAGGCTGCAGACCTGGCTGGGAATAGGGGCTACATCAACCCACATTACACATTACCTCCAAAGTAACAATTTTTTTTGCAAAAAAATGTCTGTATTTAGGCGGGTCTTAAACTTTGCCAGGGTCTTGCAAGACTGTCCTTATGCAATGTTTTTTTTTTTCAATTCAATTTCAATTTTTTTGTCATTCAACATGCATAGATAAATACGATCACGCTGGTAATCCCATGACGGGTTGAGCAGAGCCTTAGGCAACATTTGGAGCCACATCGGGCAGAATGGGCTACGCAGTGCCTGCAAATAGTGACAGGTTGCCTACATAAAAGGGGCACCAAACCCAAAAATTAACCTTCAGTAAACACACCAAACACCACACAGTAATTTTGCGGAATGCAGTAGGACACACGAGCAGGCTTTGAGTAGAATCAATGAATTAGAGGTCAGCTTGTGTATTGCCAATCGAAATATCAATGATTTAGACTCTGCTAATAAAAAGTTATCTATTGATAAAAACTCTGAAAGCTTGTTCGATGAATTGACTGTCTGCGGACCTGACTTCATCGAGGAACATTCGGTATTAGTAAACAGTTCAAAGAATAAATACAACAATAATAGTTTCTCAAGTGTAAGAAAACTGAAAAAGTATATTCGAATTAATAAATTTATAAATAAAACTAAAAAAACAATTAACAGATATAATAAACAGAAAATACAAAATTTTGGTCGAATGGAACGTTCAAAATTAATTGAAAAATTGAATAATATGAATAGTATTGCTGACAGTAACAAAAATGGCTATATTGATTACAGTAAAAACTTAGAATCAAAAATAGAAAATCTTGAACAGACATTGAAAAACATGTTAACAAATATTCAAAATTTGTCGCAAAAGCAATTAAATTACCAGATTGTAGCGTCAAATGACATGGTGGATTTATGTAATTATAATGCAGAGCGTTTTGAGTCATTAAATAAAAAACGTTCATGTAGGTGTTCATTTAGTTTGTGTGACAAAATGACACAACCACCTAGTTCAGTCTTTGATAAACAGCTACACCCAAAAACTTGCAGTAAAGCCAAACTATGTATAACTACACCTGTACACAACAACCACAATGAGGTTAGGACCGAGACAACATCTATCAAAGAAAACATAATTATGTATTGTGATGAGATTGGCAAAAATATGGGGCTCATAATGGAACAACATACAGGGCAACTGGTAACTAACTTATGTATGCCTGGTGCCAGCTACTCACAAATATTAGACAAAATAAACTCAAGCAACTACAGTACTAATACAACAATAATTGTTTTTGTAGGAAGAAGGGGTAATACCAATATAAATTGTTTGAAAAAATGTTTTGAGTGCCTATGTAACCTGAATGTGAAGAAAATTATTTTATTTGCATTACCATACAGTAGGTCATTGACAGATACTGAAAATGAATATAGACATAAATGTAATGTAAAATTGCAGAACATGACATATTATAATAATAAATTTGAATTTATTGACACTAATGTATTCATTAGACATTTTTATTTGACCAAAGATAATTACTATCTTTCTAATTTTTACAAAAAACAGATAGCAACTTCGCTATCATATTTTATTTCTAAGCCAGCCAATTCATTGGCTAATTACACTGCCTTTATTGGGCAGGAAAGTAAAATGACATATGACCACATGGAATGTGTTCCGATGTCTTTAAATTAAAACACAAGACAAAAGAGGCATTCTCTGGCAATAATAGCACTACAAGTGCTGACTATAGTTGTAGTTTAAACCTATCAAATATTATTTCTCCAATTTGTGCAATTAATCCACAGACTGTAAAATGTAATAATATTAACTTGGTGCATCAAAATATTCAAGGGATTTCAGGTAAAGAATTAGAATTAGAGTTATTTATGAATTGTAAAAACATTGATATTTTTTGTATCACTGAACACTGGTTGAAAAGTCATCAGCTTATGTTCAATTTTAATAATCACCAGGTTGTTAGCTCATTCAGCAGGACAAACTTGAGGCATGGTGGTTCTTTAATTGTAACTAGGAATAATATTAAATCCAAAGAAAGAATTGACCTTGTGAGCTTGTCTGTTGAGCGAGTTACGGAAATAGCATGTATCGAGTTTGAGCATTTCATTGTTATGAGTGTATACAAACCTCCATGTGCGCCCTATGAGTCATTCCAAAAAATTATGGAGGATGCCCTTTTTAAAATCAGTGGTAGTCATAAAACAATTGTTATCTGTGGTGATTTTAATATTAATATTTTAGAAAAAAGTGCCTTGACGAGTAACTTTTTAAATTTATTTAAGTCCTATGACTTACATAATTGTTTTAACGAGCCCACGAGAATTACTGCCACAAGTGCTACCTGCATTGACAACATTTTTTCTAACATTAAGCCTAATCAGAAATCCATAATTAATTTGTTACACTCTGATCATTGCGGTCAGTTAATCTCATTTTATAGGAAAAAACCTACCTCTCAAAGAACCAAAGTTAATTTTGTTCCTGTGACTATTAGTAGACTAGAAAAGTTTAAAAATAATTTGATTCAGAAACTACCATGGATGCCTTTTCAGAACTGTACTGAGTACTTGTATACTGCTTTGTTCAAACTTATTAGTGAGGAATTCAGTAAAAACTTTACAACAAAAACAATAACAATCGGCAACCGCCCATCCTTCAGTGAGTGGGCCACTGCTGGTATATATAAAAGCCGAAACAAATTATATGAATTGTACGGTGAAAAATCGTACAATTTTAACCCCACGTTTATTAATTATGTAAAAAATTACTCTATTACTTTTAGACGAGCCTGTGCCACTGCTAAGTCCATTTATTTGAAAAATAAAATAACCAGAGCTCAAAATAAAATTAAGGAAACGTGGAATATTATTAATAGCGAAACTGGTAGAGCTCCCAGACGCGTTCGTGATTTCAATTTAAATGTAAACAATGTAAATATCAAAGATGATTTAAAGATTGCATCTGAGTTTGAAAAATTTTTCACAGAAATCCCTTTCTTAACAACTAAAACACTAAGTTCATCTTCGACAACAGCTGAAACACTACTTATGGAAAGTGTATGTAAATGCGATGCTAATTTTGAATTCACATCTGTCAACTACAAAGATATTATAAAGATATTTAAATCCATCGATATAAAGAAAACTATGGACCTTTGGGGACTTTCTGTTAAAACTGTTTCAAGTATAATAGATATAATTGCCCCTTACTTGGCTATCGTGTATAATAGCAGTATAGCTTCGGGTGTATTTCCTGACTTGATGAAACATAGCAAAGTCGTACCTTTATTTAAGTCTGGAGATGCTTCGGACCCCACGAATTTTCGACCAATCTCTATATTACCAACACTTAGTAAAATCTTTGAAAAGTTAATGCTTAATCAACTCCTCAATCATTTCGTAAAATACAGTTTGCTACATAAAAACCAATTCGGCTTTACGAGGGGTCGGTCAACTATTGATGCAGGAGTTGAATTATTGAAAAACATATATTCAGCTTGGGAGGATTCACAGGATGCTTTGGGAGTATTCTGTGATCTATCCAAGGCTTTCGACTGTGTAAATCATGATACTCTTGTCAGGAAATTACATCACTATGGCGTTAGAAATAGGGCTCTCGACCTTTTGACATCTTACTTGAGTAATAGAATTCAAAGGGTCGATATAAATGGTCAAAGATCTTCTGGAGCTGCGGTTACAATAGGAGTTCCACAGGGTTCAATTCTTGGTCCTTTTCTGTTCTTGATATATATTAATGATCTACCTTACTGTGTAAATAAAAGTCATGATATAGTGTTGTTTGCAGATGATACATCTCTGATATTTAAAATAAACAGACGAATGACTAATTATGACGAAGTAAACAACGCACTATCTAAAGTAGTAGATTGGTTTAACATTAACAATTTGCTTTTAAACGAAAATAAAACCAAATTAGTTAAGTTTTGCACACCCAATGTGAAACGGGTTGAAACAAATATACAAATAAATGGTATAGGATTAGAACCTGTTGAATCGACTATTTTCTTGGGCATAATGTTAGATGCTAAATTGCAATGGGGTCCACATATTGAACGAATGTCTGGTAAACTTAGTTCAGCTGCGTATGCAGTTAAAACTATCAGACGACTTACTGATGTAGACACAGCCAGAATTGTATACTTTAGTTATTTCCATAGCATTATGTCATATGGAATTCTTCTCTGGGGGAATGCTGCGGACATTAACACCATATTTGTCTTACAAAAACGAGCAGTAAGAGCTATTTATCAATTAGGACCTCGGGTTTCACTCAGGGAAAAGTTTAAAGAAATAAATATTCTAACAGTGGCATCACAATACATATTTGAAAATCTAATTTACGTAAGGAAAAACATAACAAACTTTTCTGAAAAGTGTGACACTCATAATATTAATACAAGAAAAAAACATAATCTAGTGGTACATGCTACACGTCTCCACAGAATAAGCAATTCTTTTATGGGGCAATGTATACGCTTTTATAACAAACTCCCAAATAATATTCGAGATCTACCTGTTAATAAGTTCAAAACTGCTATTAAATCTAAACTGTATAATAAAGCTTACTATAAGATAACTGATTACATAAATGATTCTAACGCTTGGGGGTGAATTTGTTCATGATCTATGCATCCAAAATATAATATATTAATTACACAGATTATCAACCTTGTGTCTTATAGTTAACTAAGAAACATAATTTAAATTTGTTCTAGATTATAATCAAGAAGCATGTGTATGTCATTCTCACTAAAAAGGTCTTGTGGCGGTGTCGTCTTGCGTCGGGTCGTTACGTTCCCTAAAATATGGTTGAGCGAAGCGATGGCTGATTCTTGCGTCATGCCTGTGAACAGGTGCCGCCAATGAGACCTGGTCATCTCATGTTTTCTTGAACTTTTTATTTTTATTTGATGTAAATGTTAGACAATGTAGTTGTTTATTCTTAGATGGATAATTGTATGACACATGCCATTAATAGGATAATTTTGTTTGTGTTATGATATTGTTTATATAACTAATGTATTAGGTATTGGTTTTTTTATTTTTATTTTGGTATGCACACATTGTATTCTTATAGATATATTTATTAACCAAAGGATCATAAATGTATGCTTAGCACCTAAATTGAGCAAAATCTATCTAACAATAACAAAAAATGGTGGTGGGTATAAGACTTAAATTAATTAGTTCATTAATGTGATTAGTTGAATTGTATAGAAAAGCTTTTACAACATAAATTATTATTACAAATGAACCAAATGCGTGGGAGTAATAAGTGCCCAAAATTTACGCATGTAAAACTGTAATTTTAATTATATTATTATTATCTATTGACCTGTAATGATGTTTTGAAATCATTACCAAATTGTAAGCTGTGGAGTTTCTTTCGCCATTTCTTCTCCATCTCAGCATAATAATATTATCGTCCCGAAATGGTGGTAGGGTTTTGACGATTTAAAAGTACTTAGCAAAGTCCATTTAAATAAAGAGCTTTTCATTTCATTTCATTTCATTTCATTTCATTTCATTTAACTACAGCCAACGATCAGGACAGATGTTACACTCAAAATCAGTCTGGGTAGTAATTCAACATTGCAAATATACAACTTTCTATGTTTTTATAGCTATTTAGCCATTATCTGAAGACTGCATAATTAAAGCCATTAAAGCACCAAAAAGCCTAACAAAGAAGTGGAACGTGGCATCACTAGATAAGCAATAGTGCGCTAACGACTCTTGAAGTTTTGCCCGCAGTTAGGCTTGTTAATATCCACTTGGAGCCTAAGAGTTGAGCTGGTTTAGTAAAAAAAATGTTATAAGACGATATGGAAAGCAGAACATTGGACAATGAGGAGTGATTTGAGATACTAACTAAAATAATCCAACTGGTGATCATGTGTATTGACACGCTTTCCACGATTGAATCTTTCTCTGTGCTGTGAAAGGCACGTTAAGCTGATGGTCCCAGCTGCTCTTAATGTTAAAAGTACCATTCGTAAAATACAAGTCACTTTGTTAGCCTGTATTTACGCTAATTGGACCACGAGTGGGCAACGTATGCTCATTGCAAAAAATAATTTAGACATTCTATTAGAGCAATATTAAGATTAGAAATAAGTCATCATATAAATTTATCTACATATTATTTCAATTGTCTATCACACTGCGTGTATTCTTTTAGGCTTTTTAAAACCACATTTACATACTTAGCATAGCCAAGTCCAGCAAAGCCAGGTTCACCGTTGGCTGGCACGTCAACACATCAGAGCAACTGCAGAGCATACCCATCGGCTTTAACCGTTATAATACATTTTACCCAGAGTCGCAAACATCAAATACGCATTTTTTAAAGATGGATACTACATTTAAGGCGGTAAGACAGTAAGTAAAGTTGGTATATTTCTCATTCTTACACGTGATTAAGATTAAAAAAAATACTTTTTGACCGTTCGCACAATAACGCGAGGCAAACATTAATTTTGTGTGCTCTTTTGAAATATTTGGTTCAAATAATGAACACCTACAACACATTGTATGCGCTTTTCATTTCGTAATTGCTTACCGACTACACTACGCATTGTTCCGTGCAGTCTATCTGCCTTTTAATCTGAGACTTATTGAATGAAATATACAACGCAATACTAAGACGCCGTATAATTTACAATCTTGATTATACATTCGAACAACGCAAGTTGTTTCAACACAAATTCCATGCGAACCGCATAAAAGATGCAACGAGAAGTAGTTACGAAGTCACATTAATACAAACCAGGGAGGAACTGCAAGTTACAGAAGGAAGCGAACATATTCGTTTGATCTCGGAAAACAGGCGAGTCTGCTAGTTCGTAACTTCCATAATGAACTCATGTTGTTTCTGCTTTGAAAGACGTCTTATAAATCAGGCGTATGCGTAGCAGTAAGGATCAATAGTATTTTGTAACGTAGGATTGCATATATAGGAAAGTATATAGGGTTATCATTAACTGAGACTTGAATGTTTTGAGGTTGAATTGTTTTAGAGTTTTGGGACTTGGGAGTTTAGATTAATGCTAAAAATAAATTCTCCGTGTAGCAGCTATGCGTTAAATACTTCGTTATAATAATTCTTGAGGTGAGTTAAACTAAAACATATTTTTGTAACCTCGTTTTTGCCCACCGGCCACTTTGAGAGTACGTATATTCTATAGCTTTAATCTTAATTCTACTAACCATGTGCCATGAATTTAAAAAGTTCTTTTGCTACAATTATATGCAATCTCAAAGTCCCCTAATCTATACATAGTATAAAACAAAGTCGCTATCCGCCGTCTGTCTGTCCCTATGTATGCTTAGATCTTTAAAACTACGCAACGGATTTTGATGCGGTTTTTTGTAATAGATAGAGTGATTCTTAAGGAAGGTTTATATGTATAATACATGCATATTTACATAAGCATTGCACCCGTGCGAAGCCGGGGCGGTTCGCTAGTATTCTATAAGATACTAAGTGAGATCTTTATAGAATAGAACGAAAGAGCAAAAATGATGAAGATAATGTGCTTCTTATTGATTGTTTATACATCCCTCCCTCATTAGTCTCCCTTCAATAAAAATATGGTCTTTAATTAAATAGGTAGGTACCTTTATACAAAAATAAGTACACGTCAAGTAGATAATTTTATTTATTATAACGAAATAATACATAATCAGAGACTAAATAATGCGTGTCCCCAAAATAAAGTTATAACATTACCGTTAATACAATCATCAATCCCATGATGAAAGTTTTAAACAATAATCAGGCGAAAATAATGAGATCTCGTTTATTAAAGGCCTGGTTAGGGTTTTGCGCCGATGTAAAGCTGTATTCAAACTGATAATATAAAAAAAATACTTAGATTTAAAAGACCAATTAGCAAAAAGTGACTATATCGCTGGGTTGTATGCAGTTGAGGTAGATTTGTTATAGTCTAGAACTTCACTATAAAATGACGTTCTATTGTTAAATATATCTTGATTATACGATTGGATTTAAGATTGTAGAGGGAATTAAAAGGGATTGATCTGCTATCTCTGAACACTGCAATACGGGGTTACGGTTACTGTAAATGCAAAGTAAACAGAAATTATTAGAAGAGGAAATGGACAGTCGTGTAAATAGAACTCTGGTAAAAACGTAAATGATTGTATAATGGCTTTATGCAAAAAGGAGGTATAATCTTGATATCATACACACTTTAAGTTTAATTTGACGCTGTACAGGTAAACGCTTTTCCCCTTCCGACACGGACGCCCTAGGGACGCTAGGCGGTCGAGAGACTCCCCACCGGGGAGATGCTCGGTCGCCCAGTAATCCCCTAGGAACGTTCGACCAACAGGCTTGAGGACCCCCAAGGTCTTCGCCTTCTTAAAAACCCGGTGACGCAGAAAATGTCATCAGAGACAATCTGCAATAGAATTAAAAAAGAAAAAAATGCTTTTCGTGTAATCATACCTGTAGGCAAGTGGACATTTATTATCACTACAATAACGCCGTATGGGGAAAGTCACAGAAACTGCAAGTTTTAAATTTTAAATGTGGTAGCGCTATAACTATTTATTTTCTTCTTTCTAATAATAAAATAAGATATATTTTTTTTCTTTTCATTTATTTTTACAACTGTCCCTGACTTTTTGTATGATAGACGTTTTAAATTTTTGGACGTTTTACTAGTAGGTCGTTTTACCGTAAAATACATTATCACCTTATAGACGTTTTAACTTGTAGACGTTTTGCCAACAACGTCATTTCTCTAGGTAGACCTTCTGATTCGGAGGGATTACAACTGTAATTGTTTATTTATTTACTTATTTTATTTATTTAACAATTTATGTACACACAAAACAATTACAAAAGGAACAATACAATAGACAGAAATTTGTACAAAGGTACTGCTTATTTCTATTGTTCTTAGTTGGCTGCCGCGAGTGACATGACAGTGTTGTTTTTTTTTCTTTTAATTTATTGAGGTAAATAAACAATGCCAAACTAGTTATAATTACAAGGTATGGCTAAAAATATAGTTTTCGTCTATAGTCTACGATGACTGCTCACCATCAGGCAGGCTGGCAAACAAAACAAAAGTAGTTTGTTTTATCCATCGTAGCATAAAAAATTAATATTCTCCAATATAAGCACATCTTTATGCCGCGTAGCTGAAAACAGGGTTATCTCCAACTTTGATCATTATTGTGGAATCCCCTCGAAGTTTTTATGTTCTCTGTTCTTATCGAGTACATTTTCTTGTCTCTGTTTAATGAAAGGCAAACATAATTATGACCACGCATCTATAAACTTCTTTATGTTTGCCTAAAATTTTGCCATTAAAACGGTCTGGGAATGATAATGTACGTTAAGAACTATAACGCGGTCTTTTACGAGAGTAGGTATTCAATTTTATAAGATTTATTTCGTCATAGGATAATAAATATCATGACTACCAAAAACTCCTGCTTTTTTATGTAAGCCATTGTCTTTGTCTAGTGGATCTTTCAACGGTAGGACCAGAAATCTCGGGTTCGATCCTGTGGAGCACACATTTTTGCTTTAATAATAACTAGCGACCCGCCCCGGCTTCGCACGGGTGCAATGCTTATGTAAATATGCATGTATTATACACATCAACCTTCCATAAAAATCACTATCTATTATAAAAAACCGCATCAAAATCCGTTGCGTGGTTTTAAAGATCTAAGCATACATAGGGACAGACAGACGGCGGATAGCGACTTTGTTTTATACTATGTAGTGATAATAACTTTATTGCACACAACACAAAGAATACACAAAAAATAAAAACAATATACATAGTACAAAATAGGAGGCTTTAGTAAATGATCACCAAATCTTGTTTGGTTACGTAAGGTGAAAACTTCCGGGGGAGCGAAGCGAGCGAGTGCCACAAAAACATATTCTTAAAAAAGTCTACTTTAATAATAATAATAATTCATTTATTTCAGGCAACACAATGCTTACATATATCTTAAAATATACAAAGGGCCCATAGATAAATACCTTAAAATTAACATATTATATATAATATAAAATATAACTTATAAACTAAGGCACACGTAGGGTCGGCGACGTGTAGCGCAGCTCATTAGGGAGTCGTCTCCGAAAACGTCGAAAAACGACTCCTTCCGGCAAGAACTCCTCCTTCATGAAAGTCGGCAGATGATGGGTTGGCACTCTCACCACAAAAGAAGAAAAGTTTACTTTGTGGCGAGACTCCAATCGCTCGACTCTCAGCTTCCAGTTGGTCTTCTTTCTGACATAGTCTACGACCTCCTCCACCTTCGTAGACCAGTGCAGCCGTGACAAGTACAGCTGCGTCGTCCGAACTTCAGGACGCAGTTGGTTGTCCTCCGTCTGTGCGGTTCCGCAGTGGTTGCGGATGATGGGCGTCTTTTTTCTCCTCACCACCTTGGTGAAGCCCTCATCGTCGCACTTCTTCCCCTCCGGATAAAAACGGGGAGGTTCCTTCTTACTAGCAGGTCGCTGAGATGGTGGTGGTGGGTGGGCGGCGGCAGCGGCAGCATAAGCACGCGGTTGGCTCGCTGTTGCAGCGCGCCCATGCGGCGTCAGCTGTACCGAGTCGATCGCGGGGCAGCGGGCGGTGGCGGCGGGGCACAATGTATCGCACGTAGCGGTCGCTGACACCGGCGACACAAAACTGCTGATAAATGAATTTTGCGCTCCGCGGCGTCGAGTGTTGACGTTGGAAGTCTCGGTTACGGGTGACCTACATACCGAATTACTATTATTTTTCAATAAAGCTAATTCGGTACGCAACTCTCCTATAGTCGATTCCGATACTTCCAACCTACACTGAACTTCGGCCAGGCTGGTTTTCAGGAACGTGATGTCCTTCAGCAGCCTGGTGACGTCGACGTGGTCGAATGTGACGGGAGGCAGCTTGTGCAGCTGTTTCGCCACGAAAGCAGGCACGTCGTCTGGATCGGTCTCCTTCAATAAGGTGATGACGTCCTGGACACTCCTCTCTCCCCCATCCCTCCTGCGGGACGGTATGTGCGCGGTCTTGCCGAGCGTATCGAAGAGCAGCTTCTTACCACTGCAAATCTCGTCTTCAGAAAAACTTGACTTGCAGATCTGCATGATGCTGACCTCGTCCATCGTGTCTATGGCATGTTGGACAAATGCCAAAAACTCGTTAGCTATGAGTTTATCAGAACCCATAGCCATCACGAGCAGCGGCTATATGCCGCGCGAATCGCGAATTTAATATTCGTATCTGTGCAATGTCACGACTAGTTCCGAGCACGCATCGCATTACACTGTACACTGTACAATGCACAAACTAATTAACAGTGACTGTTTTGGTGATGAATTACTATTTTTGGGTTAACAGTGGCTCTTTTATTTAACTAAAAATGGTGGTATGTGAAACATCAGCCTTTATGTATTAAACCTAAAGGATCTTTAACAGAACAGAACGTATTCAGCAACAAAGTTTTGTCTTTCCAGTAAGGCTCTTTGTAATTTCCCTATTTGTGTGTACGTGTGGAAAAAACCCGCGAAAAGTCGCGGCATGCTGTCGCACTCTCGGTCTCTCGTGATTAGCAGTACGTAGATTTTTTCTTTGTACATCTTCAGCAAGTATTGTTATTATAACTAATCATCAGGATTAATTATTGAGCACAACCGATTCTCGATCAGCGCAGTGTTAAACTGAGTGGTTGGTGGTTGCTTTCGTCATTATACCGCGGCACGTCAGAGCAGATGTCAGACACGTTGGCTCTAACAGTTAAAAAAATTTAACCTACTTAGGCAGTCAAAAATTAACTTATTTAGCATATCTTCATAAAATCTTCCAGAGAGAGGCTTTGAAGTCATAAAGTAAATTCAGATTGATATGCTATTATAAATTTTAGGTTATTTAAAACATATACCTATTGTTATAAAACGTAGATCAATGAGCTCGAATTTCGACACAAAGTACTCATACCTCAAGAGACCTCCAGACATCCTTCGCTAAAATAGACAAATGAATATCATCCCTGCCTAAAGTCATTTGAAAAAACACGTATATTTGTATTGTAAAATAAGCTTCTAGAATCACAAGTCAGAGTCCATGCGAACTTTTGTTGTCGAACAATGGAATTTGTAGTTTGATTACAACTAAATAGAAAGCAAAGCATGTAGTGCTTATCGATATCGGGCGTTTGCTCACTGCTGAAGAATGCATCGATTGCATCAATATGCACCTTTCGTTGAGGGAGTAAGGTGTTATTTGTCCCTACTCCGTTCGAAAGTCTACCAGACAGTATTGTTCTGAGAAAAATGGATAGCTAGCGCGAGAGATGAACCTTTTGAATGGCCCAGGATTGTAAGAAGGAGGGTGTTTCCTTCTGGGAGTGATTCTATTTGTTGATTGCGTAAGAAAGGAATGCGTTGCTTTTTTAGTTCGCGTGGGATAGTAGCGCCAGTTTTGTTGGTGGCACCTTTAGCCAGCAGGCGTAGTCCTTAAAAGAAAGAGAGATGGTGGGATTGGGAAAAAAGCTTCACAGGATGAAGGGATGAGAAAGCGTCGTCATATTCGTGACCGGAAACTTTCTAATCTACCGTTTTTAATTACATCATAAACTGACGTATGCCTAACAACGGCGATAATTATATCTTCAAAATTTGAGCCGTAATCCCGCTTATGAGCGTGCATTCATCGAAGTACCAATGATATTTTTTTTTTGTAGTTACACACACGTGGCTATGTGGCCCCATGTAGACATAGACATTGCTCGCAAAGCGATAGGTCCACTAGCTGGGAAGACCCGGGGTGTACGATTGAAAAATGGCCGCGAGCTCGAATTTAGACCATTTTTCAAATAAATATTATAAATATCTGCCAAAAAACTTTTTTATAATATCGTTATAGCATTATATGTGTTATTATATAGTTAATATATTAAATGAGTATGACTTCAAAAACATTGTAAAAATCCGGATCATTTACCAATTTATGAATTTCTTCGATTTTTTACTTATCGAAGCTCTATAGTGGACTAGAATAGTACATTTTCCATAGGAAAAAGAATTTTCGCAAAGTATAGTTTGCCATTATTATGCTTGTATTGTATCTGAAAGATAGTTCCAAACTGCATTTTCGTAAAACTGCGCCATAAGATTCTCCTCGCTTTACAAAACTAAACGTGTAAATTAAAAGTGCTTTCAATCAAGAATAAATCTTCCTATAATATATAATTATCTTTGCAAAGTCTGTTCACATTGCTTCAAAATCTGGTCTAAAAATTCCACAAAATGTGCCAATTTTGACATAAATCTAGTGCAGGCCCTTATGCTCAAAATTTCAATGCACACTTACCCATAACTGTTCCATTTTTGTTTACAAATCCAATTTGCGGAAACAAAGCGGGCTTAACCACGTTGATTGTGGGCTATTCTTCAGCGGACCAGCAGAACGTCTTGCTATATCTTCAGACTGACCTAGTCTTTATTAGCTTGGATTAAGATTCAAAATGGCTATCTTGTTGTTTTTATATTTTTGTTTGTGTGTAGTATTGTATAGAGGTACGCTCGACTCCTTAGTCCACTCAATTTGTTTGACGGATCGCGGCAGTAATTCACTGCTTAGTGGGACGACTAGAGATCTACTGCAATCTACGGAATGGAATGATTTAATGTGATGTTACTCACGGTATTGTCTGAAATAAATTCATGTCCTAATAACTAGGGCGTATTGTCTAAATTCCAGTTACGAATGTGTTAATCAAAATTATGATAACTTTCTTACTGTGAATGAGAACATTTTATTGCCAAATTTCATTTTCTCCAGCCATCGTTACATGGTTTAAAGACCTTAAAGCCTTGACATGCTGGCGCGACGCATTTTGCGTTTTGCGAGTTTTTGGAAAAATAACAATACGAGATGAACGGGACCAGAGTGGACATACTGATAGTTGCACGTTCTGTGTGTTTATCAAATCGTGTTGATTTGTCCATGCTTTCCGTAAGGCACGCAGCCATTTCGACGTGGTATACTACAGCGGAAAGGCGCAGCGTCTTCACTCCTCCGTTTCCGCGGGACGTCTCCGCTCTGCAGTCGCTCTAGCGTGGCCAACTACTAAGACTGCCATGCTTATTCAATCGGATAAAATCTCCTCCTCTTTTACTATTCTTTTGACTATTCTCCCATTTATTTGGGGTAGGTAAGTCTTGTGCTTCCATCCTTTATTATCAGCTGTCTTCTTATCATCTACTACTAACTTCGTCTTTCATATCATTTCACACACAATCCATGTCTTCTGTGGTATCCTCCTTCATCTCTATTCAGTAAAATGCAAATTATGATTGAAATCGATACCAAAAAAATATAAAACGAAAAAATGGAAAAAATCCTGTCATGGATAAGTGCTGAGATTTCAATCATAACTAAAAAATAAAAACAATATTTAAAAAAAAAATATGCAAATTCATAAATCTTTTGATACTCTGTACACCATCATGCAAATCCATAAATTGTTTAGCGTTTTAATTCCTTTTCATCAGGTGAAAAATGATAAATTGATAAATCTTATAACTAGTCTTTTCCTACCCTGCTTCTAATTTATTCTTCGCAGTAAGGAAAATATGTGCAGGTGGGGCTACCACCAGTGCGGGTGTGGTGCCTCCCCGCAAACTATGGCTCATATAATATCTTGCCCCGCATGCCCTATTAATTGCACGCTTGAAGAGCGAAGCGAAGTGGAACGCTGCTGATCCTGCAATTCGAGTGGCAGAATTCAGGGCGGCAAAAATTTAATGGACATTGGAATAAGAAGCCATCGACAAGAAGAATTTATTTTGGGGTCAGTACAGTATGTCTTGATATCGGCAATCCTGCTTAAGGATTTGGAATTAGATTTTTACGGCCGCGTGCCTGACACAAACCCTCCTTGGGGATGACTGCTATCTTTCAACAGCACCCGGGACCACCAGCTTAACGTGCCTTTCGAAGCACGGAGGAAAATTGATGGGAATAATTTCTCGGTCACCCATTCAATAGAGATGGTAATATTAGGAAAACCAGCTCCTAAGAACACTTGCTTTTTATTGGCGATCACGCGTGACTGCAACCTATTCAAAGCATCTAGTAAGCGTACGCTAAGTTTCAATTATCTATCTACCAACAGCTTTGCTTGCTAGCTGAAGTATTTACACATATTTTCTACTTCATATCATATCTATCAAAATAGTGTGCCGTAAACAAAAGCGTCGATAGATAAGTTATTGAAATCCAGTATTAATCAGCTGTAACTCCCTTGAAATCACACAAAATTCGGTTAATTACTTTTGCTAGCTCTAAAACTGAGTGAGAAATTTATTATATTTTTTAATGTTTTGTCAGCCTAACAAAACTGCACCACAATAAAATATGGAACGATGTAACCGCTAGCCACACACACAACGCGAAAAATTTCACGCCGAGAATTTATAGTGTTAATAAATTGCTTCACCTTTTCCATTTTTAAAAATTCGCTGTATTCGTTTTCAAAGATGGCCTCCCAGAGAAAGAAACGTTTGAATATTCATGAGCCGCTAAGGTCTCATTTGCAAAATTAATCCTTAAGCCTAAAGAAATATCTTATTGTTAAAAGCCGAGGATAGTAAGAGATAAAAGGGCAATTAGCTTAAGCTAAGAGTGGTATTGTAGCGTTATGTATAGCTATTGGATGACGGAAAACTCTAGTAGGTATTTATTATTGCGTTTATTAAGGCGTTTATTCGGGATAGTTCTCTGTTATGAATAAAACTACACCTTCTCTTATGATCCTGTAGGTGCCGTAATCTTGGTCAATATAAATCTATCAGGAAGGCTAGGATCTATTAAGATATCGTCAATCAGAAAATGTACTAAATTTGCCAACACCATCTCGTAACAGATTTTTCAACTAATTTGTCAACTTAACATAAAATCAAGATTTTATGGACGCTCAAACAAGTATTGTCAGGGAGGGTTGCTGATAGGAAGGCGGTGGGCCATAATATGAAATGCCAATGCAGTGGGTTAGCATTTATGGCATCATCAATAAATAAATTAGGACCGGAGTAGGAATAAGGTTTTGGAACCCAAAAAAATACTTAGGTACTGTTACTCCGTTCACCCATCTAATGCCAGACCTTAGCAAACGTCGCTTAGCTTGTGCGATTGCCAGCTTATTAAAATTACAGTTCGACAAAATTTGAGTTTGGAATTTATATATCTCGCAGCGTCTAGCTAATGAATAAACAAACTTCAGACGAGAGAACTTGGGAGTTTTATGAATAAGAAAGTAAAATAAAAGTCGAGATGACTTGATTGATGAGGTCCAAACAAATATTATAAGATAAGTTTTTTTTTTATGTGAAGGGAATAAAAAATAACTCAGGACGTTGGAGGAGAAATATTTTTTGTTGTTCGTTGAAGCAAGCTTTTTATTGATGTGTTTTATTTGTTTGTTTTCGTAAGGATTTTAAAAGACGCTAAAGAAAGATTGTAACGTGATATTATAAAACGTATAATAGTTAAGAATGATAAAGCAAAATGGAAGAGTGAGTCAAAGGTCACCAATATTGGCTCAAATCATAACTTCTTTTTTATACCACACTGGTGGCAAAGCCATCGGCCTGATGGCAAGTGGTTACTGCAGCTTATGTACACTTCAATGCCAGGAGTATTAGACGCACGTTGCAGACCTTAAAGAACTGTTTCGCGTCTTTCTTGAAGGAACCCTTGTTGTAAATCCTTTGGGAAAACTTCGACAGGGAACTATGTGGAAGAAAATTTCTTCTAAAACGTAGATTTAACGACTAATTCAGTTCCAATGGTGGCCTTTACATCTAACGCGCGTGAAAGAGGACGCGTCCTGCGTGTTAAATTCACGTGTTAGAGTCGTGTTTTTGTATTGCGGCATCAGTTTTGCGAGGTCTATCGTGCGCAATTAGCCTTTACACGGCCGATGTTTCTCAAAAACGATTAGAGTAAAGAATGCGATCTTATTTATTTTATTTCATTTTATTCAGATAGCTAACGACTTACTTACTAACAATTTTAAATAAACAATAATAATAATCTAAGAGCTATTGACAAGTTTATATATGGTAGCACATATAAACTTCAACTTTCATACTAAATACTTATACCTAATTAACCATTAGACAATTACAATAACATACATACAAACATACATTATACTCACACTAATTAGGCCTCGATAGCGTCTTTCTCATTGCACTAAAGCTATCGTGGAAGACGGTATACAAAATGGTAAAAAATAATCACACGTGATTGAGCGTGCCGGCTTTCCTGCGTAAAATCCTGTACGCTTCTCAGAACGCGCGATAGAGCCAGCGTGCGTGTAAAGGCAGCCAATGTCTGACATCTGCAGTGATAGAAAGAAGCTGTTGGCATCTCTGATATTCCTAAAAAAATTGTCGTGATTTGTGTGTAGGTTCCAATAAATAATCAACCTTATATTTACCGTTGTTAAGGCACATAATTTTTCTAATCTCACTGGTGATTACTAGTTAGCTGAATCTATTTATCAATTCAAGGCACATCAAAGCTCAACATCAGACAGCACTAATTCTAAGCAGGAAAGATTTGACCGTACCACGTGTACATTTACCCTAATTTCCCGACAATTACCGCTAAAACGTCCCTGCCAATTTAACGAGGGTAAACCGTACAGTGATCGACCAATCAGATTATACTTGATTAGAGAATCAGTAATTACAGACGATGTAATCCTGCCTGATCTTTATTTGCTGCTATGAATTAATGATTAAAGACCATTGTGATAAAGTCTGTTTTTCTGTAGTCAGTTTTTATAACACCATCCCGACTGATATAAAGAAACAAAACCGATGTAAATAATAGAGTGATAATTAGTCTTTTTAACATTGAATATGAATTAATTGTTCTATCTCCACCAGGCAAAGGTTCCTGCCCTTTCTGCAACACTCGAAACTAGGAATTTGAATTCTTTCTTTGCCATATCATATCTCACATAATCCATCATTCCATCTTTCTTCGTTACCTACTCTTCCTCTACTAACCTTACAACATTGACGTTCATCGTCTTCTTTATGATAATCATAGAAAATATGATTATCATAAAGAGGACGATGATCTCATTACATGCCATTACCATGTTAGTTGTTTGCCTCACAATCTTTCTGTCACTTGGTGCTATTTTTAGACTCCCTCTAATATATTAATTATTCTCTATGTCAATTCTTGTTACTCTACACAGTCATCCTTCTTCGCGACAACATTCATTCATGGTATAAAAATAATAAGTGTGCTATGGACTTATTCGTCTTTAGGTACTGGTATCTACCATAAATTTTAAATCAAACATCGAACAGAACCATCTGTAATGTAAATTCGACGAAACACTTAGTTTTTTCCATAACATTCTTTGAAGAAAGAATATTATATTTATTTTAACATTCTGCTCTCGAGAATTATCGTCTGCCCATTCTATGTTTTTGTCAGAAATCTTAAGTTTACCATTTCAAAGCGTACGACAGTAAAATAAAAATAAAACCACAATGGCTGAACGCTTGACACGAAGATAAAATAACGCGGTCGCAGTAGAAAATGAGCGAAGTGGCGCGCCATTAAGGTGTCGTCTGGCACGCGAATAGGGCCGACCAATGTTTTATCGATGTCGATAAGATTTGAAAGTTAACATGAGCGATCAACTAGAGTACAATAAGGGAATACTTAGTTAAGAAGGGTAACCTATATTGGACTGACTTCTAAATTATACTAGCTTTATTATTTCTAACATACAACTATAATTAGACTTATTTTGGTTCAACTAGATACAAAATTGTGCAGCGTTAGCACTGTAGTTGACTCTATTTATGTAGCTAGCCAATAATACTGCTTTTTGTTAGGACAAATAAACATGGTACAACTTATATAGACTATGGTACAATTTAGAAGCTGGTTCAACATGGTCCGTATCAAACACAAAGACGTTTTGACAGAACGTACAGGACATCGGAAACGTTGAAAATATTAAATTAGTGTTATATTATGGAATAATTTTATTTTTGCGTTTAAAAACGCGTAAATATTAATACTAGAAAAATGAACTGAAAAAAAATCGACTTGCCTCTTGAATTTTTTAAACGCAAAAATAAAATTATTCCGTAATGTAAGGTAGTTTCATCTTAGCTGGGCGTCAAATATTTGCAAAAATATTTCGTTCGGGTCTTGGAAGTGCAAATTTCAAAGATTTGATGAAACGATGTTTACCATAAAAACATAAGCACCAAGCACTGACAAATTTCGACAGCGAAAAGCAGTGTCTCGGTGGCATAATTGGTCAACGCATCCGCCCGGATTGTGGAAGATGCGGGTTCGTGTCCCGCCTGAGGCAAGTCGATTTTTTTTAGTGCATTTTTCTAGTAGTGTTATATTATTACTAATAATTTTCTAGTATGAAAACTCGGAGCTTGTCTCAGGTGAAGGTTATTTATTCGAACAATATAAAATGACAAATGTCTTTCATTCACAAGACCTCATAAAAATTTAGTGCTTGAACATTGAATAGCTATAGGAATACGATGTCTAACAAAATAATAAATAATTAACAGAGCCGTTTCATTTTGCGCAGGATTATTTAAAGTAGTTTTTTAGAGTTTCTCATTAAGGACCGGTAGACGTTTCTTCGTTACAGAAAAAATCAGGGAGCATTTAAGGAGGCTTCGTTAGTGTTAGGTATTAAACCCGTTTTTTGGACGAACAATTATGGGAGATAATATTTGGGCGCGCTCATACCAACCGATACACAGCTTGATGGTTCCAAAAAGTACAGTGTACCCTTACCTTGGTGGTCGTGATATCGTGCAACACACACGTCACCATTCGCAAGAAAAAGGAAGCACTCATTCTGGACCATGCCCCGCGAATGGCGAGCGCGAGATCTCTCATAAGCTGTTCTCTTTTGAATATCCTACGACGTGCGTGTGTTTCTCATCAGAACTTTATCGTGTTACACAGTGTGTCAACCAAAATACTAAGTAGATACTAAGTATTTGGACCTGGTTCATCACTCATGAGAAGGAATTCTTTCTGCTGTGGAGGAAAGGTAAGTCGTACTCAATATCTCTCGTCGGTTTTCTGTCTAAAGCTGGTCGTACCCTCTCTTATCTCCTTGTCAAATACATTCCACGAACTAACGTAAGCCTGCTTAAAATTTCATTGTTACTTTTAGTACTTGTTTTAAACTGCGAAACATTATCAAGAAGATTTCAAGAAGAATGCGAAAATGAATTAAAATTAAATAACTACAAAATATCGTAATTATATTCACCACTTTCTCGTTCTTCCCAAATTTTTTTAACTATCAAGTTCTACGTAAAATCTAAATATTATTTATATTGACTGCCCCAAATTACCAATCAATTTAAATGAAATATTTGATTACTATCGATAGTCACTAACACATCACTAGTACTACTTCTATGCAGTCGAGCGAAGAACACAATGGTCTCTGCTGGGTTAGAGGCAAATTGTAAAGCGAACTAAGACGGAAAAATAGAGGACACGTTTGGTATCTCCAGCGAGCTTAAGCAATCGTTAAACGCAGGAATGCTTATTATCGATGTGCGATAGAACAAATATAATAATACTCCAGTCTATCCATCTTTAGCTATATATAATTCTTTCCTCACATTAAACATAATAATCAAGATTAAGATCGACTCCGTACACCTGTTGTAAACAATCTTGATCCTTGTCAAAATATTACATTATATAGCGAACTTGGGTTCGACTAATTAGAATTAAATTCATAGAGTAATATCGATATTGTTATGACAACACAAGGTAATTGCTCGAGGTTTCCTGCCACGAATTAAATGATCAAAATCTTATATCCGTTTGTAGTCATAATTAAGGTTATTGTAATTGAAATGGTATTCGACTGTGTATATAATATGTTATCTCGCAGGCTGGCAGGCAATTTGTATGAGTCCGCAGGTTAACTTTTAAACTCGCATTAATGTGGAGAAGGCATAGGACATAACTCTCCTACAAACAGTTTACTCCGCTTGGTCATAAAACTCGCTGAACCCACTGATCACTCCGAAGTCTCCTCACTAATACCATTTTCTGAAAATGGGTTTCTCGTGTTCGAGATTTTTATAGACCAGCCGAGACTGTTGACACCAAGTTTAAGCTATAAAATAAAACTAATTAATTAATTAAAACTATTGTTTTGTTGTTGTCTATGGGCAAGAAATTTATAGGTAAAACTGGGCTACTAATAAAAAAGGTGATGACCCACACTCTCCATACAATGTTTGCCCCACAAGCAAAAATCTATGCGTCACGATCAAGGTTTGATTTCTGAGTTAGTTTTACACTCTATTAAAATATTAGGTACCAATAATCACTTTTAAACTTTCGCGTTGCATTATTAATACGAGTAAAAACGGGAATTAACGCGATAAAATTACCTTTTAAATGCCTGACGTTTCAGCCGGGTCGCACCGACCGCCTGTGACCACGGTCGGTGCAACCCGGCTGAAACGTCAGGCATTTAAAAGGTAATTTTATCGCGTTAATTCCCGTTTTTACTCGTATTATTAGGTACCAGTTATTGCTGTAAATAGTGGGGTTTTAAAGTTACAAGCACATTTGGCACCTTCAAATTGTGATCATTTTAGTAAGTAAGTATCTACTATGGATTTAAATATTATTAGTACTATACATTTATATATTTATTGATACAATATTTACCTTTTAAATAAATAGCATTATAAGGACACGTAATTATTACAATAAAAATCTTGACCGCCGCCGTTAAATGGCGACAAAAACTCCGTTTTATAAAGTAGATATTGGAGAATCAAGGGAATTAAACTTACAACCACATGAAATCCAAATTTTTGCCCATTAAGCAATTATAACTTATCAATTAAACGTAAATATTTTATTAACATGTATTTAAAAGGTCTATAATATTTTCTAATGGTATTGTTTTTGTATTGGAGTATAAGATATATTGAATGATGAATTACTTGTGGCTCAAAAGCCTTCATGTCATAGTCATAACGTAAAGGAAATGTACAATCAAGAGCAGTTTCAAAATACTTTCTTTCAATTTATTTTTGAACCCCGCTAGATA
Organism: Elophila nymphaeata; assembly: GCA_955850985.1. Lineage (NCBI taxonomy): Eukaryota > Metazoa > Arthropoda > Insecta > Lepidoptera > Crambidae > Elophila > Elophila nymphaeata. The sequence continues at coordinate 6,873,823 of OY039090.1, forward strand.
CGTTGTATCCATTTATACACCAGCATTCTATTTAAAATCATTATTTTAAAATATTATTATTTGGCATCTTTATATTTTTCAGTATTTAAACATGAAACGACTCTGGGAATAAGCCATCTCCTTTGTCCTTGAAACCGCTTATTTCATATTTATCCTTAGATTAGATACCTGTATTTATCCCTTTCTAACTTATAGAGCACACGTATTAGACGATCACGTGACCGTCTAATACGTCATATACGCTAGAGATTAGAAAGGGACAAATAGGAAATAAACGATTTCAAGGACAAACTTTTTGACATTACTTTTTTATTGGATAGGTAGCTCCCAGTTTTACCTTTAAATTTCTTGCTCGACATAGACTGATAGCAATACGTCCTAGTTAGGACGTCTTCGAGTTTACACAATGCGCTCGCCTATGCCATATCTGATTTCTTTATCTAAATATATATGACTCAAAGGTGACTGACTGACTGACATAGTGGATCTATCAAAGCCCAAACCACTGGACGGATCGGGCTGAAATTTGGCATGCAGGTAGATGTTATGACATAGGCATCCGCTAAGAAAGGATTTTGGGAAATTCCACCCATAAGGTGGTAAAATGTCCATTATTAAATCTGTGGTCTACGCGGACGAAGTCGCGGGCGATAGCTAGTATTATATTATAATATTATTGCATGTGTAGGTATATCCTTTATGCATGACATTTAAGTATCCCTTTGGTCAACTTTCGTTACCATTTAGTCTTTGTGGTTTGAAAGACTAAATGGTAACGAAAATTGACAAAAGACTTTCTTTTAAAAGTTTGAATGAGAAAAAGAAATAATACATAATTAATACCAAATACTTACCTACTATTCACAAATTTTATTTGGAAAGCTTACAGCCTTATTCACAATATAAATTCACAATATAATTTCTATACGCTAATTAAAAGATTCCACATATAGCAATGATCCAGCAATGGTATAGATTCAAAATCTTTCAGCAATGTATTTCCTGATATTTTGTGCCCTTAATTAAATTTTACCAATTTAATTTGCCAAAGTTAATTATGCAGGAACATAGTGTGTAAGAAACCAAGTGAATAACGAGCGTTGTATGAAAGGTACAATATATTTTATTCATAAAAAAAAGAAAAATGCAATATTTTAGCTAAAGACCGTGCTTAGGTGTAATTGTAGCGGTTTTATTAGCATTTACGTTTACCCACATGTTACTGTGGGTTTGTATTCCAAATTATATGGGCAATTAGCTCACATCGTTGGCCTAATGTGGGTCCGTGGGTGTTAATGATCCTATACAATGTGGCCGAGACCACCGGTTTAGTTAAAGATGACTAGAGGTTTTCATTCATCTGAAATCCGTCTTTATCCACTTTGATATAAGACCCAAAACTTATTAATAAAAAGCTGGTTCTCTAAAAAGCTAAAGTATTTTATGTTATAAAGACAGTAAATAAGCACATGAATCAATGTTTGCCGGCCCTGATGAAACACAGTAAATGTAGGCAAACGTTGTAATAGAAGATAAATACGTTTTTATTTTTCGTTTTAAATATTTGGGAAAGGTTCAGTATCCAGGGCCTCAACAAATAACATGTACGATGGATAATTAACATATTTTTAATAGCAGACCTATTTGGAGCTAAGCTAAGTAAATTGACGTCTAAAAAATCTAGTAACATTTGGAATCACCAACTTTAAGGCTAGACGCACATTGGATGCGTTTTCGTACGAGTTCGACTTGTATGAAAACGTTTTCTGAATGCTGGGAGTTGCATGGACCGAATTTAACACAAAATGATATACTCCAGGAACTCGGCATCAAACAGCAGCAACTCTCGTGCAAACGCGTATACTAAAGTTCTCATTCAATCTCACTCTCTGGTTTTCACGTCTCAAGACGGGAAAACCAATCGATTGAACGATTGATTGTTAAGTGAAGAGTGGACGGTACTAGGTCTTTTAGGGCTCGAACTTTCCACTGCTGGACGTAGGCCTTCCCTCATGTCATTCCAAGGTTCTCGATCCTGGGCTTCCTCCTAAGTTCTTCCTAAGGTCATCAGATCAACGGGTCGCAAAGCGTCCTACACCACGCTTGTCAAACGCGGTCTCAATTCCAATACTTTTCGGTTTCCGGAAGATATGACCTGCCCGTTGCCACTTCAGCGTACTAATTCTTTGAGCTCCGTCGATAACTTTCGTTCGGTGACGAATGTGCTTGTTATGTACCCTGGCTTTTAATGAAATCATCATCATACATCCTTTATAATTTGACCCACTGCTGGGACACAAGGCCTCTACTTGTTATCGAAGGAGGTTTGGGCAGTCCACCACGATTACCTAATCCGGATTGGTGATATAAGGAGTATCAGGTGATCTTCTTTGTTGCTCCATTATTCGCCTTCCACGACACCCATTGGAGGATATGGAGTGATGCTATTCTACTTTGCCGGCATCATATGGCCATATGAGATGAGATGATTTTTAATGAGATACCAAGCATAAACTTCTCCATAGCGCGCTTAATGACTTTAAATAAGTAAAATAATCCTCTGGAAAGTCTCCACTGTCACTTACTGGTAGGACATACTGTTTAAACCCTTTCGACTTCAGGCATTGTAGCAGTGTCTAAGCTATCCAGGTGCTGCTCGAACTTTAGTTAAATATTGGTGTAAGACTCTCTAAGGCGCATTACTGCTATTTGTGCTTAGTCAAACCTGGTAAGAAAGATCGTACTATCCTAGATCTTCTTCTTCCTACCCTCATCCAAATGTATTTGGTGCGGCGCATTATATTTATATCACCACATTGCTATGGGTTTTACCAAAGTTTTATGGCTGCCTGCCTTGGGATTCGGAACTTGGGAATTCTTTTGTTGGTTAAGGTCACACCTTCCCAAGATCATTGCAAGAGTAGCCCCTAGGTGCATCAGCGATGGTCTGCATGGGTTTCATAATCTCTCTCAGTTAATACGGTATGAGAAGCTCTAGTCCTATTCGTCCCCGGGGCCTATACCGGTACTGACTCTATACCTAATCCGTTCCAATAATGGCAAATGTCTCTCAATAAACGTCCTTTTGTGGATCATACTACGATAATAGCGCAATAACGCCGAAGTAGGGACCAAGCACGCAGACGCGTCCACTGTTGGACATAGCCCTTTTTTTGTCTGAAAGATTTTATATCTATCTTGTGTAATGGGTTTAACAGCAAGATTATGTTGGACTCTCTGTATTGCAGCATTTGCAGCCTACCAACCAAAACCGACAGTATTCCGCGAGTTATCGTCAATTTGTTCAGTACGGGAACCTAAATTTCTTCACGATACGAACGAACGACGGTGGCCAAATGCCGTGGCCCAGGACAAGACTTTATGAGTGAATATCCGCGGAATACTTTGGATATTCACTTATACTACATGTCGGGAGAAGAAGAAACGCAAGCGACGGAGATCTATTCCGTCGCTCGCCTCCCCGTTCATGTATGCAGTGGTTGAGAGCAAGGCTCTCTTACCCGATCGGTTCTGCGCTGCCTGCATCCAGCGGCATCCGGCGACCTTTGCCAGATCGTTGGTCCACCTTGTGGGGCCTACTACGTCTCCCGGTACGTGGTCGCCACTCGGGCACCTTTCCGCCGCAACGGCTGTGAGTGCTCTGCCCACTGCCACTTAAGGTCAAAATAACACTACATTTTTGTGGATTTGTGTTTCTCTTGGTGTGTAAGGTTACCTCCTCGGGTAAGACAGTCATTCAACAGTGATGCAAGCGTCTATAGGCTAGTGACTACTTACCACCAGGCAGGTCTGCGAAACAAATAACACAAAAAATACTTATCTTAATTTTATAGGAGTACGCTTTTAAAACTCTTCACGTTCAGCAATCTAGTAAGTATACTTTTGTCCCTGATCTTTCACTCTCGAATTACAAACAAACAAGTTCGGCGTGAAACTTTTAACAAGGTGTCCGCGAGCTCTAATTAAACTAAACGCTCTTAGGTTACTAAATAGCAGCTTGGCATTGAATTAACCCTTCCTACTATGGGGTCGTCAGTAAGATTCTACTAATATCAGCCTGCCTAGCATGACCACCGAAACACGATGTAATATATTAACTATAATAATTGCAATCTTGAAATTTTATCGATACTGCGAACATTTAAGTCGTAAACATATGCAATCATTTGCGACAGTTCTTAGCGATAAATGGCTATATCATTTCGTGTTTGGTGGTCATGCTAGGAGGGCAGATTCTACTGACGTCAATATCAGCCAAACTCTTATAGAGAAATCACACGTACCACAACCGGGTCTAGTTTACGAATTTGAGCACCACGCAATTTATAAGGGTAGCTCAATTATTTGAGCTATCTCGAACATTTTGCGTTATCGGATCTGAGATTCTAATACACAAATATTAACCGACAGATACATTGTGAAATCCAAGTCAATATTATATCTTATGTAGGTAACCAATAACGATCCCAGACACGTTTGAAATTCATCATCCAGATAAGAATTAATTCCGGAATGGTGGATATTATTCTAGAACTTTGAAAAGGATGTTGCAAGGAAATTAGAGTACCTGAACAAGACTCATTTAAATTTCATATCGAAGTTGCATTCGCCTTTATTCAGGTAACTTCCAGTGAGTTTGCGTGGAACTAGCCGTCTCTTTTTGCGAATGTTTTTGCATAGTAATTGGCGGGTAATACTTTGAGCTTGGGTTTATTCGAATCGCTGAACGAATTAGGTACGCGACGGATGCTAATGTTGTTAAACGTTGTTTATTGCTACGGTTAGGAGTTAAGGTTTGTACCTTGGCTTGTATAGAGGACTTATTTCAACTTTCACCTGTTGATTAGTAGGATAAGTCTGGTATGTACACTATACCTTTGTAAAAATAGTAAAGAATTTATAACAGTTAATTATATTTGAACGTATTAATATTTTAAGGCTGTTGTTCATTGTCCCATAGGTCGTATTAACAATGGGAGCCTTTTTCATATCTATCTTGTAAGGTTTCATCTACCAAGAAGGATATTAATGAAATACTCATACTCAGTTACTTTGTTTTAATCACAATTATAAGAAGCACTCCTAATAGTAGGTAATAAATATTTTACATTACTTACACTACAATGTCACTGCAGGACAGGTCCGCTCTAGACGGTAACTACGAACTGAATGCCCAGAGTCGAGTCACACCACGGTAGGTCGACCGTACACGAAGGCAGCTGGAGACAAAGTGACTCGATTCCGCCAAGTTACCGCTTATATATCTGCTGGTGTTGCCAGCAAGGATATTAAATTCGTTCGGAAACAGCAAATATTATTAAACCTTACACTCTAAACATTAAAACTAAATAAAAATTTGTGGCTTTGTAAAACTGACAATGCTGCTAACTCATCCAACTAAGATAATGCACTTGCAGTTTAATTTATATTTAAAGTGACAAGTAAAAAGAAAATGGACAAATTATTAAAAGGACTTTGTAACAATGGCAATAAGTGAGCATAACTATTTATAGCAGCATCAAATGATTTTGTTTTATGTCTGCTAAATTTAAAAAAAAATATGTGGTGACCAAACGGACGAGGTCCCCTCGGAATACACCTATAATATTTACACACAAACGTTTAGCTCTATTAGGACTTAACCGCTTATTGCTTAGACTGAGTACTGAGCACTCCGCCACGACGGCGTCTATGGGTTAGTGGATATTAAGTGTGACAGCGCCTGAATAACTCTATGATGCTGTAAAAATGTTTTGGCTGTTTTGACATCAGGATGGCTACATACAGCCACCTAAGGTGAGTTTATTTTTTTGTCACAGCAAAATTACACAGCATTTTTGGTTAACAAACTTTTTATTGAACGTAGAAACACCGAATTCACTTACCCTAGTTGGACCAACAAAAAATCTAATACCATATCTCAAGCGTAGCGACAGATAACAACCACTAAACGAGTGCGGAGTACTGGGTTCTGGGCTGTTAATAGCTGACGTTCAATTACAACTACCGGCTCGAGGCAGGTGCCTAGTGTAAGCTAGTAGATTGGCCTAAGTCACGAGAGTATTGCCTCAATAGTCTGTTATTCCGAATGTGGGTTGCGATTATTATTCTACTCACTTCATTTTCTGCATGAATAACTCTAATACTAATTAGAACTAATAATTTTTCATGGTTTTCGAGATTCCTATTTTCTCCCCCTCAACCCAATTTCACCCACTGCTGGGCATAGGTCTTCTCATTCCTACGCCAATCCATTCGGTCTTGTGCCTTTCGCATCCAATGATGTCGTTGCTTCATCTGTTCGACTGATGACCGACTTTCCTATTTCCTATCCATAGTCTCCATTCTAGCATCCTTTTCCCCATCTTCCATCTGTTCTGCGGCACACGCGTCCAGCCCATTGCCACTTCTGTCTTATAACGGACTATATCAGGTATCCTAGTTCGTTTACGGATTCCCGTATTTATCACGCGGTCTTGAAATGTACTTAAATAGCACGATCCATTTTCCTTTTAACGACTTGTAACATTTTTACGTACTCCCTTGTGAGCGTCCACGTCTCAGTTCCATACGTTAGATTTTCGAGCACAAGTTATTCATAATTATAGGACACATTATCCACTTATAATACTTTTGTCTCGCGCTCTTTAAACGCGGTTTAGTAATGACTATTTGTGTGCATACTTAAACACTCATTGTCTTTGTTTGCGTCAGTACCGGCACTAAGCGCTCCCGAAAGCGAAGTCACGGGTACATCCGAGGTTGCTATAAATTAGCAAAACACATTGTATTATTCTACGTAGATTTTAATCTGAAGTTTACCGCGGCTATGTTCTAGTGGGTAGTCCACCGATCTGAGGTCCTGGATTTGATACCCAGGGACAATGCTCAGTTACCTTACTACCATCTAAATTTGCCAGAAAATACAATTATATTAATATACAGAGTTAAGAAGCCGTGTTATTTGTATTAATTGAAGACTAAAATGTCGTTAAACGTAAAATTTAACAGAATATGCTGGGTACATACACAAATATCAATATGCAGTACAATGTAAAAGTTTTATAGGTTTCAGGATTAGGTCTTGGGCCCTTAAGACGGTAACGTAACTGAAAAATAGCTATTCCAATTTAGAAGTCTTCACCAGTGTCCACCTTATAGAAGATTATATTATAGAGATTCATATTTAGTAGAGTATTAGGTAACCACAACTCCTGGAATATAATCAGGACTGGTACCCTTAATCATTACACAGGGTGCTTATTTATATAAGATACGAGCAATGAAATATCCCACACTATAAAATATTTCGAAAGTAAAGACTTTTTTGTCTAGTAGTCCATGCATTAACCCAATTATTCTCTCATCAGTCTGTCACTTAGACCAAAAGCAATAGTCCGGCTTCCATTAGTCGAATGCACAGTATTGTTCATGAAAATAACAAGTTTGCATTGTAACAGTTCTCATTGTTTCTGTAGAACCATATGGGGAAAAAATGACAATTAATCACATGGGAAAACTGTGGGTGCAAAAGAATACCGGAAAATGCAGGGTACATTTGGTAATCCGCAGAGGAATGCGCTGAATCATGCACGCTTTAAGATCTCTGATTCTATCTGATCTTCTTAGGTCATTAATTTAACAAATTCAACGGCCCTCATCGGCCGTTCCATAGCACGCCATTTCGGCGTTGAATTTGTTCAATTAGGGACCTTATTGCCGTGTCTTTGGTACGGTATTTGAATGAAACAGAATAGTGTCCGTGCCCGACGCCAGATCGGTGTGCTTCGCGCCTGAGACCTCTTGATCTAATTCTGGTTGCAAAACAAGACCACGGAGGCGATTGATGCTATGCCGAATCTAGATGGAATAAAGCTCAAAACCCATTTTGGGTCAAGGCATGCTGATCGACGGTGTCACGTCCATAAAAAACAGCACGATAGTATGGGAAGCCGTACGTATCGACGAGGCGAACGCGTTCGGACATCGACGTCCGATGAAGGCAATCAACGCCGTAAAAAATATAACCAGAACTATGTCACACGACTAGGTGGTATCTCTATCAACAAGACAGTGTACAAAATACAATACAGTATTCGCAACACACCTATTTTGTAAACTATTAATTATACATAGGTATTACAACAGTAGCTAGGTACAGACAACAGCACGTTGGGTTACCACAAACTGTCAAATTTTCCCAATCGATAATGCATTTTATATTGAATAGCCTTAGGATGAAAATCGTTTGGAGAAATTTGACAGTTTTGTATAGCTCGACGTGCTGTTGACTGTACAAAGTAAGGTATGAGGAACGCGTCCGTACAGCTGCGTACTGATGCGAACACACCTGTTTGACTCCGTAAATGGTCGATCGGTATAAAGCGTACTAATTTACTACTTCCATGCAAATTTCCCAAAAATTGGGCAAAATTAGAAATGAAACGTTAGATTTATTATCCGCGATATCAGAGTTGATTTCATAGTAAAAGTTGTTTACTTGTAATTGATGAGACCTTCCAATGATTTGGAGATTATATATATACGATGATTCTCAATCAGAGATGCTTCTATATTATTTGAGTCTACACGACTCTCGTTGGTACAGTCCGTCAGTTTAAATTAATACCTAGGATGTTACATTTGGCGACAGACGTATGGCCGGATATCCGTATTGACGGTTGACACTCCCAGTGGTTATTGGTGAAGCCATACGAAAATATTGTCGTCATAAAGATAGTCCTTGTATTAATAATGGATTTAGACAATTTACACACAAATTGCTTTAAAGAAACACGTTTCCTTGATGATACTTCACTAAAGATCAATAAAATTTATTTGCAGAATATTTTGTTAGCTTTATTGTTTATTTTACTGATCGGTCAACTATCCGTTATACAAATTGTCCCCAAGGAGGGATGGTTTAAGGCCGGCTGTAAAAATCTAATGCAAAAACCTATAGCAGTATATCGATAGCAAGTCTTAGGTACTACGCCTACCACAAAAAAAAAATAAGAGCAAGGTAGGGTAAAAAACAGTTTACCAACACATAAACAGGCGATTAGTTAGTAGTATTGGTAGGGCTTTTGACGATTTCAACGTACCTAGCGAAGTCCATTTAAATATCTTTATTTAAATGGACTTCGCTAAGTACGTTCTTCTTCTTTTCATTTCATTTCAATATTATTAAACTGTTAATTTTTGACATTTTATTGTGTGCTGGATACGTCAAAAACTGACGGTTAACTTTTAATCGCTTGTTTTACGTGTTGGTGAGCTCCAGCCTCAAGCTTTCAAGAATAAATTTATTGACTTTATAACGAAAATATACCAAACTGTTATTTAGGTCGTACGCTCAAGTATGCTATCAGTGTTTCAATCTAACGCTCCTAACGTACGATGCTATCGTCAACACCCATACTGGGAAATCTCATGTCACAAATGAATCCGGATATTCCGAGAACAAGAGCGATAACGAATTGCTAGCGAGCTCGTAGCCGTGACAGCACTGGAAGCAGCTTTGATGGACGTTTCAAAGTAATCGTAATGCTTCGTTATTGGACAACCGTACCGACCGAGCAGTATCAAGGTGTTTTCGCACTACAACGTATGACCGCAATTGAAACGTGTTCGGCACGGACGGTAACACGATACGAAATTTATGTAGGTACACTAAAAGTATCAACATCGTATCATACCATGACCGTTACTGTACCGTCACGTGCCAAAAAAAAATTATTTATATACATTATTAGCTGACCCGGCGAACAACGTGCCGCCTAACAGTCGATTCTTTAATTTTTTATTAATACTCATTCTGTTATTCTAAACCCGGTGTTCCGAATAGCAGAAATTGAAAGTTAATAAGTCAACAATTACATGTAATTAAATAATTTTTAATTTTTTTAAAAGTTTTCTCTCTGCAAGAACCATCCTCGTACTTCAAGGAATATTATAAAAAAAATAGCGAAATCGCTTCAGGTGCTCTCGAGATTTGCGCTTAGCAACACATTCAGCGATTCATTTTTATATTATAGATTATTATGAAACAATAAAGGACCGAAGGATTATATCGAAAGCGTGATAAAAACAGCTTTGCGGAACTCGGAGTCCTGAACAAGAAGCAGCGTTTTTTCACGGCTGATGAACTGTGCTTGCTATACAAGACGCAAGTACGGTCCTGCGTAGATTATTGCTCTCACCTGTGGGATGGCTCAGCCAAGTACTTACTCGATTCTTTGGATAGGTTGCATCGTCACCTGCATCACCGGCGCCGAAGAGGTGACGAACCATCTTGCTATACAAGACGCAAGTTTGACCATGCGTAGAGTATTGCTCGCATCTGCGGCATCCAAAGCATCGTGTAAGTACTTGGCTGAGCCAAGCCAAGTACTTACACGATGCTTTGGATAGATTGCATCGTCACCCGCATCATCGGCGACGAAGAGGTGACCAAACATCTTGAGCCTCTCCAATTGCGTCGCGATGTTCTGTCTTTGAGCGAGTTCTACCGTCTGCACCACGGCGAGTGCTCTGAGGAGCTTTTTCGCTAATCCCACCATGCGCCTTCCTTTTATGGACTACGCGTGCTGGCTTACTGTGCCACCGACAAACTGTGGCTACCATTACAACTCGAACTAAGAAAGTTGGCAACTCATTTATATATCGCATAATCAAGAAATGGAATTCACTGCCAGCACATGTCTGTTGACCCTCCTTACAATCCTGAGCCATTCAAAAGAAGCGTGAAAAAGCATCTTCAAGGTCGGCAAGGCGAGGGTAGCAGGGCGGCGTTTTATATCTCGCGCTAGCTTTCTTCCCATTTTTATGATTTATTTTATAGTATCTACACTATTACAAAGTAGGTATGCTATATTAAAATATTATGTATATTACAATTTATTTTCTAGTTCGATGAGTGAGCTCACTAGATTCGCTTCTTGTACATTAGCTGTGACTACACCCTCGCATTAGGTATTTAAGTACCTGTAATGATTGTGTAAGTTTGTGTGTGTAATAAATAAATTTAACAAAAATAAAAAATCTAATTAGCAGGTAAGTCTTAAGAAGGTATGTCCATACATAAGAAAAGGAATCAGTGTTCGGTCAGTTATACCAGACAGAGTGCACAATATCTTCGCTTTTGGACTCTACTTCTGCTTGCTATCAGGGGGAATGCAGTCAATACTCGACCTTCTTATTTAAAACACTGCTCACTAATCCGTTTAGTTACCGAGCATGAGAAAACACCATTTATATTTATTTAATCATTGTACCTTATATTGTTATTTATCCGTCAGTTTTTGTCATTCATGTCATTCATTCATTTGTAGTTCATGTCAAAGCTAACGGTTAACTTATAATCGCGTGTTTTACTTGCTGGTTAAATTGATTTGTGTTTTGTAGTTTATTTCAGAACGTTCTACCGTTAAAAGTAACCACGTTTTTGTGCAGGTTTTGTGAAAAAACTACAGTACAAAGAGTCCAATAAAAAATCAAGGTGTTTTACTAACAGACCGCGTCGCGCGTCGCCTAATTATTGAAAATTAATGTCGAGTTATACTTAATTTAAAAGGTTTTTAAAAAAATATTATTTCACAAACATTTCGTAATTATTGTTTTCAACAATTACTCTAACGTCACTTGCTAACTACGTGACATAGTGCTGTAACTAAATTTGCGTCTGCAATCTCAATTCTATTGAGGCCTTATGAATATTAATGTACAGACCTAGAAACAGCATCCGAACGAAGATATCTACCATTACAAGTACAGTTAAGGTAATATGCAGCGATTATTGCCTCAGTTTGGTACGTTTGAATAATTATGGCCCAATTTTCACTATTGTCTCAATGTTTAGATGGTGTTCAAGAGAACTTGAGAACTTTGAGAGAATGTGGAAGATTTGTTGAAGGAATTTCTAATTGTCCATAATTATGTGGATATAGGGGAAGTATGAAGTTCCAATTTCTTAAATCTAGTAACTTATTACGAACCAATCACAGAGCAACGCAATGGCATTGAATAGAGCTCTTTGATTGGTTCGTTTCATATCCAAGTGTCGAGAGATCTCAAAGTAACGTTTGTGAATACGCGTTAGCCTTTCTACAAGCGTAAAATGACAACAATTGATAAATAATTAATACTTGACATAATGTCCAAAGTGGATAAAACTTTTACGATCACCAATTCTCTTTCGCAGATGAGTCAGCAATTGAGATTGACTTAATTTCTCTACTACCCTCTGATCTTCCGTGAAAATACTTCTTCTTTTTCTACCCAGAGATAGCCCAGTCAACTGTAAAGATCGGGTTGTGCATTCATATCGACATGGTTTTATTATGACATTAGACTAAAATAACAATCTTCATCGACACCCGATTCTCAAGTGCCAACGCGGGCAGAATTCGATTCCTTGATGTATTGGCCAGTACTAAGCACTCCACCTCGACGGTGCTGGTATATTTTGTTAACCCCGACAAAAGAGAGAGGTGTTATAAGTTTACCGTGTGTAACTGTGTATACGTATCATCGTGGCATCGTTGCTCCCAAACGAATGATTCGATTTTGATTTACATTTTCTGTTGGAAAGGAATTTTGATTCTAGAATATTAGCTCAGCTCTTTTATATTTTATAAATAGTTCTGAATTAACTTCTACATATCAAATCGATTCTTAATTTGATTTGCTGTAACTTTGATGATATTCCCGATGCTGCAACATCACCTAGAATTGTGTTTGAGATCATTAAAATGGCCTGAATGAATAATTTATAAATATTGTAGTTAAATAGTGATCAGAGCCTCATAATGCAAAAGGAGAGTGAATAAGTCAGAGTTCCTTTTATTTTTAATCTAACCCTTTTTAATGTTAGTGGTTCACTCTATATTGTACTTCTCCTACATATCTTTCATCCCAACACTGAGGAGCTTTGATCACGAACATAGCGACACACCTATAGATGTGGAAACGTCCCAGTAATCTGCACATGAATATTCAGAGTCACAGTATCTCGATCGATGTATCAAATGACACAGTGTAACGCGTCATGTACAAACAGTATTGGGCCATTTAGGGCCATTCTACATAGAGACTTTCTTTTATTATTAATAATATTTTTGGGTCTAGTTTTCCGGTTCTGAGTTCATTCAAGTCAGTTTCTTTAATGGATCTATAATCTTACTGGGTTAAAGTTCACCTGGCTCTCTTTCCACCATCTTCCTTCTACTCTGTTCTCAATTTATTTAAAGTCTGTGCAGTAGCTATGTCTTATTGGCGACAATCTGGTGTAGGTCTTGGCATTGCGTTTTATCGCCAACCGTTAACCTGACAGCAACTATCTAATATCATCTTACCTTAAATTAGTCGCCATAACAATAAAACAACACTATTGCCTTCCGATACTTAATGATAAGATGAACAGTCCCTTGTAGTTCTGTACGTTGGGTACTTTACCAACAGAGACTTCTTGACATACTTGATTTCGGCTGACAGTGGTTGAACAATCACTGAATTCCCAAACCACTTAGAATCCCTCGAAGAGGTATTTTGTAACGGGTTTTTGGATATTTTATTTTATTTAATTGTCATAAAACGTGTCACTCCAACAAAGTTGAATTTGGCGGGTGAACTATCATGACTGTCAAACTAACGTAAATACACTGAGGCAATGTGCATATATGGAATATTAAGAAAACAGTGAGAAACCCACGATGAAACGTTATAACGGAGTTTACACTAAAAAAAAGTGTACGGTTCGAGAACGCTTATGTTGTCTCTATTGGTATATTTGCTCTTAGACGATAGTTGAACGTGACAGCGTCTTAAGAAAATACTGATGGAATGGTAGCATTTTTCAAAAGAAAAATTTAATTTCATTTGTTTAATAGATTTCGCATTATAGTATGAATAAACTTGTAATAAAATCTCTTTGGCTATACTATTTGTATCTGGCTGGTTTTGGTATCATTGAAAGTTTAAATTTTAAAGAACATAATTCCAAATTCAAATTAGAGAATTAGATTCAGAGTGAGGTAACGCCGCATGACGTCATGTTTTTTCGTGCGTGCAGCCGGCTCTATCGAATTATAAGACGTTGTGACGTCAATAAGTTGTCACGTCAATAAACACATGAACGCTACAAAGGAAATTTCATATTCGCTATCGTTGTCCAGTTAATAACAGTTTGATTAAGAAAAGATCCTAGCTTGGATTCTATTTACTCGATTGTGCCTTTAAATACAGAAATGGCAATGGCTCCACTGCTTTCGTCAGACAAAATACTGTGCTTAACACAAGTTTTATCTTAAAGGGCGTAGCACACTTATCAACTTGGAAACGGATCGACGCGGTATCACCTTTCGCCCCACTGCCCACCAGCTGTCAGCTATACGTAAGCACGTAATCAAATCGGTGACTCAGTTACGGCGAGGCGACCGACTCCTATTCAATAAAAGACCCGCGCAACACGACTGTAAATTGTCATGTGAATAATAATAATATATTTTATTTCACAACAAAAATGGTTTCAACTACATACAATTATACTAGAGCTTACATAATAAGGATATTGATTATAAGGAACCAAACACCATATGGCAGCATTAGACTCTAGCCCCCTTATTCATAAAAACAAGTGAATTTATTAGAGATTTACTAGTTGTTTGTCTCTGTCACTCTGGCACGAGATGAATGAGAGTAAACACTTTTTAACAAGGTAATAATTAAAATAGGTTTATTGAGTATTCATGAATAAGGTTGTAGGTCTGTATCGCAGCTATGAATAAGTATACCTATATGTTACAATTACCCGCAGGTTCGGATCGATGCCTATTGTGTTAAAAGTACACATTTATTACAAAACAAGTAAGGCTTTTAAAATGCTCGCAGTTTCAAGGTAATTTAGACCCTTTAGCCTATTTAGAATGAAAAGTATCCAAATTACAGTGAAAGCGTATTCGGAGGCCTTAGTATGAGTTTTGATAGTTTTCGAGCTCGATCAAACGTATCGTCTTTCTTCATACATTGGCCACTGTTTCTGATAGTTTACGCTAGGGGCGCTAGTGTGCAATGTATGAAAAGAGACGATACGTTTGATCGAGCTCGAAAA
Source organism: Elophila nymphaeata (assembly GCA_955850985.1). Lineage (NCBI taxonomy): Eukaryota > Metazoa > Arthropoda > Insecta > Lepidoptera > Crambidae > Elophila > Elophila nymphaeata. The sequence continues at coordinate 6,888,953 of OY039090.1, forward strand.
CTAACAAACTCGTACTAAGGCCTCGGTAGCAGTAGTAGTGTACTGCAGGCAGGCTGCGGGAGCGGTGAGAGGGGAGGCGTGGACGAAGAAAGGTAGGCCCTCATACGGAGACATCAGCGCGACTACCTACAGACGCAAGCGCGTGGACTACGAGCGCGGGAACTGCAAGTTACCTACCTGGCCCTTTTTTTATTTTTTTACGTTGGGAAATGCTTTACGCATACGTGACGCCTGGGGTAGCGTCAACGTTATGTGGGACTCTCCCTACAAAAGGCAGGGCCTACCCACTAAAACCCAACGATGTCCCTCACATGCACCTTGGCGTGAAAACATCAGCGACCGCAACCTCCTCCCCATCATCGGGCGAGGAGAACGCGTCGGCCGCGGATGTATCGCTGCCAGACGGAGCCATGGGAACCCTTGCGGAAACTTCCACGACCCCGTCGGTAACCTACCTGGCCCTGCAGGCGGCAGCAATAGCGCCGCTGCCCCCTAAGAGATTGTGGAGCTACCTTCTGTAGGCTCGGCAATAGGCTACCGTTGCGTTCTGCCACTCTGGTGTCCATTCGTTTTAGTGCTTGTACCCTAATGTGATGACACATTTATGAGTTAAAAAACTACACCCCCATCCGCTAGAAAGTAGAGAGGGCTTGTGCTGCCCTATCACACCGTGGCCCTATGTAGCACTAAAAAAAATCGTAATCACATTGCGACTGGTCAGATATTGGCACTGCTCATATGGCAACTTAGGCTTGTCGCGTGGCTTTCTGCCATTGCGAGAACAACCCTGTACACATATATAGGGCCGAACTTATGACCCTTATGAGGATTCACCCCCTCCTTTCCCCGCTTGTCCCGAAAGTCCTCTTAGCTATTTTCGTTGCTCTGTCTTGCGTTCCTACCTGTGGAAAAAGAAAAGGGAAAGAAACCTTGTCCCGAGTGGCGATGTTGTTACTAGTAGCTGCTGAGTGCGTTAGGGTATATACTTACAAAGAATACTAAACGGTTCGAGTTGAGGCGATGCTGGTCCGTTTCCGAGTTGATAAATGTGCTATGACCTTAAAGCGTTGCCGAGTTGAATAGATGAGACTTTTTTTGGCAAATCCAAAACGTGGGCCTGTTCCAACATAACGCTAGTTGATAACAAACTCGACTTACATAAAAAAGAATCAAAACATCATAAGCCTGAGCCGTAAAACAGCGCCCGGGGCTGGTCACATCTGTGTAATGTGGATTCATATATCACTTTTTACGAGAGCCTCATATAAATTGTTGAATTTAACAATCGTACCTGTTTTAAAGCTTTTGATTAACAAAACCCATAAACGATACTCAAATAAGACGGGAAGCGTAACAGATGGGCATTCATTTTTTGTGCGATATTTTAAATTGAAATCTAGCAAATGAAAAATATTTGGCACTGAACCTTTGTACTTGGATAATCGAAGAAAATGTCTTGTTAGATATTTTTCCTCTGCCGGCCTATTAGTTTTTTTGACAGATGAAAGTGGTAGACACTGAGTTGTTTACTGATCCAACCATTTTACTATAACGCTATTGTGATTATTGTCGTGTAAAATAGCAATGGATTATGTAATTTTCTCGGTAGTTATACACTCGTCTGTCAAAAAAAAGTAGCGAATAGTCCGGCTGGATGTATCGAATCAAGTTAAAAGAGTTTAAGTAATACATACTTACGCTCATAGCCCTAAAAGGCTTAGATACTCATAAAACCAGGTTGCCACCCTGTAGCCTACATATGATACCACAGTGGTCACCTTAAGTAACATGCTGACAATTTACAATAGCAACCACTTATTGTCTGAACCAACAACTTTCATTACAGTCGAGATTTTGACTTTTTGATGACCAATTTTGACAAAGCTAGTTTGGGTTTTCAACTGGTTTGATAACCGCTTCCCTCATCTAATATTTTTGTGACGTTTTGGTCTCAAAGGTCTTACCACATTTGGCTATGCTGAGAGGGGGACGACGTGCGCAATTTATGCACTGATCAAGGTGAGTCTTTCATTGTATATTGACACTTATTTATGCGGTGGGTGGGTGGATATGGGTTGCAAGCTCAAGCAAGTCTTTCTCTGTGATATTCAAGGTTATGTCAAGGTTTTCTTCTTTCTCCTACGCTGCTTCCAACTTATTTGGGGTGCAGTACTAGATCAGGTTGAATGCCTTCCACCCCCTGATGCAAAACGGACTCGTCGGATTGCAAAAGAAGCTTAAAGGGATGAAGATAACACCATAAAGCTACTCAACGATCCTTTACCAAGCCTCTCAATGTGTGTTTGTTATGCTACATTTAAGGATGAGAGCAAAATTCTTACATGCCATCCCAGGCGTCGGCGTAAAACCTATGATTTTTAACACCTAAAGGTCAATAGTCTGACCTTTCCTTCCCTCGAAAAAGGTTTTATACCTACTAAGGTATAAGTGGTTCAAACCACTATTTTTTCCACTATTTTTTTCGCAATAAAGTAGGTGCATGCAGGGTACTTAATGCAGTCCCTATATACGTGACGCAATAGGGTTAGACCTACGCATACGCCTAAGATAGTGGTTGTACATTAGAATAGTTGATTCAAATTAAGTTCTCTCATCTCCTTTAATCTCATAACTCGTCTCATTTCCTTTAGTTACACGCACAACAATTAGACCATATGAATCGATAAATAAAGAATTGGTTAATAAGCAGAGTTTAATCCCTGATCATTGTATGACAACAACTTCATAATTTGGACTATCATTAATGGAAATTGAATGCAATTCCACGTACATCCTAATCATTAATCTGGTTCAATATCAGATTTTAATTAGTGAAACTGTTTTCAGTGCTGATAATACGCATAATGGACAAATTTTATGAATATCATGTTGACTGTTTGATTATGCGGATCTGGAGGTCCTCTGAAATTTGCACATGGTAGTGGTAAAATTATTTATAATTGCAGAACGAAATCTATCTAGTTGATGCAGATTAAAATCGCATCCTTCGATATTCTTATTTAATATTTTTTTACGATGACCTTGACCATGAGGAGGTCGATGACGCCGCGGTCGGATGTTCTTTGTAACCATTGTGTAACCGAAAAATTTTCAACCCGATATTCCTACGTGCTTCGGATTCGGAAGGAACGTTAAGCTGGTGGTCCCCACTGCTGTAGAATGATAGAAGTCATTCCCAAGGAGGGTTGGCGTCAGGCAGGAGGCCGGCCGTAATAATTTTTCAAATACCCTCTACCAAAGTCCGCCATATTCAAACAATAAATTAGTTATTAACCCGGCGTGAATGAGGTCGGGTATCTCATACCCGCCGATTTGAAAAACACTAAATATTTTTTAACTGTGCGATTCCTGGAACTTGGCTGACTCAGTAGCTGGAGGGAGTGGTGTGGGGAGTGATTTTAAGCGACAATAACAGTCCTGTGTCAGCAGCGGAGTAAACTACACGTGCATAGACATAGAGCGGGTATGTAATACCCTACCTCATAGTCCATGTAACTATTTTGTGTTTTGGTTATATTTTAATTATATGCGTATAATAATTCAATTGCCTTGATTTTAGGTGTGTACACACCAAAATGCCTTATTAGTGTTTGATAGCAGATAGCTTCTCCCAAAGACAGAGCAATTCGTCTTCCTGAGGAAAGTTGATTTGATTTGATTTGATTTGAATATCTCTGTATTTGGGAGAACGTGTGCCTTCAATGTGCCTTCCGAATAAAGTGAGAAAGTATATCGGATGTAGGGACTGCCCTACTGCCAAAGACAGAAAAACAAAGCATTTTTGCATATTATATACAAAAGCCAATATGTATGGAGCATGCTCGTTTTTTTGCGAAAAATTTTTCGAAAAAGAGTAGTTTTATAGTGATGAGTAAAAGAAAATATTAGAATGTTTAATGTTAATTTTATACTAAGTCGAAGCTAAATAATATAAAACTAATTTATTCTTTAATAACATTGTACACATTAGATTTAAATCTCTGAAATTTTTATAAATTAAGTCATAGTTTCTAATTTGTGCTTAAAAAAAGGCTACTTTGTCTTTTCAAGAAATATGAATACTTTTATAACTATAACATGGTTATTTTATCATCTTTCCTCATTTCTCTGATGCTAATTAATATATTACAGTAATAAGTATTATTCTAAAGTCATTTTATCTATCCAAATCGACAATTCTATATTAGGGTATGTCATACCCACCTCACAGCTGGTGTTACAATTTTTCACTTCATTCACGCCGGGTTAAAGGATATTTAAATACTTCTTGAGAGAGTGGAGAGATAAATTATTATGCGGTACAGCAAATGTAGGTTACCGAAATCACTATAAACCTTTCTACGCCATTAACATCATGTAAACAAGCGGTACAAGATTCGCCTGGTCTTAAAAGGCGATTCGAAAACAAAGCACCTTAACAAGCCAACTAAATATTATCTACTATGAGTAAATTTATTACAGTTGATATTTAAACTTTGCTCTTATATTGATATTTATTCATACATAATAATAGTTTTATCACGCGTACGTAATTTATTATCACAGTATTAATTTCTGTTAGAAGTTCATTAATTTGAAGAGCCTGCAGGAGATAATAACGCTCCTGAAAGAGACAGATCCAGACGACGTGCCGACCTTTGTGGCGAGGGACCTCAACAAGCTCCCTCCTGTTACCTTCGACCACGTCGACGTAACCAGTCTCCTCAGGGACATCGTTACCTTGAAGGCAAGTTTGGCGGAAGTGGTGCTAAAATTTGAAGCATCACAGGCTACAGTGAGTGAATTACGCAAGGAGGTAGATAGTTTGCGCGCGTCACTCGCATTAAGTAGGTCAGACGTCGATGACTGTAATGTCAACAAACAGCGCGGCGCATTCGTCAATACGCCGCCGTCGCTCAGTATCGAGTCAGCATTTTCGACACCGGTAACATCGCGGCGTGACGCTGACGCAACCGTGACCCCTTCGCGGTCGCTGACAGCCCGCGCCCCGCAGTCAGTGGCTCCCCGCGCCCCGCAGTCGCCGGCACCCCGCACTAGTGCCCAACAGCCGCCAGCGCCAGCGCCGACGCAGCCGACCGCTCGCACCACACCATCACTCGTGGTGCCTCACGCGACAGATGTATCTGTCGCAAAACCATCAAAGTGCAGTCGCCGGGACTACGCCTCTGCTGCTGGGTCTAAACGATTAGTAAAGGAAGTGCCTGAGCATGCCAGGACTGAAGATCGTGACGATGAAGGTTTTACCTTGGTCCAAAGAAAGAAAGCGCGCCGTTCGCGACCGAATCAAAACCGTTGCGGTACCGCACCGACAGGGCCCAACTTCCTTCTACGAGCTGCGATACCGACCACACTTATGTACCTGTCACGCTTGCACCATACCATGACCATGCAGGACGTCGCAGAGTACATTAAGATGAAGACCAACTTCCTTCTGAGGGTGGAGCCGTTGGAATCTCGACATGACGTCAATTTTAAGTCGTTTGTTGTACGAGTCCCTACCGAAAAGCTGGACACCTTTATGAAGGAGGACTTCTGGCCGAAAGGGGTTGTGTACCGGCGTTTCCGCGGTAGTTTGCCTGTACACACTACCAGAACAGTGCAACATAAGTGAATGCATTTTATAAATAGTTGATATGTATGTTAGTCCGTAAGGTATTTATCTATGGGTCATTGTTACCTGATAATAAAGATTATGAATACTTAATTAACTGCACTAATAATGATTATTTAATAAAATACTAATTTCCGAAAAGAATCTGTATTAAAGCTCACGAAAATTTTACACAATGTTTTTATTGACGTTTGACACTTCATTGGCGCGAAGCTAGTAAACGTAGCGCCATCTATCGCAGCGAGGCGGAGTTAGCCGAACATCCCGCCCACCAAGAACTCCGTTCTTCTTCTCTCAGAAGATTTCCATCGTCTAGGGTTTTAGTCTCGATGTAACATAATCAGCTTGGATGTAGGTCGTTTTAATACAGAGTTCTTGCATTTCAGAGACACGACTCGTACTTCATCATCCACTCCTTTGTAGATCTCAACTATTCTGCCCAATAGCCATTTTGCAGGTGGTAAGTCATTTTCTTTTATTATAACTATGTCTCCTATCTTTGGACTCTCAGTCTTCGATTGCCATTTCGAACGTTGTTGCATAGTATGTAGGTATTCTCTCGACCATCGATTCCAGAAATGCTGTACCATTCTCTGTGCCAGTTTCCATCGTTGTATAGGACTAATAACTTCATTCAAAACATGTTTTTCTGGTATAGCTATTAGAGGTTCTCCTACTAAAAAATGTGCTGGTGTTAAGGGAACCACATCGTCTGGATATTCACTAATCTGACTGATGGGTCGGGAATTAAGACACGCTTCGATTTGACAAAGTACCGTTGACATTTCTTCGAAGGTTAGTGTGGAATTTCCAATTGTTTTCATTAAGTGTGTTTTTACCGATTTCACACCAGCTTCCCATAATCCTCCAAAGTTGGGTGATTTCGGAGGTATGAAATGCCATGTAGTTCCGTCGCTTTCTAATAATTCTACTACTTCTTTGACCACACTAGTCATACTTTGGGTCAACATTTGTGTGAGCTCGTTTGCTGCGCCTACGAAATTCAAGCCATTATCACTCCACATATCAGAGCAGTGACCTCTCCGAGACACGAATCTGCGAAATGCTGCTATAAAACCTGGAGTGGTGAGATCACTAACCGCTTCTAAGTGAATTGCCTTTGTTTTCATACACACAAATAGTGAGATATAGCCTTTATATGACTTCTGTCCTCTACCCTTTGACACTCTCATCTGTATAGGTCCCGCAAAATCAACGCCACATGACTCAAAAGGTCTTCCGGGATTGACACGCACACTGGGAAGTTCACCCATCAGTGGTTGGTTGGTCTTCGCATTGTATCTCTTGCATATCACACATCTACTCAACCATCTCTTAACAGAAGGTTTCATCCCGATGATCCAATATCTAGATCTGAGGTAATTCATTGTCAACGCTGTTCCACCATGCATCACTCTCTCATGAGCGTCTCTGATCAGTAATTCTCCCAGGTAAGTTTTGCTTGGTATAATTACAGGGTGCTTCTGATCTAAAAGTATGTTAGCGGCCTGTAATCTTCCACCAACACGTAATAATCCTACATTATCTATGTATGGTGTTAATGCTATAAGTTTACTTCTTTTCTTAATCTTTCCTTTCTGTTTCAGGTCTTCCAGCTCTTCTTTAAACTCTAGCTCCTGCATCACTTTTATACATTTATCTAGGGTCATCTTCATTTCATCTGCAGCAAGGTAAGTAGTTAATCCCTTTGTAACCCTTGTCTTATCTTTCAAGTTAAGGAATCGCCTACAATAGCTAAGTACTCTTATCATCTTCTTCAGACTAGAAAATTTTTCAAAAATTGTTTGTTCATTCTCTTTGATATGAAATATTTTAGTATGTTGTTTTCTTTCCTCTAAGTTTGTTACTGGTATAACCTTTTTGTTTGTATATATTGTTTTCTCACTCATCCAACTAGGTCCATTCCACCACATTTTGTTGTTTTTCAGTTCTGATGGTTCAACACCACGAGAAGCAATATCGGCTGGATTCTCTTCTGAAGTAACATGGTTCCATCTATTGTTGTCAATCCGAGTTTGTATTTCTGTTATCCGATTTGCTACAAAAGTCTTCCATTTTATTGGTTGAGATTGTATCCAAGCCAACACAATCGTGGAATCTGTATATGCGTACACTTGATGTTTAGGTATGTTTAAAATATTGGTAGCTTCTGCTAAGAGTTTAGCCAAAAGGACTGCAGCGCATAATTCCAGTCTAGGAATGGAGATTTGTTTTAGAGGTGCTACTTTTGTTTTACTTTCCAGCAATGAAACATATATTTCATTCCCTTGTATAACTCTTACATAAAGAACAGCTGCATATGCTATTGATGAAGCATCTGCAAATCCAAAAAGTTCAATTCGGTCATTATCTGGGTGAGTGTGAAGCCATCTGTTTATTTGTAGATCTTGTAATGTGATCAATTGATTTCTAAATATTAGCCATTCTTCTCGAAGTGCAATTGGTAACTCATCGTCCCACTCAGCATTAGAGAGCCACAGCTTTTGTATCAGTACTTTAGCTCGTATGATTACTGGTGCAAGCCAACCAAATGGGTCAAACAACCGAGCCATATCAGATAACACGCTTCTTTTGCTGACTGGTTGGACTACTTCAGGTAAGCTTACTGAAAATTTAAATTTGTCATCATTTCTGTCCCAAGAGATTCCTAAAATCTTAATAATGGTATCAAATTTAATTTCAAGTGGTTGTTTTATAACATTCTTTTGTTTTATCATGTCTAATACGATATTCGAGTTACTTGACCACTTCTGCAGTATAAACCCGGCACTCTTCAAAAGGTTAGTAACTTGTTGGTATATTTCTATAGCATCTTTCTCATCGCTAGCCCCCGTCATGAGATCATCCATATAAAATGAAGATTTTACTATTTTCGCACCCAAGGGATAACGATGACATTCATCTGCTGCCACTTGCAACAAGGTTCTAACTGCCAGAAACGGAGCGCAGGCAGTACCAAATGTTACGGTAAGTAATTTATATGATTTACAGTCTTCATTAGGATCATCTCTCCATAAAATACGTTGATAATTTGCATGTTTTTCAGATATTAAAATTTGTCTGTACATTTTAATTATATCACTCACTAAAGCTATTTTATGTTGTCGCCACTCTAATATTAATGTACGTAAATCTTTCTGTAATACAGGTCCAGTCAGCAGAGTCTCATTCAGTGATTTACCCTTGGAGCCCTTTGCAGACGCATCCAAGACCACTCTAAGCTTAGTCGTATCTTTATCATCTCTAATTACTGCGTGGTGAGGTAAGTATATAATATCTTGCTCATTTTCTGTAGCCAAACACATGTGACCAAGCTCTTCATACTCTTTTATAACTTTTGTATACTCTTCTTTTAGCTTTTTATTTAATCCAAATTTCCTTTCTAACTGTAAAAATCTTAATGTAGCTATTTCTTTAGTTTTTCCACACTCATCTACAGGTGTTACTATATTTTCTTTAAATGGTAAATTTACTATGTATCTCCCAGAAGCTGTTCGAATTGTAGTTTGTTTATAATTATCTTCACATCTTTGTTCATCTTTAGTCCACTTTCTTTCAGAAGATAATGTTTCATTTTCAACTTCCCAAAATTTTCTTAATAATTCATTTTCACATAGACATGTGTGCATACTAATTATTTTGTTTTGTTTTACAGATGTTGTGTTGCTAGTATCACCAGAAAGAATCCATCCTAGTTGTGTTTTCTGCGCTATAATCCCGAATGGACTCTTCATCAAACCAGATTCTATAATTTTACCATAAACTTCAGCTCCTAACAATAGGTGTATTTTATTTGGTGTATTGAATGCTGGATCTGCCAAAGTAATTTGTTTCAGCTGAGGCCAATTAAAATCTGCGATTGATTGTTGAGGTAAATAAGTTGTTATTGATTTCAAAATATATGCCTGTATAAGGACAGTGAAGGTTGTATTGTATCTCGACTGCAGCTGCACTTCCACCATGTATTTGGTGTGAATTTCTTTCCCTTCACTCAATCCGGAAACCACGCCGTTGATTTTTATCTTCTTCAAACCAAGTGTCTGAACAAGATCTTCGGTGACGAACGAGGCTTGTGAACCCTGGTCAATGAGAGCACGATAGATGTGTTTTTGACCCTGACGTGAAGTCACATCTACCAATGCGGTGGCTAGTAATATTTGACCAGGTTGATTAATGAAATGTGATACTATGTTTTGTGTTGAGTCTTTATGACAATCTTCCCTTACAGATTCATCTCTTTTCTCCGGGTGTAACAGAGAGTGGTGTTTTTTATGGCATATCCGACATGACGTCTTCCTCATACACTTGTTTACGGAATGATTTGGTATCAAACAATTAAAGCAGAGATTGTTTGCTTGTACGAACTCATGTCTTTCTTTGTACGCTAGTTTGGTGAAGGTTTTACATTGATATAGATAGTGACTTTCCTTACAAAATGAACATGTGACGTGACTTGCCTCTAACACTGAATGAAATGCTTTGGATTTATATGATGATTTAGGAGTATGCTCAATCATCTCTAAGGATCTAAATCTGGTTTCTAAAAATTCCTTTAGAGTGTCAAAAGATGGAAATTCGTCTTTTTCAGTGGCTATGTGCTGTTCCCACAAGCGGTGACTATCAGAATCCAATTTAGAAACTGTCATGTAGATTATTATAGCATCCCATGTTTTAGTAGGCAAACCCAGGTTTCTTAGTGAACTTAAACATTCCACAGTTGTATCCAACAGATATTTAATATGAGAGGCAGATTCTGATGTTATATTTTTGATGCTAAAAAGTCTTTTGAAAATGCAGTTGGATATGTATCTTTTATTGTTGTATCTATTTTTTAGAATTTCCCATGCTTGTATGTAATTATGGCTTGTTATTGGAATAGTTCGCAACAATTGTTCAGCTTCACCTGACAAACTGGACTTCAAATAATGGAGTTTTTGTACATCATCTATAGATTTGTTGGTATGTATGATAGAATTGAACAAATCATGGAACGATGGCCAGTCGGTATATTTTCCAGAGAATTGTGGTATATTTATTGTCGGCAATTTAATTTCGGTAGTTGTTTTTTTGTGTTCTGGTAAGGCGGAAGAAGGTGCAGTAGCACTTAACTCGAGGATTTTTGTTTTCAAATCACTTTTGTATGTAATATATATCTCTTCACAAGTTTCATATGTGTCAATGTTAAAGTAACTTAGTGCACTCCTGGTCGACTTAGGAATGTTCTCAATAAGGTGTTCGTGGGTGTCTCTGAATGACTTCCAAGTAGATTCTAAATTATCCAGGCGAGTGTCCAAATAACATAAAGTGATTCTAGCTTTAGGTGTTTTACCGTAATTTACTTGGGCTTTTTTAATTGACTCCAATCTGTCATCTTGTACACTCAATAATTGGTTTACTTTCTCCATTTGTTATTTTTATGATTGTGTTTAGCACTTTTAAAGATAATGTTCTACTCACGCTACCGTCCAAAAAAACTGAAAATCCAACAAGCTTCGTACACTACTATTGCTAATCACCAAACCCACACTTCACTGTTTCACAACTTCCGCACTTACACTTCCGACTCTGAAGGACCAATGAATACTTAAGTAACTGCACTAATAATGATTATTTAATAAAATACTAATTTCCGAAAAGAATCTGTATTAAAGCTCACGAAAATTTTACACAATGTTTTTATTGACGTTTGACACTTCATTGGCGCGAAGCTAGTAAACGTAGCGCCATCTATCGCAGCGAGGCGGAGTTAGCCGAACAATTATTATTATTATTATTATTATTTACTTGTGTTGTTTTTCTCAGCTTAAAGCTGGTTGAAACCTTATTATTATTATTATTATTATTAATTTAGGTTTAAAGACTTTCGACAAACACTAATAACTTTTTAATGTTCTCGATTTACTACTAATGGATATTTCAGAATAAGCTAACGTTAAGCTGAGTCTTATTCATAAGGCAAAGTAATGAAGGAAATAACGTACATACATACATATCACGATCATACTCGGGTAGTAGCAAAGCAGAAGATATCACAACCAAATCAGTCACCCAATTCTTTGAAGGATCTCTACTCCAGAAACAAAACGCGCTCGTTACAATTTTTAATACAATTATTTTATTCTTTCTACCAATGCAACTTTAAACAACACCAGATTACTGAGCGAGTATGTGGACACAACCGGTATTCCATGGAACATCTGCTGTGCGACTGCATCCATAGCCAAGATTACAATGAATATCCTGGGAATGGCCTATCCCAGGCAAGAGCATTACAGGTTCTTCAAGCCCATGGACATAGTTAGGCTGATGACTTACATTCAAGGCAGGACAAGAGTAAATGGAAAGGAGAGACACAAAAGATCACGTTAGGTCAAAATGCACCGTGAGGATACTCGCGGCCCAATCATAAGATAAGATATGCCACCATACTGTTTAGGTTTTGCCAAAGTTTAATGGCAGCCGCCTGCCTGTGAATGCTGTTGTGGATGGTCTACACGCCACAACACATGGGTCTGCATTGTTCGATGGTCTGCACGAGAATCACAAGATGAGAAGGGGTATTCCTTTCGTAACCAGAAACTACCCCAATTATATTAGCTCCCACGGTTATCAAATATGCACTACATATCTTAATTAAAATGAAAATACAATGTCATTAAATACCACTTTTCCAAAACCCGATTGTGTTCACGAACGTGGTCGTAATTTTAATTCTAGCAGCAACACTCCAATATTAAAAATTAATATAGAATTTACACAGCACAATTTTCACGAGATTAAAAACAACAATAGCGATTTAGAAACAACGTATTATAATGTGGAATGGGCAAACAACAACGTTGAATCAATCCGAAATGAATTGCGAAAACAAACAGTCTGCCAACCGCATCGCATGGTTTGTTTTTCGGGACGTTTGAGCTGCAATAGCCGTATCAAAATGGAAAACCTGCTTTATGGCCCCGGCTTTACCTGAATGGGGTACAAATTGTTCCGTGCGACATTAAACTTATTGACTGGCACAAACTGGTGAGGTTACGTTAGGAAAAATTTAAGCGTGGAGCAGGAAAAATGCAACCGTGTATTGAGCCGCCATTTCTTCTCCGTCTCAACATAATAATAATTATTTAAGTAAATAATTATTTCGTCCCGAAATGGTGGCAGAGCTTTTTATGACTTAAAAGCTCTTAAGCTCTCAGCAAAGTCCATTTAAATAAAGAGTTTTTTCATTTTACTTCTTTATTAACTTCTTCTATTCGTACGGACATTTCCGCAACTCAACGGTTCGCTGGTGCGCCTTTTTTGCGTCGGGAGGGTGTGGGGCCGTTCATTCCAGCCAATCGAGTGCCACCAGAAAGTCGCCTAGTAACTTGATATTACCAAGCAACACCTGGCCGCTCCTCGGCGACCCGAAAAAGCGGTCCCAGCATTTTGGCACTCCAGCAAAACGTGAGCTGCTGTTTTCTTCCTCCGCCATGCTCTACACAGAGGGCTGTTTATTACACCTATATGACAAATGCTACAAAATTGATCTAAGTTGTTATCATAATCTATCCTGTAAACATCGTTAAATTGTTTGTCTTTGAGCCGCGAGGCGCCTATTACTGTTGGACATAGGATTCTCAACTCTATCGGTCCTGCACTGTCCGCCAACCTTTACCAGATCATATGAGGTGGAACATTTTAAATTCGATAGTGACACAATGTTACGTAAGGCTCTGCTCAACCCCTATTGGAATTATGAGAGTCATTGTATTGTATGTATGTTGGCTTGATAAGGCTTTTTAAATTAATCTAACTCTAAAGTTTTATCCCTTGGAATTAAAATAGAAGAAACAAAAAAACTAAGAAGCGTGTAATTTTGTGCTCATACGAGAAACAATGCTCGTCTTTCACACTACACTATGTCAGTTGACATTTAATTTAAGTTTTTGCATTCAACTGGGCGCCGAGAAAAAAGTTTGCGGAACTACCGTCCCTAGGAGGTGATACGGAACTGTTTGTAATACAAAAACTTTTTACGGTGACTGCATGTTTATTTGGTCTAAAATTTCTTGCTGCGCTCTTAATCCACATAACTTGTACTTGTAGCAAGCTGGAGTGAAAAGCAATCACATTTTATTTTGATTTAGGTTTTACACGACTGCAAGGAAAAATTTTTCGCACGTATCTTTGAAACGTATTTTTTAGAACTCATCAATATGGGTATCAAATTAAAGGGCTTATCATAAGGATTTTACAAAGTTATATCATGACCGTATTTGATAAGAAGCTAAAAAGATAAAAATAAATAAATTAAAAAAAAAAAACTAAAAAATCTAGGTACTAAAACTACCGTCAATATGTTTTAAGTTTGCATTTAATATTTGATCTTTTTTCCATATTTTCAGTTGACTAATTGACTTTATATGCAGGCGGATTTTTTAGATTTTAAATTTTACTTTATTACTACATACTCTAAGGTACTTTTAAAAAGAAAAAAAATCTTAAAAAAGCGAATCTTCTCATCCGCTCGTATGTATCCCTTTCGTTGGCATTATTGTATTTATTCCTTAAATAGGTACTTTGGCATAATGAAATTGGCATATTTTTTGCATAATAATCTATATCTATATCTATATATATCTATACTAATAATAAAGCTGAAGAGTTTGTTTGTTTGTTTGTTTGTTTGATTGTTTGTTTGTTTGTTTGTTTGTTTGTTTGTTTGTTTGTTTGTTTGTTTGTTTGTTTGTTTGTTTGGTTGAACCCTAAGATCTCAGCAACTACTGATTCAAATTGAAAAATTTTTTTTGTGTTGGAAAGTCCATTTATCTAGGAAGGCTATAGGCTATAAAACATCATGATACGTCCAATAGAAGCTGAGCATCAATGAAGAATGTTGCAAAAACGGGAGAAAAATATTTCTTTTCAAAGCTTTCACTGCGTGCGCTGCGTAAACGGTTAAAGTTACGGAAAAATAATGTAGGACGGAATTGTTCTCCATTAAAATTCCTAAAGAAAAGTCCGCGACAGCATATGTCTATCTTTTAAGGTTAGCTCACTATAGCCTTTCTTTTTGGTAATCAAATTTGTTTTAAAATAATACATTATCTGCGATGGTGTTTTTGTATGCATGATATTATTCCTTATCAAAATAAATACATTAGTTATCACAAGTATTTAATTTTGAATAAAATTGTTCATGACTTCATTTGATTTCAATGAATATCTTAAGAGATATCATAGTTTGAAATAAACGGGAAATAATATTTGTTGATTTTCAGAGCTTTCGTTGCGTGCGCTGCGTAAACGGTTAAAGTTACGTAATAATCATGTATGACGGAATTATTCTCCTTTAAATGTTCTACAAAAAAGTTCTTGACAGCATTTATCTATCTTTTAAGGTTGACTCACTATAACTTATATTTGGTAATAAAATTTGTTCTAAAAAAATGCATTATATGCGAAGGTATTTTCGTAAACATAATATTATTCCTTATCAAAATTAATACATTATTATTCACAAGTATTTAAATTTGTACAAAATTGTCATAGACATCCTTAGATTTCAATGAATATCT
Organism: Elophila nymphaeata; assembly: GCA_955850985.1. Taxonomy (NCBI): domain Eukaryota; kingdom Metazoa; phylum Arthropoda; class Insecta; order Lepidoptera; family Crambidae; genus Elophila; species Elophila nymphaeata. Next base: position 6,904,166 of record OY039090.1, read on the forward strand.
TCAGAGATATCATAATTTTAAAAGAACTCCGCAGCAAAATAATGATTGATCAAATACTACGCACGCAAATCTTAATAATTATTTTAAAGATGAGGAGTTGTTTTTTTGTTTGGTTCACCGAATCTAAGGAACTACTGATTACGGTAGATTCGGACGCCTTAGAGACTCTAATAGGTTCAGAGACTCCTCCGAGGGAGATGCTCACCGTTCAGGAATCCTCTCTGGAGTGATTCGACCTTAAAGCTTGAGGACCCACGTAGATCTTCTCCTTTACTAAAAACCCCGGTGACTCAGAGAAGGTCATCAGAGCCATCCTGCAAAAATAGTAAATAAAAACCGCCAATTGCGAGTCGGACACGCGCACGAAGGGTTCCGTACGTGCCATAAAATTTATCAAAACTGTCCGAAAATTATTTGAATTTTAAATAAATATTAAGTTAATATTTCAAGTTTCTACCTGTTATCGCTATTAAGACCGAGAAAAAAATCACGTTTGTTGTAGGTACGGGGGTACCTTAATGATTTTTATTTTAATGTAATTATTTATTTTTAAAGTGAATAATATAAGTCAATATTCTGTAACTCTTTCAAGCATCTACCTTTTACTGTTATCTATATCGAGCAAAATTTTGTTTTTTTTTTAATTCAATCAATTTAAATTTTTCAAAGTAAATATATAACTTAATATATTGTGAATATTTCAAGCGTCTATCTGAAGCCGTTATCAATAACGAGCAAAAAAATCACGTTTGTTCTATGGAAGCCCCTTCAATATTTTTTTTATTCTATTTATTAGTATTTGTTGTTCTAGCGGCACTAGAAATACGTCATCTGAGAAAATTTCAACTGTCTAACTATCATGGTTCATGAGATACAGCCTGGTGACAGACGGAAGGACAGCGGAGTCTAGGATCCCGTTTTACCCTTTGGGTACAGAACTATGAAAAGGGGAACTACTGATTCAAATTGAAAAATTATTTTATAGTCCATTTATCGAGGAAGACTATAGGCCAGGGCTTCCCAAACTTATTTTCATAGTGACGTCCTTAGGAATTTGAGCGGAGCCCTCCCCCCCTTATAGTAACAGCCAACTTAGGTACCTACAAAATAAATCATAGCTTTTTTTGGAATTATATTGGCGTTAACGAATCCGCAAATATTTTAAAATTAGAAAGTAGACTGAAAATAATGTTACCATAAAAACATAATTACCAAGCACCGATAAATTTCGATGGCGAAAGCTATGTCCCGGTAGCGTAGTGGTTGACGCAGCCGTCCAGATTGCGGAAGATGGTGTGTTCGATTCCCTCGACTCCCTGGACAGTCGATTTTATTCAGTGTATTTTCTTATTTTGAAAACATAACTTCTCAAAACCGGGCTCAAGTTTTGAAATCGCGACTTTCTTTCTCTGCATTTATTTTCGTTCGACTAGCTCCATAACATCACGACTAATAGGAGTTGAGCATCAATAAACAATGTTGCAAAAACGGAAAATCCACGCGGACGAAGTCGCGGGCACAGCTAGTTAATAATAAAGCTGCAGAGTTTGTTTGTTTGTTTGTTTGGTTGAACCCTAAGATCTCAGCAACTACTGACTCAAATTGAAAAATTCTTTTTTCGTTGGATAGTCCATTTATCTAGGAAGGCTATAGGCTATATAACATCACGATACGTCCAATAGGAGCTGAGCATCAATGAAGAATGTTGCAAAAACGGGAGAAAAATATTTCTTTTCAAAGCTTTCACTGCGTACGCTGCGTAAACGGTTAAAGTTACATAAAAATTGTGTATGACGGAATTGTTCTCCATTAAATTTTCTAAAAAAAGTCCGCGACAGCATATGTCTATCTTTTATGGTTGTCTCACTATAACCTTTCTTTTTGGTAATCAAATTTGTTTTAAAATAATGCATTATCTGCGATGGTGTTTTTGTATGCATGATATTATTCCTTATCAAAATAAATACATTATTTATCACAAGTATTTAATTTTGCACAAAATTGTTCATGACTTCATTTGATTTCAATCAATATCTTAAGAAATATCATAGTTTGAAATAAACGGAAAATAATAAATTTTGATTTTCAGAGATTTCTTTGCGTGCGCTGCGTAAACGGTTAAAGTTACACAAAAATTATGTATCACGGAATTATTCTCCTTTAAAAGTTCTAAAAACAAGTTACAGACACCATTTATCTATCTCTTAAGATTGACTCGCTATAACCTATTTTTGTTAATAAATTTTGTTCTAAAATAATGCTTTAGATGCGAAGGTATTTTTGTAAACATGATATTATTACTTATCAAAATGAATACATTATTCATCACAAGTATTTAATTTTGTACAAAATTGTTCTTCACATCACTAGATTTCAATGAATATCTTCAGAGATATCATAGTTTTAACATAACTCCGCAGCTAAATAATGATCAAGTACTACGCACGCATCTATACGTTGTTTTTTTTTGGTTGATCGCGCTTATCTTAGAAACTACTGATCCTGTCAGATTCAGACGCCTTAGAGACTCTAATAGGTTCAGAGACTCCTCCGAGGGAGATGCTCACCGGTCAGGAATCCTCTCTGGAGTGATTCGAACTTAAAGCTTGAGGACCCACCAAGGTCCTCTCCTTTACTAAAACCCCTGGTGACTCAAAGAAGGACATCAGAGATATCCTACAAAAATAGAAAAAAAAGTGCCATAGATTTTATCAAACCTGTCCGAAAATTATTTGAATTTTAAATTAAATATTTTGTTAATATTTCAAGTTTCTACCTGTTATCGTTATTGAGACCGAGAAATAAATCACGTTTGTTGTTGAGCCCCCTTAAATATTAATTTTATTTTAATTTAATTATTTATTTTTAAAGTGAATATTTAGTTAAATATTCTGTGAATATTTCAAGCGTCTATCTGTTGCCGTTATCAAAATCGACCAAAAAAGTCACGTTTATTTTATGGGAACAGCTTCAATATTCATTTTATTCTAATTAATAGTATTTGTTGTTATAGCGGCACCAGAACTACGTCATCTGAGAAAATTTCAACTGTCTAACTATAATGGTTAATGATATACAACCTGGTGACAGATGGACAGACGGACGGCGGAGTCTTAGTAATAGGATCCCGTTTTACCCTTTGGGTACAGAACCCTAAAAAGGGGAACTACTGATTCAAATTGAAAAATTCTTTGATTGTCTATTTATTGAGGAAGACTATAGGCCAGGACTTCCCAAACTTATTTTCATAGTGACGCCCTTAGGAATTTCCCAATTTTTACGAGCTCTCTCCCCGTTATAGTAACAGCAAAGTTAAGTACATACCTACAAAAACAAAAAAAAAACGGACGCAGCCGCCCGGATTGCGAAAGATGCTGTGTTCGATTTTTTCGCCCGCCCTAGACAGTCGATCCAGGCTCAAGTTTTAAAATCGCGACTTTCATTTCTTTCTCTACATTTATATTCGTTCTACTAGCTCGCATAGCAGCTATACAGCCATTCTATGTGGATCGTCTCACTACGCCCGCCCCCGGGATAGAATCGCGAACCCTGGGATGCCAGGGCATCGCGACGCGCAGTATAGGAAACCCTGATATAGGCCTATATACCTCCATAGCATCACTCTACGACTAATAGGAATTGAGCATCAATGAAAAATGTTGCAAAAATGGGAAATCCACGCGGACGAAGTCGCGGGCACAGCTAGTACATACATAAAGTCAAGCCTTTTGCCATACGGGTAACATGTTTTCATAATAATACTTTAGCATTAGTGATTTATGGCAGTATATGTATTGTGGCATAATTGTAATTAAGACTAATATATTTATGCATATTTCTTATTTGCATAATGTTTTTAGGCATAGTTTATTTTGTCACCCCTGACTAATGCTACTTCCTGGTCAGGTGTGGCTTATAATTCATTTAAATAAGGCTGAAAATGATTTGACCACGAAAAAAAAACTTTGCGGCAGTGTTCTTTTGTGGTCAAATGATTGTGCCGGGCCGGTGCCATGCGGTAATTCTGATTTCTGTGAAGTCGTACTTTAAAAATAATTTATTGTAATATATTTATGCATATTTTATATTTGCATAATGTTTTTAGGCATATAATACCTACTAGAAAAATGCACTGAAAAAAATCGACTTGCCTCAGGCGGCATTTTTTCAGTGCATTTTTCTAGTATTATATTTACGCGTTTGTAAACGCAAAAATAAAATTATTCCATTTTTAGGCATAGTTTATTTTGTCACCCCTGACTAATGCCACTTCCTGGTCAGGTGTGGCTTATAATTCATTTAAATTCATTTTGTGGTCAAATGATTGTGCCGTGCTGTGCCATGCTGTCACTGTACACCGGCCCTAAATCCCCCTTCATCGGTAATTCTGATTTCTATGAAGTCGTACTTTAAAAATAATTTATTAACATTCACGTGGAAAGCGAGTTCAGTAATAATATCAACACAAAGTAAAGCAAGAAAACAACTGAGTTGCTGAAGTATCAAAGGTCCTCTGGGATATCGGTCAACAAATTCAGTGCAAGTTATGGTGCTTGCGCTGTAAAATAACATTTCCGAGAGAACATTTGCGAAAGGAGACAATGCAAAGTGGTTTCTAGACAAACGTTGGTGCTACTATTGTCTTGAAACTCGAAAATAAAATTGATTTAAGTAGTCCACGGTGCGAAAGGAAAAGTTTCAGATTTATTCGTTACTAGCTGTGCATGCGACATCACCCGCGTAGAATTTACCAAAAGAATAAAAAAGTAGCCTAAGTTACTCCTTATTATACCAGCTACCTGTTAAAAAAAACTCCCGTCAAAATCGGTCCGGCCGTTTCAGAGATTAGCCAGAACAAACAGACAAAAAAATATTTTGGTGTATGTAGCTTATATATTATATTCAAATGCATGTAGTAAAAAACGGTTATTTCAATATTAAAAACAGACACTCCAATTTTATTTATATGTATTCGTTATAACCATAACCAGAGTCTCGCATGTCAGAGTGTATCATGAAACCCATCTGTAGGCCTATTCGCTACCTTTTTTTGACTGATGAAAGTGATCTTAACCGAGTGCATTAAATTCATTGCGGTTTTACACGACACGCTATTATGGCACTTGTCGTGTAAAAGCAATGGATATTTAATTCAATCACTGAATATTACATTCAACTGTCAAAAAAAGTTAGCAAATTAGCCGTCTGGACGGTTTACCTACTTGAAATCCAATGCCCTTTGCTCGAATATTAAATACTACAAAACCTTTCCTCGAAGAATCATAAAGGTGCCTTTCCACCAGAGACGGGCTATGATGCGAGAACGTTAAACCAAAGCTACGAAACTATATGACTGTTTCCACTGATGCAAAGCTATATAGCGGAGCGAGTGAGATGTACTATAAAGATGCGCCACCGCAAGGTAGCTGTGTGAGAAAGATGCACAGCTTGAGTGTGATTTCTAATGATTCTAAGCTGATGAAATCGGTTGAAATCATTAGCTTTCATCCATAGTACGCTTCCATAGCACGAATCTAGAGCACGTATCAATAGCACGCATTATCACTATATAGTATAAAACAAAGTCGCTATCCGCCGTCTGTCTGTCCCTATGTATGCTTAGATCTTTAAAACTACGCAACGGATTTTGATGCGGTTTTTTTTAATAGATAGAGTGATTTTTAAGGAAGGTTTATATGTATAAAACATGCATATTTACATAAGCATTGCACCCGTGCGAAGCCGGGGCGGGTCGCTAGTTCCATATTAAAAAAAAAAGTTTTTTTTATGGTACGAGATGGCAAACAAGCTTGCGGCCCATCTGATATTAAGTGGTCACCGCCGCCTATAGACACTTGCAATATTAAGTGCAATATCAAGTGCGTTTGCCATCCTGGGGACTAAGATGATTATGCCCTCCATGCCCAGTAATTACACTGGCTACCTTTCTCTTCAATCCGAAACACAGCGAACTGCTTCATGGCAGAAATAAGAAAGGCGGTTGTACCTACCCAGACGACCCTACATAATACGGGTCTACCATAGCATACTTCAATCTGTTTCCTTAAGTGCTATGCTTTGTGACCCGAAGAATATGATTGTTGGATATCAAACAAATCCATAGCAACATAGCATTGCACTTTCTCAAGCTCAACAGTCCGCTACATCAAACTCTCGAATGATAATGTATTGAAGTATAAAAAAAAACGGAAAAGCCATGTGATGCCGGCAGAGTAGAATAGCATCACCCCATATCCTCCAATGGGTGTCGTAGACGGAGACTAATGGACCAGCAAAGGGGTATTGATCACCTTATACTCCGTCCACCAATGCGCATTGGGCAAGCGTGGTGTATTACTGCCTAAACCTCCTTCGATGACAAGGACAGGCCGTGTGTCCCAGCAGTGGGTCGAATTATAAAGACTGTTATGAATGAATAAAAAACCGGAATCCAGGCCCACGTAGCTCAAGACACAGACGAATCATGGGTATATTGAAAAACTTTTATTTGTCTAATGCCATTATAAAGCTATGCCGATATAACGAATACAGTTTGACATTACGACTCGACCTCTGCAGACTGTGCTTTCTCGAATTATCAAGAGAAATAAATTTTAATTGCGTTGTCACGGATAAATCCAATCGAGTTTACGTAGAAGTAATTATGTTGGATAGTCGTAATTGGCCTACAAAATTGCATAGTTAACATTGTAACCTTAATTGATATTGTGCTCTGTACTGTTCCTATGAATAAATAATGAAATCAGTTTTTGACTCATATTTTTTTTTTACTTTATTTTAATATAATACGATCATGATAAACCTTTTTAAAATCCTTATGATAAGCCCTTTAATATGACACACATATTGCCGAATTCTAAACAAAAAAAAATTTTTTTTACTTCTATTAATAGCACCTCACAGCCGCTATGTTATTTTCTTTAACATCACTTACCTAAGAACAGACTGGGCTTGGGCTGTCAAGACAAATCTAACTTAATTATAGAAATCCGTTTGAAAAATATGAGGTAATATAAAATACTACAAATAAACAAACATACAAATAAAACATAACCCTTTCCTTGCAGTCGGTAGTAAAGTAACTGGTTACTTATCTTAAACCCATGTGGATGGGTTTCCCACTTGAAATTTAATGTCCTTTCTTTCGAATATTACATACAAACATACATACATACGACCACGCTCGTAGTCTCAAGAGGGGTTGAGCAGACCCTTAGGTAACATTTCGTTACACATAAAGCCACATCTGGCAATATGAGCCATTCAACGACTCAAAAAAGTAATATAATATATTTCCACGCTCACTCAAATTATGAAGCCGAAACTAAGTATCATTAAGAATTTGTGCTATGGATGCTAGATAACAGAAAAATATATATAATATTCTAAATATTTCATAAATAAACTTAAATAAATATACATATAAATAACCATGACTCGCGTGCAAATGTTCGTGTTCAGCACACAAATATTTGCCACTACCAGGACTCGAACACGGACCGCCTGATGTGTAGGCAGCGTTAATGACCACTTCACCACGACGTCAATAGTGACAACTTGCCAGCCTGTCGTCTACGTAAAAAGGAGCATAGAACCCAAAAATTAATTAAAGTAGTGAACAAACAAAAAAGCGGATAACCAGCGCAGATGTTGCACTCTAAGATTACTCAGAAGTCCGAGCTAACCTCATTACGATACTAATTACCAGTGCATTAGAGGTGAAATTTCTCCAGTCTTTTTGCGCTTAGAATCTTACTTTGCAATTTTGTTTCTGAAATCGAGCTGTGGACTGTAGTAATGTAAATATCAACTTCGTTCCCTACGGGCTCAGCACAGTTTCCGTTAAAATGTCCTTTTGTCAACGTTCCGCGGCACTTTCGTATGAAATTGCATATGCACCTGAGCCACTTATGGCCAAGGGTAATTTATAATTTAGTGTCGTGGAAGTTGTATATTTTGAGTTGAAATGTCACAGTTTTAGATTGGATATTGGGTAATCAAATAACTCTCTATACCTTTTTAATAGATACTGCAGTGCAAGCATCAACTTTGTTGGACTGAATGCAATTTTATTGAATGACAAACGCATTTTTCCTTTTTTCCCCTTAAAGAATATCCGTCAAATTGATCGGTTTTTATCCTGGTATTATCTATTACGTCGAATTTTAGTGTTAAATTTTGTTTATTAATAGTTTTGTTCTCACACTGCAGTCTATTTCTGTACCACACATGAATACCTTCGCATTGATTAAAAAAAGTTCCAGTAATAACTGGATCCCACTATTTAGTGTCTTTGCTAAGTTTGCTCGAGATTACAAATATTGCCAAATCTCGGATCGAACAAAACAGAAACTTTAGAAATTCACGTGGCGTGCAATTCGAAAATAATAACCGAGCTCTTGATACCAGATGATAGTCCTCCATTTGACCTAACATTACTTTATTGCCTCCAAAAATTAACTTAGCTTAATTCCTGGTTCCTTCCGTTCTTCTTATTGTTCTTATTCTTTTCTTATTAATACTAGAAAAATGCACTGAAAACTTCTTTCTTTCTTATTACTTCACCCACTGTGTAGGTCTTCTAATGACTGTACAACGCGCTGTCTTACCACTCTCATCTGCTGACTCATCAACTTCGTAATTATTCATTGGTCCATCTTACAGGTGAACGTTCGACCTTTTATTTTGCCGAATCTCGGTCTCCACATCAGAATTTTTAGACTACACCTTATGCCGTTTCTTCTAATCTGTACTCGTCTGTGTTCCACCAAAAATCATTTGCGCTGTTATGAATTGTGCTGTATCAGTCACCTCGGTTCTTTTCGTATTTATATATCCTTCTATTATAACTGTATTAATCCGGTTATGATACATGATTTATTCAACAGAGGACTGTTATAAAAATAGTTATTATTATTTAAGAGAAAATTGTACTATTGTAGCTTATAAATAATGTATCCTTACCTACTTCAAGCGCTGTATGCCGAAATACAGGTAAATTACTACCTAGTTCGGCAACATATGTCAAATCTTAAAATATATAATTAAGTTAATATTTACAGACGTTCAGTGCCTACCTAAATGTAAACCTACCTACTTTTTATAAAAAAAAAATATTAAAATCATCTCCTATTTATCTTACTTTACGTTATTCACTTTCCGAAATCAACACAGTCTAACAACAATTTCGGTAGGATCATTACTCAGTCCAAATGCAACAAAAGTTAAACCCAGCACGCGATATCAGATTGAGAACGCTTCTTTCATCTGTGCAACAATAGGTGTTGACCTTGTCATCATGTAGCTAGTTAGCTGCGCTCTTTGTCCTCACGCTCTCATTAGCGTTTCCCCATATGTTCCCGCTGTATCATGTTCCGGGATTTGTTTGTTCGTTTTCTCGTTGGAGGGTTTGGGAGAAAAATATGGAGTATTGTTACGAAAAATTTTAAGCAATGCACCACAAAATAAAAGGGATTGAGAATTTAAGGTTCATATAATGGTTCCAGTAAAGCATATACGTCTCATGGACACGGAAACTCAAGACGTTTGAAAACAGTTTGTAGTATTTTGGAGTCAGTTACTTACCCTGTGTAAATCTCGTATTGTTGTGGCGACATAGTTAGATACGATGAGGGTAGGTAACGAAACGGTAAGCAAACCCTACCACGAAATAAATTTGAGAACAAACTTGAAAGGATTCGGTATCTGCTTACTATCCTTCTTAATTACTCTCATGGTCTCTTTAAATGCCTCTTCTTTAAGATATTAGGATTCAAACCACGTTCGAAGATTAAGTCCTTAGTTTGTATTGTAAAATATACCTACGTTTACTAACTTTTAGTAAACCTATTTGCTTTGCAAAAAATAATCTTGTATGTACTTATACCTACTCTAATACAATTTTTTTGTGGTGCTGTGTTTCTGTTGTTAAGTAAGGTTGCCAGTGCTACACGGAGTAGGGAAGGGGACTAGGGTTGGCAGCGTGCGAGTCACGTCAGTGTTGCAAATGTCTATAGGCCGTAGCCTATAGACGTAGGCACCGTAGTGCCTGCTTTCCACCAGGCAGCCCGTATGCTTGTCTGCCAATCGAATAATGTAAAAAACTGTTTATATACTACGAGGTTATTACCTTCTGTGTTCCATTTATTTAAACTTAATTTGTGTATGCAGCGAATAAAGATTATCTGATTCAGCGAGAGATGCAGTACTCGCTCGTTGAACTGTAATAGAGTTATGTAAAGGAATTAGATCGGACTAAAATTTTTTGGTTTTATAGTCAAAAATCTTCCACTAAGGCTGATCAATAATTTTTCTTTCTATACTAGGAATTCGATTAATTGTGCAATTTAATAAGCTACTGTCGTAGTAATAATAATATAATATAATATATTTCCACGCTCACACCTATTATCTAGCCCGAAGTAAGTATCATTAAGAACTTGTGTTACGGATAGTAGATAACGGACATTTTTTTTTTTTTTTTTTAATATACATAATAATTTTAGATATTTTTATAAATAAACGTAAATAAATATATAAACAACCATGACTCGCAAACAAACATTCGTGTTCGTCACACAAACATTTGCCGCTACCAGGATTCGAACCCGGACCGCTTGATGTGTAGCCAGCTGTACTGACCACTCCACCACGACGGCGTCAAGATTTTATATTACAACCTCAGAAGCATAGTATCGACACAATTGCTCGTGACCACATTTAAAATAGCTGGAATATTTTGCGAACTGAAATGATACACTTCTGAAACTGCCGTTCGGTATAGAAATTGTATCGAGGGCAATAAAACACAGAGGAGTTTTAAAGTTGTCGCACATAAATCTAAAACAGTTGATATTGAATATACGAGTTCGCGTCATAAACTGGCTCTTGAGATGCGCTTGCTGGTTTGTTATTTTCTGAACCAACCTTCGATATATGATCGAAGGAACCAACAATATTTTAGACGAGAGACAGATTTATGTTATAAGATAGATTGTAGCTTTATATAATATAGATTTTGATGTGGTATTTTCTTGGGAGTATCCTTTAAATTTAAAATCATTACCTACCTCTTTGGTCGAAGCTGTACCTACTATTCATGATGTATTTATATTACTTACATAATACATAAGGTCACCCTGTTTTCCCATAGGAATAGGCAAGATCACTTCCTACGATTTTTACATATTTTTTTAGCTTCATCTAACATCACAGTCCTCACGCATGGCTTCGATTTATTTTTGATTTTATCGATAAATGTTCCCCATTCCGCATCCCCGTTCATAGATACACTTTTCGTAAATTTACTTTCACACATACATTCTACATGACCGAACCATTTGGGCATTCCTTTCTCATTTCTTGTCACTATTCCTCCTTTTAAGTCATATCTCTCTTTCTTATCACGTTATAAATTTTTAAACAGCCATTCTCCTCAAGGCTCTCATTTCAAGCGCATTTTTTCTGCTTCCATGCCTTTTCTCCCATACCCAACGCTTTCACTTCTTAACATCAGTGTTGGGACTATCACATCGTTATGTACAGTCGTGCCTATTCAGGCACATTCTGAACTGTGCATAAAAACGAGCAAAGTCCCATTCACCATGTTCCCGTTCACCACAATTTATAATATAGAAACAATTAGAAGTTAGACTACCTTATATTATATTGTAAAATGAGTGTCGGTGGGTGATGATGCAGTGTACGGTAAAACCTAAAATGGATTATGTGACACTGTGCATGATTGTTTATTTGTGTGTAATTAATGATTAATAAATAAATAATAATAATAATAAAAAAAATAATATCGGTTCCTTCATATACCGTGTTCTTCCGGTCCACCTAATATTACCTATTATTTTTTCCCGAGTTTCGAGTTGAAAAATAAAGTATCTCTATATTTTACGGTGATTATCTACCACCAAGCACCCCTATTGTATAAAAATAAGGCAAAGGTAAACATAGTAACAAACCCATAACTCATTAATTTAATAATTTACAATGCTCTCTCTAAACGTAGAAACAAATAGTAAAACATTTTTAATTATAACCACGAACCAAAAGCTATTCTCAAAACCAAATATATTTTAAAGAGTATACGGAAGCTTAATTAACCGCAGACAAAATTAAGCAAGGTAAATAAAATAGGTATCGGTATATTACATTAATGCGGAATAAAGGTAATAACGTATCCAATGATAACACATTAAATATTCATCTGGCTCCTGATTAAGTTGGCTTATGTGTTGTACAATTATTGGTACCAATAATATATCAAAAGTAATAACTGGAGGGTATTAATGAGGGTATGAAACCCCAAATTGATTACCAAACATTTTAATCATTAAAATGTATGGATTGAAATGTTGGGTTATGAAAAAGATGGAGGACCTAATGACCGCCCAAGTGCAAGTCGAACTCGTGTATGAGTTGCAAATCTGTCAATTTTTCGATTAAGGTACCTCTGATGTACTTTGATTATTGCCCAACTGACGTATTATGTCGCACACACATAGATGCATACATAATCATTGTTATAAAACAGTCTATTTTATGCGTTAGCCCCACTACTTTCCAGCCAGGTCAGCAGCTCTGTCTTAGGGTACTATAGGCATTTTTATGACAGGTTTTCAGCTTGCCTCAAGCACCTACTCAAATATATCTATAAGCTCTCGGGCTATTATTCCCGTGGGCGAACCACCTTTTTTTCTTTTTTTTGTTGAGGGGGCGGTCAAATGCATTTACGCATCGTCCCTGCGGGGTGGTGCCAACCGCAGGGGATATGTGGGACTCGAGGTAAAGGCGGGATACATACCCACTAAACATACTCCCCAGCCTGACCTCCAGTGCGCTATTGCGGGACGGCTCGGGATCTGCGCACGTGAGTGCAACTACACCGAGACCGTCCCAACGCTGCCTGTCTAGGCACTCCTTGTGCACCAATTGGTGGCCAGCAGGACCCAGGGGCTACCGACTAACGCCAGCCCTTGTCGCTAGCCGATGCCGGCCTTATAGGCCGCCTCCTCACCGACGGCTGCTCGACCTGGCGCGTCCTCCTGACGAGGCCACCGGGAGCAGCCATCGGACCGCACTCGGGGGACATCGGGCGCGGTCGTGGCCCTGAAAAGGGCCGTCCGGAACTAGCCGTGGTGGGAAAACAAAAACAACTCGACGATGGCATGTGACTTCGAATGCCAAGGGATACTTGACATCAAAAGCCACACACGCGCCGAGAAAGAGGAAACGGTCCGCCACGAGGAAACTTCCGGACGTGGACTCCGTGGGCGAACCACCTATCCTTGAGCCAAACCCTATAGAAAATAAATTAAAAGAAACCAAATGTCATTTTGTATAGGTTTGTCCCTTTCACTCGCAACCTTTCTTGCTTATTACTCATACAAAAATGTCAGTTTATTTACATTAACATTCTACGAATTTTGCTCAATTTCAGACCACAGATGCGATTATCTACTGCACTTTATTTGTATTTTACATGGATAGAAAGCGCTTAAATGGCAACGACCACAACCTTGGCGACGTTGAAATACGTGTGACTTAATAAGTGGCTTAAAAAACGGTCTTTTAACACTTGTTCCCGCTATTGTTTTGATACGAGTCAATACTCGGGTCAAAAATACTTCAACACTGGGTGATACGAGATATAATATCTGATATTAATGACTATGGCATGTGTAAAACTAAAGTGTTAACTGGCTTTGATTTATAGGGGTATGCTGCTCAGAACTATGGTGCTTTTTGTCTTTACAAACAGCACATCACATCGCTCATTATAATAATCTACATACATGGGAGTTACGGCTTTCTCCCATAGTGGTAAGCCGAGATCACTTCTTTCAACACTACGATTTTTTATGCTCGGCAATTTCGAGTAGGTAGCTTTAACTGGCCCTTCTATAAAATGTTTCTGATTTGGTCGATAAACTTTCGCATTGGTCTTAACCAGGTCTTACCCCTCCCACATCTGGACTTCCTATTCATGAATATTTTTCGTCAATCAGAGTATCGCTTTTTCAATTCTTATTTTAGTCTTCTTTCAAATTAAATAATAATATAGTTTTAATATCAGGATAGTCACCTGGAATAAAAACTTCAAACAATAAAACACCTTACATACTAAACTTGATATTGACTAGGATATACTACTCATGGGTCCACGTCCGAAAGCCTCCTCGTGGCGGACCCTGGTAACGTGGTGGGGAAACTTTCTCGTCGGGTGTGTGGCTTTTGATGTCAAGTATGTCGCCTTGGCATTCGAAGTCACATGCCATCGTCAAGTTGTTTTTGTTTTCCCACCGCGACTAGTTACGATGGGCCCTTGTCAGGTCCACAACCGCGCTGGAAGTCCCCCGGGTGCGAACCGATGGCTGCTCCCGGTGTCCTCGTCAGGAGGACGCGCCAGGTCGAGCAGCCGTCGGTGAGGAGGCGGCCTATAAGGCCGGCGTCAGTCAGCGGCCCAGAGGGGCTGGCGTTAGTCGGTAGCCCCCGTGGGCTGCTGGCCACCAATTGGTGCACAAGGAGTGCCTAGACGGGCAGCGTTGGGACGGTCTCGGTGTAGTTGCACTCACGTGCGCAGATCCCGAGCCGTCCCGTAATAGCGCACTGGAGATCAGGCCGGGGAGGATGTTTAGTGGGCATGGAGGGAATGCCTTTACTTTGAGTCCCACATATCCCCTGCGGTTAGCACCACCCCGCAGGGACGATGCGTAAACGCATTTGACCTCCCCGACAGCAAAAATAAAATAAAAAGAAGGATATACTACACGTATATAATCTTCTCTGCCTTCCTAGAGTAAATATATTGACGTAGCTATAGAAAAACTTTATAAATTTCTATATCTCTAATTTGATTGATAATAAATTTAGTTCGAAATTAATTCTTGGGTCGGGAGACTAAAGCACATCAAGTCAATATTATCAAGTACCTATATTATTCTACCTATTTGGTAGAATAATATAGACTCCGAGTAACCCATATGTTTTTAATGTACTTTATTTACTAATGATATTATTATATTTATATCAGAACAAAGTAACGTTTCGCTGAGACAAATTCTCAAGGCAAAGTTATGAAGAGGATAACTTTGAAATAAAATTCTCTTAACCAGAAATAATTTCACAAGAACTAAATAGGTGACTGATTAATGAAACACTTTCAATGTCGTATTAGTGTTGTGCGGAGTCATTACAAAATTGAATCGCGGCGCGAGCGCACTACAACATGTGCCAGTGAAACCTTTAGCTCGATACACAATAGATTGCTCTCAAATCGTGATTCGCGAGTGAATAATGTCCCAGACTTGGTTACCACCGGATATCGCGTCAATATGCGCCGAACAAAACGCCCCATTGACACAATGTTCCCAAACCGGATTCATGTTCTTAGCACTCATAGCTCAATTATTCGGAAACTCTATAGACAATGCTCATATACCGACAAACCCTTATCTGAAGCCGTATTCAGGTGTCAACGATTTTGCGCGCGAGAGTTTGATAAATTCTGAACCTTTAGGATCAACACGAGAGCCTTACGGACTTACAGATAAGGAACATTTAGAAGCTGATTTTGGACCAAATTTGGATTTTGACTCGCATGTGAATCATAAAATACACGCACACAGTTATGGACCAAAAGGTAGTCATGGTTACTCGGAATCCTCGTTCTTTTTGAAGCCAGATTATCAATACGGAGATGAATATCCGAATTTCGATTCTTCTGGAGTATTTTCGAATAGATTTTCAAGAAAGGAAGATTTATTCGATAGTGACATGGCTGATTCGAAGAGAGTTACAGTTAATGCTGATAGTAAGAATGTCACCGCTGAAGCTAAAGCCAAAGAAGAGAAAACAAAAAATAAGTCCAGGAAGAAGAGACACGCTCATGAAGTGTACGATTTTATAGTGGTGGGTGCTGGGTCAGCTGGTTGTGTTATTGCTAATCGACTATCGGAAGTTAAGAAATGGAAGGTAAGCATAGTATTTATTTATTTTGATTTCCTGCTTACATCAGTTAACGTATTGATTTATTAGGTTCATTAGGTTTAATTTGCTTTTGATAGAATAAATTGTACCCAAATAAAGGTTTTTTGAGTTCATTACGCTCCTGAAGTGCTGAACTAAATGTCCAGATCTGAGCACGTGCACGAAATGTGCGGTTCACGTGCTTCTTAAAAACATGATTTGGACGCTCTTGGACATATTCTCGAACGGTTCGTGTGCAAGTAATAATCTCCACGTCGAACATACCCGTGAGATAGTTTGGACTTGTTCGTGCGCTAGCGTTTTGGGTTCAAGAAAAATGTTTTTTTTTATTCTTTAACCAATTACATCAACTTTATCAAGTTATTGAATCACTCTCTTAGGTTAACATATTTTATACCTGTGCCAGAGTATTCCGCTCCTCCATATCTTACATTACAATTTGTATACAGTATAAATACCATAGAAACTAAACAATTTTTGCGCCTCCCTGTAGACTAGTCCGCGCCTCACAGTTTGTAGGCGAGTGAGAGACTCCCCATGGTGGAGATTCTCGGTCGGCCACTAATCCCCTAGACTTACAGGCTTAAGGACCCTCCAAGGTCTTCGCCTTCTTATAAACCCGGTGACGCAGAAAATGTCATCAGCGATAATTTGCAGTAGTCAGTCAAAAAAAAAAGAAATAAACTATACATTATGACCGACTGCATTTTATATTGTTGTCTTGCAAATACAGTTTTAGTGATAGGTTTGTTGATAGAAGATTTTCTTCTTTTCTTTCTTAAATTAAAGTTCTATGTAACTTTCAACCCAAATCGTGATTCTTCCCCAAATAAATTGGAAGCAAGGTAGGAGAATTAAAAAGATTCCATCTTAAAGCTCAGTGTTTTTAGATACCTATATTTTTGACTATTGTAGAATGTAAGTTGTGGGTATTGGGTTTATCTGTATCAATAACGTGCAATTTTAATTATATATTGTTTGTTGTGCTATTAGGTGATATGGTACGGTCGCAATTAAAATAATATTCTCTGGCTTGTATTTATAGTATGGAACCAGTTTTTATGGGATGACTTATTTATTATCAGTTTGAAGCTACTGTTGTTCTAGACTATACTTTCTCTGAACCTGATTTCTATTCGAGCGGTTAATCTACTGTGCCATACCTCGTTTACAGATGCTTTAGAATATGAGGTAACTTAGGTAATCATCATCTTATATAATCCAATGATGCTTTAGTTTCATTCTTATTCTATTACTCTCTCAATTTGTATTTTTTTTTTGTCTTTTTATCTCTCGGATTGCCAAATATCCTGAGATATTTGAGTCGATTTACGATTACGTTTTGGAGTTCTGTTTTTGCAGTAATTTATTTATTGCTTTACCTAGCAATCACTAGCAAGCTTTACCTATCTCTAGCCACAATAGGTGTTAAATTCTCTGTCCATTTCTCTTTCTAGTTTACATGAATGACTTGCATTACTACATAAGAGACAATCGTGATACAGTGTTGTTTCCTGATGACACTTCTTTGATGATTATCTTGACTATGACGAAGTTGTACTTGAAAAAGCAGAGTATTGGTTTAATGTTCATAATTTATTGCTTAAAGGACTCCACAGACGGCAGGAAAAAAAAACAAATTAGTTAAGTTTTCTACACCGAATGTAAGACGTGTAGAAACTAATTTACAAATGAATGGAATAGAATTAAAACCTGTGGAAACAACAACTTTCTTAGGAGTAATGGTAAACGACCAATTACAGTGGGGACCACATATTTTAAAAAAATCTGGTAAACAGTCCTCCGGCGTATACAGTTAAAACTATTAGGTGGCTTACTGATGTAGATAATATATAATAATTGGTCTGAGTATAAAACTGTCATTTTAATAATTATGAATCACTGATTAACTTTTTTTAACCGACTTCATAATCAAAAAAAAGG
Organism: Elophila nymphaeata; assembly: GCA_955850985.1. Taxonomy (NCBI): domain Eukaryota; kingdom Metazoa; phylum Arthropoda; class Insecta; order Lepidoptera; family Crambidae; genus Elophila; species Elophila nymphaeata. Next base: position 6,922,130 of record OY039090.1, read on the forward strand.
AGGTTGGAGTAGTCTGTTATTGTGTCATTACAATTAAAATTAATAAATGAAAACAAAATATAATATGTATTTTAAACAATTAAATGTATTATTGTAATATTTAAAAACTGATTATTATGCATTTTTTTTGAGGTCTGTGCCAGCCTCATAGAATTCCAGATTTATTTTATATACAGTAGTTACTCATATGATTATTTCGAAAATAATGCTAATATTCATTCAGTTTTTAAAATCCGCTAAGAATTTCCGCAGTCACCAGCCTTATGTATGCTAATCTGTGTCATCTCATGAACTTAAAAAGAAAAAGATATCATCCGATTCGAAACTTTCGGAAGACAATAAGAAACTCGATCACTCGGATTTCCTATCCTAAAAACGTTACTCCAAATCGATTTCCCATATCACGTTTCCCTCTTTGTAAAACTATTGAATTTCAACTCGCAAGTGTCACAACATCTTACAATGTGTTTCATAATATTGTATTGTAAGCATGAGAACTGAATTGGGGTCAGACTATAAAAAAAACTACAATAGGTTGTATTAGAATAGTGCTTGATTGAGAAAACTGTCCGACCTTTTATTAGCTGAGTTTTTTATGGCAATTATTTGATAAGATTAAAAATTTAATTATTAAGACAGGTTTCTGATTTGAATGTTACATGAAATGTTGCATGTTATCTTGTTAGTTTTTAAATCTGCATAATTACGTGCTAAGCGTGCCGTATTACTGTCCATAATAGAATAATAATTACTTTGCAATTTTTATTCCCGATAATAATTCTTATTTAAATCTATTTGACGTTGTAGCGGAGTGCTCAATAATGCTGCCTGCAAAGGGCAGTATGGGTTCCAATTCTGGTATGAGCGAATGTTTGTATGACGAACACAAACTTTAGTTCATGGGTCATGGCTGTTTTTGTATTAACTTTAGTTTGTTTAAAGAATATCTAGATTATTATGTACCTTTTTTTACTTTTTAAAATCTTAATTTAAACAATTTTGTATACAGTCGCACACTAAAACCACAAGGTTTGTGCATATATTTGTTCATTGTTTAGTATTCGTAACACAAGTTCTTAACGATAATTAATTTGCGTTACATAGTTTGTGTGAGCGTGGAAATATATTATGACTAGTGGTCGCCGGCAGCTTCGTTCGCGTCATTGTTAGATAAATTATAGCCTATATGTTAATAATAATAACAATATAGCCTGTCTCCAACCCGGAGAGTCACTCAGGCATATTATTTCCGGTTGTCCTGTATTGGCCAATACCGAATAGTTGCACAGGCATAACCAAGCGGCCAAAATACTCCATCGCGAACTTGCTTCCAAGTACGGCCTCATAGATGAAAAGGTAACATATTACAAGTACTCGCCAGTGCAGGTGTTCGAAAACGACCGTGCTCGACTACACTGGGACCGATCCATCATTACGGACAGGACAGTTCCTGTGAACAAACCTGATATCGTACTGATGGGTCGCGTGGGGTCGTCTGTGTTCTTAGTGGACGTCACTATCCCCTTCGACGAAAACCTCGTGAAAGCCGAATCAGACAAGCAAATGAAGTATCTGAAGCTGGCACACGAGGTTGTTGACATGTGGCAAGTGACGACCACTGAGATCATACCAGTCGTAGTCTCAACCAACGGCCTTGTCCCAACTTCTCTTCGTGACCATCTGAAGAGATTGGGGTTACGTGACGGACATTTAGGTGCGCAACTCCAGCGAGCGGTCTTGCTCGATAAATGCCAGGATTATCCGTAGATTTCTTTCTCTGTCGTCTTGACCCTCGGCCGTCTGGCCTCCTCTGCCGAGGGGTATCCTCCCTTCCCTCGATCTGTCAAAGGACCGGGAAGAGTTTTTGTTAATAATCCTTCATAACAATGATAATAAGAAAATATAGTGAGAAGGTTCATGTCTCTGATCTTGCTGCTGATGGGGAACTGCATTTTCGTATTTTTATATATTGTATTTTTTAATGTTTTTTTTGAAAAAACATTATAAAATACAATATTTAAAATTTTATATTTAGAAATATAATTTTGTATGTATTTTAAATGAAATAAAAGAATGATATTAACAATTTATTTTCTATAAATGTTATTAATTTACATTTTATGCAATGTTGTTATTCTGATGTATAAGCTATATTATTGTAAAATCTCATTAAAATCCATTCAGTAGTTTTTGCGTGAAACAGTAACAAACTCACACATATATAAATTTTCACGTTTATAATATGAGTACCTAGGATGCTTATAAAGCAAACATTCGATATCAAACTAAGCCAATACATAATACTAACATATCACGTAATGCATACTCTTTGAAACTATCCGATGAGAAAATTCTAAGGAAAGAAAAACCTGTTATATCATACTAATCACTCTATTACACTAGTTCACGTAATCGTGAGAGAAATACAATGTATAGAACCATCTATCATCCTCGAAAGCGAACGCCAAGAACAAAGGCACAGTTAGCACAAAAAACCCGTAAAAAAAAAGATAAAAAAATATCTTTAACAAGTAATTGCTGTTACCAACAGTATCTATTTTAAGCCAAAAGCATCTTTTTTATTTATTAAACACAGTGATTTTTGTAGTGGATGTCTAGCCGAAGAGATTTTTATAGGTATGTCAGTACAAAGAACTCTTGCAAATCGCGCAAAAAAAATCAGCTTTTTTTAAACAAAAGTGAAATCAAAATGTATGGAACAGCTTTTTTTGCGATGATTAAAAAGGTTACAAAAAGGTGATGGTTTCGTAATTAAAAGTGTAACCGACATAGTTATATGATATAACTCAAGTTAACTGAAGCGTAACATTGTAACAGTTACTGAAGAAGCTTGATTATCAGCTCATAATTAACCATAACTTTGTGCACGAAAACTGATTTGAATATCGAAATGGAATAAAGCTGTTGTGGAATTTTGTGGTTAATTAAATTGAAACAATGCTGTGCAAAATAAAATAAATTAGGTACGTATCAACATATATAACTAACTCGCTGTGCCCGCGACTTCGTCCGCGTAGATTTCCCGTTTTTGCAACATTTTTCAGTGATGCTCAACAACTATTAGCCTATCAGGGTTTCCCAAAATGTGCATCGCGACGCCAGTTTAGGCGCAGAATGTCCAATTCGCAAAATGTCCAACGGTCGCAAAATGTCCAGTTCGCAGAATGTCCATTTCGCAGAATGTCCAATTCGGATAATGTCCAGTTAGCAAAATGTCAATTTCGCCCAGATTTTTAATTTAATTTTGATTTCGTAATAAAATAATTACTAATTACTTCTATCACCTAACTTCTTTAAGAAGTGTCGCACTCACTAGTTGCATCGTATTTATAAGACTGCACGTGTCTATATTAGTAGAAGATCCGAACCTAAATCGACCTTCACCGAGCTGATAATAGAATGAAACATATTTTATTATTAATTTAGTATATTAGAAAATATATTAAAAATGGGTTGTCTAAAAAAATCCTGGACAGACTATTTTTAATTATTTTTTGAAAAATGATTTTTAATAAAATATTGCAACATCAAGATAATAAGAAAATGTTGTCCTGACTGATAGTAAAAACCGTATAGAATGTGCAGCCATTAGGTTGTCTATTATTTACCTGTGCGAACTACTGGGTTGTCAGGTATGAACAGGTATGTCGATATCAGTTACTTTCACTCGATTGGATAATAGAAAAAAATTTATATCATCATAAGCGCTGTTTTATTGCGAATACGTTGATATAGGGTTGTCTGCCAAAAATTTGGTCCTAGTAAGGGTTTGCGAATTTTAAAGATTTAAATTTTAACGCGCGTGGACATGTGTGACAGAGAGATCCGAGGTAAGTATACTGTGTAATAATAAAGGACACAACATTATAGTCGCCTGTGATGGGACCCTTGAATATTAGAAAATGCGCATGCTCAGTATGTCAACTATGGAGGGTAGAGGTACCGCTACTACCCATTTAGTAAACCCTACCCGTTATTTTGGAGCAACTGACATTTGAGTTGCAACAAAAATAATTAATTAATTGCATACTAATGAAATATATTTTATATAATACTAAAATATAAAACAATATGTTATCAATTAAATAAATAAATAAATATATATATAACTCAAAATGTTTTGTAACTCAAAATATGATAACACATCCATTACTTACTTTGACAGTTTTTTGCTCTTTTTGGAAAAAATTAAAAAGAAACAAAGTGGACAGCCGAAAATTCAAATTAAAAAATAACAAAAAAGATAGCCTAAACATTTTGTATTACGTTTAAAAATTTTATTACAGAACAGCATAAATACAAAAATAATATTAATGGAAAATAAATTCTAACAAATATTTTTTATTCAATATATGATTCGTCAGAAGTATTATTCTGATTCTCGAATTCTTCTAATTCATTAGATTCCTTTTCATTTTTTTCCATTTCAACAACGTCCTGGATTTTCAAAGGAGTTTGATCTCCGATAAAACCTGTTGGTTTTAAAAAATCATCCAAATGCCAACCATAGTTTTCAGGGTTTGACTTTGCACATATAGAATTAGTTGCATTAAGCCACATAGAATTTACATATATTGTTCTTAAATTTTTTTGTAGTAGGAAAATCCAACATGGCGGTATAAAGTTGGAGTCAAAACTTTTAATCTTCTTTAAAAATTGTTCGCTGTCTTCTTTTGCGCCGTACTTCTTCATAAAAATACGAATTCTCGCATCATTAACTGATTGGCAGTGATTCACGCCATACATTTTTGCTGTAAACTCATCACAGGCGACTATAATGTTGTGTCCTTTATTATTACACAGTATGCGTACCTCGGATCTCTCTGTCACACATGTCCACGCGCGTTAAAATTTAAATCTTTAAAATTCGCAAACCCTTACTAGGACCTAATTTTTGGCAGACAACCCTATATCAACGTATTCGCAATAATACAGCGCTTATGATGATATAATTTTTTTTCTATTATCCAATCGAGTGAAAGTAACTGATATCGACATACCTGTTCATACCTGACAACCCAGTAGTTCGCACAGGTAAATAATAGACAACCTAATGGCTGCACATTCTATACGGTTTCTACTATCAGTCAGGACAAAATTTTCTTATTATCTTGATGTTGCAATATTTTATTAAAAATCATTTTTCAAAAAATAATTAAAAATAGTCTGTCCAGGATTTTTTTAGACAACCCATTTTTAATATATTTTCTAATATACTAAATTAATAATAAAATATGTTTCATTCTATTATCAGCTCGGTGAAGGTCGTTTTAGGTTCGGATCTTAGACTATATAATGCCAGAAGTGCCTACTGTTTGACATAATGCCGGCCTTAATGATCTTCAACCTGAGTCCTGCGCTGCCAGCATCCAGAGGCTTACCGTGACCTTTTACCAGATCATCGGCCCACCTTGCGGGAGGTCAACTAAACGCTACGTCTCCTGGTACACGGCCAATACTCCATGACCTTTCCGCACCAATGCTCGTCAGTCCTCGCAATGTGCCCTGCCCACTGCCACTAAGGTTAGCAATTCTTTGGGCTATGTTAATGTCCTTAATTCTCCTGGAGATCTCATCATTTGTGATATAATAGGGCAAGTGAACTTGAGCCTTCTTATAAGACCCATCGCAACGATTTTCACAAGAATGTTTTTTCTTTGTCCAGATTAATATTGGTATAATACAGAAAATACCATTCAATCATACCGTTCAAATTTACTGTGCCTTTCCGATTCTAGGTTAAATGAGGTTAATCTTGTAGAAGAAATGAACCGAAACCATTTCTCAATGCTGTCCTTTACGAACCTTGACATTAGGAAAAAAGCGGCGATCCGTCTATATTTTTGTTGCGATATCTGTGCCGAGTACCGAGTTTTAGGGCTAAGGGCACGGCGAGATTATTTTTTGCAAATGATCGAATTATCGAGGATTCGAAAAGTCGATTTCAATACGTTGATTGGTCTATGTCCCAATTAGGCGCCCGACAGACACGCAATTTCACGGCATTTTTTGCACATGTAATTGGACGTCAGGAAATTATAGGTAGATAATAAGGAGCTATATATTATAATGTAGATCTTTTTCCTCCGTGCTTCGGAAGGATCTTTAGCGGCTACTGTAGAAAGAAAGCAGTCGTTAACAAGGAGGATTGGTGTCAGGCACACGGCCGTAAAAATGTAATGCCGAATCCTTAAGCAGTATCGTCGATATCAGGACATTCTGCACCGACCCCAAAATAAGTTGCCAGCAGGGTAGCAGACAGAATTGTGAGCAGGGTTTCTGAAGACACGGAGCACAACAATTTTGAGTGGCATATTATTGTTGCTACGCGGTTGGCATTCACAGAAACGTTACTAAAAGAGTAATTTTAAATGTAATCTCCAAAAATATTTGAATAGAGAATATTCTTGAATGATGACCTAGCCGTGTGATGACAGAGTAGAATAGCATCACCCCATATCCTCCAATGGGTGTCGTAGAAGGCAACTAATGGATCAGCAAAGTGATATTGATCACCTAATACTCGCCACATTGGGCAAACGTGGTAGACTACAGCTTTAACTTCCTTTGAATAAAAAGGAGAGGCCTTGTGCAGCAATGACTCGAATTATAAAGGTTGTTATAATGATGACCTTGAATTTCATAAATGAAAACGAACCGTTTTGATTTGTCTTAAAAAATTATAAATAAGCATTGTATACTTTCCTCTCGCGTTTTAGTCTTGTTGTTTCAAAGGAATCGCAAAGAAAAGAACAATCAAATCTAATTGAACTGTTTGCGTTACCTTGACACGATTAAGGTCAATGTCTCGACTTTCCGCCGTTGAAACATTGATCACGCAATTTTCGGCTTTTCTCACAACTTATTAAGATTTCATTTTACTTTCTCGTTGTAATAGGTACTAAAGTGAATTATGAAAGATTTTTTAAAAATTTGTTATTTTTAATTTAAGTAGGTACACAGCAGAAATTGATGTTAAAAATCAAAACTAAACTTTATTGTATATAGCTCTGGATAGCAAAATAGTAGTTTATGTTAATAATCATAACAGTCTTTTCAATTCCCACAAGACAAGGCCTCTCCTTATTATCAAAGGAGGTTTAGGCAATAGTCCGCCACGCTTGCCCAATGCGGATTGGTGGACAGAGTATAAGGTGATCAATACCCCTTTGCTGATCCATTAGTCGCCTTCGACATCCATTGGAGGGTATGGAGTGGATGCAATTCTACTCTGCCGGCATTACACGGCCAAGTTTGTGTAACTGTTACATCATAAATAATCATAATTGAGATAGTAGTTATCAGTGTTTTTATACCAAGTTATGTGAAGTCATATATACTACTTTATATACGCTTATAAATTCGCAAATACATTCAAATAAAGAAAAAGACTGTACTTTTGTTCAATTTTAAAAAAATATGTTTTTCATCTGAGTCACTATTACCATCAGACATTTTTATTAATTGATATTGTTTTAGGTATACACAGACTAATGTCGCCAAATCTACATTCAACTCACTTCAGACATTATATTATTATATCTGAGGAATGGATTAGGATTTTCAAGTTTCAACTGTTAACTCAATTTGGCTGTCTGAAACACTTTTGTCAATTTATAAAGACAATATTTGTCATATGATGAGTCGAACCGATGCTATAATGGCCGTGAAGCCGTGAACGCATATCTTTCGTTCACTGTTTTATTGGTCATAATGTTAGAAGTTGTTTTCTTATTTTAATTATATTATCTGTCTAAATTATGTCAATATATATTCGCCTTTGAGATCTTAATTCAATTATTAAAACATTAAAATCGATTCGAAATTCAAGAGAAAGTAAAATATTTGAATTTGAAAGACTATTGTTAGATGATATTCATAAATAACATAGGTACTTCAAACAACTATAGACCTTCATGAAACTTAAGATTTCAACTAAGATGATTTTCATAAATAACATGTAATAATAACTTCAGACAACTATAATCTTCATGAAATTGAAGATTTAAACTATCTTAGTTTTCACTTCAAATACAATTTTAAACTTTAACGCATTCGTTTTCACTTCAACAATCACAGCTGAATTAATTTACCGATTGATTCGCTGTACTTATTGCTCGGGAACTTTTAAAAAGACATTGTGAACTAAAATTTGAGATTGTAAAACTTTTTCGCTTCGAGACTGGGAGAGTCATTGTTTTAGTTTTACAGTAACAGATGTACAGCACCTAGATAAGGCGACGTTATCACTGATTGATCAATCAAATAGTATGATTCATCAATCAGCGATTTTTGAGAAAGCGTTTGACGATTTAAAAGTACTTAGCAAAGTCCATTTAAATAAAGAGCTTTTTCACTTCATTTCGTTTCGTTTTGTTTCGTTTCATTTATGGAATAATTTTTGCGTTTACAAACGCGTCAATATTTTTTCATCCCTTCTATTCGAAAAGTGTCGCTTTGTTCCTATATAAGTGGGAACAAAATAGCTCTTTTCCGATAAGAACTTTTTAGCGGGCGTAAAAGTGATTTGAATTTAGAACATATATCATTCATAGAAATCGCAAATTGTATGAATTACGTGTTGGCTGCACGGCACTAACTAAAAAAAAACAAAAGCGCGCGAAATACTTTTCTGTTCTTGTTATCTCAGTACATATTTTATTGTTTTTTGCAAAAATAACTACCTCGAGTTATAAAAGTGATAATGCATTAACTCCTGAAACAATGACTATAGAAGCTAACAACGTCGTACAAATACTCAAAATGTAAATGAATCGACAACAATATCGATCCCAAATAAAACAGTGACAATAACTTTTTCATCCCACCACCTCGGAAAGTGTAATTTTGCGCTTCGAAATCTGGCTGGAAAATTCTATTTTATTCGCTTGAGTGGCAAAGTAGATTTGAATTTAGAACATCACATATAATGAGTACTCAATATAATTGTAAATTCAAAACGTCATTAAACCTATTTAATGTAACCTCTATGGTGCCAAATTTATGATTAGAACTTTTTAAATTGTGAAAAAATTCTTTTTCATTTTGTCATTTCCTCGCTGAGGTGGGATGAAAAGTTACGTATTGCACTCGAGTGGAAAGATTTTTCACCTTGTGCTCGTTTGTTTCCCTCGCTGACGCTCAGGATTCTAATTTAGAATCACTCGCTGCGCTCGTGATTCAACTTTAGAATCCTTCGCTTGCTCGGTCATCCAAATCGAGCACGCGGTTAAAAAGGAACTTTCCACTCTTGTATAATAAATAACTATTAATAATTGCGCTAGCGTATCAATATAAATATAAATTTGTAATTATTTTTACTTCATTTCACATGTCTTCTTTTAATTAAATATATTCATTAATTACATAACAGCGTCTTTTAATTATTTTCTCATAGAAAGGGGATGAAAAGTAGAGTATATAACTCGAGAGCAAATTATTTTTCCCTCGGGCGATGTACTTTGAATCCCTCGCTGCGTTCAGGATTCTACGTTAGAATCCTTCGCTTCGCTCGTGCTTCAAAGTAGGGCCCTCGCCATAAAAATACTATTTTGCTCCCTTGTTATACAATCTACTATTAATACTAGAAAAAATACAGTGGATTTTTTTTCTAGTATTAAAAGTATTTACGAGTTTGTAAACGCAAAAATTATTTCATAATGTGAGGTAGTTTCACCTTAACTGGGCGTCTAATATTTGCAAAAAAAATTCGTTTGCAATTTTCAAAGATTTGATGAAACAATGTTTACCATAAAAACATAAGCAGCAAGCACTGACAAAATTTCGACAGCGAAAAGCAGTGCCTCGGTGGCGTAGTGGTTAACGCAGCCGCCCGGATTGCGGAGGATGCTGGGTTCGATTCCCTCATGAGGCAGGTCGATTTTTTTCAGTGTATTTTTTCTCGTTTCATTTAATTTCAAATCTTCACTATCCCGGATTACTGTCGTACTATGCCTTGATGACAAGATCACAAGTCCCAGGTACTTACTGTTGTTCTCCCTCTCTGCATCACTATGGCCCAGGTACCCGCGCAGTGAATCCATCGAATACTAAGAATTTTCATTTCCTAAGTTGGTGGACGTCCGGCGAAAAATACTTTACAAATCTTCGTCAGAAATGTAAGCAAAAACTATATCGCAAATGTCTTTGTTTAGGTATAGAAACCCACTAAAAACTCTTTGTTGATATTAAATTCCTAAAGCCGTTATTCCTGCGAAACGTATTTCTCTTTTTAAGCAGTCTCTTGGTTTCGGAATTGCTAATCTTTTCTGTAACGCCTGTGCTTAATTAAAGTGTTTTTTTATTAAAACAAATACTCTTCTTTTTAAGTTGACTGTGATGTGCTGAAACACTATCTACAGTTATTTTAATAGAGTCCATTGTCATGTCTTCACAAATATAACATAAACATTTTTTTTAAATGTTGTTCCGGTTCCGTAGCCGGAATGTAATGTTTGATCAAGCAAGACTTTTATCACACTAGCCAGCTTTATAAGTTAATAAAATTAGAAAAAAAGACTGATCTTTTGTGCGCTTTATATTAATAACTATCTCCATGAGTTTTGTTTACATGTGTGTGTAAAGTGAATGGCTTGATAAACAAATTAAAACACCAATCATTTTCAGTCAATACTTATAGATTCCTTTCCTGGACCCTCGTACATGATAGAAGTCACATGAAGATTTTCGAGCCCAAAAACCATGCTTCTTCTATAAGCATTGGTGGGCCATGAGTAATGGTTAATGTGATTTCTGAAGCACGGATGACATCAATATAGTAAATCTATAAATCTATAGTAGCTTTGTTGAAAATAGAAGCAAAGTATATAGCATCATAGCCAAGAGCTCCTTATAATTGTACTCTTCCAGAAACTTCGGGTCTTCGCTTCCGCCATTCCCAACTTTTTGTAAGAACACACTCATTTAAAGACGATCGCAGATATCTACAATGAAAATAATAGTTTTTTCCTCATACTTTTATGCTATTGTTCTGAATGAAAGTTTGTCGTCTTCGAAACTTTTCGGTCTTATCTCATTAAAGTTGGGTGCAAGTTGTTTGCAGTTATTTTGTGTTGGAACTTGTAGTCTCCTAGACTTATATTCTTTCGAGAGGCGAGAATAGGTTTAGATTTAAATTGACTAAGGGTAAAGTTTTAGGTATCAACAATTTACTTGTTGATCTCTAGTGGTCAACGACTTTGTCTAAGAAACAAGTCTTAAATCGAAGGGCAACGGACTCCCATTTTACTCCCTAATCGCGGGCAGACACAAAATCTCTTCGATATACAATAAAACATTTCGGTTGCTTTAATGCTTTGTCTGCCGAATTTCTTATTTAATTTGGGAACCGGTGGAAACATATTGTGTCCTTTCTTAATTCTTGTCGTCATTTGCATGTTAATTAATATTAGGTCACAAGTACCAAGCGCCGGTCTTGGTTCCTCTGACTGCCAAGACTGAGGACCTGGCATTTTTCTCCCTTGTCATAAAATTTAATTTCAATAACTCTCTGGGGCTATTTTAAACTTTCTATAAGGTACTCATTGTTCACTACGTCCATTCTCAGTATTCCACACTTGCACAATGGTTGTTTTCCATTAAAATATTTACTTTTAATGTGAATATTGAAGGTATAATTACTTCAACACTCAACACTTTCATTGTATTACATAATGTAGGGGTAAATTATCATTATATTCTATTCGACATATAGTAGGTCTGCAATACCACTGGCATCACGTTCCATTATAATTCACATCTGGTTAATATAAACCATATGAAGACATTACATTGAAAATAAACTTTCAATAAAAAATATTCAATATTTCATATAAACCACCCAAAGGTGTCAGGCACCCCGGTCCAAAAATTTAGTGCTAAAATTGATCAAGACACACTGCACCGAACCAAATAAATTGAAACCTGGATAGGAGAAAGAAATGAAATGAAAATATATTTATTGCCTTTGAGTAAAAAATCGGTCACTAAATACAGTTTGATTATAACCAAATGGTCGCTACTCAGCATTCACTGCAACCTGGGAGGTCACAGCGCTGGTCTTCCGTAGCGCCAAATGAGCGTGCAACACGCGCCAACCGTCAAACCTCAAGCTATTTGAATCTCAAATATACGCGAAGTGCTCAAATAGTTCGTCAAACCTATTTTCGACAAATAATAAAATAAAGTAAATATCAAATAAAATAATATAATTGTAAAATATTGGAATAAAATAACGATAATCAAACACAGTAAGACGACCTATGTTTAGTAAGTGATTTTTTGAATGCTGGAATTGATGTTGAGTATATGAGGGGCAAATTGTTCCAGCATTTTGTGGCAGCATAGCTGTTTGAAAATGTTAACTTTTCATACAAGTAAATTGGATTTTGGTTCTTTATAACCCCAAACAATAGCGTGGCAAAATGAAGAGTTCGCCGTACGTGATGCCATTTCAAGAAATTCAAACTTATTTATGTACGGCGAAAGAAGTTGTTAACATAAGCCGCATAGTAATATATTCACCACTAAAAACTGCTCAAAGACTGATACCTAGAGACAATGATTCCATTTCACTAATTGATGAGTACGATGAAAAAGTGGGCAATCTGTAAAGTTAGGATTTGATAAAAACTGGTCCATTAATTAAGTCAATATTGTACGGTAAAATGAATATTTCAACAAGTTTCATTTCGAGTGAGCGGTCGAGCTTCCAATTAATTAAATTTCAATAGTTTAGACTCGATCAAACTTTTCAATGTTGCGAACTGTAGTTTTTGTTCTCGTTTTTTGTCGCAGATAGTACGAGGAAAAATGTAAGTTAAATATTTACTAGCAGAATTTACTATTATATTTACAGCAGCCGGTTTTAAAAAGGCGGAGGCTCTCAATTCGACTGTTTGTTTCTTTTAATGTTTGCACGTCATAACTGTATACTGGGTTTACCGATTTTGATGATTCTTTTTACATTTGGAAGCTGGTGCTTGTCATGTGGTCCCATTTAAATTTGAGCGACATCTGACAAGTACTTTTTTTAAGTTATCCCTAATAGTGCCTATTTAATTGACCAAATTCCCAAGGAGGGCGGCCGGCCGTAAAAATCTACTGTCAAATCCTTAAGCAGTATTGTTGATGTCAGATCATACTGCACCGACCCTAAATAAATCGCGAGCAGGGTAGGAAAATGAATTGTCTAAAAGATCTCGAGATAGTTTCCTGAAATTTCTATACTTACGAGTACAACACAAAAAGGAAAATTATTAAACAAAATGCAGCATGCAGCAAATTGCGGAAGATGCTGGGTTCGATTCCCGCCTGGGACAGGTCGATTTTTTTTAGTATATTTTTTCTAGTTTTAAAACTATTTACGCGTTTGTAAACGCAAAAAATATTCCATAGTAAAATTATTTTTAAATAAAAAACAACTTAAAAAAAAACAGAGAAATAAAAATTTTGTTTCCAAAAAAAATCACTTTTTAACGTTGAACATTCTTTTCTGTTACAGGTTCTGTTACTAGAAGCGGGTCCTGAAGAACCAGATGTCACGAGTGTACCAGCCCTGGCTCCAATACTGGCCAGCTCTAGCATCGACTGGATGTACCGAACACAACCTGAGGAGCTGACTTGCAGAGCTCAGAGAGGACAAACTTGTGCTTGGTTCAGGTATAGTGGAAATAAGTTTTAACAAACAAGCAGAACTGAGACATTCTGATGATAATAGCAAATAAATTATTTTCGGTGAGATATGGTGACTATACCATATATTAAAATCTCGGTTTATTATGTCAAAATATTCAGAAAAAGTATAATATTTAAAAAATGTACAGACAACAGCACATCAGGTTACCACAAACTGTAAATTTCCGATCCCTTACACTTTTCGCCATGATAGTATGTATGTATGTCTTCTACCACACTATGATAGCTATATTATATAAATAGGCTTTGTATATGTAGAGAGGTAGCCATGTCGAGCCAGCCAGGCAGAGTAGAATAGCATCACCCCATATCCTTCAATGGGTGTCGTAGAAGGCGACTAATGGCTCAGCAAAAGGGTATTGATCACCTTATCTGTCCACCAGTCCGCATTGGGCAAGCGTGGTGGACTTCTGCCAAAATCTCCAAGATGACAAGGAAAGGCCTTGTGTCCCAGTAATGGGTCTAATTATAAAGGGCTGTTGTGAAGCGAGTACTCTGTATTTGAAATAAGTTTAGCTTGAAAATCGTTTCTAGTTTGACGGTTTGTTGCAGTCTGGAGTGCTATTGAGTATACCCAAATTAAAACCATTTAGACTACAGCAAACTCATCGTATTCTCACACTTCTATAAGATGAGTCGCCAAAGGTTGTGTGTACACGATGCAGGTCACGCAGTGATAATGAGAACAACGTCCTGGTGAAAAACAACAGTTTATTACGAAAATCTCACTAATTCGACAGACTTGCGGTTACGACTTACAGTTAGGCGAGTAGTCGCAGACTGCCGCATTGACACATAGTAATTAATAATAATATTTAGATTCTACCTTACACTAATTTATAAAACTAACGAACAATGGTGGGTTCCCTATCTTATTAAAGTCTTACACAACATATACCTGAATATCCAGTCCTTAAGGTATCTGAGGGTATTGGGTGAAGCTCGCTTCCACCATCGGCCTCATCATCGATTAACATCAAATGAGATGAAGACTAAGAGCTTCTCCGTCAAATATTAAAAAACCTAAACCATCGAAGTCCTCAGCACGAATTAGTTTCAGTTCAAAATCCACCGCGATTCATCAGTTTGTATCGGGTCGGCCGCTCTGCTAAGGTCATTATTACACGTCGTAAAAGAGAATGTATCACTGTCTTAATAAAGAAAGTTCAAGCTGAGCGAGCGAGTTAAAGTTTATAACGCCTTTTTTTGTTCGTTTTATCAGTACCATGTCGAAGTAAGAATAATCACAAACTTCGCTTGGTATATAAAAACCGACAGCTACACC
Organism: Elophila nymphaeata; assembly: GCA_955850985.1. Lineage (NCBI taxonomy): Eukaryota > Metazoa > Arthropoda > Insecta > Lepidoptera > Crambidae > Elophila > Elophila nymphaeata. The sequence goes on from OY039090.1 coordinate 6,937,131, forward strand.
ATGATCTGGGAATGAGATTAGTACCTACTTACAAGATGATATCGAACACATAATGATATCCTACATCAGATTGGATAACTATCTACATATAGGTACTTACCTCTAATTTATGAGTTGTGATATGATGATGAACGACTGTGAGAAAAGATTCACATCACAAATCATAAAGCATTATAATGTTCGTTAGGATGAGGTCCTCGAATGGCGGCCGTGTGTCGGGAGACGCAGCGTTGGTAGCGTTAGAAACGCACACGGTCACTTAGCGTTTACCGGACGTGGCTAACGCTAAATGACTTAGTAGTTACTGGTGGTTTTCATCATCATCATCATCAACAGCTCCCCATAAACAATGTCCCCACCGAGGGATTCGAGCCTACCCCGCATTAGGAGCGTTTAGGCCTTAGTCAACCATGCTGGCCAAGTGCGGGTTGGTCGACTTCACATACAACCTAAGAATTTCTTCATGGGTGTGTGCAGGTTTCCTCACGATGTTTTCCTTCACTGTAAAAGCGTCGATTAAACATACGTATATGAATTCAAAACTTGAAAACATATTGGTACGTGGCGGGGTTCAAACCGGTGCCTCCCGGTTGGAAGACAACACTCTTACGCACTTCGCCACCGACGCTTTATGGCATCGGGCGGGCACATTTGGCGGCGGTCTCCTGTAAGGCCCTAATAAGATTACCAGTCAAATGTATATTCGTAGTGGTGTTTTTCTGCCGGTGATCCAGGTTTTCAGAGCTCCAAGGGCAAGTTATAACATGTAGTGACTGTATGTAACGAGTATATAAGGGTTATAGTTAAATAAAAACCTCATCCATATAATATTTTCCTTTACTTTATTCTGCATAAGTACAGTATATTTAGATGCATTAACCATAACACATGTTTGTCCTAAGTAATTATGAAAATAAAACTTTATCACCTTTCTAATTCGGCACCCACACTGAAACCAAAAATTAGCGCAGATTCTATGACTTCATAATAGACGGGTGATTATATGCGAATATATTATTTTGTTTGTCGCGAATATATTCTTTTGTTTGTCTATAATAAAGATTATTATATATTAAGTAATAACGGCAAAATAATTAAAGATTTTTTTAGTTTCTGGTGCACCGGAGGCCGGAGCTAAATCCCTTTCTGTGAACAAAGTTGTGAAGCCAAGCTGTTTGTTCCGTGTAACAAATGTTTTTCTTAGATATTTTATAAAAATATTTGCATTGCTTATATATTTATCAAGTAGTCTATGGACAAGTTTGAATAATTTATTATAATGGTATAAAATTCATGTTACAGCGGTCGAGTAATGGGAGGATCCAGTTCCATAAATTATTTGGTATATGTGAGGGGTAACAAGCGTGATTACGATGATTGGGCTGCTTTGGGAAATAAAGGATGGTCATATAACGATGTAAATACATAATTCCATCTTTTTAAATAACTTTACTACCTAATGAATTAAACTAAACCGTTTGAAAACTTTTAGGTTCTTCCTTACTTCAAGAAATCTGAAAATAATAGAGACATTGAAGCGACAGATAAAAAATATCACGGAGTTGATGGACCTATGACAGTGGAAAGATTTACATATCTTGATAATAATGTTGTTATGCTTGTAAATGCTTTTGCAGAAACTGGACTGCCTTTAGTAGACTTTAATGGGAAAACTCAAATAGGGACAATGACAGTTCAAGCAACTGCCCGTAATGGAGTCAGAGTGTCCACTAATGCAGCTTTTATAAGACCTATAAGAAAGAAAAGACCTAATTTAACTGTAATAACAAATGCTCAAGTATCCAAAGTCTTGATAGACCCGCATAAAAAAATTGCGTATGGAGTGAAATATTTCAAAAATGGTAGATGGCGGAAAGTCCATGCGGTTAAAGAGGTTATTTTAAGTGCAGGTGCACTCAATTCACCTAAAATACTAATGCTTTCTGGAGTTGGACCAAGACGTACGCTTCGAGAATTTAAAATACCAGTACACAAAAATCTCAAGGTGGGATATAATTTGCAGGATCATGCTACTACAGAAGCAATGTTGATGGGCTTGACAAATAAGACTTCTACACTCTTAAGAGGCAATCAGGTTCTAAATGAAGTAAAGAAATATTTCAATTCTAATGACAGGGGAGGCCCGTTGTCTGCAACAGGTCCCTTATATGTAACAGCATTTGTTCGAACAAAGTACGCAGATGAAGACGAAACAGTGCCAGATATTCAATTTCATTTTGATGGTAGAAATTTAAGAGATTTTTATGGCGATCCTACTACATATTTGGCAACGCGAACTATGCCGCTTTCATATTACGACAGTATTAACGTCAGGCCAATATTGTTGCTTCCAAAAAGTCGTGGGTATCTAACTCTAAACAAAACTCATCCAGTATTGGGTCAACCTTTGATATATCCTAGATTTTTCACTGAGAAAAGAGATGTGGACACTTTGGTAGATGCTTTGAATATGATACAGAATTTAGAGAAAACCAAAGCTTTCCGGGAAAATGGCGTGGAATTTATCAGACAGCCTGTCGAAGCTTGCACTAATTATAAATGGGGAACTTATGACTATTTTTTCTGTATTTTAAGAAGTTATACTGCAACAATATTCCATCCCTCAGGGACATGTCGGATGGGACCTTGGTCAGATAAAGAAGCAGTTGTCAATCCAAGGCTAAAAGTTTATGGGATAAGACACCTTAGAGTTGCTGATGCTTCTATAATGCCTAATATAGTTCGTGGTAACACCAACGCCCCTGTTATAATGATCGGTGAAAAAGTTTCCGACATGATAAAAGAAGACTGGAGGGACTACCTTTAAATTAATAATAACTACTGTTTGTTGTTTGTTGTAGTAAAATTGTAAATAAATTATTTTCCACTTACAAGTGTGATTTTTCAATTCCCACTAATTTTAATTATTGTTTACATCTATATATGAGTAGGTGAGTCTAAAATAAATAATTTTGTTTGCGATTGCAATCTAGAAGATGTTTAACAACATTGGACACAGGTTTATTTTAGCATGTAGTTAGTTTAATGCGTAGTTAACAATGTAGTTAAGCTTCGTTTAGTTTTAAGACTTTATTGTAGTCACAATGCTGTATGTTGTTATAATGCATAGAAATATTGTCATATGTCTCACACACACATTACTTAATAAAAAATATTCCAATAGTATTCTTACCGTTCAAAATGTATAATGAAATTGGCTATTTGCATGCGTAATGCATTTCGGTGGCTTGTAGGTAGACTTAGTATGACACCAAATATTAGTTAAAGACGCTGTTTATAGTAAAAGTAATAATATTGGTGAATTATAATTTCAGGGGCAAAACGATGGGTGGATCAAGTGCCATCAACTATATGGTCTACATTAGAGGCAACAAAAAAGATTATGACGGTTGGGCGGAACTCGGTAACCATGGCTGGAGCTATCAAGAGGTATGAATTTTCATAAGATACTAACTGACACGGCAAACGTTGTTCTGCCATATATATTTTTTCCTTTTAGCGATATGAAATATACTTTTCTCATATTTACCAATGAAGAACAGCCATGAGGCGTTGTGGTCACAAATAAAGTATACTCAGCCATGTAGGTGAGTGATGGGTGGGTTAGGGTTATTTTTTTTTCTATGAGAGAAAAACAAATCTTGATATTTTAATAAATAAATGTTAACATAAAACTTGAAGTAATGAATACCCAAAAGTTTATATCATGAACCGTAGCTAAGTCAACCCGCAAATTACGTCTCATTATCAATAATTAAAATAAGAAAGGGTAGAAAACTGAGTATTTATTTTAAATACAAAATTGTTACTGTAAATACGAGAGTTTCTAAATTGCAAAGTTAATTATAGATAATTATAAGTACACTATTTTACAACTCATTATCAAATAAATAACGTTTATATTTAAATGCTATCTTTTAATAGCTTTATGATCTTATGGCAATGAGAAGCAATACGATTGAGGAAGAACGTTGAGCACAATAGTAAATCAAAATAACTTTCAAATTGTGTTAATTCGCTGATACATTCTATGACATATTTATTATATGATTATATTCTATGATATTATTAGGTTTATTTGTTTGGAAGCCTTAATAAACATTATTTTATGGGAATATTTCGCAATTCCAATGACATTACATGAATAGGTGTCGAATAGATAACTTCCCTTTTTCTGTAGGTATTCGGTTAAAAATAAAACAGTTTTTCATATAAATTTCAGGTCTTGCCGTATTTCAAAAAGGCAGAAAACAATCAAGATATTGAAGCCCATGACAAATACTATCATTCTGTCGGTGGTCCATTGAACGTTGAAAGATTTTCGTATCTAGACGTGAACACAATGATGATTATACAAAGTTTTAAGGAGAGAGGCTTGCCAATTACTGATTTGAATGGTGAAAATCAATTGGGAGTGGATTTGTCACAGTCAACAGCTAAAGATGGACAAAGGTTTTCCACAAATGCTGCCTACATAAGACCAGTTAGACGAATAAGACCAAATCTTCACGTAATAACTAATGCTTACGTAACAAAAATTCATGTAAACAGCTTGACCAAAACAGCCGTTGGAGTAGAGTATATAATAGATGGTGTTAGATATATAGCACGGTCTAGAAAAGAAGTGATCTTAAGTGCTGGCACAGTTAATTCTCCAAAATTATTAATGCTATCCGGAATAGGCCCTGCGTCTCATTTAGAAAGTCTTAACATTCCAGTTTTGGTCGATTTAAAAGTCGGAGAAAATCTTCAAGACCATGTAACCACAGACGCACTTATATTAGGACTATCAAATAAAACTTCCACAATGATATCATCTGAACAATTATTCGAAGAAGTATACAATTACTATGGCCAGTACCACCAAAAGAACAGTCCTTTGGCTTCTTCAGTTACTCTAAGAGCTACAGCATTTATAAGCACGGGCTTTGTTTCAAACGTACCGGACATTCAATTCCACTTCGACGGAAGAAATGTTAGAGAATTTTATTCTGATCCGACAACGTATTTAGCAACCAATATATTTCCATTAGCATTTTACGACGGTATTGCTGCAAGACCTTTGTTGTTGACTCCTAAAAGTCGTGGGTTCATATTACTTAATCACACTGATCCAGTTTTTGGTTCACCTCTAATACATCCAAGATTTTTCACAGTAAAAAATGATTTAGAGACTTTGATAGCGGGAATGCAATTTGCTATTGGTTTGGAGGAGACTGAGGCTTTTAGACAGAGTGGAGCTAGTTTTGTCAGAATACCTGTTGGTGTTTGCAAAGGATATCCTTGGGGTTCTTATGAATACTTAGCTTGCCTTCTTATGGAGTATACCTCTACGATTTACCATCCAGTAGGCACATGTAAGATGGGACCCAGTTGGGATAAGAGCGCAGTAGTAGATCCAAGATTAAGAGTTTATGGAATCAAAAATGTACGAGTAGTTGATGCTTCAATAATGCCTTTAATAGTAAGAGGCAATACTAATGCTCCAACTATTATGATTGCTGAGAAGGCATCAGATATGATAAAAGAAGATTGGATTTTACATCCACATTTTTAAAAACCAATTAGATATTCCGAATTGAGTCACAAATATCATCGATACTAATTGCAGGATATCACAGATCTATTCCTATAGAAATAAAGACTATTAGGTTTCTCGAGATTAGAATGACATTTTAGAATAAAATATCATACTAATTGACTTTAAAATTTAGTGCTGCTTATAGTATTTTAGTACATGCTTGATTGCAGGATAGAGACAATAAGCTTTTTCTATGAATCCTTACTTTAAGTCAAACCGTGTTTTGTTATATATGGATCTAATAACAGGTACAAACATATGGGAAGTACTGAGTTTGGACCTTTTTTAATCCCTATGACGACATAAGACTAAGTGTATTTATTTATTCTGACTTACGTTAAAATTATGTAAGAAGTAAAATTTTCTTAAACGCACTTTGTTCTTTCTAAAATTGTATTCTTCCATATTTTTTCTCTTAATATTAAACTGAGTCGAAACAAAGGACGTGCTTTGAATTTTGCAGCAGTGTAGGCAGTACGAAGTAAAACATGAAAGTTTCAAACAAAGACCAACAGAATAATATCTCGGGCTGAGTCATCTACGGCCAAGACTTCGTCTTGGGGCCACGAGAATTGTGGAATAATGGAATAAGTACGACTTATAACAATTATTATATGATGGAAATTCGGCAACGACATTGTGTGCGGCGGATGACCATTTGTAGGGCTTTCAATAGTGGTGATGGTGGTAAATAAGTGGATTCTATTTAAATAGTTTAATAAATACAACAATAGTTATTGGGAGAGCAATCGCTTGCGAAGATAGGTCTAAAACGGGATACTCCCACGCCGGCCGGTCAGTTGCTTCCCCCTCCACCTGCGCAACTATTTCATGACGCCCTTGCGTGAACAATATTGTGATGATCAAGTCTACTCGTATGGTTAACTGAAAATTTTTCAACTCGATTTTCCTCCGTGCTTTGGAAGGCACGTTAAGCTGGCGGTCACGGCTGCTGTAGAAAGAGCAGGTGTTCCCAAGAAGGGTTTTTGTCAGGCAGGAGGCTGGCTGTAAAAATCTAATTCCAAACTCTATAGCAATATTGTTGATATGAAGATAATTATTGCAGTGTCCCCGAATAAATTGACAGGAGAGTAGGAGTAAGCAGGAGTTGTCATGTATTTAATAATAATTAATTAGGAGTTTTTTGAATATAAAGATTTGTTAATAATAATGTAGGATGTTGTGTAATACCTTATTTTTCTTTTATAAAAAATGAAAATAAGTTATTGTATATGTATAAATAAGCATAACATAATTATGTGCACCTATACGAGCATGTTTTATTTCAAATAGAAGCTATTTATGATGCTTGCTATTGGTAAATAGCTGAAACCATTTCTAATGTGTAACCATTTTATTACTTATATTTACTACTGTGTGCTAAATTAATGACTAATAATTAAGCATATAATTTTTATAATTGTGATTTGTTTTTATTTGTTTATAAATAAGGCAGACTTTTGTACAATTAAGATGACTGTTTTCATTATTTAATTAATTCTTAAGATTATATTTCGAAAAGACTGTAAATTGTGATAAGATGAACGTTGTATTATTCGTAACAAAATAACTAACCAAAAATTCGATAATACTTGTGATTTTTAATTGAAACTGGCCAATAACCGCGGATTTCAAAAGACTTTTGTAAAGGTTTAATTCAATATTGTACGTTTTGTACGGTTGCAGTATTTTTATTGCTTGTTTTGATAGTTAGTGTATCAGAGAGCTATTAAATACATTAATTTCATAACTGTGTATAAATTTATGTCAACCGATTGCCTGCTATTAGAAGATCCGCCCGTTTTATGGCCTCCTAAAGACCCATCTGCCGTTCGCATACCCCCATTATCTATCTCCATAAACCGCTGAGATGCAAACAATCTGTACCTAGTCCCCCTGTCCTCACTTCAAACTCACCATTTATGAGAGACCCTCCTTCCCCGCACTTTAGAAGAACTAAAGAGGCGGAGTGAACGATTCTTTGGCAGTTGCAGCTCTAGCATAGCTGGCTATGTTCAAAATTTTAGCTACAGTAGGCTTTAAAGTTTATCAAAGATCAGGAAATGTTTGAAATTCCAAATTGATGAGGACCGAACTGGTAAGTATGTTAGGTTTATGGAATGATACAATTTATGTTAAGGGAATTTGGAGTAAGAAATAAACTTAATATAGAACAAGGTCTCTGTAAGAGTAAATCAAAAGTATTATATTCGTTTATCTTCTCCTTCATTAACTAAAGAGAAGAAAAAAAACATTGGTCATGTAGAAAGGATGTGTGGAAGTAGATGGACGAAAAGGATATATGAATCGAAAGTGAACGGAGGGGGAAGACTTAGGCGAGGAGGCATTTATCGATCAAATTGAAGACGTCTCGGAAAAGGTCCAGTTCAAAAGTATCTACTCGATACCTCTGAGTATGTATGGGGACTATGATGAGGGTAGATGAAACGAAAGAAATATGTTGGGATCTTAGCAAGACGAAACAATTGGTCACTGCCAACTCTTATGGGAACCAGTAGTGACTTTATGTATGTATGTATATTCTTCTTGTTTCTCATCTGGTGGTCATAGAGTGTAGTCTTCGGTCTTGAATAAGACGATCGCTTTTCATCTCATGGGTGTTTTAAAAGGTGACTAAAGGTGTTTCTGAAACCTGCAGATCATTGCACCCAGGAGTCATTCATGAGGTAGTGATTATACCACCTACAATAGCATAGCCAAGGAGGTTTTTTTTATCAGGCAGGTGGCTGCAATACGTACATGTAGTGACTGTGTTTGTAATAATATTGACCATAGACTTATTATAGATAAAATTTACAATGACATTATACATGTATTATGCCAAGCAGCTTGTGACACTTATAACCTGAATGATCGTCGGGTTAAAAAACCGGTTATAGGGTGGAACAGGTATGTAAGTGGCGCACACAGGGAGGCCAGACTAAAGTTTGATCTTTGGGTGTGGTATGGTAAGCCGCAGGAGGGTCGTGTTTGGAGTGAAATGCAATCAAGTCTATTCAAATCACGTTTACGATGGTGTCAAAATCATAGTGATAAAATTAGAATGGACATGTTGGCGTCGCGTCACTCCAGGCACGATTTCCGTGGGATTCCGAACAACCAATTAAATAGTAAGCCAGGGCTACCTGTGAGTTTCAATGACACGTGTGACGTTAAGGGTATAGCGGAGACATTTAAGGAACATTTTTCGGTAACATCACCTTTGGGACCCACATAGTCTGTAAGCAGCGTTGGTTGTGATGGACAGGATATTAATTTTCGATTTACAGCAAAAGAGGCATTACGGCAATGTCGCGGGGTAAATCTCCAGGCCATGACGACTTAAGCATAGAACACCTAAAGTATAATAACCATCTACCCAGAGTTTTGGCTATGTTCTACTCAATATGTTTGGGCCACTTGTACTTACCCAAGCTGATGATGAGGACTGTGGTGGTCCCAATCGTGAAAATAAGACCGGTGATATTAGCGACAGAAACAATTATAGACCTATCTCCTTAGCAACAGTTATTTCTAAGGTGCTTGACAGTTTGCTGAACACCCAGCTTGAAGCACATTTGAATATACACGTTAACCAGTTCGGCTTTAAATCAGGCCTTTCCACGGAAACAGCTGTATTGTGTTTAAAGCAAACTGTCAAGTACTACAATGACCGACATACGCCTGTATTTGCTTGTTTCCTTGACCTCTCAAAAGCGTTTGACTTGGTTAGATACGACATCTTATGGAAAAAACTTCGTGAAACATCGATACCAGAGGAATTAGTACGCATTTTTGAGTATTGGTACCATAACCAGGTCAACGTTGTACGGTGGTCCGGGGCTTATTCGACCCCATATAGGTTACAGTGCGGTGTAAGGCAAGGGGGCCTAACCTCGCCTAGGCTCTTCAATCTATACATTAATGCACTAATTGAGGAGCTCAGTGGCACGCATGTCGGTTGCCATATTGGAGAGGTTTGCCTAAATAACATTAGCTATGCGGACGACTGTGTGCTTCTGAGCGCGTCAGTTAATGGTTTGTTAAAGTTGCTCGACATTTGGGAAAAATATGCTGACAAGCACGGTTTGTTATACAATGTGCAAAAAAGCGAATGTATGGTTTTTCAGGCCCGAGGAAGATGTCTCAATAATATACCGACAGTTAGACTAAAAGGATATCCTCTAAAAAGAGTTGATAAGTTTAAATATCTGGGGCATATTGTAACCTCGCACTTAAAGGACGATATGGACATAGAGAGGGAGCGTAGGGCGTTGTCGGTCCGTGCTAATATGATAGTACGCAGATTTTCTCGCTGTTCGAGGGACGTCAAAATTATGATTAGGCTATTTAGGGCATTTTGTACGTCCTTCTACACGAGTAGTCTGTGGATCGACTATACCCAGAGACAGTACAATGCGCTACGTGTCCAATATAATAATGCGTTTAGGTTGTTGTTGGGGCTGCCTCGCTTCTGCAGCGCTTCGGGGATGTTCGCTGAGGCACGCGTAGACTGTTTTTATACAACAATGCGTAAACGGTGCACATCCCTGGTGCGCAGAGTGAGGGCCAGCCGCAACGGTATTTTGAGGGCATTCGGGGAACGTTTTGACTGTCAGTACTTGAACCATTGTAATATGGTTCATGTACGGACTAACGTCAAAATATTATTTTAAAATTTATTTCAATATGTTTTTTCAATATTTCATTCAAATAATCAATGTAATTTTAATTTCAATATATTTTAAATTGTTTTGTTCGTATTTTAATGACATTGATTTCTAATATTACCTTGACATGAATTTCAATTTATTTTTATATTTAATTTTTATATTAATATTAACGTTTTACTATAGTCTATATTGTGACCCACAAATATTGTATGTAAATTAGATAATTGAAATAGAATTGAATGAATAAATTGTTTAATAATAATTACATAAATGAAATTGCACTAATATAGATATTAAGGGATTGTATACTAACAAAAATGAGCCAATGGAAGCTTTAATAAATACAAAAAAAAAAAAATACAATCCAATGCCAAAACCTATAGAAGTACCTATGTTTATAAAAAGACAGACCTACTGCATCGTCCATAAATTGGAAAGAGGGTAGGAGAAAGGAAGGAAGAGGTTCATCATTTAGGGTTTGTAAACAATAGACTTTGCGTCAAATTAAATTACCACCACTGTTCTATACATTTTTAATTGTTTGCTAAAGTCATTATATTTGCTAAATTCATTATTAAGTCAAGGCTATGTAAACCGTCTTCCAATGAAAATCATCACCTGAGCAGGTTCCATGCACCGGTTGTATAGTTTCTAACAATTTAAAATTAGGCGAGGTGACTTGTTAGACATCTTTAGCCTCTCTAATAGCATTGCAATGTTGGGTCGTTGAGCAACGAATTAGGAATGATACCTAATTCGTTGTCGTTGAGCGCATTCTACGGGCTATACCGCTGCGAGTGTTCTGAGCAACTTTTTCCCTAATACCAGTATTGTTTTTAAATATTATATTAAAAAATAATTGGGAATTAGTCTTCGCAAATTGTTTGATTTTGTCTCCCTGTTACTGAAAGTAAACCACTTGGAAATCTCATTTGTACTCACTAAATTTTTACTGTACGTACTTTCCTCTATCCTAAAGTAAATTGTACACTAGTAAGCGTTAAGGGTGAAGTTCGCTTCCACCATCAGCATTATCATTAATTACCATCAGAAGAGATAATGGTCAAGAGATTGCCCATACCATAAAAAAGTGAGCGGACTTTATTGCCAATAAAATGTCAATAGCTGAAACAAATCCAACGAGCCTTTATTTTAAACACAAATTCCTTATTCACGGAGACACCTAGGTAAACCAAGTCGACATATTAACGTATTTCTACTCTTATTTCTTGCGCAGACCGGACCGTGTGACACTGCAACAACATAAATCAGTGAACAGAACTCACACGGACCGTACGTGAGCAAACATTGCTAGAAGTGACTCGGTGTTGTTCTAAGGAATTAGTTTGTGAGATTCAGTGAGATACGTAAGTAGTTTTTCAAATACGCTTCGAGGTTCTTATCTTTAGAGGAAATTGATATTAGAGCTATCTTTTTCAAAGTTGATTTTGATGAAAAAGTCCTTAAAATACAAAAAATAGTAATTCATGAGTTACATATTTTGTTCAAGCTTGCGGCCCACCTGGTGTTAAGTGGTTACCGTCGCCTAAAGATACTTGCAATATTAAAGGTAAATCTTAACTTTAGAATGCAAGTGCGTTGCCATCCTGAGGACTAGGATGATATGCCTTCCATGTCCAGTAATTACACTGGCTACCCTCCCCCTGTCCCTTCAATCCGAAACAAAGCGAACTGCTGCAGAAATAATAAAGGAATTGGTATCTACCCAGACGACCCTACATATGGGTCTACCATGTAGTATGCATCATAACAGCATTAGTAATTCGAGCCACTGCTGGGACACAAGACCTCTCCTTGTCATTGAAGCAGGTTTAGGCATTAGTCCACCACGCTTGCCCAATGCGGATTGGTGGACGGAGTATAAGGTGATGAATACCCCTTTGCTGATGCATTAGTCGCCGTCTACGACACCCATTGGACGTTATGGTGTGATGCTTTTCTACTCTACCGGCATCACACGGCGAATGGAATAGTTAATGCATGGCTTGATCTACAAACATAAGTTACTACTTCATAATAAGAAGTAGCTACTACAAGTCCCCAGTGCCTCTTCTAGATGAACTTTAAATCTTAAACCAACTTTAACAAGAGCACACAATTAGAAAAGCGCACGAGTGGCGCCGTGTGCACCATTGTATTTTGTTTTATCTCGTTAGACGTCAAGACGTTCAGATTTACTGCTTTATTAGAGAAAAAAAGATACGATTCAAGTGGGAATTGTGTGGAAAAGCTTCTAGGGCTTCGCCTCTCTTATTGGCTTTCAATAAGGTTTAATTTGCCGCGTTACTTAAATGGTAAATCTTTTTTAATTAGATATATTTCTATAAAATATAAATAAAGGCAAACGATTTGTTGGCCTCTAAGCTCTTTGAACGTTTTTAATATTATTATGTATAGAAATTACTATCAATATTAGTCTATATAATCTAATGGAAATTATTGGTAGGTTCAGGTTATTTGTTTTATGATGAAGCGGAGAGGAATTATTGTCACTCATCACTCTCACAGTGTACAATCCGACGCGCCGACTTGTAATACGACGTGTTATACGATCTGCCTGCGACATAATAGGTTGGGGAAAAAGTTTCTTCGCATTTTTTAAGAAAATTCAAAACATTTTTTAATATAGTTTATTTACATTTAACTAAAGTATGTAGGTACCATTTTGTTCGATAACTTTTTGCCATCTTGTAGATAGGGACATGATCCCATTGCTATAGAAATTTTGGGGCTTCTGGTCAAAATACCGCGACAAGTGGTTTTGGCAGTCCTCTCGTGATGTTAACTTGACACTGCCTAAAGAATTCTGAAGAGACCGAAACAGGTGGAATCTGAAGGTGCGAGGTCAGGACTATACGGCGGATGCATTAACACCTCCCAGCCAAACTCTCTTAATTTTTGCTGAGTGGCTAAAGATGTGTGAGGTCTAGCGTTATCATGATGAAAAACCACACCCCTTCTGTTGATTAATTCCGGCCGCTTTCTCTCAACTTCTTGCTTTAATCTCATCAGTTGTTCGCAGTAGAGTTCAGAATCGATGGTCCTGCCTGGTGGTAACAGCTCATAATAAATAATGCCCTTCCAATCCCACCACACACACAGCATCACCTTGTTGCGAGTTAACCCGGGTTTCGCCACAGTCTGTGAAGCCTGACCGGCCTTTGACCACGACCTTTTTCGCACGTTCTTGTCGTACGTGATCCACTTTTCATCACCACTTATCAGCTTCTTCAAAAATGGTTCGGTTTCATTACGTCGTAATAAAGAATCACAAATGAGTACACGGTTCATTAAGTTTCTTTCAGTGAGCTCGTGAGGTACCCAAATGTCGAGCTTTTTTGTGTACCCAGTTTTTTTCAAATGCGCCAAAACTGTTTTGTGGTCAATTCCCAGTTCTTCAGCTAAGTCGTAACTACTGACATGCCGATCTTGCTCCACTTTTTCAAAAATGGCATCCATTTTATCTGTAATAGGGCGACCAGAGCGACGTGCATCTTTGACATCAAAATTTCCGGATTGAAAACGCTTAAACCAAATTTGTGCTACTCTCACAGACACTGCACTAGGTCCATAAACATCGCAAATTTTTTTCGCGGCTTGCGTTGCATTTTTACCTTTTTTGTAGTAAAATTTTAAAATGTATCGAATTTCTTCATTAGATTCACGAAAAACAAATGAAAATCACACATTTTCCTAATTTGAATTTGGAATTACGTTCTTTAAAATTTAAACTTTCAATGATACCAAAACCAGCCAGATACAAATAGTATAGCCAAAGAGATTTTATTACAAGTTTGTACATACTTTAATGCGAAAAGACTTTTTCCCCAACCTAATATGTATTATGTACTATAAGGGTCTTGCTAAACTTTACAGTTTAAAAATTTGTCGCATGAAGCGAGCCCTTTCTGTTGCCCCCCCTTAATTGACCAATAGAAGACCCTCTTTTGTTCTGTAAGGCATCTGGTTGCAATTTATAAAAAAAGGTCATTGTTTTAACAAACTGCTACCAGATGTCTTTACGGCAATGTTTGCTAAGGCAATTGTGTGGCATCACTCTGGGATCTTCACTCAGAATTCTATTGGTCAACAGGCTAAGGGTAGTCGTCGACGGTGTAATACAAAAACGACCCTTAAGGTGGAAGATTACGGAGACCGCGATAGTATGTATGTCGTAAGATTATTGCCAAATCCGGGTCATTGTGAAAAAAGCAGAAGCAAGGTGCGGAGTGTAGTGAACCTCGCAGGTTTTCTTTCTTTATAAGTACCAAAAAAGAAATCTTCAAAAAAAAAAAAACTAAAATAGATTTTAAATAAGTCCAGTGTTCCTAAGATTTTTGCGAAAATACGATTCAACAATTCATCCTGTGACATTTATGCCATATTCTTTATTGTTTGAAATGAAACATTGGTATAACTATTGTTTACCCTTGTGCAAGCTGATGTTGACTTTAAGGCGAAGAACCTCTTCGTACCCGACTGTACAAGATTAAGCTTTGAGTTTTACAATCGCAAAGAAATGGAAAGAGTATTTTCGAAAAATAAACGTCTGCTGATGTCATAGCAGCAGTGTCCAATTAATAACATAAAGTTTCAAATGTCTTGAGACTTGAAACTTAATTAATGCGATCCGTGAGCCGAGACCGCAAAAAGTTACAAACAGTATGGCAGCTTTTAATAATGAGAAAATAAGAATTTTATTTCCATACTCAAAATCATCGTAAGTACAAAATAAGTACTATTGCCAACATAGATTTAGGCAGATGAGAATTGATCACTGAAACGATGTAAATAAATCGCTCCTAAGATATACGATAAAACGCAATACATACCTACTGTATTCCTGGCATCAAGGAACAAGAAAATTAAACAACTTAGCTGCCAACATAGATTGAGCAGTGACCTGGTTGACAAGTCCCAGGAATTAGTTCTGGCTTCTTCTCTTCAATGTGATGGACCCGACTTCCGCACAAACACGCTCGCCAAACCCAAAATATCACACGTGCTTATAAATCTACCTAGAAGACCAAGCTCGCTAATTTAAAATTTTCAAAAATTTATGAGCATCAGAACTTGCTTTGGAGCCTCAGACCAAATAAAATTTTGGTCTGAGTTTGGAGCGTGTACCTACGATATTTCACGCGCCTAACTAAAGGCTATTTAAACTTGGTTTGGGCTTTAATTGGTGTGAGCGTCAAATATATTATTTGTTATTATTAAGATTTTAGACTTATAGATTCTTTA
Source organism: Elophila nymphaeata (assembly GCA_955850985.1). Lineage (NCBI taxonomy): Eukaryota > Metazoa > Arthropoda > Insecta > Lepidoptera > Crambidae > Elophila > Elophila nymphaeata. The sequence goes on from OY039090.1 coordinate 6,952,671, forward strand.
GAATACATAAGAAACAGTAGAGTCCTTCATATTTTCATTAATACATTTTGCATTTACTTTTGTATCTCCTCCCCTTCATTTCGTTCACAATAATTTAAATAATGCTGCCAATTTGCAGTCTAATAACTGTAACTCAAAATACTGAAACAAATATTATTATTAAATTTACAAATTCCATTTAATCAAAGCAATTCCAACTCGTTCCATTTCATCATTCACTTAAAACGGAACTCCCAGTAAATCCTTTAATTTCATTCACTTTCATTGCACCCCTCATTAAGTTTGAAGGCAAAAATTATTGTTATTCGAGTTTGAGAGTCAACCGATTTCCGGAAGTAATCGCTAACTTCTAAATCTGAATTTCTGGAACATTCTTGGACGGGAGAGTACTAGTGAAATAATATTGAGTAGGGTGGAAAATATACATGTAAATTTTAAGTGGAAAAAGGAGCCATACAATTGCAATATTTCATTGTGAATCAACCCATCATTCCAAGGGCAATTCAGTGGGCTATGCTCGGTGTTTCTTTCGCTATATTGTATCAGGTATGGGGAGATCTGATAAAGAAAAATCAAAGAGTACAAAAGACAAAAGAATTTCAAAACTTAAGTGGCAATAGGCGAGGCACAATGCTCAGAGAACGGATGACCGATGTAGCTAACGATTTCTCAAATGGTGATTACGCTCCGACGACACAGTGTAGGCCCCCTACAAGGTGGACTGATGACTTGATTACGGTTGCTGGTCACGCCTGAATTGCGTTGCACAGGTCTGGTCTGGGAGGCATATGATCACCTGTAGACGGCCTGTGGTTGAAATGTTAGTTGAGGATGATAATGAATTACCAAATTTTAATGTCAGAGGTCATTTTGGTAACTGATTGCTGATCGGAAAGCTTTCGGCCTAATCTACCTTAGTAATATAATATGTTTATGGATGATTAATAAGGAGAATAAATGTAACTGGATATAGAGGAAGAAGAAGACCTCGGAAAGTATGAGTAGACTGTAGATGATATGGAAAAGAAGGGTGTTTATGTTGAGATGACGGCTGACTGATCGAGGAGAGTGAAAGAAGAAAACCAAAATTTACTACGACTACATATTGAATTTACTTTGCCGATGATATCGTTGTTATGGCTGAAACCTTGGAAGAGCTGGGCACAATGCTCGACGATCTCTGTAGAGTCTCCCAACAAGTGGCTCTTAAAATGAACATGGATAAGACGAAAATCATGTCTAATATCCATGTCGCACCCACTCCTGTAAAGATTGGAAGCTCTACACTGGAAGTTGTCGACCATTATGTTTACCTGGGACAAACAGTCCAACTGGGTAAGTCCAACTTCCAGAAAGAGGTCAATCGACGAATCCAACTCGGCTGGGCAGCGTTTGGGAAGCTACGCGGCATATTCTCGGCCCATCTACCGCAGTGTCTTAAGACGAAAGTCTTTGATTCGTGTGTGTTGCCAGTGATGACCTATGGAACCGAAACGTGGCCGCTTACAATGAGCCTCATAAGAAGGCTCAAAGTCACCCAAAGGGCAATGGAGAGGGCTATGCTCGGAGTATCTCTGCGCGATCACATCAGAAATGATGAGATCCGCAGGAGAACCAAGGTCACCGATATAGCCCAAAGAATTGCGAACCTTAAGTGGCAGTGGGCAGAGCACATTGCGAGGAGGACTGACGGCCGCTGGGGCGGAAAGGTCCTTGAGTGGCAACCACGTACCGGGAAACGCAGCGTTGGTAGGCCCCCCACAAGGTGGACTGACGATCTGGTAAAGGTCGCGGGAAGCCGCTGGATGCGGGCAGCGCAGGACCGACCGGTTTGGAGATCCTTAGGGGAGGCCTATGTCCAACAGTGGGCGTCTCTCGGCTGAAATGATGACATATTGAATTGGGAGAATGGCAATATGTGTATAATATATATCCACATTTTTTCAATAATAGTAAAGTTTAGATTTACAACAGAAAAGTAGGTAACTAAATCTCATTGTCTAAATCACGTACAAATGGCGGAAGGATTAAACTACCTACAAGATCTTGTTAACATTTTCAATGACAAATTCACAAGGTTAAATCTCTGACTTAGAACTTCAACATACTGCTCAAAGGATTGATAGCTTAAAACTTCGGGAATTATGAACATATAATCAGTTTCAACAGAAACATCAATTTCCCTTAACATTGAAGATAATTCAAAGTTGCCCGAATGTATTAACATATATAATGTTATTTTGGAGGTCGATGTGGCGTGTAAGTTAGTCGACTTGTATGCTTAGTAGAGTGTGAATCTTATGTTAAACGCCATTAAGACGAGATTTCAGTCTAGTTAAAAAAATAGACGTGTGAAGTCAAGAAGCTTGTTGGCATAGAGTTTTGAAACTACCTTATATTATTAATATATTTTTTTGCATAGAATCAACGCAGCACTCATCTACTCAACTGTTTCCACGACTTTGAGCGGAAACCAGACGTTTGAAAGAAATTGTATTAGTTGCTTATATATAACACATCTCTTCTAACCTTTTGTACAAAACGACCCACGCTGGATAAGCCTAAACTATGTAACAATGTATACCAATCAAAAAGTGTGTACGTGAGGAAACTTCTCCGCTTTATATAGTTTTAATCCTTCTCCTAGTATACGTACAAGTTAGATTTTACTTTAATACTCAGTATAATTCACCGTGCGAAGTAAGGACGGTAAAACGAATCACTAATCCCAAGTAAAATGAATGCTGAATAAATTGAAAATAGTTTTCAACAATTTGAACCCAATGAACCATCTCTGTAGAGAAAGTAAGAAGAAGTTACCAACAAATGTAATACAATGCTATTCCTAACCACAGAACCTAATAAAAGTAGCTTTATTCCAAACCCGTTAAGACTTAAATTAGCTTGCTCTTCGAAACTGCATAATGGGAGTCTGTCTGCAATTGTGAATTGTTTGAGAATTGGTCTTAAAAGCCACTCTTGTTGTTGGTCGACCACTGAAATTAAGGAACTTTGTAAGCAGTCCTCGTCTATTTGCAATTTGAATTCAGCTGGAAAGACATTAAGAAAGCTTTTTGAATAACAGGCGTAAAGGATTTGAGTTTCTTTTTTAAATGGAGAGGGTTTTTGTGAACGAGAGATGGGCAATTAACTCATATTATTTACTTATAATAGGGGTTAAAGTATGAAATTGCCGTTTTTTCCTCATTATTCATTAGTGTATAATTCTTTTAATACAACAGCTATGTCCATTATTCCTTTTTTTTTAATTTTAAACTTCATTACAAGGACACATATTTATGTATAAAATTTTATTCCCATTTTATTTTTTTCACTAGAAATAAATTTTCAAAAACAGCTCGTCGTAAGAGGTGTCCGTCTCCGTTATAAAAATGTGAATATTTTTTTACAGGTATCAATTCTCATTTTTTTTTTCATTAAGTATCCTATAGCCTAATGTTGTCTCAGTATATCCACAAAATTAAACAAAATTTAGATTTGTGGTTCCTTAAAAAAATCGCAAATATATTATAGTTGTATGAAAAAATGAATTTTCGTTAAATTCTCCATACAAAACGGCAATTTCATACTTAAACCCCTAATATTATGTGAAAAATGTGAATCAGTCTCAAATGTAAGAATTATAATGTTAAACGGAAATGTTAAATTTTTGTTGCCATTTGGAAGAGGTTTATATTTATTTATTAATAAGGACTAAACATTTACTAACATTTGTCATTTTATTTAATTTCATAGAAAACATGATGGGATAAACCAATAAATAATAATAACAATCTTCTAATTATCTATATTTTATTAGAGACTATTTATGAATAATAGGTCTGTCAGACCCACCAGGCATATGACGTGATTTTTATTCACCAGGCATGCCAAGGGTTAATGTACATTAAAAATATTTTCATAAATCCATTACGTACCTAACACTTCCCGTCGTCATTTTAGTAGCTTAGCTGCAAAGGACCAACTTTGGAGAACAAGATCTCAACTGTCTATCTGATGATAGGTCGAAAACGATAATGACTCCCTTTTGTTCTAAAACATCCTAATGATAGAGCAAAAAGACTTGTTTCTTCGCTTACATTTCTGACGCTACAAAATCCGTCCATAATTAATTCTGAAGATAATGAGTATTAAATTATTTCCGGACAATGTAATAGCGAATATCCTTTTCTGCGAAATGTTGGTTAACAAAGAAAGGGCGCACAATTTGCGAGTTTGCTACGTTTTGCTTACATCATAATTAGATTGAAAAGGTTGGAATGATTCGTGTTCCATTGTAACAAATTGTGACAAAATATTGCTGCGATAATGCGCACTTTGTTATTTATTCTTGCTCAAAGTGAAAGACTTTTTATATAATCAGATTGCAAAAACTTGTACTAGGGGTTAGTACGAATTTTTGCAATACCAAACGATAGTCCAGTCAACAAGTTCAAAAACGTGAAAAATAGAGATAAAGCTCCTAAAAATATGAGCAATAGCTCATTGGATTCGGAACGACCTCTAGAAAAATGAGTTTTGAGGATTTTACTGCACGTAAAAAATTGCAATTGTTATTAACAAAATAAGATGAAAAAAAAGAGGTATTTACGTTTTTGTTAATAACTCATAAACTATTAATATTTACGATATTTGGAAAAAAGGTCCTTAAAGAAGAGGAAATTTCCAAAAAAAAGTCTCAGCTCTCGGAACTCTACCTCTATTATTTATAACTTTAATTTATCGCTGAAAATAGGGTTCCGCGCAGCCATTACGGCATGGGCGCACTGCCGTTAAAGACAGTTTCTTACATAAAATTATTTTTTATAGTAACAAATATGAATTTAAAAATTTAAATAAATTATGGTGTCATCCAGATACTTGAAAGAATATATTCCCGTTGGAAAAAATTTTTTAAATTAATTTTTCAAAAAGTTATGCAATTGTTAATTAACGAATTTTTTTCCTATCTCCGTTTTCATAAATGACGACATAAAAATTTAAATAATAAACCTATAAATTTTTGGCTCTGTGGAGCTCTTCTTATATATATACTTAACAAGATCCCGCGATAAAAGTTTATTAAAGTTAATTATTTTGTTTATAATAATTTTTTAAAGTTAACAAAAAATGAAAAGTCTAAGAAATGTTATTAAAAAAAATTTTTTAAACAAATGTTATATTATTGCTGCTTTTTTATCCAACAATGGCATTAAGTAACATCGGATTTTTTTTTTTTACATCATTTGTTAAGAAATTGTTTATAAACAAATAGACAAGTTTAATATTTAAAGAAATTTTTTTTTACCATTGTGTTGTATTGGCAAAATAATGATTTTTTAAAAAAAAATTTTTTCTTAAATAATTTTTTTTATTGTTTATAATCGTTTTTTTTATATTTCGATTGTTTAAATAATTAGTTAAGGAATGATTTTTTTTTAAAAAATCATAATTGGCATTTCTTCATAGGTAAATAGAAAAAAAAATTTTTTTTATCAATAATTTCATTGTTTGTTAACTTAACAATTTGTTATAAACAAATTCTAACTACCGTTATATTTTTTTTCTAGAGCTAAAAAAATAACAAAAACAGCCATATATATCAAAATACTAAAAAAAAAATTTTTCTATTTTTTATAACGCTTTTAAATATTACACGATTTTTTGTATTTTGATATATATGGCTGTTTTTGTTATTTTTTTTAGCTCTAGAAAAAAAATATAACGGTAGTTAGAATTTGTTTATAACAAATTGTTAAGTTAACAAACAATGAAATTATTGATAAAAAATTTTTTTTTTCTATTTACCTATGAAGAAATGCCAATTATGATTTTTAAAAAAAAATCATTCCTTAACTAATTATTTAAACAATCGAAATATAAAAAAAACGATTATAAACAATAAAAAAAATTATTTAAGAAAAAATTTTTTTTTTAAAAATCATTATTTTGCCAATACAACACAATGGTAAAAAAAAAATTTCTTTAAATATTAAACTTGTCTATTTGTTTATAAACAATTTCTTAACAAATGATGTAAAAAAAAAAATTCCGATGTTACTTAATGCCATTGTTGGATAAGAAAGCAGCAATAATATAACATTTGTTTAAAAAATTTTTTTTAATAACATTTCTTAGACTTTTCATTTTTTGTTAACTTTAAAAAATTATTATAAACAAAATAATTAACTTTAATAAACTTTTATCGCGGGATCTTGTTAAGTATATATATAAGAAGAGCTCCACAGAGCCAAAAATTTATAGGTTTATTATTTAAATTTTTATGTCGTCATTTATGAAAACGGAGATAGGAAAAAAATTCGTTAATTAACAATTGCATAACTTTTTGAAAAAATAATTTAAATTTTTTTTTCCAACGGGAATATATTCTTTCAAGTATCTGGATGACACCATAATTTATTTAAATTTTTAAATTCATATTTGTTACTATAAAAAATAATTTTATGTAAGAAACTGTCTTTAACGGCAGTGCGCCCATGCCGTAATGGCTGCGCGGAACCCTATTTTCAGCGTTAAATTAAAGTTATAAATAATAGAGGTAGAGTTCCAAGAGCTGGGACTTTTTTTTTTGGAAATTTCCTCCTCTTTAAGGACCTTTTTTCTAAATATCGTAAATATTAATAGTTTATGAGTTATTAACAAAAACGTAAATACCTCTTTTTTTTCATCTTATTTTGTTAATAACAATTGCAATTTTTTACGTGCAGTAAAATCCTCAAAACTCATTTTTCTAGAGGTCGTTCCGAATCCAATGAGCTATTGCTCATATTTTTAGGAGCTTTATCTCTATTTTTCACGTTTTTGAACTTGTTGACTGGACTACGAGTGACTATCTTCGTCCAGACTACCAAACTATATGTTTTCAAAATAAGTCAACTTGACATAATATATTCTGTCTCAAAACTCAAAATCAAATTTCTTTGTTAATTTTGGTACAATTTCTACACTTATGAAAGTCAAGTTTGATGTCATTGGTTCAAGAGTCTACCAGGAGGCGTTGTTCTGAGAAGACCGGCAAGAAACTCAACTCTCCCTTTTATGTTATTTTCAACTCTCAGTTTTATGGTACCGCATACTCGATCACTCGATGAAACGAACTTCATACTGTTTAATTTTGTCTTTTTCTTCTTATGCTTCTCGCTGCTCCCAAATTCTCCACGAACTCGGCATCAAGCAGCGTCTGTCTACTCTCGTGCAAACACGTATACTGAAGTTCTTCAGTCACGTCTCAAGAAGGGAAAACCAGTAGATTGAGCGATTGGTTGTTCAGGGTAGAGTGGATAGTACTAGACCGAGAGGCAGATCACCCATGCGATGGACCAACCAGATAAAATCTGCCGTGGTTTTATATTTGTGTTAAGGCTATTAACGCCCACCTCCGAACATTTGAGGTATGTGTTTAATTTTAAAAGCTCTGGTCGATCCTTTTGAGATTATGAGCGTGATAGTATGTATGTAGCTACATAGAAGATATCTTCAACCACACTTTTAGAGTTATATGTATATAAACAGGTTACACATTTAGAAAGATCGATAGACTACCGATTCACAGCTACGTTGAAACTATTATTGGCTCATATCAGCTGAATTTAAGCCGCTCGCATTAAACGCTGATAGCATTTGAATAGGATTAATATGAACGGGAGAGACCCTATCGTAATTTGGAGGAATGATTGAGTAGATTTTTTTTCTTTTTCTTTTTTTTATACAACTTGATGACATAAAGTCAAAGGCCCACCTGATGGTAAGTGGATACCGTCGCCTATAAACACCTCCAATAACAAGCTAAAAATCACTTGGTATTGTAGATACGTTGTCATCCTGACTTAAGATGAAATGACCAGTAATTACTTAGTTATCATTTGGCTACCCTGCTCGTAATTTTAATTCGTACGTGTTCCTTGATGTAGTTAGGGGTTCGCTGAAGGATATCATAAGACGCCGCCTGACGAATAAGACTGTCCATTATGGAATCATAACATTTACTTAAACCCTTCATCTTGTATTCTAATTAACAATAGTAGGAATACTTTAAATTGACTTCTTGTATTTTTTTAGTAGAATATTAGAATGGCCACAAGGCAAGCGTTGTCGTATGAAAGAACTAACTATATACTTTTTATCGTTTTTACCATTTTATTTAACAAAACATAGGTAGGTACCAAAAGTATTTTGAATTGGATTTTATGTTGTCTAAAGCCAAATACTACCTCGGTGACAATTGGTGAAAATTGGATTTCCAGAAAGTACATGACCAGATTATGTTCAAATATTGCAATACGCTATAATTGTCTTATAACATATTATTTTCTTACATTTTCTCGTATTCTTTTTGTACTTTTGAAGTAAAGTAATGCATCTGTTATATACATAGCGTTCATTCACTGTAATACTCCAAGACACATCCATCAATGCCCAGGCAACTCGCGATTGCAGAACGTGTTGCTTTTGTGTTTCCTAACAAATCGTGGTATAAATACTACAAAAGAAAGAAATAATCTGAACAAATATAAATGTTAAGTTATTGCGTCTGAAATAGGTACTCCATGCTCAATATCTTTATTGCAAACCATAATGTACAATAAGGTGGTAAAGGTAGATAATATTTGACAAGATCATTATGAACCCAGTCGGGCACGCAATGTAGAAGAGAAGAGAATGCATTTCTTATGGAATTGGTTTAATTAATTGCATAGCAAATATATAAGATTATAGCAAACATGGCAGGATTTATTGTATTTAGCGGAAATTAATAAATGTATCAGTTAGGAATTCATTTATGTCGCAATAGGAGTTATTAAGTAAAAATTGTTTTATAAATTTGTTGTCATCATTCTCATTTATTAGTATGTCCGCTAATTTATTATGTATTTTTATTGAGGAATGGAATGTGCTTGAAGAAGTAAGTTTGATTTGGGAAGCTGGTAATACTAATTTGTTTCTATTTCGTAAAGAATATTTAGTAGGCACATCCTGTCGTTTAGTATAAAAGTTAGTCCAATTATAATGCATCAATCACTTATTATGGTAACGTATAAAATATATAAAACAATTTTCGTGGTCAGGGGAAGAGGTCAGAGGAAATCTCCTGGTTATTGGCTTGGGGTTTGTTTGTTTACAGGATTGTTACTTATTGACTTTGGTGCCCCTTTTATGTAAAGAATGGCTAGCAACCTGTCTCTATTTGGAGGCACTGCATGGCCCATACTACCAGATGTGGCTCTATTTGTAACAAAATGCTACCTAAGGCTCTGCTCAACCCCTCACGGGATTACGAGCGTGGTCATATGAACGTATGTAAGTAGTTGGTAAGCTTTTGTTAAATATAATAAATCAATTTGTATGAAATGACGTCTATCAGATAATTTTGGCCATGTACTCGAGATGCTTCTTTCTATAGGACGCTGATACCTCACTAAGCTCTTCTCCGTTCAATTGACTGTCATCCACAGTATAGCGTTCAAAGGCATAAACTTTCAGTTGACTCTTAACAAAAGACGAGTCAGTTGTATCGTCTCTGAATCCACGTACATAAAACCCCAAAATATAGGTACAACAGAAGTAAAACTTCCTACTGAATGGAGGACTTTAAGGCAGTCAGTCGGCAGGGTTTATCGACCTACTTATTCTTCTTTTTAACAGGGTAGGCCTTGATCCCAAATTATTTGGGCTCGATACAGTATTTTTTATATGAAGAGATGGCAAACAAGCTTGGGGCCCACCTAGTGTTAAATGGTTACCGTTGCCTTGCCATAGAGAAAAGCACTTAACACTGCAAGTGCGATACCATCCAGGGGACTAAGATGATATGCCTTTCATGCCCAGTAATTACACTGGCTACCTTTCCCTTCAATCCGAAACACAGCGAACTGCTTCACGGCAGAAATAAGAACGGCGCTGGATATAACCCAGACGACACTTCATATGAGTTTACCGCATATCTTGTAATCGACATACCTCTAACGTTGTGGCTATGGGTTTTATGGGTGGCCAGCTGGATGATACTAACCCTCCTTGGTGGTATCACAGCGTAAAACACACAGTGGTTCGATGCCTATGAAGTTATGGAAAATGCCGCTTTTATCTAGGCAGCATGCAGTTGATATACAACACAGTGAACTAGAGTATGATGAGTGATGGTCGTTTGGTAGTGCCACGCGCCCCTCTCGTCCCGCGTCCCCCTCACGATTGCTATCTAGACGTGCTCGTTGCCTGACTGTAAAGACTTATAAAGACTGTGGTGCTATTGTAGATTTTTTACTCGCCACCTCACGAGCGACCGGCTATTCCACTGTGCCCATAGATATAGGAAACTGTAAATCAGCAATGTGAAAGAGAAAGAGCATACTAACGCGTATATAAGAGCGAGATTGATAGACGAGAGGCCTACTGAGGCCGCTTGGGTGTACGTGAAATGCACGTACACCCAGGCGGCCTCAGTAGGCCTGTCAGTCATGTAGAAAAGACAGCAACTGTGAGACTGCAGTACTATTTTTCACGAGCACATGCGCATTACTCACACATTGGTGCATTTTTTGGTCTCGCCCTAGTCACTCGCCCTTACGACAGCATCTTGGCTATTGCACTCTGCTTATGTTATGATAAAACACTGCAACCGAAATAGATTGATAGTATTTCTATTCCTGTTCGAGCAATATAAAGTGGAATTTGGAATGAGTTCTAAAAGTGTCATTCTTTATAATCCTGGCGAAATAATGCAAAATAGTATTTAGTCCGACTAAAATTTCCTTTTGAACGTTGTTGTTTTAACAGTTTCTTAAGAGAGTTTATAATGGAATGATGGGGCGTAGTTTAGAAGCAAAAGTTTCAACTGAGAAATGTGAGTAGGTAAATTTTTATTTTAACTTATAATCATCAACTAAGGTTAAGGTCATGTAACTTTCTCGATAAGATAAAAAATGTCGAAGGTCGTCAAACAATGAATTGAATTTTGTAATCTTGCATTAGCTAGAAGAAATAGTTAAGTAGAACGAATTGTTGCCAATTTAAGATAGTGAATATTGGAAAATAGTAAACTTACTATTTTCAAGTCAAAGAATTCAGATAATAGAAATTCAATTCAATTTGGTATTTCTTAACTAAGAAATACGAAATTGAATTGAATTTCTAATATCTACAATCACGCTCATTGTGCCAAAAGGTGTCAAGCAGAGCCTTATGCAACCAGATTTCTACTTAATGCTTACAATAAAAGGCTGTTTATTTCTAGTGAATGTCATAAAGGATTATTAATCCCTCGAAAATGAAGCCGTTATAATATTATTTGTACCCAAATAATTTATTTATGTAAGAAAAATAAAATGTAAATGTTATCAAATAATTACCTACGACTAAATAATGTTGTTAATTGGGAAGAAATTGCGGATGAAAAACTTGAATAAAACAGGTACAGTAAAGAAGTATTGTTAATTGAATATAATTCCGGGAAAAATAATTAAGAAATTCATTTGAGAATTTTTACAGGAGCGCTGTCTTACCTCCACCTCCACCTCACAGAAGACCAATAATATTACATTTTCTTAATCTACGTAACGAGCTTAGGGTAGGCAGCCCGCGAGTGACATCTCTCTGTAGAAAAGTATATCTAACTGTTAAGTATTGGTTTTTATTTTTTAGGAGATTATATAATGGTACTAAGTTTTCTGATAGTCTAGGCACAAATTTTCCATAATAATTTAATAATCCTAAATATGATTGTAACTGACTTACTGACTGTGGAGTTGGTGCTTCAACAATAGCCTTAATTTTTTCTGGTAATGGTTTTATACCATTTTTCACAATAATATGTCCTAAAAATTTTACTTCATTGCAGAAAAACTGACATTTTTCTACATTTACTTTAACATTATACTCTCTTAACCGTTGTAATACTTCTAACACAGTATTGTAACAATTTGTTATACCACAATTATAGAGAATCAAGTCATCGATATAACATTTTATATTTTTTAACCCCTTAAGGATTTGATCCATGACATATTGAAATACAGATGGTCCACTAGAAATACCAAACTGTAGTCTTGTTGGCTGAAAGAGTCCTATGTGTGTATTAATGGTTAAATATTCTTTTGAGTGTTCGTCTAATAACAGTTGTTGGTACGCACCTGACAAATCGAGAACACAAAATGTATCTGCTCCCGCCAACTCATTAAATATATCCTCTGGTACAGGCAATGGATAATGCTCAGCATCCAAGATTTTGTTTACTGTCACCTTATAGTCAACACATATTCTAATTTGATTATCATTTTTTTTTACTACCACTATGGGACTAGCCCAATCGCTATGTTGAACTTTTTTCAGTATTCCAGCTTTTTCTAAATTTAATAATTCTTTTTCAACCTCTTCTTTTTTTGCATATGGTATTGAATATGCTTTGTGGAAAATTGGAACTGCACCATCTTTTAATTTAAGTTTAGCCTTCATATTATGTATGTGTGAAGACCTATCCCTACTAAATACATCCTTATAATTTTCTTGTACTAACTTTATTAATGCCTTCTCATTTTCAATATTCTTTATTAACTTTTCATGCATACTATTTACTCTCAAATGTTTTACAAAGCTCCTTTTCCAATTTGGGAATAAAATAGCTAACCAATCTCTTCCTAGAAGAGGTGAAAAATACTTATCACTTTTAATTATAATTAGTTCTAAATACTTATAATTATTTTCTACCCTGACTTGAATTGAAATTTTCCCAAAAACAGGTAAATAGTCTCCAGATACGGTTTTCAATTTTGCTGAACATTCTTTCACCTGAATTTTTTTAAAATATTTACTAAAATCACTTTCATGGATTACAGTTTTACATGCTCCAGTATCAATCTGCATTTTCATTCTTGCTGATCCTAGTCACAATTCCATACAAACAGGATCCTCCTCAATGTTCATGATACTACCTAAAATCACCTCACTCTCCTCTTCATTGTTATTACATGATTGCACATTATGTACTCTTGTTTTATGGTTGTCCTTCTTGTTTTGCGAATTGTTAAATCTGCATTTTAAGGCTATATGACCAACCCTCTTACAAACAAAGCATGTTAATGTTTTCTTAAAGCACAAGTCTGATCTATGTTGACCTCCACAGCGAGAACATTCCAGTCTTCCTATTTTACTAATTATAGTATTTGATACCTGTGGTTGCATATTTTGCACACCCTGTTCAGCATTTTCATAGTTAACAGCAATTTGAACTGCCTTTTCGAATGTCATTGATTCTTCCACCAAAAGCCTTTTAATGATGCCTTCATTTTTAATTCCGCATACAAACTTATCTCTAAGAGCCTGATTTAAAAATAGGCCGAAGTCACATGTGTTTGCTTTAACCTTTAATTGCAGCACATACTCATGGATGGATTGCGTCTCTTTTTGGTTACATTTGTTGAACTCATAGCGTTCCGCTATAACAGATTTTTTTGTCACGTAGTGATTTTCTAATACTAAGATCAATTTTTCGTATGTAACCTCGCACGGTTTGGTCGGTGCTATTAGATTTTTTAAAGTTTCATACGCTTCCGCTCCAACCAATGTTAAAAATAATGGCACTTTTTTTTCTTCTTTGACTTCATTTACCGTGAAAAACTGCTCCATCCGTTCCATGTACGTGATAAAATCTGTCGTAGATTTATAAGGTTCTATAGATCCAATCATGATTATATATTTGTTGTTATCCCATCCTCGTCGCCAATTTTGTGTTTTCAATAAGAATAATACAACACTGTATTTGATTCTCCACGTTTAATGTATCACACCAAATCAGATATACAGAGGTTACCATTTTTGACAATGTATATAAAGTCGCTCCAAAAACCGTGTCACATTGACAGACACATCTAGTGTTGCTAGATACAAATAAAAACCAATACTTAACATTTCTTCCCTTTTTAAAGTTGTGAATAACTGGTATTTACATACTTCTATAACAATTTAAAAGTTGTCCATTCAAAGATTTTCCTTACCCACTTCAAAATATACCTGTGTTTACGCTATTATAGTTTAAACGGTTCTTTGATAGCTTTACGGTGCGGCTTAAACATTTTACCTACTATTACCTCAGTTACTGGGTCATTCTCACGAAAGTTTAGAAAATGGTATTATATACGGATACGGTTATTGTAAGGATTCGCGTATAGTTTTTCATGGATGGGTTTACTGCGGGTCCTCAGTTAAAGGGTAAAATGAGATGTCATAGAACAGCTTAATTTGTTTATACATGTGTGTATGTGGGACCGAATAATGTTGGATACATAAAGATAGGGAGCCGAGGTCTTGCACTAATAGACTTGATTTTTTATAGTACTAGATGAAAGAAGAAAGTAGGAGAAAGAAGAAAACCTTGAAGTTACGTGATATTAAAGGCTATTGAATATCACAGAAAGAGACTTGCTTAAGACTTGCGATCCATATCCACTAGGGTGTCCCGTCAATGTATGAGAAAATACTTTTCTTAAGCTACGCTAACGCAAGAGGCATCAAAATTTGCGTAATTTCACACACTTTATGCAGAAAGTAATAAAAAATGAATTATGTGTCATCTTTAGGGTTCTACCACACTTTGAAGTTTTGTAAATTTGACGTTTTTACAGACTTAAACCATTGTGCCTAAAATAATACAAAATCAAGTTTTATTGTTGAAATTAATGAAACTAAGCACAGGAAATAAAAACATATAAAATATAGCTTTTAATCAATTACAAATTAATTAAATTTTAAACTTATTTTGTATTAAAAATTCGATATTTCTGCTGATGATTGCCACCTATTTCTCTCTAAAAGAAGCTTCAGTTTGTATGGGCTCTGTTACGACTTTATCATCAGTTTAACCTTATGGTCCCCGCTCGGTCAATACCTCGAATACCTCGGTAGATATCCACATATTAATCTGTAGATGATTAATAATATCCAGAACAATTGATTTTAATTGTCTCGCGGTAGATATCTACCGAGCGGGTTGACCAAAAGGTTAAGATCTACTTTCCCTATACTTTTCCTAAATTATATGTAACAAAGAAAGTCACCAACTTCCAATGTCTTATCTTTCATATGGTTTGAAGGTCCTTATTGGAATTGTATTGATGAACTATAAACTGACAATCGTGCCACAATAATCTTAGTATTATTTCTAACAGAAAAGTTATTTTTTTTGGAGTTGATTAATATAAGTGGTTTGTTTATCTTTCCTTGATTAACACTACTTTTCACTTTAATAACTTAATCGTCACAATTCCAGATTCCCTAGTGTAAAACTTATTAGCAATAAGGTTTTACTAGTGCACAAAAAAAATATTTTGTTCGTAAACAGAATTAACAGTGTTGTGTTGATGTGGATTCTGTTGTCTCGGATTAAGACTATATAATTAGTTGAAAAATATATCTGACTCCGTCAGACTCTTCTTACAAGTCGTATTTTCCTTAAGGAAAGAACCAACTTTTCGGTCAGTTTTCAAATTACCAGTCACCGCACACCGTGAATCTGATTTTGTAACCAGCTCACTCTGTTCTAATAATTCTGGAAAAATCTCTAGTATAGTTGCACTTCGGGCAGCCATATTAGGTCAATAAAAAATAACGAAAGGGCAACTCATTGGAATGAAGCATATCAATCCACCAATAGATTGTAACAGTCTTTCCAAATACCCTTTAACTCATTGGAATGAAGGAAACCAATCCATCAATAGATTGTAACAGTATTTCCAAATACCCTTTACTAAATCCTTTATTATCTATTACATTATGCCAATTAAAGAAACTGGTATTAGTTGCAGTTCCATCACATCTGTAGAGTACGTAATTTTATTTCCAACCCAACCCTAAGTCCTCTAAGAAAATTGTAAGAATATCCTTTACAGTGCCATAATTCCTTGACGTTTCTAAATCGCAAGTAAATTGATCCAGCTTATATTGCAATTGATATTATTATCTTAAATTAATGATAAATCGCCACACCCCAAAGAAATTTTAGAAGGGAATTTTAAATAATAAATAATTCGTCCAACAACGTAAAAGCCTTTTATAACAGTACCTTCTTGAAGTATCTGGCCGGACTTTAGAGACAACTTTGTGGATCATGTTTTTATCAACAATCAGAGTTAAATATTTGTTAGAAACTCTCAGCCCTCGCCAACTATTTAGGCTCTACTTGGGTTTCTTGTCTAAAACCAAACAAAGCAGCAGTGGCAGATCATAATGATACTCCGCAAATAAGTATCCCAGATCTTAGCAAGTGACAGCATTGGCAATGTATTCCATATGGCGGTTGAAGTCGATAGTGTTTCTGTAGAGAGCGTGTTTTTCAGGAATTCATTTATAATCAAAATCAGATACGATTTGAGGAAATATTCACGCACCGAAACTTCATAACAATTTGATGAGACAAAATCCATTTTCAGAGTGGAACATGACTCTTTTGATACAATTATTGACTTTTCCAGCTTAAAACTTGATGTTATTTTCAGACTGAAAAAACACGAATTCGATGGTGTTTCTGCATGCAAATCAAAATATCGCTTAATTAAAACCAGAATACACTAAAAAATTCAATTTTTTAAAATATTTAAGGTCAGTAGGCGAAATGAGGAATAGCGATAAAAATGACAAATTTTCAAAACTTTGAAGCCTGGTAGAGCCCTAAAGATATACTTTTATTTTGATTTAAATATTATTTCGGTAATCTACAGTCAATTACGCAAATTTTGAGAGGTCTTGCGTTATGAAAAGCCAAAAAAAAAATTCTCGGGACACCCTAATATCCACCCAGTACATAAATGAGTGTCAATATACATTGAAAGAGCCACCTAGATCAGTGTATCGAGATACTCACATACATGGCGCACGTCGTCCCCCTATCAGCATAGTTAAATGTGGTAAGACCTTTGACACCAGAACTCCACAAAATATTAGATGACATAAGCGGTTATCAAACCAGCTGAAAACCCAAAATAGCTTTGTCAAAATTGGTCATCAAAATTTCAAAACCTCGACTGTAATCTAGCTGTAATGAATAAGTGGTTGCTAATGTAAATTGTCAGCAAGTTACTTAAGATAACAATTGTCCTACTGTCCTGGTTTTTATGTAGGTTATAGGGTGGTTTATGAGTGCCTAAGGCTTTTTAGATCATGAGCGTAAAATATTATGAGATGGCAAACAAGCTTGCGGTCCAACTGGTGTTAAGTGATTACCGTCGCCTATAGACACTTGCAATATTAAGGGTAAATACTTAACACTGTAAATGCGTTACCATCCTGGGGACTAAGATAATATGCCTCCCATACCCAGTAATTACACTGGCTACCTTTCCCTTCAATCCGAAACACAGCGTACTGCTTCACAGCAGAAATAAGAAAGGCGGTGCTACCTACCCAGACGACCCTACATAAATCTACCACCTAGTGAATATTAGAGATGGTTGATGGTTACATATTTCTTTACATGCAATGAAAGTAATCATACACTATACTTACAACCTAAATCAGCAAAGGACTTTTGGAAAAGATTTATTTTTAGTATGGTGTAATTTTTATCGGCTAGATATTGAGATAATAATACATGACATTCACAATACGGACAAAGAATTATTGTTTTTAACAGTGTCAAGAGTCAACAAAACGCGATGACTATACTTACTCTTCGAGCTGTTCAACTCTATTTTCCTGATTATTTATAGTTTTGTCCATATAAGTTTATCTTTTTTTATATTGGATTTCAGAGTTTCTTATATCAGATAGGTACATGTTTACCAAAAAACTACCGTAGCTATTATTCGACCAGAATCAACGTATTATTGACCAGAATAAAAAAATACCAAAAAACTACCGCAGCTATTATTCGACCAGAATCAACGAATTTGTTTGAATTGACCAGAATAAAAAATAGTGCGCGAAGTTTTTCTGTATTGACTTCACTCTATTGACGATCTAATGGTCATTGATATAAAACTCACATTCGCTACAGCAAGTGTGAATTGTGGTATGAAACTTTATGAATTTAAAAAGCGGCTGGAATATGTAAAAAAAAACATTTGTTTTAATTCAGCGAGGTGTGGTTTAGTTATGTTTTTATACGCATAACCGGGTTTAATTTGATAGGCACATAACCGATTGTGTCACTTTTTTGATAATGTTCCCATTCGATGCAAAGTTACCTTTAATGTGTCGTGAATAACACTATGAGTGTAATTAGCACTTTAAGCCAAGAGGCTTGGATAAATGTAATAAGCAAAAAGTATTTTCTCAAATGAATATTTAAATAATGAAATCACTTACAAGATGAATAATATTTTATGTCAATTTTCTTCAATAGATTCAGAGCTATGTTATTTTTTATTTTGCTAAGACATATTTTCAAGAGTTTTTTAAATAAATTATGATGTACAAATTTTAAAACAAATCAGTATGAAATTGATGTATTAGTTTCATACGTATTTTTTTAAACATCAACGTTCATAATGTTAACGCGCGATGACCGTTAAAAAATCGGTCAAAAATGTATGTTACCTTATCGTCCACTTACTTAAAATGCCCAAAACTTATAGTGGTTCGAAAATTGAATGGTCCGAATGTAATTTATTCCATTTTCTCTGTTAACAGACTCAAAGAGAATTGCGTTCTTTCGCTCAAAAGGATGAAAATCGCATTAATTTCCATTCTAATTCAAATATTGTACATGACATGAATATCAGCGGCTATTTCGTGGCATGACGGTTGGGCAGGATGTAGGTCTTATATTTAAACACAAAAAGGGATGTTTTCTCCTTTTTAATCATTCATGTCTTATTTTTATCACTTATGCCGTGAAATCTATAATTAAGTCTGTACTTAGAAGGACTTGTTAAGCAGTTTTAAGCTGTAATAGACTTGTTGTAATTAGGTTGTCTTCAAATAAATAAATAAAAACAAAAATTAAGGTAGCGCTTGTAATGAATACTTCAACCCTAAAACTTGGGGTCCATATTGGCTCACATAATATTCTAAATCCTATTCTTTGTATTACTACCGATTATTCATAATAATCACTCTTCATTATTTTATTTTTCATACATTTATATTACTACCAACGGAGCTCATAACAGTTAGTGATCATAATTTTTTTTTTAATACTGTTACTACCTTGTTGCTTACAAAAACAGTACTCCGCCTGGTCATAAAAAAATGACCCTAACCTACCCAGCACCCAGCCATGTAGGTGCATAAAACACTAGACTCGCCCAAAAATGTATGATTAATGATATTATGAATTTCAATGATTATGCTTTATTAAGTTATGAAGAATGATTTGTTATGAAGAATGATCATTATGGTTTTAAATGGTATGAGAAATATTTTCGGACCTCCAACGCACCCCAAAACTTCTCATGGGTGTCGCAAGCGACGCCGTCTAGGTGGAGTGGATTTCTTTGAGATAACTTCTTCACGCATGTAATATATATTAACACAGACCAATAATGTTGTGGATGTAAGGAATGTTAACATTAGATACTTATCATTAATGGTATTTTACTTTTCGTGCATGAGGTAAGAAGATCGAATTTCGTTAGGCTAGTGGCCAGTGATGCCCTACGGAACCGAAACTTGGCCGCTTAGGTCACTCAAAGGCTATGGAGAGGCCTATGCTCGGAGTTTCTCTGCGTGATAATATCAGAAATGATGAGATCTGCAGGAGAACCAAGGTCACTGGGTTCACTATCCGTTTGCGTAAAAATCAAAACCATAAAATATCTTGGCATATGGTAATTTATACCAATTGAACATAAGCATAAAATTTTTAGCCATTACAAATTTAGCATAATTGTTTTAATCATAAATACAATCGGCATAATCATGTTTAGGCATAACATTCACAACCACAATTTTAAAAAGGCAGAATGGTATCAAAGCAGAATTAATATAAGCATAATCATCATATCCTACCTCAGTATCCTACCCATCACTCAGCAATGTAGGTGCATAAAACACATTATGCCTTTAAACATTGTGCAAATAAAAATTATGCATTGTGTAACTGCAATTATTGTGTTATACATTGTAAAAATTTAATATTTGGAAATATATTTTTTTATGTATTTTAAATGTGATAAAGGATATAATAACGCAAAAAACATACCAAATTCGTTATGCTAAACTATTTTGGGAATAAATACATTATGTCAACGAAAGGTTGTTGTCTTTTGTTAGGTGACTGACAGCCGCCTTCGTGTACATGAAATGGTTCCGTCTATTTATCTCGCTCTAATATACGCGTAAGTATGTTCCTTCTCTTTCACATTGCCGATCTACAGTTTCCTATATCTATGGCTGTTCCATACATTTTGGTTGCGTAAGTATTCCACTTTTGTATTTGACAGCTGATATTTTTGGTTAATATTTATACCTACTGTAATATTTTTATATTCATGTCAATATGCAATAAAGATTATTATTATTCTATTCTAAAATCAAACTAGCTGCACAAAAGAATATCATGTATTTACTTCTAAAACCAAAACATACAAAATTGCCTTTCTAATATTCATACTTCTAAATACAATTCAATAAGTTTCCATTCACTCCTAATAGGTTTATTAAGCATTAATTCTCATTTCAAAGAACCGAGCCAAGTTATTGACATGTCAAGCAATTATCTAATGCCTTGTGAAATACCGATGATATTAAAACGGAGTTCGCACTTCCATTCAAAGTTATAGCCAAGCTATAAATTGGTCGGTGAATGAGGATTCGAAGTTTCGACATATTTAGAAGCTATGCCACGAAAATAATGTGCGGGAGTTTTGTGCTGCATTTACACGGTCACGCGAATGAGGAAGCGAGAAGTCTAGGTAGGAATTCTAAACAACTGAAGCGTCATTTCATCTTATGGGAAGTGATTATCACACCAAAGATGGAAGTTTCAGTCGGAGCCCTTAATCACAGATAGACTGACTAAATCACAATTATTGGAACACAATAATGCTACACAATAATCTCAATTACTGGATCCATCATCATCATCATCTTCAGCCTGTTCCCACCCACTGTTGATCATAGGCTTCTGTTCATATACTCCACTGGTCCCGATTCTGTGCTCACCTTAGCTTGGGGGTTCTGGTGGGACTGGATTCAGACTTCAATACATTTTTTTCATTATGACAGATAAGTTCTAGGACTTTATCACACCGTAGGGCCGCTTTTAATTCATCATCAACAGAGGGGCTCGAGCCTACCCCTGATTTGAGATTAGGCCTTAGTCAACCATGCTGACCAAGTGCGGGTTGGTCAACTTCACACAAAACCTGAGAATTTCTTCATAGGTGTGTGCAGGTTTCCTCACGATTTTTCCTTCACCGTAAAAACGTCGAATAAACGTACATATGAATTCAAAATTGGAAAACACATTGGTGTGTTGCGGGGTTCCAATCAATGGCAAATATCGCAACGTACGTACTTACTTACTTTACAATGTTCGTCAGTGGAGACTTCTTGTTTTTCTTCTTTGTGCGGGCTATTTCCGCAACTCGATGACTTTTGCGCCTGTTTCTTTATCAGCGGGGAAATTTTGCTACCACACCAAATATTACGTAAGTATGAATAGGCGTTCACGTTTGCATCACCATGCCGAGTGTTTGTTAAACGTAGAGAGATATACGCATGTGTAAATCCGGCGTTACACGATGCGCCCATAACTTCCATGTTTTACGATTTTAACCATGTTTGTAGTTCTGCATTGTATTAGTTTATCTTCCCTTACAAGAAAAAGTTAGTTAATCACGTTAAGCTAGCAATCACAAAGACATTAAGCTGACGTTACACCGTGGATGCTGTTGCCTGCTGTACATTACGCTGAGCGTTGTAGAAACGTCCCGCTTGGAGAACTTCGCGGTACATTCGCCAGGCACACGTTGACGTCAACGGGCAGCCCCATCCGCGGTGTGGCGTCAGCTTAAATCACTTATCAAAACCAAGAAAAGCAATATTGATGTTACTTTTCAAAGGCGACTTTCTGGCACCTTTAAATTTTTTGAGGCGCTACATGACCCATTACTGTGCTCAAAAATGAGAACCAATTTACCTAAAGCTCTGCTCAAACTGATTATGAGCATGATGGTATGTATGTACCTATGTATATAGCCACCTTTTACCCGCAGTTTCGTCCGTGTAAATGAGTGAATTTATCGCACAGGAAGATACTAAAGGGAAGTTCTCACGCTATGCGTATAAAGCACTGGATGACAGAGAGACACTCAATAATGTTGGCGAAAATGCATGATAATTCGATCCAATTGTGAGTTTGAACTTCAAAGCTAAAATGACAATCAAGATCTCCATTAAAAGCGTTGTTGGAATTGTAAAGTCCATCTGTGACCAACTAAAATTGCAAAAAGTGCAAGTGCCAATCTAAAATGAATTCTAAATGTAGGTCAGTTGAATATATCTCGAAAACTTTTCATCCTCTTCCCCAGCTATCAATTTTCAAGTTGTATGCTCCTGAATTACCTTTAGTACTATCGAGTACCTCAAGTTAAACTGCACTAGAGATGTTTTAAGCAATTTAAGTTTGGAGGGTATGAACTCGGTTCGGTTCGCTTCCAGAATAATTGGATGCTTATATTACTTTGAACGAGCGAAAATTTCAATTTTAAATGACTAAAAAATTTATATTGATTGCGACAAAAACGGTACCAATTCTTTTAAAGAATAAAGAGTTCTAGAGTTTTGAAAAACGGAATGAAAAACTTTATCTCAATTCCATTCAGGGGTCAGGGGTTTTTCAAGGCGGTGTTGTCGTGCATTCTCCGTAACGATCACAAAAGCCAAGCTAAAAGTGCGCGGTCGGTACTCGGATGGGTGACCGAAAATTTTTCAACTCAATTTATCTCCGTGCTTCGGAAGGCATATTAAGCTAGTGGTCTCAGATGCTGTCGAGAGATAGCAAGCGTAAAAATAGGTCACATCAGTGGACAGAAATGACGACTTATAAAATATGTGACACCAGGATAACCTGTACCAGATTAAACATTCGAGGAGGATGACAAAGAAGGTACGGTGTTTAGTGTGTTCGGTGTTATGACTTTCTTTAGCAAAGATCCAGAGTGATGCCACATCTCTAGGCAATGCCAAAGTGTCCAGCCGATCAGAAAGGGCTCGTTCGTCAACGATTTTAGCGTGAATGGGTTATGATGGGGCCTCTATTCTATTCAGCCAGTTCCTCCCTCTGTTCAGGATTCTGAATGTAAGTGCGTTTACACCTATGGCCTTATCCTGAAACCAGATGAGATGAAGGCCACGGGTCTCTCTTTCGTAGAGCAGCATTATTATCAGTCCATGCTTATTTGTGCGACTGATTGAATGCAACAGGGCATAGTTGCCAGCTTCTGTGAGCAAATCCAGTTCCAGGAGGCTACATTGTAACGTCCTGCCTGCCGTTCCAATATCTTATTTATGTAATATTCATATTTTATCATACATTTTTAATATTTTGTTTATTTTACAAGTATTTTCTCAGTAGCCTTCTCTTTATTATATTTATTTTGCTTCTTATTATAGTTTATTTTTGTCTCATTTGTACTTTTAATTTTGTCAATATTTTCATTATAATTAATTCGTTATTTTACTTTTCATAAAGGACTATGCATGTTTAAATATTTTATTTTTCATTCGTAGTCTGCTATCCTCACCTTTTCAAAATAGTATTCCGTCTCTTTTTATTCGATAGCTACCGAGTGAATACACCTTTCTATTCTTCCATAATTTATTTACTCTTATGTATTTCGTTCTTCTATCAAACTGATGACATGTGACGGCCATATATAAGGGACAGTCGCGTGTTATCGGGGTCATTCTTGTATATTTTTCCGTCCTGATCATTTCTCATCATTCTTCCATCTTGTTCACATCATCTCTACGCTGTACCTCTGCCCGTTTACGTGCCGCCTGGGAGGCCCGGGGACTATACGTTGAAGATATGAAGACTCCGAAGCTGCCACTACGCACTACTTCACTGGCTGCAACTTGAAGATCGGTGCCGCTCGGCGGCTAGCCTGCGGGACTCTGCGGGGCGACTGCGACTATCGCCCCGGCCCACATCGAGCCGTCGCATCTCCGCGGGCGGCTGCGAGTATGGCCCGGCCGCTTCATCAGCGCTTCAGAGCATCACGAAGATACAATTCCCTCGCAAGTGCACTCTCATCATCCTCTCGTCCCTCTCCACTATGTTCCTCTCTCCCCATCCTCTCATCTTCATTCCCTCTCGCGCGCGCCGCTCCCTGTCGCGTTTTCTTATCAATATTTACAATATTTTTATATCAATATTTTACTTGTATTTTCTATTTAATTAAATGTGTTATTGTTACTCTTCTTATTTTCAACTTTTAGTTCTAGATGTTCAATTTCATTGAAACCTTTTTGTTTAACTTTATGGTCTTTTGATATCATTTTATGTCATGTCAATGTAAATATAATAAATTGTGGTTGTCAAATAATAAAATACCAATATAGGAGTTAGACGAATCTCTACTCATTTTCCAAATAATTATAAATATCAACAATTATATTATAATAATCCAAATACCAAACAGACGACGACGCATCAATGTAGCGGCGTTTTCACGGCGCCCGTAAGAAGATACGCAAAAAGGAATAAGTTTTAGATATTTTATTATGGCTGACGTAAAAAAGCTAATTGTTTTACGTGGCAGTCTGAAGGCAAAAATTATCAATTTTGATAAATATTTAAATAAAATTGCCGACAGTGATACCTTTTATAATACTCTATTATACAATTTAAATGCACGAATTGATAACATAAGAAAGGTCTTACCTGAATTTGAATTGATCCAAAATGACCTAGATTTTTATATCGATAATGATGACGAAAATTTATTAGAACGAGAAAACTTTGAAAATTTATACTATGACACCATCGGTAAAGCAAAGGATTTGTATGACCAATTTAGCCACGGTTCTTAAAAATAAAAATGAATATTAATGCACAGAGTAGTCATGAAGCAACTTCCCAATCAGACGATTATTACAATAATCCCAAGGAATTATCTATACCCAGTGAGACACAGCAAAGTCCTAAGCTACATACAGCAAGGTCTGAATCAACGGTCCAGAACAAGGAGTTAGAATCACCTAACATCTTATCTCCTATGGTGGTACCAGAGGGTGTGTCATATCAAGCCAAGTCAAAATCGCCTGTTACTTCTTTGGACCCAGTGTTCGGAGGGTGTTCAAAGAATCAAACCGAAGCACAATATTTGATTTTCCTTCGTTACCTGTCAGTACCGTCATCGATGAAACTGACTAATTATCATCAGCTTCTACGTCTACGGCAACAGGCCTGGATGCCTTGGGCCGAAGGTTACTTCAGGGAATTAAAAAAGCATCATAAATAGAAGGAACGCCCACCGCGATATCGAGATTTATGGCCAACATACGACAGGTCGTCTCGAAACATATAGATTATCAGTTTTGATGGTTTTTTGTGTGTTTGTAATGCCTTCCTACTATAAATTATATTTACTTTTTTTGTTGCGCGGAGTATGTTAAGTTCATTGAAACCTTTTGTTGCTCTTTTGATATTGTTTAGTTCAGTTATATCTTTTTACTTTTTTGTGGCAGAGCATGTTCAATTTCATTGAAACCTTTTTGTTTAACTTTATGGTCTTTTGATATCATTTTATGTCATGTCAATGTAAATATAATAAATTGTGGTTGTCAAATAATAAAATACCAATATAGGAGTTAGACGAATCTCTACTCATTTTCCAAATAATTATAAATATCAACAATTATATTATAATAATCCAAATACCAAACAGACGACGACGCATCAATGTAGCGGCGTTTTCACTAGAACCTCCGCGAACACTCTCTCTTTAGTTCCTCTTCCAATTGTTTCATTACAACATAAGTGTGTGTGTGTGTTTGTGTGTGTATGTGAGTGCACGTTATAAAGTTAATTTTCAATTATAAATGTATTTGTTACAAGTTGGCGATACAGTGTACTAACTGTCAACCTACACTGAAAATATTTTTGCATCCCACGCATCTCAGCCAAACATTTAAAGGCAAATCAGCCATCTGATGTGATTGCAAATGACACATGTAAATATAAATTAATTCAAGCTACAAAGCAACCCCGATTTTCATATCGTTAGGTTATTAACCTCTTGACTCGCTCATCAATATTAATAAAAGGAATCTTAACGAATTACTCGATTTATTAATTGCTCTACAAGCCCTTACACAAAAACTGTTTTTGTACAATCTAGTGCCAGTCTGAAATTAATAATTACGAGCAACTTAGAGTCCTTTTGATGATTGAATAAAGAAACGTTACAAATTTCAATTTAAATTTTCTGCTACAGTAAATATAGTGGAATGTTAAGGACGCGGCTGGAGTAAGAGCGGGTAGAGGGGATATTGATAATAGTACGAATAACTTTCCATTTTTCTGAATCGCTCTCTCTTGGCAGAGTAGTCAAAATCACGGGGCCCTTTTCACTGCCATTTATCTCTAACCAAGAGACGCACACATATTTACGGGCGACGAACTATTGAAGAAATTTATTTTATTTTGAATTTGAAAGTAATACGCAGCTTAAAAATTATTAAAAGCCAGTAATAAAAGAAAATGCCATTGATAGCCGTGTGATGCCAGCAGAGTAGAATAGCATCACCCCATTTTTCCAATGGGTGTCGTAGAAGGCGACTAATGGATCAGCAAAGGGGTATTTGATCACCTTATACTCCGTCCACCAATCCGCATTGGGCAAGCGTGGTGGACTACTGCCTAAACCTCCTTCGATTACAAGGAGAGACTTTGTGTACCAGCAGTGGGTCAAATTATAAAGGCTGTTATGATGACGATGAATAAAGAAAGGCTTTAAAGAAGATAAATTTTCTAAGTCGCTAAGACATGAATATTTTCCTCAAAGTCCAGATCGGCTAAGTTCAGTTCGGTCGTGAGGTCGTGAGCTTAGAGAGATATTCTAAGTCCAGAGCGTGCTCGAAACAATGACGTAGGAATTCTACGTCATTGTCTCGAAAACTCTCTTAGCTTTCACTTGTCACAAAAGTCACAGGTTGACTTTTGACTTTTGTGGTACAAAAGTCAGTCTTAAAATTTCACTCTCATTATTTTTCATAACGCGCCTATAGAAGTACTTATAACTTCAAAAATATATATTTTTAAATTTTTACCAAGCTCCGGGCATGGAAGGCATTTCATCTCAGTCCTCAGGATGGCAATGCCTCTACAATACAAGCGATTTAATCCTTGTTATTGCAGGTATAGGCCACGGTACGGACGTCGTGTCAAATGTTGGAGTCGGCGTTGTTATTGGCAGAAATGCTTTGTAGCGTTTGTCACTTGTATATGCAATCAGGACTTTCTTAGCACACACCTCCAACACTGTGTTTTATTATAATATGCGATTAGTTAATAGATCGCCCTTATTTAAACCGCGTCTTTATTTGCATGGCAACGTTCTATTTACGAGTGGATTCCCGACACGTCGATTGGATAGAGATTCGACGCCAATATACTGCGTTAAAAAACATAAAATAAAAAAGCAAACATGGGTTACGGTAACCATGGTATAATAGTACACTCTGATTCGGATCGAAATTGAGTAATCCCTGAGACTAATGCGAACGCTACTCGACAAAATTTAAAATAATTTTATGAATCAGGACAAAATTGCTCGAAAAAACAGAAAATTTATGAGGACTGTAATGTGAGAAGATGAAGTAAAAGAAATATGTGAGGATCGGAGCAAGTGGAAAGAAGTAATCTCTGTCTGCCCTTATGGGACAACGCCGCGACGTGTACTTTTCAATTGCTACGTATACATACACCCCAGTACTAATATTCGTAGAAGTGTCATTTTACTTTAGTTTTGAAGAGAAAGTTGTACTATATGATGGTGCAAATTTTCTTAATTACTTTGCACAATAAATTGAGATATACAAGATATTGAAAAAATTAAATAGCTCACACTTATCAACTGCTGGACATAATCTTCTCTCTCTCTCTCTCTGAACTCGGTCTTTGACTCTTCTTTTCTAACTGTCGTTAACCTCCACAAGTGCATCGTATTGGAAAACGTAAAGAGATCCACGTTTACCAAGACGCGGTCTCCAATCTCCACGGTCAACAACAGACAACAAATATTTTTAAAATATAGATTACAAATTGCCACGTGAAACGAATTGCAACCAGGTCTTGTGATAATAGTGTTGGTTAGTTTGATACGTTTTAGTCAAACCAAGCCAAAATTTGATTTATTTTAGAACACGAAATTTGATAATGCAAGTAGTGACTAGACAGTGATGCCGCTAAGCTTCTTAAATAGATAATATCTAACAGAAATCTCGCAATCGATTTTGGACTCTTAAAATTTACTGCGTTCCATACCAATTTCTGGATCAAATATTTTATGTGTATCTAACATAAAGAGAAATAAAATTTACTAGCTATTGAATTGGATCGCAATATTTACGAAGAAAATAATACAGACATCAGCTAAATAAACTACCAATAATTCCTAACTCAGAAAATTCCCGTCGTAAACGTTTAAGGAGTGCTTATTGATTCGTCCAATCTGGATTTTCCGTGCACTACTCGCACTAATTCGCTGTTTAATTTAATAGCCGTATTTACCATTTCAGCTGCGGATTAATTTACAGCTGCAGATATAAAACGTAATGCCTTCTCCGGTGCAGATATTAAACGTCTTACTGTAATTGAAGTTCTTTTAGAAGACGTTTCTCCAATATGAAATGCTGGGTTTATAGCCTCTGCTTTAAGCATCAAGATTTATTTTCGAATTTTTTTGTGTATATTTAGAAACGTAATAGTGTCGTGTCGTGTGGTAGCGTTATTAAACATACCATTACCATAACAATACCCGTAGGTGTATAAAAGGTGGCGGAGAGGGAGCGAGAGAGCGATCCTCTAGCCGCTCCCGCACGGCGTAGACGGACGGGCAGGAGAAGGCGGGCGGCAACGGCCGCCAGTCTTCTCTAGCCCTAAAGTGAGGCCTGCACATGGATTGTCCCCTATGTGCATATCGGAGTTCCCCCGTCTGGGGATGGCCCTAGTACCCTAGGGTAATCCCTCTCAGGCGCAACCCGGCCTGCTATTAGGTCGGGCAGCCCGGAGACTTTTCGGAGTCGCGGCGTACACCGTGCGCCGTTCCCGAAACGTCCCCACAAAGGGCTGTGAGGGTGTCGATGGTTTTAAGTTGGTATTCCCGGGAACCCCCAGAGCCGCACACACGCCGCACTATCTAGCCCACAGTGCGGTACGGTCCGTAAAGGATTTTCCATTGAAAAAAAAAGGTGTATAAAAGGTGACGAGAATTTTTATCTGACGTAACACTTTCAGTTACCTTGTGTGGTAAAGGATACTCACCAACATAAGTATACCCAGCCCAGGGAGATATGACATCTGGTATGCCGTCGGTCCTAAAACTTCCAATAAATCTTGTTTTAGTAATATGGTCACATATTCCCAAGACCACGGATGTAATTTGGAGCAGGGCAGAGAAATGATTCGAATAATCATTCAATCAGTTGCCATCCACCTTTCTCGATCAGCCATCATCTCAATATTAACACCCTTCTTTGCTATATCGTCAGTCACATAATCTATACATCTTTTCTTTTTTTAATTCATATTTTCGAAATTCAGTTATTTATTGATTTCATGTTTGTCGTGTTGTCTTGTTATTTATTGCTTTCATGTTTGTCGTGTTCTTCTTCCTCTATCCATCAACATTCATCCCTATCATCTATTCTCATTAAATACCTAGCCACTCTGTTACCCCTGAATGTTTCAGCCACTGATGCTGCTTTCGAACTTTTTCTAATGATACTCATTCCTCACTTTGTCCATTATTCTTGTTACTCTACTCATCCATCGTAGCATTCCGTATTTTGAAATGGCAACACCTTTTTCCTCAGGTCAAAGCAGAGGGTTGTTTCACGTCTTAAATGTCAATGATACAAACCCCGACTAATCCAGTATAGGGTTGCAATTTTTGCTGAACGCAAAGCTGATCCTTTTCCACTGCCAAATCATTATCAACTTTATGTGCGTTGGAATAATACCAAAACTCTTACGACACAACCATCAGGTCAGTGAAGCGGGAAGGGGCGAAAAGTTGTGTTAATTGATTATCGACATTATTTCTGCATTAGCTGGGATTTTAATGGTTTGGTGATCCATAATACTATGCGATACGCCTCGCAAAACCCGTAAGCCAAGGGGAGCTGAGACGAAGGCAAGCGACGTGCAGAATTTTCCTGGTCAAATAAAAAACTAATAGCAATACAGCTTTTAAGGTATTTTTACTTTCTCGTATACGTAGTATAGAGGAAGTCTTGTAATCGTCAAAAAATTCGAACTCGAGATTTTGACGGATTTACACGTTTTGGACCTCCCTCCTCCTCCTACTCAGGGAGGGATCCCTGAGTCAAAAAATACCGTTTTTGGAATTATGTCTGTGTGTGTGTCTGTGCGTTAGCACGATAACTCGAGTATGCTTTAACTTATTGCAACCAAATTTAACATGCATGTATGACATGAAAATATTAGGTTTCTATCAACTTTTCAGTGGTCTATCATGAAAGTTAAGCAACCAAGTGCGCGGTCGGTATTCGGAAGTGTAACCAAAAATTTAACATGCATGTATGACATCTAAGTATAAGGGGTAAGGGTAGACCACTCCCGACTTTTCAAATGAAACCTTTTTTGAAAATACTATGTCAAAATATTCACCTTATTATAGCCTTATAACATAACAATGGACTTGTCAGTGTTAGTAGAGTAAGTTTGATGAGAATATTCAAAATAAATGTATTTTGTCTTATTCTATGCTGTTGATCTGCAACCAAAAGCCGACAAATGGACAGAAACACGTCTTGCTAGTCGTTTAGATTTGGTATGGCAAAAATAACTATACATGTTTGGATAAATAATGAAAATAATCGAATGCGAATAGCTAAGTCACGGTAATGTTATTTTAACATTAGCGTGGCTATGTGTCGCCATTACAGTGTAAAATCTGTCCGGTTTAGAGTCATTTTTGAGGCATGTCAAATGTGGCCTTATGTATTACTAAATGTTATCCATTAAGATACAATGTACTTATCTAAAGCTCTGTTTAACCCTTGATAGCTACATTTATGATTTTTAGTATTTTCCATTAAAACAATATCATCATCTTATTTGGTTATAAACTGGGTCCCTTAAAACTTAGTCCATTATGTTGAAATCGGCCCATTATCCAACTTTTCTATTAAAGGATTCAATAATATTTTCACAGGCAGGCAGCCTTTCTGACGCCAATATTCTTGGAAAGAACGTTATAGTCGGTTTTTCCGTACCTCGGTATTAGGTATAATTGGCTTGTAGGCCGCGGTAAACGTTTATTTACGTCGTTGACTAGCGGGGAACAGAACAAATAGTGAACAAGTGAGTCACCGTAAGAAGATTAATTTCTTGATGTTATGACAAAGGAAAATAACAAGGGGACAAACATACAACATATTCACTTGAATTGTAAGAATTAAATGTTGTTCCACGCTTTTTTCGTATGGTGATTTTTTGTGCAAGTCATTTAAAAATGAGTTGATAGATTGGTATATTGTCCTTCAATAGTGTCTTTAGTTGTATTTTAAATGCGTTTTAAAGAATATAATATCGAAGTAGAAGCGGTAAATTCGTAAATAAATATCGACATACAGTTTTAATACAGGCTGTGTTTTTGTTTTCATCAAAATTAGGCTCGCGACTCCTTTGAGCATTTTTCGATATTCTTTATAGTTTAGGATTTGGCCCTGAAGGCCCACTTGAAAAATTTCATCCTGTATATACAT
Source organism: Elophila nymphaeata (assembly GCA_955850985.1). Classification (NCBI taxonomy): domain Eukaryota; kingdom Metazoa; phylum Arthropoda; class Insecta; order Lepidoptera; family Crambidae; genus Elophila; species Elophila nymphaeata. The sequence continues at coordinate 6,984,579 of OY039090.1, forward strand.
ATATCAAGAAAAATACATACATTCATAGATATTGTCACGCTCGTAATCCCATGACTAATATTTTGCTATACATAAAGCCATATCTGGCAGTATGGGTCATACAGTGCCCCCAAATAAAGACAGGTTGCCAGCCTGTCGCCTACATAAAAGAGGCACCAAGCCCAAAAAGTAACAATCCTTCAGTAAACAAACAAAAGGTCAACAATCAGAACAGATGTTACATTCAAAATCATCTTACCAATCCAGGCATCAAAAAAATAGTTATAATAAATACCTATAACTTTCAAGTTGAAAGCTCGTTACTGCATCGACACAACGCACATACCAGTATGGACGTTATGTGCAACTTACACCTATTTCGAAATTCAAAGAACAAAAACGCACGTGCCCCTATCTACATCGTGTTTTTTGAGAACGCTTGTGTACTTAAGGTTCATTTAAGCTAGTATTATTTCGGCACTAAGTATAGAACTAACTAAAAGCTCTTTGCCGGAGGGCGAAGCACGGTAATTGTATTAATTGGAAGCCTCCACAAGACAATAGAAGTCAGGAATAATTTACAGAGGGAATTTATTAAATTACTACCTCAAATACTTGCACCGCTTTGACCGAGATATACTGAAGCATGCTATTTTCGAGCCGGTTTTTATGTTATTTTTCTGGCACACAAGTAATCTGCCTGGTGGTAAGCAGTCAACATAGTCTACAATCATCAACAGCTCATATAATGTCTCCACCGAGGGCCTCGAGCCTACCCCACATTTTATGGGGTAAGGGCGATTAGGCCTTAGTCAACCACGCTAGCCAAGTGCGGGTTGGTCGACTTCACACACAACCTAAGAATTTCTTCATAGGTGTGTGCAGGTTTCCTCACGATGTTTTCCTTCACCGTTAAAGCGTCGATTAAACGTACATATGAATTCAAAATTTGTAAACACATTGGTACGTGGCGGGGATCGAATCAGTGCCTCTTACGCACTACGCCACCGACGCTTCTATTCTCTCTTCCATTTAGTTGTTGAGAGAAACTTTTGGGATCGATCTTGGATTTTGTAGTGGAATACTTCAACGTTATATGAATGTAAAAGTGGCGCCTCAATCTAAACGTTTGAATTGAGGTGCTACCTCAGAACTAGTTTTTGAGTTATCTCTTTCAACGCCTAAATAAATTATTATTTTCAAATAAAAAAAACCTCCTTCAAAACTAAAAACTCAGAAATAAAAATTTTGATTATAAAAAATCTATTTTTTGTTAGGTCGGTGCCAACCTCAATATAAAACAATGGAATGAACGTTGTCAATTGTATTTCCTCAAAAAACATTTAGATATTTATAAACATAATTTTTTATTTCTCTGTTTTTAATTTTGAAGGCGGTTTATGTAGTAATGTAGATTTATTATCTAGGATCTTCTAAGGTAAGGTTTCGGCGCTTCAAATTCGAGCTAATGAAAAATCCATTTTGAGTTTAAAGCCGATTTGTTTTCAGAGCAAACATTAACGGATTATTCCGATCCGTAATAAAGCAATAGCTTGTAAAAATAAGTTCAAATAAAAACATATTTTAACATTTGTAAATAAATATTTTTACAGTTGTATTCAGATTTAAAAAGCTCCGCTGCGTGGGTATTCAAAACAAAATTTCTAACAACATCAAATTTTATTATTTACCAATAACATTGTTGGATTTCAATATAGGTTACGTTCTTTAGTTCGACTGGCGTTTCGACGATTTTATGCATTTTTCTGAGAAATGTATTACCTATAATATAACTACGAAAAACATGATCTGGGGTCCGTACTGAAAACCAGCGCTGTGCTTCGCCTGGCCGTAGCATAGCAATAAACTGAGTATAGAAATTGTTGCGATCGCACGTCGTAAGTCATGGCAACGAGTCATGACCTACGACGTTCAATCGCAACAATTTTACAATAGGCTCTTACTTATTTACTTTAATTTTTTACTGTTAGTTTTAGTTCTTTCTTTGTTTTAATTTGTTTGTTAATTTTGTTGTGTAACCACGTCGTCTGTTTTATGGCAATAAATGTATTTCTTTTCTATTCTATTCTATCTTGTTGTTATACATACAGCTCGTATCCGCAAAGTAAACAATTATTTCGTACGCCAATGTATATGTCGCAAGAGGATCTTATAACCCGCCGTATTATAAAACCGTTTGCTAATAAATCCTTTGAAGATTCTATCAATGTAAGTCTGTATAATCGAATGGAGATCGCTTATTATTGGTAGGTTCAAGTAATTTTTTATGACCAATCGGAGTGGAATTATTGGCACTAATCACTCTCATACATTACAATCCGCCGCGCCGTTTTTTTCACTTCAACATATAAAAATAGTTATTCAAGTATCTGGCAGTTAAATGGACAGTTTTGTATGGAATATCTATCAAATGCCAATTGTAACTTACATGAAACCCGTAAAACAGGTCCTTAGTTTTGTTTCTATACTCAACTTTTGCTTTTGACTGTACCTATTCTTTACAGATCTCTTACAGAAGTTTTAGTTGGCTTTGAAAATTACGAATTTCTAACGAAAACGCGATTTAAGTACAGGTACTTGAGTATTATTAGTTTATGAATAAACTCATAACATTTATATTGGCGAGGCTGACCTTGACTACAAGAAATTTTCTTCTATTTAATTTACATTTATAACTTTCTTGGAATTTTAGCTATTTGGTAGTTAAACAAAAATAAAGCCCACTACGTGCAAAAATGGTGACATGTAAAACTCTGTCACCAGGCTACCCAGGTTAACCATTCGACGAAAAAAAGTGATAAAATTTCTAAGCAAACTTTCCTAAACACAAACAAAAACCCATTTCACTAATATACAAGGAACTAATTCAGAGACGCCGCCGTGGTGAAGTGGTCAGTAACGCTGTCTACACATCGGGCGGTCCAGGTTCGAGTCCTGGTAGTGGCAAATGTTAGTGTGTTCATGAGTTATGGTTCTTTATATACTTATTAAAATTTATTTATAAAAATATCTAGATTATTAAGTATATTTGTCCGTTATCTAGTATCCATAACACAAGTTCTTAAAGATATTTGGGCTTGATAATTGGTGTGAACGTATAAATATTTTATTATTATAAATGGCTACCAGCTCAGTTAAATAGTCTAAAAGAAACTTTAAATTTTAAGCCTTTTTATAAATACAAAAAATCTCACGACCCACGATCACGTCGTGGTACGTCCAGTAATAAAGCACTCCAAAACGGACACATTGCGAATGTAATTTATCAACTGGGCGCAGTCATCGAATTAACCACGACAATTGTGTTGGCATTTAGCGTTGTGGAAAAACGAAAATGAGAAAGAGCGGTTGCGGATTTTTTGTAAATATGCACAAAAGTAAATTTCGAGTTTTCTGCACAAAAGTAAATTTCGGGTCAGCTAGTAGGTATATCTATAAACGTTATTTTGCCTTACAAAAATGATTAAATTACTAAAATGGCTATAAAAAAATAGGGTTTGGTGATAAAAAAGTAAAAATTTAGGGTTGTATGTATGTTTTAATGCCACATTATAAAAAGGTAAAAACAAAAAATTTTGTCCAAAAATTAAAAAAAAAATTTAGGGTGAACAACCCTTATCATTTAGGGGGATGGAAATAAGATAGTAGCCGATTCGCAGACCTACTGAATACGCATACAAAGTTTCATGAAAATCGGTCAAGCCGTTTCGGAGTAGTACGGTAACTAACATTGTGACATGGAAATTTTATATATCTTAATATTTATAAATTACGTGTCACGTTGTTTGTCCGCGATAGACTCCTTAACTACTTAACCGATTTTAATCAAATTTGTACACCATGTGCAGTTTGATCCAACTTGAGAGATAGGATAGTTTTTATCTTGATAACTAGTCATATTTTTTTTACTGCAGATAGAATGTTATAGACCAGTAGTATGAAATTACCATAGCAACGCGTGGCCGGGACAGCTAGTAAGATATAAAAATGAATACTGACTGACATATCAACGCACAGCCCAAACCGCTGGGTCTATAGATTCCAAATTTGGTACAAAGGTTCTTTATGAGGTCCAGGGGTGCACTAAGACAGGATTTTTGGAAATTCACCCTCTAAGGTGGTGAAAATGGGGTGAAAAGTTTTTATGGAAATCCGTCATTTTTAAAGTAAAATCCATAAAAATTGGCACGTGGCCTTTCAGTTAGAAATTAAGAAAGAGGTATGTTAAGATTTTTGGAGACCCAATCCCTAAGGGGGTAAATATCGGATGTAAGTTTGTATGGAAATCCGTCATTTTTTAAGTAAATCCATGAAAATTGGTATATGGCGCTTGGGTTAGAAAATTTAAAGGCTGCCCGAAGTAGCTATTCTACGCGGGCGAAGTCGCGGGCAAAAGCTAGTGGATTAATATGGCGGGTGAGGACGACGACGAAAAATGATATGGTGAAGAAGGATATATTGAGATTGACAGCTGAACGAGAAGGATGGAAGAAGAGAACACATTAAGCCGACACTATATAAAATTGGGAGCAGAGCCAACAAATGATGATGAAAAGCGGATCTATGTACTTGATTTGTGGATAAAGATAGCGACGAAATGAATTGCGAAGAGCCATGACTTCTTTGCAACCTTTGCAAAAATTTAACAACCCACATCAGCTTTTCGTACTCAAGTGGTTTTTCCTGGTTTCGGAATGTTATTCTGATATTCCCACATTTTCTCTGAAGATGATAGTTGTATAATCAATTCTTGTGGTTGGTGTCGAATGATGCCAGACAGACAATATTGTTTATTTATATAGAATAATTTTTGCGTTTACAAACGCGTAAAAATTTGTAAAAATAGAAAAATTACACTTTGCGGCGCGTGTTTGTATGGTTGGATTTTTTGAGACTATTTTACGTTTTTCATAATTTTCCGTTTTCATTAGTTTAATTTTGAATTACATCGCTCTACCCTAGTCTCGAGTGTAAGCAAAATGCTTCCCAATCTATTCTATCCATTACTATTATTAATATATGCTTCTCCATCCATTCCATCCATTTCCGTTGTTAATCTTTATTACACGTTTGAATTAGGTAGCACAGCGAATCATGTAGTAGGTAATCGGGATTTCTGGCCAACTCATTTTTCGCATCCGCTCACGCTAGATCATCACGCAAACAACATGTCCCGGCCTTTAAATAAAAACTGGAAACCTGAGCTGGAAACAATTTGACTTTGGCTGACCACATTCAATGGAAATGTCACGGGCAATGAAATAAGTGATGGCACCGGCGTAACTCCTGTCGTAAATATCCGATAAATCGAAGTTAAACCTGCACTTTATGGTTCTCTATTCTATATTCAGCAGTGATTCTTATAAATTTCGATGCAAACACAAAGTCTTGCCAACGGTAATGATTCCACAAAAAAATATTTTAAATAAAAATGTAAATCTATCTAACATTTGTGTCCATCTAATTTCCAATTCATCTAATTTTAGTGATAGTTATTGTTTTATTCTGTTTAAGATGCTAGAACAATGGCTTCAACCGAAAGCATGAGAATCTGTGACATGAAACTAGTATTTATTCTAGTGTCATGTCACAGACTCCCACAACTGACTTGGCATTAGAAGGATTTGTGAAAATGAGTCATAAATAAAATAAAAGAAGAAGGAGAAGAGAAATCCTGATCTGAAATTGTATTAAGAACCAGTTGTGTTACTAGTCTCCTCTAAGGTGGAAGAATCTTAGTTTGGTTGGTGCTCTTACTAATACTACCAATTTATACAAAGTATCAGAAATTATTTACTACGATTTGATCACCAGGGAAATGTAGTTCTGTTCCATTCTGTTGTAGTACATAGTACTTGGTTTAAATCCGCCTGGATATGTTAGTAATTATGGTATGTTGCCACATTGGTATTTATTAGCATTCTTGAGTTCTGACAGAATGTGATAAGCCAGACAGGACTTTTGTTGAGGGCTTGACTATAACTCGCTTTTGCACTTATTTTCACTTGTTGAAAATTGTGTGCAGGTTAGAAATTTTAAGTAAATAAAAATATTGACAGAAAGGTCGATCCCAACCGAGTAGCAGTCTTTGTATCTTCTCCTACTGTGTATCGCTTGTTACATTGCATACGTACATTAGGCTGATAACTACAAAATTATTCAGCGTAAAATAAAATACACCTTATAATTTTAAGACGGCTTGTTATAATCTTAACTCTAGATTATCTCCCCTTCGCACATTGAAATAGCTACGTGTAACGAATTTAATTTCCCAAGAATGTGACTTTATAACTTCCTAGTATAGGTAATAAAGAGCAAAATGGCATCCATTTTAATGGCTTCTTGTGTTTGTTCTGCCAGGTGAGTCTTCACTACGTAAAGAGAATTAAGCCATAATTTTACGCGAGTAAACCAGGTTTATGAAACACGTTTTAATTTTTAATGTTTAGGCATGTACGTACCTACTGTAGCGGTGAGAAACGTTTTACTACTAAAATAAAGTGTGTAGGAGTTCCAAGATCAAGTAGTACAGTCGAACCAACTGAATCATGACCCACTTGGCCGATCATTCCTTTACAATCATAAATTTAGTTAGGTTTTCTTCGCTATCATGCGTGTTGCACTTAGTACGTTTTAAATATGAATAAAAATGTGTCATTACGGGTTAGAGATCAATGCAATTTTACTCTTTGTTATCACTGCACTAAAGTCTCAAATGGAATTTCAAATAAGATGCCGTTCATAACCTAAACTCTTTTCACTACTGAGAAAAACTAATAACTATTATATTTTTAAAAATAAAATTACGTTATGTGTCAGATGTCAAGTAGTAGATAGTTGAAAACAATTTTAATAGGCCATATTTATTAGACACTGTCAGTGTCTAATAAATTGATAACATGTTCGTTACTTAAGATATGTATGTTCAAGCGAATTTCAACCTACTTTGTTTTGAGTGACTGTAGGAAAATGATCTTAAGGTGGGTCATGATTCAATTTGGTCGACTGTACATAATTAAAAACTTTTCAAATATTCTTTGTGGGACAGGGAAAGATTCAGGCAAACGTTTATTGTAGGTCACAGTGAACTAGCCGCTCGAATCTGGAACACGCAAACTGTGCGTAGTATCTCTAAATTACAGAAGAACACAGTCAAATGACACTAAAATTTTTTGGTTACACATTTGTCAGTGTTACAAACGTCTGTATTCTACGGTGTCTACTTTCTACCAGGCGGCTCGTATGCATGTCTGCCGACCAAATAACATAAAGAAACACAGGCGAAGTTGCCGGCATAAGTTAGTACCCAAAATAAAAAGAGTCTGAATGAAATATGATGAATCACACAAAACATTCTAAGAATACCAAAAGGTTACTGAACATTTATCAAATTGAGCATTCCAACGTCCTTTTTCAGACACGGTATATTTAACGATGCGTGAAACATCATGCCCAAACTTAATAACGCAATATGAGTTAAAATGTACTCGTCTTAAACAAAGAAGGATATTTGGGTAGTTTTATTTTTACCCATTTTCTTTACTATTCAGGAGACAAACAATGTTATGAAAAATGAAATATGCGACTAAAAATTCTTGTTGATGAGTTAGAACGACAATTTGTAAAAGATATAACTACACAATATAACTATGGAGAGTGAACTGTATGAGGTTCTTGGTGTATGATTTCGAAATTAAAGGTTTACTGAAAAGTGGCTCCAATAAGAGCTTAAAAATTATCTAATATCAAAAGGTAGTACATATCACTCTAATCTGACACAAAAAATAATATCAAAATGCAAACTGTTTAGTGAATTCTGGCCGCAACAGACAGAAAATTCACTGTGTAAAAGGTAGGCAAATAGGTTTCGATCTTAGGCCTGTATTACAGAAGGACACTCAGAAATCAATCATGTCTTGAGAATCGTTTGTCACTTTCTATCAAGCACAAATAGATAGAGAAGCACGATGCACAGAACGGTGTTAATTCTTGAGACTCATTCTTTAATACTAGCCTTAGATTATCGATAAAGTTTTGAGAATAGTAACGTATGCATATCCCTGTCGCACAGTGACATTTTATGTTGGCTCCGTCTTTAATGTGCAGTTTACAGTGTCTTATGTTCGTATTATAGAATGAGTTTCAAGATGAACGCCGACTTGAGCGTCCTACGTCTCTATCAATTTGTGCGTGATAGAAAGTGACAGACGATTCTCAAGACATGTTTGACTTCTAAGTGTCATTCGGTAATACGGGCCTTACACGTACGGGGTAGGTACTATCTATGAATGACCTCTGTCGCATATCATAGAACAAACAGGCAAACAAATTTGTTGCGCACGATAAATATCAAAGAATTAAATATTAATTTTCAATTAAAAATTGCTTTACAACGTTGTGTCAAACAAAAATAATCTGTTCATTGATTGCGTTAAGCACGAATAGCAATTCGTCAGGTCCTGTCAGCGAATGGGACACGTCAATCGTGAATCGCGGTAACAAATAAAAATGCTCATTGGACAGGGTTTACCGAGCTATTCAGATGTCACCAACAACGCTTAATGCAGAAATATGTATGCACTATCAATTGAAATTGTTGTTTATATCACTTGTATAACAGCAGAAGGTTCAGTCGCGTAAACAATGCTATTATCAGAAATCAGAATGAAAATTGGAATTGGAATTATTTCTACTCAGTGCTTGTATTTCTTTCATTCATCGGCGGCCAACCTGCTCTAGGAATTTTTCTTCACACAACGTTACTTTACGTAACGTCATATTTTTATGATGTTAAGTTTCATACACAGACTGCTCAGTTGATCAGCCTTAAGGGCTGTCCACACATTTCTGTGTCAGGGCTATCCGAGTTCCAGGTTGTCCATTTAATTGTTTCCGTCAGTAACGTGCACTCTGATATGTTTGTGTTTATAAATATCAGGGAAATTGATGTCAGCGTCGTCGTTGCCTCTTTCCTAAGTACCGCCTACACGGGAAGAAAAATCTATTAGACAATATTTAATAATGCAAATAAAATTCAAAAATCTATTTATCTGTAAACAAAATCGACGAGGGTTCTACAACTTCATGATTGCACTACTGGAACCCAATGTCGATGTCCTGAATCCCAAGTTTTAGAGCTGACCCTAGACTGTCATCGAGTACGAGTGACACTTTGGTCTTCCAGTCGTCTTCAGACTACGAACGCTTAGCATTAGACGAGCTACGTGCTGTTTGCCTTGCTGGACTAAGGAAGAGACAAACTAAATGTGTAACACAATACAACCCCACAATGAATTCAATATTCAGGTTCAGCAGGATGCCACACCGTACCAATTTACCCGGTAACAACTGTACAAGACACAATTTCTCTCCGCACTTGGCTGCTCACAATAAAATGGAATCTAGTAAAATAAGTTACTTAAATTTACAACTGTACCCTGAGCTTGAATGGAACTCGTAACTTGACAGTAAATTGCGAGATTTTAATACAGAAAAAAGGTTTTCCAGGCATTTCAACTTTGGTAGTTATGAAATAATTGTGATTGGGTTGTATTTAAATGATGCCCGTTCGGTGTAAATTGTCTGAGATGTTATTTTTAAAAAAAATATTGATTTCACTTTTTCTTTTGAAAATTTATCAAGTACTAGCTTTTGCCCGCGACTTCGTCCGCGTGGAATAGTTACTTTAGGCAGCATTTTTTGTGTAGGTACTTATTATGCAAAAAACACACATATAAACTGCAGTGCACTACAGTAAATGGCATTTTTACAATCTACCGTTTTAAGTTTTTCCATCCTTTGCTACTTACACGCAACCTTTCATCCCCACATGGGTCAATATTTCAAAAACGCTAGAACAATATTTGCGTTTCATGGTTTTATCTTCGATACTGAGGAATCGCATAAAAATTTTCATCTCATATTTCAGCCCCTTCATTCCCTTTTTCACAAAAAGGTAGTTTTTATTCCATTTCGAGGTTCAGTCTATTTTTGTACCAAATTTCAATAAATTCGGTTCAGGTGTTAGGCGTGAAAGCGATTAAGCTAAAAAGTCACGTCCACTACCTTGGATCTCAAAATGGATGCTGTATTCTGAATCCTGATTCTGAATACAGCATCCATTTTGAGACCTCCGAAAACTACAAAGCTGATACCCCTATCAAGTTTAATGGTGTATTAGGAATCGGGACCTCAGAAAACCACAAAAATGACACCCATATCGATTTTATATTAAAAAGTCGCAACCGCCATCTTGGATCTCGAAATAGATGTCGTATTCGGAATCGGGACCCTCAAAAGCCACGAAAATGATACCCATATTGACATTATGTTAAAAAGTCGCGTCCGCCATCTTGGGTCTTTTTAAAAATGGTTGTTGTATTAGGAATCGGGACCTCCGAAAACCACGAAAATTTTACCCTTATCGAATTTATATTAAAAAGTCGCAACCGCCATCTTGGATCTCGAAATAGATGTCGTATTCGAAATCGGGACCCCCGAAAACCACGAAAATGACACCCATATTGACATTTTGTCAAAAAGTCGCGTCCGCCATCTTGGATCTTGAAATAGATATTTTATTCGTAATTCGGACCCCCAAAAACCACGAAAACGATACCCATATTGACATTATGTTAAAAAGTCGCAACCGCCATCTTGGATCTCGAAATAGATGTCGTATTCGAAATCGGGACCCACGAAAATGACACCCATATTGACATTTTCTCAAAAAGTCGCGTCCGCCATCTTGGATCTTGAAATAGATATTTTATTCGTAATCCGGACCCCCAAAAACCACGAAAACGATACCCATATTGACATTATGTTAAAAAGTCGCAACCGCCATCTTGGATCTCGAAATAGATGTCGTATTCGAAATCGGGACCCCCGAAAACCACGAAAATGACACCCATATTGACATTTTCTCAAAAAGTCGCGTCCGCCATCTTGGATCTTGAAATAGATATTTTATTCGTAATCCGGACCCCCAAAAACCACGAAAACGATACCCATATTGACATTATGTTAAAAATTCGCGTCCGCCATCTTGGATCTCAAAATGGATGGTGTATTAGCAATCAGGACCTCAGAAAACCACAAAAATGACACCCATATCGATTTTATGTTAAAAAGTCACGACCGCCATCTTGGATCTCGAAATAGATGGCGTATTTGGAATCGGGACCCTCAAAAACCACGAAAATGACACCCATATTGACATTTTGTCAAAAAGTCGCGTCCGCCATCTTGGATCTTGAAATAGATATTTTATTCGTAATCCGGACCCCCAAAAACCACGAAAACGATACCCATATTGACATTATGTTAAAAAGTCGCAACCGCCATCTTGGAGCTCGAAATAGATGCAGGTTGCCTGGAAGAGATTGCTGCCTAGCAATAAGGCCGCCTATTGTACTATTCTTTGTGTAATTTTTGTTTCTGTGTATGTCAATTTAAGTGTGCAATAAAGAATATTTGTATTGTATTGTATTGTATAGATGTCGTATTCGGAATCGGGACCCCCGAAAACCACGAAAATGACACCCATATTGACATTTTGTCAAAAAGTCGCGTCTGCCATCTTGGATCTTGAAATAGATATTTTATTCGTAATCCGGACCCCAAAAACCACGAAAACGATACCCATATTGACATTTTGTCAAGAAGTCGCGTCCGCCATCTTGGATCTTGAAATAGATATTTTATTCGTAATCCGGACCACCAAAAACCACGAAAACGATACCCATATTGACATTATGTTAAAAATTCGCGTCCGCCATCTTGGATCTCGAAATAGATGTCGTATTCGGAATCGGGACCCTCAAAAACCACGAAAATGACACCCATCATTTTGTCAAAAAGTCGCGTCCGCCATCTTTTATCTCGAAATAGATGTTTTATTCGTAATCCGGATCCCTAAAAACCACGAAAACGATACTCATATTGACATTATGTTAAAAAGTCGCGTACGCCATCTTGGATCTCAAAATGGATGGTGTATTAGGAATCGGGACCTCCGAAAACCACGAAAATGATACCCATATCGATATTATATTAAAAAGTCACAACCGCCATCTTGGATTGGATTTTTATTTCTTATCAAGTGTCTAAATTCAAAGTTTCATGGTTTCATATATCTTTAACAATGACGAACTTCCATACAAATTTTGATCCCCAATTTCATCCCCACATGGGTCTAAATTTCAAAAATCCTGGAACTAATATTTCTTTCTTTCTTATTAAGTCCCTAATTTCAAAGTATCATGGTTTTATCTTTAATAATGACGAAGTCCCATACAAACTTTCATCCACTATTTCACCCCCATACAGGTCAAAATTTCAAAAATCTTAGAACAAATATTTCTTTCTGTCTTATTAAGTGCCTAAATTCAAAGTTTCATGGTTCTACCTTCAAAAATGACGAACTTCCATACAAACTTTCATCCCCTATTTCAACCCATACAACCTTTTTTTCGCGATAAAAAGTAGCCTATGTCCTTCCCCGAGATCTAATCTATAGTTGTACCAATTTTCATCAAAATCGGTTCAGTGGTTTAGACGTGAAAGCTTAACAGACAGACAGACAGACAGACAGACAGACAGACAGACAGACAGAGTTACTTTCGCATTTATAATATTAGTAAGGAAGTAAGGATAAGGATTATTTTATTGTACACGGTGCTACAAAAATTCCCTTTAAAGCGGAAACGGTCCCTTTTATTGAGTCTATTGACGATTATATTTAAAAACGTAAGCATCATTGTATTATATGATTTATCGCCAAAAAAATAATTTAATTCTTCATTATCGTGCAAACTTTATTTCAGTAAAATTAAAGAAAAATAACAAGGCTATGTTTATCCCTTAATGGGCGCTCTAAGCTTAGAGCCCTACCTGAAAGAATTTCAAGAAAAAATCAACCCGTTGATAAATAAGAAAGGCATGTCATTGTAGCATGTCATTCTGATATTGACTTAGCTGTTCGCACCCGCTGCATAGTCTAATAGCACCAATTAACCCTATTTCAGTGCACGAGTATTAAATCGAGAAATGGTGTAATATCCCAAATTAGATCGTCATTATGGCAGGGGTAGGTACAACCCGTTCTGATGCAATGCAGTAAAACTTCCACTGATTTTCGAACTGAATCCTACTCCAATATTTGACACCGAGAATTATAATTTCCACTACACAACTACCTTTCCACAGCTGGTTTCATTTCTTAATATCTTTGTGAGATACCACTGACAATAATTATAAAAATTATTTTGCATTTGACAAAATTAATCATTATGACCGCTTCACATCCATATAATGATTATTGTATAAGTGTCTTCAAATCAAAGCAACAATTGTGGTCATTATATGATATAAGTTTATTTTTTACTAGGTGGTAGACCCATATGTAGGGTCGTCTGGGTAGGTACCACCGCCTTTCTTATTTCTGCCGTGAAGCAGTTCGCTGTGTTTCGGATTGAAGGGAAAGGTAGCCAGTGTAATTACTGGGCATGGAGGGCATATTCGCCGTACGTATTTCATTTCGTAAACACCCGTACTATTTTTTTCCGTGCTTTTAAAATCCAAGACAAAAACTGCAAACGTTTAAAAACGAACAGGGACATATTGACCCTTCCTCATCCTCGCCGCGTTAAAGAAGTTCGTAATTACTGTGAAACCCCGCTGGGGTCATCTCCGCTTTTTCTACTTTCTGGGACACGTGGCCTTTGGACCGCACGCCTCGGTTCGAGAACATTCCCTAAGCGTCTTCTTCTGTGCAATTCCTGTTGTAACATCATTTTTTTTGTGTAGTCAAAATAAATCAAAATTATCATCTATAAGTTTGATAATAGAGGGGTGGAGCCATCTATCGTTAATATGTCACACCAAGTAGGATGGTTGTTGCTAAATAGATATTGCTTATTGTAGCATAGCACGGGTGACATAAATAATGAAGATTCATGGAAGTAGGATAGAGGTCGCTAGTTATATAGAAGTGGTCGATTCAGTTAGTTTGGCTACTCACCACCCAATTGTTTTGTCGCTTTATTTCTTGTTCTAGAATATTCCTAAAGTGTAATTAATAAGTAAAACTTCCGTTAGCAAATTTATTACCAAATATGGTAGTGATTTGGAGTTCGAATCGCAAGCTTAGAAGTAGGGAGGGAGCCTATAAATATCAGTACTTGAGGCGTGGAGATCATGCATTTGTGTACTTGACTTCTTGAATACCATCTAGGTATTGATGTATTTCTTGAAAAAATATTTATAAGTAATTGGCTACAACCAGTAACTAAGTTGTTAAAATAAAAAGTTAATAAAAAGTGATTTCCCCTGCTTTAAAAGGGTAAGTAAAGTAGATTTTAATCAGTTGGATAGGTATAGATGTTGTATAAAGTTTACAAATTCTTAGGTTATGTATTACATTTCTAGGGTTCCTTGGACTGTGGTCCTATTGTTGTCGGTTCTTCACTAGACAATATTTATATACCTGTTGTAAGACTGAGAAGCTAGGGGAGTATGATTGAATGTGATGACATCCTGAACTATCATCCATTCTGATCTTGAGGAATCAATAAGGAAAGTCAGAAGGATAACTTCCGAGGTCACCAGGACAAAAGATAGCAAGGGAGACTTTCTGCTACCAAGTCTTGAAGTTAAGTAATCCTCCCATAAATTTATGCCCCTGCTTACTCATTGCATTCCCTAAATACTTTTTGTTAGAATTTGAATTGAGAATTAAATCATTTCTTAATAAAACTTTTAAAAAGACAATACAAAGTCTAGAGAATGTATCTTTATTAATATTACTCCTTAATCACAAATGTTTACTAAGATATAAATGATCTGAATGTAACCTTGAAGAAGCAAACTAATGTATAAAACAGTAGATGAAATTCGTATCAGTAATTATAGTGTTTATCATTCAAATAAAAGTTTTATAGTATTGGTATTCAAACAGTGTATCTTAACTTTAGTACTTTACATAGATTAATATCAAGTGTTAGATTTTTAAGGTTTCTTTAAATAGATATATATTGTTAATTGAATAAAATATCTACTATATAGTGTGTCATAAGTAGTTTTCTTTAGACATCCCTAGAATACTGAATCTAATTAAAAATAAAGGCGCCCTGGGTAAAAAGTAATTTAATAGATTGAGTCTTGTGCGATGCCCTGAACTAACCGGAGGTAACAAAAATTGTTACACTGTAGTGCAGGAACTATCTACGCCCTATTTTAATAGACAATTGATGAGCTAGTTGACAGCTGATGCGTCATCAGCTATCAACTAGATCATCAATTGTATATACGGCGTTAAAGAAGATCGTAGTTACTGTGAAACCCCGCTGGGGTCATGGGCGCTTTTTATACTTTCTGGGCCTTTGGACCGTACGCCTAGTTTCGAGAACATTCCCTAAGCGTCATCTTCTCTGCGATTCCAGGAACTACCTACGCCCTACTTTTATATACAATTGGATGAGCTAGTTGATAGCTGATGACCAGGCAACAAGCTACGATTGCTTATTAGGCTAAACTAATTTGGAAACTAAGAAAACTTTAAATATACGATTAAATTATATTTAACGATTAATTAGAAGCCACTTACCTATGTGTGGCGAGCTGGGTGACCATTTTTTTACTTTCTCGTATAAGTAGTCTTTTAATCGTCAAAAAATTTGACCTCGAGATTTTGACGAATTTTTGAACTATGTCTGTGTGTGTGGCTATGTGTCTGTGTGCCTGTGCGTTAGCACGATAGCTCGAGTATGCTTTAACTTATTGCAACCAAATTTAAAATGCATGTATGACATCAAAATATAAGGTTTCTATCAACTTTTGAGTCGTCGAACACGACGGTGAAGCAACCAAGTTCGCGGTCGGTTCTCGGATGGGTGACCGAAAATTTAACCTGCATGTATGACATCAAAATATAAGATTTCTATCAACTTTTGAATCGTTTCCGGTATACAAAAATGTCAAGGGGAGACCACTCCTGATTTTTTACCTAGGTAAATACTCATAGCACACTCGTCCGCTCCGGGGTTGCAGACTAGTAGTGTGAGACTGTCCAAGAAGCGGATCCTACCCACTAAAAACATTTTTTTTAGAAAAATATATTTGTGGTACATTTAATTCAGTCACGGGTACTGTAAGATCATTAAAAGAACCTTAAATTGGTATGTCTATACATTACAAAATCGACTGTGGCCGAACTGCGTCGCAACACGCCACTAAAATCCTAGGATGACGCCTTAGCGCTGTCGAGAACAAGTTCCGGTACCATGTATGATTAGACCCCAGGAACGACCCTTCAGCGCGAGGGAGAGCTATGTTCCCATACACGACGAAGCGGACGTCATTCTGTCGTCCTCGTGGGAACTGGGAAATCTATAGTAACCCAAGCGCGACTGTATTTTTGAAATCGAAACCCGAGTGTAACTATGCCAAACTTTTCATATCTCATTGGGCATAATTTGCTTGAACTGACCAGTAAATGTGTGCTACTGTCCGTTCGACCCACTGTGCATAACCATAACACGTCTCGTTAACTTCTCTCATTGTCATACTACGTCCGATAAATTTTATCGATATGGTAATTACATTTCCACCGCTCAATAATGCCTGTTTCACTTTGTTTGATTGCAACGGAATTTTGTGCTGCTTTATTTAATGCAGACGTTATTTTAATTTCGTTGGACAGTGTAATTTTTGAATATAATTATGTAATTTTTAATGGTAGGTTGTTGGCCGACAAGCATATGGCCTGCCTGGTGGAAAGTGGTCACCGTAGCCTTTAGACGCCGGCAAGACTAGAATAAAGTGTCAGTGGCTCACTACCAAACCCTAGTCACATCTGTAACTCCGTAGAGTTTTGTCACAGTATACCAAGAACAGTAACGTCTTCATACAAACTGGCCGCTATCCATTAGAATGTGTGCGTGCGTACTCGTAATGCGTACTCACTACTTCACTTAAAATATGGGGGCATAAGGTGGCTGCAGTGCGGGCCGATCCGTCTCGGTGTGATCGCGCGTTTTTATGTTATTGCACATTCGCTCGCCGCTCGTTCCCGCCCGGCACATTTACGAAGCTTAGCGTCAACGCAAGAGTAGGCTAATAACTCGCCGACAGCCCGTAGATAAACTACTGTTCTTGGTATACTGTGGTTTCGTCGACCTTACAGACACAAATAAACCTCTTCTAAATTATAGCATTTTTTGACAGCAGTATTCTATCTTCTATATTTGACCATCTCCGTTATGTTCAGCCTTTCTTTAAATGTAAAACCTAATTTATAAAATTTTGGATATGTGGTGAAACAGTGTAAAGTAAACGCACTGTCGAAATTACTTCCATGAGAGCGGAAATCACAAATTATTGGCATGATTACTCAATCATGAAACTTGGAACACGAATAGCTCCATCCCGAAATCACGCCACCACGAAAATAGTTTACACAAATAATGTTTACCCGAATCAATGTACCACGAAATCTTAAATACGATGTGAGAAACGCCCTTAAGTCGCTTCTGGCACTCGCCGGCCGCTACCACGGCACGCTCGCTACGCTCACTCGGCTCGTGCGCTGTGTTTATATCTAGTATCCATGTTTTGGTGTAATGGCGCACACTGGTGCGCCGATCCCAAAACGCCCCCCACAAGGGCTTATGAGGGTACCGGTGGGTAATAGCGGAGTAGGGCCGGCGCTGTTCTGCGCCGGTGAGTCCCGCACACGCCCGCCGTACGCCTAACCAGTGTGCGGTATGGTCCGTAAGTGGATTTCCCACCGTCAAAAAAAAATCTAGTATCCATAGCACAAGTTCTTAATGATACTTAATTTGGGCTAGATAATTGGTGTGAGCGTGGAAATATATAGTTATTATTATTAAATAGTTTACGAGGGTCAAAAGTAACTCGAAATGGTTCATATCTTTCTTCGTGTCTCCCATTTAAAGAAAATAGTTTAATTTCCCTCTGTTACCGAAACCTCAGGATTCTCAATACGATAATACCATCTATCTCAGCTGTCACATCAAACATTCATGTCGAACCAATCCAAAATAGCCGGATCCGTAAAAAGTGGACTTAATACTGTACTTTGACGCGACGTGTCTAAATCTCGTGGGTACTAAAATATTTAACAATCAACCCGCAAAGGCGTAAACGTTTTATTTCGACGATGCTTTGTCGCAATGCGGACGGGTTTGTCGCAAGTTTCCTTCTTACGGCAGTGATGTAGCAGTGGAGTATATTATTTTTATTGTGTTCTTTTGCGAAGGAATAAATCTCTCACACTATAGTTGATTGTAAATTTTAGCAGTACCTACCCCAAAATAGGGCACCAAACTCAAAAATTATCAATCGTTCAGTAAACAAACCAACTTGATTTGCTGCGTCGTCAAAATAACGAGGATTTAAAATTGATACACGAAATGATTTCGACATCATTGATGAGCACTTCATTAGTGATTTCAATAATAATTGTTTATTGTACGTGTCGTGTGACCGCTAAATTTATTTTTATTGAAAATAAACGTTATATGCGTCCTACGAAAATGAACCTTCTTACATCGGAGATAGAAGGCGTTTTAGGATGTAACACCACTACGCTGGCTGATTCCAATGCTTATTGCTTGAAAGAAACAGCGATAAGGCGTGTTCACACAGTATGCATTTACATGATCACTTTTAATGGGATCTTACTCCTGGAGGAGCTACTGGAGGTAATGTTCGTACCAAACCGCAGCGATCAGGTCAAGCAAATTTGTTAGCTTCTAACTTCGCGAACAACTCACAACTAGATTCTGCTGGCGTATACCCACCTAAGCTCCCTCTGTGTTCTTCTGCAATGTCGGAAGTTCACATCCACCAGAAAGAGGTGCTCAAAACTCTTAGCGCTCTAGATGTGAATAAAGCTAGTGGACCCGATGGCATTCCAGCTATTGTCCTGCGGAATTGTGCACCTGAGTTGTCTCCTATTCTGACTCGCCTTTACCGCTTGTCCCTTAAGACCGGCAAAGTTCCGAAAGCCTGGAAGATTGCCAATGTTCAACCTGTACCTAAAAAAGGTAGCCGTGCCGACCCTGCCAACTATCGACCCATAGCAATCACGTCCATACTATGTAAGATTATGGAACGTGTATTGAACAACCGTCTCCTGGCTTACCTCGAAGATAACGATCTCCTCAGTGACCGTCAATTTGGTTTCCGCCGTGGGCGGTCTACTGGGGACCTTCTTGTGTATGCTACTCACTTATGGAGCGAAGCCATAGAGAAACACGGTGAAGCTCTCGCCGTCTCTCTCGATATCTCTAAGGCTTTTGACAGGGTTTGGCATGCAAGTCTCATTGGCAAGCTTCCTTCATATGGAATCGCTACCGGGCTTTGCACCTGGATTGCGGATTTTCTGGGGGGTAGATCAATTCGAGTAGTCATTAACGGCTCCTCGTCAGATCTGCTTGGCATAAATGCCGGAGTCCCCCAGGGTTCTGTTCTCTCCGCGACTCTATTCCTGCTGCATATCAATGATCTGCTCACAGCTCCCGGTATCTTTGGGTACGCAGACGACAGCACAGTCTCGGAGAGGTACTTGTCTGATGCGAAGTCTGGTGCAGATGTCCGATCACTGAGGGAGGCAATGATGAAGGGAGTGAATTCAACCCTGGAAGCTGTTTCCCTCTGGGGTGAAGCTAACTTGGTTGGATTCAATCCCTCCAAAACACAGGCTTGTCTTTTCTCGGCGAAACGGAGTCCACTCCATCTGACTCCGACTTTCCGAAATGTTTCGGTGCCGATTAACGACCATCTCGAGCTTTTGGGTATAGATATCTCCGCCAACCTAAATTTCGGTCGCTACATCGAGTCCATCGCTAAAACCGCTGCCAAAAAACTTGGCATACTTTTTAAGGTCAGACGATATTTCACATCTGAGCAGCTCCTAAGCCTATATCGAGCGCAAGTTCGCTCCTGCTTAGAGTATTGTTGTCACCTTTGGGACGGATCTGCTCGATATCAGTTAGATGCATTGGACTCGGTGGAGCACCGTGCGAAGAGACTCATCAGTAATGACGCACTCGTTGAAGAAAATCTCCAAAGCCTTGACCATCGAAGGCGTGTGGCTAGTCTCTCGGTCTTTTACCGGTTACATTTCGGAGAGTGTGCGGAAGTTTTACATAATTTGATCCCCCCTGCCCCTTTCCACCACCGGACGACCAGGCGCGGCGAGGGCTTTCACCCTTATGTTGTCGACATTCCTCCAATTCGCACGAAGCGATTTGCTTCAGCTTTCATTATGCGAACTGCTAAGGAGTGGAACTCCTTGCCGAGGTCTGTTTTCCCGGATCAGTATAATCTGGACATCTTTAAGGCCAGAGTGAACAAGCATCTTCTAGGCGAGCGTGTACCACCATAGGCCTCATCATCGCTTTCCATCAGGCGAGATTGTGGTCAAACGCCCAGCCTATTTAACATAAAAAAAAAAAAAAAAAAAAAAAAAAGGAATACAGTCGTGTGTTCAGAACGCTCGTAAGTACATACGCCATCGCCTAATAAAACCACTTACGATAAAACGGACCGCTGTTAATTTTGTCGGATCGGTATTTTCACTGGATTTACTAGAATACAGCCGGAGAATACGATACATCAATAACTTCCCTTATTTATAATACCACGTCTTTCCTGTTCATCCAAAGGTTGTCTGGAAGAGATCGCTCATATAGCGATAAGACCGCCCATTGTACATTTAAATCAATAATTAAATGTGTGTTTTTTTATTCCTGATATTGATGATTTACAATAAAGAATATGCTATCTATCTATGCAAAATAGGGGTACCAAAACCGATTTCTTCGTTTGTATAGAGACGTGTTCTCTTAATTTTGCATTAACAACCCTTAATAACGCAAAAAAAATATTTTGCATTATTAAAGTCTCTAATTTTATTCTCCCAATGCTTGTATATTCACTGGTTACCTGTATTAAAATGGATTCATCTACGTCATCACTTAGATCTATCACTTACGTAATATAAGATGATAAAATAGTCAATGTTTTCAAATCTGTGACACTGACTTTAATCAACGCGGTCCCCGTCCAGCCCTCAGTCACTCGGCGAAATAGCGAGGCGACTATCAATACATTTATTATGTAAAATGTATTACACCCCAGGGAGTTAGGTGTGAATTTGGAACCATGTTAATTTGAGTCTTCAAAGTAGATTACGGCGCAAGAGTGGGGAAATGATTCGTCGATACGTTTAATATCGAAATATTCAGGAAAGGACAAAGAACGTTGGAAAAAATTATGTCGAAATTATATAAACTTGCAGATCTCATTTTGGCCAATGGCTATTAATTAATTATTAATTAATAAATTGCCATTGGCTAAAATTTATAAGCTTGGGGAAGAAAGTGAAGCAGTTCGCTGTGTTTCGGATTGAAGGGAAATGAAATGAAAAAGCTCTTTATTTAAATGGACTTTGCTAAGTACTTTTAAATCGTCAAACCTCTACCATCATTTCGGGACGAAATAATTATTTTACTTAAATAATTATTATTATGCTGAGATGGAGAAGAAATTGCGAAAGTAACTCCACAGATTACAATTTCGTAATGAAAACAAAACATAATTATAGCCAATAGATATATCAATATGAATAAGTTACAATTTTAAATGTGTAAATTTTGGGCACATTTTACTCCCACGCATTTGGATCATTTAAATAATCATTTATCTTGTAATAAGCTTTTTTATACAACATGTAAATTAAATAACCAACACCCTGAATACAGGTGGTTTGTGATCGGCTTCGAAACGATTTTTTAAAAAAAAACAAAAAAAAAATCCAAGGTATCCAGAAAATGTTGTGCAATATTTTCTGGGTACCTACATTTTGTTTTTTTTTTTTTTTTTTTCAAAAAAAAAACTTTTTTTTAAAATTATTGAATGCAACTCAGAAGCCGATCACAAACCACCTGTATTCAGGGTGTTGGTTATTTTTTTTTTTTTTTTAAACTCTAAAATCGGTTTGGTTGGATGGTGGTAGGACTTTTTTTCAAGTTCGCCTAGCCCGCTACCATCTTTCTAGGTGGTAGACCCATATTTAGGGTCATCTGGGTAGGTACCACCGCCTTTCTTATTTCTGCCGTGAAGCAGTTCGCTGTGTTTCGGATTGAAGGGAAAGGTAGCCAGTGTAATTACTGGGCATGGAAGGCATATCATCTTAGTCCCCAGGATGGCAAGGCAGTTGCAGTGTTTGGTGATTTACCCTTAATATTGCAAGTGTCTAAGACGACGGTCCCACTTAACACCAGGTGGACCGCAAGCTTGTTTGCCATGTGTTCAAATAAATAAATAAAATAAAATATCTTATTAAAATCTGTCGCCATAATAATGATAAGATAGCCCCTCTATAATAATAATAAACTTTTATTTCAGGCTACAAAGGCCCATACAATAAATACCTTATAAACTAACATACATAATATTACATAATTTTGGTTAGTAAATAAAATTTAAATTATGTTAGTAAATAAACACTTAATTAACACTATTTGACTGCGACGTGTGACGCTTCGTGGTGTCAGGTAGACGGCCTCGGAAACGCCGGAACCTTTCGGCCAAAATTCTTCTGTCATGAAGGTCGACAGATGGTCGGTCGGTACTCTTACCAAAAATGAGTTAAAATTCACATTATGGCGAGACTCCAACCGTTCAACCCTCAAGTGGAACTTGGTCTTCACTTTCATGTACTCTACGATAACTTCTGCCTTCGTAGAGTAATGCAGCCGGGACACGTATAACAGCGTCGTCGGTACAGCTGGACGCAGCAGATGGTTCGGTCCGGTCGGTGCAACAACACAAATTGCTTGAAAATGGTTGAGGGTTTCAGATAAAGCTCGATTCCATCTTCGGCCTTATCATCACTTTACCATCAGATAAGATGAAGATCAAGAGCTTCCCTTATAAGAATAAAATATCGGGAGTGGTCTTCCCTTGACTTTCTCGTATACCGGAAACGACTCAAAAGTTGATAGAAACCTTTTATTTTAATGTCATACATGCATGTTAAATTTTCGGTCACCCATCCGAGTACCGACCGCGCACTTGGTTGCTTAACTTTCGTGATCGACGACTTAAAACTTGATAGATACCTTATATTTGATGTCATACATACATACACGTTAAATTTGGTTGCAATAAGTTAAAGCATACTCGTGTTATCGTGCTAACGCAGAGACACACACACAGACATAATTCCAAAAAATGGTTTTAATCGGAACGGACTGTAAATCCATCAAAATCTCGAGGTCAAATTTTTGACGATTACAAGACTTCCTCTATACTACGTATAAGAGAAAGTAAAAATGTAGTAATGATTGTTGAATCCTTGCCTTAGAGGGTAATGAATGTTGCCTACTAAAATTTTCCACGCATCTAACCGTGCGGTTTTACAATGGCAACACCACGAGTGACATTGCAAAGCCAGTGTCTTTCCACCGCTCACCGCGCACATAATGTGTAAAACGTTTTTAAATCTTTCGCCGGTTATTATTTGTCCCTGAACGTTCTGGGAAACAGGGAGTTGTGGAGACATTCTATGCCGTGCACCAATACTCAAGTGGAATCCCTAAAATACGAAGAAAGATGAGATCTAGGTACTAATCGAGCTGGCCGCGCCTTCAACACGTGCCGAGTGAGCCTTCGGGCGGAAGCTGGTTCTGATTAGTGGGTATTTCATTAATCTTCTTTTGCAGGGATTCCTTTCTTAATTTATTTATTTATTACTACAGTCCACATCCAAATTGTTTAAAAATCGAACAATGATAATGTTTCCAAATACAGCGGATGTGAGATAGTGTGTGAGGGAGATAGATTGCTAATAGTAAAATGGCGTAGGATGTAAAGACAGTGGACGAGAAGACAAAGCGAATTTAAAATAAAAGACAGTTTTTTCCAGTGATTCAACTGTTTAATTTACCAGTACCCCACATAGATTAACGTCGGATTATGCAAAATGAAAAATAATTTAAGATTGTAAAATTCTACCGATAGGTTGTAAAATCTGATAAAGAGCCCGCGTATAAATTTTTCGTAGTCTGGTGATTAGAAACGCAAGTGGCTCTTAATAAAAACTTTGGTAACGTCTCAGTTTTATCGGCTAACTTATTGTGCCAAGTTTGAGACTTTAACGGGCGAGGCTCATGATCATCGTAAAGCGAGTCATAACTTAGATATGGACTCGGGAACGTGAAATACTAAACGGAGCTTTTAGAGGACGTGAGGATGTTGAATACTGGTACAAATTTGGATTGTGTGAACGGTAGTGATAATGGGAAAGTCGAAGTACTCCATTTTATACCGTGTATTCACGTACAGGCAACACACGTAGCACAGGCGGAAAGTGAAACAAAAGAAATATGGCACAGTGCACTAGCCACCAGAAAATTAGAAAGATTTAGATTTGTATTCATGCAAGGACCCTACATATTGACCGAATTTAAAGATAGTTTAAATTCGGTTAATCGGGTGGAATTTTGTAATGCCACCTGAAGGGAAAGTATTCTTAATGTAGACAGAAAATTTTACTCAATGGAAACATTCCTTTATTTTTGAAAAGAAAGAAAACTGCATTCAAAATTTTTCGAAAATTCGCTTGCCACACCCGGGATTCGAACCAACTAAAATCTGTAAAAATTACACTATGTACTTTTATTGCCTCGATAGTTAGGGTCATTAGGGTCGAACACAAATATTTTTTGGCGAGTCACGGTTGTTTAAATATTTATTTAAGTTTTTGTATAAAAATATCTAAAATTATTCTGTATTCAAAAAAATGACCGTTATCTAGTATCCATGACAGAAGTTCTTAATAATACTTACTTTAAGCTTGATAATTGGAGTGAAAGTTGAAAAAAAATTAGGTTTCATATGTACATAACGGTACAAATGATTACAAACATTTCCTAAGTCAGGAACTCTTTAGATTTCCTGAAGTGTTGCTGAATTCCTCATTTCCTACAACATTTTTACGACTTACAAAAACTTTGTACTTTAACGAGAGATCTTCGATCCCTTTGCTGTGGTTGCCTCTTTAATTCAGTTAATTCTTACAGCAATGCAGGCTTCAGTGTGATGTGAATATCTAAAGGTAAACCTTCGGAGTTCTATCTATTCTATTCTTAATTAATGGCATCGCGTCGCATTAAGCGTACGCATTTTGCCAATGTCAAGTGGAAATGTAACTCAAGTAACAGAAATTGTACGGTTGATTGAGGTTAAAAATGGAGTCTCTCAACACGTGTTTTTACGACAAGAACTCGGGAGAAACTCCACCTTCGGAGTTTATTTAGGTTTAGTTCTTGTATCCGTTACGAATTCGAATATGCGGGTATTCCTTTCTCAAAGGTGGTGTTAGGTACTGGAATAACAAACTGAATAAGGACTGTAATACTTTAAGTTAGAAACATGTTATAGGATATTTGAAATGGCCTATAAAAGCTCGTATTTATAACACTAACATATTTTTCGTTAGGTGTGCATCCAGTGCTACAGACCAGTCCACCATGATAGTGTCGAACAATTTAATTTCAAGAAATTATGTTCCTACACTATTCACAATTTATTAGGGGTCGGTGTAATACGACAACCTTACTGGTTGTAAATTGTTTCATAGAATTTCGTTTCAAATAAAATTATTCTTATTATTATCATTTCACAGAAAATTCAATACGCCGAGTACTTACTATGAACATTATAATTTTATAGAACTATAAATATCTGTAATGGTAGTATTAAGTTGGTTAAATAAATAAAATAAAATAAGCAGAATACTTACTTTGACAAGTAAATCTAAACCTACCTATCACTCAGTCATGTCAGCAGGTACATGATGTTATAACTCTCTCAAAAACAGTAGTTACATTCCGCATAGTTATAAAAAAAATTAACCCTGAACCTACCTGATACTCTGCCATGTAGGTACATAACATACTAGACTCTCTAAAAAACAGTACCTACACTTCGCCTGGTCATAAAACAATTACTCTGAACACACACGCAAAACAATTACATGACACACGTTGCTGTGAAATATTATGTTTCATTCAAGCAAATAGTCGTAGAAACAATATTATTCGAAATAATAAAAAAAAAACAAATATTCTTTGAAACATTTTGTGCGAAACAAAATTGTATGAAAATTCTGTTTGAGAAACAAGGGAACACCCACCATGCTAGGTTTGGACATTCTTTTTTTGGACACTAGCGACCCGCCCCGGCTTCGCACGGGTACTATGCTTATGTAAATATGCATGTATTATACATATAAACCTTCCTTAAGAATCACTCTATATATTAAAAAAACCGCTTCAAAATCCGTTGTGTAGTTTTAAAGATCTAAGCATATATGTATGCTTAGATCTTTAAAACTACACAATCGGTAGGACTGTCCCTATGGGGACAGTCAGACGGCGGATAGCGACTTTGTTATATACTATGTAGTGATAACCTGCCTGGCACCAACTCTCATTGGGTATGCTGTTGTGGGCTGCACATAACCACTGGGTGCAATGTTTTGGACAGGGTTCCGAATGACAATAACATAGATATTGCATTTCAAAATTATTTGAAGATAACATCACGACACTATTCCATTATCATAAAACGTGCAAAATATAAGACACCTTATCTTCCTCGCTACTTCTAAAGATAAAACTTACTATCTTACTGTTTCAATATCCGAGATTGAATCAGAAATACTGAAGTTCAAGTGACAAAAGTCGGGGCATAATACAAGTAAGCTATAGCGAAAGTTCGATGAAATGTTTAGAAGAAATGGCTACTTGCAAAATTGGCTGACCGTATCTACAGTGATTTGCTTTGACAAGCAAGCAATATAGACTGATTTACAAAAAATAATTATTTAATAAGTTCAGTTCAGGGATCCCATCGTGGGGTCATGCCTAGTTTTGCCAGGTCCATCATTATCACACATCAATAGCACATAAAACGTCCCCACCGAGGGGCTCGAGCCTACCCCACATTAGGGGCGATTAGGCCTTAGTCAACCACGCTGGCCTAGTGCGGGTTGGTCGACTTCACACACAACCTGAGAATTTCTCCAGTGTGTGCAGGTTTCCTCGCGATGTTTTCCATCACCGTAAAAGCGTCGATTAAACGTACATATGAATTCAAAATTTGAAAACACATTGGTATCGTGGCGGGGTTCGAATTGGTGCCTGTTGGGTGGAAGACGATGCTCTTACGCACTACGCTACCGACGCTTTTGTTACCAGGTCCGATTAGATTACAATCGGGGCAGATGGTAAAACAAATTGGGATTAAGAGTTTTAGATAGGGACCAATAAAAATACTTTTTTTTAAATAAAGGCCTAATTTATTGCTTTACGCAACTAATAGATATTACTTAGATACCTACTAATCTTATTTTAATCGCACAATAATAATAAAACTTACTAGGTGGTAGACCCATATGTAGGGTCGTCTGGGTAGGTACCACCGCCTTTCTTATTTCTGCCGTGAAGTAGTTCGCTGTGTTTCGGATTGAAGGGAAAGGTAGCCAGTGTAATTACTGGGCATAGAGGGCATATCATCTTAGTCCCCAGGATGGCAAACGCACTTGCGGTGTTAAGTGATTTACACTTAATATTACAAGTGTCTATAGGCGACGGTGACCACTTAACATCAGGTGGGCCGCAAGCTTGTTTGCCATCTCATAACATAAAAAAAAGACTTGCTGCACTAGTATAAATCATAAAATATTACAATAAATTGAAAGTAGATCTAAATGGCTGAGCTAGCAGAAGCAGCAGACATACGCGAAGAGAGAAAACCAGTTTGCGAGATCCGAACTAAATATTTTTGCAAATATTTGACGTCCAGTTAAAATTTAACTACCTTATATTATGAAATTATTTTTGCGTTTACAAATGCGACGTCAAATATTAGCAAAAAAAATATTTTTAAAAATATTTCGTTCAGATCTCGGAAGTGCAAATTTCAAAGATTTGATGAAACAGTGTCCTAGTATTTAACGTAGCCGCCCGGATTTCGTAAGATCATGGGTTCGATTCCCGCCTGGGGCAGGTCGATTTTTTTCAGTGTCTGTCCGGTCGGTCCTGCGCTGCCCGCATCCAGCGGCTTCCCGCGACCTTTACCAGATCGTCAGTCGACCTTGTGGGGGGCCTACCAACGCTGCGTTTCCCGGTACGTGGTCGCCACTCAAGGACATTTCCGCCCCAGCGGCCGTCAGTCCTCCTCGCAATGTGCCCTGCCCACTGCCACTTAAGGTTCGCAATTCTTTGGGCTATATCGGTGACCTTGGTTCTCCTGCGGATCTCATCATTTCTGATATGATCACGCAGAGAAACTCCGAGCATAGCCCTCTCCATTGCCCTTTGGGTGACCTTGAGCCTTCTTATGAGGCCCATTGTAAGGTGAACGTTATTTCAATGTAAACGGGCCCTGTAAACCAACACTTGGATCACAATTCCTAGGTTCTGCTCCTGGCTCAATGGACCCGCACTCCAACGTTGAGTTCGAAATCCTGACATCGCCGATATATTTTTATTACGGTCATCTAATATTGTTTTCAAATACAAACATAATTTGTTAGTCTTTTTGGTGCCTTAAGCCTGTCTTACGAATACTTAAGTTTGTAACGCACTTCTCCGATACCACAAGTCCGCCCATCAAAGTAGAATATTTCGTCAAAAAAAAATTAAGCGTTTTCATTAAAAGATATATGAAATATTTCAAATCGTATAATAATTCTTAAAATATCCATAAAATAAAAGACTCACTGAATTCCTAAGCACCTTTCTGAGCATCCCCCAAATCTTTTGATTTTGTTCACTGTGCATTTCATATTTATCGCTGACTTCATATTAACCTACGATAAAGCTGTACCACAATATATAGATAGCACAGAGGGACAGGTTTTTGTGTATTAATAAATTGCGTACTGCCCGAACTGCTCAGATGAATTTAAGTGTAATATCTGTCCGTTGTTGACTTTTGTTTATTAGCTCACTGAAGCTTTATTTTTTGGATTTGATGCCCTTTTATGTGGGTGACAGGCTGGCAACCTGTCATTACGAGGCACTCATTGTCATCATTTCAGCCAAGAGACGCCCACTGTTGGACATAGGCCTCCCCCAAAGATCTCCAAACCAGTCGGTCCTGCGCTGTCCGCATCCAGTGGCTTCCCACGATCTTTACCAGATGGTCAATCCACCTTGTGGGTGTGTTTCCGTGTACGTGGTCGAAGACGTTTCCGCCTCAAAGGCCGTCAGTCCTCTTCGCAATGTGCCCTGTTCAGTGCCACTAAAGGTTTGCAATTCTTAATACCGAAGTCTGGGAGGTTCGGTATACGACAAGTAAGACAAGTAATGAGCTTTTTTTTTGCTTACTGTTCGGAATTTTTTTGGAAAAGACCTGGCAAACCTGCCTATACTACCAGATGTGGCTTTATGAGTAACCAAATGTTACCTTAAGCTGCGTGCAACCCGTTTGGGATTATGAGCCTGTTGGCACGTATGTTATATATTTCATTCATCAATCTGCTATTGTATGTGTTTTGAGAACCTAGAAATGTGTTGCTTGACCAGGATAACGTAATGACGAAGAGGGTATTCGAGGAAGCTCACTTTCTCCAGCCTCATCATCATTCACCATCAAGTGAGATGAAGGTTAAGGAGTTTACCGGTTAAAAAGCCTTCCTTCTCTCATATTCCTCTCTATCGTAGCAGGCCTGAGTCAAAGTCGAGAGACATCAACTCCAGCGCTTTTTTCCGACTCAAACTGAAATTCTATAGTCGACTAGAAATTCTGTAAGGAAAATTTACAAGAGACTCGACGACTCACGCTCTTAAAAAAAATCTTGAGGATCACTGTTTGAGAGCTTAATGAGTGAAACTTGACTTCTGTACTCCGTTTATTTAGACTGTACTGTAAGTACAAGAAAATACAATATCTTTCCAATCTTTTCTGTTCTGAGTTCATTTAAAATACGTTATTTGAAGTATTGTCTCCGCCATTTTTCTTCGTGATATTTCGTTCATTTTATGATTGACAATTCAGTTGGCTTTACAAAAATATGAGCCTGTGATAAATTTCTGATCAAATGGCTTTTTTAAGTAGCCTTGTAATAAACAGTTTTATATATGCTATGAAGAATATGGTTGACACTCAGCATATTCGACTTAAAGTACTGAATTGCTAGATAGCCCTTGGAAGCATTTTGATGAAACTGACACATCGATATCGGGGCTAGGTGTCAATAGGGAGCTAATCTAAGGCTTATTATAAATTTTCACTCATCTAAGACCCAACCACGAACAAGTTGCTTATCTTTTCCGATCATTGCGAAGAACGCGTGCGACTGCAGGGGCATTGATATCTTACTATTTACAACGTAAAGTAAAGTAAAAGTAAATAAAGTAAGAGTAAAGTAAAAGTAAATAAGAAAAGGTAATGGAGGCAAGGGAAAGACTGTGAGGGGATGGAGGAGGTCTTCCTGGGGAACTGTGGGTTCCCCTTGTACAGACATACAGGTTGAAAATAGTCCCTATATGTAAAATGATGATACTTTGTATTAATAATAAAATTAAGATGTAGAACTCGTCACTCTTTCTCTGTAGGCCCATTGTATTAGACTTCTTTGTCGTGGTAACAAGTAAAACTAGAACCTAAGGCATTTACATTTCACGACACACGCTCAGCTTGTTGCTATGTTGCGGCCAGGCGCAGCATAGCGTTGGTTTTCAGTGTGAACCCCAAGCGACGACGTACGGACGCGAAGCCACACCACGCTCGTGCAATGCAACTAATCGACAGCGACAGTCTCTCTCCCGCAAGCGCACGAGGCGACCGCGTAATGCGCATCTTTGTTATTGTTCGTAAATGAACCGAGCGAACAGCAATGACTTCAACATTGATAATCAATAAATAATTATATAGCTAATCTGTGAACTCTTTTCTATAAGACAAAACTGACAAAATCTAAGGATGAATAATTATCAATAAACACTCCGACAATTAACCATTTCCAAAGCTCTAAGGGCTAAATTGCGACCTGACAAGTGTCATGCAAAATCTCAATATTGGCTGCTTTGATCTTATTAATTACGATTCCACAGAATTCCAATGAAGCCAACAAAGGACTAAGAAAATTGACTCCAAATAATTTATATTCAAAGAAGGTGATGAGATTATTACGCTCATAGAATTTTATGTGGCTTTGTGAATAGGCGTTTATTGAGACCCACATCGTTACAACGATATTAATACACGCCTATTCACGTTATTATCGGCTAAAATGAGCAGATATTGAAAACGTACCTCCGCTACTTTGTCTGTTTGATAACTGAAAATAAAATATATTAGTTAGAATAATTTTTTTGTAACGAACATACAACAGCAGCAGTGAAAACAACATTCCTAGATTCATTAAAAGTAACGGAAATATTTTATATTTTTATCTAATTGAGACAACCTGAGATGTAATGTTTGTAAAATAAACCAAATTAAATAAGAAAGTAAACAGTTATAGATAGTAAAATAAAAGAGCCTAAAATATCACTATATTTTGTAATAGGTATAAAACAGTCAGTATGAGTAAGTTTGTGCGTTATAGCAGACTTTTTAAGAATATGGTAATCTGGCGCTTCGCCGACCTTTTGATGCAACACGCTCGCTTCGCTCACTCGGTACGCGCTTAATTTTAATCGCAGTTCTAACCTAACCTTACCGAACTCGATTTAGTGATCATTTAAAAAGTAAAATTGGACTTTGAACACATTATTATATTTTTTTAGCAAGAGGGCTTAGAATTCTAAAAATTTTTGGTGGTCAAAATATTTTGTTTGCATTAAATTATCCAGTGACAGTGTGACTGCGGTCAATAGCAATAGTCATTTATAGAAAAAAGAAAAAAAAGACATTGGAGGGTTGAAAGAAATTTTGCGAGTATGACTCATACTCTATATTCAACAGCAAATAGGTATATGACGGAACTGTTATTAGCGAGTTCGTTGGTTATAATAAGTGCGTAGGGACCTAATGAGGCTAGCCGCAGGTGTATTTGCGTACGTATACGTACAGGGTTCTCTGCGAGACACACCGACATACGGAGCGTAGAGAACGTTGACGGCTTTTATGGACAATGTAGAATCCTAGAGCGTCCCACATAAGCTTCTTATTATTACTAGGGTAGAGACAAAAAAAATACCTTGGCAAAAAAATCGTCATCATCATCACAATAGCCTTTAAAATACGACCCACAAGAAGACTTTTGGAACAGCATAAGTCCTCTTTCATCGAAGGAGGTAGGCAGTAGTCCACCAAGCTTACAAAATGTGGTTTGGTGGACGGAGTATAAAGTGATCAATACCCCTTTGCTGATCCATTAGTCGCCTTCTACGACACCCATGATTGATTGGATGAGTGATGCTATTCTACTCTGCTAAATTCCCGCAAAAAAGATAGAAAGATTGCGTGAGAGATGATATGGAATACTCGTTGAAAGGAGCTAATGCTGAGATGATGCCTGATAGGAATGTATGGAAGAGAAAAACGTATTACGCCTAGCCTAAATAAAATTGAGAGCATGGCAGGCAAATGAATGAATAAATTCCTGAAAAACTTTTCGGAAATCAATACAAAACTTAGTGTCCTATTAGAATATCTTACAGCAACAAAAACTTTTCCTCCGCTAGATTGAGATCTCAAATAGTAATAATTCTTATCGTAGCGTTATTGGAGCAATTTCCTTAACACAACTCGTTAACGTCAACTTTGATGCGAATAAAATTACCTCTGATTCAGAGGCATTGGCGCGATACGCAAAATGAACGTTCGTCCTTAAGTCAAGGCAAACTAATTTCGTTTGTGGAAAATTGCTATTTCATGTTAAATTTCTTTGCTTTGCTAGTGATTTTTTTTGTGAATAGAGAGGAAGATTTTTTGTTAATATTGCGTTCTTATATTAGTTACCGTATCCTAAATTGTTCGAATGGATACAAAGATTACACAATAACTTAGATTAAAGCATAATTTTACTTCTTATTTTTCGCGTTAACATTATTGCAGTTTTTAATGCAAACCTCGGGCTAAAAGCCAGAGTCTATTTATAATATAGTTACTTCAACAAGATCCTTTCTGCGAAAACTTACGAAAATCGTAAGTGAGATTATGGAAAGGTTGGAGAATAATGAGTACTTCTTATTTTCAAAAACACTTAGCAACAAGACTAGACACAATGATTATTATAGATTCTATAATACGTACCTTTATCATCTCAGCAGTCCGGTTATGATGTCTGAGTACCACAATATGGATAGCGAGTCATGGTTATTCATAAATTTGAAGATTTTTTGGTGCGATAAAGTGTAAACTCGTCGTTGTATTGGACGCGCAGAGCGAATAAGTCTTTTTTTGAGGTCAGTGCCAACTTCAACATTTGGTATATAATCGTAAGTGACTCATATAATAGAATATATCTTTATTGTACATCGACCAAATCAAAAATACAAAGATTGTAACCTTAAAATAAATCGTACAAAGGGCGACCTTATCGCTAAAAGCGATCTCTTCCAGGTAACCTTAGGATGGACAGGATTCCGGCGAAGGCGATTGGGCAACCACTTGAGTTTATCACGAAATTCTGAAACGTGGTCATATTTGCGTAAACCAAATATAAACCGTGTGCAAAAGTTTTGGAGTCGCTCAAGTTTATTTAGTTGTTCTTCGGTCAAATTTGGGAAACTAGAGTCAGCGTAATCAAGGATTGTGAGAAGGAGAGATTGAGCAAACGCAATTTTAGTAGTAGTTGGTACGAAGTTTCGCAGCCTTCTGAGTGATCCTCATCTTTGGGACCAAGCTCAAAAAACATTTTTAGGCATAAAGCTTTTATAAGTATCTCCGTTTAAAGTTTTGAATGCGGTTTTTTATTTAAATAATAATATGTAGTCTACAGGCTGGCAACTTGTCACTACTTTGAAGCATTCAACACATCATCACAACAACCTTATCATTCGACTCACTGCTGGGATACAAGGCCTCTCCTTGCTATCGAAGGTGGTTTAGGCAGTAGACCACCACGCTTGCTCAATGCGGATTGGCGGACGGAGTATAAGGTGATCAATACCCTTTTGCTGATCCATTAGTTCGTAAAATTCTACGACACCCAATGGAGGATATGGGGTGATGCTATTCTACTTTGCCGGCATCACGCGGCCTTTAAGGCATTATATGGCCCATATTGCCACCCAATATTACCAATGATGTTGTTTCACTAGGTGGTAGGCCTGTATGTAGAGTCGTCTGGGTAGGTACTACCACCTTTCTTATTTCAGCCGTGAAACAGTTTAATGTGTTTCAGATTGAAGGGAAATGTAGCCAGTGTAATTACTGTGCATGGAAGGCATATCATCTTAGGCCTCAGGATGACAACGTACCTGCATTATCAAGTGATTTGTTTCTTGTATATTGTAGGTGTTTATAGGCGACGAAATCTAGTCACCACCAGGTGGGCTGTCAGCTTGTTGGTCATTTAGTTGTTTAAAAAACGACCGCCTTCAAAACTAAAAACGGGAGAAATGAAAATTTTGTTTATTAAAATCTAAATGTTTTTTGAGGTCGGTCCCAAATAAAAGTGACAATTTTTATTACAAATAGTTGGCACCGACCTCAAAAAACATTTAGATATTTATAAACAAAATTTTTATTTCTCCCGTTTTTAGTTTCGAAGGCGGTTTTTTTTATTTAATTTTTTTTTTGCTTTTTAGTGTTTTAAGTATAGAAATTTTCAGGAAACTACCTCAAGATCTTTTAGAGACACAAGTGATAAAATTACGATATCATCAATGTCAATTAAATAGGCATTATTAGGGATAACTCAAAAACTACTTGTCAGATGTCGATAAAATTTAAATGGGACCCCATGACAAGCACTAGCTTCCAAAGGTCAAAAGAATCTTAAAAATCGGTCCACCCAGTAACGAGTTATAAGGTAACTAAAATAAAAAAAAAGTACAGTCGAATTGATAACCTCCTCCTCAATTGCGGGATTATAAGCGTGATCGTATGTATGCTATTCATAACATTTTTAGTCTGTCACTTCGTATCTAGAAAAAAAGAGGACGGTCAGTTTATACTTAAGCAAATTGATCCAGGTTATCAACACAACAGCCTTTATAATACAACCCACTGCTGGGACACAAGGTCTCTACTTGTCATTGAATGGGGCTTAGGCAATAGTCCACCACACTTGCCCAACGCAGATCGGTGGATGGAGTATATAGTGATCAATACGCCTTTGCTGATCTATTAGTCGCCTTCTACGACACCCATTGGAGGATATGGGGTGATGCTAGTCTAGGCTGGCAACATATGGCGATACGGGCTATCCTATACCTAACTAAACACATAAATATCAGTAGTTGATAATAATCTCATTAGAATTTGATAGACAATCAGAGGAAACCACACGATAACGGCTCGTTGTACGCAGTTGAATTAATTAGGGCGTCTGTCAATTATGACGTAACGGTTAACTCGTGTAATCATGCTCGGTGAACGATGCGGTATGTTGTACCAAAATTTTGAAAATTAAAAATAAAATATTTCGTATTATTATTAGTCGAGATTGGCACAAGGGATTTATGGCTCGAATTTGGAGTACCGAATTGGGGTAGTACCTCTTCACCTTATTGGAACCCACAGTGAACTAACACTACATTTTTGTGGTGCTTGGTGTCTGTTGGTGAATAAAGTCATAATACAATGTTTTCTATTCAAATATTTAAACCACGTGTTCATTCCAGGTCAATAGATAATAACAATACAATTAAAATTACAGTTTTACATGCGTAATGTTTAGGCAGTTACGTAGGGACTCCCACGCATTTGGATCATTTGTATGATAATAGGTATATCTTGTAAAAGATTTTCTATATAATTCAATTAATGGCATTAATTAAATTATTAATTTAACTTTTGATACCCACCACCATTTTGTGCTAATGTTAGATAGATTCCTTTCAAACTCTGCTTAGCATACATTTATGATCCTCTGGTTAACAAAGGAGATGGCCCATTCCTGCCCCAGAGTCGTTTCATGTTTGAATACTAAAAAACATGAAGAGACCAGATGATGTTATTTTAAAATAACTCTATTTAAATTATAGAATGCTAGTGTATACATGGATACAACGTATCTAGCGGGGTTCAAAATTAAATTGAAAAAAGGATTTAAAAACTGCTCTTGATTGTATACATTTCCTTTACGTTATGGCTATGTCATAAAGGCCTTTGAGCCACAGGTAATTCATCAGTCGGTATATCTTATACTCCAATACAAAAACAATACTATTGGAAAATATTGTAGACCTTTTAAATACATATTAGTAAAATATTAACGTTTAATTGATAAGTTCTAATTGCTTAATAGGCAAAAATTCGGATTTCATGTGGCTGTAAGTATAATTCCCTTGATTCTCCGATACCTACTTTATGAAACGGAATTGTTGCCGCCATTTAATGGCGGCGGTCAAGATTTTTATTGTAATAATTACGTGTACATATAATGATATTCATTTAAAAGATAAATAATATATCAATAAATATATAAATGTGTAGTAATAATAATATTTAAATGCATAGTAGATACTTACTTACTATAATTATCACAATTTTATGGTGCCAAATGTGCTTGTAACTTTAAAACCCCACTATTTACAGCAATAACTGATATGTAATATTTTAATAGAGTGTAAAACTAACTCAGAAATCCAACTTTGATCGTGACGCATAGATTTTTGCTTGTGGGGCAAACATTGTATGGAGAGTGGGCCATCTCCTTTATAAAAATGTTGAGGTTGGATACCCATGTAACTTGTACTGGCTACTCTAGTTTATATTGGTATTGTTTATAGTGGTTTTTTAAATTTTATATTTTTCTTTGTTCTCTTGTCATTCTCTTGTCTAATTAAATCAACATGTCAACATGGTAGCAGAGCGTGGTTGCAATTTTATTTTTGTAATAAAATAAATAAATCTAATTTTATTTCAAAAGTATAATAAAGTTTTGCGGAAAACTAATTGAGTAAAAAGATGAGTTCTGGTACGGGTACAAGTGTTATGTTCGAAAAATTAGACGGAACGTCAAATTATTCGACATGGAAGTTCCAAATGGAATTACTCCTGATTGCCGAGGACTACTGGGAGTATGTGTTGGAAACACCATCAGGTACCGATAGCGTAGCTTGTAAGAGAGATGCAAAGGCACGAGCCAGAATTTTACTTATGGTGCAACCGCACTGTCTCGTTCATGCGCAGAAGAGCACGACTGCCAAAGAGAGTTGGAAGGCATTGCAATCGGCTTTCGAGGACAAAGGGGTGAACAATAGATGTGTTCTATTGGGCAAACTTGTTAGTCAGAAATTGAGCATGTATGAGTCACCGCGTGAATATGTCACGGCTATCCTGAGCATTGCCCAGAAGTTAGAGGACATGGGAAAGGAGCTAGACGACGAACTGTTAGCTGCCTTGATGCTACAAGGGCTAGGTGAAGAATATGCGCCGATGCGAATGGCCTTAGAAAACAGTAACATTATGTTGACAACAGATTATGTAAAGAGCAAACTGTTACAAATCGAGAAGAAGGCAGAGGTCCCTTCTACGAGCGCTATGGTTTCGAAAAGAGATGCTAAAAAGAGATCGAAACCTAAGCTGAAATGCTTCATCTGCAAGGGGAATCACAAGGCTTCAAGTTGTCCAATGAACCCGGTCAACAAAAAGAGTGGAGCCAACGCCGTATCCGCTATGGCTACTTCAAATATGCGCACAGGAGACTGGATTGTGGATTCGGGAGCCTCTTCACATATGACGTGTCGTGATGACTGGATCCAAAATTACGTCAGACTTGTAAAGCCTGTACAAGTTACGTGTGCGAATGGAAGTAGAGTAAATGGAGAAGGATATGGAGATGTCAGTGCGACAGAGTTGCAGTTTAGTGTGAATGGAGCATTATATGTACCCGACTTAACTACAAACTTGTTGAGTGTGAGTACATTGATTGAGAGAGGTAAGGTTTTAGTATTTTCAAAGAGAGGTTGTGAGGTCTATGCCGAGAATGATTGCAAGGTGAAAGGTACAGTAAGTTTTGTATGTAAAGAAGACAGAGGTGTCTACACATTCAAACCGTGTACTAATGCCACTATTGTTTCAGCTCTGAAAACTTGTGCTCATGAACAGTTTGAGGTCTGGCATTGTCGTCTAGGTCACCTGGGGATACGCAATATGAAAATACTAAGAGACAAAATGTCAAGAGGTATGAACTTCAAAGATCCAACGAGTACGATAAATTGCTCATCGTGCCTTAAAGGTAAGCAAGCTTCTTTACCTTTTCCCAAAACTAAGGCCAAGCGAGCTAAGGATATTCTTGAATTAGTTCATACAGACGTTTGCGGACCAATGGATACTCCGTCATTTTCCGGGTATCGTTATTTTCTAACCTTTATTGATGACAAAACAAGGAAAACCTTTGTTTACTTATTGAAAGAGAAAAGTGAGGTCTATTCCAAAATTGTCGAATTTAAAATTTTAGCTGAAAATCAGACAGGAAAGAAGCTAAAAACGATTCGTAGTGATAATGGAAAAGAATATGTAAATAATAGGGTTAGTGAATATTTCAAAAATAATGGTATTGTTCATCAATTAACTGTGGACTATACACCGGCCCAAAATGGTGTTAGCGAGAGAGCTAATCGAACCATTGTTGAGCGGACAAGAAGTATGCTAGAAGAAGCAAACTTACCAAAAGTGTACTGGGCAGAAGCAGTACTTACTTCCGTTTTTCTTAAAAATAGATCGCCCACTATAGCTGTAGCAGGAATGACTCCTGAAGAAGCGTGGACTGGTAGAAAGGTAGATTTAAGTTTCTTACGTGTTTTCGGATGTAAAGCGTTTACGCATATTCCAGATGTAAAGAGAAAGAAATTGGATGCAAAGAGCTTGGAACTGATATTCGTGGGGTATTGTGAAACAACTAAAGGTTATCGTCTATTGCACCCAGAAACGCATAAGCTTTACAAAGCAAGAGATGTTGTTTTTGATGAAAATGTAAGAGGAATAGTAAGTACCTCAAAGAATGACAAACCAATGGAACAGTTAGTTGAACTTTCGCCTCCTAGGGACACAGTACATTGAGACTTCTCTTTGCTATTGCAGCAGAGAATCAATTGAGGATTGATCATATGGACGTAGTTACGGCATTTCTAAATGGAGACTTAACTGAGAGGGTCTATATGAAACAGCCTAAGGGATTCGAAGAGAAAGGAAAAGAGAATCATGTGTGTCTTTTGAGAAAAGCACTTTATGGTCTGAAACAAGCACCCCGTGCTTGGAACGGTAAATTAAACAGCACTTTACTAGAGCTCGATTTCAAAAGGTCAGAGAATGAACCTTGTGTTTACATGAGGAAGAAAGTCAACAGTCTGATGATTATAGCTGTCTATGTTGATGATCTACTAATATTTTGGAACGACGAGAAGGAGAGAGTAGCTGTCAAACAAGAACTTCAGAGGAAGTTTGAAATGAAGGATTTAGGCAAAGTAGATGTTTTCTTGGGAATAAAGATACAACAAGAAAAAGGTCTCATCAGGATTAACCAAAGAGAGTATATACAGCGAATACTAGAAAAGTTTGATATGGAGAACTGTAAGAGTGTCAGTACACCATTGGAAACTAAACTTAAGTTGGATAAACCTGAGG
Organism: Elophila nymphaeata; assembly: GCA_955850985.1. Lineage (NCBI taxonomy): Eukaryota > Metazoa > Arthropoda > Insecta > Lepidoptera > Crambidae > Elophila > Elophila nymphaeata. The sequence continues at coordinate 7,024,374 of OY039090.1, forward strand.
AGAAGAATTATGTTCCACCTATAGAGTTGCCTTATAGAGAGTTAATTGGCTCATTAATGTACCTGGCAGTTTGCTCAAGGCCAGATATAGCGTATACAGCAAGCTATTTGAGTCAATTTAACAGTTGCTACACGGCCACTCATTGGAAAGCGGCAAAAAGGGTTTTAAGGTACTTAAGTGGAACAAGACACTTTGAATTAACCTTCAAGAAAACTGGCAAACCTATGTTTGGGTATGTAGATGCTGATCATGCAGGAGATGTATCTGATCGAAAATCGTATACTGGTTTTGTATTTGTATGTGGAGGAGGACCAGTCTCTTGGGAGAGTAAAAAGCAAAAGACGGTGGCACTATCAAGTGCAGAATCAGAATATGTGGCATTAGCAGAAGCATGTCGTGAGTGTATTTTCCTAATGAGGTTATATGGAGAACTCACAGGTGACGAGATGACAACGATGAAATTGCTGAGCGACAGCCAGTCAGCAATCATGATTGCCAACAATCCTGTGCATCATCAGAGAACAAAGCACATAGACGTGAAGAATCACTATATACGTGACATGGTGAGTGCTCGAATAGTGGCATTAGAGTACATATCGACTGAAGAGATGATGGCTGATATGTTAACGAAAGGTCTTTGTAGAAGGAAGCTTGAATGCTGTATGAGAGGACTCGGCTGTGTATGTGAGTGAGCTAGTGATCAAGTTAAGGAGGAGTGTTGAGGTTGGATACCCATGTAACTTGTACTGGCTACTCTAGTTTATATTGGTATTGTTTATAGTGGTTTTTTAAATTTTATATTTTTCTTTGTTCTCTTGTCATTCTCTTGTCTAATTAAATCAACATGTCAACAAAAAATACAATTTGTGCCATAAAATAAATCCAATAATACATTAGTTATTTACACAATATTATTATACAAACAAAATAATCCTATTAATTGCATGTGTCATACAATAATCCATCTCAGAATCAACAACTACATTTTCTAAATTTACATTATAAAAAGTGCAAGAAAACATGAGATGACCAGGTCTCGTTGGCGACAATTGCCATAAATCTTAATAAATGTATTAGACAAATAAATATTTTTTAATCATTTATTTTGGCACAAAACAGTCATTACTCAACCATAAGCCACTACTCCAATGCGGCGCACGGAGACACTACGCACGTGTGTCAAGTTTCATTTTGTATTTTAATGTTAAGGCGGATGCAGAATGATCATTTGCCCGATCCGATAGGCGTATCCGTATCGCCGGTGCGTATCATGATCGCTTAATCACGTATGATGATACGCGTATCACCCGTCCACATATGCTACGATACGCTGATCGGATCGGGCGAATGATACATATCTGGATCCGACTTTAGAGATACCCACGGACACGTAACGCATGAAACAACAGACTGCTACTCCACCGCGGCGCAGGCTGTGAACGATTTCCACGCCCACGTTTAGCTGCATAAAATTGTAAGGTTTAATAATATTTGACTGTTTCCGAACGAACTTAATATCTTTACTGGCAACACCAGAGAAATATATAAGAGTGAAATTGGCGGAACGAGTCACTTTGTCTCCGGCTGCCTTCGTGTACAGTCCACCTACCGTGGTGTGACTGGACTCTGGGCATTCAGTTCATAGCCACCGTCTAGAGCGGACATGTCTTGCAGTGACATTGTAGTGTAAGTGATGTAAAGTATTCATTACCTTCTATTAGGATTAGGAGTGTTTCTTATAGAATAGAATATATTAACGTACGCCATTTCACCAAAATGTCCCCGGGCTGGCCCGGTCCAACAGTGAGCCGGGCGACGCGCCACTGGGGGATTGCGCTAGGGTACTAGGCAATCTTCAAACATGCCATTGTCACCGGCTAATCTGATATGTCACCCACATAGCTCAATACTGCGCACGCTTCACACGCAGAGGCTATGCACGGTAGCTGTGGGTCCACCGGCCCACGCATAATAATAAAAGAAAATTAACAAATAACGAAATTGATGACAAAATCTCTCAACTCCTAACACAGTGATTACCATTACTGTTCACTACGGTGTAAATTTAAGAGGATTACTGAATAACAGCATTCAATAAAGTGAAAATTCAGTTTGTTCCTTAATAGACCTTTGAAATGTCAAAGTGTTGCTTGCGGCGGCAATTTAGCAGATTCAATTAGTTTCTCTTTAAGATATAGAGGCTTTGCTTCATTACTTGTCAATAGAGAAATAAATTTGTACTGTTTATAATTTTTCTGTTAATGAAAATTGCTTTTAACTACTTGAGACTTGAAGTTTTAGTTGTCTACGGAAATTAATGAGCCTATGTTCTAAGTAATTTTTAATAGTTTCTCGATAAAAACAATTGACAGAGTCCGTCTTTAAAATGATATTTGAAACGATTTCAATTTTTTTTTTTTATTTTTTTTTTTTATGTTACGATATGGCAAACAAGCTTGCGGCCCACCTGATATTAAGTGGTCACCGCCGCTTATAGACACTTGCAATATTAAATGTAAATCACTTAACACCGCAAGTGCGTTTGCCATCCTGGGGACTAAGATGATATGCCCTCCATGCCCAGTAATTACACTGGCTACCTTTCCCTTCAATCCGAAACACAGCGAACTGCTTCACGGCAGAAATAAGAAAGGCGGTGGTACCTACCCAGACGACCCTACATATGGGTCTACCACCTAGTAAAATTTGAAATACTCGTAAAATTAAGAGAAAATAGTTATAAAGATTGACAAACTTGCATTGTTATTATAAAAAGTACCTATGTCTGTACGTTTTCCTGCTTTCATAGGTCGACATACATATAAAGTTATATTACATGTATGAAGTTCGACATACATTCAAAGTTACTTCATATACCTTAAATTTTGTAGTTAGAGATATAGTATATTAATATGTTAAAAATATTCTAAATTTTAAAAAACGAGTAAATCTTTTCTTTGTTTCTATGCAGATGGTACTTGCCGTGCCATCCTCTTAAAAACTACCAGTTATTACAATTCAAACTGTTCAAATAAGTGTCTGCTAAATCCTGACAACGGAGTACGGAAGAGTTTCAAAAAGAAACTAAAATACAAAGCTACTTTGCACTCTGTTTATGCTCTGAGGAAATTTTAAAGGATGAATTCGTATTTCGCTTTGTGACTTCGTTCAAAGTGTTTGTATTTTTAAAGAAGGAAAGAGCTCTGTTTCGTGAATTTATTTCGATGGCTCAAAGAGGGGATTGTGTGACGACTTGTTAATAAATTGAGATTAATTACTAAAATAATTATAACAATATTATTGTAAATAAACCTACAATCTTAGGTCATTCAAAAGAGGCGTGAAGAAGCACCTTGCAGGTCAGCAAGGCGAGGGTGGCTAGCGCGGCGGTTTATCTCTCGCACTGGCTATCTTCGCATTTGGACTCCACTTCTGCTTATCATCAGGTGGAATAGAGTAAATTTCTTGACGTTTTCATATGAAAAAGCAACTTAAATATATTTTAAACAACCATGACTCGTGAACCTCGTGAACTTCGTGTTCACCACACATACATCGGTCACTAACGGACCGCTCGATGTTTAGGCAGCGTTACTGACCATTCCACATCAAGCGGTTTAGACACGAATCCTGGTAACAATGCGTGATGAAGATGATCATTTCATTTGTTTACGAGTTTTGTTTGTACACCGTGATTTTTTAACCCTTTAAAAATATTTTAAGGTGTAAAAGTGTCGTTAAACACAAACATCTCTTGTAATCAACATCGAAAACACGAAATAATCCAATCACGCTCACACCAATTATCTAGCCCGAGGTAAGTATCATTAAGAACTTGTGTGCGGATACTAGATACCGGTTTTTTTTAATATATATAATAATTTTAGATAATATTATAAATAAACTTAAATAAATATATAAACAACCATGACTCGCAAACAAATATTCGTGCTCGTCACACAAATATTTGGCGCTACCAGGATTCGAACCCGGACCGCTTGATGCGTAGGCAGCTATACTGACCACTCCACCACGACGGCGTCTTCGAATGACAAGGGGACACACTTGACATCAAAAACCACACACCCGCCGAGAAAGTTTCCCCACCACGTTACCAGGGTCCGCCACGAGGAGGCTTCCGGACGTGGACCCTACATATGGGTCTACCACCTTTTTTTTTTTTTGTTGACGATGGGGAACCAATTGACTGGCCATACCGCACGCTGGCTAGGCGTGCGACGTGTGCAGGGATCACCGACGCGGAACAGCGCCAGTACTACCTGCTAAACCCCACCGGTACCCTCCTAAGCCCTCATGGGGGCGCTTTGGGATCGACGCACTATACGTGCGCCATTTCACCAAAGCGTCCCCGGGCTGGCCCGGTCCAACAGTGAACCGGGCGACGCGCCTATGGGGGATTACGCTAGGGTACTAGGTAATCCCCAGACGGGGTGGCCTATGCCGACTGGCACCAAGGACGCGCGGCTTGCCAAGCCGCGCCCAGACCACCTTAGGGCCGACGAAGACCGGCGGACATAGCCGCCTGCCTTCTCCGGCCCTGCCGTCTACGCCGGAGGGGAGCGGCTAGAGCATCCTCCTCCCGCTCCCTCTCCGCTGCCTCCTTCTGCCCCATCACAGACTCGCAGAAGGATGGGTCTACCACCTAGTAAATTTGTTACATTGAAACTGTTAGTAGTTGGTACCTATGTGTTTCATTTCATAGTCCATAAGTAGATATAACAAAGTCAGGTCGACATTGTAGCCCAAATTGGAACCCACTGGGAAAAAATACCAGTAGTCCCTTCTTAAGACTACTCCATTGGCACTACTGGGAATACACGAAACAAATCCTACCTCCAACCAAACCAATTACAAATTTGTACTCTTCTGAGGATCGAACCCTGACTTCTGGATCAATTAAGGAGGACAAACCACTACACAACAGAGGCGGTTAAAAATTAATTTGGCTAATAATTAGGTTAAAAATGTTTTTAATAAGGATTAATTTATTTTAAGTGGCTTAAACTCAGGCTTTAGATGTCCAAGGGTTTGTAGGATATGGCTGGGTTCGCCATATGCAGGGTCGTCTGGGTAGGTACCACCGCCTTTCTTATTTCTGCCGTGAAGCAGTTCGCTGTGTTTCGGATTGAAGGGAAAGGTAGCCAGTGTAATTAATGGGCATGGAGGGCATATCATCTCAGTCCCCAGGATGGCAAACGCACTTGCGGTGTTAAGGGATTTACACTTAGTATTGTGTGTGTAGGCTAGTGTCTATAGGCGGCGCGGCGGTGACCACTTATCATCAGGTGGGCCGCAAGCTTGTTTACCATCTCGTAACATAAAAAAAACATCTTCAGCGAAAAGGGTAGATCTTCCGCCGAGCTAGGTGTTCGATCGGAGACTGCACGTGATAGTTACTACGCTCAGTACGGCGTTGATTCTTGAGACTCATTCTATGATACCAGCCTTAAACTGTCAGTAAAGGTTATATTGCTTTATTCCCTAACACTCGTGACTAAGTTTAATAAATTGGCTTATATAATTTCTGAACAATAGTTTGATGCAATATTTTATGTCGCAGCTTTTCGAAGTAAATACATCGAGCCAATGAATAGGTTGACTAAAATTACATATTCAAGCTAAATTAAAGGCCTATTGGTATTATAAGAAGTCAATCAGACGGAAATAATCCCTTGTGGCATACAGACAGCCTTGACGAGACGATAAGTGTATAAAATTATTCCAGATAACGAACATTGGTAATATTACTTAAGTTGTTTTCATGTTGAAAATCTCTTAATGCTATTTGCTTCTTCAATAATGAGGGCTTTATTATGTAATTACTGGGCATGGAAGGCATTTCATCTTAGGCCTCAGGATGACAATACCAAGTGATTTTTTCTTTGCTATCGCAAGTGTTTATAAGTGACGGTATCCACTTGTAACGTTGGTGTCTTCTATGTGTCCAACACTGTTAGTATGGTCCAGGAATAAGACAAGTTTTCGTCACTATTTTTTTTTTGTAATGGTAAATAAATATGGTCTATAAAAGGAAGATACAAGGCACTCTGAAAAGAATATAAAAACACTGTAAAACTGAACAGTTAAAACACTTAAAACAGATACACATTAATAATAATAAAAGGCTTATCAAAAGCTACAAAATTACAATTTTATAGTGCCTTGATATAATTTAAGAATGTATTTATAGAGGTATTATTATGGCCCAAGCTAAGGTCCAGAGCGAGACCCCTGTAATTTGATGTCAGCAATAGAATGAGTCAAAAAGCGCGAAAAATGAACTAAACGTCATGAGTAATTTTGAATTTGAATGATTATTATTTACTTTTAAAAATATTTCCAGTAGTAGTGACGATGTTACTATAACATGTCAATGTTATAGTACACATTTAGATATTTATAAACAAAATTTTTATTTCTCCCGTTTTTAGTTTCGAAGGCGGTTTTTTTTATTTACTTTTTTTTTTTGCTTTTTAGTGTTTTAAGTATAGAAATTTTCAGGAAACTACCTCAAGATCTTTTAGAGACACAAGTGATAAAATTACGATATCATCAATGTCAATTAAATAGGCATTATTAGGGATAACTCAAAAACTACTTGTCAGATGTCGATAAAATTTAAATGGGACCCCATGACAAGCACTAGCTTCCAAAGGTCAAAAGAATCTTAAAAATCGGTCCACCCAGTAACGAGTCATAAGGTAACTAAAATTAAAAAAAAGTACAGTCGAATTGATAACCTCCTCCTCAACTGCGGGATTATAAGCGTGATCGTATGTATGCTATTCATAACATTTTTAGTCTGTCTCTTCGTATCTAAAAAGAGGACAGTCAGTTTATACTTAAGCAAATTGATCGGGTTATCAACACAACAGCCTTTATAATACAACCCACTGCTGGGACACAAGGTCTCTACTTGTCATTGTATGGGGCTTAGGCAATAGTCCACCACACTTGCCCAACGCAGATCGGTGGATGGAGTATATAGTGATCAATACGCCTTTGCTGATCTATTAGTCGCCTTCTACGACACCCATTGGAGGATATGGGGTGATGCTAGTCTAGGCTGGCAACATATGGCGATACGGGCTATACTTAAAACACTAAAAAGCAAAAAAAAAATTAAATAAAAAAAACCGCCTTCAAAACTAAAAACGGGAGAAATGAAAATTTTGTTTATTAAAATCTAAATGTTTTTTGAGGTCGGTCCCAAATAAAAGTGACAATTTTTATTACAAATAGTTGGCACCGACCTCAAAAAACATTTAGATATTTATAAACAAAATTTTTATTTCTCCCGTTTTTAGTTTCGAAGGCGGTTTTTTTTATTTAATTTTTTTTTTGCTTTTTAGTGTTTTAAGTATAGAAATTTTCAGGAAACTACCTCAAGATCTTTTAGAGACACAAGTGATAAAATTACGATATCATCAATGTCAATTAAATAGGCATTATTAGGGATAACTCAAAAACTACTTGTCAGATGTCGATAAAATTTAAATGGGACCCCATGACAAGCACTAGCTTCCAAAGGTCAAAAGAATCTTAAAAATCGGTCCACCCAGTAACGAGTTATAAGGTAACTAAAATAAAAAAAAAGTACAGTCGAATTGATAACCTCCTCCTCAATTGCGGGATTATAAGCGTGATCGTATGTATGCTATTCATAACATTTTTAGTCTGTCACTTCGTATCTAGAAAAAAAGAGGACGGTCAGTTTATACTTAAGCAAATTGATCCAGGTTATCAACACAACAGCCTTTATAATACAACCCACTGCTGGGACACAAGGTCTCTACTTGTCATTGTATGGGGCTTAGGCAATAGTCCACCACACTTGCCCAACGCAGATCGGTGGATGGAGTATATAGTGATCAATACGCCTTTGCTGATCTATTAGTCGCCTTCTACGACACCCATTGGAGGATATGGGGTGATGCTAGTCTAGGCTGGCAACATATGGCGATACGGGCTATCCTATACCTAACTAAACACATAAATATCAGTAGTTGATAATAATCTCATTAGAATTTGATAGACAATCAGAGGAAACCACACGATAACGGTTCGTTGTACGCAGTTGAATTAATTAGGGCGTCTGTCAATTATGACGTAACGGTTAACTCGTGTAATCATGCTCGGTGAACGATGCGGTATGTTGTACCAAAATTTTGAAAATTAAAAATAAAATATTTCGTATTATTATTAGTCGAGATTGGCACAAGGGATTTATGGCTCGAATTTGGAGTACCGAATTGGGGTAGTACCTCTTCACCTTATTGGAACCCACAGTGAACTAACACTACATTTTTGTGGTGCTTGGTGTCTGTTGGTGAATAAAGTCATAATACAATGTTTTCTTATCAAATATTTAAACCACGTGTTCATTCCAGGTCAATAGATAATAACAATACAATTAAAATTACAGTTTTACATGCGTAATGTTTAGGCAGTTACGTAGGGACTCCCACGCATTTGGATCATTTGTATGATAATAGGTATATCTTGTAAAAGATTTTCTTTATAATTCAATTAATGGCATTAATTAAATTATTAATTTAACTTTTGATACCCACCACCATTTTGTGCTAATGTTAGATAGATTTCTTTCAAACTCTGCTTAGCATACATTTATGATCCTCTGGTTAACAAAGGAGATGGCCCATTCCTGCCCCAGAGTCGTTTCATGTTTGAATACTAAAAAACATGAAGAGACCAGATGATGTTATTTTAAAATAACTCTATTTAAATTATAGAATGCTAGTGTATACATGGATACAACGTATCTAGCGGGGTTCAAAATTAAATTGAAAAAAGGATTTAAAAACTGCTCTTGATTGTATACATTTCCTTTACGTTATGGCTATGTCATAAAGGCCTTTGAGCCACAGGTAATTCATCAGTCGGTATATCTTATACTCCAATACAAAAACAATACTATTGGAAAATATTGTAGACCTTTTAAATACATATTAGTAAAATATTAACGTTTAATTGATAAGTTCTAATTGCTTAATAGGCAAAAATTCGGATTTCATGTGGCTGTAAGTATAATTCCCTTGATTCTCCGATACCTACTTTATGAAACGGAATTGTTGCCGCCATTTAATGGCGGCGGTCAAGATTTTTATTGTAATAATTACGTGTACATTAGGGTGTCCCAAAAAAATCAAAGTGGTTATTTTTTAACGCATACCCTCTAATTTTGTTTCAATGATGACAAAACCCTTATAAATAAAATTTCATTGACATAGGACCACGGGAACCCGTGCCGACTTGCATCGAAACATGTTAGTACTTATCTATAAAGACGTCAGTGAGCTAACGTGTTGAGACGCATATAATAACGTGCAAATGCAATTATTTCACATTCAATCTAGAGGTCGTTAGTATCACGCAGTTATCGAAAGAGTATACTTGTAATAGGAGTCGTATAACACAAAAATATCGGGTTCTAAACAGTCCTTTAATGGAAGTTCTGGAAGTTATGTTCTACAATATCCTCGGTAAGTGAATTCAACAGTCAATTAAAGTGTAAATCTTACAATTTTGCGAGTATATTATTCCAATGGTATAAAGCGCATAAAAATACTAAATCTTCGCCTAATTCTGTGAAGTAACATGTAAATTTATGACAAGTTTGGAGGGACTAGCAAAAAAATGCTCATAAAACACAAGATTTTAGAACGTCATCAAAAGTTTGTCAAAAACTAAGATAATTAATTTGATATTGCATATGCCAATGCCCTTGAATTAATAAATGACGACCTAATCTTCTTTCAGTAGCAAAGAGAGCCAGGTCGTCGTGGCCTCTTAGCTGAGGTGGGAAAAAAACCTATTACTTCTCAAAAACGTATTTCTCTGTGCCACCTTCTTTGAGATTATCTTATAAACCATTACAAAACGACTGATTACAAATTTAGAAGATTTGCCAGAACCACTACGGAGTAGGTACTCAACCTGAAACCAGTCACCAGAAAACGTCGATGCGAAAAGACTTTAATACTCTTAAGTTAGTCGCTGCGACTACTAAAAGACAGGTGCCAGTTAAGTATGAGACGACTCAGTATTCATTCTTGAAGCTACTTTTGAGGCGCTGGGATGAAATATTGTTAAGTTTCCAATAAGTAAGGCTACGATTCCAAGAATTTGAAAGGAGAAACGGAAGAATCCCGCAAAAGTCATAAAAGTTTATTTTCAAAACGAGGTACCCGATGTTGTGAGTCTTCACTGGAACGGCAAACTGTTGCCTGCTTCAGATCCTCGGAAATCAAAAGAAGAATATCTTCCAATTTTCAATAGTTATATCTTATGGGAATAAAGAACAAATTATTGCGGGGCTATGAATGGAAAGCTTTTCATGAAGACAACAAGTGGCTGCTTTATGAATATGATTGTAGACTGAAATCTAGAAGATAAATTATAAATTCTGTGTTGTGACAACCAACAGGTTCAAATATGGATTGCTTCAATGATAATTGTGTCTTAATTTAGTGTTTTTTTTTTCAAAGGGAAAAAATTACGACTTCATTGCTTTCAACAGCAAGTCTCTGTTTGATCGTCTAAAAACTATGCCACTTTTCTTAACGAATGTCCTCTGAGTGGCCAAATAATGCCTATTTTCAAAAAGCTAGAAAGAAGACGTCGTCTCTGAGGGTAGTGAACGATACAACTGAAAGAGTAGTTAAGATAATGCATGATTGCCATCACAGTCGAGAAGGAACAATATACAAGTTTTGTCACAATGTGTTTACGAATACCGGAAGATTTTTCTGACTGTAAAAAATAAACTTTAAAGGGAAAATTTAATAAATGAACCATTTTAAATATAAATAATTGCATAATAGATTTTTTGGGTAGTTTTAATTTTATTTATCCAACAAATATCAAGGTCTTAAATATTTTCCTATTAAACTCCATACAAAAAATTTTTCGTATGTTTGACGTCAAGTCGGCACGGGTTGCCGGTGTCCAATCACAATAATATTTATTATATGATCTATTGGGATCAAATGGAAAAAAATAAGAGGGTATGCGTATTTAAATTCACGAAAAAAAAAATTCCCCTTATGTCTTGGGACAACCTAGTGTACATATAATGATATTCATTTAAAAGATAAATAATATATCAATAAATATATAAATGTGTAGTAATAATAATATTTAAATGCATAGTAGATACTTACTTACTATAATTATCACAATTTTATGGTGCCAAATGTGCTTGTAACTTTAAAACCCCACTATTTACAGCAATAACTGATATGTAATATTTTAATACAGTGTAAAACTAACTCAGAAATCCAACTTTGATCGTGACGCATAGATTTTTGCTTGTGGGGCAAACATTGTATGGAGAGTGGGCCATCTCCTTTATAAAAATACAATTTGTGCCATAAAATAAATCCAATAATACATTAGTTATTTACACAATATTATTATACAAACAAAATAATCCTATTAATTGCATGTGTCATACAATAATCCATCTCAGAATAAACAACCACATTTTCTAAATTTACATTATAAAAATTGCAAGAAAACATGAGATGACCAGGTCTCGTTGGCAGCAATTGCCATAAATCGTAATAAAAGTATAAGACAAATAACAAATATTATTTATTTATTTATTATGGCACAAACAGTCATTACTCAATCATTAAGCCACTGCTAACGTGTGTGAAGTTTCTTTTTGTATGTCAGTGTTAAGGCGGGTCCAGAATGATCATTTGCCCGATCCGAACAGCGTATCCGTATCGTCGGTGCGTATCATGATCGCTTAATCGCGTATGATGATACGCGTGTCATCACCCGTCCACATATGCTACGATACGCTGATCGGATCGGGCAAATGATACATATCTGGATCCGACTTTAGAGATACCCACGGACACGTAACGCATGAAACAACAGACTGCTACTCCACCGCGGACCGCGGCGCAGCCTGTGAACGATTTCCACGCCCACGTTTAGCCGCATAAAATTGTAAGGTTTAATAATATTTGACTGTTTCCGAACGAACTTAATATCTTTACTGGCAACACCAGAGAAATATATAAGAGTGAAATTGGCGGAATCGAGTCACTTTGTCTCCGGCTGCCTTCGTGTACCGTCGACCTACCGTGGTGTGGCTGGACTCTGGGCATTCAGTTCGTAGCCACCGTCTAGAGCGGACATGTCCTGCAGTGACATTGTAGTGTAAGTGATGTAAAGTATTCATTACCTTCTATTAGGATTAGGAGTGTTTCTTATAGAATAGAATATATTAACGTACGCCATTTCACCAAAATGTCCCCGGGCTGGCCCGGTCCAACAGTAAGCCGGGCGACGCGCCACTGGGGGATTGCGCTAGGGTACTAGGCAATCCCCAGACATGCCATTGTCACCGGCTAATCTGATATGTCACCCACATAGCTCAATACTGCGCACGCTTCACACGCAGAGGCTATGCACGGTAGCTGTGGGTCCACCGGCCCACGCATAATAATAAAAGAAAATTAACAAATAACGAAATTGATGACAAAATCTCTCAACTCCTAACACAGTGATTACCATTACTGTTCACTACGGTGTAAATTTAAGAGGATTACTGAATAACAGCATTCAATAAAGTGAAAATTCAGTTTGTTCCTTAATAGACCTTTGAAATGTCAAAGTGTTGCTTGCGGCGGCAATTTAGCAGATTCAATTAGTTTCTCTTTAAGATATAGAGGCTTTGCTTCATTACTTGTCAATAGAGAAATAAATTTGTACTGTTTATAATTTTTCTGTTAATGAAAATTGCTTTTAACTACTTGAGACTTGAAGTTTTAGTTGTCTACGGAAATTAATGAGCCTATGTTCTAAGTAATTTTTAATAGTTTCTCGATAAAAACAATTGACAGAGTCCGTCTTTAAAATGATATTTGAAACGATTTCAATTTTTTTTTTTTTTTTTTTTTTTATGTTACGATATGGCAAACAAGCTTGCGGCCCACCTGATATTAAGTGGTCACCGCCGCTTATAGACACTTGCAATATTAAATGTAAATCACTTAACACCGCAAGTGCGTTTGCCATCCTGGGGACTAAGATGATATGCCCTCCATGCCCAGTAATTACACTGGCTACCTTTCCCTTCAATCCGAAACACAGCGAACTGCTTCACGGCAGAAATAAGAAAGGCGGTGGTACCTACCCAGACGACCCTACATATGGGTCTACCACCTAGTAAAATTTGAAATACTCGTAAAATTAAGAGAAAATAGTTATAAAGATTGACAAACTTGCATTGTTATTATAAAAAGTACCTATGTCTGTACGTTTTCCTGCTTTCATAGGTCGACATACATATAAAGTTATATTACATGTATGAAGTTCGACATACATTCAAAGTTACTTCATATACCTTAAATTTTGTAGTTAGAGATATAGTATATTAATATGTTAAAAATATTCTAAATTTTAAAAAACGAGTAAATCTTTTCTTTGTTTCTATGCAGATGGTACTTGCCGTGCCATCCTCTTAAAAACTACCAGTTATTACAATTCAAACTGTTCAAATAAGTGTCTGCTAAATCCTGACAACGGAGTACGGAAGAGTTTCAAAAAGAAACTAAAATACAAAGCTACTTTGCACTCTGTTTATGCTCTGAGGAAATTTTAAAGGATGAATTCGTATTTCGCTTTGTGACTTCGTTCAAAGTGTTTGTATTTTTAAAGACGGAAAAGCGCTCTGTTTCGTGAATTTATTTCGATGACTCAAAGAGGGGATTGTGTGACAACTTGTTAATAAATTGAGATTAATTATCTAAATAATTATAACAATATTTTCGTCAATAAACCTACAATCTTAGGTCATTCAAAAGAGGCGTGAAGAAGCACCTTGCAGGTCGATAAGGCGAGGGTGGCTAGCGCGGCAGTTTATCTCTCGCACCAGCTATCTTCGCGTTTGGACTCCACTTCTGCTTACCATCAAGTGGAATAAAATCATTTTCTTGACGTTTTCATATGAAAAAACAACTTAAGTATATAAACAACCATGACTCGCGAACAAATGTTCGTGTTCACCACACAAACATTGGCCACTAACGGGGCTAAAATCTGGACCGCTCGATCCTCAGGCAGCTTTACTGACCATTCCACATCAAGCGGTGAAGATTCGAATCCTGATAGTAACAATGTGTGACGAAGATGATCATTTAATTTGTTTACGAGTTTTGTTTGTACACCGTAATTTTTTAACCGTTATAAATATTTCAAGGTGTAAAAGTGTCGTTAAACACAAACATCTCTTGTAATTAACATCGAAAACACGAAATAATCCAATCACGCTCACACCAATTATCTAGCCCGAAGTAAGTATCATTAAGAACTTGTGTGCGGATACTAGATAACGTTTTTTTTTTTAAATGTACATAATAATTTTAGATAATTTCATAAATAAACTTAAATAAATATATAAACAACCATGACTCGCAAACAAATATTCGTACTCGTCTCACAAATATTTGGCGCTACCAGGATTCGTAGGCAGTTACCATAGTAGGCACCACGTTACCAGGGTCCGCCACGAGGAGGCTTCCGGACGTGGACCCTACATATGGGTCTACCACCTAGTAAATTTGTTACATTAAAACTGTTAGTAGTTGGTACCTATGTGTTTCATTTCATAGTCCATAATTAGATATAACAAAGTCGGGTCGACATTGTAGCCCAAATTGGAAACCACTGGGAAAAAATACCAGTAGTCCCTTCTTAAGACTACTCCATTGGCACTACTGGGAATACACGAAACAAATCCTACCTCCAACCAAACCAATTACAAATTTGTACTCTTCTGAGGAACGAACCCTGACTTCTGGATCTAATTAAGGAGGACAAACCACTACACAACGGAGGCGGTTAAAAATTAATTTGGCTAATATTTAGGTTAAAAATGTTTTTAATAAGGATTAATTTATTTTAAGTGGCTTAAACTCAGGCTTTAGATGTCCAAGGGTTTGTAGGATGTGGCTGGGTTCGCCATATGTAGGGTCGTCTGGGTAGGTACCACCGCCTTTCTTATTTCTGCCGTGAAGCTGTTCGCTGTGTTTCGGATTGAAGGGAAAAGTAGCCAGTGTAATTACTGGGCATGGAGGGCATATCATCTTAGTCCCCAGGATGGCAAACGCAATTGCGGTGTTAAGGGATTTACACTTAGTATTGTGTGTGTAGGCTAGTGTCTATAGGCGGCGCGGCGGTGACCACTTATCATCAGGTGGGCCGCAAGCTTGTTTGCCATCTCGTAACATAAAAAAAAACATCTTCAGAGAAAAGGGAAGATCTTCCGCCAAGCTAGGTGTTCGCTCGGAGACCGCACGTGATAGAGACGTACTACGCTCAGTACGGCGTTGATTCTTGATACTCATTCTATGATACCGGCCTCAAACTGTCAGTAAAGGTTAAATTGTTTTATTCCCTAACACTCGTGACTAAGTTTAATAAATTGGCTTATATAATTTCTGAACAATAGTTTGATGCAATATTTTATGTCGCAGCTTTTCGAAGTAAATACATCGAGCCAATAAATAGGTTGACTAAAATTACATATTCAAGCTAAATTAAAGGCCTATTGGTATTATAAGAAGTCAATCAGACGGAAATAATCCCTTGTGGCATACAGACAGCCTTGACGAGACGATAAGTGTATAAAATTATTCCAGATAACGAACATTGGTAATATTACTTAAGTTGTTTTCATGTTGAAAATCTCTTAATGCTATTTGCTTCTTCAATAATGAGGGCTTTATTATGTAATTACTGGGCATGGAAGGCATTTCATCTTAGGCCTCAGGATGACAATACCAAGTGATTTTTTCTTTGCTATCGCAAGTGTTTATAAGTGACGGTATCCACTTGTAACGTTGGTGTCTTCTATGTGTCCAACACTGTTAGTATGGTCCAGGAATAAGACAAGTTTTCGTCACTATTTTTTTTTTGTAATGGTAAATAAATATGGTCTATAAAAGGAAGATACAAGGCACTCTGAAAAGAATATTCTTTTCAGAGTGCCTTGTATCTTCCTTTTATAGACCATATTTATGTATGGGTATACAAAAACACTGTAAAACTGAACAATTAAAACACTTACACATAAATAATAAAAGGCTTATCAAAAGCTACTTACAATTTTATAGTGCCTTGATATAATTTAAGAATGTATTTATAGAGGTATTATTATTATGGCCCAAGCTAAGGTCCAGAGCGAGACCCTTGTAATTTGATAAAATAATGTGTTTTCTAGGACACGGTTAGCAATAGAATGAGTCAAAAAGCGCGAAAATTAACTAAACGTCAAGTAATTTTCAATTTGAATGATTATTATTTACTTTTAAAAATATTGCCAGTAATAGCGACGATGGTACTATAATATGACAATGTAATAGTACCACGTTACACACTTACCGCTAGGTCGGCAGTCAGATTGTTTGTCATCTAGTTGCAAAAAAAAATTATGGTCACTGCTCGGTAGAGATTTAGGCCCGTATTACAGAATCACACTCAGAAATCAATCATGTCTTGAGAATCGTTTGTCACTTTCTATCAAGCACAAATATATAAAGACGTATGACACTCAGTATGGCGTTGATTCTTGAGACCCATTCTATAATACGAGCCTTAGTTTTCTTATTCTTTGACTATCCTGCTCCTATTTTGATTTAGGATTGGCGGACCTTATGAGCTTGCCCGTGAAGCTTAAAATCAAATATTGATAAAAAATTGGTTGTCTGTAAAGTCGGTTTACTGACGATAGTTGAACGTGACAACGTCTTAAGAAAATACTGATGGAATGGTAGCATTTTTCAAAAGAAAAATTTCATTTCATTTGTTTAATAGATTTTTGCTTGCACTTCAAGCCTTACATGGAACGCCTCAGATCGAGGTAACGCCGCATGCGTCATGTTTTTTCGTGCGTGCAGCCGGCTCTATCGAATTATAAGACGTTGTCACGTCAAAATATAATTATTATATAGTTCTTCTTTTTAAACCCCGACGCAAAAAGAAGGGTGTTATAAGTTTGACCTATCTGTGTATCTATGTGTCTGTTTGTCTGTGTGTCTGTCTGTGGCATCGTAGCTCCTAAACGAATGGACCAATTTTGATGCGGTTTTTTTGTTTGAAAGCGGACGTGATCGAGATGGTTCTGAGCTATAAAGGAGAATGGTAAACTTTCTAAGAACTCTGGGCCTAAGCGTTACACTCGTGATTTTTGGACTGTTTTATAGAGCGAGAAATACACGTTCTTTTAGTATTACCTAATATTGTACTGCTTTTCTATGGGGTTAGCAAGATATGTAGATATTAAAAGTTAAGATACCAAAAATATAAACAGGCACTATCACCTTATTTATAGGCTTTTATTTATTAAATCTCGATAGGCATATTGCGAGAAAATGACCCACAACCTCCTCCTCCTTCCCTATTTGTGAAAAATATATTTTTAAATAAAACACTAACAGATAATGGAATGGTAAAGATACTATACCTACCTCCAAATGAAACAAACCATACAATCATAAAGGGCTCATAAATTAGTAGCGAGAATCGTCGAAGATAGTAATTAGGAATCATAATAAAATCACGTAAAAGCGTAAAACTCACAAATAAACAACAGATTAGGAAGAATATGTCTAAAGACAAATAAACAACCCGGAAAGCGAACCGAATGTCATACTTAAGTCATAAATAAATGACAAAATGACGGTTCCGCTTGTTTTATTGTTGCCAGCTTAAAAAGTAGTTTATGAAGATTATCGATTATTCGATACTTTCGATTAATTTTTAATCTTTCGCCAAGATTATTAACTTAAAGTTTTTTTTTATTCAGGAAAAAGACAAGACTTTACGTCGTAATACATTATTCTTTTTTCAATAATTCAATAATACATAAGCTAGTATTTTTAATTAAAAAAAAATGTGTGCGTGTACTAGTGTACACATGTAAGAAGTGAAACTTCTTTATGGCCGAATCAAAGATGGCGCGTAACGGAAAAATGTGACGGTAAAATTTTTTCCAACGCCGATAAAGAAGTTTCACTTCAAAAATCTAAAAATATAATAGAGTAATAGATTAAAAAGATACAATTTTACTGTTGGCAATATTTTTCCTTGTTCCTTGATGGCGGAAGTAGAATAAATATCGTTCAAACACTTATTATATGTTACATTAATCTCCCATAGAACGAAATGGTGATATTTTACAGTAAATTCTAAAAAAATACATAATAATTTTTGATCACTATCCCGTTCTTGTAACAGTTAGGCCCAATTTTTACCAATCTCCTTTAGGTCGGGGGTTACATAAAATTTAAAATTTTTTAGTTTTTAAAATAACGACGTTCTTGACACATAGATTTCGTATTTTTCTAAAGTCCAGTGAAAATTTACTTACTCACAAACATTTGTACGGTAGATTGACTTAAATATGGAGTCTCAACATGTGTTCTTACAGCAAGAACTCGAAAGAAGCTCTATTATTTAATTATATAAATAGTAATTGTGCATTCAATCACTGCATCGGATTTAAATGTAGCGTGTCAAAGGCATACAATATTCATTGTAATCGTCGATGACTCCGAAATAAATATTATTGGCTCACCAATAAATAACACACAAAATGCATTCTGTCATCATCGGGATCGCGGCATAATCCAGCGTTTAAGCCCCATCGAAAACCTTTCACAGCTGCACTATTTAAACAATGAATTGCCCCTTTATGAATCCGTTACATTTCAACGCATCTTAATTATCCATTTGAGAGCTCTATTGAATATTGAAACGGGATTTGCTTTACTGCATCTGCTATTTCTATGGACGTCTTCGGCTGCCTTTGTTTAAGAGCACAATTTCAATAGGCTGAGATGCGGAATCGGATTCGTTGGAGCATTTTTGTTTTCGCCGAGTCAAGGTAAGGAAAAGGTCGTTGGTCGTGCGTTGGACAAGCTACTAAGCACGATTGGTACTCGGATGGGTGACTGAAGATTTTTCAACTCGATTTTCTCCATGCTTCGGTCACACGTTAAGCTCCAGCTGCTGTTATAAGATTGGCGAACCCAAGGAGTATTGGTGGCACACGGCTGTAATCATCTAATGCCGAAACCTATAGCAGTATGTCGATAGCAGGACATAGAATAGAATAGAATATGACTTTACTGTACATACATCAACCAGATTAACAATAGTATATTAATATATAAAAATAGTTGTACAAAGGGCGACCTTATCGCTAAAAGTGATCTCTTCCAGGTAACTAGGATGGACAGGATTGCAAAGTAAAAAGTAACTATGATGGCGACGTACATCTACTTATTACAGACTAATTATAAATACCAAATAATAATTACATTAATATAAATACAAACATACAATATATAAAATAAAATATATACTGTCATATACTATAGATACTATGGATGATTATAGTGACAAATAATGAGCCTCTACTTGTTTCTTAAAAGTTCCTTGAGTTTGAGCTTTCCTTATATTTGCAGGTAAAGCATTCCACTTCAAAACAGCTTGAACAGTAAAAGAATTGTTATAGAATTTTGAAAAATGTACCGGAGTCTCTAACCTCAAATTCTCTGCATACTGCACCGACACCAAATAACAAATTGAGAGCAGAGTAAGAGAAACAAACAAGGGTATTCAAAAGGCAAAGGATCGATATCCGACATAGAGATGTGTTGAGTACAATGTATACTCAACACATATCTACGTCGAATGTGGACCGATTATTTGCCTTTTGATGTGTTCAACTGAATACGAGAACGGACCTTGGTTGTTCAACAAACAATTTAGCAAAAAAAAAGGATATATAGCTGGTTTGATTAATACTAGTAAAAACGACAATTAACGAGATTAAATTTCCTTTTAATGCCTGATGTTTCAGCAGGGTTATACTGACCGTGGTCACAGGCGGACAATGGCCACGATTTCCTCAAGTTTCTATATTTTTATCTAATGCCGGCAGAGTAGAATAGCATCACCCCATATCCTCCGATGCATAGATTTATTATTACTGACGTTTATAGATTGGCAACGAATCGACTAGGGTGAGACCAAAAAAATACACCGATGTGTTGCGTTCATGACAGTTGCTGTCTTTTCTACGTGACTGACAGGCCTCATTAGGCCCCCAGCGTGTGCGTGAAATGGTCTCATCTATCTATCTCGCTCTAATATACGCGTTAGTATGCTCTTTCTCTTTACATTGCCGATCTACAGTTTTCTATATCTATGCTCCGTTGGGTATCGTAGAAGGCGACTAATGGATCAGCAATAGAGTATTGATCACCTTATACCTCGTCCTCCAATCCACATGAGGCAAGCGTGGTGGACTACTGCCTAAACCTCCTTCGATGACAAGGAGAGGCCTTGTGTCCCAGCAGTGGGTCTATTAATTTTATGATGATATAATGCTTGATTACGTAAATCAAGTAAAAACGTGATTTAGTGATTATGTTAATATCAGCGAAAGCTTACCAACTTGCATAGACTTGTTAGAAAAAATCCTACGCCGAATCAATTGGTTTATGCCATAAGATAAACATTTTAGACGACTAGATAAAAGGTTTTTTTTAATGAAAATAGAGGTATTTTCGTAGTATGTTTTCTATTATCTATAATTTTATTTAGCGTTTAGACCCAATGTAATTATCCACGTGAGTAATGTAGGTAAGTCTTTTTGTTAGAGATTAAAGAGTGCAGGCATCCAAACATTCATATACCTTTTCATTACCGAAGAAACACCATGTGCCCCAAATTATTTCAAAATAAAGGTAAGCCCTGAGGTCGCTGACCCAAAAATATTTCTTTGTGTCCAATATAGCAAAAGTGTCAACCCACATCAAATGCTTGAAACTTATGTAAAATTCTCTTTGTCTTGTTATGAGTTGACACTCGCCTTACCTTCAGATGATGCGGGGTACCGAAGTGTATGAGTAGCTCATGAATAATATAGTTTATAAGCAAAGGTTGTAATGTTTATTACTTATAAGGATATTTTTCATTTTAAAAGATTTTTTAGTTTGCAAACTTATCGGTTTGCCAGACTAAACATAAGAAGGGAATATATAGGGATGCTCCAAAATTTATTGGCAGACCCAGTTCCAGAAGAAGCAACTGGCCTTAATGACCTTCTGCGCAAAGTTAAATGTTTATGATGTGTGAATGCAATGTAAAGTCCGATAGGACTGACATATCTATTATAGATATAAGTCCTGAAACAAATCAATAGAAAAAAAAACTTTTTGATTTGGTTTAACTTTAAACGCTTTAAACGTTTTACGTTTAAAGTGGGGAACTACATGATCACTCCATTTCCATCAGTCGGCGCAATGTGGATATCATCCAAAAATTGATTAAATACTAGATCGCTCCATTTGCTTAAAGTGCTTCATTTAAAGTGCTTGAGTATCAGAAAATATGAACTAAGTATAACACAAGGAGAACACACGCACACACAGACACATACACACACATACACACCGCAGACATTTTAGCAGAGAGAAAAGATAAATTATATTTAACTAGAGCATTATGTACTTGCTTGTTTAGTATTTAACGGTCGAAACTTAGTTAAGTAACTAATTGTTAAATGAACGGTTCTTCCTAACACAGGCGATGTTCTGCCTAAAGGGGAGTTCCCACACCTAATATTTTACCAAAATAAAATATTTGTATTTGTATTTGCGTCACTCTAATTTACTTTCATTCTATGCAGCGACTTCTGACACGTCACGAAATGGATGTGGGATCGGCAACACACGAGCGCGCGGATTTGGAGTTTGGGGCGATGGAGTGATGGATTTGGATGTCTAAAAATTTTCCGTCACTCCATTCAAGCCACGTGAGATTCCGAATACACGGTACGATTTTGGCTTATTTTGGATTGATGGCTTGGCGTGATCGTGAGTTACCCACTTAAGACGTTTTGAGTTAAAATCATCATCATCATAACAGCTTTTATAATTCGATCCACTGCTGGGACCACAGATTTAATAATACAAGGAGATAGGCCAAGCCGGCGTTTAACTTGTGACAAAGTGTATGCACAGTGCGCATACATTTCCCCCACTTCGCCTTCCGATAAAGTCAAGTGAATACGTAACTCAGCGACTTAACTTTCATCGCTTCGCAGTCCTTAAGACGCGCGTAATGAATAGTGTATATTACGGCATGCTCAACTAGAACCATGTTATGTAGTACGGCCGCTGATCGCGACACTCGGTCTTATGAACTCGGCGATGCAACCGATCTCCAAATATCTGTGGCTGGGACACAAGGCCTCTCCTTGTCATCGAAGGAGGTTTATGCAGTAGCCCACCACGCTTGCGGATTGATGGACAGAGTATAAGGTGATCAATACCCCTTTGCTGATTCATTAGTCCCCTTCTACGACACCTATTAGAGGATATGGGTTGATGCTATTCTACATATATCACACGGCCATGAATTAAAATATTAAGTTCCTGTTACAAAATAAATTGTACAGGTACATACGTGTTTTAAAACAAAAATTTATGATCAATTTACTGTAAATTACAGACACTACTTGCTGCTCCGAAGCGTAACTTCTCAGAAAATATTTCCAAGAAACAAGAATGTTACATTGTCAGTCAGGGCTTTGTATTACTCTCTAACCTTTGGTAATAAATGCAGAGACGTACGAGTGTTTTATTGCTTATATAGACCTGGAGACAAACGCCTAACTTAGTAGGTATGGTCTTATTGAATATATATATTTTAGTTGACATTTTAAAGAGTTAGTTTTATTGACGACTTAAAACTAACTTTTTAAAAGGAAATTATACTAATTACTTAAAATGTTCAATTTAATGTCTCTGGTATAACATTTCTTAAATGAATATTAAACAATTAAACGGAGGTGCTTCCGTTGTTAAGTGCTGAGATCAAAAAAATATAGATAGTAACGCTCGCATTCCCATGAGGGGTGGAGCCTTAAGCAGCGTCCCCACTAGGGCCGCGCGGCTCCATGAGGCCTAGCCGCGCGGCCAAGCCTCGTGAGTGTGTACGTGAGCGAGGCCTAAAACAGTATGACGAATAAGCCTCGCGAGGCCGGGCCGCGCGGCCACAAAAAGCCGCGCGGCTCTAGTGGGGACGCTGCTTTAGGTAGCACATTTTAACGCATTAAGTCACATCCTGCAGTATGGGTCATGTAGCGCTTCTAAATAGTGATAGATTGCCAGCCTGTCGCCTACGTAAAAGGGGCACCAAACCCAAAAATAACAATCGTTCAATAAACAATCTAATGCAAAAGCCTACAGCCAGGACAAATGTTACACTCAAAATCATATTCTCAGCAGTCCGGGAAATAATACTAGGGTAGGTACTGTAATATAAAGTTATTCCAATCTGTAATATTTACCCAAGCGGTTCTAAGACACGTATTACAGAATGACACTTAGAAATAAATCATTTCTTGAGAATCGTTTGTCACTTTCTTTCAAGAACAAATAGATAGAGACGTACGACGCTCAGAACGGCGTTGACTCTTGAGATTTATTCTATAATACGAACATAAGTCAGCATAATACTTTATCAGATCTAATCTGCAATGCCATTGCTTATTTATTACTATTAGAATTTCGTATACAATTTGTACCTAATAAGCCCTGGTACCCAATCTCTTGGTCTAAAAGGACACAGCGAGTGAATCTTTAAGGATCCTTCAACTTTATTGGTGAACATTTGCGAATCAAAACTCAAAGGTGACACTTCAGAGCCATCGTTACTGTTCTCGCAGTTTATTCAGTATTTAATCTTTTTTTTCACACCGCATTGATGGCAAATAAGTTTCCAGGCCGCTTGATCGTTAGCGGTCACCGCAGTCTATGGACACTTCCAAATACCATGGGTATCATACCTGCGTTGCCGAACCAGCCTTTATCAGGCCTTTCTTGAAGAAATCCCTGTTGTAGTCCTTAGGAAATACCTCTACGTTTCCATTGTGGAGCTCATTCCTTAACTCTTCGGGTATGGAGTACGCGGAACAACGTTTCTTCTAAAACGCACAGTACGTAACTAAATCGGCTCCAGTGTGTGAGGATGAATATCCGGTCGATGGCGAGCGGTGCGGTGATAGGAAGAAGCTTTTGGCATCATGTTAAATAGTTCGCCAGAACACTTTCCGTTATTAACTGGTAGAAAATATATAAAGAGGAAAAATCTCTCATAAGTTATAGGGGTTCAATAGCGGCTGTGAGCATGAGGTCTATACATATATCTGCTGTTTTTTATCAAACATACTGTAATTAAAAAAACTAACTAGTAAGGCAGCTGATTACTGTTTAGGTAGAGTGGTTACGATTCAGCCTACCTAAAGGAAGGGAGGTTGTAACAGGACACGAATTACTAGACCACTGATAAACTTACCTATAGTTCAGCCAACGAGACGAGGAAAAAATGTAAATAAATATTCACATTTTTAACCGACTTCAAAAAAAGAGGAGGTTCTTAATTCAACTGTCTGTGTATATCTTACCTCAAACTCTTTACAGGGTGTACCGATTTTAAAGATTCTTTTAACACAATCAGTTTATAAGCTTAGCCATGTATCAATTGACAACATTACATTTTTTTAATAGTATTTTTATAATATGGATGGAAAATGGACATTAAAAGATTTAACACGTATTTTTTAATTTTCTTTCATTTAAATTCTAAGTATTTAAATTTTCAAAATTACTCATTCTAAAACGCCGTAATTAGGACTGTAGGATTTTTGGGATTTAATGCCATGGGCTCTACAATAGTAAAAAAAAAACGATGACTGTCAAATCTTTGAAAATTTTCTGTTAGTAATCCTACCTTGTCCATTTTGGGTACATTTCGTTTTTTTAAAAAAATATCTAAGAATTTATCAAGTAATAAATTATGAAAAAAATATATTTATAGTGTTTTAGATAACCAAAGCTCCAAAAGCAGGTTTCGTAATTATCTTAACTTTTTTTTTGAAATATTGTCAATTCTGATGTCGTTCCCAGATATTTTTTGCACTACCCGCATTTATAGCACGTGTATAGACGCGCACAGTATCGTGTTTTTCATGGAACTTTTACGAATAGGAATAGCCCGGTGTTATGCAATGGAAAGTGGATATCGTCGACTGGCCCTATCTTTTCACACGTGAACTTTCACGTTGCGGCCATGTGACGTCAGTGTATTTCGGGGCCGCGTTTGGAATATTCCGGAACGATTATTAAGGGAGGAAAGGGTACAAATGAGTTGCGTTCTTTGGAATATTTTCTATTTGGAAGTAACGTATTGAGTGTTTATACAGGATGTTTGGTACATGGGGTATCAAGCGGGCATCTACAAATGCTAACATAGTCATATAAATACTATGGTGATATAAGAAAAAATGTATTCTTTTTTTATTTCTCCATACAAACAGTTTGATCGGCAAAACAAAATTACAAAAATATTTTTACATTTTTGAATTTTTAATATTACCATAGTATTTATATGGCTATGTTATTTATAATATTAATTTTATTTGACCCCAAATCAAGAGGCCAGCCCTACCATTTTCTCTACTCCGCGACCTCTCGATATCGCGCTATTCGGTGCGTTGTAGAAATCTACTTTTGTAACATTCTTTTTGGATGATCCGACGAATGTAATGGAAATTTTGGCACCTGCCGCCACTCACAGTTGGTTGGGCTTCGTGAAACTTTTCTGAACATAGGCTAGAACAAAAAAAAACATTTTAACACAAAGGTCGAACGTTTCATACTAAGATCGATATAATATTCTTGGTACACCAGAAAATAAAGTCCAGGTAGAGCGGACTAGCCGCTTGAACTTGGAGCAGACGAACAGGAGTACCTAGTACCACCTTACAGAAGAGCACAGTAAAATAACATTACATTTTGAATGAATGAATAATCTCTCTCTCAAAATTCTATAGCAAATCATTTACGGTACAAGCTGTGCGACTGTAGAATGCATTACCTACTGATATCAGACAGGCACAATCCTTGAGTGTTTTCAGGAAACTGGTTAAGTAAATGTCAATATTATATCAATGTATTAGGTGAACCTAAAATATTTTTTAAAAAATCAAACGCTCCTAGGATTTTATGCGAAAATACGATTTATCTAGTCAGGCAGATTTATAATATCCCTTGCCATTGGGTTAGATGAAAGCCAGGAACTTTCCCGTCAAAGATAAGAAACTGACAATTTACTCAACTAACGTGACATTAAATATAGTCAGACAGATGCATCTAGAGCATCATTATAAGCTTAAGTGAGTATAACACACGGATACCGTGTCTAATGCAATACGTCGTCTGAAAGCAATTTGCCACGCCGCATGTGGTCCTTCTTTCATTACCCACCATGTCTACAGAAAACTTAACCGAAATAATATTCAAAAACAACCCATAATGGTGATGCTGCAAAATCCATTTTCCCATAGCACGAGCTAACCTTAAAGCTGTTTGGCTTGCAAAAACGCTAGATAGTTTGAAAAGGGTCCGCTATGTTTTTAAAGTGAATTATATTTAAGAGCAAGGCGCTTACTAAGAAAACAAGCGAAGATTTTTGCAAAATTTCATGAAAGTTATAAATCCTTTATTGCACACATAAAATGGTTATAAAATATACAAAGAAAGACGTGTACAAAGGTGAGCTTATCTCTAAAAGAGATCTCTTCCAGCCAACCCTAGCATTAGTGAGTAAATTAACAAGCGGGATATAGTGTACAAGTAAATGATTACACAAAAGCATATAACTTATCTAATTAAAAGATACATACATAAACATACAAATATAAATCTCATACATACATATACATACATTTATACAACGCATACCTACATACATACAATACATTATCTACATACATATATAAAAAAATATATACTATACTTATGACAATTTTGAGAGGTAGTGCTCTTTCAACTTATGTTTGAAAGAATTGATCGATGGACTCTCTCTTAGCTCCACTGGAAGTTTATTCCACAACTGGATAGCAGTCACAGTGAATGATCTCGCAAAAAATTTTGATTTGGAAGCAGGTCGGAGTAAGGTTTTGGTAACACAAGCACGCTTGGGCCGAGAACTGGACGGAATGAGGTTAAAACGGGAACGCAAGTAATCTGGATGGTGAGGATTGTGAAGGATTTTGTAAAGTAGGGTGAGGATGTGCATATTTCTGCGAAGTCGGATAGGGAGCCACAATAACTTTGCACGAAATTCAGAAACACGGTCATATTTCCGCAAACCAAAAATAAAACGAATTGCCAGATTTTGAAGGCGTTCCAGCTTGTTAAGTAGCTCCTCTGTTGCATCTAAGTAACAGACGTCTGCATAGTCGAGAATTGGGAGTAGGAGAGCTTGAGCAAGCATAACTTTAGTTTTAAACGGTAGAAAGTATTGCAGCCGCTTGAGAGAGTGATAAGTGAAGTGCATACGACGACTCACTTCATTGATATGAGCAGACCATGATAACGTACTATCAATGATGAGACCTAGATCTTTAGTCTTTTCGGAAAAAGGTATTACAGTTTCATTATATACAACCCTTGTGATGCTGTTCTTGTCAACTTTGTTATGCATCCTGTTGCTAGTTATAATTATAGCCTGTGACTTGCAAGGGTTAACCAGCAGCCCATAAGATTCAGCCCAAGATAGCACAGCAAGTAGGTCTTCATTGATTTTGTCTATAGCTGAATTGATGTTATTAAAATCGCAATGCCTGTAAATCTGAAGATCATCTGCATACAAGTGGTAGGGAGGAGACATGACTTTAGTGAGTTCATTAATAAAAACTGAAAAAAGAAGAGGGGAAAGTACACCGCCTTGCGGTACGCCTGCAGTAAGGTGACACCAGTTTGATGTAGAATCGTCACACTTGACACATTGCTGACGTCCGCGAAGATAGTCAGAGAACCAAGCAATCACAGAGTCTGACATGTTATTTGAGCGAAGGATGGATAAAAGGACATCAAAATCAACCGAGTTAAAAGCGTTACTGAAATCGAGCAGAACAACAACTGTTGCCAGCCTGTTGTCTAATGCTTGTCGGGTGTCTTCAGTAACGTTCAACAAGGCTGTAACTGTGCTGTGATGGGGACGAAAACCGGATTGAAAACGACTAATAAGATTGTTTCGGAATAGGTAAGTGGAAAGTTGTAGATGGACAGCGCTTTCTAGGACCTTCGATAGAAATGGGAGTATGGATATTGGACGAAAATGGGAGTAAGTTGTAGGATTTGACGATTTCGGGAGGGGAAGGACGTGGGCTAGCTTCCACTCACTTGGAAATACGTTAGTTGTCAGTGAGAAATTCAAGATGTGTGTTATAATGACACTAACGTCTTCCAAAATGGGAACCAGCATGTCACGACTAATGCCGTCGCTACCCACAGCCTTGGATTTGATTGAAAGGATGCTCGTTTTAACTTCATCCTCCGTGATGTCGCGAAATGAGAGGGAGTCACAGTTAGGTGGGGTACTGTTGCTGAGAAGAATGAGTGTCTTATCTTTGACAGTGTTGTTTAAGATGACTGGAGGTTGACAAAAATGCTTGTTCAGGTCATTCAAGTTGGGTAGGGTACTATTGTTTTCAGGATTGTCACCCACACCTAGCGATCTCAAAAATGTCCAAATTTGTTTCGGAGAAATATTTTCCAATGATTTATGAATGTAACGGCGTTTGGCATCCCTACACAACCTGTTGCAGAGATTTCTAAGTTTTTTTATATATTTGCAAGTTATCATTGCTCGCGGTTTTCTTGAGGTTTGATTTGGCTTTGTCTCTGCGCTGCATGGTTTTCTTTATAACTGGAGTAAGCCACGGAGCTGGTAGATGCTTGACCCGTACAGGCCTCATTGGAGCATGGGCATCGAATAAATTAAGTAAAAGCCTGTTAAATAATGCCACTTTTTCATCTACGGTGTAGACACTCAATATTATAGACCAATCTATTTTGTTAAAATCCTCTCTCAAGCGATCAACATTGATGCCCCTAAAGTTACGCTGAAAAATGACTTTCGATTTTTGTTTGGGAGGGCGCACTTTATATGACAGATACAAAAGGTCGTGATAAGAAAACGGTGCTGTCAGTTGACCGTGACAAGAAACTAAATTAGGTTTTGAGATAATTTGTAAATCTAGAAGAGAGGGTGGGCAATTAGGAGAACAGTGAGTAGGTAAGAGGGGTAACAAGTCAAAGTTTACAGAAGAGATGATAGATTTTAAGCGGGTAGACCTAAAGTTGTGCTTTAATAAACACGTATTCAGGTCTCCCATGAGAATGACGTGGTTATAGGTAGAACTCAAATGTTCAAGAGTGGTCTCAAAAGAATCAAAATAATTAACTTTATCATTAGGGCTATAAACTACACCGACAAGAACTTTTGTGTGATGCGCCTCAACCTCCAGAAAAAGATGCTCAAGAGAACCAGAGTACTCATTGGGTGATTTTCCAACAATATTGCACCGAATATTTTCCCGAATGTATGCACACACACCACCCGCCCCAGCACCAATCCTGTCATTTCGGTATAGTTTATAGCCCTGAAGAGAGCAAATTGAAGAGGGTAAAGAAGGCTTAAGCCAGGATTCGGATAATAAAATTCCGTCAACTATGCCACTGCTAAAAGATGCAATTAAATCAGAAATGTGCGCTAAGACACTTTGAGCGTTAATATGCACTAGGTTAAGGAAAGAGGATTTACCATGAAACGCCGCTTGAAGTTTTAGATCCAGTGAGAGTGCATCGGTATCAGAAGTCGAAGATATGTCACTACATGCACTTTCAAATTCATCAGATGAGCTATCTGTGAAGTAAGAATTATTAATAATAGACATAAATATAAATATATATAAAAATAAGTATATATAAAAATAAGTATATACCTAGCCACTAATAATAATATAAACAATAAACAAATTAACAGTTTTACTTAATAACCACCGGCGAGAGTTGGCTGTACATTTACAAATACTTAAATACAATTTAAAAAAAATAGTTTATCTGTATACCACACAATGCCTTTGTCGGCTTACAATTAATAATATAAAAATAACTAAAAGTGGTACCAAAAAGAACTTAAAAACTCTAAGTTATAAATCAAAGACTTGGCTGTATGGACTAGATCACTTTGCCTTCCCTTAGGGACAATTAAAACATAAACATTGACACTCCAGTGACAGGAAAACAAATTAGACAATAAAAGTTACGGCAGCGAGATAAAAAACAACATAAGATTTTTGTGAAATACCTTAAAATAGAATATGTTGGCTTATTACAAATTACTCATATAGGCAATCGGTAAAGTAAGGAATGACGAAGCCAATATACAAAACGCCATCATTCGACCGACAACGAGGGAAACTGCAGCTGAAGTTTCTGTAACTCTGACATTGAAGTGATCTTCTTCCTTGTTTTGTCGGGAAGTAGAATAATGATAACGCCTTCCGATGACCAACAGCTCCTCATGCCGAAATGCTTACGAGCGGCGGCGAAAACAGCTTGTCTTGATTTGGTCAAAAACTCAGATATAGCAATTTTAGTTCCTTTGAGCGAGGTCTTTGCACTCCAGATAGCAGAGCGAGCCTTCATGGTGGTGAATCGAACCAAAACTGGGCGCATCTTATCCCTCTTGATACCGAGTCTGTGGCACACTTCTATACTTTCGAGCTGGATGTTGGAAAGCTTCATATGGTTATTTTAATTTAGAATCAATATCAAGTTATCTATATATATATATCAAGTTATTTTAATTTAGAAATAAAGAAGGAAGGAATTTTATCGGAAGGACTAAATATGGGTCTTATTGCGTTATTGCCATCTATAAATATCCATTTAGGTCTAATAAGTATTCTTCTAGTTGAGCTCTTATATTTCCATGGTCATTTATAATAAACTTCCCAATTATATAAAGGAAATTCAAAAACAATCATTGTTTTACTCAATGTTGAAGGAATATTTAATTTGTAAAAGTCCTTACTGTCTTCAGGAATATTTATGTTGAATATTTTTATGTGCGTACTTGTATTAGTTCATGATTAATTGAATAGAATTTTTAAAATTTAAGAATTTTCATAATTTAGATTTTTATAATGTAAATTAGCTTGCATTATAAAAATCTAAATTATAAAAATTCTATTTTGCAATGCCTCAACGGGGCTCATGTGTATGTTCCATGTACTAGTTTTAAGATCTTTTGTACCACATAACGCAATAAACGATCTATCTATCTCTATCTAAAAATTGTAGGATCTTCCCAGCTTGGATGGTTTGATGCCATACGAATTAGAAATGTGCTTTTGTGGATGAGAGATTCACAAAGGCACAGGAAGGCAT
This sequence comes from Elophila nymphaeata, assembly GCA_955850985.1. Classification (NCBI taxonomy): domain Eukaryota; kingdom Metazoa; phylum Arthropoda; class Insecta; order Lepidoptera; family Crambidae; genus Elophila; species Elophila nymphaeata. The sequence goes on from OY039090.1 coordinate 7,055,753, forward strand.
TGATGTTTCTCGCTCCTGTCCGCAGAATCTGCCAGCATCAGTGCCTTATATTTTTTGTTGAAATGATGTCCAGCTTGCATTGGTCAATTAAAGCTCTAATTGCGACATTCAGGTTGACGTAGCTTCAGTAGCTCCTCAGTACGAGAGCAAGATTTGATTAGTACTTTAGAGTCTGCCAACCTAGTTTGTTGCCCGGACTGCTGACATGCTATGGAGTGTAACATCTGTCCTGATTGGTGGCTTAATTGTGTTTGTTGGGTTGACTTAAAGTTAATTACATTTTGGGTTTGATGTCTCTTTTATATTGTAGGTGGCAGGTTAGCAACCTGATACTATTTTGAGCCAATACTTTGCTGAACTTTCTTATGTGGCTTTATATGGAATTAATTTTACTAAGATCTGCACCAAACCCTTTTGGGATAATCAGCGTGATTGTATATTTTTACCCAGCCACGCGAAGCCAAAAGGTTTTCCTTTTGGTTATGATTTTAACAGTCTATGAATGTATGTATGTACGTATGTTCCTCCGTAGCGCCTTAACTTTTCGTCTGATTTTGATGAATAAGGTGTCAATGGATTTGCTTTAACATAGGCTTTACTTTAACCGAATTTAACAAAAGGAGGAGTTGAATTTACCTTGCAAACCCCGATTTTAACTGATTTAGTTCCTTTATTTTCTTCTGTAGTCAGGTTACAGTGTTTTATACTTTCTGCTTGTTATATAAAAAGATGAAGCAAATGGAGTAATTTTTTGCTTGATCTTTTTATGATGGTAAGCAGAAGAATGTATGTTTTATGCAGATCTGGCTTAAGTAAACAGGAAAAGGAACTCACTCCTTTATCTGAAAACCACAACAACAATTGAACATAAAAGTCTTATTAGCCACACAATACTATTTCGATTTCCTTTTGAAACATCGAACTTTTTCGACGTCCCATGTGCAATACAATGAACCCTTTCAGAAGCCACAATGGCTAGGTGACAGGGAATTATCGCGTCCCCAAAACGCGACACAATGGATGGAAGGGCGTTTTTCGGTTGTACTATGCTATTGACGTGTGAGGTATTTTTTTTAAAGATTATTTTGTTGATAAAGGGTGACCCTGTTTGTTTGACTTAGATTAAATATGGGCTTTGTGAAGAATTGCAGCATAATTTCTTGTTTGAAAGTTTATGTTCATTTGGCGGAGGTCCGATCATTAGTATTTTACGTTAGGGTTTTATGAAAAATCATTCTTTCAACATCAAAGATACTTATGGCGTACCATTTATAGTACGACCGACGCATTAACATGATCCTGGTTTCAATTTATTTTATTAGCCATGTGATGCCGGCAGAGTAGTATAGCATTATCCCATATCCTCCAATGGGTGTCGTAGATGGCGACTAATGGATCAGCAAAGGGGTATTCATCACCTTGGTCAAGTGTGATGGACTACTGCCTAAACCTCCTTCGATGAAAATTAGAGGCCTTATGTACCAGAATTGGGTCTAATAATGAAGGTCGTTATGATAGATTTATTTGGTATCGGTGCAATGTTGGCAGAGGTTTTGGCATCGATTAATAGCCAGCTGTCTGCCTAACACCAACCCTCCTTGGGAGTGTTGTGGGCATACTCGCCACCACGTTAGGAACTCCTTGCTGAGATGGTCTGTACTGGTTTTAGAATGTCTATCATTTTAAATAAGTTATTTGTAGTTTTAGGCGTACCATAGTCATGTGATTCCAGTAGAGTAGAATAGTATCACCCCATATCCTCCAAAGGGTGTTGTAGAAGGCGACTAATGGATTACAAAGGGGTATTGATCACCTTATAGTCCGCCCAATAATCCGCATTGGGCAAGCGTGGTGGACTACTGCCTAAACGTCCTTTGATATCAAGGAGAGGCCTTGTGTCCCAGTAGTGGGTCTAATTATGAAGATTGTTATGATGATGATGAGGCTTACAATTAAGAGCTTATATTTATTAACATCAATTGTGCTCCATTTTTTAAAAATAGATATAGGGAAGCATTTGTCCACAGTATCACTTGCTCTTACATGCTAACCACAGCCTATTCACTCTCGCCTTGAAGGCAGCCAAGTTATAATTATCAGGGAACACATCATCAGGCAACAAGTTCTACTCCTTAGCTGTTCGTATTATAAAGTAATTAAATCGTAAATTAAATCTCTATGTGTTTTTTTTTAACTAAATCAAAATGTTATCGAAAGCTCTTTTAACGGGAATCAAAGGGAGCAAAACGGGAGAAAGAAAAAGGCGACTTACTGACAACAAGAAAAATCCAATATATTTTAATAACAAACAAAACGTCATACAAATCAATCTATCAAAAGCAGTGATCAAAAGTAAAGAGAATACAAAGGAGCCTGATTCGCAACACAAAATGTTTTTAATCCTGATGATGCTAATTAACCTGCCAGATGTTAATAAGTCACCATGACCTCTTGACGACAGTGACCAATTTATAATTACTGACGTTGATAAATTGGCAATGAAAATCGACTTGGGGGAGGCCGATGTCCAACAGTAGGCGTCTTTCGGCTGAAATGATGATGATGATGAATGAATTTACTAGGACGAGGGCAAAAACAAAATGCACCAATGTGCCGGTAATGCACATGTGCATGAAAAATAGTACTGTACTATGCACAGCCTGACTGCTGCGGTCTTTTCTATGTGTCCAACTGGCCAACTTAGGCCACCTGCGTGTACGTGAAATAGTCTCCTCTGTCTATCGCGTTCTAATATACGCAATAGTATGCTCTTACTATTTCACCTTACCGATCTACAGAGTTCCTATATCTATGCTTCAGAAATTGATGTCACTACCGCGCTACCAACTGGAAAACATACACCAGGGAAATGTAAGGTCTTTTGACTGCGAGTACTTCGAGCGGCTAATCCAATGTTGCTCCTACCTCACCTGCGATTTTTCTAGCTATTTTGAATTTTTAGCATTATAATTATGCTCTTAATTTTTTTTCTCTTTTACAAATTAATTAAGTAGACAGTCTGCTATTCACGAAATCTCAATCAAGTGCTCCACAGATAATCCTTACAAATGCTTGATCCGATTAGTGCGACTAGACTCGAGTGGAGCTCTTAAATCTGAGAGATAAATGAGCTGACGTAACCGAAACGAATGAAGAAGTTACTGCACCCTAGAGGGTACTTAAGAGACTTCGCTCACTCCAACTTTTTGCAGCAATGCAGGCGCGGATCGACCTTGATAAAGTAGGCATATTGTCACTTTATATTTTGCAAGGAATCTCTTGGCAAATACCACCTGATGGTAAATGATCATGAGAAGGTAGATGAGATTTCACTTAGAAACCTCAGCTACTGAAGAATAGAATTAATCTTTATTGCACATCGACACAAATATTAAAGATTATATTCGGGAACTGGTTAACATAACAATAACTGTTGTAACTTTGAGAAAGAAGCCAAGAAGAAGATTGGCTTGAGCAGCATTTGTGAATCTTCATCATATCTTTACAACATCCCTGCCACACAATACTGGAGGACTTTGGAGGACTGCAAACAGGCAAGACTCGCGTTATCCAGCAATTCAACCTCGTCTATCCAAAGCTCTATTCCAGCTATTCTTAGATCTCTTCCCCTACTAATTACGGGGGCCTTGACTGGATAAAGAAACTTTAACAGACATCTTTTTAATCTAGGTATCTAGGTGATAGAAGAAGCAACCGCTCAAGTTATACTGGAATGCAGCGGGGTGGCCTGCGATTGGGCAAAATAACTGGGATCTCCGGGTAGCCTCCGGGAGGCATTTGGTGACATCAAGGCGCTGGGAGACTACCTGCATTAATTGGGTTGGCTGTAATGAACCAGCCCCACACCCTCTAACGCAAAACAGCGCAACAGTCGTCGATTTGCGGAAACCACCCGATTGAAGAAGATTGAAGATCCCTACCACAATTGAGAAGTAGCAAAATACGCTACTAGGCGGACTTAATACATGTATTACTATCAACTAAACTGAACACAAACATAATTATTATCACAATCGCAATCCGGAATCGAGAAATTGATTCTCTTTTCATCGTCAGGAAAACCCTAACGGAGACAACGAGTACTGATATCAAACTTTGCTCCTTATATTTATAGGGTTATTAGACAAGAGATGAATTTCTCGATATACACCCAACTCGAGTCTCGTGCCATGTCCTACGCGTGCATGAAATCAACGTTGCTTTCACATTATTCGGGAGCGATAGGTATGTTGGTTACATGTCATTGAAGAGACCTTATTGGGAATAGGTCGTAGTTCGTAATCAATGTCGTTCGTGGAACTGCGTGACGTGAATGGCTGGTTTAGTGATAATTAACGCGCCTGAAGCTTATTTCTCTGTAAACCACAGCCGGGTAGGGTTGGTGCTCGAGCGCGTTAAATCTAAATAAATTATTATTAATACTCAGTACGTCGCTAGATACTAATTAAATACAAAGTAACATCTAAATATAATAAAACAGAATACACAATCGAGTCACGGACTTTAGAATTGTAAACGCAGTTTTTTTACTTGATGAAAAGTGACAATAAAGCCGATGGAAACAAGCCAAGTTTTACCCAACTGAGCACAATAATTTCATACTCTTCTAGGGATCGGACACAGGACCTCAAGGTTCTGAGTACGATTTTAGGCAAACCATTAAGCCACAGAGGTGACTTAAATTTTAATATTTTTGTAACCAACAAGTTAATAACCCTCTTATAACAAAGCATCATAGGCATAGAAGCGTCTGTGGCGTAGTGCGTAAGGGTGATGTCTCCCACACGGGAGGCACCGGTTCGAACCGTCGCCCGGATAGCGAAACGGGTTCAAGTCCCGTCTCAGCTCTTATCCATGACAGGATCTTTTTCCATGTTTTTCATTTTCTGTTGAATTTGATATCAATTTCAATCATAACTAAACTTGCCAAACAAAAAATAAAAACAAGGACGTACTAATTTTCATCCATAACAATAGAACTAGAGCCAGCCCTAACAGAATCGAATAAAGAAGTTCCGGGTTGTGGCTCGTGCCTCATTCCTGCAGTTAATTCGATCAATGTCAATCATGCGAGCCTTGGAAGAGGTAAAATACACATATGAACATCCGCATTGGCATGTTACGAGAAGAATTTATGAACAGCGAGATTACCATTGAACCGCATTGCATGTGAGTTTTGTGTTCGTATTATAGAATGAGTTTCAAGAATGAACGCCGACTTGAGCGTCCTACATCTCTATCACTTTATGCGTGATAGAAAGTGACAAACAATTCTCAAGACATGTTTAACTTCTGAGTGTCATTCTGTAATATGGGCCTTAGTCTTATAGATTTTGCTTCTCAGCTCAGCTGTGTGATGTCAGCAGAGTAGAATAGCATCACCCCATATCCTCCAATGGGTGTCTTAGAAGACGACTAATGGATCAGCAAAGGGGTGTTGATCACCTTATACTCCGTCCACCAATCCGCATTGGGCAAGCATGGTGGACTACTGCCTTAACCTCCATCGATGACAAGGAGAGGCCTTGTGTCCCAGCAGTGGATCGAATTATAAAGGCTGGTATAATGATGATGACGAGATTTTGCTTTAATAAACTTGATCACGTACTACATCTTTTGCTTCTTCCGTGCCTATGTCCCATATCTTTTGGTGTCGGCCCTCCTAATCTTGTCACGGCATTCCGATCGTGTTTGCGTCATATCAGGGTGCAGTCCCATCGTCGTCATATCCGTTTGCACTGTTCTAAACCAGGTAATCGGAGGTCTACCACGTCAACGTTTCGGTGCTTTTATGTCCATTACTGTTCTAGGCATGTGTTCTATATCGCATCGCATTTCATGACCATACCAGCGGAGACGGTTCTCGCTAACTTATCGGCTATTTTGCAACTTTAAATGATCCTCTGATGTGCACATTCCTGACTCTATCCTTTAAAGTTACTCCTCCGGACCACCTCAGCATTTTCAATTCGGTCGTATGAAGTTTCTGTACATCGGCCTTGCGCATCGCCCAGCATTCTGACCCGTAGAGCAAGGCCGGTCTAATTAGGCGTTACGACCTCTACCTATTTAAAACACATTTTGATCTTCAATGCCTACCGTATTGTATTGGTCATTAGTTTGATATTATTTGTTATTCAAGTCCTGTTACTTTTTGTGGAGCCGTGTTTTTGGTAACTATGTATAACTTTTGTGACTTCTTGCTACTAATTAAATGTGAGAAATCGGGATTTACACTACGTACCTCTGTTTTGTGAATTATCCGATATTCCGGTGGTCACGGATGAACTAAAGATGAACTAGACCACGTTTCTTGATTATATAATAAAAAAAATATTCCATTATATTTTCTCACAAATAAGATAAGAACCAATTTTAGGAGTTCATTATTTTGTTAGACTTCAAGCAACGAACTCAATCATGGTAGGGGTATTGATCTCAACTGCGCAAACATTGTTATGATTACACAGCCTCGATCGCCTCGATATGATTTCGGTCACAATTCGAAAATGTTTTAGGACCACAATTACAACTAACTTATAATAATATTATTTTGGGAGACGTACATTTTTGAAGAGTCGTTGAACATTAAAATCAACGAACCAATCCCTTGCGAAAGTTGAGCACATTCAAATCTTTTTACGAATAACAAACTAGATAATTTAGGTAACCCTTTCTGCGTAAGGAAAAATAAAATCAAATGTTTTTTGCTTTAATTAAGTTTTCGAGATTCAAAGCTATATAATTGAGTTTTTCAAACAGAATAAACACTGTTAATATTAACTCGAGGAGCAGTTTTGCGGAAGCTGCGAAGGGTAATAGGTATTATTAAGTTAAAAATAAACAGCAATTTTCTTTTTCTTTATTTTCTTTATGCGAGCTGGTCCGCGTCTGTCCGCGATATCACGGACCGTGGGAAGCTAGCTTAACAGTGGCACGGCGATGTGTACGGGTTTGTCATCATATCAAAACATTGGTACAATTCAACAATGCTTTCAATGCGCCGTTCGGGCTGCCGCAATTCTGTAGCTCTTCCAGCATGTTTGTGTATAGGGGCTGAAAGTTTCCTATCCATGATATGCAAAAAATCAGGCAACCTTTAAGGAGTTCGCGGCAGCAGCAATAACGTCCTGCAAGCCATCGCCGATAGTGGGAACTGTTCGCTAGTCGAGCACATATTGTATATTACGCGCTCAATATTACAAATAATAAGTCCGGCCTCCTCTGCCGAGGGGTATCCTCCCATCCATCGATTTATCGAGGAACCGGGAAGAGTTTATTATTGTTTATCCTCCATAATAATAACAATATTCAATATTAACATAGGTACAGGATATTTTTTCTTTGTTTCTTACATATGGGATATTTATGTAGCCTGAAAATATTTTTATAATGTATATATTTTTTATAACATGATTAAAAAACCTTATCTAAATCTGTCGTAATAATATACTCTTAACAGAGTTCAGTTCGGTAGGATAGTCAGTAATATTTCATTCCAAACTCCAAAATTACATACCTACTTCACGGTCATGCCCACAGAACATAGATATTATATCTATGTTCTGTGGTCATGCCACAAGACAAAATTAAAGTCGTCACTTAAATATCAGTCACTTTCATGATCATTAGTCGAAATTGATGTAGTTAGCATGGATCTTATGTCATCTACGCACGATGACAATCTTACCACCTCTGTAACTTAATAATTTTATACCGAGAACTTGTATATCGGGCATCGAAAATTGATGATGTAGCGAAAAAGGTCACATTACTCAAGTTTTATGAACTATACAAATCGGAACTCTGAATCGAACCAAGAACTTTCTTGAGATGAAGGAAAATTTTAATAATTAACTAGATGACCCCTAAAATACGAACGTCGAATAAAGAAAAAGTTTGTTTCAAAAAAACTTCCTCGACTTTTTCACTTTGATGGTATTTCCATGATTTTTGTTCTGAATTTATAATAAATAAAGATAAATTTATTTGCTTCTTAATTAGCGTTCTTATAAAGAATATTTTTTAATATCATATCGGAAAAAGTTTACTTATTAAAATATTCTATTATTATAATTATTAATATGTTAGATTACGGCAGCGAAGAAAATTCGCAATCAACTAATTTATTTTTAAAATTCATATACCGAAAACACAGTGTCGTTCAGTATAATAATCAAGCGAGTCGACTTTAGCACTCTGTTGCTACTTAGTTCAAAAAAAATAATTAAAAAAACCTCTCAGAACCACCCACAATTGTATCCCCCTGCTCCATCATGAGACTCTGAACACTATTACCTATGTACGAGTACAGCCATTTATTGAAACAAACCTAATGAGTCCAAGCACGATACCTCTCCTGTAATTTTATTCGCAGATGGTTATACTGCAGTTTTGAGAAGATACTGTAGTATCAGCAATATCATTATCGGTACGGTAGAGATCGTCTAATATAAAACTGAAGGCCCCTCCATTGTCTTACTCTTGCATGCACAATCAGTGTACAAATGCAACACACTCAAATCAGCTATAGTCATTAGTCATTCAGTTGATTCGGTCGCGGGCTAGACACGAAGGTGGCAGCACGCTTCGATCAGTCATAAAAGTACCGTCACATTTAAAGTTCAGTTTGAGATGAGATCTATCAAATCTATCAAATTTCGAATTGAGGTTCTTCAGACTTCAGATATTCTTCAATCTTCAATCATAGCTTAGAGCAGTCCTGATCAAATTAATTTTCAAATAAAGAAAACCTAATTCAAAATCGGATCATTTGTTTTGGAATTACAATGCCACAGATTTTGTGTCTGAGTTAAAAAAAATATGTTCGTTTTACTGTTCACTGTTCAAAGAATACCAAAGCTTGCACACATTAGGAACCTGTTCAATAATGTTTACTTTCCCCACATTCAAAATAAGCACTCATAAAGAATCAAACACTTCGCCGCACGAAAACCCTTGCTTGTTTACTGTAGAAAAACTAACGAAATTTCCGAAATGACCTTTATTACAAGCGCTTAAGTGGACGCAATGGCCGGGCGAAGTCACAACTCCCGAAGGTCATAACATCACTAAATCACTGACTAAATAGATTAACCTCACTCAGCGAAAGCGCAATCTCAAACAATACAAATGACCGAGTGGTATCGACAAGAAGAAAATGAACTTGACGCGAAACAAAATCGGAGTTGCCTCAGTTTTTCCATTAGAAGTCCGGCACGCGAGCCAAGGATTACCTTGCAATATTCTGGGGAATTTTCTACGAAGTATTTCGTTAGGCTTAGTGCGGTTGCACAGTGGCGACTTGTAGCGACGGAATACGTCATTATTGAACACCGATAGTGTCATGGGCTTATTTAAAAAAATATTTAATTTTTACTATTTAGGTTTTACAAACCCTCTGCAGAGTATGCATAGGGGCGGAACATACACCCACTCACGTCCTAATGGACACACCTGACTTACTGGCTGGGCCATCTGGGTAGACTCCAGGAAGATGTCTGAAGATGTTTCAGAGAGATCAAGGCTCTGGGAGACTTCCAGGAAAAGTTGGACTGGTTGGAGTGATCCAGCCTCGCAATCTTTGAAGCCAGGCGCAAAAGTCAAAGTTGCAGAAACAGCACGCACGAAGAAGAAGAAGAATAATAATAAAAATATTGATTGGTTTTATTCATAGATTCTAGATGTCTTAAATGAGTTTCTTCATGGTTTATATTATATTTACATTTGAATCTTTCGGAAACTTTGTAGTACTAATGACAAACTTTTTATTCGATAAACAAATAATCACTCACTTCCACTACGCTGGCCTCTCTCTCTGCACATCCATATTTGGTCTTATTTCGCGGGAGCTGCTTCAGATACCTACGCGTTTTAGTATAGAACTCACGGAAATTCTAGACAAGCCGACATCTTATCTAAGCTTAAAAGTATAAGGTCACGACCTCAATACAATCTATGGTATCGACTTTATTGGACAACGGAGTATCGAAAGTATGCAGTAGCACTAAGCTGACATCACGACTTCGGCCTATTATTGGCTGGCCAGAAATAACCAAAAAAAAAGTGTGTTTGGTAACGAGATCGTAACCCCAAATAATGTTACGTGAGGTGATGTTTCTGAAGCTACTCTAATACCCTAATAATAAAGCCTGCCTTTACCTTGTCTTCGACTAGAATAGAAAAAAAAATACACATGTAATCACAAATATGACATCAATAATATCATGGAACTAGATATTTCTTATGTGTGTGTTATTATAGAGAATGCCTTTACTTTATGTTAACATAATCCAATAGAACAAATTATTTATTGGATGAAAAAATTCCCTTTAGTATGACGGAGTAGGGTAGTGACGATTAATTGTTGAATAATTGCTTACTGGACCTTGAGCTTTTATGCTTAAGGTCCAATTACCTCAAAGGTTTTGACCGGATAAGCACGGGTCAGGTGTAGATCGGCTTATACACCTTGATTCTTGCTAGGTGCTAAGTCATAAGTATGTTTTACGATAACGACTATAGGTTAGCTGGAATGGACAAGCTTAAGGTTACTTAAAACGGTCCAAGAGAACAAAGCACCCACGAGATGATGAAGATCTATTTTTGTGCAGTTAACTACGCCTGATTGATGAAATAACGATTTTGTAGACTTACGCATTCTCACTAACCAGGCCTACATAACTCTCGACATTGCGAAAAACCCAAGATAGAAGCACCATCGGATCTACCAAACCTTTCACCTGGAGCATCAGGAATATGCAAAACGAAAGTCAGGCCTCCCCTCTTTTGGGAGATATCTGCCAAATAGCAATAATCCAGTGGTGTTTTGATTTCAAGAGTCTCTCTCTACTTGACACCATAAGGTCTGTGCTAAAATAGTCTAATGACGTAGCAAACATATCAGCAGCAGCAACTGTTCTGAAAAAACAAAACAGATTCATATTATTTTTAGTACACAAGAATAGATCCTCAAGTATATTTTACAATAAATTGAAAATTGTAAGGTAAAAAAGTAAAAAATCCATAGTCACATCACGTGTAATTACGAGAAGAAGCAGCGTGAAAGTCAGGTATTAAAAATAAAACTCTTTTACAACTCCAATGTAAAATAGCTAAACAAAATAAAGTAAAATAAAATTTATTCATGAAAATATCTTTGGATTGAACCAAACGTTTGATTAAGCATCACTTTATTCAAATTTTATTTATGCTCTTATTAATATACAATAGAATAATAATATTAAGTAGATTAATTTATCAATTGACGCCTCTAAGCCAATGCCCTCTCAAGCACTCCAAATGTAATTTCTGTCTGAACCATTCAATCAATTCCAAGAATCCGAGAAGTAATATTAAAAATAGGTATTAAATAAAACAGATTTATCTTGGCAGCTCTGAGGTTACGCCGTGGAAAAATGAAGAAAAGACGGGAGAAGTTAATTTTGCTAAGTACCTATTCGATAAGGTCAAATACAGTTTTACCATACATGTATATGTATGAAGCCGGTCGCCTGTTTATTGTTGGCGTTTAATGTAAGGACGGAATATTCTTACCGAGGTCTTTGTGAATGAACTTTGCTCAGGATGTACGTATGTCTCGGCTTAATCGGGCTCTTTGCAATTTAATTAAATTGTATTTGACGTTCCACAATACATTGGCCTTAGGTTTCAAAGTTACATTGACACCGACATTTTTTCTTTTTATTTTGTTATCTGACTGATGTGATGATATCAACTCGGTTAGTATAATATCATCAACGTTCCGTTTTTAAGTCACATTCGACATGATATGTAGAAACACCGGATTAACGTCAGAATTGAGGCAGGTTACCATTGCATAATTATCTTATGTTTTAATAATGATTATTGGTATTAATATTAAATTGTAAATAAAAGTTCTTCCGTGCCATATGGATGTAATGTCCGAAGGCAAAAGATAGATGCATAAGACATTAGACTCCCTCCCACAAACAGTATTCCAGTGGAATTTTTATGGGCCAGTAGCCATTGCGGTGAAAGTGCGGAATCATACAAATTGAATATGACATGGACATCGGTTAGACGTGGGCTTATCTTATCTCTGACCAAACCAGGTAAATCTTTATGAGCAAAGCTTGAAACACACTATGGTACAAGCTCCTCAATTTTCGCTTTACACAGTCAAATTAATGAGACAACGCGAGGGATGTTTCAGGATAATCGTCGTAAAAGGTCAACGGAACTTTATATTACTGGAAGCGGCTCCCAATGACTCAGGGGAACGAATTAATGAAACATAACTCGCTTAATACCAGAGAGAAAACCATTTTGCTTTATTATGTTATAATAACCATTTGTTTACCCGTCTGTAAATTTGTTTCATTTGGACTTGTTTTCTGGAAGAGGCTTTTTTAATCGTTTATACGGAATCCCTTCACGGAGGGGCTGATTCTTCACATAACTTCTGTATTTATTGGCAATTTAACGTTTTTGTAATGAAACGACTATTACTGCCAAACTCAAGGTTTTAAAACACAGAAATAAACAGATGTACGAATTCTTCTCACTGGTTAAGTTATAATTAGCGAACGAAACTCAATAATGTTGTTACCACTTATTATTGCGTCAGTCTTTGGTAAGTTCTTTCTACCAGTTTTATGTTCGGTTGATCACAAATTTACTTCCATGGTGATCGAGAGCAGGATCTCTGGATCAAAATCTGCTTTCTGTTTTGTTTCTTTCACTGAGGTTTCCTAAGCTTCTTGTTAGCCTAGTATTTCAAGGTCAGAGGCAAAGCTGCTCACATTTGATCAAGCGGGCTCTTTTAAGTGGGAATATTTTTACAAATACCTTCAGTCAGAGAATCAATCCGTTAACTCATCGGGTGTTGAAGATGTAAATCTTCGGCATTGTCAGGCATACGTCAGCATGTGACGCAGTCAGAGACCAAAAACATGATACTTTTCTATTAGGAGATAGCAAATGAGCTTTCAGCCCACCTGGTGTTAAGTGGTTTCCGTCGCCTATAGAGACTTGCAGTATTAAGGGTAAATTAGTTAACACTGCAAGTGCGTTACCATCTCAAGGACTAAGATGCCCAATTACACTGGCTACCTTTCCCTTCAATCCGAAACACAGCAAACTGCTTCACGGCAGAAATAAGAAAGGCGGCAGTACCTACCCAGACGACCCTACATATGGGTCTACCACCTAGTAAATTCGTCATAATCTAACAGTCCTATGTACTTCAGTTGGATGAGCAGTTCCCATATTGCGAAAGATCGCGGTTTTGAGTCCCGTCTCAGCTCTTATCATGCATGACCTGACTTTTTTCTTACTTTACGTTTTTTATTTAATTTGGTATAAATTTGAATCATCACAAAATACTCTATTAATCGCCGTGGTCTCTCTGTCTACATATAAAAAGAACTAGCCGCAATCTCACCGGAATAAAAGTTATACGTCCAAGGCTGGGGGTTAGAACAGCCATTACGAAGACTAATGCCCCCAGATCGACTCCGATTTCACCTAAATACCGTTTGTAAGTGGAACGACTACCGTAAACTGTGATTTCTACTTTTTTTATCGCTAGATATTTTTCATTCGCTAGATCTTAAGCCAATGGATTAGAGTGCAGAATGATCGTGATTCGTTCATTAGGGATTTTATTGCGACGAATGAATGTTTTAGGACAAAGGTTTAGCGAACAAGATTTATTGTTTTCTGAAGAAGAATATGACGGCTGAGAAAATTATCGAAACGAGATCTACGGTTTTCAAGTGCGGTTATGAGCAGGCGGCGGTTGTAACGCGCCCCTTTTTCATTTCATTTCATTTTTATTTATACATATACGTGCGGAGAGATTGCCTGGTTGGTCAGCAAAGATTTGTTGCGAGGAAGAGTGGCCCTGGTAGGCAGTGAGATACAACGCGGACGGTTGAAATCTGTTTATTGGTGCTAAGGGTTTTTATATTAAATTGAAAAGTTTATGCATATCTCCCATAGGTGTAAGTAGCCGACGGTGCACGTTAGCTACGTACTACTGATCCGTGGAATGTTCTTTGTTGCCTTGCTGCTGACCACGCAGCCGCAGAGTCCAATATTCAGCTTTTAACTCTAACAAGGTCTATTAGGTTGTATGAGACGGGAGCTGAAACCGTGGTAGATTCATTAAACATACTTCAATGTAATAATAATAATAAAAATATTTTTGATTATTGTCTTCGTCGTGCTCTTTGATTTATAAATGGAAGGAAAAAAACGACTCATAGTGACAATGAAATAAGGAAAATATATATAAAAACCATTGTTAAGACTAAAGCATACCCACTAAATACTTTGTGAAAGGTCATTTAAATGACAAAAGGTTTGAGTATTTTTACAAAATAATTACGGATTTGGATTATGATCTATGTGCCTATCAACAATGGAAGATAAATTATCCGAAAATGTAATTAAAAATTAGGCTATGCGCAAAAGGGCCTCCGACCACAACCACTGGCGACAAGCTGTTTACATGATTTTTAACACGTTTTGTATGGAAATGCCCCACATGTGTAGCGTAGTGGTGGCCACTCATGACTCAGTGTTCGTGACACGCCACCTGTGTGGTAGTCACTCGCGACTCAGTGTTCGTCTCAGAATTCATCGTGATACTGTACAGCAAGAGAGTGGCCCACTACTAGTAGCGGCCACCAACCACCTTTGTTAGCGCGGTACCAAAGGACGTGGCGCGCGACAGCCACCAGTTTCCCTTCCGACACGTATGCCCTAGGGACGCTAGGTGGTCGAGAGACTCCCCATGGGGGAGATGCTCGGTCGCCTAGCAATCCCCTAAGAACGTTCGACCTACAGGCTTGAGGACCCCCCCAAGGTCTTCGCCTTCTTAAAAACCCGGTGATGGAGAAAATGTCATCAGAGACAATCTGCAATAGAATATCAAATAAAAAAACAGCCACCAGTGGCTGTGGTCGATAGCCTGTTTGCGTGGAGCCTTATTATCAAAAAAGGCTAGCAAATAACTCTATCTGACCTGACAGTAAGCAGAAGTGTAGTTCGAATCGAAAGAATCGTATTTAACTGGTTAGCAGATTAACCTAACCTAAACCTATCTAAATCTAGAATGGGCGACTAAAAATCCTTAATGAGCGACTAACCACCGATTTATCGCCCATTTAGTATTTTTAGTCGCTCATTCTGGAATTTTTAGTTGCTTGGTCTATTATTTCCCAATCCAAAATAGCTAGAAGATGTATTCCATTTGTTGGCGGAGTGTGTAAAGTACCAGACACAGAGGGACAATTTAGTTGATATATTGAAGGTCAATATACTTGATATTGGTATATTTCAGAGTATCTTAGCAAATCCCACATCCAATGAAGCTATGTTGACCTACAAATTCGCAGCTGAAAGCTTAAGGTCCGAAACTTAATTTATAATAACTAAAGTCACGATGGGGCTGACATTTTTTTTAAAGTTTAAATTAACAAATAAAATAAAAAATAAAATAAAAATAGCTAATGCAAGATATCCACCCTCGCCTTCCCTCTTGAATGATCCATGATTGTAAGGAGCGACACGTGTTACCCTCCAACTCCTACACAGGAGTTGGAGGGTAACACACCTACGGGGTGTCCTATGATGACCGATAGTAATTCTCTTATTCACTTTTTACGACACCCATGAGTGGTGAGCAGTGAGGTCGATGGCACCGCGAAAATTTTCAACTCGATTTCCTTCCGTGATTCGGAAGGCACGTTAAGCCGGTGGTCCCGGGTGCTGTCGAAAGATTGCAGTCGTTTCCAAGGAGGGTTGGTGGCGGGAAGACGGCTGTAAAAATCTAATGCCAAATTCTATAGCAGAATATCGGTAGCAACGACCCCAAATAAAATTGGTAGCGGAGTAGGAGAATGAGGGAGAGAGTAGTACTATTTACCGTCGCTACCACTTAAAACAAACTGTACCATGAACCATTACCTACAAGCACAAAGTACTACCACAGTCTTTATAAGTTCTTACAGTTCAGCCAGGCAATCGTGAGGGGGACGCGGGACTAGAGGGGCGTGGTGGCGCCACCAAACTGCCATACACTCGTTTGGTAGACGCTGGTCCACTGTATGTCTACTGTACGCTGTGTAGACAAAAGCGGCATTTTCCTCAACTTCAAAGGCGTCGAGCTACTGTATGTTTTTACGCTGTGGTATGTGTGGCTGCCGACCGAATACAAGACCTCTGGCTCACGGATAACATTTAAATATTTCAACTGCTTTTTTAGTATTAAGCTTTAACCCGGCTAATAAGAACTAATCTAAAATCCTACAACGAACGCCCTACCCAAAAATCAGCGTTACAGAACGGGCTTACATTTTAATTTGATTTCCAAAACCGTGCACTACCGGTAAATGTGAGGGAATTGGGATTTTAAAATGTTTCGGACCGCGGCGGAATCAAATCCTTCACACAAAAATGGGAAACACACGAGCGTCGAGTGGATACCACTTGGACAGGGCGTAAACTACGAAAATTCTCGTGACAGCTACAGCTGCGCGGGAAAACAGTACTGTTCCGGTGCAGGATTTAGATTTAAAAAATGTAATGCAGACATGCAAAACAGCGTGTTTTGAATCAAGAACATCTGTGGAATACGGAGGAGTTCCATCTTTAAATTTGGCTAAAATAGGACAGACAAGAAGTGTTCACCTAAATGCCTGTTTCTTGATTTCTTGAAGGATTATTAAAAAGTAAAAAAACACACACGCATTAAACTCTAAAATGGTAAACTCACGATCGCTCCATAAGCCACATCACGCCAAGCCATCACTCCAAAATAAGCCAAAGTCGTTCCGTGTGTTCGGAATCTCACGTGGCTTTAATGGAATGACGAAAAATTGGCTTAGGTGGCTACTGGACCATAAAAATCTCGACCTCCGGCAGAGTTGCCTATTGCCTAAAAATGGTGGTCGGCCACTGGGTAGGTTAGGGTTATTTTTTTTGTGACCAGGCGGAGAAACCTGCACACACCTATGAAGAAATTCGTAGGTAGTTTATGATGTCGACCAACCCGCACTTGGCCAGCGTGGTTGACTAAGGCCTAATCGCCCCTAATGTGGGGTAGGCTCGAGCCCCTCGGTGGGGATATTATATAAGCTGATGATGACAAGTACTCCCCTGGGGAGCAAACCCTGGACCTCTGGATCTAATTCCGGTAAAAGTACCAAAAGTCGCCGCTTAGTATTCCGACTATCACAAATGTCTGGCACTTTGCAAAGCCCCAATGAAATTTGCTTACTCATTTCCGTATCGCTCAATTAAGAAGTGGAATACGTGTTCTTCTTAAAATCCTAGGTCAATCAAAAGAGGCGTGAAGAAGCACCTTGCAGGTCGGCTAAGCGAATGTGGCTAGGAGTATACGCATACAGTTCATCGGTTACATCTCTCGCACTAGCTATCTTTCCATTTACACTCCACTTATCAGATGAGATGGAGTCATTTGCTAGTTTATTAATTAAAAAACGCTATCAACCTTAACCTGGTTAGGAAATCCTACCAATTCCACAACACCACTTCCAAACGGTCATGTCATTTGATTGCGGTCTGTATGGTAGGTATTTACTTCCCCAGAAAGGTCGTCCCAATTTCGAACACCTAATCCGCCGCCCTACTTCGCTGTAGGTATTTACGTGTTATTGATAATTTCATCTTATTGAGCGTGTGTGTGTCCCGTAATCCTTTCTATGATATGTGCCTGTTGTCTGTTTAACCACTTATACGAATTCAAGAATATTGAATGCGGGATTATGTCATAGACAGCCTTTTCATACAATACATCACGCTCGTACTCCCAACACGGATTTAGCAGAGCATTAGGTAATATTTCATTACACTTAAATCTTAAACATCTGGCAGTATGGTCCATATAGTGCGTCCAAATAATGACAGGTTGTCAGCCTGTCGCCTACATAAAAGGGGCACCACACAGTGAACGCATATAAAACATGGAAGTATCTTTGACGCTCTG
Organism: Elophila nymphaeata; assembly: GCA_955850985.1. Classification (NCBI taxonomy): domain Eukaryota; kingdom Metazoa; phylum Arthropoda; class Insecta; order Lepidoptera; family Crambidae; genus Elophila; species Elophila nymphaeata. The sequence goes on from OY039090.1 coordinate 7,073,772, forward strand.
AAATGGCCCCACGTAAAAGTATGCCAAATGCTTACAATGCCAAAATGGGCGGTGCTTATAAAGTTAATTTTGATTTTGACAAGTCAATTATTGTTGGTCAGTTGTCAAACGATTATTTGTCTGCTATGTGTGTAATTCATATTTGTGTGACATTTGGCGTCAATTTTTAATCGAATTTAGTATGAAAGGGCTGCTTCCATGTTTTATATGCGTTCACTGGCACCACACTCACATTATGTTTGCAAGATATTTTGATGAAAATATAAGAGCCATGCATTGCTTCAGCAGTGAAAAGTTTTAAATCTGTTGCCTATTTTATTATTTTACCTTTACTAAACATACTATTTTTGTAATAAATCAGCTAAATTTAGATTTTTCAATGATTATGGAATAATTTTATTTTTGCGTTTACAAACGCGTAAATATAATACTAGAAAAATGCACTGAAAAAAATCGACTTGCCTCAGGCGGGACTCGAACCCGCACCTTCTACAATCCGGGTGGACGCGATTTTTTTTCAGTGCATTTTTCTAGTTTTCAATGATTGTCAAATATTGAAACAGCTGTAACTAAAATTATATTAAACAAAACTTAATTTAAAATGTTACGTAAGCTGATTTGCAAATCGCAACTAAATTAAAAATGTGTAAATATCAATAAGCTTTCCTTTTTACTGCTCTGTAAAAAAATGAAATTTAAGCTTGGTGGTTTTCAAATAAAAACAATAATTATTTTTTCGAACAATAAATAGTCCAAAATACAATCAACCGTAACTTTTCTTCATCGAGGTTTATTTAAACAATAAATATAGAAATAAATCTTCTTTTGTCTCACATTTCTCCCACTCACAATTCACTTCATATTTCCAATAACTCCACAATTCCCTCTAATCATCGGCCAATTACTGTTGGCTCGCAATAAAATATTTGCTCGAACCACGTTTTCGATTCGCCCCGAGTTTGAAAATTCTTCCGGAGACCGTTTCAGGCCGGGCCGTATAATAGTACGGTATTAGGGCGAGAAATATCACGTCAAATATATTTGTGTCGGTCCAATCTCTCTCGTTGCATCAATACGTGTTTGGTGCAAGTGAAACGAAAGGTGGGTAGGTAGAATTATTTTTATGATATTAAAGAATTACCGTTATTAACAGTCTCAGGAGTTTCTCCCGAGTTCTTGTTGTAAAAACACGTGTTGAGAGACTCCATTTAAACCTAATCTACCGTACAATTGTCGGTTACTTTAAGAACATTTTCACTTGATATTAGCGCAATGCGTAATCTTTATGTGTCGCGATCGCCATTAATATAGAAGAAGAAGAACACAGTCCTAGATAAACGTGTACAATTAAAATAATTGGTAATAGAAAAGTAATAATCAGGATCTCTGATATGAACTCTACAGAACTTTAAGATTAAAGGGAGGTAAGACATTTTGAATCATTCGCAATTTTGTGCTACGAGTCCTTGGAAAGAAACTTAACCTTACGGAAGACTGCAGTTGTCAGAATCTATATTACGAGACTATCGCTGCCGATTATCGTCACATAGGGCACTGTTTATTTGCAATTCTTGATATTTAAATAGAGATCTTGATCTGAGCCAATATTTTATATAGAAATTTAAATTGACTGTGGCATAAACTATCGCCCCTTTGTTTAAGTTTCAATGCTTTTATTTTCTGATGTTGTTGTTCCAAACATCACAAGCCTAGACGTGCCGCGAGTTCAAGCAAATTATGAGCCTTGAAGAATTACCAAAAATGTAATAAAAATATATGAAATAGTAGAAAGCCCCTCCATCACTTGTCGTAAGCATCCCCAATCATTACGAATTCCTCTCACAAAATGGCTTGATATAAAAAATATGAGTTCCACCGTAAATAATAGGTGAGTTTCAACGTAAAATATCGTTTATGATAAGTAAAGCTTTAATCTTTTTGCGAGGGCTTCTACTGTTTTTACCTATGAAACGAAAATATTATTCAAATGTCCTGAAACATTTGTCCAGTTTTCGATGTACAGATTTGTAACGATTTTGTGATAAGATTTAAATTTACATTAGAATTTACTCTACTATCGCAAAAGAAATTAACTATTTTGTTTATTAAAAATATATTAATGACGAGAGTGACACACGTAATGGTTACCAGTGTAATTATAAACACCTCAATAATATAGTTGTATTACAATGGTTTAAAGAACAATGACACAATACATACAAATTTAGTAAGAAAGCTAATACTAATATTGGGGGATCATTTTATATCGCACATTTTATATTAATAGTTTCAAAATTGTAGATCCTTTTCTTAGATTTTTTGGTCTATGATAATTTTAGCTAGAAAAGACGATTCAATCATCAATTAAGTTAATCAACATGTGTATTATTTCATTCCAATTTTCTCGCCACAATTTCACGTAGTGGCGCCAACAAAAAAGCAAATGGAAGTAGAAAACGTGAGCGCAAAAAGCGAGGAAAAGGCGATACCGATCGACATCATTCACACGAACAGTACGAAATTACGTGACGATATTTACAAGCTAAGTGAAACGAAGATCATGCGATAACCCTCTATCGCTTGTCGCGGGCATACGCCAGCATTACGGATTCCCCTCACACACTCGCCCGATACAGAAAATTGAGTTGCACACTCAAAGTTCACTCGGGTGGGATAAAATATTTCTCGTCCACTCCTGTAGCCCGAGAAGGGTAACAAATTATAAATGAGACGGTGTGAATTTTTGGAGGACCTTGAAATTGAAACGGACATTAGTCTTACGATAATATCTCCTTTGGGCCCACCCGTTTTTAAGGAAGTAAAGGGTGTGAATGGTAACATTATTCTTTTTGAGTAGTGCCCCTTTGTACTAAAAATAGGGAAAGTAATAAAAGTTATTTATCAATGTCAAATAGAATTACTATTACGTCATTCTTTTCAGTGCGGGCAATTCTGCGCTTTTGCTCCACAATATAAAACAATACATAACAAAATTTTAATAAAATTCCGTATCGTATGTACATGAAATCTCACCAACTCGGTTGGAAATAATAAAAGATAATTTAAATTTATACGTCAATAAATGTTGCCGTTTATACCAGCATTATACTTTCGCACATCCAAGAACCCGAACACAAAGTAAACATTAACTAGATGGATATCTCCGGATGGGTCTAGCTAGGTGTATCCTAAGCGTGATGTATGGCCCCTTTGGAACATAAATTGTCGGCAGTGCAGTTTTCCAGCTGTCAACGCTCTATCGTAATTTACATAGTTCTCGTAAGTGTTTTGGAGAGTGATAATTCTATTTCAATCGGCATTTTCTTTGTAACCAATGGAATTTAAAAAAAATATTTTGGTAGGTAGCGCATCTTTCGATTTTGTCTAATGGGGTTTGCTGTAGGTTTCGTCTATTACTATTACTCTTATTACGTTGAATTGCATTTATACTTACAAACACGAGGTAGATAATATCGACTCGCGCCTCAAAAGTGCAAGCAATTGGTGTAATTTCGTTTGGCTAGCGCAATGCTATGCTAATGCTATCTTATTCCGTCTCGTACTTGCTTTATCATGTGTTTAATTCGCTATTGGGACAGTTTTGAAACAGAGTATGTATATGCATCATATTTATTAAAAGAGCATTGGTCGATATACATAAGTATTGCAGAAACATTAAAGTTGAATAAATTGCTTTAGTAACATCAATGCATTTACATCATCATCTTTATCAATAAGAAGCCTACAATTCCATTAAGCCACACTTAACTCAGTATCAGTGATCTTTCATAACATAATTTAGAAATGCCATTACGCAAATCTTTCAAGTTCCCACTTTGGAAATTTCCGGAGCTAAACTAGGCAGGTCTAAAATCTCTTTAGCGGCGCGCTAGGTCCGGCCTAAGCATGATATATGGCCCCAGTGGAACATAAATTGCAGGGAATGCAGTTTTCCAACTGTCAAAGTTTATAGTGCCGAATTTACACCGTTTTAACTTGTACAGTGGTGGATTGGAGTGTTATTATTTATTTGTCGTATCAATATTTCTCTTCCTGTAGAATTTAGTAATGTTTTGATAGTTACGTCGTTCCCAGAAATTATTCGTATACAACACTGCTATGCTTTATTTTATTAATTTTGGAACTTTATTTTCCGCCCTGGTCCCAGCGTAAGTGTAGATGCATAAGAAAAAAAACAGAGTTTAGTATTTGCATAGTAAAAGCATTCAATTTTACCTTGCCGCGGTATAGTATTATAAAGCTTATGAACACATTTCTCACGCGAGAAACAATAAACGTCTAAATGTATGCGATATTTTGCTTACATCTGACCATTATAGGAATAAATACTTTCTCTAAATGAATTAACGAATGAGCTTGTTTATATTGGAGCACATCTTTCAGCATGCAATATATGGCAAACTTCTCAGTTCGAGAGATGGCAAGATTTCGGTGAGTCTTTATGATCGAAATCACTCATATCGTTATTTCCTTCTCGAATCTTGAACATGGCAGACGTCGCTAAAATTTTGCAATTAGCACGTTCCTTGTCCTCTTGCAATTGCTTTGAACTTCTAAAGTCTCGTTATGAACCATTACCATCATTATTAATGTATCCAAAGACTCGTTCTGAAGCCACATTACACTGCGAATCGCCTTTAATAACGGCAAGAGCTATTCCACACGAATACCACCCTCGAATATCGTCCCCTCAATACCAAATGTCCCGTGCAAAAATCTTATATTACGTTTACTTATAAAATATAGCAGTGGCTAGACAAACACTGTACCTACAATTTGTTAATTAAATTCTGCGACGGCAGTTAAAGGAAAATAGTCTTCAGCGGCGAGTAGTAAAGTGCTATTTTCTTTAAGAGGTTGAAAGCAGATCTTTAAGTGACGCTTAGTAACTTGTAAAGGCCAGGCAGTAGTATATGTTGATTTTATTCTTTGTTAGTTCAAAGACACCTAACAACTTAGGTTGTTTACTTTTTAAGAAAAGAAACTTTGTCAATGCTCTTATAGGTACTATTTCTGCCTATGATAATCTTATAACTAGGTTTAATTTTTTTATTCCGTTAATTGTAATTTTAATTGTATAAAAGAATAATATGACTTCAATAATTTTTATTTATTCATTTTATATTGTTCAGTGACTACTAATAATTACCGCCCTTTCTCGCTCGCTGTAATCTCAAACCTATTTGCCCCGATCGTAGCCCGGGAAGCCCTTGTCATCTTTCCTGCCAACTAAAAAAAATAATTGTGTCGTCATCTTGAGCTATGTTTGGTATCGTAACCACAAATTGGTAATCATGTATTTAAAAAAAATACCATATTATTTGTATGAAAATTTGAATTTGAAACCGTTTCAACAGTTCAGAATGACTGCGAATTTTACATCTTCACGCAAAAAAAGAGATTACAGAAATCAAGAGCTTGTATGTGCTTCACAGACCACGCTCTTTGTCAAAAAATAATCACTGAACTCGGCGGAGCACTAAGCGACTCATCGGCAGTGACCAGCAGAGGCTAATTAATCACCAGAGCCTCGACTACTGAAGACGTGTCTTGCCTCTCGGTCTTGTATCGGTTACTTTTCGAAGAGTGTGTGGATGTTTCATATAAGGTGATTCCCCTGCCCCTATCGAGCACCGGACAACCAGGCGCGGCGAGGGCTTTTACCCTTATATTGTTGATATACCTTCCAACTTTTTTTGATTTGCTTCCGCTTTCATTTTGCGGACTTCAAAGGAGTGGAACTCTTTGCCGAGATGTTTTCCCGGACCAACATAATCTGGACACATTTAAGGCTAGAGTGCATGAAACAGGCATCTTCTAGGCAAGCGTGTATCATCTTAGGCCTCATCATCGCTTAATTTCTATCAGGCCTGATTGTAGTCAAACGCTTAGCCTATTAAACATAAAAACAATCCTTTTTGGTGAACCTTTTCATACTCCAATAAAGTTTTTTTTTAATAGAGCATCTTACCTGACGTTTGTTACTGCTTCTCACTCCACTATTACACCAGGCTAAGCCAATCATAAGAAATTACGGGACAATACGAAAACTCGCACAAAATTACTTCTAGGGAGAAGTGTTTGACGTTGAATGTTCTTATTAAAATTCGCTTGTTGTGAAGACCAAAGACTTTTCCTCAATACAATGGATTTTGTCTTAAATAATAACACATTTCACGCAACGAAAATAAATAAATAAAATGAGCTTACTGATAAACTTAATAATGCCAATAGTGGCATATCTAGGAATAATACAGGCTTGCTGAAATGAATATCTAAAACTGTATATTATTACCAATTTAGACTGTCCTTAGCTTTTATCGAAATTAAATTTAAATGTTCCACTTCATCATAGCTGTCTTAGAAATCTACTTAAAGTTCCATTCTCCAGAAGTAGCTAAAAAATTGTGCACTCTGGTTAAACTAACCGAACATTAATTCCTTTTCTTATGTATGGACATTGGGCATACCTTTTTTATACTTACCTACTAATTAGGTTTTCATATATTTTGAATTATGTTAAATTTATTGTATTATAGTATTTTTTGTAATATTTAAGAAAAAAGTTCCATTCTCACGTACAGCATCATAGCAATTCTTAGACACGTCAAACAATTTAGTGATAACAACATAGATTTATTTGTTATAAGTTTAAGTTATATGAATAGAATACGGCGGAACTACTTGGTCTAATAAATATTATTAAAAAAAATCCTAGTTTTTTTTTGTACAATGATGTAAAAAATATCATTCCTACACGTGGAAGCTTCTTGCTGGCTCCTTCAAATTTATTGTATTGTACATTTCTTTGTGTAAGCTCCCAAATAAGATAAATAAATTAAAATTTGGCAGAATAGGAACCGCGATGAGTGGAGCTAAATATAAACTTCAGGGGGTATATATAATTTAATGAAAAACGAAACTTAGGTCTAAATTACGCACGTTCCCTACCACGCTTCCATTCGATCCGAAGTTTCGTCCGCACGAAAATTGTTTGACGTAATTATGGCAATTGTTATACGCCTATTCTCAGATCGGTTTCAAGTGTTTGCTACACGATAAAACCAGCAACCACACAGACTATTCTATAGTTATATTAATTAAATGAACCAGTTCTTTAATTCTTGGCTGGGAAGCTTTTGGCCTTCATCTCACTGATGGTAAATGAAGATAAGACCTAAGATGGAATTCAGCTTCACCTGAAACCCTCAACTTCGAAAGGACTTTTTTTTTGTGGACGGCGAGGTCAAATGCATTTACGCATCGTCCCTGCGGGATGGTGCAAACTGCAGGGGATATGTGGGAGTCGAGGTAAAAACGTTCCCTCCATACCCACTAAACATCCTCCCCGGCCTGACCTCCAGTGCGCTATTACGGGACGGCTCGGGATCAGCGCACGTGAGCGCAACTACACCGAGACCGTCCCAACGATGCCCGTCTAGGCACTCCTTGTGCACCAATTGGTGGCCAGCAGCCCACAGGGGCTACCGACTAACGCCAGCCCCTGTGGGCCGCTGGCCGCCTCCTCACCAACGGCTGCTCGACCTGGCGCGTCCTCCTGACGAGGACACCGGGAGCAGCCATCGGACCGCATCCGGGGGACTAAGAAGGAAGTAACCTACCAACACTCCTCCGCTCCTGCGGCACTGTCGTAGGAGCAGATGCTGAGGTAGGAACCTTTTGGCCTCGCACAGAACGTTATGTGTACATACCTATTCGTTAAGTTGTATGTAAGTATTTTGTTATTTTATTTTTCTTTTGTTTTTGTTCTGGCGAGGCCAATAAATGTTTTTCTTTCTTTCTTTCTTTCAACATGATATTTTTTCAGTAACAATTAAATTCTACTAGCTTAGATTGGATTTTGTAATTTTAAGGCACCATCACTCTCATATAAGTGTAGCCACAGTTTGCGCTATTATATAGATATTCTTTTTTGGGCACGTGAGCGCCACTACACCGAGACAACTTCGAAGGGACTAGCCATCTGATCAGTTATATTATTTAAAGGTAACCCATCACAGAACTTCTATTGATGAGTTCAAAGTAGATTTAATCTTTACCTAATATTATGAAACTGAAGATTTTTTTTTGTTTGAACGCGCTAATTTCAGGAACTACCTATTCAAATTGAAAAATTATTTTTGTGTTGGATAGTCTACTTATCGCGAAACGCTAGGGTATATAACATCATAAAATGCGAACAAAGTCGCGGGCACAGGTAGTAATAAACCATCTGCTCAAGATTACTTTCCAATGAATCTAGATAGTCTTTTTTTCTATTTACTTATTCAGCTTACTTCGCTATTAATCAATAATAAATAACATACATTTTACGTGGAAATCAATAACATAAATTTTACGTGAAAAATAAATCTCTATGTGTGACTCACTTCGATACAGGTACACAATTACGAGCGTTTAAAAGTGTACTCCTAACAGAAGCGATTTCTGCCAACATGATGTCGTCATAAGTGAATACTTGTTACGGACTAACTTGTAACCGTTTTCAGACAATGGTATTCTAGAACGCCAGACAAGTTCAGCTAAGCGGTCAGAGTAATTCCCAAGTTCATTATCAACTTGTAATTGCGTGTATTGTGTTACTAAGGACTGGGATCGTGTGGAGTTGCTTCGTTTTGTGAGGTGTGCTCATCCGTAATTGCACGTTTGAATGTCAGTAGTCTTGGACTAGAGACTAGTGTTTTATGGTAACCTGCAGCGTTTGCATTGAAGGGTTTATTATTTTGACTTTTTTTTTTGTGTAACGCCTGTTCTAGTTGTTGGATTTTGTTTACTGACGGTAACTGTCACTATTTGGAGGCACTACATGGTCCTTAATGCCAGATGGGGCTCATAGATGGGACTTTATATGTAAAGTGTTAGCTAAGGGTCATCTCAACCCCTTTTGGGAATACAGCGCAATTGTTTGTAGTTAATGCCTGTCGTTTTCGGTTGTTCTGGAGACTATTGAACCGTTCAGCGTTCGCGTTTATGTGTAGACATACAAGACAAACTGCTTATCTTCTTAGTAATTTCAAAGGTTTCTATTTTAGGTACAGTCAAATGCATTAATAATGTATCCAATAATCATTACATATATGTCGGGGATGGCATCAGGATTTCTGCCTGAAGTCGCAATCAAACATTTTAAAATCACTCGGGATCACGGATTCGTTACGAAACGCGGTGAAGTCAGACACCGGTTACAACACGTCTGCACTGCTCGGTGTCTCGATCCAAACTGCCAGCGAGCGCATGAATTCAATCAACTTTATCTGTGGAAGCAAAACTGGAATGGTAGAAAAATATTTACCATTTCATACATTTCAGACAAATTCGTTTGTGAATTTGTATGAAACAGCATAAGTATTTTTCACGGTTTCTATAGTAAAAGTCGTTTGTGTTGATGAAAATGGCTTTGAGCTTATAAGTTTGTCAAAAATAATCCTGTACGTATACAAAAAGAAAAATATTTAAGTTACTGTGTTGATAAAATATTTGCTAACACAAATATTAATGATGAAAGAAAGATTATATATTTTATGATTTCATGGCTAAGTGGCTACATATTTTTACACTTGTCTGTACAGGCAACAGCAGATCATCAACTGATCGGGTAACTGACGAATTTCTTCAATAAATTATCAACCCTGAGTTCTAAGTCCATTAAATATATTTGAAAGTTTGTGGTAGCCTAATCTGCAGGTAATTGTACCTAATTCGGTTTTTCGTTTCATTATGTACAAAATTAATAGTTTAGTGTTTGGTGAAGATAGAAATAATTCTTTCAAAGCTGTAATCGTAAATTTTATCTGAATCAAATAAAAAAACTACTTACTCTATCCAACCACAAGACATAATACATCGCGTGCTCATAACAATCTCTGATTACCATACCCGTAAAATCAAACAAATAATGCAATATTATCCCCACATATAATGACACAAAAACTAAAATGTCGTTATGATTTTGGTATAATACAGTTTTATTACCCTTTTGTATTTTACTGCGTTATCGTGGTTATTATATATCCATTTTCAAGCAATAATTTTGTTCTGTTCAAGTGGTTTTGTAAGAAGTAATACTATTACGGGGTCCTATTTGGAATTATTATTAATGCGCACAGTCATACTTGTCGTAAAAGTAATTTAGTTGACATTTACATGAGTAGTTATGGTCCCAACTACAGTTGGGGCCAAATTTTTATTGCGAGATTTAATAACTCACCTAGAGATTTTTTTATGTCGAATAAGTTATATCTTTCCAAGTTTTCGACTCTTGAATGAATGACAATATTTTATTCGGATCGTTTTAAATTTAGCCTGGGTTGGGCTTTGCGACTTTCTGCAGCAATACAAACTAGATTCATTCTCGATGCATTATCGATACTCCTTCCTCTCCACCGCCATTGTTCGCCACGGAACATAAAGAAATCGGTTGCTCTTGTGTTTTTGTAAAGTTTTTAATGTTGTAACTGTGTTAATAGTTTTATCACAGTTACTATACAACAAACTGTGAAAATAGTTTTTTTTTGAAAATCTGATTGTACTTAAGTCTCTGGACACAAGCATTGCCGCTGTCACAGATAATATAATACTATACTAGTACCGCTGTCAACATCGACCAATCAGAGAGCAGTGTGTTATTTGCCATATTTTAAAAAAGCGTAAAATTAAAATCTTTTCTGCGATTGGTCGAACCATTTAGAATCTAACGAATGAATAACCGTTAGTTTAAAAATTTACCATGAGACGTCGCAAATTTATAAATTTGCGTAAATGTGGGCGTAAAATAATACAATTTATCAGTCGTTTAGAATCCTACGAAAGTTTATAAATTCCCTAGTAAATTTATAAACTTGCGGATCTTGTTATTTTCCGGTGACATACACAAACGTGCGTATGGTCATATAAAGTCACGCGCTGCTGCTTTGATTCAAACCCGGTGCAACAATCGCTACAAACACGGTTTTCCTTCATACAAACGCGCTTAAAATATACCTGTTAATCACTGATGTCGCAAAACACCGCGCGGCTATCAAACGCACGTGTTTAGCAATGTATAAGAGCCCGCCTCAAAACAGTATAGGTTGTCAGACTGGCGTCTACAACCTAAAATTGTGTGTGTCAGCTCCGACGCACGACTGGAGTTTACTCCGAGACAGGTGAGATGGCGCACCTGCTGTCATCCGTGTTTTGACAATTAGAAAGTTGCGCGACATAGGATGCGCACCAATTATGACTTTGACCTTCAAAAACGTAACGAGGTCATTCATCAATAGATTTTACTCCTCACATTTTTCTCATAATCGATTCTTAAGGAGTAAACTCCAAAAAGTAACAAAAGTAAGTCGACAATCAGGACAAATGTATATTTTAATATTTCAGCAGCAACTTTAGACGAAAATTATAAAACAATAGTAAAGCGAACAGCTAGTAGATGAGTGGTGGTAACTGCTAGTGATGTGAAAGAGCTAATTTATTATTAAAGTTAAAAAAGCGCAGTAGACGGTATTTACTTTATATTTAACGAAAATCATAATGAAAAAACAAGATGGTATCCTTAAACTAGTTGTGGCAAAATATCTGTGCTAGAAAAATGCACTGAAAAAAATCGACTTGCCTCAGGCGGGACTCGAACTCGCATCTTTCGCATTTTTTTCAGTGCATTTTTCTAGTATTAATAGCTAGCGCCAGCTTAGGTGATGAGGGGCTCGTGGTGCTGAACGATTGGCATGGCTTGGCACCGACTTCAAACAGTACAGCAGGTACCTAGCACACATTTTAATAATATGTTATTTTTATACTTTTTGAAGTCAGTTGGACTTTTTTTTAAAGTTGTTTATTTTTCTATTTTTAGTGTTTTATGTGGAATAATTGTTGTTTTTATATATATATTACGAGATGGCCAACAAACAAGCTTGAGGCCCACTCGGTGTTAAGTGGTTCCGTCGCTTATAGAAACTTGCAATATTAACCATAAATCACTTAACATTAGAAGTGATTTTTGGGTTTTGTGCCCCTTTTATGTAGGCGACAGGCTGGCAACCTCTCACTATTTGGAGGCACTGCATGGTCCATACTGCCAGAGGTGGTTTTATGTGTGAGAAAATGTTACAGTTTTGTACAAGTTTAACATACAATACTAACTATTACGGTGCTTTGCCTTCCATCATCAGCTCACCTAACAAGCTGAAAGAATACAACTTTCGGTCTTTAGGTACCTACCTTTAATATTTAAAGAATTATCATCCAACTCTTAACCGTTATGAAGTTTCTACTTCCATCATCAGCTCACCTGAATAGCCTGAAAGAATACAACTATCGCTCTTTAGGTACCTTTAATATTTAAAGAATTATCGTCCAACTCCTAACCATTAAGGAGTTTTACCTTCTATCATCAGCTCACATGAATAACCTGAAAGAATACAACTATCGTTCTTTAGGTACCTTTTATATTTAAATAATCATCAACCAACTCCTAACAGTTAAGGAGTTATTCCTGCCATCATCGGCTCACCCGATTAACTTGAAAAAATACAACTAGCGGTCTTTACGTGCCTATAATCTTTAAAGAATTATCATCCAACTCCTAACCGTTAAGGAGTTTTTCCTTCCATGATCAGCTCACCTAAATAACTTGAAAGAATACAACTATCGCTCTTTGAGTACCTTTAATATTTAAAGAATTATCATCCAACTCCTAACCATTAAGGAGTTTTTTGTTTCATCATCAGCTCACCTAAATTACCTGAAAGAACACAACTATCGGTCTTTACGTACCTTCAATATTTAAATAATCAACAACCAACTCCTAACAATTAAGGAATTTTACCATCCATCATCAGCTCTTCAACATGAGATGACTACCACACGCAATCATACTAGAATTGCTTTAAATAAAAATATGAATAACCCTCCCTTTCCGTTGTTTTTCGAGGGTTGCTCTCGATTTTCCTAGCTTTGCATCATCAGATCCTGACTTGGTGACACTGGGCCCACCTCTGGAGTATACACTATCGAATAAAAAAAGAATTTTGAAAATCGGTCCACAAATGACAGAGATATCGGTGAACATACATAAAAAAAATACATACAGACGAATACAGAACCTCCTCCTGTTGGGAAGTCGGTTAAAAAAACGGAGTGTTAGTCTTTGATCAAAAGTTTTCACTATCTTATCCTATCTTTCTTAATAAAATATGTAACATTCATGAACTAAAAAGCACTTAAAATGCTACTTTCACTAAAATTATTCGCCTCGACGCCTACCCACGGGAATATTGAGACCATAAAAGAACTGAATATTTGGAAAACTATATAATTCAAATTCTCACTGCAAATAAGCTTAGAAACATTCTCTAACTGTAGGCAAATGCGGACCCACGTCAGTGCTCTGTGGATCTCTTGGGGGTGATTTATCTCAATAATTGGCCACCCGTCAACTGGGAAGATTTGTTTGAAATAAAAGGGTGGATCGCCTGGCCAATGATTTGCTAAGGTATAAAATATGCATTAGTTTTATCGGGATGTAAGTCAGCTCCATGTTAGGGAAACACTTTTAGAAATTGTTCATTTTATAAGTTGATGCAGTCTGTTACGGTTTTATGGACGATTTATTTGACGCCAATAGCACTGCTGAGACTATCCATTGAGCCAATCGGTTGTCTACATAGATACAAGACTGAAGACTGCATTTGGACTAATATAGTGCACGACGCCGACTATTTGAATTAACGCGTATTATCTAAATCAAGAATTGCGAACCTTAAGTGGCAGTGGGCAGAGCACATTTCAAGAAAGACTGACGGCCGTTGGGGCGGAAAAGTCCTCAAGTGGCGACCATGTACCGGGAAACGCAGCGTTGGTAGGCTCCCCACAAGGTGGACTGACGATCTGGTAAAGGTCGCGGGAAGCCGCTGGATGCTGGCACGCAGGACCGACCCGATGGGGGAGGCCTATGTCCAACAGTGGGCGTCTCTCGGCTGAAATGATGATGATGATGATCAAAATTAAGGCAAAGATCACTTTTGTCCAGCTGCAACGATTCTTAGATATTTTCATTTCTCTTCATGTACTCTCATCAGACAGACTGCTCATACATACTCAGCGATGCCGAGTAATTTTGACCTTTATGATGTTATCAATTTGGTCCATATACGTTCGCATATTTCTTCCCCATCCCGAATCTCCGCTCACTTCCGATTCATATATCCTTTTCTTAAATCTCCTATAAAGGTTTCTTTAATTTACTTTTCAGATACTGAACCCTAAGCATGATTCGTTTTAATTAAAAAGAACTTAATATTTTCCCCAAACCGGAATGTTAATCACACAGTTGTTTCTGGCAGCGGGCGAACAGTCCGCAATGACGTCTCAGTAATCTGAGAAGGAGGGTTTTGCTTTCAACGAGAAAAGCAACGGTTTTATAAAAATATTGTGTCCAATACTTTTTACTCCTACACTTCTTGCATTTATTTAGGGCTCGTGTATTATATCTTATCCTTTATTCTTGCCTATCATTTGCCACTTTATCAGCAACTCCTGTTTCTTTAATTTGTCACATAATCCATCCATGTCTTCTGCTGTCTTGCCCTCCATCAACCTTAAAACCCATCACTCTCCTAGTAAAATGCGTTACATTTCGTCTCATTACGTGTCCATACCAATACTTTTAAATTCCCTCTTATATACTCATAACATATTTTATCCATTCTCATCATTCCACTAATTCATCTCAAGATTCTGATCTCTTTGTACATACAACAACTTTAACTCGCGTGTAATTACATTTTTCATTTTGTTATTATTGCCCGACATTTCGTAACACTTTGCAGCGTTCGTGATCACGGGAAGACTAAAGATGTAGGTTGTCTTATTTGATGAAATAGGCCTATACATAGACGCGAAATGAAGTCTGCAGTGTGCTGCACCTGCTTGAGATCCAGTAATCAAAATTATTAAAACTCAAGCAAACCACCACACAGCAAGACCAAATGACACCGTGAGCTCCGTTTGCGTAAATCGGAACACTCCAAATTAATATTGAACGACACTTTAAGATTTAGATTTAACTATTTCATCAAATAAGAGAACTTACATCTTTAATCTTTCCGTGACCACGAACGCTGCAAAGTATTACGAAACGACGGGCAATAATGGCAGTGTTAAGTCTAATTACACGCGAGTTAAATCCGTAAAAGTTGTTTTATTTACAATTTGCAGTGCTCGTGCAAATCTAAGAGAACATTATTGTCATCTCTGCTGCAGTAATCTCTTCTCACTCATATTTTTCATGCCTCTCCGATATTTTCTTTTTTACTTACTTCTCTGACACTCCGATATTTGAATATTATCATGCCCATCCGCTTTAATGTAGAATTATTTTCGACAAACAATCCGTGTTGTATTTTATCCACCATAAAAATATTATGCGACAAAATTTATGCCTTGTTGGAAATTCAGGAAAATAAACAATCTTGCAGTGTGCACGTGAATTGATTAATTAAAATCACTTCGTCTTCTTCGCGTACCCAAAATACCTCACGACATTTTTCTGCCCAAATTTTTCCTGAATTTTTATCTTAACTTCCTCCCGGGGCACCGATTTGGACATAATTGCTAAGGCTTGCGTTGTAAAGTTAATTAGCGTTTCGTACTAAGCTTGTCAACCATTTTTCAAGACACACCCTCCATTACATGGCGTAAATGTTCGCGAGACTTTAAAGTAATAATGTCTTTCGGGCAGTCGTTTTGCACGTGGTTGTTTTCACGAAAAGTATGCGTATAAAATTGAAATACGGTTCACTTTTCAATGAATTATTGACTGGCTTGTCAAAGCGTCTGTACCTTCATGTTAAGTCAGTGTTGGAGTTTAACAACAGTAAGTTTCTGTAGAGTAATTTCTTCTGAGAAATGGAACCATCCGCTGTTGAATAGGAGGAACAAGTTCCACCTTATAATTATTAAATAGTGATGCTACGTGAAAAGTATGATAATTATTTCTTCACAAATCAAATGACATTTAAAATCTTTACAAATAAAAAAGATCTTCGAAAATGTAAAAATGATATAATATATGATACGGTAAGTGTGATTAATTGAAAATTATTAATAATTACCAACAATTATTATTAATTACCAAAATTGAAGGCAAAAGTAATTAATTATTTACTTTTACCGTTTATTATTAATAATAATCAAATTGTTATTGATAATTATACTTTCGAACCCTGTGTCTGAGTGATGGGTAGGTTAGGGTTATTTTTTATGATCAGGCGGAGTGCAATATTTTTTTAGGGAGAGTAGTGTTTTATGCACCCACATGGCTGAGTGATGATGGGTAGGTTTTCACAATTTTCGTCACATTTACCAAATCAATAGGTAAGTACTAATAATTGGGGTTCACGTCCGGAAGCCTCCTTGTGGCGGACCCTGGTAACGTGGTGGGGAAACTTTCTCGGCGGGTGTGTGACTTTTGATGTCAAGTATGTCGCCTTGGCATTCGAAGTCACATGCCATCGTCAAGTTGTTTTTGTTTTCCCACCACGGCTAGTTCCGGACGGCCCTTTTCAGGGCCACGACCACGCCCGAAGTGCCCCGGGTGCGGTCCGATGGCTGCTCCCGGTGTCCTCGTCAGGAGGACGCGCCAGGTCGATCAGCCGTCGGTGAGGAGGCGGCCTATAAGGCCGGCGTCGGCCAGCGGCTCACAGGGGCTGGCGTTAGTCGGTAGCCACTGTGGGCTGCTGGCCACCAATTCGTGCACAAGTGCCTTGACAGGCAGCGTTGGGACGGTCTCGGTATAGTTGCGCTCACGTGCGCAGATCCCGAGCCGTCCCGTAATAGCGCACTGGAGGTTTGGTCGGGGAGGATGTTTAGTGGGTATGGAGGGAACGCTTTTACCTCGAGTCCCACATATCCCCTGCGGTTGGCACCACTCCGCAGGAACGATGCGTAAATGCATTTGACCTCCCCGACAATAAAAAAAAGGTATTAATTACTGGTTATTATTAATAATAACCATACTAAACTCATTTCTAGTAACATATACATAGTTTTTTATAAAGTAAATACTACGGAAAAGCACGATGTCATTGTACTACCGCGGACACGCATTTTGAGCACGATAAGAAAAAAGCACAATAAGTTCAAAACTGTTCACACACTTTTACCAAAATTTAGTAAAACAAAATTTTGTAAAGCAGTTAACGCGTCAAAGGAAACTGGTTTTTACTTGCTTAAGCACGGGTGTCCGCCACCGTACATACAACTCCTCTCTACAGAATCAACAATTCTTTTGTGAGCCAATGTAAAACTACGTCTTTACAACAAGTCTCCTAATAAAATTATAGATTTGCCTATAAATCAATTTTAAACATTATATAAAAACAAACAGTACCCAAAATAAAGAACATATTGATTTTAAAATTTTAATGCCGATTCCTTTAATAAATAAACTTCACCCATACATCGAGCCCTATACCCTATACCCTCCTAAGAATTTGTAAGTTATCGAAATTGCCCAAAAACATTTCATACATTTTTACGACCTGTCGTTTCGTCACAAAATAAATTCCCTCTATTTATAACGTTTTCCAGAAAATATTGTATCCCTCACAAAAGGTTTGCGAAGAAAATACTTGGAATACTTTCACTGCGTTTGGCGGCATTCCATGAGAGATTGCAGTTACGAAAAATGCAATGAAACACATTTAAAGGGATACAATAGTTTTGCGATTCGCTTTTGATAGTAAAACCTGGGTAATACCTATATCGGGATTTTGAATACCAACCGTAAAATTGCGTTCCTCGGTTCGCGTATTATGCGGGAAAATGATTTATATTTTAAAGGGAACGTTCTTTTGGTGACGGCGCTATGCTGGAATTGGGAAAACATTTTTTATTCAATTATTTTACTCAATAGCCATGTGATACCGGCAGAGTTGAATAGCATCACCCCATATCCTCCAATGGGTGTCGTAGAAGGCGACTAATGCAGCATAGGGGTATCGATAACCTTATACCTACTCCGTCCACCAATCCGCATTGGGTAAGCGTGGTGGACTACTACCTAAACCTCATTCGATGACAAGGAGAGGCCTTGTGTCCCAGCAGTGGGTCGAATTTTAAAGACTGTTATGACGATTTTACTCATAATACTGCTGAGATGATTTCGAGTGTAACATCTGTCCTGGTCGTGGCCTTTTGTTAATTTGTTTATTTGGGTTTAGTGCCTCTTTTTGTCTAGGCGACAGGCTAGCAACCTGTCACTATTTTGGGATACTTTAGGATACTGTATGACCCATACTGCCTGATGTGGCTTTGTGTGTAATCGAAGGTTTCCTGAAGGTCTGCTCGATTATAAGCGTGATTATTTATTTTATGTATTTTACTCATTTCTGTTTCAGTTATGCACTATTGTGATTACTTAGTTCAGAAAAGTGTATCTTAAGTAATATATTAATACCTAAGCAATAACAGCTTCATTAAAAACAATATAAGTTTCCTTAGCTATTAGAACTATACTCTGAAGAAAAAAACAGTCTGCATATTACTAATTACAATTAAATTAAAGATGTCAGTTCAGCTAAGTCTCGACCGATTCCTTTGTTCATCCTTTTGTACTTACCGTTTTTGGGTACAAAATTTGTAAGTTCAAAATGTCCGAATTTATGCGGCTAACGTATTAGGTAAATGGCAGAGACCGAAATTGCGTAATGGGCAAAAACTCGGACATACTGAAAATATAAGGGATGTTATTAGACAAAATGCTTTAGGGTACACCAGGCGCGACTTAGAACAAACACTTCTCTTTTAAATAAATGATCTTTACCGAATATAAAATATTTTCTTTTATGAAACTTTTTAACCAACTTCAAACAAAAAAAGGAGGAGGTTCTCTATTCGACAGTATGTTTTTTTTTTGTATGTATGTTCCGCGATTACTCCGTCAATTATGAATCGGTTTTGATGATTTTTTTTTCGTTAGGAAGGTCATACTTCAAAGGTGGTCCCGTATAAATTATACCGAAATTGGTTTAGTACTTTTTTGTGGAAATGATAATTTCATTGGAGATAAAATAATGATATCGTCCACAAACACAAAAATAATGACAATTTTTTTTTGAACTTGCTATATCCTAATATGCAATAGTGAAATTTTGGTTAGTAGGTCCAATAGTCAACACATAAACTATAGTCAACACATGACAAATTATTTTATGAACTTAAGTTAAATAATTAACTTACCATTAAAACTATACCATTCATTCTGAATGAATGGTAGGCATTTGTAATGGGCTATAGGTCTGAGAAGTGATATTATTTGTTAACCGACATAAAATATGAGGCAGTTCTCTATCCGACTGTTTTTTTTTGTGTTTGTTACCTGATTACTCCGTCAATTATGAGAGTATTACGACTCGATTTTATAGTGATTCTTTTTTTAGGTACGTTAAGATCAGAGATGGCCCGTATAAATTGTATCGATATAAATTCGACCCTTTATGAACAAATCATTAATAACAAAAAAAACGTTTTAGTTAAAGTTTCCATTTAGTTTTAATGAGCGCCTAGTAGGCCTATCCGTTTTCAATAAAATGTACTTAATTTCCACTAAAAATAATAAAATAAAATAAAATATAAATAAACAATTATAAATACTTTCCTTGGTTTTCGATGACGCTCTTTTCAACTACTTCATTAAAATATTATTTATTTCTTACTTTTTTGTTTAAATTTCTACGCATTGAAGTCGGTTGTCCTATTTTTTTCTAAAAATATTTTAAATGATTAAAAGTTTTCAAGTCGATTTTGGCTAACAAAGGATGGTTATTTTTAATACATGTAATTAACACTAACACACCATCCTTTATAATTTTATATTTAAAAAATGATCAAGTCTATATTACTTAGAAAGGGATTTTGTTATGGAATAAAAGGGATAGAACTATATTTGTCATGGAGCTAATACTCTAGCCGTGCGATGCCGGTAATGTAGAATAGCATCACCCCATATCCTCCAATGGGCGTCGTAGAAGGCGACTAATGAATCAGCAAAAGGGTATTGATCACTTTGTACTCCGTCCACCAATCCGCATTGGGCAAGCGTGGTGTGGTGGACTACTGCTTAAGCCTCCTTCGATGACAAGGAGAGGCCTTGTGTCGCAGCAGTTTATTCTTCACCAGATTTAGGTAAATTCAGAGTGTTCGTCTTTCATTAATAAACAAATACTTTGAGAATAAAAACAAGTAAAGTACAATTATATTTAACAGATTGAACTAAAAGTTTATTTAAAATTCATTTTTTCTTTCATAAATTGAACTTCAAAAATGAAACTGCGTGAATACTTTTCTATCACAATTTTGGCCTTAGAGTGATGTACGCAAAATCTTTATTGACGAAGGTCACTCGCTTCTAAAATAGGTACACAGAAAAGTCTTTGCATGTTTGCGATACGCTTATAAAAATAGATTGTACTTTATTAAAGTTCAACTATTTATGAAGATAGCGTGTAAGTGAATGGCCTAATAGCATTTACTTTCTTAATGTAGTTTAAGCGCTTTGAGAATTTATAGAATGTGATATTCGAAGGTGGAGCCAATTTTCTCTGCGAAAATGTTGTTAATTTACCGAATGATTTCTCGATTATCTTTTCGATAAACGTTTGAGTTGAGGTAAAATTAATTAGAATTAATCGAGCTATAAAATAATGAAAATGCGGTGATGCATGACTTTGTTTCTAATACATCGATTAAAATACGAAAGAAATTTAACGATTAGATTCAATTTTTATTTTGAAGGGAGCTTCACAAGAAAATTCGGAGTATTTAGAGACACCCTTGTTATTTGTTGTTGTTTTGGGGCTATTTGCGTCACTGAGACCTATAAAGATCTATTGTGATTGTGACTAGCCTCCAATAAAGTCCTATTGAGGCCTTACATGTACTCCTTTAGCTGGACACTGTCTAAAAATTATTACATATTCCCAACTTGTTTTTTTATATATTACGAGATGGCAAACAAGCTTGCGGCCTACCTACAAGTATCATGTTGTGGTGCCTCGATTTGCTCCGTATCACAACCGTATGAAACCGATATGACAAGGGACGGGCCGTATCATAGCGGCGTATCGAGATTGCGTATCAAGATACGATACGCGTATCATCTCCCGTTCACATAAGCAATCATGATACCCGTCGGCGATACGTATACGCTGAACAGATCGGGCAAACGATACATACGTGGACCCGGTTTTAGGTCTATCACTCCCTTCCGACTCGAACCCTACGGAGACTCTATATGACAGTGACTGTTGAGAAATTAAATTAATAAATTAAATAAAGATGCCTTTTTAAAATACAGCATACTAATTTAATTGGAAAAAACAATATAACCAGTTCACATCACCATGACAACCACAAAAAAATTCGAAAGTAAAAAAGAATACAAAATAAAAACATATAAAATACAAAGAGGTTCGCCACATGCTCCCCTTTTTTAAAGACGGACAACCTTTTTTAATGGTCGCCTCAGGACCCCACCAGCAGTCCTGATATCTACCACCCTGACTATACCGTCTCGACCTGGGTACGTGGCTTCGACCACTCCTCGAGGCCAGGTTCCTCTTGGGAGATCACCGTCCCCAATAAGAACCGGGTCCCCTGGCTTGATCAACGCAACGGTCCCTGGGACGCGGCGAGGAGCTAAGGTTGGTAGGTATTCAGAGACCCACCTACGCCAAAAATGATCAGCAAGCCTCAAGGCTTTCCGCCAACCGCTTCTGCCACAAAGATCCGAGTCCGCAAGTTCTACGGGAAACGGCCGCCCTGCCGACTCTCCAAGCAAGAAATGGTTGGGCGTCAGTGCCTCTGGACAATCAGGATCGGGTGGTACGTGCGTAAGTGGCCGAGCGTTCACTACGGCTTCTGCTTCCAACAAGAGCGTTTGCAGGATCTCATCTGACGGCGCTCGCTCTCTTAGCGTTGCACTGAGCGCCGTTTTCACCGTCCTGACCATTCTTTCCCACGCTCCACCCATAAACGGAGCCGAAGGGGGGATGAACCGCCACTCAATCCTCTGATCCGTGGTGAAGTCTGAGACCGCGCGATCATATAGCGCCCGTAGCTGACGACTTGCACCCACAAACGCTGTCCCGTTGTCTGACCATATAGTACTCGGTGATCCGCGGCGTGCAATAAATCGGCGGATACACATAATTGCGGCATCAGCCGATAAACTGTAGACCACCTCCAAATGGATCGCCCTCGTGACCAAACACGTGAACAAAGCCACCCATCTCTTTTCTCGTCGCCGCCCAATCGCAACTTGCATAGGACCAAAATAATCTACGCCCACAATGGAGAAAGGACGCTTGTGATGAGCGAGACGGTCCTCTGGTAAGTCGCCCATAGGAGGTGTCAATAAAGGCGCCCGCAGCAATTTGCATAGTTGGCAGTTTCGGGCGACAGATTTTACGGCATTTCTCACGCCAAGGATCCAATATTGCTGGCGCAACTCATTAAGTACGATCTCCGTGTTGGCATGAGCGAACTTGATGTGAAAATGACGTATTAATAGGCGCACAGCGGGCTCCTTTCCACATAAAATTATCGGACGCGCTGCTTCTCTCGATACTCCAGGTGCAGCAGATATTCGGCTGTGGAGAAAAATTAGACCTTCCTCGGTCAGAGCGGGAGATAAATTGGCCAGGCGGCTCCTGGTGGGTAACTGCTGACCACGGCTCAGACTAACAAGCTCCTTCTGGAAGGTGTTTATTTGACACTGACGTAAAACGTGCCTTTCTGCGCGGCGGATGGCTTCCACATTTAATGATATGATCTCTGTGGCAGGAGCAGGGACGATAATCTCACGGGGAAAGAAATTGGAAACTATATCGTCCAACATTGGATTTACAAAATTATGATGCCGACTTTTAAAAATGCGCGCGATGAATTGATGCAGTCTAGCAGTGGCTCTAACTAATCTCTGCCAAGAGCTAAAATGAGTTGCATCTACAACTGCTGGTAAAGGCAAATGAAAGGTTTCATTAAAAAGAATGACTTCGCACGGTGGATGAGGTGAACTTACATGAGGTTTTGATGAAATATTACGATGAGCCTTATAACTAGGTTTTAATTCATCTTCTCCTAGCGATGATGTAGAACTTATCGACGATTCCGCCGGCCAATCGCAAGGAGGAGATAATATAAACGTCGGACCAACTATCCAGCGTGACTCGATAGACAGAGACTTACACTTCCCCCTTGTAGCATCATCCGCGACGTTAAGGTCGCTGGGAACCCAACGCCATTCACTTAGGGCGCTTGATTCCAAAATTTCGCCAACGCGGTGAGCGACAAAGGGCTTAAACTTTCTGGCATCATTACGTAGCCAGCCCAAAACAGTCATCGAGTCAGACCAGAAAAAACGACGAGCTGGTTTATACCTATGACTACTACAAATGGTCGCACTAAGACGAACGGCTAATAATGCGGCTTGTAGTTCCAACCGTGGAATGGAGACGGGTTTGAGAGGAGACACACGTGCTTTGCTCATAATTAAGGCGAGGCGTACATTACCAGTCTCAAAAGTAAACCGCCAGTAGGCAACTGCAACATGCGCTAATTCACTAGCATCGCAAAACACGTGCAGCTCTAAATCAACAACTTTATTATCACAAAGATTATAGCACCGCGGGATCTCCACATCAGATAACGACGCTAAACTAGCAAACCAGTCTCTCCACACGCGTTGGTCTGTCTCGGGTAACTCGTCGTCCCAGTGCAAACTCTTACGCCACAAACTTTGAAATAAAATGCGTCCTCTAACTACAATAGGCGCTAGAAGACCAAGTGGATCGAAAATACGCATAACCTGCGCTAAAACAGTACGCTTCGTGAAATGATCAGGCGACTGACTACACAACTTAGAACTAAAACTAACTACATCCCGACTGGGGAACCAAATTAAACCTAAAGTTCGTACAAAAGCTGATGACCCTAAATCTACACTACGATCTACATTACTCATAAGAGCAGACACTAACTCGCTTGGCAGCACACATAAAGACTTCGGATTATTAGATACCCAATCGCGCATCTTAAACCCACCACGACTGTGAACCGTCGTAATATCAGCCGCCAAACGAGCCGCGTGCGTTGCACTGTCAACACTTCCGATATAATCATCCATATACGTGTCACTTTCTATGGCACTCACAGCCTCCGGAAACTCTTCCCGAAATTCAGATGCGTTCAAGTTGGTAATAAACATCGCGGTAGCCGGGCTAGAGCAGGCTCCAAACATCATCGACGACATACGATATGTTTTTACTGGTTCTGCTGGACTGTCGCGCCAAAGAAAACGTTGGGCGTCCCGGTCACGCCCCTGAATTTTGACTTGAGGAAACATCTCCTGAATATCTGCAGTCAATGCTATTTTCCCCTCCCTGAACCGCATCAAAATTCCGAGGAGGGAGCGAAGTAAATCAGGGCCGGTCAACAAAAATGAGTTTAGTGACACGCCATGGGACTTGGCAGCAGCGTCGTGGACTACACGGAGTTTGTCCGGCTTGTTGGGATTTATCACACCAAAGTGTGGCAAGTACCAACAAATCGGCCCCGGCGTCTGGCCTGTGCAGTCTTCGCCATAACCTTTGCTTAAAGTGTCATGAATATTTTTCCGATAACGTTCAGCATAAAGTGGATCCTTGAGCATCTTCCGTTCGAGGCTATGAAACCTGGATAATGCTAAAGGATAGCTGTCTGGCACGCGAGGATTATCCTCCTTCCACAACAGACCAACCTCAAAACGCCCAGACGGCAGCCTGCGAGCTGTGCGTTTTAAAATTTGGAGAGCGCGTTGGTCATCATTGCTGCGTGGTTCATGTTTTGTAATACCTAAGGCCTCCAATTTGTACTGCTCCTTAATGAGGCTCTCTAGCTCATGTTTAGGGTCAGAAAAATCAAAAGAAGTTACATGACATGCAGTTGCATAATCTATAGGATTAGTTTTGCTACTCGAGAAACCAAACAGAACCCAACCTAAAACCGTCCTTATAGCCACAGGTTGCGACTTTGACCCCTTCCTGGTCTCCTGGGGAACAGTAAGGTGCCAATTATCAATACCTATTATCAACATAGGCTTAGCAACATCGTAACATAGCTCCTCGGACAAATCCCTTAAATATAAATAATCACGTAAACTATCACGAGTAGCGGTTTGAGACACTAAACCTAAATTCTTAATAGAACGTGCCTTAGATATTACAAAAGTATCGGATGAATACTTACCTCTAATCTTAAAATCTACGTAATTAACAGTGCTATCTCGGGACAAACCTCCAACGCAATCTAAACGTATATGTCCCGCCGGGCCTTTTGCACCTATTCGGGTAGCAACATCCGCATCGATGAAAGTCCCCGTAGAACCGTCGTCCAACAAAGCGTAAGTCTCGACGCTTCCGGCAGGTCCACAGACAGTTACAGGTAGCACTTTTAGCAAAGGCCGGAGAGAAGATGGGACTGGCGTTGAGGTAGTCCCAACAATAGCCTGATCCGCAATATCAACATTTTCCTTGCGCGGGGACGGACACGACGTAGATGCTACAGGGTCATCTCGATCTTGCATAGCGTCACCGTCATCACTCGTGTTAACGTTATAGTTGGTCACGTCGTTCCCGTGAAGTAATGTGTGGTGACGACGGTTCTTACAAGATGCCACAGTACAAGTCGTCTTACAAATTGCATACCTATGGCCACCCTTAACCAAGCACTTCCTACAAACCTTGTTATCCGTAACCCATTTATCTCGCCTATCGACTGACAACGAAAGGAAACGCGGACAAGCTGAAATCTCATGACTATGAGATTGACAAAAGGCACATGAATACGAAGGCTTCGGCTTGTCTTTAAAAGAAATTTCTTTGGAGTTTGTACTCGTATTTTCTTTAAACTCTAAAAAATGAGACTTCTCTTGACGCCCCTTATCGCGAGGTATAAAATCATTCAAAATACCGAACTTAATATGAATGTGAGCCTCGTGCTCGAGGAAGTCTGAGAGAAGTTCTAACTTAAAATTGCGAGAATGCTGACGAGAGAATGCAAACTCTACCCATTTTTCCCTAAGAAGGGGAGAAAGCTTACCGAGAATGGTATTCACGAGCTCCGGACTAGCCAAATATTCAAAATGATTTAGTAACTTGATGGTATTAACACAGTTACGGACTTTACAGGCAACATAGTTAAGGTCTCTACTGGAGTCAAAATTACCAATCTTCGGTAAAGCTTTCACCTCAGACAAGGCATTTAGAACAACAATTTCCGGATTACCGAATTGCTGTTCCAAGGCTGTCATCACCTCTCGCGGGTCGTCACACGCGATCAAGAGCGTTGCTACGGCTTCACGTGCTGCTCCCCGTAGAGCAGTGGATAAACGGACTAGGTTGTCCGCGTCCTCAAAATGAGCCCTAGTCCGCTCGTAACTTTTACGGAAACAGAGCCAATCTGTGGGCGAGCCGGAAAAAATAGGAAGATCACTCACCCTCCGTCCGGTCCGCGCGAGGCTCTTGATGGCTTCCGTGAATTGTGTAATGTTTTCGTATGGTTTATTTGTGTAACTATTACAATTATTATTTTGACTACTTGGGTGTGTGCCTAAGCGTGCATGTGTAGTGGTCGTGACGTCCGCATAAGCGCTCCCAACCTTTGGGGCGTTCCGCTGATCTGGCAGCGACGCCGGCGGGGAGCATGTGGCCTCGGCAAGGTATGGAAACTGTCCTCCTTGGGCCGAGGCACGGTCGTTAGGTGCGACCTGAAATTGAGTACAGTCTTTAATACTAGGATGAGACTTTACCCAATTTTCAACATGTTGCGCTGAAGCTCGGCTGGCGGTGCGACTGGTGTGGCTAGCGCGGCTGGAGCGCAATTCTAGAGCAGCAATCTCAGCTCGTAATTCCGCGTCCGCAACTGCGCGTTCTGCAGCCGCGGCGCGCTCTCGTTCCTCTCGCTCAGCTGTCGCGGCGCGCTCGCGTTCCTCACGCTCAGCAGCCGCAATGCGCTCGCGTTCCTCACGCTCAGCTTGTATCCTGTTTAACTCCATTTCTGCCACACGCCGAGCATGTTGCGCTTCTAACGCAGCACGCTGGGCGACGACTGATGAATTTGATGTGGAGGAACGTGCGCTAACCCCCACTATATCTGCCATATTCTTTGCCTGAGCCCTAGTTTTCACCATTAGCAATAAAAATAATACAATAAAATAGAATTAAATACGTGAGCACTTTTAAAATTAAATACTTCTGACACCACTTGTTGAGAAATTAAATTAATAAATTAAATAAAGATGCCTTTTAAAAATACAGCATACTAATTTAATTGGAAAAAACAATATAACCAGTTCACATCACCATGACAACCACAAAAAAATTCGAAAGTAAAAAAGAATACAAAATAAAAACATATAAAATACAAAGAGGTTCGCCACAGTGACAGTCTCTCACGATAGATATCTCTCTATTAGAAACCTTCTACGAGCAGTTCTCGTTAATTGCTAAATTAACCACCAAGGTCTTCGCTTTCTTAAAATCTCCGGTCAAGCTTTTGGTCACAAATGGACCAAAAGCAATCTTTCTCCTACTATGCTTCCACTTTTGGTGTTGGTGCAGTATATCGAGACATCAACTACACTATTACACCGAGTGTGAGACGTGTAGAAACTAATGTACAAACAAATGGAGTTGAATTGCAAACTGTGGAAACAACATCTTTCTTAGTAGTAATGTTAGACACTAAATTGCAATGGGGTCCACATATTGTAAAACTTTCGGGTGGACTAAATTCTGCGGCATACGCAGTTAAAAATATTAGGCGGCTAACCGATGTAGATACGGCTAGAGTGGTTTATTTTAGTTATTTTTACAGCATAATATCTTATGGAATTCTTTTCTGGGTGTTGCTGAACAAACCACTTATTAATAATTTATATTCTTTTATTGTTTTTGACTTTTTGATGTATTTATGTTTCCATGGTGATTATTGGCTTTACTCTCAAAATTATAGTGTCTTTTTAAACTCTCCTTTCATTTATTATTTTATTTATTTATTTTTCAAAACTGGGGGAGTGCTGTAGATATTAATACCATCTTTGTACTGCAAAAATGGGCTGTTAGAGCAATTCTTCGGTAGACTAAAGCACATAAGTCAGTATGGGCTCCATAATGACTTATGTGCTTTAGTCTGACGACCAAAGAATTTATCAACTGGGTCCGCGTGACTCCCTGAGAAAAAAGTTCAAGGAGATAAATATTCTGACTGTTTCGTCACAATATAAACTGGAAAACAATACTGTATGTAAAGAAGAATGTTATGCATTTTTCCGAGAAATGTCATACGCATAATGTCAATACTAGGAAGAAACACGATCTGGTTGTATATAAAACTAGTCTCCACAGAATAAACAATTCGTTTGTAGGCCAATGTATACGTTTTTGCAATAAGCTACCAAATAATTTTAGAGGTTTGCCTATAAATAAATTAAAAAAAAAACGGTAAATACTAAATTATATACAAAAAGCTTATTATAAGATAAATGATTGTTTAAATGATCCAAATGCGTGGAAAAAAATCTGACCAAAATTTACGCATTTAAAATTGTTATTTATTCATATTTATATCTATTGACTGTAATGATGTTTTGGAATCATTACGAAATTGTAAGCTGTAGAGTTTCTTTCGCCATTTCTTCTCCGTCTCAGCATAATAAAAATTATTTAAGTAAAATAATTATTTTGTCCCAAAATGGTGGTAGGGATTTGGACTATCTAAGATAGTTAGCAAAGTAAATTTAGATGAACGGCTTTATCATTTCATTTCATTTCAACAATACTGGAGGTCTTAGGCATTAGATTTTTTCGGCCATCTGCTTGACACCAATCCTCCTTGAACGACTACTATCTTTCGAGCTTATCGTGCCTCCCAATCCCTAAGGACGGAGAAAAACCCAGTTGAAAACTTTTCAGTGACCCATCCAAGTATCGACGTTGTACTCTGTAGCTTAACTTTTCTGATCGTTACGAAAAACGCAATATACACTTAAAAAATTTCAGCTTTAATTTATGATCGGTTCATCGCATTAATGACCTTTCGTGATGTCTAGGTGTATTACTCTAGTGCCTAATTCGCATTCTTATTCTTGAATGGACATTGTCTAATAGCGCGTAACATGCAGCTAAGTGGTAAAGTCACATTTTATTTACGGGTCGTGAGTTCACAACGTGCTCCCCATTTTTCTTAAGGGCCCGCTGTATAGAGGAAAACTTAAGATTCTATACGAATGGTATGATGAATGAGGCAGTGCTATAACCAGTAAGACCAGTTTGGGTCGCGAAGGACCGTTCGATTAGCTACAGAACCAGACGTTTTTCAAAAGGTTTCTCTTTTGTTTTTAAAGTACTTTTGTAACCAGGTTTTGTATAAAGAAACAACGCAGTTTATTCTGATAAAGGCGACGTTCCTTTAAATAAAAGTATTTAATGAAAATATTCTCCATATTAATCCAGACGCAATGTCCTGTTGACATTCGCAATATTCCCTTGAACGTTAGCAGTCAAAGCGATGAAATAAAACTTGAAACATTGACTTCGCAGATTGATCTAACAAAAAGAGCGCTTCGTTCCACCAGCGAGTTTGTGGGCGCAATCCACTTTTTACATGTGAAGATGTAGTGAGCAAAAACTTGGTTTGCAAACAAAACGGCCCGAACGGTTTCTGATTTCGGTTTAGAATTCCGAGTTCTTTTTGATTACAGTTCGGGGTATGTCGGTATTTTTGCTATTGCAATCCCTTTCGACGCTTCGTTTGTCAGATATTTGATCAGCGAATAGTAGTATTTGAGTTGAAGTTAGGTCTCTATAAAGTCACTTAACTTTTATGCCCGGTAGGTTACAATATACTTTGTCATCTCCTTTTTGTCTTTGTCATTAGTTAGGTAAGCGGATACATCATTGTAATTTATCCTTCAAATTAAAGACATTTAATATAATATGTGGATGTCAGGATTTTCGTCCGACCCTTCAGACATTGAGTGAGCAGCTTTGTGGGTTCTTCCACTTTTTTAGACACTAAGTAAACGCGAGACAGTTCCAAGACGACGTGTTCACTCAGCGATGACTCGAACATGACTGAGCTTCGTCGAGCGCGCAGCTAACGCCATGACTCTGTCGAAGCGACACGAAGTTCTTCCGCGAGACTCTTCAAACAGGTCACGGACTCGGTACGGTACGAAAGTTAAAGCAACTATGACCAAGATGCTACACATATATTTGATACCGGTAAGTTGGTGGATATCAAGACATACTGCTCGACTCCAAACAAATTGAGAGCTGTATAGCAGAAAGAAGAAGAAATTTGATACTGGTGCAGTTCCTGGTCACAAAAAGGACTACCACTACCACTACCACTCTCGTGGTTGTCTTAAAAGCCAACTGAGGGAGATTCTGAACGCCACAGATAGACCATCGGACCAAGGGATCCCTCGCGCGGTGAAGAATAAACCACGTACAGCAGCATTAGGTACTAAAGATGGTTGGTACCAAACAGGCGGTCGACCATAAAACTATGCTAAAGTATGGTGACATATTGCACCAACCCCGAATAACTTAGGATCAGGGTAGGAAGCAGAAGAAGCGAGCTTTATTTGAAGAATAAATGCTAACAGCGGTAAACGATTCATCATAACAACCTTTTCAATTCGACCCACTGATTGGAGACAAGCCGTCTCCTTGTTATCGAAGGAGGTTTAGGCAGTCCGTGGACAGAGTGTAAGGTGATCAATACCCCTTTGCTCATCCATTAGTCGCCTTTTACAACACCCAAGGGAGGATATGGGGTGATGCTATTCTACTCTGCCGGCATCACACGGCCAGGTAAACGATTATTCCATGAAAAATCCTTTCTCTGTCAGTATTTTATGTCATCTTCTAACGAACGAGAAGGAAATTTTCTAACAACATTTCTCAATATTGGCTGGTGTTTTGCAGTGTATTTACACGTTTAATCAAGATGAAATTCTTCAGTTCCGAGATTGGCGCAGACTTCGTAGAGGATCGATTACTGCTGTTATTCACGAAACTACCTCCAATATAAACTTAGATGGAGGGTTGATGAGAAAATCTTGCGTAGGATACCTAGGACTTCCGTTTTCATACATTTTGGCAAAAGCTTGCTGAAAACATTTGGGAACGATTTGGTAGTTTCCCTCGAGTTCTTGTTGTAATAACACGTGTTTAAAGACTCCATATTTAATTTATTCTAATGTAGTAATAATGTAGTTCTAATGTATTTTAATACAAATTTTAAAAAGTTATTTAAATTTTCATAAACATATATGGAGCCAAACTTTTCCCATAGATACGTGCGATATTCACTTCTTTCCATTTTTACTACACTTCTTTCGCTTCAATTCTATTCTTTTTACAGTCCTTATCGCTCGGCAATTCCGAATTTTTTAACCTGGCTCTTCTTTAGGATGTTTTTGATTTGATTTATAAACGTTCTCACTTCCGTATCATATATCCTTTTCGTTTATATAATAATAATAATATATTTCCACGCTCACACCAATTATCTAGCCCAAATTAAGTGTCTTTAAGAACTTGTGTTATGCATACTAGATAATGGACAAATATACTTAATAATCTAGATATTTTTATAAATAAACTTAAATGAATATATAAAGAACCATGACTCATGAACAAATGATCGTGTTCATCACACTAGCATTTGCCACTACCAGGACTCGAACCCGGACCTCCCGATTTGTAGGCAGCCTTACTGACCACTCCACCAAATTATTTACTGTGCTTTCATTTCTCTTCTCTAATACCCAACTTTGACTCCCATACATTGGGACCTGTCATACAGAGCCAATAGTGATTATTAGACACCTGACGCAAAGCCTTCACAAATAAGAAAAATCGTTTTAAATCTGCAAATTGATGGTTTTAGTTACATTACTTCGGAAAGATATTTTCCAATACAACATAGTGGATTAAAATTGAAATATCGAATTCACCGCACAAAAAAAGAATGGTATCTGTTTTGCGAATCGCAATAAATTTTATTAATAGCCCAATATGGAAAAAGCAAATTTGTTCATATACGAATCTATCTATCCAATTTTAAACCTTTCATTCGGGATTGTTACTGAAATTGAATTTTTAACTAGCTTATATAAGCTTCACCTGTATGTTTGCTTTCTTGCTTCTTGTATGTTTGTGACCGACTCCTTTGTGCGCAATTTTGACCCCCTCAAAAAGGTCAGACTTCATTTAAACTTTATAGACTTTTCAAAGACCGATGACATTACAATAATTTGATAAGAATCTTTGTAATGTTAATTCAGTTGTTCGTCACAAGATGGCGTTGTCAATGTTATGGCTTATTCTAGTATCGCACTAAATCAAAAATATCTAAAAAGACACGCTTATTGGTGACCAGCAGCCCACAGGGGCTACCGACTAACTCCTCCACCGACGGCTGCTCGACCCGGCGCGTCCTCCGGACATGGGGAGCAGCCGTCGGACCGCACCCGGGGGACTACGGGCGCGGTCTCTGAAAAGGCCGTCTGGAATTAGCCGTGGTGGGAAAATAAAAACAACTCGGCGATGGCATTTGACTTCGAAAGCCAAGGGGACACACTTAAAATCAAAAGCCACACACCCGCCGAGAGAGTTTCCCCACCACGTTACCAGGGTCCGCTACGAGGAGGCTTTCAAACGTGAACTCCAGACGGGCTGCTAGCCAACCGCCTACATAAAATGGGCAACAAATCCAAAAATTAGCAAATCTTTTACGAAATTACAAACAAGCCAACAACCAAGATCGATTTACAATCTAAATCACCCGAGCAGAACGGGCATTCGCATATAATATTAAGCGCCAATTACTCCATTCTAACTCTTTTTTGAAACGAGCCATTAGGATAATTTTCGCCAATTTACCCTAATTACAATTAGCAAAACATCCATGTACATTTAGAAATTTACGCAGGTAATCAGTATTAATGTTAACATAGCCCGTCCTGAATAAGTTAATCTTTTGGGCCCTCTATAATCCAACGGCCACACAACGATGGGGTGAAAGTGCCCCATTTTTCATTCTGGCAATACCCACAGGGGTACTTTAGTTTCAATAAGACCGTGAGATAAGCGGCGGGTACGTTGCGGGTGGAAAAACTATAATGTGCTTCAAAAATTTCGGGCTAATCTGATATATAAGGTTAGGTTCACTATATTTCAAGGTGAGTTGTTTTAAGGAGTTTAGATTTTATCGGAAAACCTAGGGGAAATAACGAATTCTTCATGTAGAATACAGTATTTTTGTAGATTTATGTAGAGAATATTTTTGTGTAGCTTTAAGCGCTGTCCACACATATGCGAGTTCCCGTCCCTGAAGGAACACGGCAGGGACGAAGAAATAATAGGTTACATACTACGATTTGTACGAACTTATTCACATATCTCCGTATGAGGACGGATCCTGTCAGTGTCCCGAAGCACGCTCAGGGGCGGAAGCTCTGACAGTGCTATCCAATTGTTTTCTACAGTCAGGCCGTTTTTATGATAATTTTAACACATCTGCGAAGATATAACTAAGATGCGTACAAAATACGAGGACACCGAAGTCTATGATTATAAATGAGAACACGGGTGACGGATGGCACGTCCCTGACGGGAACACTGAAACGGACAATTCTGAGCTCGGATAGCCCTGACACGAAAATGTGGACAATCCTTGTGTATTAGTGCCGGTAGAC
This sequence comes from Elophila nymphaeata, assembly GCA_955850985.1. NCBI lineage: Eukaryota > Metazoa > Arthropoda > Insecta > Lepidoptera > Crambidae > Elophila > Elophila nymphaeata. The sequence continues at coordinate 7,107,607 of OY039090.1, forward strand.
ACCGACATACACAGAGATAATGCGCATATATATCTACACTCAGTCTTGGTTCACCCGCATTCATGAGACAAAAATACCCTAACAAAAAATGAAAATGAACGAATGAAAATGAAAAAGCTCTTTATTTAAATGGACTTTGCCAAGTACTTTTAAATCGTCAAAAGCCCTACCACCATTTCGGGATGAAATAATATTTATTATGCTGAGATGGAGAAGAAATGGCGAAAGAAACTCCACAGCTTACAATTTCGTAATAATTTCAATACATCAATACAAGTCAATAAATAAATAATTATCAATATAATTTAAGTTACAGTTTTACATGCGTAAATTTTGGGTAGTTATTACTCCCACGCATTTGGATTATTTATCTTGTGAAAAGCTTTTCTATATAATTCAATTAATCATATTAATGAACTAAGTAATTTAAATTTTGATAACCACCACCATTTTATGTTATTGTTAGATAGGTAGTTACAGACATTCCTTTCAATTTAAGTACTAAGCATACATTTAAAATCCTCCGGTTAACAATGTTATAAGAATGTAATGTGTGGTATACAAAAAAAAAACAAATAATAATGCATTAGTTATTTATACTAGGTGGTAGACCCATATGTAGGGTCGTCTGGGTAGATACCACCGCTTTTCTTATTTCTGCCGTGAAGCAGTTCGCTGTGTTTCGGATTGAAGGGAAAGGTAGCCAGTGTAATTACTGGGTATAGAGGGCATATCATCTTAGTCCCCAGGATGGCAAACGCAGCTGCGGTGTTAAGTGATTTACACTTAATATTGCAGGTGTCTATAGGCGGCAGTGACCACTTAACATCAGGTGGGCCGCAAGCTTGTTTGCCATCTCGTAACATAAAAAAAAAACACAATAATATTCACGAAATTCTCACAGAAATTCTGACATCATTTAAATAAATTTCCTTTACGTAGTTACTCGTAAATATTTTCCAGTTTCAATTTTGATATGTCACTACATAGCAGAATTTAATTAAGCTGGAAAATATTTGCATTAGATTTTGTCCTGACACCAATCTTCCTTGGGAATAACTGCTCTCTTTCGACAGCTGCAGCCAAAACCACCAGTTTAAAGTGCCTTCCGAAGCACTGAGCAATATTAATTTGAAAAATGTTCGGTCACCTATCCGAATTCTACTCCCAATACATATTCAAGTAATGACAGTCACTTCATATAAAAAAAAACTACAAAAATAAATGTGCATTGCTCTCGATATGGTATCTGTTTATATGATTTATTTATTTTCCTTTGTTAATCTGCGATCAATCTTTTAAACTATGAGCAGATTCGTTGAGTGTAGAACGTCTAGTGAAGGTATTCCTCAATAGGAATATCTTCTTAATAAGTAATTAGCTCAACATTCTAAATTGATGATAATTTATCTACGAATTCTCATTTTTTTTAATGTTTCATTGTTGGGAACACATAATTGTTTAAACTGTTTGCGAAGATTACTAAAACAAAATATAATATTTCAGCTAATTAAAAGAGAAAATTCATTCCCAACATTTGGAAACTAATACAAAACTACACTCTCAGTAGCATTTGCAATCACACGTATTCATGCAGTGAAAAGTAAATTATCTTTTCTACAGCGTAATAAATCAGTGTATACCTGAATTTATTAGCTGGGTACTAGGTAATCTCACTATTCGATAAGCATAAATCTTGTTCGTATTGAATTGAGAGAGAGGATTATAAATTTTAAATGCAGCTAACCAACTGGACTTATATGTAGAGAATATGACATCAATACCTTTTCATGAATGATAAATGCATCTGCTCTCTTACACGGGCATAAGGGTTTGGGCAGAGTTCTTAATATATTTTATAAGGGCCTATTCAGACTACAGCGGTATCACTGTGGGTAGCGAATATGGGTACATAAAATTTTCGCTTAGACCAGCGAAATTTGACTAATGACTAGACAGCAGTACTTTCGCGCCGTCTGTGAGGCAACATCAGCTTATTGTGCGTGACCATTGACATAAACATCTTATTTTCATAATGGATAGCGGTGTTCGAGTGGATACTGGCAAAACCTGTTTCGTAAATCAAGTGAAACATACCGCCTGCCCAGGCGATAATGGCGCAGATTCCGGTTTTGCGCTATCTGCGAAACTGCGAAATTCCCCGCGGAAAATCGCTTGATATTTTTCGCTACCCATGGAGTTCGCTACGAAAGCTACGCTAAAAGTACTCAAATTGCGGGTGATAATAGTCATTTAAATTTCTATTGTTCAAAACTTTAATTTAGTAAAATTTGTTTTTATTTTGATCATCTACTTTTGCTGTTGGCTGTACCAACAAATTTAAAATCGATTACAATACCAAGTAACTAATTTAACTTAATCCAATCAATATGTTTCTCTTTTCACTTTTCTCTCACCATTGTTTTTCTTTAATCGCATTAAGGAAGCATCATGCTGTTAGCTAGGGGACACACCCCAGTATTCGCCTCTTCGTAATATTTACGAGGCCGGTAACGCACGAGTGGTTCCCCGACATTACGAGGCCGAAAGGCACAATAACTGGTTACAATAAAGCGGGCGATATGCCTCGTGGACACCCTTGTTACAAACACCTACCTATCCAATTTATAAGTGGCTGCATAAGTGTATGACGTCATATTTATTACTAGCTTCCGCCTGCGACTTCGTTCGCGTGGACATTTTACCCCCTTAAGGGTGGCATTTCCAAAAATCCTTTCTTAGCGGATGCCTACGTCATAACATCTAGCTGCATGCCAAATTTCATCCCGATTCGTCCAGTGGTTTGGGCTGTGCGTTGATAGATCACTGTCAGTCAGTCAGTCACCTTTGAGTTATATAATATATATTTAGATGAAAGCACTCTTAGGGTAGATACACACTCGGATGGCAGCGCGACTGGCTCCTCTTCACAATCGGCTATGATGGGCCACTAAAGGCACGCACGATTGTGTAGAGCGCATAATTATCTATGAGTGACAATATGTAGGTAGATAAAACTTAAAATTATTTCACGCTGAAAGTGATCGCTGTATCGCTTCCATTAATGTATGTAGCGGCCCTTTGTAATTATGTCCTACACTCTGTCATTTTTATATCTGACTAGCTGACCCGGCGAACTTCGTACCGCCTATTTTCTTTTCTGTTGAAATTTTTCCTGAATTTTCTTTGCTATAAACCTCACGGAGCCCGAGACCTTTCCAACGAATGCAAAAACCGTGAAAATCGGTTCGTGCGTTCTGGAATTATAGCGTCAGGAAGGAAAACCCGACTTATTTTTTTATATCTGATTATATAAAAAAAATCAATAGTGCTGACTTCGCTTCGCTTACCACTTTGCATTGTAAAGTTTAAAAATCGGTAGCATAAACGCTCTAAAGATTTGTAATTCTTACATGAACATACATACATACATAATTATATATTTCCTTTTAAGCAAAAAGCAAAATGCGAAGTTCTTCAACTAATATTTATCACCAATAATTCTTACTTTGATAATTTATAGCTCTTTCAGCAATTACCAGGAAAATATTACTTACGTGACATCGTTACTGGGTGACGCAGTACCAAAAAATGTGTCATTATAATATTTGCGTACTTAATGTAAGGTTATTTGTCCAGTTTCATTGTTTCAGGAGTCATTATGTAAATTCCAATAATTGGTGTTATTTTGCATCAATAACAACAACTATTGCTACAGTTTTACACTCGATGGCTTTTGATACCAGGTTATACAATATTATACCGGCATTCATAAAAGCTTGAATTCAGATTTTGAGTAATCTTGAAGGTCAAAGATGGGTGATAGCCAGGGTATAATGTAAGGTTATTAGTAGTCCATTAGGGTTCTACTCTATTCTTAATTAATAGCGTCGCATTAAGCGTACGCATTTTGCCAATGTCGAGTGAAAATGTAAAAATTTTAGGGTTATGTACTTGACTAGCTATCAGACATTGTTATAAATTCGAGTGTAAGTTTTGCTCTTTAAATATTTATTGGATGAGTCGCATTTTCTATTTGCATAATTATAATCTAAAGGCCTTCATGACTCAGATCCAATTAAAAGTACAGGCAGCGCACTGCGAGGAAAAACCTGAGGTGATAATGTCATGTGACTGAAATGTTACCAATCATGTCTTGAGAATCGTTTGTCACTTTCTATCAAGCACAAACAGATAAAGACGTACGACTCTGTACGGCGTTGATTCTTGAGACTCATTCGAACGAACATTAATCACTCAGCAGGCTGGGTCTTATAGTAACCATGTGATAAATTAACCAGGCATTACTACAGTAAATTCTTGCTTGCATCCAAAATAAACAAAAATCATTCCACGCAAAACTTCATCTCCACAAAAATACGCCGGCATTGGACAACGCATGACGGGCGACGTTTTTTGTCGGGAGGGGTTAAAAAGTTTGGCCAAATTTTTTCGACGTTAGTATTTAATTGGTTAGATTTTAGAGGTACATGTTGACGCCTGACACGCGTATAAAAGTGAATATCTCGACCTGAATATTGGGTTATGGTTTTTATTAAAAAAATTGCGTTACTGGTATTTTTTTAAACCTCGACGCAAAAAGAGGGGTGTTATAAGTTTGACCTGGGAGTTTCTGTTGTTGTTGTTGCAAAAACACGTGTTGAGAGACTCCATTTTAAACCCAATCTACCGTACAATTTTCGGTTACTGAAGTATGTACATACTCTATCACTTGATATTGGCACAATGCGTAATCTTTGTGTCGCGATCGCCATTCATTTAAAAGAAGAAGAAGAAGTTTGACCTGTCTGTGTATCTGTATGTCTGTCTGTGGCATTGTAGCTCCAAAAGGGATGGACTAATTTTGATGCGTTTTTTTTTGTTTGAAAACTGTCGTATTTGAAATGGTTCTTAGCCGTTCGAAAGTCACATATAATTTAAAATTTTGTAGTTTTCGTTATTATTTTCTTTAACAGAAAAGCTTTTGACCTTCATATCATATGGTAAGTAATGATAAAGCTGAGGATGGACGCGAGCTCCAGCAGGAAACCCTCAACCACTGGTCACGTCTTTCCTCGTTCCCACATTGCTGAGGATCATGTACGATCAGTTTCCAAATGGTACCGTCGTGCGCGGTGTAAGCTGCACGGTGCATGCTGTCACCCATTGCTGTCGGACCCCCTTGCAGACGCTCTTCTTAGGGCTCGTCTGCCGTCCATTTTGCCCAATATTATCTGCTTCTCCAGACCATGCTTTGGAGACCGCATAGTGTGTTTGAAAAATCAGAGAGCTCTTTGTCGGCAGGCATAGTGACGAGCTGCGTGGTGATTTTAAGCTGCTCCAAAATGGACTCATTGGTTCCTTTGGAAGTCCAAGGAATACGATGTAGTCTTCGCCCGTAACACAATAATGTTGTTAAAACTGTTATTATGGCGACAGATTTTGATAAGGTACGGTGGTTGCTAGTAAAGCGGCTTAAGGGAGATGATATAGAAACCGCCCCGGGCGCGCTACCGGGGCGCGGCCGTTATAATGCATAGCGAGTGGGCGCGCGCCTGTGACGCATAGTATATATAATTCGTTCGTTCACCGCGCCCCGTCTGCGCGCCCTGGTCGCTTTCTATACCATCTCCCTAAGAGGATAGTACGGTGAGCAGTCTTCACACAAACGGAGAAGCGACCCACGAACATTTGTGCCCATGGATAACAACAATATTTTTGGATAGCTGAACTGAACTTCAGGTACCTATTACGAAAAAAAAACCATCGCCGTAAAATATAGAAAGAACGCGGAGTCCAATTTGTGTTCTGCGTTTGTTTATCGCGCAATGTGTGACCATGCACATTCGCCATTGGCTGATGTTGAAGTTTAACGTCCGAATATTATGGTGACGTGTGCGATCGCAGCAAAGCAAATTTTGAGTTAAATGGCTGATATCTTTGTAAGGTAAAGCGGCTAATCACAGTGCCTTACCGCTCTTAAAGCCATCAATATAATTTATTAGAAAGAAAATATTGAACCTTCTAGAAGCATGCAAGATGCACTATCGAAGCTTAAGCGTGTTCTCATCCGTTTTAGTTACACCGTTGAATAGCTTAACCTTTTGCGCGGCAATCCAGACTGAAAACTAGACATTGTGCGCGGAAAAACTTGGAAAAACTGTTCGAGCACACGATTTTGCTCCATAAGTACACGTGTTAAGATTTAAAAGGAGAGCAAACTTCGCCTCGCGAATGGGCATTCAGTTTCAGTGCCTTTATGGGAAGTGTCCTTTCATCCCACTCCTTTTAACCCGAAGCTGCAATTATAGTTAGCGTGCCTGGGGCCTCATTTAGGGTTCCGTTGAACTAAATGGTACTGAGGTTATTTCGAGTGGAAAAGATGTTTCTTGAAAGAAAATTGATGGTATAAAATGACGCATAATCTGTGCGAACTTTCGAGTGCAGCCGCATGGAATGCTATCTTAAGAGAATTAGTGGGGTGAGATTTTAGATGGTAGCATCATTAAGTTTTTAACTGACTTTGCTATTCGTATTTATGAAGTACCGAGTCACTATATGCATAAGCCGCTTAAGAATGGCAAAGAAAAATTCAGGCAATTGCCGGATTTGCATTCAGACGGGAACGCTTTCGCGTCACGGCTGGTTGAGTCCACTTCATTGCAACGCTGTAAGTTATCGCTAGAGAAATTTACAGTCAATTATCAACTACTACAATATAATTGTAAGTTAACCAATGGCATTTTAAAATATCCACAACGTAATAATAAGTACAAGTTAGGAATGGAACTTGTTGTCTGCTGATGAGTTCCTGATTACTTATAGGTAAGCATGAGTAACATCTTAGTTGCACCTTCACCTATGGTCAGGTGACAGTGTAGACGTAAATGCTTTCCTATTTTTACTAAAAAAAAATATGTAAAAATATATATTGATGAATTATTACTCACACGCAGCGGTCTGGTCCGTTAAAATATTAAAGGAGATGTTCCAGAATGTATGGAGTCTGGCCCATATAGTTGTACAGTTATTCAAAATGTAGGCAATAATTTATAAAACAGTTCTCAAGTGTTAAATTCCTATTTACAAGCTCTGTTTTTTGGCTTAAGCTGTTTAAATAATGCAATTATTGCAACACAACAGACCACCATCATGGCGGAAGATGTCACTTTATGACCACAGACTAGTTAGAGATACTACGTGACATTGTGTGACAAACACGAAGCTCCTTGGTGACAAACAACGATATACTAGCGAAGGCAAAGAAAATAAGCCTTAACGTAATAATCTTAGGAAAATAGTCTTCAGATATTATTCGTTCTTGACGAAACATCAAAATAACCGTGTAATTTTAACGTTTGGGATATTTCATTTAAATGCGAATGATTATTTCATAATTTGTTCCATCTTAATATGTTAACGGGGTAATGCATGCGTAGTCACTGATGCGTAGTGCTGACTTTGTACGCGTTAAAACAGCAATTCGGAACGGAACGCTCCAGATTTTTTTTTAGTGTAATAGATAGGTAAGCTATCTATAGTTGCCATGTTCAAAGTGAACTAAGAAGTTCAATTGTTTTAAGCCAAAAAACTATACATTATTTATATTTAGTTGTAAATTTCCCAGAATCATTTATTTTTTCTCCATTTTTTGAGATAGTGTACAAGAAATGGGCCAGTTTGGAACATCTCCTTTTCAACTGTGATTTAAAGCCAAACCAACACTATCAAGCCGAAAGCATAGTTCTACACTTTCGAGCGACTCTCAAAGCCAGTGTGTACCTTGTGGTCATTGAACCTTGCCGTTTGCTAAGCGCCGGAGCGACAAAATGCGCGGAATATTCGAATTTTAACGTTGTGTGTCTAATAAATTTTAATAAGGAACAAACCTTTTTTAAAGGTTATTTGTTTGGCAGACGGCCCGCCTGATGGTAAGAAGTCACCGTAGCCTATAGACGCTTGCGACGCTGATGGGAATCACGCTCTTCCAACCCTAGTTCTCTTTCCTACCCCGTGGTGCTCTGGCAACCATATCAACAGAAACGCAAAACCACAATATAAAGGTAGTGTTATTTGACTAAAGTCTTCTCAAAGGTGAAGGTACTAGGTCAGTGACACCAAATTTAAGCAGCTGGTCCACTTGACTGTGCCCTGCCTCGACTAAACAACTCATCCTTTGCGTTGGCTGCTCTAATTTTATTTGTGAAATTTTACGACCAGCCGTCTACTAGACATTAACCTTTCTTGAGCATGCTATTGTTGGTGGATGGATACTCTCCACCTTACGTAGCTATGACGACAGATTGATGGTGTTACGTCAGGTCAAAATTCGCTTAGTCTCCTTTTACGGTACCCATTTGCTGGGGTAATAATATTTTTTATGGATGCTGCAGACGACCTTAATACCTAAATAGTCTAAATACCTGATGGAAAAGGTTTTAAATTTGCCGTATCTTAACTCATGTTATGATGGTGCACCGTGAGTTTCCTCACGGTGCACTTTGACTCAACGGAATCTTTTGTATCTCTCTTTTCATTTGACCCTTGTCGCTCCTTGAATCTGTAGGCCATTAGCCTAAATATATCCATGGGCTTGAAGAGCCTGTAGTGCTCTGGCCATGGATGGGCCATTCTCAGGACATTCATTCTAATCTTGGCTACGGAATCAGGCGCAGTCAGACACCAGGTGTTCTATGGATTTATCGTACCTAGGGTAGGTGTATAACTGGCATACACCTACCCTAGGTACGATAATGGGCCACGCTAAATGGGATTCGGTACCTTCTCCAGCAAACCCACTATAAACCGTCAACGTTACCTACACTCTGAAAATTAGCGTGTACGTAATGAGAAATAAGTCCATAAGGGCTCATTATTTAACCGATACCCTTACGCGGGTCATAGAACGTCGCAGGAACGCCTAAGACGTTTTCCCAGCTTAACATAAATATCCATGCAGGTCGGTTTCTACCAGAAATACAATGAGGTGTTAATAAGGACTATCACAACACCATTCTGCTGATCTAAATCGTAATGGTAATCTAAGAAAAATTTCATAAATACATTTTCCTTTACACTTTTTCCTAGTTGTCTTGCATCTGACTTTCATGGGCGTACAAATTTCATGTAAATGAATAAATGAATTTTGAATTTGAATAGCAGCAAGATTGGTAACATTTCGTTCTCAAAGCTGAGACGACACAGAATTTTCTGTAACACATTTATCACAAAAAGTCTACTAAATCTCTTTATTCTCCCGGAAATTGAATACAACATTAGCGTCATATTATCTGATTTTACGTCCGTATAAAATATTCATACGGGACCCTAAGGCTTGGAGCGTTTCACTATGTTCTGTTATGAGAGATTGTTCAACTTTTGTTAAATGGAGTCTACCTAGAACAGCTTTGTTGGCTGATCGGAGCCTTTTCATCGTACAAGGATTTAAAATATGCGAGGTGAATAAGGTAGGTGTTATTTGCATCTCTGTCTGAGCTGGGTCTACTGTTTGGACCAGAGATACCGATGTATCCCAATCCGATGATTGGGACTTCAGTTACATGTTCAGATTTAAGGTTTAAAAAGATCCTTATTTTTAAAAGAATTTGGAGCAATACCTCACCTTGTAAAAGACCACAGTCAAATAACCCTATATTAACGTAGTGTGTATAGTTCTGTTGTTGAGCAAGTTACCAGATTTCCATAGGGAAAGGCATGAGAGGTTGGAGGCGCAGGAACGATCGAATTGGAGATCCTTAGGGAAGGCCTATATCCAGGAGTGCTATGTGCGGAGACCTCCCCGGCGGTGCATCCAGCAACGTCTGGTGCCCGACAGACGGCTAACGTCAGGACACGTGAGCCCATTTCAGTGCTAACGGACCAGTCGCTAGGCTGGTGAGCCGCCTTGAGCGAAACTGGATAGCCGCTCCTGAGTTGGCAGATGGATGCGACCTCTGGTTTGGTTTTCCGTGGCGGTGTCATGAGAAGCAGCGCCGCCCCGTAGAAGATAGTTGCCTACACAACCCAGCCCGACCCAATCCAGTGGCTCTCTCGTGCGGTACCGGTATAACCGATGGATGCAGCCTTAAGTAGGGGGACTGATGGCTTAGACAGCTCTCACAAGCCACCATTGGCACCACTATGTGGGAGCTGGTGTGTAGGGATGATGGGTAAATGCATTAGCCCTTTCCAATATATATAGTGAGTTTTTGTTCTCACATGCGTTGAAAATTTATCTTTTCTAACTGTATACTTACAAAACCAATTATCGAACTGCACATAAAATAATTTGCCAAGAAGAATTAGTTGGAAATAATCCGTGGTCAGCAGCAAACTTTCCAGTCATAAACTTTCCGGTAATTATTACTTCACTCGTAAAACTTAAGTGAAAATAAAGTCGGTGAAAATAAACAGCAAATTTATTTTAAAAACGTTGTATGTTGGGGGAATTTTGAAAAGCAAAACTGTTTCAGGTTTATGGTTTAGTTTATACGTCTTTGAGGTTTGGCTGGTAGTATTTTTGTTCGTCTGACTTATTAACATCATGTGTATATGTATGTCTGTTGATGGCATCGTAGCTCCTAAGCGGATGATCCGATTATGATTTAGTTTTTTTGTTTGAAAAGTTTTTTTATCTGAAGTATCCTTAGTCCCATTCAAGGCCAATTTCTATTTTCGATGTCGATTACCGCACAAAAAAGTATCCAATGTATCCCAGGGCCTCCTACCTCCATTCCGAATTTCATGATAATTGGTTATGTGGTTTAGGCGTGAAAGCGTAACAGACAGTCGGAGTTACTTTCGCATTTTATAATATTAGTAGAGATCATCAACAGCTCATATAATGTCCCCAACCGAGGGGCTCGAGCCTACCCCACATTAGGGGCGATTAGGCCTTAGTCAACCATGCTGGCCAAATACGGGTTGGTCGACTTCACACACAACCTAAGAATTTCTTCATAAATGTGTGCAGGTTTCCTTACAATGTTTTCTGTTTTGGATTGGACAATGATCAAAGCCTCGTATTGGAGCAGGAGAGATTGTTAAGGGTTATTCGGATTTTGTTTTAATTTTAATCTTAACACTTATATGTATCAACGTATGCCACCCAAACAACATTGTTGTGTTTCAACAGTTTGTGATAAGGTAGCCAATCTCCTTTGCTTTGCCCTTCATCATCATCATGTCAGCCGAGAGACACCCACTGTTGGACATAACTCCCCAAGGAGGAGATCCTTGGGGACGGCTTAAGTCCAACAGTGGCTGTTGGTCTTGCACAAAACCCGATTGGTCTTGCGCTGCCCGCATCCAGCGGCTTCCCACGACTTTTACCAGATCGTCGGTCTATCTGGTGGGGGCTTACCTACGCTGCGTTTTCCAGTTCACCCTTATTGTCACTTAAACTCGGGTGATATGAAGGCTAGGCTAAATTATATTTTTTTAAGAAATTGGAGAGAAATTGAGTGATGGTATAATACCGGAAAGGATATAGGATGCTTTTTGGCAGGATAACCGACATTGATTCGATCGAAGCCGCGGGCGACCACTAGTAAACATATAAAATCATCATTGTCCTACCCTGCTCCCTATTTATTTTAGCTCGGTACAGTATGCTTTGATATCGACAATAGTGCTTAAGGATTAAGCATTAGTTTCTTATGGCCGGCATCAAACCTCCTTGGCAACGACTGCTATCTTTCGACAGCCGAGACCACCAGTTTAACTTGTTCTCCGAAGCACGGAGGATAATTCTATTAGAATAACTTTTGGTCACCCATTCGAGTACCAACCGTGCACTTGGTTCAATTTTCGTGAACGCAGGACCGTCGACCTCCTCAAACATATAAAATGAAAATACTTTTATAACTGAAATTCCACCATCACCTGCTCAATTACTAAGAAAATTTATCATAATATCCAAAGTTTTTCGAACACTAATAAAACAAGACATTGATTCAGGCCTTCAACTTCTATTAGGCATCCCACTAAAATACGTAGTTATGCAGAATATTACGAAGGTAATATTAAAAACTTTACTCAAACTGGCTAGTGAAGCCAAACAGTGCACTGGAATTAATAAAGTTTTACAATACTACTCTTTTTCTACTGCAACTTGTTTACTGTATACTTTAAAAGTTGGACATAAAGATAAATTTTGATTATAGGAGAAACATTCTAGCATGTATTCATAAATATATAATAGAGTAGATATTTTTAAAAGAGAACAAAATGTTTTGCGAATATGAAAATAATGATTCCACAAAACGAGTTGTTTTTTAAGAACAACATTACTACCTAATTGCTTCAATAGTCTTTGAACTCTATGATTACTAAATAAAGTTGAAATTTTATTGAAGAAGACAGTTTTGGGAAGCGTGATCTGTGCATGAAAGTGAAACAAAAGCAACGTAAAATTGAGGCAAAGGAAAAAAGCTGAACGCCATTCCGGTGAATTCATTGAAATTGAAAGAATATAATGAAATTACGGCAAAGCAGATGGTTGCATTTGTCTAACGAGTTGGATCAAAAGATTTTATCTAAGGATTGATCAATTCTCCACCTGGGCCCGCGAAATTAAGTCCCTTAGAGCCAGATGAAGCTAATAAAAGTACTCAGGGGTACGGCCTAGACGTAGCTTTCGTCGATTATAAAGTGGCTAAATTATTGAGATACGGTGCAGAACTGGTTGGCAAAGGGACGCAGAAAAATCCAACTTTCCTTTCAAGAGACGATTTTAATTCTCTTTTGAATTTAAGACGAGTAAAGTTGAAGATACTAATGAACGGTAGCTTGATAAGATAAGTGTAGGTGTTAATTTTAAAATTAAGCGGGAATGTGCAACTTTACATGCTTAAACTACTTAAATAACTTTTTTATAGTGGCAATCGAGGTTACGGTTATTAATAATGAATAATTATTTTCGACCCGAAGCGATTTTAGACGATTAGTACTTAGTAAAGTCCATTTTATTTTAATTTTGGTCCACCTTATGGTAAGCCGCCACAGCTGCATGGACATTTGCAATAATTACTATAGGTATCACACGCACGTTAGTGGAAAAGTTTTCATGCCTTCCTTGAAGAAACCCACGTTGTAGCTTGTCCTTCATTCCATAACCTAAATTTCATCATCATTTCAGCTGAGAGACGCTCACTGTTGAACATAGGCCTCCCCCAAGGATCTCCAACCCGATCGGCCCTGCGCTGCCTGCATTCTGCGGCTTCCCGCGACCTTTACTAGATCGTCAGTCCACCTTGTGGGGGATCTACCAACGCTGTGTTTCCCGGTCGCCACTCGAGGTCCTTTTTGCCCCAGCGGCCGTCAGTCCGTCAGTCAATGTGCCCTGCCCACTGCCACTTAAGGTTCGCAATACTTTGAGCTATGTCGGTGACCTTAGTGCTTCTGCGGATCTCTTCATTTCTGATATGATCACACAGAGAAACTCCGAGCATAGCCCTCTGCCTGCCCTTTGAGTGACCTTGGGTCTTCATATGAAGTCCATTGGAAGCGGCCACGTTTTTTTTCACGTAGGTCATCACTGGCAACACACACGTACACGACTTTCGTCTTGAGATACTGCGGTAGTTGGGCCGAAAATATGCCGCTGGAAGCTTCCCGAACGCTGCCCAGCCTAACTGGATTCGTCGATTGACCTCTTTCTGGAAGTTGGACTTAGCCAGATATACTGTTAGTCCCAGCTAAACATAATCGTCGACAAAATCCAGTGTAGAGCTTCCACCTTAACAGGAATGGGTGCGACATGATTTTCGTCTTATCCATATTCATTTTAAGACTCACTTGTTGGGAGACTCTACAAAGATAGTTCTAAGTTTACGTGAAATTTATTCGGAATCATACAGTACGCAGTTTAAGGGCACTCTACCACTTCCTGCTATATACAATATCTTAATATTTTGGCCAGAGAATTGGTGTCAATTTCAAAACATTGTTATTTTATTATCAGAGCAGCCTGAGTAGCTTCTTTTAGACGAAATGTAGCAACGCGAAATAATTGGTAAAACGATACTTGAACCATTACAATTATGAAATGATTCAACGACGAGGGTAGGTAAATCTTCATCTGATATCGAATCACTTTTATTTAGCTTCTTCACTCGTTGTGCAAATTAATTTCAAATTGAATAAAAATGCTATTGTTCTTAATATTGATGTCGCAATGTTAAGAACAATAGGAGTTCGAAACTAACAATCCGTTATAACATTTTTTTTAAATGAGTGTTTTGTTCCAGCTTAAGAGATAGGATAGTTTTTATCTTGATAAGTAGTCCCTATTTTTTTTTACTACCAATTCAATGTTATAGGCCGGGACAGCTGTTGAGATATAAAAATACAATTTCTACTTAGACAAACAATCGGTTAGTTGGTTCCAAACATAAAACGCTCACCTCAGTGTTACGAAGCAAGAGCCATTAATCTTCAAAACAAAGTACAAAAAGCTATAACAGTCATGCACATTGTCGCCACAGACAGAGCGTTGCCTCAAAATCAAAAGGAGACGAACCAGGAGCGTCAGCAAACAAATCCGGCAAAGGGTTCTGTAATAATTGCGCCCGCAGGCAAAAACGTTCAAAAGCCTTTGTGAGGCTGTTGCGAGTTAAGCGTTTCTAGGGCTATATCTGAACGTTTATTTTTGTTTGCGCATTTTGTTATTGGCGACTTTTTGTGAAATTTTCTTGGGGTAAAGTTGAGCGACAGATTAGGATACTTCATCAATTTAAAAATTGCAAAGATTTAAAATTTTAATAACTGTATTATTATAAACGTTTACCGTTCAACCGGACTACTGAGATGATTTTGAGCATAACATCTGTCCTGGTTGGCTTTTGTTTGATTATTTACTGAATGATTGTTACTTATTGGATTTGGTGCCCCTTTTGTGTAGTTGATAGTCTGGCAACCTGTCACTAATTTGGGGTACTGTATGACACATACTGCCAGGTATAGCTGTATGTGTAGTTGAATGTTACCTAAGGCTCCGCTTAGCCCCTTTTTTATTATGAGCATGATTATATGTATGTACGGTGAAGGAAAACATCGTGAGAAAACCTGCACACACCTATGAAATTCTTAGGTTGTGTGTGAAGTCGACCAACCCGCACTTGGCCAGCGTGGTTGGCTAAGGCGTAATCGCCCCTTATGTGGGGTAGGCTCGAGCCCCTCGGTGGGGACTTTATATGAGCTGTTGATTATGATGATTATATGAGTGTATTATGATAATATAAATTCTATTTATAAATCTGGTTATCAAAATAATGGTTTATTTACCTTTAGAATTTACAGCTCAAATTCTTTGCGAATTTCAAACTAAAATTATTTGAGGCATCTTTCAGCATACAACTGAGTCAAGACTAATATCACAAAGAGAAAGTAACTAACTGCTCCTTTAATTACAAAAAATAAAAGTAACCCCGGACGTAAGTTTATCTCTTAGAAACTTTCGACCTTGTCAGCTTTTAAACAAAAAAAATCGCTTCAAAATCGACTCTATCATTTAGGAGCTACGAACAGATAGACACACATGTCAAACTTATAACACTCCTCCACGAAGATAGATCTTCTTGCACTCCTAATTTTACTTTCTCGTATACGTAGCATAGAGGAAGTTTTGTAGTCGTCAAAAAATTCGACCTCGAGATTTTGACGGATTTACAAGATTTGTACCTCCCTGAGTCCAAAAATACCGTTTTTGGAATTATGTCTGTGTGTGTGTGTTTGTGTGTCTGTGCGTTAGCACGATAACTCGAATATGCTTTAATTTATTGCAACCAAATTTAACATGCGTGTATGACATCAAAATATAAGGTTTCTATCAACTTTTGAGCCGTCGATCACGAAAGTTAAGTAACCTAGTTTGCGGTCGGTACTCGGATGGGTGATCAAAATTTAACATTCATGTATGACATCAAAATATAAGGTTTCTATCGACCACTCCCGATTTTTTACGACTGGGTTTATAAAACAGATCCTCTGAGACATGAAGTGAAATGAAATGAAATGAAATGAAATGAAATGAAATGAAATGAAATGAAATGAAATGAAATGAAATGATATTTATTGGTTATAAATTAAAGATTAAAAAGTACATTTAATTCGGTGGTTTACTAAACAAAGTTACACACACTATAACCAAATGGTCGCCACTCAGCATCTGCTGCAACCAAGTAGGTCACAGCGCTGGTCTTCCGTAGCACCAATCGAGAGTGCAACGCGCGCCAATCGTCAAAACCTCAAGTTGTTTAAAACTTAAATTTAAATACATGCGAAGTGCTTAAACACTTACACAACGTTTCTTACCCTATTGTAGACAGAACACAATTTATATTGGAAGAGTTACAAGATAAAATAAAATAAATATTATAATAATAATCAAACATAATACTTAATAATAGCAATAAAACATTATAAGAATAAATAATAATAATAATCAAGAATAGTAATAAGTGTACCAATAACAAAATAACTTAAAATAAATTACCTTAAAGAATTTTCTCTTTGTCAATAACCCACAATACAATTAACCTAATTAGTTCTCCAAAGATAGGCGGCAGATACACGTGTTAAGGTGAAATGAACCGTCCGTGATCTCGTTAAAACACATATTTCAATGATCTCCTCGTTGTAACTAAACCCTTTAAAATGACAGTCCTTTAAAGGTTGATGTCAGAATGTAGATTAGACAAAGAATATTAATTACGTTCTTCATTTTATTCGCACCCATTATATAAAATTGAAGCGATAGCAATTTTCGTAATGACATAAAAATACTGTAATGATGGCAAGACTTTTTATTCTCGTTTTCTATTTAATTTGGTACAATCCAAATCATCCTAACTAGTCAATTATATTATATTTAAAAAGGGGTAGATAGCTAACCTTAAGGTTACCTTCATACTAATTCAAAGTCAAAAATGGTCCAAAATGTCATTATGTTACACGATCAAATTAACTCGGCACCTAAAGTCTACGATTTCATGTTGTCGTATGTTGCGAGTTAACATGGTCGTATTGTAAGTTGTGAGTAAGACAACATGATATCTATATCTAGCAATAGAGTAAACGAGAAAGGTATATGCTCGGGTGTGCTAATCAGTTTACTTTTAGGGTGCCACTTTTTGCAAGCAAGTAACCTATCTACCTCTTTTTAAAGGGAACATCACTTTATCGCAATTAACTTCAACCATTTTCATTCCCCATAAAACTATTCGCAGATCTTTTTAAACAATACTTAACAACTCCTAGAATCAGGTTACATCGCAATTTCATTTCATCGAATAGTTGTTATCTATAAACTCATTCCATCGTAAATTATTTTCCTATTTTATTTATTTTATCGAAATAATGTTAAATCGATGTTTTGTTACCCATAATTTTGTTTCCACGTAAGTTTCAGTTTGCAGAATAGTTGAAACATCAATTTTTACTACACTAAAGTTAGTGTACATCGAAAATACTTTTTTTATGTAATTACTCCTAATCATTTTTGTTTATATGAAATGTTAGTTCGATAGACCGTTATTCTGGTAAGCAACACAACTTTGAAACATTTTTTTTATGAAAGTTTATTCGATAATATGAAACGGTGATCATTAGCTAGTCGATCAATCAAGAAAAATAGATATTGAAAATCGTGGAATAGTTTTCGGTGAAATAAAATTCGATGACAAAAAAATCTATATTTTGATAGGTACCCCTTTTTAAATTTAATATAAATGCGAAAATGAGTTTTTTTGTTTGTTTGTTATAACTTTTCACGTCTAAACCACCGATCTGATTTTGATGAAATTTGATACAATATGATATTATAGTATTAGATACGTTAAGCGCTCACAAAACAGGAAAAAAAATATGATCCGAAATGCTGTAGAAACACACATGTACACTTCAATTATTTTACTTAAATTTCACTACATTGGCAAAAATTGAAAAGACAGGTAGTGTTTGTCATTGCGTGACATTACCATAGCAACACTAAGGCCAACAGGTTACAAATGTTGTCTGTTTTGATGTGCAATTGCGGCGCCCCTTTGACGTATCCACCTCTTTTTATATTATAATATCATTGTGGACAATCGACATACTTAGTTTGAGACCCTGGAAAGAACAAAGGATAATTTTCCATACAGTTTTTGGCACGATAACCCACATGGACGCGAACGAAGCCGCATAAAATACAATGCTTAGCATAAGAATGAAGACAAGTTTTCTTAGATCCTGTGGAGTGGCGGTTGGAAGGTGGAACGACGAT
The DNA here is from genome assembly GCA_955850985.1 of Elophila nymphaeata. Classification (NCBI taxonomy): domain Eukaryota; kingdom Metazoa; phylum Arthropoda; class Insecta; order Lepidoptera; family Crambidae; genus Elophila; species Elophila nymphaeata. The sequence continues at coordinate 7,125,872 of OY039090.1, forward strand.
CTGTTAAAGGTCGCGGGAAGCCGCTGGATGTGGGCAGCGCAGGATGAATCAGGTTAGAGATCTTTGTGCCTCTATCGGCTTGGAAGCTTCTTCGCCTATGTCTAACAGTGGGCGTCTCTCGGCTGAATAGATAAAAACAGTAAAGGGATATCATTCTTAAAGGCTCAAGGTGGAAGCGATCCCAGAACCTTCAACTACTGAGGGACTGGACACCTTATCATTAACTGTCCAAGGATATGTGTGCGTTCAACTTAGTTCATCCAGCTATTGTCGAAAGTTACAGTCATAAAATTTGTAACTTAGGACAACAGCAGTCGTTTCAAAAACCAGAAATGGAGACTTAAGAACTCCTATAACGGGTGTAAAAGACATGAACAGTCAAACGAAAACCATGTATTCTGCTCAACATCATAACATTTTTCTTCCTTTAGAATATACCTGGGAAATTGATAGTTACGATTTTATTGAAGGTCAAAGTCATATTTTTTTTTTCACGGACACAAACGAACGGGGCTGCCGTCTGGCAAAAATATCACGGTTTTGCGAGTTGCGTGCGAGGTGAGCGCTTTACGTTGCGCAGTACAATTTGCAATATTTTTTAACACCAAGAAATAAAAATCATTTCCCAGCAATTATTTTTTGATATGTGTCTTATTTTGATGTATAGAATACATGGTTCTCGTGTGACTTTTCATGTCTTTTACACCCTGTATACCAGGTAACTAAAAAGTTCCAAATCACTAATCTCTTCAGAAACTCCATTCTTCTGACAACAACCTGACGAAAAATGTTCATAAAACCACTCTTTCGAAACAATGTTGCAAAATCAAAATCCAATATACTCGTTACTTAATCGCAGAAGCATTTTATTCCGAACGCGTACAAAAAGCAAATCCTAAATCCGACTCAAAATCTTGAGGCGAGAAAAGCAAACCTCAAAATTAATTTTCCGTATCAATGAGCAGCAGTCATAAATGAAACACATTTTCAAATAGCTTCTGCAGTGGGAATTGTGTTGCGTTTGTAGAATTCTCTAGAAAACAATTCCACACATTCGCACTGTTTTGCAGGCTGGAGCTTGCAACAAAACGGTTTTCAGACCGGCGTTTTGTTCCTTGAGACATTTTTGGTGGTAACAACGAATTGGGACAATATCTAAGTTTGTTTATTCATATAAGTAGAACATACATTTGCACATACAACTACTGACTGACTTACGCTAAACAATTTGAACTTTATATGAAAGTAAAAAGGTTATCTGTATTCAAAATATAGATTTGTACACTTAATAACATTCTAGAAGATCTATTACCACTTTGCTGTTGACTTAATAATAATAAATAAATAGCTGTGCCCGCGACTTCATTCGCGTGGATTTCCCGATTTTGCGAAAATTTTCGTCGGTCCATCTATGCTCCGCTCCTATCGGTCATAGCGTGATGTTGAGATATATATAAGGTCTATAGCATTCCTCGATAAATGGACTATCCAACACAAAAAGATATTTTCAATTTGAATCAGTAGTTCCTGATAATATCACGTTCAATCAAACAACCAAACTCTCGATGATTTCACTATCACAACTAATGTGTCTGCCTGCACACAAATATCCCGCACACACACCCAAGCACAACGCATAATACAAATTCAAACAAGCTAAAAACTCTCGTAAAACTACGAGTTCAGGCGGCTGCAGGTTAACAATGTCATATTTATTAATACGAATCAAGTGAGCGCTGAAAAAATTATATTAAAAATAAATAGACACTACATTAACAAGCGCTATAAAACCTGACTACGGAAAAAAAGAAATGAATGAAATCGGTTAAAATCGAGGCTTACATGGTAAAATCGACTCCTATTGTTAGTCGGTTAAAATGTAGCCTATGTTATTTGGACCATAATAACGTATCTATTGACAGCTAATTCATCACAATTAGGTGAATAGCTTAGGTGCTACAAAGGAACATACGTAAATACAAAAAACATACATAATATACATAGACTACTAAAATCATAAGCCTTCCTTTCGGCTTCACCAAAATCGGGTGGTAAAAAATCAGTTCCAACTCTAATATACGATTGTATAAACAATGCAGCAAAACAAAATGAAAAAGCTATAAAAGCCAATTTGGAATCAAATACATTTAAGATTTCACAACCCAAATCCCAAAACATAGCACGAAGCAAGTCTGCCTTCCCTCTAATAATAAAACTAAGCATTTCTCGCTCCGCATGAAACAAAATGCTATGCAGTATTCAAGAAAATGGAGGCTCACAGGTTATGCAACATGTGGCCCCGCTTTCTGTCCTAACACAGAATTGAAAAGCCAAAGCCTGGTGCAGCTGCAACTAGGGCTAAATTAAAAATCTTACGTCTGATTTTTTTCGTGCCATTTTTATGAACAGCGTTGGATTAAGACGTGTATCTTAGAGACGTTTTTGTAGGAACTGAGTCTTACAGAGACTTAATAATATAATAATGTCTTAATGGTGTCGAATTTTCTTTTGCTATGCGATTGGTAAACAAGCATAACATTCAATCCACTTTTTTAAATATAAAAGATCTTATACAAAACAATATAAAAATTTCGACATGGTCAGCTCACTACCGCTCATAGCCAACCTGAGGATGTCTAGTTAACATTTTCAGTCAAAGTGAAATATATCACCAAGTTTTTCCAGTAGAATATAATTTTCTCTTTTTCCGGGAAGTAACTGTAGGAAAACAGAACTCTAATATTTATCGCGTGGATTCCGCCTTCCGCCTCGATACCCAAAAAAGAAAGCTTCCATCAAACAATCAGCAAAATATAGTTCAGTCATAAACTCCGTTGATTCGAGGCACATGTAGAAAATCAAAAGAATCTCCATTTCCGACATATATTTCACGTCACAAAAGATCAAATTATTCACACGGTGGTCCCGAAAAAGGCTTTTAGGGGATTTTTCACACATTTTTGCACACCTTTTATATTCGTTACGGTCGAAAAAAGATTTCCAAACCGATTGTGAGCGAATTGGCGGAACTTCATAGTTAGTATGTTAGTGAACGAATTTCACGTTTGATATATAGAAGAATAGTTTTTGGGAGGATATGGTGACTAGTGAGGTGTGTTTACAATTGTAAACTCCAATTTTAAGCAGCTATTCCACTGTACCTTACCTCTCCTAAAGCGCTGAGATCAGTGGGATCCCACTTGACCACTAGAACGGATAATGAAAACAAGCTACACGAATTGATCCATCCAAAATGTAGCACAAATACCTTATTAACTGGAACGACGCAAATTTACGTCACTTACAGTGTACATCGTCAACAAAGTTCCTCAGTATACCCATGGGCAGCGAGCGGGTCAGATGTTATTAATTAATTAGTCCGTCGCTCCGGGGACCAATAACTCCTTTAGCAGATTTCGGTGACAGCTGCCGTACCGTTCAATTAGTGACTATTGATGGTTATGAGGAAACTCTAATGCTTGCGATATTTTGTCAAGCTTGCCAAAAGAAAAAGAAAACATCAAGATAGATAGTAAACCAGCAATATAAAGGAATAATCATAAAGACAAAACAAATATTATTGCTATATGAGCGATCACTTGCAGACGACCTTTGGAAGATCAGGAAAGAAATGGTATTATCAATGAGGGTAGCCGTTGATATATCAATCAATAAGTAGAACCTTAAAGTTATGTTATCTATTCTGATAGGACTACAAACTGGTATAACAGACAGCCGGTGCATGGAGGCAGAAGAAACAGCCACTCACGTTCTGATGGAATGCAACGCAGTGGCAGCACAGTAAGCTCGCTATCTGGGTCATACGGGTAGACTCGATGATGTCTTCAGAGACGTGAAGGCGTTAGGAGACTTCCTAGAAGAGTTGGGCTGACTGGAGTGATTCAGCCCCTCATCATCTGACGCAAAAGAGACGCAAATTCGTCAATTTGCTGACGCAGCCCGTACGAAGAAGAATAAGAGGACTGCAAACCAGTTTTCCGCGTCGTAGCTTAGATACCGTATAAAAATACATATACTTGTATGCGATGAGATAAGCCTTTTATTACTGACTTTTTACTAGTAAATAAATAAAATGTTTTTTTAACTTGAAATATGTCAAAACTCTTACTAAGTATTCCGTTTGCTCGCTTTACATATCGATTATGCGAAAATGACAAATATCGCAGGTACTACATGCTAGAATTGTAGTTTTTAAGTTTGTAGATAATACTTAAAATAAAATGACTCTTTATGAGCCAGCGGTATAGATTTAACGACTGGCTTTAATTTACGTTGCAATCCACCGTTATTTTCTTTGACATAAAATCTAGTTCCGACAACATCTCAGCTTTTTATTGCATTTTAATTCTCTTTTAAACAATAGCTCTTAAGCCAAACAATTCGTCATTAAGCTAGAACGCCAGCACAATGTAAAAGCGGTAATAAAAACCGTTTCAGTAGCGAAAAACAAACTGAAAGTACTATGAATCAAGCTCTAAAGAGTCGAATAAACTCCGCTGAACTGTTTGTCTGACTTGAGAGGAACACTTAATACATGTACGGAATAAGGCGAAGTGTCGAAGTTATCTTGCTGCTTATGTCTTTATTTTTATTTTTTGAAATGTTTTCATATGGTAACGGTGTTAACGCACCTTAAGTGACATTGCGAAAAGAACTGACGGCGTTGGGCCAAAAGGTCCTCGAGTGGCGACCGCGTACTGGGAGACGCAACGTTGGTAGACCCTCCACAAAGTGGACCGATGATCTGGTGAAGTACGCTGGAAGCCGCTGGATGCGGGCAGCGCTGGACCGATCCGGAGATCATTGAGAGTTTAGATTGACTTTGTCAAACAGTGGGAGTCTCTCGTCTGAAATGATGTTGGTAAAGGTATTATAAGGGTATTAAAGATTGTGTGATTCACAGTGGTAGGCGGGGTACTGAACCGGTTCATGTAATTTTTCCATTTGACTATTTGGAAAGTAAGTACTTATACCTTTTTAAAAATTCCAAATTTATGCAGGCTTGAAAAGCAAAGATGGAAACAAAATGAGAACCTCCTTCTTCTTGAAGTTGGTTAAGAAGAGCCGATGATCTTCATACGGCTTAACAGACATTCTTGAATTAAAAGAAAGAAACAAAGAACTCTCCTGAAAAAAATACCTTTCAAAGAAAAAAAACCCTCTCTATATTTATATTAGTAAGCTTAACGAAACTAAGAGAAAATTTCAGAAGCGAGCTAAATATTATGCGCAAGACCTTTCAATTTCATTTTTAATAAGTAGACGACGAACGTTACGAAGTTAATTAATAGTAGACGACGCTCTTACGCACTACGCCACCGACGCTTCCTCATTAAAATCCGTTTAGTATTTTTTGCGTAAAAGAGAAAAAGAAAAGAAACACACATCCATCCATACAAACTTTCTCGTTTATAAAATAAAATTAGTTAGATTGAATTTAGAAGCCTGGAAGAAGGCCTGTGCAAGTGTGCACTATGGAAGGTAAAATACAAAAAAATATCAAATATTATCGACATAAAAACTATCCATTTTATTTAGGCTTTAGGAATTTTCTAAGAATTCGTCAAACGCAGGAGCAAACGTCATCATCATTACAACCTTTATGATTCTGTTTACTTCTGGAACGCAAGGCTTCTCCTTGTCATTGAAGGAGGTTTAGGCATTAGTCCACCATGCTTGCCCAGCGCGGGTTGGTGGACAGGAACAAAATTGACCCATTTCATTTTTTTTTTTTTTTTTTTTTTATGTTACGAGATGGCAAACAAGCTTGCGGCCCACCTGATGTTAAGTGGTCACCGCCGCCTATAGACACTTGCAATATTAAATGTAAATTACTTAACACCGCAAGTGCGTTTGCCATCCTGGGGACTAAGATGATATGCCCTCCATGCCAGTAATTACACTGGCTACCTTTCCCTTCAACCCGAAACACAGCCAACTACTTCACGGCAGAAATAAGAAAGGCGGTGGTACCTACCCAGACGACCCTAGATATGGGTCTATCACCTAGTAAAGTTCTTAAAATTCACCACATTACCTGAATATACTTACTTACCCTTAACATTTCACCTTCGCATGGCAACCTATTAACACTAATACAAGTCAATCCATGTAGGTGCCTGCAATCAATATTGATTCAACTACTTCGCGACTCGTGACAAGATTAATGTTGGTTAGTTTGGTAGCTCTGTAGAACTTTGATGAAGAAAGGTAATATAACTATAGACGGTAGGAGTACAATAGCTTGGAATCGGCTGAGTGGAATATATTGAGACCGCAGCGAACAAATTACAGCGCAACTATTTTGTTAATGTAGATACGAGTGTCATTATGTTGTTTTTAAATTTCCATGCCATGGTTTTCAGTTAATATGTCGAATTTATTGAAATTTTAATGCATCTAGGGAGTGCTTGTATGGATGAGTTATGCAACGGCATAAAACGCATATGCCTAGGAGAGTTATGAATTTGAGTTTTGACGGATGGAGAGCAAGAGGAACCGCAGAAAAAGTGGATGGATTTTGTGAGGAATGATATGAATGAAAGAAGAGTAGAAGAATAGAAGAGAAAGACATATTGCAGCGATCCCAAATATCTTGGGAACCGGTAGGAAGAAGAAGAATGAGTGTGCTTGAAGAGAAATAATTAATAAAATGACATGGTAAAGAATGGTGTTGATGCTGATGAAAAGGGCGAGAAGGGTGGAAGAAGAAAACATAATTTTGTTGACATAATTATTATTATTGTTATTTTTTTTCTTAAATTTTCCCTGTTACGGGACGGCAAAGGGATCTAGCCCATACAGCCAAGTCTTCAGTTTCATATTTTCTTTCTTGTTTATTGCAATAAAATGTGGGTGCCACACATTTTAATGCATCTAGGGAGTGCTTGGCGAGAAATGCATGGTACAGATTTTTTTTAATTATGACGATTGGCAAAGGAGTCCATCGCAGCACTTTCCACGAGCATACGTAATTCAAAAATAATTCTCGAAATCTTGTAACCCAATTTTACTCCAAAACCACCGCACGACTTTATTGCCCTTTGACACTGAAAATACTGACCCATTACAATGACTGAACCAATGTAGGTCTAAACACGTACGTGTTAGGACTATAAAACTGAAATACAGTCGAAAGATAAACATAGAACACGGGTCGGCGGATGTAAGAGGGTTACCTTCAAGGACTAAAAACAATCCTATTAATGTACTACCTATTTTTTAGAACTCTGCCTGTTTACTTCTGTCTTAGGCCCGTATTAAAAAATGACACTCAGAAGTCAAACATGTCTTGAGTATCGTTTGTCACTTTCTATCACTCATAAAGTTGTAGGCTACTTCTATATAATCTACACATTTATTTCATTATTTATAATATAAATATATTATTATAACTATTTATACATTTACACTTATATACTAATTAATATAAAACTATATACATTTCTATTATATCTACATACTTATTTACAATAATAATTATAATATTAATATATCATAATATGAGTACTGGTTAGTCGATGTCTCGATATCGATTATCGACACGACCCTCGCACTAGCCCGACGAGGCCTATTGTTCACAAAACCAGTCCGCGCGGTGCGCCGGAGCACCCGGCCGCCGCGCGATCAACTAGTCGATGCGAATCACTGCTACGACGCGGAGCGCTTGATGCCTTGCTAAGCTTATCCTATTTACGTGCTACTGTAATCTCTCTAGTTATTAGCCTGCTACTTTCTTTCTGCCTTTTTGTATGTGCCTAACTTTCTTCTTCTGACTATCTGTGCTTGTGCGTGTGAATTCTTCTCCTTCTGAATTGTGTATTAATTGTGTGTGCCGTCATTATACGTGTGAACTGTAAGTAAGACTTATTTATTTACCAACACCTGCTCCACACACTACATCAAGTACATCGGTTGCATACGACAACCAAAAAGTGATAGAGACGTAGGACGCTCAAGTCGGCTTTCATTCTTGAAACTTCTTCTATAATACGAACATTAGTTGTGTTTTGGTATCGGCCCTAAGGTTATGTTTTATAGAGACGAAAAACTAAGCATTCCATAGTATCACCCTGTACGCGGAGTCAGAGGGGGCAGTACCCAGGACTTGTGATTCAAGTGTAGGTTTGAAGGACCCCCTTATACAGGGTTACAGGAAAAGTCGACCTAGATCCGTTAAGGGCGTGTAGTACACATCATTTCTGAATGATTTCACTATGGAACCCCCCATCCTAAACTTAATCGTTTTCGAGATATTCGTGTTTTAATTTTTTTTATGAAAATGCCCAATTTTTCGGCTATTCAATTGAATATTTTGAATTTTTTTGATTCTAATGATTATTTTTTCGGTTTTTTACATGAAGAATGAGATGGTTAATGACCTCAATGACTAAAATTACACGTAAGTTAAGTAAATGGGTCATTGTAGACGATCGAAACTTAAGAAAATAAGTACAATTTATAAAAAAAAAAATTTCTTTTCTGGATATCTCAAAAATTTATCATGGCACTTGCTCTGCAGATGTGCTTAAAAACATCTACATTTTATCAGCTATCCAACGAGGTATAACAACCTAGGGTTGTATTTAAACTCATAGAAAAAAACATAGTTGAAAAGGTTCAGGTAGTAGGTCTAACGGTGAAACTTAGTTTCTAAGGCTACATGGGGCATTCAGAATAAATAGCACTTATTTAATCTAATTAATTTGACTAAAGTTCAGCATCATCATTTCAGCCTACTGGCTTCCACTACTGAACGGCCTCCCTCGGCTAGGTACAATCTTCATGCATCCATCGATGTCCCGCTATCCTGACCTAGGAGATCATTCAGTAATTCACCTAATGTTTTTGAATAAAATTTTATAGTTCATGTTCTACGTGTCCACCTCTATTTCGCACACATTTTCTAATTCTTTCACGTAGTCCACTTTTCACTACACCAGTGGTTAATGTTCTTCTTATGTCGTTAGCAGCATTAATTATCCTTTCTTTGAGAACTTCCACTGACGATATGGGGTTGAGCTCACTGTAAACGAGGCTCTTCATGTGCCCCCATACATAAAAATCCATGGGGGTCAGGTCGGGAGATCTGGCTGGCCAGGGTAAAGGCCCACCTCGTCCAATCCATTTGTTAGGATAGTTAGTGTCCAACCAATCCCTAACGCTTCTTCTGAAATGAGCAGGGCAGCCATCATGTTGAAACCACATGTCCCACAGTAATTGTAATGGGAGATCATCTGGTAGGTCACCTAAGTCACCTCTTAAGAAATTTTGATTTCGTTGTCTTGTTCCTCGTCGTCATCAATGACACGTGGTCTTCCTAAGTCCGTACGTCGTCGCAAAACAGAGCCAGTTTCACGAAGTCGTCGGTAAACTCCGTCGAAAACGCTCACATCAGGTACTCGACGGTCGGGATAGCGTCGTATGTACTCAGTCCGAGCTTGTGCGAACCTTTTCAACTATGTTTTTTTCTATGAGTTTAAATACAACCCTAGATTGTTATACCTCGTTGTAGATGTTTTTAAGCACATCTGCAGAGCAAGTGCCATAATAATTTTTGGAGATATCCAGAAAAGAAAAATATTTTTTTATAATTTGTACTTATTTTCTTAAGTTTCGATCGTCTGCAATGACCTATTTACTTAACTTACATGCAATTTTAGTCATTGAGGTCATTAACCATCTCATTCTTCATGTAAAAAACTAAAAAAATAATCATTAGAATAAAAAGAAATCAAAATATTCAATTAAATAGCCGAAAAATTGGGCATTTTCATAAAAAAATTAAAACTCGAATATCTCGAAAACGGTTAAGTTTAGGATGGGGGGTTCCATAGTGAAATCATTCAGAAATGATGTGTACTACACGCCCTTAATGGATCTAGGTCGACTTTTCCTGTAACCCTGTATATCTAACAATTTCTTCTATTGACTTCTCTCTCTATCCAACCATATTTGCTAAGATTCCGCACATGCTCCTTTTTCCAGTACAAAACTAAGTGCTGTGACATCAATCCTCCCTGGGGAACATCAGCCGGGACTACCAGCTTAAAGTGCCTTCCGCAGTACGGAGGTAAAATGAGTTCAAAAAAAAATTTCGATCACCCATCTTAGCACTGACCGCGCAAGGTAGCTTAGCCTGCGTGATTGTTGAAAAGAACACACGATATCATTGCCATCGACCTACTCCTCATTAAAAATTGTTACGAGTCAAAAATAAACACAATTCCAAAGGTCAACGAACTCGACAATCGATTCAATATTGTTCTCAGAGATGTAGGTACGTAAATAAATATGTCACACTTCTCATTATAATGATGCTTAAAGACCTTCTAACACTTAAAGAAAATAGCGAATATTCCTCTCATTATTTTTCGAGTATTCTCAGAGAATACAAGTTTGAATCTAAATAAAAGGTATTTGAGTATAATTTTATATTCTGTATAGAACATATCCCACTGTCAATTATGGATATTCCGGAGCCTTTCCTCGAATTCGAAAAAGTCAGAGTTCTGATTCATTTTAGACCTCCGACTCCAATTTCAGCTCCGATAATATTGATTTGGAGGTTATAAAGACATACGGAAACTTAATGCCCGCTATCAACAGAGCCATGCACCGACGCGACATTTCATATTGAAATGCATTAAAAGTTAATTAAGGCTAAATCGATAACTTTATTTAACAGTTTAGAACACATACAGTTACCTATGATTATGACTATAGGTATCTTTTCTATAATGAAATCATTCTGTTCCGATCGATGGAATCATAATCACTAGTTGGAGCTGAGAATACTTAATGCTTAAAATAGTATGGAAGTTCATTTAGATTATTTCAAAATCTGTGAATTCAGTTCAGAGTATCTCAAAAAAGTTATGGTTGATCTCCAAGGAACGTTTTCTTGTAACTGTAACGGTCCCAATAATTAAACAGAAATAGATTCTTGAGTTTGAATCTTAGGTACTCATGCATTCGCATTATCGGCACAAGCAGTACTTTGGTTCATCAATCAATTGGATACTTAGTTTATAAATTAATCCTACTAATATTATAAATGCGAATGTTGGTATGGATGAGTGTGTGTTACTCTTTCACGCAAGAACTGATGAATGGATTTTAATGGAACTTTAGAATAATATAGCTCATACATCAAAATATCATAAGAGGCACAGAGGCTATAATTTAAACTAATCACAGGCGAATTGTTATGGTTGATCTCCAAGGAACGAACTTATATTTCAGAACTTATATTTGTTAGAGTATACTCATTGTTGAGAAGACAAATAAATATATAACTAGACCCTATGTCTCAAAAATACACCTGAATTCATTAGAAAGAATGATTTCTTAGTCAAACATGAAATAAAATATAAGTATGTACTAGAATGTCTATCGTGTAATGAAATGGCCATCTTTCCACGCCTCCGATACCAGAAATTATAGTTCTAACGAAACAATCAACTCTCATGAGATTATTGTCAGATAGAAAAGAGGGCTGAGAAAGAAGTAATCAACGTAAAAAACTACGAATGTGTTTCCAATCACTGCGAATGGAAATCCTACGTTTCTCGTAATGAAAGAACAGTTCGCAGACACAATGAGTTTCATGACTGCAACATCAGCTGAAAGAATTCAGCGTTTCAGCATTGCCCAGTTTCGAGTGATCGGACTTTTTTAATTTCCATTACGGTCCTCGCTTTTATTGTATTATTTTCTCCTGCGGCGGTGCAACGGTTGACGTAAGTTCTGTTATCATTTTTATGGCCATTGGGCGTGTGATTTCGCTATTAAATTCTGTACTTGAAATTTTATTGAGTATTTTTCTTAGAGTAACGTTCTTTCGGATGTATTCCAATGAATGTTTTATGTAAGATTTTAGAAAATAGTTTATTTAATTGAGTATATGTGTTAATAACCACAGGTTTTTGGATTGAGTATATGTGCTACTGACCGTCAGTTGCATGCACCATGTTTTGCGATTTGCAATTTTGCAAAAAGGCCCTTCGCACACGGCTCGACGCGTAATCGTAGCGTAGGTATGCCACTCGTATGCTGCATGCAGTACAAGAGCGCGCCGAGTGCATACAAGTCTTAACAGTTTCGCATTATGACTCGTCATCGTGGCTTCATCGCCACGGCATGCATCTTACGTCACGATAAGTGTTCTGCAGTGGCGGCTTTATTGCAGCAAGCACACGTACTAATGATATTTATATATAAATTAGAAACTAAACTACCTATTGTATTTGGGCAATTAATCGAAAGTTATCCATGTTTACACGTTCTCAGTTTAAAAGCTTATTGTCATCTTGGGGTAATTCATTATCATGGTGCTTTACCATTTTTGTCATCTTGGGATAGATCTTCAACGGCTATTAATAATCTTTTGCAATAATTATTTTGGTAGTACCCAATAAGTATGCCTAGTCATTAACGCCTTCTGCTACGCACACAATAATAAAGTAAAAGTATTCTTCGTAGAACGATAAAGGCGATGTGTTCCCTTTCATTGTCACGTCTAATTGACGGTTATGTACTAAACAAGAGCGAAGTAGTGACGAGCCACATGTAAAACTCAGTCGTCGCGCAAGATGCATGCCGCATGGTGTACGAGTACGCTGACGCGACGAGCCGTATGCGGAGGCTCTTAATTCATAGAAACGGATTTTTAAAAATATTTTCAGTATCATATCAGCGGAGAGACACTCAGCTCACTGTTGGATATAGGCCTCACTCGGGGATATCCAATCCGATCGGTTCTGCGCTACCCGCATCCAGCGGCTTGCCATGAAATTTTTTTGAAGTATTTCATGGCCCATACAGTACTGCCAGATTTGACTTTATGTCTATTTAAGGCTCTGCTCAACCCCTTTTGGTATTGTGAGCGTTATTGTGTGTACGTAAGTTACTTACGAGTATAATATGTTGTATGAATGGTTAGCATTAAGTACCAAATAATAAACTAAAAAATATTAGTGTAGATTTAATTAAGTGTAGTTCCTAAGGAGGGTTCGTATCAGGCAGATGGCCAGTCATCAAAAATCTAATTCCAAACCTTTAACCGTACTTATTGTCGATATTAAGACATACTGCAATGACTCCAAATAATTTGGGAGTAGGGTAGAAAAAAGAATACAGATTCAATTCCATTGCACTCTGAAATAAATAGAATTCTGCATTCAGAACGTTGTAAATCACAAGAATCAATTTTGTACCGATATTCGTATCGCTACTGATGGACAGTTTCGATAGTTGCCTCTTCGATCTTCGACTAGCCCCGACATCCGGCGAATCGAGTAGCTGTTAAATTTTCCGAAACGAAAACTCATTTCCTACCGATTGTGTCGGTAATATTCAAAGTTTATTGGTAATATATTTTATTTTAATCAAGCTTTCGGAAACTCGACCCCGTTTGCTGATGTTAAGAAAGTTTCCATTGAACACAATACTGCCATAACATGTCTATACTAGACATGGAACTTTATAGTGCTAATATACTGTTGAAAATCTGTTGGAAAAAATTTACATCTTTAAGTCCTCATTTCAGCCGAGAGACGCCCACTGTTGGACATAGGCCTCTCCCAAGGATCACCAAACCGGTCCTGCGCTGCCTGCGTCCAGCGGCTTCCCGTGACCTTTACTAGATCGTCAGTCCACCTTGTGGGGGGCCTACCAACGCTGCGTTTCCCGGTATGTGGTCGCCACTCGAGGACCTTTCCGCCCCAACGCCCGTCAGTCCTCCTCGCAATTCCCTGCCTACTGCCACTTAAGGTTCGCAATTCTTTGGGCTATGTCAGTGACCTTGGTTCTCCTGCGGATCTCATCATTTCTCATATGATCACGCAGAGAAACTTCGAGCATAGCCCTCTCCATTGCCCTTTTTCATCTTTATGTAATCTGTACAAATATTATATTTTTTTAATGAAAATTAAATTTATGAACCTCAGGTAGTAGGGTACATAATTATATTTATTTCCAGTCAAAATGAAAGTTACGGATTAATAATTCCATAACACAGACACATTTCACAACACAAAATAATCTAGTCAACTCAATAAGTACACCTATATAATACCTATACAAAATAAAAAAAAATAGAATCGAAATTCGATACAAGTCAATTGTCATATAGCCGCTTTTAATATTGTATGTTAAAAGCGGCTATATGACAATTGACCTGCTAGTAAAAGTAAACTTACTGACGTTTGGTTGCCTAGCCATTGTTGTTCATTTAGGTACCAAAAATAACAGCATTCACTTAGCAACCAAACCCTGGTAGGAACATCTGTAACTTTGAATTGAATATTAAAACATAAGAGTCACGAACGGACAAAAATGAGAACATAATTACTTCTCGTTACTGTACAAATATTAGGTTTGAATCGTTAGTGTTTTTGACGTGACAACGTCTTATAATTCGATAGAGCCGGCTGCACGCACGAAAAAACATGACGTCATGCGGCGTAACCTCGCTCTGAATCTAATTCTCTAATTTGAATTTGGAATTATGTTCTTTAAAATTTAAACTTTCAATGATACGTATAGCCAAAATATGTATAGCCAAAGAGATTTTATTACAAGTTTATTCATACTATAATGCGAAATCTATTAAACAAATGAAATTAATTTTTTTTTTTGAAAAATGCTACCATTCCATCAGTATTGTCTTAAGACGTTGTCACGTTCAACTATCGTCAGTAAACCGACTTTACAGACAACCAATTTTTTAATGAATTTTTGTGTCAAAAATAAGAACATAATTACTTCTCGTTACTGTAAAAATATAAGGTTTAAGCTATTAATGTTTTTAATGAATCTTTTGATGAACCTCCGGAAGTCTATAGGTACTTACATGACCACCCACTTATCAAGAACTTCTTATGTGTTGACACGCAGAGTGGAAATAGTAAAAACACCCTACTAATAATGGATTACGCATTATTTAAAATTGTTTATTGATACCATTATTCGATTGACTTGTAGATTGAAGAGACAAGGGACTCCCGCGTTCGTGAATCAAAAATATTACAACAAAACTATTTTGAATGGCGCTTTAAGGTAAAGTTGATTTTTTGTGTTTTTTATATGTCGCAGGCGGATATTAAAACGTTGTTTAACTAAATGGCTAGGCGGATTGTAGTCTATGAGAATTGTTAAAACCATTTGTCGATAAATCCGTAGTCGATTCTATCTATATGAGTCCGTACATCGAATGGAGATCACTTGTTCATTGGTAGGTTCAGGTAATTTTTTTTGACGACCAACCGGAGTGGAAATTTTGTCACTCGTCACCCTCATAGACTACAAGCCGCCTAGCCGTTTAGTTAAACGGCGTGTTTTACTATCTGCCTGCGACATAATTATTTATACAACTAGACTAGATGACAAACAAGCTGACGGCCCACCTGGAGGTAAGTTGATATCGTCGCCTATAAAAATCAACATAAAACAAGAAAAAAATAACTTGGTATTGCAGGTGCGTTGTCATCAAAAATAGGACTCTAAAACAATCACTTAGAGCACGAAATCGTGCAAAGTGCATATATACAAAATTTTATTTAATTCAAACCTAGCTGAATCCCCTAACCTCACTACAAATAAACGATCTGCTCACAAACTTGACACGCAAATTAATGCTATGTGAGCGTTTCATGCGACGTGGCGTTGATTTTCCTTTAATTAAGCCGTAGGTATTAAGGTGCAGTTCCGTGATATGTGAATGTCGCGACTGACGCTACCTGTGTATTTTTTTTTGTTATTTGGGCAGACAAGCACGCTCGGGCGCTTTCATCCCTAACCCCATATTCTACTCATTTTTTTCGTCAGAAATATGCTTTATCTATACTTTGGGGCAGTTGGGGCCACCTCAAACTTATGTGCGACCCACTAAAAACTGACGAGTTCCTCTAGGTCGTGGCTTACGAGCACACAGGGTACTTGGCGCAATCACTGTGTGCGTCAAAGACGAGACAACCTACCCGCACCCAGGTCCATTAAGGGAAGGGAGCGTCTACGGAATAGGATAGACGTTCCTCCACAGTACCCATCTTCTGCCTTCGACTCAAAAAAATTATAATAATAATAATGTTTATTTCAGACAGAGAGGATCCATATACAATTTTCTTACAAATAATACATACATACATAATAAAATAATAAGATAATGAAGCTCTTGGCTGTCATTTCACCTGATGTTAAATTTATTGAAGTTGGATATATCTTTGTAATTAACGCCCTCTGGTGAAAATCAATTGCACTGCCATCAATTACGTATCGATTGGTGCTGGATGATAGCAATCGCAGCACAGTTACAAATCTGCATTTCTTTCCAATAGACGGCGCGTGCATAAAAATACAGTGTCAGATCAAATCGCCCCTGCGTCGCACCAGTTTTAACTCACTGAACTGCACCTTAACGTCAACCACTATTTTTAGCAATAATTTAATTAACGAACTGGCCTCGTTAAATTTAATTTTCGAATGTGATTTCGTCGGGAATAATTCTTTCAACAGCAATAACAACATTCGGAATTGGTAATAAGATTAACTGTGAACTTTTAATTGAAAATTGATGACGACAATTGGATAAATAAGTATTAAACAGATGGTATACGTTTTGTAATCCAAATCTAATTAATTAATTATATCTTTTATGGTATGTGTATTCTATGGCTACTAGTGTAAGGTTAATTTTACTACACAATGATTAAAACAAGAAACATTACGTAAACTCAAAATAAAATAAATGTATTTGATATTTACTTATTTCAAAAAGCTGCCCAAAGCTGGATGAAATTAGGGCAAGGTTATTTGGAAGAGTTTGGAGGAGACTTTTACACTAATCAATTAATTAACAAAATCTACTACAACACAGCCTGTTCAATACTGAACCTTTGATTTAAATTTTATTTTTAGGTGTTTTTAGGGTTCCGTACCTCAAAAGTAAAAAACGGAACCCTTATAGGATCACTTTGTTGTCCGTCTGTCTGTCTGTCAAGACCCTTTATCTCAAGAACGCGTGGACGTATCAAGCTGAAATTCACATGAAATACTCAGGTCTATTGTCCCTTTAAGTTGTGAAAATATCAAACTTCTAAGCCAAGCCAATCAAAAGATACAGCCGATTATGTCGATATTTTCAACAAATTTTCGACACTCGCAAAGGAATCAAAACCTACAGGATACTTCCCGTAAACTCAGAATCTTGAAATTTGGCATGAAGCATTGTCATATAATGCAAATATAGGAAAAATTGCGAAAATCACATTTTTTTAGTTATGTAATATAATAATTTTTTTTTAATAAAATGAAACTTACTACCTTATTTCACACGAACGAATAAAGGTATCAAATTGAAATTTATACCAAATACCTAAGTCTATTGTCCCTTTAAGCAGTGAAAAAATCAAACTTCTAAGTTAACGCGATCAAAACACCTTAGACGAATTTCCGTCACACGCTAGGGAATCAAAACCTACAAGGTACTTCCCGTGAACTCAGAATCTTGAAATTCGGCACGAAGCAACGTTATATAGTACAGACAGATAAAGGAAAAATTGCGAAAATAATAAATTTGAAGTTACATAAAATATTAAAATATTATTTTTGCTTACATGACATAAAATATTTTTTTAATAATTATAAACTTACTACCTACCCTTTTTCACATGAACGCGTAGAGATATTAAAGTTGAAATTCATATCAAACACTTCTTAAATCTAATTGCCTCTAAACTGTGAAAAATTCTAAAACAACGCAAAAATTCAAAACGCTGAGGTAGGTACCTACCTATAATCATACCGCATATTTTGAAATTCGCCACTACTCGCAACGGAATCAAAACTTAAAGACTACTTCCCGCTGACATTGAATCTTGAATTTTGGTATGAAACAATAGCTTAAGGTAACCTAACAGAAAAACCCGGCGGAACCCTCGGCGTGCGAGTCTGACTCGCACTTGGCCGGTTTTTTTGTGTTCATATTGGCACACATTTTCTACGGCTCTTGTGCGGACTCGTGTAAATTTTGAATTTAAGTTTTTTAATTGTTATATATAGGTAAACTATTTATCATAATTTTGCGCATTTATAATAAAACCTTTTACCGAGTTAATGAGTGACACTAAGTACTAACAAGAGTTTCTCCCGAGTTCTTGTTGTAAAAACACGTGTTGAGAGACTCC
The DNA here is from genome assembly GCA_955850985.1 of Elophila nymphaeata. Lineage (NCBI taxonomy): Eukaryota > Metazoa > Arthropoda > Insecta > Lepidoptera > Crambidae > Elophila > Elophila nymphaeata. The sequence goes on from OY039090.1 coordinate 7,144,078, forward strand.
ATTTTTAACTCAATCTACCGTACAATTGTCGGTTACTTTAAGTACATTTTTACTTGACATTGTCGCAATGCGTCATCTTTGTCGCGATTGCCATTCATATAAAAGAAGAAGAAGAAATACTAACAATATTTACACAAATGTTTTTTTTTTGTTTTATTTTTCGTATAATTGCAAATAAAATTAATAAACAAAATGATGATTCAACATTTACCTTCACTACTTTGGCTTCTTTACAGCCATGTTTGATACGATTCCGCGAGAGCTTAAGATACCCGTTCCATTAGATATAACTTCTGGAAAATTCTAAACAAGCAGTCTTTTAATAATGTCAAAGGTAACATACAGATCAACTAAATGCATTACAATAGCAAACAATACTTTGCAAAAATTGTTTTCGGATAGAAAAAAAAACTATTCTAAACCGCCATAGAGCCTAAATAAGTAAAAAAATTAAATAACATATTAAAAAGGGATACCTACCAAAAAACATTAGTAAATTTTAATGACGATTTTTACAATGTTTTCAAAATTAAGCTCATCTAGTACACTTATTTTATTAAAATACAATTAATGCTAGACATAACAATGATATTATAACATTGTAAAATGCACTCAGATATTTTTAATAATTATTTGAAAAATGGTCTAAATCTGAGCTCGCGGCCATTTTTCCGGGCCCCGGGTCTTCCTAGCTAGTGGACCTATCGCTCTGCGAGCAATGTCTATGTGTGTATGTGGTCACATAGACATGTGTATCTAACAACAAAACAGCGATAAAAATATTATTGGTACTTCGATGAATGCACACTTTTAAGAAGGAAGGAAAGGTGGCGCTAGTTGGCTCGAGTAAATGCAAAAATATCATCATAGCTTTTTCAATCATTTTCGCAAAAAGATGTAAAAACTCGAGTTTCCACAGCCTAATTTTTCACGTCACTGACAGAAAGTGCCTTTTCAGCTGTCCGGCAGAAAGCTACTCCTAGATTTCATTTTAAAAGCAGCGACTCACAATCAGTCCCTTTGTTATTCTCAAGGGTTTGCAGGATATCTTGGGATTTTTCAAAGATCTCGAAAAAGCTTGAAAAATTATTTGAACGTCTCCAAGTCTCCGTGGTATTGTCTTCATTGTTAGTTCTTTGTTAAATTAGTTTGGTGTAATTTTAGTCTATATAGCCTTTATGGAGTCTGGTGGAGATAAAACTGCATAGTCTGTGAGTTTTGCGAATTGAGAACGTTTTAGTTCTCTGCAAGTTCATTGTGAACGATTTCATTCGACGTGTTTTATTAAAGGCAGGCCTAATTGCGCCGTCTATTGGGGAAATCTTAGTGGAACATAAAATTTAGAAACTCCATCGTAATGAATGACTGAACGAATAAAATAAATAGATAAATACAAGACAGATGTATTTCAATTGACAAATTGAACATGTTGAACAAATTGGTCATGTTCGCGAACTACTAGCGAGAGGAGAGGAGAATGTTAATACTATTTATAATATATATATGCCTATATATATATATATATATATATATATATATAGTAATATATATATATATATATATATATATATATATATATATATATATATATCAGGCATGTGATGGCTTTATAATTCGATCCACAGCTGGAACACAAGGCCTCTCCTTAGCATTGATAAAGGTTTGTAAGGTGATCAACACCCCTTTGCTGGTCCATTAGTCGCCTTCTACGACACCCATTGGAGGATATGTGAGTGATGCTATTCTACTCTGCCGGCATCACACGACTTTGACAGGTAGGAGCAGTTAATATAGGAAAATAAAAATGTTCTTTTTACTATTTTTCTACTGTCAATTAAAATTAAAATGAAACCAATCCTTGTTCTAAGATGGAACAAATCCAGCAAAAAAAAACATCAAAATCGGTTGAGTTATTTCGGAGTTCATCGAGCTCAAACACGGTGATACGTTATTTTTGTATATAGATTAAGCGGGCGACAAAAGTTTACCTTTGTAAAGAGCCTTTTTTATATTACGTTTGCCGTTTTTAGCACCGAAATTAACACTTATACCTAAGCACCTAACACAGACTATAGGCATAGTGACAGTGTGCAGTGTGCATGGTACGTGCGTCCATCCTTGCACGTGATTTTTTTTATTGACTACTGCAGATTATCGCTGATGATATTCTCTGCGTCACCGGGTTTTTAAGAAGGCAAAGACCTTGGGGGATCCTCAAGCCTGTAAGTCGAACGTTCTTATGGGATTAGGTACTAGGCGACCTAGCATCTCCCTCTCTCCGCCTAGCATCCCTACGGCGTCCTAATCGGAAGGGACACGTGAACTGCGCGTTTATTGCACGCTGAATTTGACTCGTCCATATTAACCATTCAAGTCAGGCAGTGTCCATCCTACCAAGTTCATATACGTTTGTACTTCACAGTGGATGAAATTGCCTACGTACACAGGTAGATCATAGCCTAAATTTAAACATAGGTAGTTTCTTTTCTTAGATCAAAGTTAAAAGAGGACCAGTGGTCCAGTGGCCTCAGTTTACAGGGTCCACGCGCTAGATATTCCCGTGGGCCGAATTCATAGCTTTGCAAAGAGATGTATGAACGAAGGAAAGAAAAATATTACGCCGACACCAAATATAATTCAGTAAGTTTGTCGGATTTCGCTTTTATGGTATATTTAAAGATTAATAGCAGCGTAGCTCATTGGTATCGAACAAATCATTATTAAAATGATCATTTAAAAATAAAATGTATTCAATATTATTATATTACAATATACAAAGAGTGGAATTTCGTAATGCCACCTGAAGGGAAAGTACTCTTAATACTGTCGATAGAAAATTTTACTCAAAGGAAGCATTCCTTTATTTTTGAAAAGAAAGAAAACTGCTTTCAAAGGTTTTCGAAATTTCGCGAAGCCACACCCGGGAGTCGAACCAACTAAAATCTGTAAAAATTACATCCTGTACTTTTCTTGCATCAATCGTTAGGGTCAATTATTAAGACGAAATCTCTGTATAAAACTTGATAAATTAAATGAAAGGAAAGCCATGAAACCCTTAATTATTTTATTTATTTACATAAAATGGTAAACTAACTAATTAGTTGATCGAAATGGGCTCCATTCTCTTGAATACACAAATTTATTCTTCTAACAAATTCATTCATTTTAATGTATTTATAAATGACGTCAATGATAATTATTAACTACTAACATGGATAGCAGATGAATCTTTGAGTAAAAGTGCTTTAACTTGAAAATTTTTATGTCCTTTTTCATGGCTTTCCTTTTCAAGTCAAATCAAGTTTGTTGGAGAGATTTCGTCTTTATAAATGACCCTAACGATCGATGCAATAAAAGTACATAGTGTAATTTTTACAGATTTTAGTTGGTTCTATTCCCGGGTGTGGCAAGCGAATTTTCGAAAAATTTTGAATGCAGTTTCCTTTCTTTTCAAAAATAAAGGAATGTTTCCTTTGAGTAAAATTTTCTGTCTACAGTATTAAGAATACTTTCCCTTCAGGTGGCATTACAAAATTCCACCAATTTGTTTTATGTGTTATTCGTTTATCTGCAATTAGTCACGAAACTATAAGCAAATGTGTTCAGGATGTTTGTTTGCGGCTCAAGTGTACTTTGCAGTGAGAATATCTTCTTATTCTTGTTATTTAATTTCCAGACAATTAAGAGCGTCAGAATGTGCTTCCTCTTCATGCGTTTGTTGTAGCTCCTCGTTGTTAAGTTTACAGCCAGTTCGTAGGAATATGTTTTCGGTTTGCTTTAAAATTTCAAAGTCGTATCACGTAATTCCTCAACCACTGTTTGCATACTAAGATGGTGATGAATTTCTGGATTTGTTTCATACCAAGGCACACTAGACACAAGTAATAATTATCACATTTTGCATTCTTTGAATTATGGCGATTTTGAATTTACTGGCACTTCCTCATAGTTATATGCAATACTGGTTTCAGTATCACTGTTGTATATCAGCAGTTTGTAGTCAATAGATAAGAATCTTGTAGCGAATGTCGAACTCCTCTCTTTGGTTTTAACATTTTTATACTGTGTAACATAAGATTGAATGAAAGAGTCGTCACTTATTGGCGATTAATCGGTGACTAGAGTGTTCATAAATTCATAGGTACCTGAAATTGATACAATCGTATTTCCAAAACGCGTCACTAGATGGCGGTGACCTCCGCTGCATCGCGCTATCGTTCTTTGCACTTGAAATACGTAAGACAGTTTGTTAACAGAACATGCCAACCGTGAACCTACACAGGTCCCGGGTTCGAATCCTATGTATTTTTGAAGCGATATCGTAAGTGAAAATACGATTTCGCTGTTTTTATTTGTCAAGTACTTTATCAAAAAAGGTGCCATCAAATCTGTGGCTAAGCGAAATACATACAGGTGCATCATTTCAACAATGGTTAAATTAAAATGAATGATTATGATGTATGTATGTAATAAATAACGATAACCATAACCGCTCAACTTCGGACGGTTAGCGTTAACGTTACAGTTTGGTGTGTGTCAACTGTAATGCAATCAATTTCCAATGACGTAAAGTGGTTTGTGTTTGACAACGCAATTTGAAGTACCTATTGTCTGTCATTATCAAAAATTTACCCCTGTGATTTTTTTGGAAGGGAAACGTCTTTTCACTTGTACCCTTTTAACTTTAACTGTAACATTTTACATGACGGTGCAACAAAAGATAGTGGACTTTGATGCTTATTGTTAAAGTTTTAGTTAAAATTTAACTTTAATAGTGACAATAACGTAGTACTCGGAGCAACAAACTCTAAATCGTTCAGAAATTTCACTGACTTGCTTGAGTCATGCATGACTGAGCATCATCTTTGCTTGCGGTGCGGGCGGCATCGAGTCTATTCTATAGACAAGACAGACATTATTGTTGGTTTGTTGCAATTATATTATATAGAATTTTGACGTGACAACGTCTTATAATTCGATAGAGCCGGCTGCACGCACGAAAAAACATGACGTCATGCGGCGTTACCTCGCTCTCAATCTAATTCTCTAATTTGAATTTGGAATTATGTTCTTTAAAATTTAAACTTTCAATGATACCAAAACCAGCCAGATACAAATAGTATAGCCAAAGAGATTTTATTACAAGTTTATTCATACTATAATGCGAAATCTATTAAACAAATGAAATTAAATTTTTCTTTTGAAAAATGCTACCATTCCATCAGTATTTTCTTAAGACGTTGTCACGTTCAACTATCGTCAGTAAACCGACTTTACAGACAACCATTTTTTTTTAAATAATCCTAATGATTTATTTCCTTTGATTAAAGGCTAATTCACACATATCAGTGAAACCACAATACCGGCACAGTGCGAAATATTATTTCATACATTATCTATGAACGTATCCCGACTTGTCAGTGACGGCACAGTGCTCTCGGCAGATCACGGAAGTAATCGTCGACACCAATATTTTTTGTCGGATTACGGAAGCCACTGAAGCCGCGGCTTTAACAAAACCAAAATGGAGGACGAGCGACTAATACAGGATTGGTTGGTGAAAATATAGTTTTATTTAATTTGTCGCTTGCAAAGTCCTACATGGGTACGAAATGCAAAACAGATTTGTGGAACAAAATAATAAATAAAATCTTTTTTCCTTGATGCTGCTCTTCTTCTCTGCTAAAACAATACATTATTGCTAGCTCTGTTGTATTGAACAGAGCCATAGCAACAATCAAGATTGACGAAGGGCAGGTTTTCACTGAAGGTCCGTGAACTGAGCAGGTACTGACCATGACAATGTGTGAATTGAATCACTGACGGAACACTGTAGCACTGATACCAAACTGTGCCGGTAGGTACTGTGTCAGAACTGTGGCTTCACTGATATGTGTGAATTGACCTTAAGGAGGCACGATTTTTCTCATTGAATCGGTATTTTGGTTCGTGTGCCACCTTTGAATCAATTCATGGATCGGATATCATATTGTTGAATCGATCTCATAAAAAAATCCTTAATTTTAACAAATAAAATACATATTATGTAGCTACTTCCTTTTTTTAATATAAGGGAAAAGAAACACAAATTGAAAATTTCGAAGTGAAACTTCTTTAGCAGCATTGTTATTTGAAAATTAAATGCATCGGAAAGAGTGACACCAAAAAGTTATTGACGTTTAGAAGTTTCTTTTTAACATTTGTTTAAAGTTTTTTTTTTTGTAGTTATCACACTTTTTTAAAAATAAAATCAATCACTGGTGTGAAGATTAACAGTCTATTGCCATATTGAAATTTTATTAAGTATCTATTTTTTTCATACACACATGTTATATTCAAACTGAATATTAACATTATGAACAAAATTGACTTTGAACTGAAAATGTATGTATTCGAGGAATCACCAACTCCTAAGATACAGGACATGTCCTAGTTTGGAAGTTGGAGATCAGATATTTTCTAAGTTGTAAATCATCTCACATCTATTGTTATCTGTCTTTGTATATGTGATGTTTTTGTTTGAATAAATTTATTATTATTTATTTTTAAAAAAATCAGGACATAAAACATGCTATAACCAAAACAAATACTGTCTGTGAATACGATCTAAACGATTTAATTCGCCTAACTCATGAATCGATTCAGTTGGAGATCGTATGAAAATGAATCGATTCAATTGAATCGATCTTCATAAAAATCGAATCGTATCGTGCCGTGCATTTTCAATTTTTAATTGCAAATCGTGGCTTTAAAAAATTAGTTCCATTTCTTTTGCATTATATTTCTATCGTTCGCTCCTCACCTTATTTTTGTCTTATGTAATTTGCAATCCCTGTTGATAATAGTTTCAGAAAACATCTTCAATTTTAACGCATAGGCTGTATTATAAATTTCAGAATTACTTTATTATATAACGATAATATCTAAACGTTTTAAAATCATCTATTTAGGAATATACCTTATAAGCAATGGAAAATAGAGGGAGATATATCTCACACTACCCCAAGAGAATAAATCGGAAATTGAAAAATTGTAAAAAAAATTAAAACCGAAAATCAGCTTGAACAGCTAAACTATATATTATCTATTTACAAATTAACTTTTTTGCAAGTAAATTATATGACAATCATATCAGGTATAATATTCCTAATTATAACGTTCACATAACACATATTAGACTTATAAACTTTACAGTCGTAAAAATGACTTTAAAAACTAACTGTGTTGGTATTTAAAAACGGCACTATGAGTAATGTTAGTCTTGTGGAAGAAAAGTTGTGTCCTGAAGTACTTTCAATAACAGTAAACAATGAAATCTCCAAATATTTACATTTTATTTATGTCACTATTCTCTGCCTTACCTGCAAGAACAATATAATCCAAACCAAAATAAAGATGTTTCACTAAGAAATGGCCCGCAATTACCGAGCAAACTTCCCCACTTGATGGCGTCAAAAAATTTCCAAATCCATAAATTGAGAATTGTCCAACTCGCCGTGTTTCTTTCATTTCGGATTTATTCCAAGTTTCTTTGCTCGCTTTAATTTAAAAACTTGGATTGATGTCGTCGGAGCAAATCACGTCCTTCTCAGGGTTCAGTTTGGGAAGTTTTTGATGGCTTATTAAAATATCTTGACAACTAGCGCTTAGAATTACCTGTGGATATTGACGCTGTTGGTGACAGAGTTTGTGAAACGTGCCTTCCATAAAATTTTGGTTCGTATGCAGTTTATAGGCACAAAAATTATGAACCCTCCAATCAGGATTGTTCGGTACAATAATAGTGTGTTTAGTATGGCTCCACGTTTATATAACCATCTACCTAAGGATTTTATAGAAATTGAGCGGTTTTCTATTTTTAAACAAAGATTACACAAATTATTATTGGAAAGGGCCCTACTATTCTGCAAAGGAATTCTTAAATAATAAAATTGAATGTTAGTATTATTATAATGTTTATTTTACTTCACTTAACTTAAATTATTGTAAATTTTGTGACATATTATATTGACATACTGTATTTATATTAATTAATTCAAACTCATACTCGACCTACAATTGCCTATTTCGCGGCTACAACACACAACTAAGGAACGTACGTAAGTAAACATTACGCGTTTCGCGGCCTTTGCAATAATGTACTATTACAACTAAGGAACACGAAAGTCGGCAAGGAGGGTACTACTAGCATAAATAGTGAACAAGCGTCGGTAGAACCGTCGGTAACCGTGCGCGTAGGCAAGGCAGGTGAACTTGGCTGTGTGAACGGAGATTGATCCCCGGACACCGTTAGAATACAGACGACGACGAACCTACTCCTAACACTAAACACAATAACAATAATGCTTACTTGGAGGGGTTAACATAATTAATGTTAATGTCTGAGCAGTACATTAACATTATTATTTTAAAAGCACAGCCTTTGTGTCCTATCCTCAGATCATATAAGTAAAGGTCCTATCTGTCAATTTCATACTTTTGTCAATTTTTTGTAAAAATTCTGTGAAAGTACCAATGTTTTAATTGTTCTTGTTTAACTCAGATACCTGTACTTTCACTGTATTATCTATGGTATTATGGCATTAAAGAAATTAAACAATTTTGATGACGCGTGCGACTTATCATAAATATGCAATCTTTATGATGGTGCTGCACCCTGGCGGCAGAATATTGCAGTAATGTTCCCTAATCAATTAAAAAATTTAAACTAAATGTGATGATAATATGACATGTTTTTTCATCATCATATCAGCCGATAGACGCCCTCAGCTGGACATAGGCCTCCCTGAAGGATCTCCTTGATTATGTCTTACGCTACTGGAATCATGCATTTTTTTAATTATCAATACTTAACCATTCACAACTAAAATAACCTATAATAAGTAGCCTAAGTAAAAAAAGGATATAGAAAATAACAAATTTTGAAAGTGCTTTCTGCACGTTCTTGCTGATCTCGAATGCCTGTAAATGAGGATAGTTTTAAAATAATACTCGCCAGGCGGCAGCACTGTAGCGTGAGCCAGTTCTGCCACCACTTGTCGTTATTTTCAAGTTTTAATTCATAAATTCTCATTTGTCTAAATTACGTTTGTGGAAAGGGATTTTTTATTTGTTTTTATGTGGCGCCATCTGGTTTCACTGACGCCTTAGTTTGAATGGATGTATGAATAAAAGTTTATTTTGCACAAAAATACCTACAACACAAAAGTTGGTACTAGTTTACTAGGTGGTAGACCTGTATGTAGGGTCGTCTGGGTAGGTAGGTAGTTCGCTGTGTTTCGGATTGAAGGGAAAGGTAGCCAGTGTAATTACTGGGCATGGAGGGCATATCATCTTAGTCCCCAGGATGGCAAACGCCCTTGCGGTGTTAAGTGATTTACACTTAATATTGCAAGTGTCTATAGGCGGCGGTGACCACTTCACATCAGGTGGGCCGCAAGCTTGTTTGTCATCTAGTTAAATAAAATAAAAAAAAGTAGAAAAATAAACAAAAATGCGGTTTTTACTAATATGTTCTGCTTCTCTGTTTCTTATTACATCTTTTATCTTATCGCAGATGAACTATTAGTTCTAAAATTTTTCACTAGATGGCGTTGCACAATTTAGTACATGTTCGAGTAGGCAATCGTCCTTTTCAGAAATTCTTAAGTTTATCTCATTAAATTAAAGATTGCATTGACTGTGTTTACGATAGAACTAACGGCACAATATAAGATAATTACCTATTTAGCTAATAATTAGGTACATATAGTTTAGTTTATATCTACTTAATAACTTCTGATGCTGACTGTATCCTAATACCTAATAAAAATACTGATATTTTCTGCAAACTTTTTACATGGATTCCGATAACACTATTTCAAGTACACGCAAAAATTCCCGGCGGTTTTTCTAGAACCTTCACCGGCGAATCCACATTCTTTCTTGGCCACTTTTTTATGTGACAATGTTTATGGAGTACAAATTACCCTGACCCGCTCCAGTTTGATGAGTTTCCATTCTGAAAGATTTGTTTCCGCGTTACACTGGATTGGTTGCTAAAACTTTAGGATTATTTATTTAGTCGTTCGCGGTAGTTGGTATTTATCTATTTACAAAAGGATTTATTTATTTAATATTTATGTAACCTTTAATAATATTGTTAACGCCATTTATTTAGGATATCCCAAAAAAATATTGTGTGTGTCAGCTCCGACGCACGACTGGAGTTTACTCCGAGACAGGTGAGTGAGGCGCACCTGCTGTCATCCGTGTTTTGTCAATTAGAAACACCTCGCACCACGCGCGTCCATGTTTGTTCCAATTATGACTTTGACCTTCAAAAACGTAACGAGGTCATTCATCGATAGATTTTACTCCTCACATTTTTCTCATACCGGGCCCCCTATATGTATATTCAAATCGATTCTTAAGGAGTAAACTCCAAAAAAACTCTTCATTCATTCCCGCCTCCACTATTAGGGTTGCCACCCGTACTGTAAAATAGAGTATTGTACTCTATTTCGCGTAGGTGTACTTAACAATTTACGACACCAATAAAGTACCTACGCTAAAATATTGTATTTAGGACGTGAACTTACTTTGACTGTTACTGACTTGTTACGTATAATTATTAGTGTTGCAAAAATAAAAAATATGTTTATAAAGATAAATAGGTTAAAATAAATAAGTACTTTTCTTTGAGCCTGTGTACTTTATTTTTTTTCTTCCTAAATGAAAAAATACTTTATTTGTCTCAAAAAAAGGTGGCAACCCTAACTATGTCCTCGAATGCGCCGATAGGTTTACATGTTTTAGCCGCCTGCGACTTCAGCGCGGCCAGTCTGCGATTATGCGCGGCCCCGAACGCGAATTTAGTGATTAAATCGTCCCAAGGTATTCACCCGTACGTGATTGCCACGTACACAGATTTAATAATACAAAGAGATAAGCCAAGCCGGCGTTTAACTTGTGACAAGTGTATGCCCAGTGGGCATACATTACCGCCAGTTCGCCGTCCGATAATGTCGAGTGAATACGTACGTATGTCAGCAAGAAATATCCGCTTTTCTTTCAAAATGCCGTCCTGTTCAACTGTAACATGCAATCATTGCAGTGAATCAGTTATTTATCAAGTAATAGAATAACTTTTCACACGTAACAACCGAAAAACTTAGATTTATATTTAAAAAACAATATTTAAACAAATAGTCCGGCTTTTATTCATAAAAACACAATCGCTTTAAATTATGCGTTACTATCTTACAAATTGTATTATCTTGCGGCTGTGCTTAACTTTCATTGCTTCGCAGTCCTTAATACGCGCGCAATCAATAGGGTATATTACGACATGCTCAACCAGAACCATTTTATGTAGTACGGCCGCTGATCGCGTCACTCGGACACGGCGCGGACTTCCTATGAACTCAGCGATTTGACCGATCTCCTTGCGGCTGTGCTTAACTTTCATTGCTTCGCAGTCCTTATGACGCGCGCAATGAATAGTGTGAAAGTCAAGGTCAGCAAGACCACTCCCGCCACCTTGGTGCTTGTCATTAGGTCCCATTAAATTTGAGCGACGTTATCCTTAGTAATGGGTATTTAATAATATTAAATATAATATTTATAATTAAATTCCCATTATTAGGGATAATCCAAAAAATATCACCAGCTTCCAAATGTTAAAAAAAAAATATCAAAATCAGTACGCCCAGTAAACAGTTATGTTATGAGGTAACACATATAAAAAAAAACATGCAGTCGAAGTTTCTCAATTTTTGAGAACCTTCTCTTTTTAAAATTCTGTTAAGGCCGGAATTATGTGTTTGAAGTAATAGGAAATCTATGCGTTGAACATCACTTCGAAGCCGAATAAAGAAATTTTACAGATTTTTAAACTCTGTTGACTACTATAGGCAGGGCGGGGTCCTGCCGCCGCTAAATTCTCAATCAAGGAAATTAACTGAATTAATTTGTAAATATCAATTCTAACTAGAAAAATCGGGAGTGGTCTCCCCTTGACTTTCTCGTATACCGGAAACGACTCAAAGGCTAATAGAAACCTTATATTTTGATGTGATACATGCGTGTTAAATTTTGATCACCCATCCGAGTACCGACCGCGCTCTTAGTTGCTTAACTTTCGTGATCGACGGCTCAAAATTTGATTGAAACCTTATATTTTGATGTCATACACGTATGTTCAATTTGGTTGCAATAAGTTAAAGCATGCTCGAGTTATCGTGCTAACGCACAGACACACCAAACAATAAAAAAAAATGTACTCAGGGAGGTTCAAAACGTGTAAATCCGTCAAAATGTCGAGGTAAAATTTTTTGACGATTACAAGACTTACTTTCTCGTAACGTAGTATACGTTACGAGAAAGTAAAAATATGTCAGACAGACAGAAGTCAAAACAAGAACGTAATCACTATGCGGTATTCGCGTGCGCGGGAATTAACATGACACACGAGCCTCGAACGATGCGCGATGATTCACGACACGAACACGATTGTTTCGCTGCGACTGCGGATAAAGGTCCGGTCTGGCAGATTTTCTGACGAAATCGAAACTTCGCTTCCGTCCGTCGGTCAGTCACGGTCACTAACTTTACTTAACTACTATAAACAGCGGGTTTTTTTTTATACATGATAACTATTATATGTGTTAACAAATTATGCAATTGCAAATATGCAATCATTTGATTGTAAACAAACTCTCAATAGGCAATTTATAATTTTCATAACAGGAAATTAGTATTATAACATACAATTTCACTAAAAAAATATTTATAGTAGGATTTTCAACTCGATCTAAATTAAAAATGTCAGTTAACTGTGGTGAGCGTTTCAAGTCTAGATAACGATAGCGCGATTCAGCGGAGTTCACTGCCATCTAATGGCGAGATTTGGAACTACGCTTGTATAAATTTACAAAGCCTTAAAAGTGCCAGCGCTAAATAATAAAAATTTAAAAATATCTATTATCTTTTCAGATATTTTTTCTTCTCTTGTGTTGTTTAAAACGACGGTAGTATTATGTGGGCATAGGTGGTCTGCAAATATCGAGTGGATAATTGTTTATACGATAATAATAGTACAAAATAGTAAGTATGTGGTGCAAGAGTACCACATCGTATGCCAACACCCTTTTTTGGGCTATAAAAGTCATCTGAAAAAATATTCATTCAAAATGTATTCCGAAGAGGACGCGTTATTGTCGGTCAATACGATATTAATCATAGTACTATCATGGAGACACAACAAGTACTCTGGATGCGAACGTTTTCAAAGTCAAGGATCGCTAATCTCATCCAAATGGCATTTTAAATAGCGGTTTTTTTTTAAATGCTTTTCAAATGATTAGCAGCGATATTGAAAATCTCTTAAACATATCCCTCAATGTCAAAATTGGATACGAGTTATAGAACATCAATTTTAGTTAAAAGTCGGTCACTTATATTATAACACTCCGATTTCAGTCAGTGGTGATATAAATCAAAGTCTCGTGCTAACGTTTAAAGTTTCAGAACAAAGTATTTCTTGTATTAATCCCGAAGTATACAACGCTCATAATCTTCTATCAGGGATTACATATAAGTAAGTAATTTCTTTGTGTTTTTTAATATGTATAGTAGATCATTGACTCCATTACATTACAAGTATTTCAAATCCACTCCTCTATTTAAAAATAGTAAGAACAAAATAAGTAAGAAGTCAGCGTTTCGAGTCTCGTCAGTCGTGGAGTGTGGGTTCTGTAAGCAAAGCGAATCATAAGGACTCATTGAAATTGCATTACCATTATGTTCCTCCCTCGCCTGACCCAACTTGAGATGATTTTTTAAAATTGCAATTACGTCATAATGCAATTCAAGTGACAACTCTGCCATTATATGGCCGCGCCACGCGGCTTTGCCAGGACAAGTTATTACATTGAATAGAGATCTGCTCGCCTGGCATGACCACTGAAATACGATAATATTATGATAGTCATTTATTGCTTCGAATTGTCAAAATTCATTGGATATATGAAATGAAATGAAAAATATTTATTTGGAGCATAATAAACGGTACAAAAAAATACTAATAATATGCATCCAAAATGGCACTCACTCAGCTTAATGTCACGGCATACCGTGACGCTGGTTTTCAGTGAGTCCAGTTAAGACACGGATAACAATATTACATTTACAACAACAACAGCTTAAATTTAAAGTAATAGATAGAACTTAAGTAAAACCAAATAATAATAACTTAAAAAATACAATAAGAATAACAATTAGACAAACAAATATCGGCAACTTTAAATTTTATCGAAACTACGAACACTTAGAAGGCTTATAAATTATAAGATAAGATTATATTCAATTATTTTTGACAGTTAAAAGCGATAAATGGCTACATATTTTCGTGTTTCGGTGGTCATGCTAGGCGGGCTGGGATGTTTATTTTTATGTGCTTCCGAAGGATGCGCAATTTTTCTCATAACCTTTTTTGTCCTATCATCGGAAGTCTTTATAAAAATATTTAGAATTTATGTATTTTTAATTATAAATAATTAAAAAAATTAAAATATTAATTATTATAATCTACTTGCATGTAATATTATACCAAAATAGATTATAATATACAACATTAAATATTAGTATCTAAAAACTACAAAAATAGTTCAGAATGAAATTATAAATAAATAGATACTGATTACCTAATAATTTATCTATAATACTCGTAGTAAGTAATACGTGAAAAAAAATATTTTTGTACCCCTTTTTAGGCTTACTGCGCGCTCGTAAGTGTTGGATTTGACTTAATTAATGTTCATATAAAAATCATTTTCTCAGCCCACACAAACTAATAGTAACTAACATTTAACATTAATAAACATTGAAAATGAAAAACATCTGGACCTGAGACCATTTCGGGACGAAATATTTTTTTAACATTGTATGAGACTATTGTTTATAAAATTCATACAAGCAATAGTTTCAAACGGCGCCACTAGATGGCAGTGAACACCGCTGAATCGCACTATCGTTATCTAAACTTGAAATGGATAAGTAAGTTAGATACCTTAAACGAGCAGGAAAAAATCGGGTTGGAAATCCTTTGTATTTTTGAGAGCGAATTTGTATGTTACAATGCAATTTCGCTTTTCTAATTCTTTTACTACGTAAAAAAAAACCATAATGAGGGGTGTACGTACACTGGACGTCTTTATTTTAATTATTAGTAGTATTAGTTAAGTTAAACTAGTATACATCTAATTATTGGCATTGGTAATTTGGCAGGCAGGCCTGTAATTGTAATCCCTACTAATCACTGAACCGATTTTGATAAAATTTGGTTTGGTACAAATATAGATAAGATCTCGGGGAAGGATATAGGCTACTTTTTATCGCGAAAAAAGGTTGAAATGGGGGATGGAAGTTCGTAATTTTTGAAGATAAAACCATGAACTTTGAAATTAGGGACTTAATAAGAAAGAAAGAAATATTTGTTCTAGGATTTATGAAATTTAGACCCATGTGGGGATGAAAGGTTGCATGTTAGTTAGCAAAGGATGGAAAAACATAAAATGGTAGATTGTAAAAATGCCATTTACAGTAGTGCACGGCAGTTTATGTGTATTTTTTAAAAAATAAGTACTTACACAAAAAAAAGCTGCCTAAAGTAACTATTCCACGCGGACGAAGTCGCGGGCAAAAGCTAGTTATAAATAAACCAAAACCAATCCCCTTCCCCTTAACTTGCCGGCGAAGCACAAAGGAAAATCGATTCTAAAAAATTTCGATCACTTGTCCGAAATTCCGAATACCGACCGCGCACTTGTTTGCTTAACTTTCGTTTCGGGATCAACGACTCAAAAGTTGATTGAATCCTTATATTTTCATATTATCATGCACGTTAAATTTGGTTGCAATAAGTATAGCATACTCGAGTTATCAAAATTACAAGACTTCCTCTATACTACGTAATACGAGAAAGTAAAAATATCGTATAAAATCGACTTTAATTAGTCTTTATTAATAACACGTTTATATTAGTTTCACCTGTATGTTTGTTTGTACTAGTATGTATGTAACTGACTCGTTTGGGCTCGATTTTGACCCACTTTAAACGGTCAGATTTCATTTAAACTTTATACAGTTATCAAAGACCGATGACATTACAATAATTCGATAAGAATGTCCCATTATCCTGATTAGAAATCACCAGAACTAATAAATTAAACGTTTGGAATGTTAGTTCAGCTATACGTCACTAGATGGCACTCAGATGGCGTAAGTACTTTCATCGGCGGTTATAATTCGCATTTAAAAAGTGTAAAATTAAATAATAGTTTAAAAAAAACTAAAAAACACTTTTATGTTAAATCGGACTAAAACGTGAAAAATAACTTTTTAGTATAGAAACTAAATGATGAACAAAAGTATTTATATCTTTAGAGAAAAGCGTGGGGTGCTCAATTTAATTGAACCGATCGAATATTTTCAAGAACTAATGTAATAGAGCACCCTACGCTTTTCTCTAAATAGTAATTATACTTTACGTTCATCATTCAGTTTCTATATTAAAAAGTTATTTTTTACTTTTTAGTTTTTTATTTAACATAAAAGCGTGTTTTTTAGTTTTTTTAAACTATTATTTTTTTACTAATTACCCGATCCTTACATTTTCATCTACTTCCATCATAGTTCTTATACACGCTCGGCGGTTTTGTGCACTTAACCCTGACCCTTTTTCAAATCGTCATTTTATTGATAAACATTCTGAGGCTAGGTCTTCATTCTGATTCATAATATCTACTTTGACACACCCTTTCTCAATTCTTGACACTTAGGTAAACTTCCTTTAAACCTCTCATCTCCGTCAAACCACCAACTTTCAAACCAAAAACTCCAGTCATGATCATATACTGAGACTCTCTTGAAGATATCTCTTGAATCCGCGAGCAATAAGAGCAGCGAGCAACTGTCTTCGGTTCGCGGATTTCAGTCTTTGAATATGCGCATCACTTGAATACGAGATAATTTTTACATTAATCACTAACTTTCGCGTTCCATGATTAATATGACCGTGGTCAAAGGCTGACTGAGTCAGTCTGTGGCTGACTCACTGACGGTCGGTGTAACCCGGCTGAAACGTCAGGAATTTAAAAAGTAAATTTTAATCGCGTTAATTCCCATTTTTACTCATACTCATTTTTCCTTCGTTTGAATAATTTCGTACAATTTTCAATCACGCAATATTAAAATATAAACAAAAAACTTAATTACACTAGCAAATAATTAAATATAACAGCAGCAAGAGTATTAACTGTGTAATATCTTACGGTAATAATATTTTCCTAAATACCTTGTATTTTGTATGGCAAGCAAAACCTTATTAAGAGAAAATCTGCGGCTTATTCCCAACAATAGGTGGAATATCGCCTTTGTGTCATTTATGAAACATCCCCCATGATGAAATTGATCGTGACATGGAGTGACGCTCAGTATACATTTAACACGCTATTGACGACCTTAATTTTATTCGGAATAGGATCTAACATTGTTTTTAATTTGACAAGGTTTTTGGTTTCATTTCAGCTGATGGTAAGTGACGATAAGGCCGAAGATAATAGTAATAGAGTATACCTAATTGACATAGTAGTACCAAGTACCCATAAGGTTCAAAATACAATAAAATAAAAACTTACAGATTTAGCCATACACATAAAAAAGCAATGGAAAGTGGAAAAAGTTCAAATTGTACATATTAGTCATGTTTTCTACTGGAGTTATACCAAAATCTTAAAATTGAGCCTTACCGCATTAAATATACCCACTTCAACGTCATATTTATTACAGAAAGCTGTTATTTTAAATACTTGTCGAATCACACGAAAATTTCTATCAACTTCACATATAACATAAATAGCATTCATTTACAGACACTCAACACATAAACAATCAAATAATAGTGAATATTTCGCGCTTGGTACCAACCTGCGTAGAAATTAATTTAACCTCAGTAATGAGAGAAGTAATAAATAAAAAATAATAATAATACTTGATTGCACAAAACATAAGTAGAATGTATAGAATACATTGACCTCTTCAATCGATCTTAGCTAAGTATTCCATTATAATTAAAATTACCAATTAATAAAATATTTCCTAGATATCAATTTCATTATTATGAAATACTAGTTCGTACCCGCGACTTCGTCTGCGCAGTATTAGTATAAATTATAGTCCCTATGTTATTCTGATGTATGAGCCATATTATTGTAAAGTTACATTTAAATTCATTCGGTAGTTTTTGCGTGAAAGAGTAACAAACACACAATCAGACATCCATCCATTCTAGGTGGTAGACCCATATGTAGGGTCTTCTGGGTAGGCACATGAAAGTCATATCATCTCGGTCCCTCAGGATGGCAACGCATTTGCAGTGTTAAGTGATTTACCCTTAATATTGCAAGTGTCTATAGGCGACAGTAACCCCTTGACACCAGGTGGGCCGCAAGCTTGTTTGCCATCTCGTAATATAAAAAGAAATGGTAGGATAGTAATACGATTAAATTGTATACTCCTACTCAAGTTAAGTAAAACAGAGTCCAATTATTATTTTTTGCTTTTTATATAACTTGACCTAAATTAAATATAAGTATTTTACTTTGATTTAAAGCAAAACCTTTGAGTCCAAAGAGTACAAAATCGATAGCAAAATACATTAAAACTAAAATAAAATGTTTTCACGTTACAAAGCTCTACTGACAAACCGCATCGTACCGGCTCACCGAACCGTCACTCGATACAATCGTTTTCAAATTCGATTGCGTCAATCGATACTCGATTCAATATAACTCTTGTCACAACCCGTCTGGAGGTGACAGTCGGCGTACTATTTGTTTTTCCGAATGACATGCGAGTCTTGTTTTGTTTTTGGGAGACACTGGATTGAATGAATTGGAGGCGAACTGAGATTTTTTGTACTTATTCATATCTGTCTTTGAGGAGGTGTATGGCGTCGTGGTCGTCATTTGAGGTCGTGTGTTCTCCGCAACGATCTATCGGTGCTGGGATGAGTGACCGAAAATATTTAAGTTATATTTTCAGACGGGGCATGCGTCAGGGCACACGGGAACAAACCCGTTCGTAGGCCACCTTAGGGCTGGACCAGACTGGTGGCTATAGCCAGTAGCCACCTGTCTTCTCCGGCCCGTCGACCTTCAGAGAATCGTCCTCCCACTCCCTCTCCACGGCCTCCTTTAGAAGGAGGCGAAAGCCTTCATCGACCTCTTGCCTGATGAGGGAAATTTTCAAAGAAATTGTTAGTAACCATTTACCGCTATTCTTGTTCTATAAATAAATTCAAACTCTGCATTCGATTAAACTTAAGATAAACATTAACCGAATATGAAAGTTTAATACCCAAAACTTTTAGAGACTATATGGGGTAGAAACTTTATACAAGCAAATTACGTGCTTTTGGCATGTTATGTTAGGTATACACTTACGGAAATGTTCTGAACAGCTTTAGGGTCTATTTTCGCGTGGAGTTTTACGACGTAATGTAGAAGATTGTGCTTTTAGTATAAGCTTTATGTCAAAGACACGCATATCGCTATCGTATTGAAAATATTATTTTTTTATTTAGAACTGAAGAATCCGCATCTTTCACCTCGATCGCTGCAGGATAGGCGATTTTTTTTGTTGACTGGCTATTGGCTGTTGGCCGCAGTTAACTTTCACAGCGTCAACGTTTTAAGAAGGTGAGGACCTTGGCAAAGCTTGCCGGCCAGTATATGCTTTGGGAGAGTTTCTTAACCGATACGAGTTTCTAGAGTGTTCGAGCCAGATATGAGGTGAACGCCTAAAGTTATGTAGGTACCACAAATGGCTCGCAAGCTCAGACGCGCCGTGTCCTGGATAGGTGAGAAACGTATGTGATCCGTCTCATAGAAGAAGTGTACTAAATAATAACTAATGTAATGTCGATTATTGCGTCCACCATCAAAGTGCGCGCAATCTTCATTCGAACATGCCGAACTATACCTAAATCGCTGTACGCGGATATGTATGTGTGCGTAGGCCCGTTTGCGCGTGATATAGGCAGCTATCCTTCCTGTATCTATGTCTTTTGTGTCCGTGTCTTCGCACCCGTCTGCTAATGGCTAATGCAGTGTGGTATATTGCGACTGTGTGATTGTGCTGTATTGTTGTTATGTACAAGAGGAACTAGATGTTGATCATTACCGCAAGTGAAAGGATATGGATGGAATAAAAAATATCAACATGTCTTTATCATGACATTAGACGAAGATATCCCTCGCCTTCACTCCCTGTTTTCAATGATATTATGGTACCTTTCGTATAAGAACAGCAATGGACATGTAATTCACTCGGTGATTATCACTTTTATCCAGCTTTTATCTGTCTAAAAAGTTAAGGAATAGGCGTAAGACTGGATTGTAAAAAGAAGCGATGTTGACAGTGAATCCTATTTCTTGATTATGCGTGTATGTTAACATTTTGCAAGGTGCTTCTTCACGGTTCTTTGAATGACCCAGGATTGTAAAAGGTGTTGACAGTGAATTCTATTTCTTGATTAGGCGCCCATGAAAACATGTTTCATTAATGAAATGATCCAGACGTTGGACGCCAAGGATACAACGCCCGGTGATATGTGACAGTAACCGCAGGGTAATCTGCTGAGTCCAAGCGAAATGTAAATTACCCTGCAATTCCCTGCAGCTTTGCTGAGCTATTTTGAGACATTCGCTTTCAATTTCAGAATCGATTCTGTTCAGGACTTAAACCCTTTACTGGCTTAATTACTCAATTAATGGATACGGGAATTACACGTAGAATTGTGGCTGAATTGATGTTGGTTTTGCGCGATGACGACTGTCGTTTTGGAGGCATTTATTTTGTCACATTGTTCACGGTATATCGCATTCTCAAAGAAGCATTAGGTCCTGTGCTTCTAGGATGAGTGTGTGTCGATATTCACGGTTTGCGTTGTCGTGACGTAGTTTCGATATTGATAGAATAAAAAAATACCAAAATCAAAAATTTTACTACTAAGTGTTGACGAAGTGAGTGAGTTGTTGAAGTGGGTGTATCGCGGAATCTCGATGCAAAATATGTCAATGAATACTCTACTCATGCGATGTTACAAAACTGCTATGCACGTTACCGCCAAAGATCAACACTTCCATGCACGTTAAAAAGAAAGATCTTTTTTCTTGATATTAGAGGCTTTTACTTATGTAAGTTGGTCTGAGATGTAAGTATGTAAATAATAATGTAAGTTGTTCGTCAAAATTTGCAAACCATTTATCTATTATATTTTGTTGATATATGGTTGGTATAAAAGCGTCGATGGCGTAGTGCGTAAGAGCGTTGCGTTGTCTCTCACCCGGGAGGCACCGGTACCGTTTCGAAGCCACGTACCAATGTGTTTTCAAACTTTGAATTCGTATTTATGTACGTTTAATCGACGCTTTTACGGTGTTTTTCCTTCACATCGTGAGGAAACCTGCACACACCTATGAAGAAATTCTTAGGTTGTGTGTGAAGTCGACCAACCCGCACTTGGCCAGCGTGGTTGACTAAGGCCTAATCGCCCCTAATGTTGGGTAGGCTCGAGCCCCTCGGTGGGGACATTATATATGAGGAGTTGATGATGAAGTTAATTTCGTGACAAGCTTTTACATCAACATTTAAATTTTATTTTCTTCTTTTTAGAGCATTTAAATACAAGCATGTTTTTAATTTCTTTTTATTGAAATTTTTACACGATTACTTTAAAGCCATAATTTCCGAAATAAATTATTCGATAAGTCTAATACTTAAAGACTATCCAATCTTTTCCACAAAATGAGGAAGGATGTTTGCTACAAGAAAACAGTACTTGGCTCGGCTCATCGATCAAACATTATTTTGTCACATTGTTTGCGAAAAATCTAAAAATAGCGCCTGGGTATATCAACAAATATATATATTGGGAACAGCCCTAGTATGGGTTGCCATCGAAATTGTCGATAAAAGTGTTCAATAGTTGTTTTCTTTCTTTTTAAGCCCGACGCCAAAAGAGGAGTGTTATAAGTTTGACTGTGTGTCTGTATGTGGCATCGTACGTAGCTCCTGAACTAATGAACCGATTCCGATTCTTTATGTTTTGGTTCTTAGCTATGAAGGATAATGGCAAAAAATTATGTCGAAATTTTTAAGCGGCCCTAGATCACATATTTTAAACCAATGGCAACAATATAATTTATAATGATTTTTCATATAGTTTTAGAAGTTCTTTGAGGTAACGAAAAATAACATACTTTATTACCAATTGTTATGACTAAATCGACCGTCGAGGTTGAAGGCGTTCAAAACCTTTTTACTTTCTCGTATAAGTATACTACTTATACGAGAAAGTAAAAAGGTTTTGAGACGAGAAGGTAAAGAGGAAGTCTTGTAATCGTTAAAAAATTCGACCTTTTATACGTTTTGGACCTCCCTGAGTCAAAAATATTTTTTTTGGAATTATGTCTGTGTGTTAGCACGAAAACTCGAGCATGCTTTAACTTATTGCAACCAAATTTAACATACGTGTATGACATCAAAATATAAGGTTTCTATCAAATTTTGAGCCGTCGATCACGAAAGTTAAGCAACCAAGTGCACGGTCGGTACTCGGATGGGTGACCAAATTTTAACATGCATGCATGACATCATATCTAATATAAGGTTTCTATCAACCTTTGAGTGGTTTCCGGTATACGAGAAAGTAAAGGGGAGACCACTCCCGATTTTTAAATTTTTCACTATACTCATTATGAAATCTCAAATTATAGTGTTTTTAATGTCACAATCATAAAAGTCGATGGTCAATAAATACTAAGACTTGTTTCTAAAACTGATATTAATTCTATTTTAAAGATTATTTTATAAATCTGATAAAAAAAACATCATAATGACTGTTGTTATCTGCATATTCATCGCATTAGCCAGATTTTTATTTCGATAACTTATAAATTATTTCTGTGTAGGTTTTGATTAATTGAAGTGATGTTTTTTATGAACAATGATTAAATTATATGTTTATAATATGTTACATTATAAACATATCATTTAATCCTTGTTGATTCAAAAATAATTAACCCATAACTCAAAAAGCGTCGGTGGCGTAGAGCATAAGAGCGTTGACTCGCACCCGGGAGGCACCAGTTCGATCCCCGCCACGTACCAATGTGTTTTCAAATGTTGAATTCATTGTGTACAGTCGACCAAATTGAATCATGACCCACCTTAAGATCATTTTCCTACAGTCACTCAATACAAAGTAGGTTGAAATTCGCTTGTGCATACATTTCTTAAGTAACGAACCTGTTATCAATTTATTAGACACTGACAGTGTCTAATAAATATGGCCTTTAAAAATTTGACATCTGACTCTCTCTGAATTTTATTTTAAAAAATATAATAGTTATTCGTTTTTCTCAGTAGTGAAAAGAGTTTAGATTATGAACGGCATCTTATTTGAAATTCCAATTGAGACTTTAGTGCAGTGATAACAAAGAGTAAAATTGCATAGATCTCTGACCCGTAATGACACATTTTTATTCATATTTATAACGTACTAAGTGCAACACGCATGATAGCGAAGAAAACCTAACTAAATTTATGATTGTAAAGGAATGATCGGCCAAATGGGTCATGATTCAGTTGGTTCGACTGTACATTTATTCGACGCTTTTACGGTGAAGGGAAACATCGTGAGGAAACCTGCACACACCTATGAAGAAATTCTTAGGTTGTGTGAGAAGTCGACCAACCCGCACTTGGCCAGCGTGGTTGACTAAGGCCTAATCGCCCCTAATGTGGGGTAGGCTCGAGCCCCTCGGTGGGGACATTATATGAGCTGTTGATGATGATGAACTCAAAATCGTATCAAGCAAAATTTCTTGCTACGTATAGGTACTAAGTAGAATCTGACAATAGTGCTATATTTATTTTTATCGCCGCTTTCAATTACGTTGATATAAAACAATGTATTGAAGTTGGAAGACATTGTTTTTTCTTCTTCGTCGGAGGGTGACTGGATCACTGCAATAAACGGGAACAGGCCCTATTTTCTGGATTAATGGTATCTTATGGACTTTACAAGGAGCATTGCTTTGTGCAATAATTTTGAAGTATTTCGATTATTCTTCAGTCCGGCTGAAGAACGTAATAATCGAAATTCGCTAACTTTTTTTGGCAGATGACTTAGGATTATTTACTAATCCACTTCTACTTTACTATAAGGCTATCATGACACTTGTCGTGTAAAGCAGAAATGAATCAGTAAATAGGTCGGTGATTATCACTATTATGTTCCAAAAATCGGGAGTCGTCTCCCTGGACTTGAAACGACTCAAAAGTTTATGGAAACCTTATATTTTGATGTCATACATGCATGTTAAATTTTGGTCACCCATCCGAGTACCGACCGCGCACTTGGTTGCTTAACTTTCGTGATCGACGACTGAAAAGTTGATAGAAACCTTATATTTTGATGTCATTTAAGCATGTTGAATTTGGTTGCAATAAGTTAAAGCACTCGAGTTATCGTACTAACG
Source organism: Elophila nymphaeata (assembly GCA_955850985.1). Lineage (NCBI taxonomy): Eukaryota > Metazoa > Arthropoda > Insecta > Lepidoptera > Crambidae > Elophila > Elophila nymphaeata. The sequence goes on from OY039090.1 coordinate 7,168,665, forward strand.
CACAGACACACAGAAATACAGACACACAGACATAATTTCAAAAACGGTATTTTTGAACTCGAGGAGGTCCAAAACGTGTAAAACCGTCAAAATGTCGAGGTCGAATTTTTTGACGATTACAAGACTTCCTCTACACTACGTATACGAGAAAGTAAAAAAAATAGCGAATAGGCCGGCAGGTTGATGTAGATACAGTCAGCATCAAAAGTAACACTGATAGAGTAAGGCCATATTTTTCTAAATTCCACAATTTCGAAAATTCCTTATTCCTTGTCAATATCATAAAAGAAACGTATATACAAAATTTCAGCTGTCTAGGTCCAAGGGTATGGTCTGGGCGTCAATCAGTCAGTCAGTGAGTCAGGACTTTTCGTCTTATAAATTAATAATATTAAGATTATTCAACGTAGACTGTTTAGATGGTTTATATTGTAACATCTCATTTTGAACCATTGCATAGCATGTGCAGATGTTACCTAAGGCTTTCCTCAACCCATTTTGGGATGGGCATTATGAAAGCGATTACTTAATATGTTTGTTATTATGATTCAATTTTCATATTACATACTATACCATCACAGATTAACTTCAAACCTAATAATTCCTCCACTATTTTTAGATACAGTAAATCACGTTACAACGACAAATGTTCAGTTATTTCTAGCCAAATAAATTGTTATTCAAAACAGAACCTTATGCCAAGGCTTCAAGTAAATAATTCAACGCCTTAACTAAATTAACTGGTAATTTTTCTTATGCATATGCGACGGCATATGTTTCCACCGAAACCCTTACGGCACTTCGACAAACTTTCACATTATCGTCGACAACATCGTTACTGCGTTGTATTAAAGTCGAAAATTGTTCAGCAGCCTCAAGTTTCCTAAACAAGTATTTGTATTGTGAACGTTTCCGTTAGCATGCCTTATTCCACGTCGAGATTTATATGTACCGTCGGAATAAACAATGCGGGTCCCCTTACTTTATTAATTAGTGACATTTTCGGTCGCCATATCCATTTTATTAAGTAGGGTCGGCAAACAGAATGGGCACCGTATTTGCAATCGCATTCGGTTTCGCTTTTTATTTGTTACGAATGAAAAAAATTCCCGAGCGCACGATAGGCATGTTTACGCCATTGACAAATATTTACTAGGTATCAAATGCGTGGGGTCCACGTCCGGAAGCCTCCAAGTGGCGGACCCTGGTAACGTGGTGGGGAAACTTTCTCGGCGGGTGTGTGGCTTTTGATGTCAGATGTCCCTTGGCATTCGAAGTCACATGCCATCGTCGAGTTGTTTTTGTTATCCCACCACGGCTAGTTCGGGACGGCCCTTTTCAGGGCCACGACTGCGCCCAAAGTCCCCCGGGTGCGGCCCGATGGCTGCTCCCGGTGTCCTCATCAGGAGGACGCGCCAGTGAGGAGGCGGCCTATAAGGCTGGCGTCGGCCAGCGGCCCACAGGGGCTGGCGTTAGTCGGTATCCCCTGTGAGCTGCTGGCCACCAATTGGTGGACAGGGAGTGCCTAGACGGGCAGCGCTGGGATGGTCTCGGTGTAGTTGCGCTCACGTGCGCAGATCCCGAGCCGTCTCGTAATAGCGCACTGCAGGTCAGGCCGGGGAGGATGTTTTGTGGATATGGAGGGAACGCCTTTACCTCGAGTTCCACATATCCCCTGCGGTTGGCACCACCCCACAGGAAAGATGCGTAAATGCATTTGACCTCGCCGACAAAAAAAAGGTATCAAACGCGTAGGGCTGATTTCTGAGTCAGGCGTCTGAATAGCGCCGTCCAGACATGCGCGCTTGCAAATGCGTCGCTATATGGAACTAGTCGCGCGATTCAACAGTGTCACCGGGACGCTATGGGCTACTCATATATGGCTTCTAGTCAGTTAGATTATGACGTTGGGAATGGACGTAGAAGAGGTCATGCTTATTTGTTACGTACGTCGCAGAATTATACTACAAGAAATGAAGAAAAAGCAGGAAACTGTGGATTCATCCTTTTGTGTCAGATCGAAGCCGATGTCGTGTTTTTTTAAACTACTTAATATGGAGATAAGATAAAATATCCTCTAAAATTTCTAGATGCATTATCCCACAAACACAGACGGTTTCGTCACCATGTGAGTTAGCCGCAATACATTTCAATAAGTTCGAGTATAAAAGTGACGTCGTCATTGCGTCCCAGTGAGGCAGAGCTTTAAAACGCAACTACCTGTGCATTTGTAAGTGCGCGCGTCTAGACGGCGCTCTTTAAACGCGTGAATCTGAAATCAGCCTTAAAGAGAAAGAATGTTATGCCAAGCAATCTCCTCCTTTTCAGATATCTATCTCTAGAATTTGATTTTTAAGCGTATCAACATCATTTTATGTTCCGTCAGTTGACTATAGGAATTTTGACGTACCGAGATAGCGTCAGATAATTAAAAAGAGGCTCCACTGACTTGACAAAATTTTTTTCAAATCTATTTTCCCCCGTTCTTAGAAAGGCAAGATGGATAGCAAAAGCGAGCCACGTCTGCAGAGACAAAACATGGCGACTTGTAAAAACCTTGACATCAGGCTGACCTGTACCAGGTTATCCAGTATCGACACGATAAGAAGACGATCACTACGTCATCTCATTTCACCCAAGAGACGCCTACCTACTGTTGGACACATGCCTTCCCCAAAGATCTCCAATCAGTCCTGGATGCTTGCATCCAGCGGCTTCCCGCGACTTTTAACAGATCGTCACCTTGTGTAGGGCCTACCAATACAACGTTTCTCGGAAAAGGTCACACCTCGAGGGCCTTTCCGTCCCAAGGGCCGTCAGTCCTCCTCGCAATGTGTCCACTGCCAGATAAAAATCGCAAATTTTTGAGCTATATCGGTGACTTTGGTTCTCTTATCGATCTTATCATTTCTAATATACGATCACGTAGAGAAACTCTGAGCCTAGCCCTCTCCTTTACCCTTCGAGTGACCTTGAGCCTTCTTATATGAGGCCCATAAGCGGCCACGTTTCACTTACACCTACAATATTTTTGCCTACTACCCACCCAAACGCACCTTAATATAGAAGTTTCAATTACCTGCCGTAATCAAGTGTATTATCTTAATTAACGCCTACCGGGGCTTTGGGGTTGAAACGTGAGTAATCCTATGTCAAAGGTAAGAGTGTTTATAGTCTAGCGTTTAATTTAAAATTATTTATGCCTACGCTCAAACTATTGCTGCTTTAGGCTTCTTCTTATTTGTCATCCATCGTACGATGACACGATGCGTTTTCGAATGTTTCTGTGCTGCAGTGCTCACGTGATGATTTGCGAGCTTAATCAGGACGCCGCCTTACGATGTAGCCACGTCGGGTGACATGTTAAAAGTTTGTTTCAGCCTTAAATCAAACCGGGATAGGGGAGATCCTATTGTGATAGTACCCAGCTAAATGATTTTCTAAGGTATGAATAGACTGCAGCATTATCGCAATTTTAGCTTCAAAAAACACAAATATCAATAAACGCGCTGAAGAAACGCAAGTCTGTGAGCGCTCTTAGGCGTCTCGTAAGGGGTCCATTGGTATTAGTTTCTGCAAGTTCTTTATCAAGATAATGTTGGGAGAAACTCGTGTTTCAACTTCAAAATGATAGTGGGACTAAAATGTTCTTAAAGATTGTTTTTTACTATATTTAAAGTCGTACTAGTATTAAATTCGTCTTGAAGATTTATTCAGTGAATATTAAAATATTTTTTTTATAAGTGCTTCAATGAATTTTATGCGCAAATGAGAGAGTGGCATCAGCATCTTCTCATCGTTAATAAAAAATAAAAATACAAAATTACAGCTCGCTCAAAAATATGTCTAAAGATAAGATAATCCCCACTGTTGAACTGACAACAGTCTTTATGCTAGGATAATTCAAAAAACTTCTTGAAGTTTTATTATTTCGTTTTTTAGGTAGTAGCGACGAATTTCCACAAATGCAAATTTAATTTTACTACATGAGATTTTATTACAAAAAGCTGAACGTTTGCAGATAGTCAAAATTTTCGCGCTGAATGATAAACTATATTTAGTTAATCATTTAGTCAACAAATTCTCTCACCGGTAAGGTGAACTAAAACTCAAGTAAGTTAAGTATATTGTGCTGAAAGGTTATGATTAAAAATGCACTTAAGTATATTCCTTAATGTATTTGGTTATCGTCTTTCTTTTCCATCCTATATATGACCTAGCCATGTGATGCCGGCAGAGTAGAATAGCATCACCCCATATCCTTCAATTGGGTGTCGTAGAAGACGACTAATGGATCAGCAAAGGGGTATTGATCATCTTATACTCCACCAATCCGCATTGGGCAAGCGTGGTGGACTACTGCGTAAGCCTCCTTCGATGACAAGGATAGGCCTTGTGTCCCAGCAGTGGGTCGAATTATAAAGGCTACTATGATGATATGACCTATATATATTGTGGAAAAGAAAGACGGTAGTCACAAGGAAATTTTATTACCTTTTCTGTCCTAAACCTTCTGGCTAAATGTTGTTTAAATTATTTTTTTCTTATCGAAATGAAGTTAATCTGCATTAACACTATAGAGTGGATTGGTCATCATAAAGGATATAAAAGTATAGAATATAATTTTTACGCACACGCACACACGCATGCAAGTACGCAAAAACTTGCATACACACACATAGGTACCTACTGTATAAGGAAGATTAGATGAATGAAAAAGTTAATATCAAATTATAAATAAGCCTGGTATTCTCTTTTTTCAATCTATTTAATTTTATTATAATTACATATTTCATTTTAAGCAAATTTGTTATATATTTTATTCTAAAACCCTTACATTTTGAGGTGAGCTCAGCAAAACTTTCGCAATAGAATTCCGCAGAACCCGCTTTCTCTCCGCGACATCGCATACTGGTTACAATATGAACCACGCGATGCAAATATCCACAAGTCGTATTTGAACAAATTAATATTACATATTACTATTCACGTTCAAAGTTTGTTGTTTACTACCATATTGCAATGCATTAAAGTACAACATTGAACGAAGTATAACGGTGTTGATTTTGAGTGGATGTTCTATTAAAAGCTATGAAGTGAAACTTTGTGATCGTTTTCGATTTTAATTAAGTTTTCAACTGTACTAAAATATGGAATATGCAGAACAGTTAAATTGTTTTGTACACTCTCTTAAAATAATAGAATTTACCGGTGATGATTGGATTTGACTGTGCAACGGGCAAATTTTTAAATTTTGAACTTCAGAAGACGTGATGAGCTGTTTGTCCCCATTATTATTGCAATGGCTCCTCTATGCTCTGCATTTCGTAATCTGGATCATCTACTGAAGTCTGCTTAGATCTGTGATGACTTACCTACCTCAAATCAATTGACCTTATAAGAACAGAATGCTCAGAATCACCCTATGGTCAATGGAGAGGACTAATAGCACATATGGGAGTTTGGTCTCTTTTGTTTTCCATAATGGGTCAGAAGCGCCAAGACCAGTATTAGTAATACCGGTCGCAGTCTGCGGGGTGTAATGGTATCTCATACAGTGCAGGCGTGGATGGAGAAGAGTATGTTTTTGTAGGTAGAGTCTTCGCCTCGGGAAAGGAGATTTCCACAGAACCTAAAGCCAAGCCCTTGGGATAGCCTAGGGCTTGGTATATTCATAGGGAATGTCACTTAAAACAATGGCCCCTACAGTGTAGACTAACGATCTGGATCCGGGCAGTACAAGACTGTAATATTGGAATTCGCCATTCGACCACACTACGTCTTTATTTCAATTATTTCCAATATCATAGACGTTGTGACTGACATAATGTTGATGGCATGACTCGAGCTAATCGGAACCTTCGATTTGTTTTTGAATTTTATTACGGTGCGTTACGTCAAACCTACACTTGTTTTTAAATTTTACCTCTCATGTGATAGAAAATGAATAATACATCCGTGATCAGGAAAGTATAGGTATTAAATCGTACATCCTATATCGAAGTAAACAAAGGGAAATTCGCGTCGACCACATTTCATATCTTATCAAGGAATTTATGGATAGGATTTGAAGTATCCAGACTGACCAGTTTTTTAACAAGTTCCATCGAGTTATTGGACCGCTATTTCTATGCATAATAACAACTGGTATGCGATTATATGGATTCTTCGGCATATACCTGGCTTTATCGGACTGCCGGTGACCTTTTTTTCGCACGTGTTACGAATCTAGAATCTTGGGTTCGCATTAACGCCTTTATGGACGAATGGTGGCATCGTCGTGTGCTGTAGGTGAAAGCAATTCTTTTGTGCAGGTGTGCCATAGTAGATTTTTTCGTAATAGGTGTTGGAAAATGTAGGCTGATTTTACTAGCCAACTACTAAGACACGTGCTTAAATCAGTACCCTCTGTTTTCGGTCCCTCGTGTCTGAAGATCGTGGTACATGTTTTAGAGTACACGAATCGCTGTTCACTCCAATCCATTGCCAATCACTGTAAAAAAGGCATCTTTTCGGCTGTTAGGTCACCTTGATGGTAGCTTGGCCGTTTGTTATTTTCATTACCTTAAATGTTGATTGCGTCATTGATCGAGTTTTTCCGGAATATTCTCGCCAAGTTGCAGTGGTGCTTGAGGTATGCAAAGACGCGTTGTTGGTAGATTAACTATCTTTGGATTTTTGAAAATAACAATTGAATGCTTGGCGATCCATGGGATCATCAGCACATTTCGAACATTCACGCTACAACTTTCTGCATAGCCTTACTTTTCTGGTCCGCGTTTCTGTTTCAGAAAAACCTCAAAAATATTACAAGTTAGTCAGGTTAATATGGTACAGGTCGGTCTGTTATCATAGTTTTACAAGACGTCAATGTCTGGTCACTGACGGGACTTGTCGATTATTGTTATTGACGATTACTAACTTTAGACAGCAGCTGGGACCACCAGCCGTTACATTACTTAAATTGGTAACGTAATCAGAGAAAGTTAAAATTTTCTAAATTCGAGTGATAGAGTTCGTCCAAACATAAAGCACGTATCTGTAGAAGGATTTGAAATTTACTGGAAATTGAATCGTAGCCTAATAACATTACTGTCAAAAGATGATTTTGCGAAGTGTAAAGCTTTCCACATTTACTGGCATGGAATCGGCTCGAGCCTGTTAGAGAAAGCTTTGTATCGGATATTTGATTTAATTGACAAGTGAGAATTGAGTGTTGGGGGCGTAACTGAAAGAAGGTGGAAAACTTAATAGAAGGAAGAAAGAAAATAAAAATAGAAATTCCTAATAAAAATGATGACCTTAGAAGAATTACTGGCAGTGGTTGGATACGAGAAGCCCAGGATTGGAAATTGTGGCATCATATGTATGTGGCCTACATCCAGTAGGTGACGGACACAGGCTATTGATATTTGAATTTTGTACAAACCTTTATAAAATTTATTTTATAATTATAACTACAATGTTGTATTTATACACTTCTATTGATGTGTATAAGTACTAGATTGTCATCATGCTCACTGGTTTTACCACGTATATCTTGGAAACACCCTGTAATAGGGTTCAATAAAGTGTACTTATTGACATCGCAAAGCCTTGAAACAAGAGTTGAACGAACGTTCTGTTGTGTTGAACTGGGGCCATTAAAACATTCGAGGACAAATCGACAGTCGGACGTCGGTATTATATTTTAAAGCTAACAACTTCAACACTTTAATTTTGATAACCAAATGTCTTGAGGTGAAATAGTAAACTTGCTGTTTTATATTACTTTGTAGTGTTACTAGCTTCTTTTTGCAGTGTGAGTATGTGGTTTTATGTACTTAGGGTTTTGTAGATTGGTGTTATAGTTTTAGAAGCCACCAAAGTTACATGAAAGAAATCGCTTTTTAGTAATAATTATGTCAACCTATTGTACAATCTATTCACTGAACTGTATCTGTATTGCTTTTTATAAGCAAGTTGTATTGTTTACTTACAATGTCTTTATCCAGTCTAGACTGGTTTGAGTAAACTGCCCAAATCCATTACAGTTTCTGGGTTAAACTAAATACTACATCAAGATATTTTGAGAAAAGGGATAATCTTATTGTTGGATGTTTGTTTTCTAAACCCTTATCTGGCGCAGACTATTTTAGTATCATTTGATGTGTGTATTACAAAAATCTACTTATTTAACTATGTTAGGCGCGGCATTAGTACCTTATTTTTTATATTCAAGATATAACCGACCGTTGAGGCGAGCTAAGTTGGTATTGCGTGGCGCCGTCTGTTAAAAAAATGTTCAGATTTTTCCATCTACACTAAACTATTTTACTAGGCGGCCTGTCCAGGAGGGGTTTTGGTGAAATGGAGCACACTATGTGCGCCGATCCCAAAACGCTCCCCATAAGGGCTTAGGAGGGTAAAAGGCGATAGACCTGTATGTAGGGTGGGGTCTACATCCGGAAGCCTCCCCGTCAAGTGTGTCGACTTGGCATTCAAAGTCACATGCCATCGTCAAGTTTTTTATGTTTTCCCACCACGGCTAGTTCCGGACGGCCCTTTTCAGGGCCACGACCGCGCCCAAAGTCCCCCGGGTGCGGTCCGATGGCTGCTCCCGGTGTCCTCGTCAGGAGGACTCGTCAGGTCGAGCAGCCGTCGGTGAGGAGGCGGGCTATAAGGCTGGCGTCGGCCAGCGGCCCACAGGGGCTGGCGTTAGTCGGTAGCCCCTGTGGGCTACTGGCCACCAATTGGTGCACAAAGTGCCTAGACGGGCAGCGTTGGGACGGTCTCGGTGTAGTTGCGTGCGCAGATCCCGAGCCACCCCGTAATAGCGCACTGGAGGTCAGGCCGGGGAGGATGTTTAGTAGGTATGGAGGGAACGCCTTTACCTCGAGTCCCACATACCCCCTGTGGTTGGCACCACCCCGCAGGGACGATGCGTAAATGCATTTGACAAAAAAAGGCCTGTATATAGGGTCGCCTGCGTTACGTCGTCGTGTTCATCACACAAACATTTGCTCCTACCAGGACTCGAACCCAGACCGCTTGATGTGTATCTAAGCAGCGTTACTGACCACTCCACCAAGACGGCGTCAGATTACGTTACTATTACCTTATTATTCGCTTAGATCACTGGTGGATATTTCTCAGTTAGGATTCCTGGAATAATCTACAGTCTACACAATACACGTCAATTGACCTGTTGTACAGGCTTCATAGAGCGCAAATTGGATAAAGCAATTACATACATACACCTCAACAAGTTTCAACTGCAGCACTTAAAACGGTAACCTTATTGCCCAATAACGCTGAACTACTCCTGTACTGTTGTTAAAGGTATCTTCTGTAAGGGAAATGATAAATGTTTGTTTCTGAGATTAAAGCCGCTGATCCACTGTCTATTAGGAGGCTACGCACGAGTGTCAAACTTCGCTTTGTATAAAAATGGCAGTGATAGCATACACTACAACCCACGGGTACTTACGCTATGCATGAAATGACGTCATCAGTTCACGCGTGTACTGGTTGGATTGTCACCCACGCAGCTCAACGCCGGGAATGTTGCGTAGGATATGCATGGTAGCTGCGTAGTTCTATTGGGCCAGAAATGTTGAAATCAAGCACGCCTACGGATTGGAAACAAATCAGAGTGTATAGCGTATGCTGCGTTGAACAACGTGGGTTAGTCCATGCATTTGTGTGTGACGTTTTCCGTGTATTACGTGGCCGTGGTTGGCTACGAATTTTATTAGAAGTGGAAACGTCGACCCAGGTGGGTTGACAAACGGAGACAGGCAACATACGTGGGCTCGGATACGTGCACCGTGTTCATTCCGTGGGTGTCGTAAAAGGCGATTAAGGGAGATTCTGAGCCCTGTACAGTCCATCTTACCAAAGAGTTAGTCGCGTGGTGGCAAATAGTTCACCAACAACAGCGTGCCTAAGGATAGTTAATAGGTATCAGAAAAGAACTTGGCCAAAAGATGTAGCAATATGGTGACATGTTGCACCGACAACAATAAATTAGGAGCACTAAAGGAAGAACAAGAATATCAAAACAAATATTCTTCGTGTACTGGTACTTCTTATTTAAGCAATAGGCAAACCAGGAGAATTACTAAGGGGCGTTAATAAAATAGTTTGACTGCGTTATTTCCATATAGAGTTCAAACTTTACGATACTATAGTTAATAACAGAGCTGCTATGTTAAAACATCCACTCACAACTCTAATTGAATAAACCTATACTCTGGGCAGTATAAACAAGCAACTTCCCCGAAAGCCGTGTAGCAAACAAGGTTCAGGCTTAAATTCATTTAGACTCTACTGGGTTTTAGGGAACGAGACATTATTTAAAGTTATATGTAAACCGTTATATTGCTTCGTTTATTTCTTCTTCGTTTGGCCAATCACAGATTCTGCTATTCTTTTTTTATCAACATGCATAATCATGATTATGTGCCGGCCTTGCTCCTAATTTTATTTGGAGCTGGCCAGCGTTGCTAGTCAAGATTTGGCCAGAAGTTTTACGACCAAGCACCTGCAAGATGTTAAATCTCCTTGGGAATGATCAATAATGGCAAATCATGAAAGAAATCACGTTGGGATGACACAGTTGCGTCAGCTTTCATGTCAGTCCTCGCAGAAAGTTTAATTCCTTCCTTTTCTACTTTCTCCAGCCATTAGACCTGGATGCCGTTGGCATGCAAGTGCGTTTGCCATCCTGGACTAAGATGATATGCCCTCCATGCCCAGTAATTACACTGGCTACCTTTCCCTTCAATCCGAAACACAGCGAACTGCTTCACGGCATAAATAAGAAAGGCGGTGGTACCTACCCAGACGACCCTACATATGGGTCTACCACCTAGTACTTGATACATGATACTCTGATACGGATGCGCTGATCTGATTGGGCAAATGAAACATATCTGGACCCGGCTTTAGAGCAAAAGGCTTCAAATTTTAAGTACGGATACTATAAGTTAATAACATAAGTAGGGGATAGCGGAGAAGTCGCTCGAGTACCGTAGTACTTCTACCTTACAAAAGACCACAGACAAGTAACACTACATTTTTGTGGTGTTGTGCTTCTGTTGGTGAGTAAGTTCACCAGAACTACATGAGTTAGGGAAGGGGACTAGGATAATTATGTAGGGTTTCACGTACAATATTAACACAGTAATTATCGAAGTACATACACGAGCGTTTACAAGGCAGCCATCAGGCCACTATAAGGCAGCCGAAACGTCGAGTCAAGGTACAGTATTTTGACAATTACTATGTTAATAATATAATTTATTTCCACTCTTACACCAATTATCTAGCCCAAAGTAATATCATTTAAGAACTTGTGTTATGGATACTAGATAACGGACAATTTTTAACATATATAATAATGTTGTAGATATTTTTTATAAATAAACTTAAATAAATATATAAACAACCATGACTCGTCAACAAATATTCGTGTTCGTCACACAAACATTTGCCGCTACCAGGATTCGAACCCGGACCGCTTGATGTGTAGGCAAGGCAGCTATACTGACCACTCCACTACAACGTATTGTGTGCGTAGTGTAATATTGTGTGCGCTTAGACCCTACATAATTATCCAAGAGGACTAGGTTTGGCAGCGTGTGACTGTCATGTCAGTGGTGCAAGCTCAGTGACTGCTCACCACCAGGCAGGCAGTATGCTTATCTGCCAACCTCTTAACATTAAAAACACCTTAATGGGGTTGGAGCCTTTCTGGTACCAGGTGCGCCATTACATGCCGTCCAGTAAAATATATAGAAAAAATAAAAAAATAAATAAAGAGGTAAGAGGTCCTCTTATTTACGAAGACATAGGGTATATAATGTAAAGTTTTCATATTTATTTATATATATCGTAGCAAACAGGAGGGCGTCGATCGACATCCTCGGTATTTGAGAGGTTAATAAATGGCCGTACTGATGAACCTGGAAATCGATACCTGGTAAGGGCTACCCTTTTTTGCTTCAAAGATCGTTCTGAAAAGTTTAATTATTTCCAAGTGTAAATAAAAATCGGACTTTCGGCTCCCTACCTCTTTCTGCTTCATTAGTTATTTCCTTATATAGTTATAAAAGATTTACTTGTCCGGAAACAATCAAGACAAGGGTATGACAGCCGAGGAATTACCTTTTTTGCCACGGAAAGATGTAGCGCAATCGGGAATATTATTTTCTTGTGGCAATATACATTATGATGGAACCTAGTTGTGATTAGGACAAGTTACGTCGTTTTTGCAGGATTTCGGTGGCGTGAAGTGCGTAATGTGGTTTTAAGTTAATGAGCATACCTTTAATCTTGGCATAAGAAAGTACAAAGCAAAACATCTTTATTTGTACCTATGTAAATCTTGTATTGTATACAGGCTGTAAAAGACATGAACAGTCAAACAAGAACCATGTATTCTGCTCATCATCATAACATTTTTTTCCCTTTAGACTATACCTATGAAATTGATAGTTACGATTTTATTGAAGGTCAAAGTAAAAAATTTTTTTTTAATTTTTTTATGAAAACGTATTCTAAACATTATTTCTTAATTATTGTCCAAAGAAACATTATCATTTTTTTAGTATTTCATGACAAAAAATGGCTTCAAAACGTTAGCGTTCAATGTACCTCACTCGATGCGCACGGACACTAAAGAACGGGGCCGCCGTCTGGCAAAATTATCGCGGTTTTGCGAGTTGCGTGCGAGTTGAGCCCTTTACATTGCGCGGTACAATTTGCAATTTTTTTTAACACCAAAAAATAAAAATCATTTCCCAGCAATAATTTTGTTGAAATATGTCTTATTTTGATGAATAATAGGTTGGGGAAAAAGTTTCTTCGCATTTTTTAAGAAAATTCAAAACATTTTTTAAAATAGTTTATTTACATTTAATTAAAGTATGTAGAAACCATTTTGTTCGATAACTTTTTGCCATCTTGTAGGTAGGGACATGATCCCATTGCTATAGACATTTTGGGACTTCTGGTCAAAATACCGCGACAAGTGGTTTTGGCAGTCCTCTCGTGATGTTAACCTGACACTGCCTAAAGAATTCTGAAGAGACCGAAACAGGTGGAAATCTGAAGGTGCAAGGTCAGGACTATACGGCGGATGCATTAACACCTCCCAGCCAAACTCTCTTAATTTTTGCTGAGTGGCTAAAGATGTGTGAGGTCTAGCGTTATCATGATGAAAAACCACACCCCTTCTGTTGATTAATTCCGGTCGCTTTCTCTCAACTTCTTGCTTTAATCTCATCAGTTGTTCGCAGTAGAGTTCAGAATCGATGGTCCTGCCTGGTGGTAACAGCTCATAATGAATAATGCCCTTCTAATCCCACCACACACACAGCATCACCTTGTTGCGAGTTAACCCGGGTTTCGCCACAGTCTGTGAAGCCTGACCGGCCTTTGACCACGACCTTTTTCGCACGTTCTTGTCGTACGTGATCCACTTTTCATCACCAGTTATCAGCTTCTTCAAAAATGGTTCGGTTTCATTACGTCGTAATAAAGAATCACAAATGAGTACACGGTTCATTAGGTTTCTTTCAGTGAGCTCGTGAGGTACCCAAATGTCGAGCTTTTTTGTGTACCCAGTTTTTTTCAAATGCGCCAAAACTGTTTTGTGGTTAATTCCCAGTTCTTCAGCTACGTCGTAACTACTGACATGCCGATATTGCTCCACTTTTTCAAAAATGGCATCCATTTTATCTGTAATAGGGCGACCAGAGCGACGTGCATCTTTGACATCAAAATTTCTGGATTGAAAACGCTTAAACCAAATTTGTGCTACTCTCACAGACACTGCACTAGGTCCATAAAACATCGCAAATTTTTTTCAAGGCTTGCGTTGCATTTTTACCTTTTTTGTAGTAAAATTTTAAAATGTATCGAATTTCTTCATTAGATTCACTCATCTTGGCGGTACGAAAAACAAATGAAAATCACACATTTTCCTAATTTGAATTTGGAATTATGTTCTTTAAAATTTTAACTTTTTTTATTGAACTTGCTATTATCTTATATGCAATAGTGAAATTTAGGTTAGGTCCAACAGTCAACATAAAAACTATGACAAAGTATTTTATGAACTTAAGTTAAATAACTAGGTTTTCTTCAAGTTTTCTACAATAACGAACATTAATTTCGAATCTCTTGCACCACATCCGATATCAATCTCTTCTTTATCGCCTCTCAATCATATTTCAACTGACATCCCTATTGCTTTCAAAAATATAATAATTATTCGACTCACTGTTCACTGATCACCTTTATTTGATTTCCACAGGTCGAAAACAATGCAAATTCCACATCAAAATCAAACCGAAGGACTGGTTTAATTGAAATTTTACTAATTTATTCGGTGTTCTGTTATGAAAGGCCCATTTTAGCTTGACAATTAACAGGCATTGATAAAATGGAACAAAAGATTGTTTTAATGTTTGAAGTGAAGAGCCAAAGAAAACGTATTGTCAAACATCTCTTCACTAATCTTGCTTGATTAGGTTTTTTTTTGGTCTGAGGCGGGGTTTATTTCCGCCGTAAAAATAAATAACATTGTTCTGTGTATGTTAAATACAGATACTGTTATCCGAATATTTTGTAAAAAGGGTTTGAGCAAAGCTTTAAGAATACTCAGTTAACAGAAACTACAACTGGCAGTATGTGCGTCAAAATAGTGACGTCAAACAGAAAAACCGGACAAGAGCGAGTCGGACTCGCCCACTGAGGGTTCCGTAGAAATTTGTACTTACAACATATTATAAATAGTTCAGGAATCGAGTCTCGCAGTTTTTTCTGACCTTTTCCCAAGATTCAGCTTACACCTTATTGTGTTTTATAATTTGTGGTTATACTAACAGTTCATACCTTAGTTAGTTAGGTAACATAATTAAAGTTGTTTTTTACTTAAATCTCTAATCCAGATTTGTAAGTGGTGACTGAAAAAAGAATAAATAGTATCGCATTGTACATCAAAGTGCCATGTAGAATTGTCGGGTTCGGTTCAGCGCCATCTATTAGCGACGTTGCGAACCTAATGTCTTGAGATTGAGAGTGTCGAAATATAAGTTTTTGGCGGCATAAACAGCCGTATCTTTTTTTTGCGTTAACTTAGAAGTTTGATTTTTTCTCAGCTTCAAGGAACTGTAGACCTAAGTATATGGCTTTAATTTCAACTCGATACCTCCCACTCGTTCCCGAGACAATCGCACACCTCGATGATTGATGACGCACTTTAAATAACGACTATGTTTTATATGATTTAATTACAAATGTATAGTTTTCAGAGTTTTCCCTGTATTTGTAGTATAAGTCAATATTTTTTGCCAAATTTCATAGATCTAAGTCAACGGGAAGTACCTTATGAATTTTGATTCCCTTGGGTGTGTTGAAATATATATGTTTTTTGCAGCATAAACGGCCGTATCTCTTTTTTGCGTTAACTGAGAAATTTGATTTTTCACAGCGTCAAGGGACCGTAGAGATGAGTATATGATGTTAATTTCAACTCGATACCTCCACTCGTTCCCGAGATAAAGGGTCTTGACAGACAGACGGACAACAAAGTGATCCTATAAGGGTCCCGTTTTTTCCTTTTGATGTACGGAACCCTAAAAATGGCAGGTAATAAACCTTTATGCACCGACAAACAGTAGCCAATAACTAGGACACATGTAGGTAGGTACACTCTGAATCATCTCAGCAATCCAAATAAATTGTTGATCATCATAACAGCCTTTATAATTCGATCCACTGCTGGAAGAAGAAGCCTTCTCCTTGTCATCGAAGGAGGTTTAGGCAGTAGTCCACCACGCTTGCCCAATGCGGATTGGTGGACAGAGTATTAGGTATACCCCTTTACTGATCCATTAGTTGCCTTCTACGACACCCATTGGAGGATATGGGGTGATGTTATTCTACTCTGCCGGCATCACATGGCTAATTTCATGGAGAATAGTTTGTTGATGAAGATTTTTAAATTTTTAATATCTCATTATAATCATTAGCCTGTATAGGAAGATTGAGGAGCAGCTACCGGGTCGTTATACCATTATGCTGGCTTAATATGAGTTGAGTACGTTCATAAAGCATGGATGAACTTGAGATTTAGTTGTTTCTGTCTAGAACCATCCAAGATTGTTTGCTTAGGTAGTTTTAGTAATTCAAACCACAATACACAACTATTTAAAATGACTATTCACTGTCGGCCGTAGTTGACTAAAAGTCATGCGTTAACGAAATGGTTTTGAAGAAGACGAGGGTTTTTAAGGGACATCTGGAGGGTCAAGCCTGTAATGCGAACATCCCTACCTAGAGGATTTCTAGTCGTCGAGTATCTCCCGCTGGGGACCGGTTAGAGTTTCTAGGGCTTTTGAGTTTTGAGGAACAATACACTACTGTACCAAGCTCTTTTAAGTTTTGTGTATAAAAAATCGGGAGTGGTCTCTCCCTGACTCATATACCGGAAACGACTCAAAGTTTAATAGAAACCTTATATTTTGATGTCATACCTGCATGTTAAATTTTGGTCACCCATTCGAGTACCGACCCCGCACTTGGTTGCTTAACTTTCGTGATCGACGGCTCAAAATTTTATAGAAACCTTATATTTTGCTGTCATACACGTTTGTTAAATTTAGTTGCAATAAGTTAAAGCACGCTCGAGTTATCGTGCTAACGCACAGACACACACAGAGACATAATTCCAAAAAAAATATTTTTGAACTCAGGGAGGTCCAAAACGACGATTTTTGACGATTGCAAGACCTCCTCTATACTACGTATGTGAGAAAGTAAAAAAGTAGGTCATTAAAAATTTGCATATTGCCCAACTAAACTTTAATCACAGTAATCACTTTTACAGCTCAATAAAAAATAATTTTTAAACTGAAAAGAAATTGGACGATCTAAGACTGACAATATTAGTCCAAAGAGGTTGCTCGTAAATATAGTTACTTTACAATTCCCAAAACAACTTGCAAATTACTTGATTAGAGGACGTAACGAACATTACGGATTCCTATTACCTCGGCACGTGCCCGAATATAAAAGACGTTGATACTCTATTACGAGTGTCGTGATAAGAAATAGAAATATATTTCGCTTTACTAAGCCAACAATGTATCAATCTCTATACATTCCTTGATATAACGATGCGTTATATTGAAATATTGCTATCATAGTCGAAAGTAACCCATAACAACACAATAATGCTCCTCTATGATCATACTTACTTTTATAAAAACATTTTGTATATCTTTTTCTTTCACATTGGATTGTACTGCTTTCATAACGTTTTCTAAGGCAATCCAATAGTTTGTGTTTAGTTCTATTAAATAAAGACATTGTTAGCGATACAATTTGTTCTTCAAAGGCCAGATTCTAGTAAAAAAGTAGAAAGAGAGTCGAGAATGACAACGATTACTTTTGTAGATATACGAGCGTAGATAGTATTTTTCTTCTTCATTACTCATACAATTAATTAATTGCCTAAATCAATGAACCGCAAAATTATTTATCTACGCTCACACTGTTGCAAGCAACATTAATTCATTTGTTTAAAAATGTTAAGTATTTCAGTTATTTTTTTATAATGGCAACACTGTTTGTATTCTCTCTCTTTGTATTCATAGACACGCTAAAAAGTGATTCTCCTTTTTCATTGCTTCCAACCTTTCAACCCCTAATCACAGTCCGCTACCAAACACACACCAATTATCTAGCCTGAAGTTTTTATAAGCCACTATTTCCTGTCTCTGACGACTTGTTCTAGCGACTGCTATGTTTCGACAGCAGACGGCACCGTAACCTTGACGTACCTTCCGATGCACGGGGGAAAGTCGAGTCAAAACAGTTTTGTTTGATCACCAATCCGAGAAATACGCAATTGTTATTGAGAACGCACGCCCGCGCTTCCTTTGAGGAGACATCCTCAATTTATCCTTAATCAAATGCTTGAAGTTGCATTTTGAAAAAGATAATTAATAAGACATCTTTATTACACAAACTTACCTTGGTATACAGACAGCGTTACCAACAACAACAAAACAGATTCAGATATGTTATCGAAATTAAAATTGCATCTCTTCCATTACCCAATATATCAAAACCGATATCTTAACAACCAAGGCCGCCGAAAAGAATAAAATCTTTCCCCTAAAAGCAATACCGCCCTTATCTAAACTTTAAAGAGACATTTAAAATGTATCGAAGCGTCATCGAGTCGCTCCTTTTCTAATGGCAGTCATTATAGTATTTCAGGCTGAAATTTCAGGGACAACTTAATGAGTGCCCCAAAGATTTATGGCGACGTAACTCATTAACGCGACGATTTATATTTCAAAGTTCGTGAGTAGAAATCGGTTTTCTGTTTATTGTTTTTTGATGATTTAGTAAGGTGCATTAGTGGTTTGGGCGACTTGGACAGGATAAGTTTTTAAGAGGCTGACATGAGCGGTAAAGAGGTAACATAACTTCAATATCTTTAAAAATATATATTATAGAGAAGTGCTTTACTTCTTTCTATATTAGTAGAATAGCATCACCCCATATACTCCAATGGGTGACGAAAAGGCAGCAAAAGGGATGATCACCTGATACTCCGTCCACTTATCCGCATTGGGTAAGCGTGGTGGACTACTGCATAAACCTTCGATGACAAAGAGAGGCATTGTGTCCCAGCAGAGGGTCGAATTTTAAAGGCTGTTATGATGATATTTAGTGATGAAGTAAACTTTAATATAGTTATTGTTTTGAAAACCTTGCTAAAGTATTTTAAAAGTTATCGCATTTTGCAACGAGCCTCCTAAGAAGACTCATGGTCACTCAAAGGTCAATGAAAAGGGCTATTCTAGGTGTTTCTCTGCGTGTTTATCAGAAGTATATGAGACCCGCAGGATGAAGGGGACTGTCGGCTGTCGAGGTGGTTTATGACAAGTTGGTATATTAAATCCGCAGGACGAAAAGGACTGTCGGCTGTTGGGGTGGAAATACCAGCCACGTGCCGAGAAATACGGCGTCGGTAGACCCCACAAAGTGGACTGAAAATCTGATAACTGTCCTGGAACGACGCTAGACGAGGGCAGCAGAGAAGTGATCGTGTTGGAAATCTCCGGGGAGGCCCATTTCCAACAGTGAGTGTCTCTCGGCTGAAGCGATGATGACGATGAAGTGGAGTCTTTATAATAGTTATTTGTAATAGCGACTATGGACCGAAAAGAATATCACCAAAAAGGTGAACACTAAGCTCTAGAAACTTTATCCTCAAGAAACCTTCTGTGGATTTGGGAATAAAACAATCAAGATACTTAGTGGCAACGTTCTGTTCTACATAGATTTGGAGCATAACGTTAAGGATAATACCCCCTGATTTATATCTTGTGAGTGTGACGGTTTACGCGGTTGCGTTGCTTTGCGACATTAATCAATGTCTGCAGTTGGTTCTTTTGGACCGATTGAGAGTTACCGAGAAGTTTTTATCTGTTTTTATTGTTTTAGATGTACATATGTTCGTAACCTGTTTAGCTTGTCCTACCTAGTAGGATAGACTGGCAAACTCCCACTTTTTTGAGACACTGCATGACCCATACGCTGGGGCAGGTTATACAGAAGACCGAGTTAAATCTCCTATTATGCTAAGCGTTTATGGGCTATGAGAAAACCTTCGATTCTGTTGTGACTGGGCCGCTCCAACGGCCCAGCTCTGCGAATTAAATAACGTATTTTAAATTTTAAAAAATATGTAATTTATTTCGTGAATACACTCCATACGAAAAGTATCCTTGATAATTATTTTTTGTCTGAAAAGCTTCATAATGTTTGTAACCCAATCTGATAGCGTGGATTGCAGCCAAAGCCTCTTGCCAAGAAAAACCTTTTATGGGCTTAATTTTTTTTTCGTTGTTACGTAGTTGAAAATAATATCAGTCCTCGAATAAAAGTCGACACGAGAGAGCGTGGCTGTGTTATTGGCTCTCAGAACTAGTCGTTCAAACTCAAATAATTTATCAGTCACGAGCGGTGAGTGGCGGAAACTGCTGAAGCGTGTGGTGAGACAATGGCCACACATGTGCGCCGAGTCAGCGCAAAGTATATGAAAAAGCGTGTACACTGCTTGTCACCGGTCACCGGTAGCTGTGGTTGGCTGTATACTCTATTAACTAAATGTGAGAAAACGGGATTTAATTTATAGTGACCACGTAAGTTTTATAGGCCCTACAGACTCACGCGAAGTCTCGGCGAGACGTTTCGCCGAGACTTGACCCGAGAAACGAGATGGTATCTACACTCACGCGACCTTCTCACTTGCGTTCTCGATCGTTATGCGAAATAGACGACTTTGACAGTGCATAAGTAAGTACTAAAATCTTGTGAATGTTAGAATCATAAATAATATTAAGACAAAAAAGGCCCAGGCGATGATGGATGACACAAATTCATCGAAATAGAACAAGGTTTGTGAATCTTATTTCAACCACTCTCCACGTTGCACTGAAACTGAGTGAGAATGTGATGGGGTTCTCTTTTCTCGCCCGAGAAACCCTTTGAAGCGGCCAAAAAACCGACACCGAGCGGAGAAGAGGCGAACGCGAGAACGAGAAGGCGAGAAACTAATCACATTCACGCTTCTCGGGGGTTCTCGGCGTGAGTTTTGGAGGGCCCTTAAAACAATACTACCTATATTAATCTATTAGGTATTTCATATTTAGAACTACACCACTTTTGTGTCGAACTGATTCAACCTACTTTATTGAAAATCATCTGCATCAACATTCTTATAAATACTTTTATATTTAAAGGTCTTGAAGTGGCACCAACCACGCCCACCAAACATAGCCACCAGTATTACATACGTATTATATTTACGTTACGCTGTTAGAACTAATTTTACCAATACACAGGGTAACCGATCCCCGACCTTCTATGATAAAAAATGCACACGGAACTAAAATTTTCAGCGATTTCATTCCTTTCTCACCAGTACGTGGTAACTTTTAAATTGTTAAAAAGGGCAGATCAATTTATGGCAATTCCGAATTTAGATTTTGGCTGCAGTGAATTTGTGAGAGTAGCTTTTATTTAAATAACCTCATAGTTTGGACAATCATAATTACAGGTCATGACAAGGAAACAAATGAACCTACTAATTGATCTTTTTTAAATAAATAATTATTATGCACTAGACTCTCCACAAAATACTATTACGTATTACAACAATATTTGCATAATGTTGTTAGGCATAGTGTAAAGTCGCACTATGCCTAACAACATTATGCAAATATAAATAAATAAATAAATGTTTATTCATTCCATATGAAGGCTTTATTAGTTGTTGACTTCTTCTATTAGGTACAAAATAAGCACCTGTGTCAGAAAAAGCCACTCTTCCTTAGCCAAAAGTCGTAACTATTACCTTAAATCCTAGTACATCATAGATATCAACATTTATTTAAACTGATAATTGTATTTGCTCCAGATTATAATACATATAAACTAATAAAAATAAAAAAAGAACATAATACCATTAAACCACATCAAAACATAATTTGAAATGGTATGTATGTGTTTGTCCGAGTGTGTGTTGTGAGTGTGTATATGTGTGTGGGCGTGTGTATATGTGTGTAAAATACATAAAATACAGACACCATGCACACACAACCACACATATGGTTGTGTGTACATGGTGTATGCATTCTGTGTGAGAATGTGTCAGGGGTGTGTGTAAACTTAATTAACCATCTTATCTGGGATACATATTTAGAATATTTTCTGTTTCGTTATAGTCTAGAGACTTCAGCCAAGTGGTGAGTTTTATTTTACATTCTCTGAGTGTCAGCGGATATACCTTGAGAGTTTTATTTATTTTATTGTAGATTTGCGAGGATAAGTGTGTGAACTGGTTTTGAGCAAATCGTGTGTGGACAAATGTTACGGTTGCTACTTTATCCTTTCTTCTTCTAACTTCATTATCAGGGTAGTATTTTAATGATTTATGTTTTTCAAGTACAACATGTAGCAAGTACAGCTTTCTAACAGTGAGTAAATCAGTGATTGAGTATAAAGTCAGAGTAGGAAATCTCCTTCTTTTAAAGTACATCACCTTTAGTAATGCTCTTTGAGCACGCTCAACCTCTAAGAATTTAGTTTTAAGAGCTCCTCCCCATAAAGTTATGCAGTAAATTGTAATTGATTGTGCTAAAGCCATGTATATTTCGTTTAGTAGTTTTTTATCAGCTACATGTCTTAATTCTTTAAAAATCCATATTAATTTCCTCAACCTACTAGAGACTAAATCAATATGAGAATGCCAATTAAGTCTTTGATCTAGCATGACTCCGAGATATTTTACTGTTTTGATTTTATTTATGACAGAACATGTACATTTGTCGTCGGAAGCTATACTATTGATATATTCACAGTTATGTATTTTAATTTGAAAAGAGGTGTCTGGTTGATATCTATCATGAATTGAAAAGCACATGAAATTCGTTTTTGAGGTGTTAAGTGTTAGGCGGTTAGCATTTAGCCATAGAGCGATTTTGGTTAGTCCGGCCTCAGCTTGAGCCTTCACGCCACTCCATGAATCGCCAGTAAAGACCACCGCGGTATCATCAGCGTATGAGATTATCTGAGTATGTGGAATCGTCATGTTGCAGAGATCATTGATATAAATCAAAAACAGTGTCGGTCCCAGCACACTTCCCTGTGGAACGCCGTAATCTATACTGTCAACTCCGCTTACCGTTTGGCCCAGCTTAACTCTCTGAGACCTACCATTTACGTAACTCCTCAGAAGTTCCAGAGGAATGTCTCTAATTCCCAAGTGTTCCAGCTTACGCACAAGGACGGGGAGGGACACCGTATCGAAGGCCTTTTTCAAGTCTAGGAATACGGCAAGACACTTAATTTTACTGTCCAGGGCCTCAGCAACCACAGACGTCAGCGCCGCCACCGCATCTTCAGTAGACCTACCAATACGAAAACCAAATTGTGATTTAGACAAGATATTAAATTAGTTCAAGTAATTAAGAAGTCTTTTATTTATAATTTTCTCTAGTATTTTAGATATTGATGGCAGAACTGATATGGGTCTGTAATTGCTTACGTCTTCATTATCCCCACCCTTGTGAATCGGCGTTACAAGTGATTCTTTCAGTAAAGATGGGAATATGCCGTTACCAAAACAGAGGTTGACAAGGTGGACAATTATAGGCAATATTTCAGTCTTTGCTATTTTCAGGAACCTTGTAGGTATGTTGTCCCGACCAGAAGCACTATTTGTCTTTAAACTCATTAGGGTTGTGTGGACTTCATCCACGTCAGTGTCATATAGCACAAATGAACAGGACTGCGAGGGGCTATCAAAATCAATTGCTGATTGAACACCATATTTGGCCACGGCCTCCGCAAGACTTTTTCCTATGCTACTAAAGTAAGTATTAACGAAATTGGCTGATTCTATGTTAGTAGGTTTGATATTTGTTAATTTCGAAGCAACAGATTTTGATTTTTTTAAATGAGTAATTTTAGCTATATTATCCCAAAGACTCTTGGTATTTCCTCTGGAATGCCGCAGGAGTTGCCGCTCGTAGTCACGTTTTAATTTTTTTATAAGCTTATTACAGAAATTGCGGTATCGCCTAAACGTAATCGAAAGAATCTCATCAAATGGATTTCGTCGCAGTTTCTGTTGCATTAATAATAAGTGATCGTTCCCTCTGTTTTGTCCACCAATACCAGCTTTTCCAGCTTATCAGGGTCTCAAATTAGCTTTCGTCCACGTATTCTTATAATACTGCGCTTGGTGGTTGTTGGTTGTGGTGAGTGTGAATACTAGTTTACTAATACTACCTAAGCCTATAGCTAAGAATGGGATGTCGCTAGGTATAGTCATAAGGGGACACTACTAATATGAACTAAAAATAAAAACTGCAAGAGGATACACATTTTTATACGTATATAAACTAGACATGACATAATACACGTCTACCTAGACGTGACTTTTTATTATTATGCGATCAACAAATCTTATAGCTTTCAGTGTGAACACGTACTAAAGGGCAGATAATCTACTTATCGCAGTACAAATGTAAGGATTAGTCATAACGGATATCCTCTAGTATTATGGGTATTGGTATACAAATGAAAAATGTTATTTCTTATTCTAGGTTCAGCTCGTACACAAGCTGTATTCAATTTTCCTTTACTTTTCATACATCCATCACGTTTATAACCCCAGAAGCGGTTGAGCAGAGTCTTAGGTAACATTTAAATATAGGTATTTACTGTATAGTGTAGGTATAACATATCTAGTATCCATAACACAAGTTCTTAATGATACTTACTTCGGGCTAGATAATTGGTGTGAGCGTGGAAATATATTAAATTATTAATTAGGATCTATGATATATTTCCATCTAATTTAAATTTCTATCTGTTTTTAATAGTATATCAAAGATTTCAACTGTATGTGTTTTTATTATTTACTTTGTATCGTATTGTTCCCTACATTAATTTAATCACACAAATTCATGGGTTGAATGGAAGAGATCTCTCTAACAGATAAGTTGGCACTTGCAAACATTGTTTTATCTTTAATATTGTCTTTATAAGTGTCATAAAGGGTATATAGAAGAAAGAATAGAATATAATATAACTTTATTGTACATCAACCAGTTTTAACAATTAGACACAGGAAAACATAATCACGATTTGTACAAAGGGCAACCTTATTGCTAAAAGCGATCTCTTACAGGTAATCTTAGGATGCACAGGATTTAAAAACTTGATTTTGTGGGAAGATGGCAATGTATCCTTTAATAAATGTACCTAATAGTTATATTAAATAAATAAAAAATACATAAATATGCGATAAAAATAATAATAATATAAGTACATACATAATATCTTAAAATAAATATAATACATACTTTACCGAAACTCTAATACATACACATATAGTAATACATACTCGTAGTTATTCAAATATCCAATCCATATATACACCTATATATATTTACGAATGAATAATGACAGTGGCAAGGAATACTCTTCCAGCTGTTTCTTAAAGTTGCTCAGGTTTGTGCTTGCTGTGTGCGGACAGGTAAAGAGTTCCACAATAGAACAGCCTGCACATCAAGCCACACCTGGAAATATGAGCTGTGTAGTTACTCAAAATAGTGACAGATATCCAGTCTGTCGCCTAAATAAAAGGGACATTAAACCCAAAAAGTGACAAACCTTCTGAAGCCTACCTAAAGCATATTCAAGCCAATTACTTATGAATACAGTTCAATCTTTAATGAAAATATTTGATAGCTTGTGGTATGACTGACTTACCGTAGTCACTATAAATCAATAGTATTGTGTTAAAGTCGAAGATGGAACCCAAATGCCAAATTCCTAAGCAGAGACGATAAAAATTTTAGACTCCTGAAAATTTTAAGCGCAAGTAGCGAATCAATTTAAACATGTCTGACATTTTAAAATTTATTTATTGAAGCGTAAGAGTTTGAATTTTTCCTAAAGTAAATTTTCTATTCACAAATGTATGCTCTTAGGTCATTCGCTCACTCATTCAACCCAACTCACTCAGTTTATAAATCCGAAATCTTCTTCCTTCGTTTCGATGGTTTCATTAATCTCTACTTAAATTTTGGAGCCCAGAAATCTGCCACTTTAATTGCAGATTCAGCAGCGTTCCACAGCTCTTCAAGCATGCAATAAGTAGCATACGACGCAAGATATGAAGTGAGCCATGGTTTGCGGGGAGGCACCACACTCGCACTGGTTGTTCCTAATGTAGCCCCACTTGCACATATTTTCCTTACTGCGACCGAGCTATGTTCTTAATCTGTTCAGAGATTTCCACGGTAGCTTATATCCGAAATAAATTTTATGGAAATATTCCCTTACATACTTATATGTTTCTATTCAAAACTACTCATGGATATCTTTAAAGGCGACTAAGAGAATTTCTGACGTAACACCATCCGTCGTATATCACCCATATAGTGTAGGATATCCACCAACAGGTATATCCATATACCCAAAGTGTGTTGACGTCTGGTCGAAAAACTTTCAATCAAATCCTCCTTAGTAATATGTTTATGAATACAAGGAGCATAAGGGTCAGACGGTATGGCACGGTACGGCACATCGCGGTGCGGCGGGCCGTAAACGCGCCTTTCAATTAGTTTCAAACCTTCAAGAAAACGTGCGCGCTATACGACTGTCAGATGCCTTGCGATTGAAAGCATGTTCGGCAACAGTGGTGTGCTGCAAGCAGGCCATTGGAGGTCGAAAGGGGTAAGTGTGGAAGAATTTAGAGGAGTAAGCCCACGTACGGAAAGATATAAGTGAGGGGATGACGAACCGTGACTGCATGAGCCTGTCCCGAGGCGAGGCGATGATGTCGTTACATTGCTGATAAGTGCGATACAGTATGGAGTTTCATACAAAGAATACAAGACGTCTCGAGTTGAGGCGATGCTGATGGGTTTCCGAGTTGATATGTGTGCGACCTTAAACAGCCGGTAGAGAATTGAACGATTCTACGATTGATTTTTATCTGTCTGCAAAAGGGACGGTTGTATTCCCGTTAAATTCGTTTTTTTAATCTCAACCCGCTAATTTTATCAACACGTTGTGTTCAGCTAATACGCGATGTTGGTTCGTGATTTTTGAAGGCAGTAATTTAAACACCTTTAAAATCCAACTTCATCTCAATATATACAATACAACGGCACCGAGAACAGATTTTAAAACCTATTCACTTCAAATTAAGTTTAAATTTGCTTGTATGCTGATCAGTAAATACGTCGTAGTACATTTGCCTCGGCTCTGAAAGTTGCTAGCTTTAGAAAATTGTTATTTAAATAACAAAATTTTGATCAAAGTTCATCAATTCGCTGTTTGTAACAGCTGCCAGAGAAGTTTGCCAGACAATTTATGAAGCAATGAATATTTTTTGCTTTTATTTTATTTGAATTTAAAGCTCTATTAGAGTGAAATATATCCAGAGGAGGGTTTGTGTCAGACAGGCGGTCGCTCGTAAAATCTAATGCCAAAATCTCTAGCAGTATGTCGATAGCAAGACAAACCGAACCGACCACAAATAAATAGGGAGCAGGGTAGGAGAAAAAATTAGATGAAAATGAAAAAGCCCTTTCTTTAAATGGACTTTGCTACGTACTTTTAATTCGTCAAAAGCCCTACCATCATTACGGTACGATGCAAAACGTATTTAGCTGCTGAATTGCAGATATATGCTAAATTGAAAGATCTGTCCTGGTCCCCAGCTTTTGTTCAAGTCCGTTAAAAAATTACATTCCTACCTACAAGTTTGTACGCAACACTCGGTGCACGAGTCCAACTCACACATGGCGGTTTTTTATATTTTAATATTAATAAAATATATCCTTTGAGCAGTATTCAATTTTCCCCACAGCAATAATAATACGCAACTTCAAATTTCACATATGGGTATACATTTATAAAATGATCTTATTGTTAATTTACAACAGCCATACCAGCATATTTATGCATGCAAATTACATTTCATTTGAATTAATGTCAATAGCACTTAACCAATACAATAAATCAATACAAACTTTTAAAAAAATCATTAAGTTCGGACACAACTAAATATTTCATTTTCTATTTTTATCCAGTTTTTTCTAACAGTCTACCGGAAAGATGGGTACAGAAATAACAATATTAGGCGCAGAAAGTACCGGTATGTGCTCACTTTCTGCAACGCCTTATAACGGTTAAGAAACCAAAATGTTACATGCATGCTACAAACAAAATTCAAGAGTTGAAAAAGCTAGGGACATTAAACTTATCTCACCCTTGAACCCTTCAGATGAAAATAAAAGTTTACCTACAACTGGTAATTTTCTTCAACGACGGCTATTTGTGTCTTTGTAAACAAAAATATTGGTGTCTATATTTCACCAAAATATTTGCCATTTTAAGCTTCCCAATTTCTAAATATAATCTTGTTTGTGCCGAAGAAAAATAAAAATTCCTTTGTTAATAAATATTTTTTATCATGAATTTATCCAGGCAATGCACGCCAGAATTCGCTTAAAAATCGAAGGTCTACGACTACGTCATATCGTAGAGAAGTCGTTAACCTACCAGCCAAAGGTAAAGTATTTTATGCCACAATTGACCAGAAAGTCGCATTTTCCGCCCGCTACGCGCACGGAAAATCCTTCTTCCTGATCAGGGGGTCACATGAAATTTTGTACTTACCTGGGGCTGTATAAAAGAAAGTCTCAAATCGCATATGAATCAGCATGAAATACCTGCGATATGAGATATCCTATGTTTTCCCGACCTTAGTTAATAAATGTACTATTGATTACGTCCCAATAGCCCGCGGTCCGTTAATTTTGGTCCTTTCACACGTATTACCCATTGCGAGTTTTGTATCCCTGCTCAGTCCGAATCATCTTAACAACAAAAGGTGTATTAGGTGATCAATACCTCTTTGCAGATTTATTCACCTTCTATGACATCCATTGAAGGATATGGGGTGATGCAATTTTACTCTGCCGGCATCACATGGCATAATTTATGTATTATATTTTGCTCCAAATAAATGTATCCAAAAAATAAAATGTCCTGTAACGAAAGACAAAGAATTTCTACTATATTTAAAGCAATTACGTAAACCTCATATGAGTTGCGGTGTATCGCTTTACGCTTTTATCGAGAGGATGATTTATTACTGACCTCTACACTAGGAAATAATAAAGGATGCCCACACACACAGGCTATTTAAGGGTGACCATACTATCAGGATGAGACAAACATATATTTTTTTAAATACATTCCTTTTATTTCTTTTTTAAACATCTCATTGACATACGGATGCCAAACGTGGAGCTTAACCAAACTGAACCTAAGAAAACTAGGGATCTGCCAACACAGCATGGAGTGAAACATGCTCAATGTCAAATTAAAGGACAAAATAAAACTGACAACACTAAGGAGTCAAATCAAGGAGTCAAACCAAAATTAAAGATATAACATACTGCATCAATAAACTCCAATGGAAGTGGGCAGGTCACATGGTGAGGAGTAAAAAAGACAAATGGACTAAAGAAGTGACTTATTGGTGTCCGTCCAAGGTATAATAAAAGAAAACATGACAGACAACGTCAAAGATGAAAAGACGACATGCGAAAAAAGGCTGGGGTTATTGTCCGACTGTGGCGCATAACCGGAAATTATGTCAAATTTTAGGGGAGGCTATGCGAAAGGGCAACACAATCACGATAACGGTGTCAATTAATAATTTAGCATAAGTACTCATGTTTTGTAAGATTGTGAATAAAGGCTATTATTATTATTAATCATCATCGGAAAGGTCTTAGAATGGTGGCCGCGTACCGGGAGATGCAGCGTTGGTAGGTGGACCGACGATCTGGTGAAGGTCGCGGGAAGCCGTTGGATACGAGCAGCGCAGGACCGACCAGACTGGAGATCTTTGGGGAAGCCTACGTCCAACAGTGGACGTCTCAAAGCTGTGTGATGATGAATATAATAGCTATTATGTGTATTGGACATTGAGAGACCAGAAGACAGTGTTCCATGGATTCATCGTGGTGCCTGGGTTTTGTAACCTAAGTTTAGTATCCATCCACTACCTTGGCTGCTCTCTCTGCTCAGACGTATATGGTAACATTCCGCGAGAACTGCTTTAGATATGCTTTCCAGTACAGAACTCACGGAAGTCCTAGACAAGCCGAGGTTTTTTAATCATAATATAGAACCATTCAAGGCTCGGTTCACACGAAGGCTACCATAATCCAACCCTTACCTCATCAAACTGCGTACTGTCAGAGTAACGACACAACATGTGTAGTGTTTAACAACGGTATTAAATGAGTACATGTAAGGCCTCATTAGGAATACTTGGAGGCTAGTCACAATAGATCTTTATAGGTCGCAGTGGCGCAAAAGCCCCGAAACTACGAAAAATAATAAAAACAACTTTTGGTAAGAATTAACACTTTTTGGTGAGCATTTATTCTTTTTTGTAAGTATGGTTAGGTTTTTATGTGCTAATTTAAATAAAACTCTTTAATACAGAAGACCATCACAAAAACCTTACAGAAGATTGTGAGGTACGAATTTCCCAGAACGGAAACTAAAATTTCAAGCAAACCAAACCGAACATAACTGTCTTGGGGATCGAACTTGGGACCTCTGCATCTCATTCCGGTGGACAAACCACTAGACCGTGGTAGACGCTGGTAAAGCAGCGTTTATTAGAGAGGCAAGCAACATTATGGATCAATGCATTGTCCCCACTTTCACCGAATCTATGGCCACAGTAGGCGACTGTTTTCATAAAATAAAAACTACCGTATCACGATGATCGGCTTCAAGCTCGGGGCTTAATCGATCGTGTTTTCACTCCTCTTTCGTAGTGTGGTTGGCTCTATTTGAACTGATTTGTTTGTTCGTTGCCTTTTCAATTCACATTGAAATTGGACTTAAATGTCGATGCATACTTGAACTTCTATTTGCTTTTATTTGCATGAATAACTTGTTCTTGTTTTCTTCGAGAACATTTTTAAAGAAAAAAATATACAAAAGATGAAAATTTGAGTATTGCCTTTCGAACCGGATTTATACAACTCACATATAACATGAAAAACTATTCTCTTTCACCGAAAATCTTGAAAGCTGTTAAAACACATGTAAAATAGAACATACTTTCGTTGCAATAATGTATTTAGTCCTAAAATACTTTGGCATATTTTTGCATAATAATAATTTGGCAATTGATTTTTGGCAGCATATGTATTGTGGCATAATTGTAATTAAGACTAAATATTTATGCATAATTTTTATTTTATTTATACAGTCGCCTTTCTTACCGCTCAGAACCAGAAATTAACAAATAAAATCACACAATTGGAGAATAAATCTAAAGAGGACAGGGAATACATAACTATATTAGAAGAAAGAGTTGAGCACCTACAGATGGGTTTGCGCAAATCTAATCTAGAAATTAAAAATGTTCCGAAGAAAAACAACGAATCTAAGGAGGATTTGGTTGAGATGGTTATGTGTCTAACCTCTACTATCGGAGGAAATCTGCGTAAGGAAGATATTAAGGACATTTACAGGGTGCGTGGAAAAAAGGAGCCTCAAAATCCGACGATTGTCCTGGAAACCGTTTCTTCTATCATAAAAACTGACACACTGAAGCTTTGCAGAGCGTTTAACGTCAAAACAAAATCTAAAATATGTGCTAAACACCTGGGCTTTCGTACTTCAGAGGACACACCAGTGTTTATATCGGAACAGCTTACGCCAAGGGGGTCTCGTTTACATTTTCTCGCCAGAGATCTCGCTAAATCACGACAGTATAAGTACTGCTGGGCCGCGTATGGTAAAGTTTACATTCGTAAAACAGATAACTCCCCAATAATAACAATCAGGTCGGAAGCCCAGGTACAACAGTTACTGATCGCATGACTAGTCTCGCTCAAACTTGTGATAATACTTTTACTGTATAATTATATTGTATTCTGTACCCCTTGCGAACATGAACTTTCTGTTTCCTTGCATAGGATAAAATATTATGTGCATTATTGCTCGCATTTTTTAACTGTGTATAGTATTAAGCCTCATAATAACTCATGTATAAAAACACACATCTACTCACACACACTCACACACATGCATAAACATATAAACTTAATTAACCCTTATACAAAAATTTTAGTAATAATGAAACCAAAGAGAAAACGAGTATATCTATTATATTTATATAATGAGTAATAATAACATAAATGTTATAAGTGAAGTCGATCAAATAAGGATTGCCAATGCCCTATCATGTGATGTCGATGACGTGGTGGATTTATTACAAATAAAAGAAAAAGACTTTACTATAATTACTCAAAATATAAGAAGTGTCTATTGCAATTTTAACGACCTTATAATTACACTATCACAACTAAAATGTCACCCAGACGTTATTATTTTAAATTTAGAGTGTTGGCTTTGTGATCATAAACCGATACCGATTATACCGAATTACACATTCCACTACACATCACGTAACCTAAATAAAAGCGACGGTGTTATTGCCTATATTAAGCATACTCATAATGCAAAAGTTAATGAAATTTACCGACAAGATGCATCATCATTGCAAATACATATTAATAAAACCACTATTTTGGCTATATACCGATCACCCTCTATTAGTAATACAGACGATTTTATCCAATCGTTAGACAATCACTTAGAATCTTTAGTAACGCATAGACAGATAGTAATAGCCGGAGATATAAATATTAATAATATTCAAAGAGAAGGTGTACAAAGTTCTGATCAAAGAAGTAGATCTAACTATTTAAATATGTTGAGTACTCATGGCATTTTAATGGGACATAACTTACCTACTAGAGAATATAGCTCCATAGATCACATAATGCTCAAAATAGATAAAAAATTGGTAAATGCTCAGATCGGTGTTCTTAACACCACAGTCACCGATCATGCAATGGTTCTACTTCAACTCTCAGGCTCACACATAAAAATTAAATGTATAAAAACTAAAATGGTGACAGATTATGAAAATGCACTAAATGAATTAAGAAATAAAAACCTAAATGAATTGCTTTTTTGTAACGATCCTGAATTAGTAACTGAAAGATTAATAAATAGTATATCTGAGTCCCTGAAAAATAATACAAGAGAGGTAGGTATTCCTAAAAAGAAAAGAGTGCTTAAACCCTGGATAACACCGGGAATCCTAAAATGTATCAGAAATAGGAATAGAATGCAACAGAAACTGCGACGAAATCCATTTGATGAGATTCTTTCGATTACGTTTAGGCGATACCGCAATTTCTGTAATAAGCTTATAAAAAAATTAAAACGTGACTACGAGCGGCAACTCCTGCGGCATTCCAGAGGAAATACCAAGAGTCTTTGGGATAATATAGCTAAAATTACTCATTTAAAAAAATCAAAATCTGTTGCTTCGAAATTAACAAATATCAAACCTACTAACATAGAATCAGCCAATTTCGTTAATACTTACTTTAGTAGCATAGGAAAAAGTCTTGCGGAGGCCGTGGCCAAATATGGTGTTCAATCAGCAATTGATTTTGATAGCCCCTCGCAGTCCTGTTCATTTGTGCTATATGACACTGACGTGGATGAAGTCCACACAACCCTAATGAGTTTAAAGACAAATAGTGCTTCTGGTCGGGACAACATACCTACAAGGTTCCTGAAAATAGCAAAGACTGAAATATTGCCTATAATTGTCCACCTTGTCAACCTCTGTTTTGGTAACGGCATATTCCCATCTTTACTGAAAGAATCACTTGTAACGCCGATTCACAAGGGTGGGGATAATGAAGGTTGAAATCTCTCCTGTTTGTAAAATAAAAAATTGCCGTCCCCTTGGTATCATGGCAGGACACTGGTTCAGTGATCCGGCTCGAAGGACCATTGAACATGTTTTACGATTATAAACACTCGCTTGACCTTAAGATTGCCGCAAACGGTCCACCGAAATGTAAAGTCTGCTAACATTACCAGCGCTTGGCGATGATAACCGAACCGTTCAGACGGATCCCAACGTCTTGATTGTAACACATCTTTTAAAACAGAGAGAGAGAAAGAAATAGTCTCATTTTACTTACGTGGCGATTTCTACCGTATAACCTTCCGCAAGCTGCGTAGAACTCGCTCCTAAAAACATTTTGACATTATTATTGGGGTATTGTGTCAAACCGGTTTTATACGTCAATGCGAACAAAAGCTCTTAAAGTGAAAAGGTGAAGACGTCTACGCTTTTCATTAGTCGTGTTAGCAAGCATGACGAACCAGAATCAGCCATCGATTCGTTAATGCATGACATTTAAGGGGTAGTAGTTCATAGGGCAAAATATTGTTGAAGGAATGTATAAAGAAATATTTATTTAAGGCAAATTTCTCAGATTATACTGGGTGTAAAAGATATGAACAGTCAAACTAGAACCATGTATTCTATACATCAAAGTAAGACATATTTCAACAAAATTATTGCTGGGAAATGATTTTTATTTTTTGGTGTTAAAAAAAATTGCAAATTGTACCGCGCAGTGTAAAGGGCTCAACTCGCACGCAACTCGCAAAACCGCGATAATTTTGCCAGACGGCGGCCCCGTTCGTTAATATCAGTGCGCATCGAGTGAGCTACATTGAACGCTAACGTTTTGAGGCCATTTTTTGTTATGAAATACTAAAAAAAATGATAATGTTTCTTTGGACAATAATTAAGAAATAATGTTTAGAATACGTTGTCATAAAAAAATGAAAAAAAAATTTTGGACTTTGACCTTTAATAAAACCGTAACTATCAATTTCCCAGGTATAGTCTAAAGGAAAAAAAAATGTTATGATAGTGAGCAGAATACATGGTTTTCGTTTGACTGTTCATGTCTTTTACACCCTGTATACTTACCTGGATTAAAAATATACCAGGACTGCTGAGATTATTTTAAGTGTAACATCTGTCCTTGTCATTGGTTTGTTTACTGAAGGATTGTTAATTTTTAGGTTTGGTGCGCCTTATGTGTAGACTATAGGCTGGCAACTTGTCACTATTTTAGGTTAGGTACAGTATGGCCCATACTGCCTGATGAGGCTTTGTATGTAACAGAATGTTAGCTGAAGCTCTATCCCTTTTGGGAATGTGAGCTTGATTATAACATATTTTTATTTGACATCAATCACGAATGCAAATGAATCTATCTTTAGTTTCATACTTCGTAATTCAAGCGAAATTAATTTATTGAGTTAATTAAATATAACCAAATAAAAGACATAAACAACATTTTATGGTACTTTAATTTCACGAACGAGGATGAGCCACGATTCTATCTACATGTGATTAAAGAAAAGTATCGAGTGATTTCGTAATTGTATCAAGTGATTTTTGTCGTCACATTCTAGTTATTTGTATTAAGTGTTACACACTCTAGTGCCATGTCATAGGAACGCCAGCGCTTGTACAGTAATAGTTTCCACCATTTTATACGAAAGATTATTATGACAAGGTATTAAAGTGACTTATCTACTGCTGATGCTGACCCTAGTCGTCACACACTCTACGCAGTGCCGGCAATGACGTACACAGACACAATATTTATTTTATTTTCTTCTAAGAAATGAGAGAAAATAAACATATCAATATATCAACTTACTTTTTTAATTGCTTTACTTGCGTCTAAGTAGTTGGTGTGAACTAGAGGTATGCTTAGTATTTTATTTGTATTATAACCGCGCAGACGAGATTTCAGTTTAAATGGAATTTTACTGGTTAGTATTGGACATTCGACAAGTCTTCTTATAAGTTTGACTAGCAATATAACGTCTTAACTCTTTCGGATCTGATGTCCATTTAAACGGATATAGTTTAAAAAATATTTTTTTTTATGAAGAGAACAGTTTATATTCCAGAATTGAAATATAAACTGTTTATTACATTCGGTAGGTAAATTCTTAAGATTAAGTTTTAAGCAATATCTATGAAAAATGTGTAGGTACGAAATTTTTAAAATATATCAAAAACGATTTAAATAACCTATTAAAAAATATCAATAAAATAATTCAGATTTGAAGAGGTCAATTAAAGTAGACCCATATTATGTTGGGTCGTCTAGGTAGGTACCGCCGCCTTTCTTATTTCTGTCGTGAAGCAGTTAGCTGCGTTTCGGATTAAAGAGAATCCTACCCAGTGTAATGACTGGGCATTAAAGGCATATCATATCACCTTAGTTCCCAGGATGGTAACGTGATTTACTCTTAATATTGCAAGTTTAGTGTCTATAGGCGACGGCTACCACTTCACACGAGGTGGGAAGATTGTTTGCCATCGCTTAATAAAAAAAAAACAAACAAAAGTTTTAAGTTACAAAACTTACTACAAATGGTTGCTCAGTGCGTGTTTATTTACACCATCAGTTATGGTTTACTCGCGTTCTGTTCAAATACTACGAGTATAATAAGAGTATAAATAAGCTAAAGCTATAGAGCACGCGCTTGCGAGTATGAACAGTAAGCACCGGTATGAACAAATTCTTACCTGTATTTTATTGATCTGCTTAAACCTGCTATAAACTTGCCTACCTAATTGTTCTAAAACTTACCTAATAGTTAAATTAATAAGTTACATTTACGCATAGGTGCACCAGTCATGGCAAATCAATATTCAACCACTTCATCTATATGTCAGAATCTATGGAACATTGCTTACGTTTGGCATAATGGGCAAGGAGCTATGCGCGCTCTACAGCTTTAGCTTATGTACTTTAAGCTATACTACGAGTAATATAGCGTGAAAACATACAGTGACGGTTCGGTGCCTTTGCAGTTGAGGAAAATGTCGCTTCTGTCTAGACAGCGTGGAGTAGACATAACAGTGGACCAGTCTTTACCAAACGAATGTATGGCAGTTCGGTGACGCCATCGCGCCCCTCTCGTCCCGCGTCCCCCTCACCATTGCCCTCTCTAGACGTGTCCGTTGGCTGACGATAAAAACTTATATAGACTGTGATAATACTAGGTATTTAAGGGTCCTGTTAGCTCAGATTATTAGTGTAATACTGCACAAACATACTGTAATAAGAAATACCTAAATTATTAGATTCACCGTGCAGAAATAGTTGCAAACTCCCTCGCTTTACTCTCCGGAGTAGCAAAGACGACTTAGAGTACATTGACCTTGGAAGCGAGGCAACAGATGCGCCGAAAGCCCTGCAAAAGGGTACACGTTGGGTCATGTAAAAGTTTACAAAGGAAAGATTTTCAGATATAAATCTTGAATTCATATTTGGATTGTGGTAGGGTTTCTTTTATTTATATTGTAACCAGGGATGTAACGGAAGTAGTTTTATCGGAACCGAAGTCGGAGTCGGAGTTTTTAAATTTGATTTATCGGAATCGGAATCGGAGTCGGAATCGGAGTCGGAATCGGAGTCGGAATCGGAGTCGGAATCGGAGTCGGAATCGGAGTCGGAGGCAGGGTCAGAAGTGGTGGCATGAGAAAGAATTTTTATTTACAGACAAATAAAACATTCTTAAATCATTTTTTTTTAAATTATAAAATAAAACACAAACAATGAAAAAAAAACCTTTCATAACAGTCGACACAGGCCGCCGTCGCCGCTATGTTATGCTTCGACCTCCGATTAAAACCTCCGATTTAAAAGTGTCGGAGCCGAAGTCGGAACCGAATGTGTAATAATAATCGGAAGTTCCGACTTAACGGAACCGGAGTCGAAGCTCCGTAACATCCCTGATTGTAACGTAGTAAGTTACTGATTTAAATAAGACTAATTTAATTAATATATTCTTTTTTTTGTGGATACTGGATGTTTCTATTCTTACAACCCCATACGTTACAAGATTTGGGAAGAAAACTTTTGTAATTCACAGGTACTTAATATTACCTATGATAATGAAATCATTATGTAGTGGTTTGTCCACGGGAACTCGAACCGAGAGGCTCCAGGTTCGATCCCCTTGGCAAGCAACCACCATCATCAGCATTATTGTGTTGGGACAATTAATGAAAAGATAGCCAAGTTTCTCTGTAGTTGAGGGTTCCGGACGAATCACGATATCACCTTCCCGTCAGTAAAAAAAAATGTATTTTTACTTTTTATATTGAGAGATTGCGGCTCACCTGGTGTAAAGTGGTTGCACACTTGCAATATTAGATAAGGGTAAATCATTTATAACTGCAAGTGCGTTGCCATCCCGGGGACTAAGATGATATGCCTTCGATGCCCAGTAATTACATGACTACATTTCCCTTCAATCCGAAACACAGCGAACTGCTTCACGATAGAAATAAGAAAGGCAGGGTACCTAATACCCCAATGACCATACATATGGGTCTAGCAAGTAGTAAAGATAAACCTAGTATGTATTTATATATTTTCTCTAAATTATGAACTATAATAAACTCATGTTGCAATAAACTACTGTGGTGGTAGATTTTTCTAACAGTTGCAGTTAGCTATATCTGTAAAAAAATCATATCAGTAAACAAGATCTGCACCGATCCAAACAAATAGATATTTATCTAAAATTACAATCATTGCACTAACAATAAAGTTGTCAGCAGATATCCCGAACACTGAATTATAGCGAGTACAATCACAATAAAAAGTAGAGAACATAAAAACGTTTACGGCGTCTGGTGACGCGTCTACGGCACAAATATTTTGCAACCAACTAAAATAGCATCGGAAATGTTATATTTTCGCAAATTAATTACCAGGACTTAACTGTTTCCGTAACTGTAACTGCGTAACTGTTTCCTAGGAGATAGATAGCACCGTGAGCGTGCGATCTACGAAATTATTAGAAAAGCTAAGTTATCAAGTTGCAGTCGGTACTCAGATGGGTGATTCTCTCACACAAGGGTGGAATGGACAAAGTTCTACTTAGGAATCTTCTTTTTTTACACTGCTTTGGTTTTGTGGCCGGAGGGAATGACACAAACCCTGATTGGGAGTTTGGGAAGTTTATTCGCCACAGCGCAAGCCACTCCTTGGCGCGTAGCTCTGCAAGGGGTTCAGAAACTCTTTCAGTATGCTTTTGCAACATCTACAGGATGCGAAGACTAGTCCTATTTGGAAGCGTCGGTGGCGTAGTTCGTAAGAGCGTCGTCTCCTACCCGGGAGGCACTGGTTCGAGCCCGCCACGTACCAATGTGTTTTAAAATTTTGAATTCATAATTATGTACGTTTAATCGACGCTTTTACGGTAAAGGAAAACATCGTGAGGAAACCTGCACACACATGAAGAAATTTTTAGGTTGTGTGTGAAGTCGACCAACCCGCACTTGGCCAGCGTGGTTGACTAAGGCCTAATCGCCCCTAATGTGGAGTAGGCTCGAGCCTCTCCGTGGGGACATTATATGAGCTGATGAATGGGACGTACTTGGGAATATAGTGTTTAGAAAAAACCCACGCTTAAGAATAGCACGTCTCGAAAAGGTGTCATTTAACTTCTCTTTCTCAATAAGTTTCATTATAAGCCCAACAACTTGTCTGTTAGGGATGTTGATAGCAATGGCTTCTTTATACACACACCCCACAATTGCCATTTTGGCCTCTTCTAGTTCGACATTTGAACGGTGCGAGTGCGACCTATTTCGCTCCGTAAATTCTAATCAGGTGTACCTTATCAACCTAAGCTGTCTGCATGTGTGTATGCGTTATTTGTGAATCAGAACTTTTGTGTAGCCACTTGAATTGGACATGACAATCCTAGAACTACCACGTGCTGTGTTGAGCTCAACGTTGAGCTCACCGCTACAGGCGCAAATAAGGGCATTCCTCAAGTAAGTGCATCTTTCGTTACCTTATTTCAGCTGTTATATATCACCAATTCGTATCCTAACGCAGCTGAATTTCCAACCTGGAGCCAGCCGTTACAATTATGTTTCAGTTGTTCAACCACCAAACCCAAAAATACAGTCCACTAAATATTTTATCAGCGCTCTTAGACTTCTCAGTGGTGTGTTATCGCCTGTTTACGCATATTAAACCACCAATAGTAGCTCGTCCCAAATTTATCTACCAATCTTTCAGTATTGTTGACAATTAGACAACTTAATGTACCGTATAGTAACGTCACTATGTCGGTCTTTTTCTAATGCCTCATCTATACTTGTCACAAAATTGAATGCAACTTAAAATACGGTAATAAGTAACTATGTCATTAAGTAATTTGAAGGAGTAACATCGATGCGGATCTAAGGCCCGTATTACAGAATCACACTCAGAAATCAATCATGTCTTGAGAATCGTTTGTCACTTTCCATCAAGCACGAATTGAAAGAGACATACGACGCTCAAGACGGCGTTGATTCTTGAGACTCATTCTATAATACGTGCCTAAGTGTGTCAAATAGCATGCAATTGCAGGTATAACGTAAATACCTACTGATTTACTCAATATACTTGTATCAATTTCATTCCAATACGCACCATTATCCAGGTCTGGATTACGTTAGATAGAAAATTGTATATAATGATCATCTACAAAGAATCTGCTTATCTCATTTAATAAATAGGCATAATCAGTTCCAAATTTGTTGGGGACGGAATCTGAACTTTACGATAAATTCGTCCGAAGTTGAGGTGCTAAACGGATTACAGTTTGAGCAGAATTTTGGTCCTTTCATTAATCGAAACGACGGTACCGGGGTGGATTTGGAATAAACTTCCACGCTTGAATGGTAATGCTGTGTGGAAATTGTCAAAAATAGGTATTTATATGTTGGTCTGATTGTTTGAAATCAAGGTCTGTGTTCCTACAATTAAGAGAGTTCGGCATATCGAAAAAATATGGCAGATGGGTGAATTTCCCGGGACCAAAAATTGCGTGGCATCGATGAAATCGGTATTAAAAAACAAAGCTATAACGTTCTTATTTTTTTTATAGATAAATGAAATAGTTATCTATGTGGGGCACTAAATATTTTAATAATAGGAATAATAGGTACTTCAAAAAAAATTATTAAACCTCGAAATCTTTCATTGCCGTGTTTGTCCACACGTCACCTTGATGTATATTATACCTCATTGCTAAAAATCTATTGATTATTTATATTGAAATTTAGTTTTATTTGATGCGTGAATAGTTAAAGTATTGTTACGGAATACATTTATTCAAATTATTAAACAATACAAGGAATGGTTATTCTAAATGCATTTGTCCCAGAACAAACTTTCATCGCCATGTCCTAAACATTTTTAAGAATATTGTTTTATCTAACAACTTGCGGCCCCCTCCTTGTGCGCTAAGCGTTGCATATTAGTGTCGCCTAAGTACTCGACGCGGAAGGACGAACACAAGTACATGCGTTTTTGTGCTATAAATAAAAGTATTCCATTTTTTATGTTGTCGTCATTTTTTTTTTCATCGCCGTGGATAGGTATAACTTCTATATGAATAAGTTTGTCCTCATGATTGAGTTTTCAATAGAATGCCATTTCTCATCTGTTTATTTGTGAAGTGTTTATTACCTCGAATAACTAATAGCTTTTTTGTTATTTTATATTTTTGCCTTGATTTTCATCGCCATGCTTTCATTGCTGTGGTTTCCGTGGCCAAAATTTGCTATGGCAATGAAAAAAAAGACACGGAAATGAAAAAAATTTCATTGCCATGCCTTGTAACACAATTTAGTTTCATTGCCGTGGCCAGGTGTTTCATTTCCGTGGCCAGG
Organism: Elophila nymphaeata; assembly: GCA_955850985.1. Classification (NCBI taxonomy): domain Eukaryota; kingdom Metazoa; phylum Arthropoda; class Insecta; order Lepidoptera; family Crambidae; genus Elophila; species Elophila nymphaeata. The sequence continues at coordinate 7,209,961 of OY039090.1, forward strand.
TGTTTCATTTCCGTGACTTATATTTTTATTGTCATGATAAGATAAGGCAATAAATACATCTTTACCTGTAATACAGGTAGTGCCGAGTATTGACCGCAACAATATATGTATATGAAAATAAACTCAAAATTGAAATTATACGCCTCTGCCCCACATACAATGTTGATAAAAATATATAACCATATCCCAAAAATAAATTAAAAATACTGAAAAATTAATCAGTTTTGAGAATCACCAAAACAGTTTTTAATTACAAAAAGTTATAATGGCATTAAAGAATTTTTTGATAATGAAACTGAATACCAAATGCTGGCTTTTCTCCTGCAGCTGCGCTTGCGTGGGTCGGTGTAAGGGATAACCTATATTTCTTAAAGTCTAATCCATGTATATTCCAAATTTTATCAAAATAGGTTCGGTGATTTAAGCGTGAAAGCATAACAGACAGATAGAAGGAGTTACTTTCAAAATGATGACGATAATACTCAAGTAAGTACATATATAAAACTAGCTTTTGCCCGCGTGCTAGACTTCGTCAGCGTGGAATAGTTACTTTGGGTAGCATTTTTATTTTTTTGGGCACTTATTTTGCAAAAGATACCCATACAAACTGCTGTGCATTACTGTAAATAGATTATAATACATTTTTACAAACTACCTTTTTTGTTTTTCCATCCTTTGCTAATTTTCATGCGACCTTCCATCCCCTATTTCATCCCCACATGGGTCAATATTTCAAAAAACGCTAAAACAAATATCTGCATATTTTTTGCGTGCTATTTAAAATTTCATGGTCTTATCTTTGGTAATGAGGAATCTCATAAAAATATTTAATCTCTTATTTCAACCCCTTTATTCCCTTTTTTACAAAAAAGTAGCTTTTATTCAATTTCGAGGTTTAGTCTATTTTTGTACCAAATTTCATCAGAGTCGGTTCGGGAGTATGGCGTAAAAGCGATTAAGTTAATAAGTAGCGTCCAACACTAGAAAAATGCACTGAAAAAAATCGACTTGGCTCAGGCGGGACTCGAACCCGCACCTTCCACAATCCGGGTGGACGCGTTGACCAATTTCGCCACCGAGGCACTGCTTTTCGCTGTCGAAATTTGTCAGTGCTTGGTGCTTATGTTTTTATGGTAAACATCGTTTCAACAAATCTTTGAAATTTGCACTTCCAAGACCCGAACGGAATATTTTTGCAAATATTTGACGCCCAGCTAAGATGAAACTACCTTACATTATGGAATAATTTTATTTTTGCGTTTACAAACGCGTAAATATAATACTAGAAAAATGCACTGAAAAAAATCGACTTGCCTCAGGCGGGACTCGAACCCGCACCTTCCACAATCCGGGTGGACGCGTTGACCAATTTCGCCACCGAGGCACTGCTTTTCGCTGTCGAAATTTGTCAGTGCTTGGTGCTTATGTTTTTATGGTAAACATCGTTTCATCAAATCTTTGAAATTTGCACTTCCAAGACCCGAACGAAATATTTTTGCAAATATTTGACGCCCAGCTAAGATGAAACTACCTTACATTATGGAATAATTTTATTTTTGCGTTTACAAACGCGTAAATATAATACTAGAAAAATGCACTGAAAAAAATCGACTTGCCTCAGGCGGGACTCGAACCCGCACCTTCCACAATCCGGGTGGATTATTCCATAATGTAAGGTAGTTTCATCTTAGCTGGGCGTCAAATATTTGCAAAAATATTTCGTTCGGGTCTTGGAAGTGCAAATTTCAAAGATTTGATGAAACGATGTTTACCATAAAAACATAAGCACCAAGCACTGACAAATTTCGACAGCGAAAAGCAGTGCCTCGGTGGCGAAATTGGTCAACGCGTCCACCCGGATTGTGGAAGGTGCGGGTTCGAGTCCCGCCTGAGGCAAGTTGATTTTTTTCAGTGCATTTTTCTAGTATTATATTTACGCGTTTGTAAACGCAAAAATAAAATTATTCCATAATGTAAGGTAGTTTCATCTTAGCTGGGCGTCAAATATTTGCAAAAATATTTCGTTCGGGTCTTGGAAGTGCAAATTTCAAAGATTTGATGAAACGATGTTTACCATAAAAACATAAGCACCAAGCACTGACAAATTTCGACAGCGAAAAGCAGTGCCTCGGTGGCGAAATTGGTCAACGCGTCCACCCGGATTGTGGAAGGTGCGGGTTCGAGTCCCGCCTGAGGCAAGTCGATTTTTTTCAGTGCATTTTTCTAGTATTATATTTACGCGTTTGTAAACGCAAAAATAAAATTATTCCATAGCGTCCAACATCTTGCATCTCAAAATGGATGTTGTGTTCCCGAAAACTAAGAAAATGATCGATTTTATATCCAAAAGGCGTATCCGCCATCTTGGATCTCGAAATAAAAGTTGTATTCGGAATCAAGACCGCCGAAAACCTCAAAAATTATACTTATATTGCTTTTGAGTAAAAAGTCACGTCCTCCATCTTGGATATCAAAATAGATGTTGTATTCGGAGTCAGAACCTCCAAAAACCACCAAATAGATACCCATATTGATATTAAATTAAAAAGTCGCGTCCGCCATCTTGGTTCTCAGAATGGATGTTGTATTGGGAATCGGGACCCCGAAAACCATAAAAATAATACCCATTTCGATTTTATATTAAACAGTCGCAACCGCCATCTTAGATCTCGAAATAGATGTCGTATTCGGAATCGGGACCCCCGAAAACCACGAAAATGATACCCATATTGACATTTGTCAAAAAGTCGCGTCTGCCATCTTTGATCTCGAAATAGAATTTTTATTCGTAAACCGGACCCACAAAAACCACGAAAATGATACCAATATTGACATTATGTTAAAAAGTCGCGTCCGCCATCTTGGGTCTCAAAATGGATGTTGTATTGGGAATCGGGACCCCCCGAATACCATAAAAATGATACCTATATTGATCTTATATTTAAAAGTCGCAACCGCCATCTTGGATCTCGAAATAGATTTCGTATTCGGAATCGGGTCCCCCGAAAATCATGAAAATGATACCCATATTGACATTTTGTCAAAAAGTTGCGTCCGCCATCTTAGATCTCGAAATAGATGCTTTTTTCGTAATCCGGACCCACAGAAACCACGAAAACGATACCAATATTGACATTGTTTAAAAGTCGCGCCCGCCATCTTGGATCTCAAATGGGTGTTGTATTGGGAATCGGGACCCCCAAAAACCATTAAAATTATACCCATATCGATCTTATATTAAAAAGTCGCAACCGCCATCTTGGATCTCGAAATACATTTATTCGTAATCCGGACCCACAATAACCACGAAACCGATACCCATATTGACAATGTTTAGTGTGTGGTGTGTTAGACGTGAATGTGTGACTTTGTTTCCTTACGAACTTTCATCCCCACATGGGTAAATATATCAAAAACGCTAGAACAAATATTTATTTATTTCTTATCAAGTGCCTACATGCAAAGTTTCATGGTTTCGTCTTTAACAATGACGAATTCCATACAAACTTTCATCCCCCATTTCACCCCCTAACAGGTCAAAATTTCAAAAATGTTTGATCAAATATTCATTTTTTTCATAAGAAGTGCCTAAATTCAAAGTTTAATGGTTCTATCTTCGAAAATGACGAACTGCCATACAAACTTTCATCCCCTATTTCAACCCCTTCAAGCCAAAGTAGCCCAAGTTCTTCCCCGAGCTCTAGTCTATATGTTAACAAATTTCATCAAAATCGGTTCAGTGGTTTAGATGTAAAAGCTATAATATTAGTAGGGATTTTATGTTGAATATAGATTTTCATTTCCGTGGATGCGTTCATTCCCGTGGCATAGTTCTTTCATTGCCGTGGAGGCTTGTTTCATTGCCGAGCACGCATGTTTCATCGCCGTGGCACGAAATTTTTAATCTTGTATATCTCGTTTGTTTTTTATGTTATCTGCTAGATATTGAGGAAGAATACATACATTATCAAAAACTTTAAAACCCGCAATTTAGTTTTTAAAAAAACTTTAAGATAAAAAAGTCCACGGAAATGAGTTTTTTTTTGGACCTGTTGAAATTCACCCATATACAAGTTTATAATATATATATATATACATAGTAAGTATTTATTTAATATTATTATTGTTCTTAATAATAATATGAAATAAATACTTATTATGCCAGAGGCCATAAATGAAAAACTTCTTCATATTGTATTTATTTACAAGTTCTTGGTAGATAAAACTTTGCTGCTAAAGCTACATATATAAAGACACAGTTAATAAGCACTCTTAAGTAATTTAGGCTTCTAAGAATAGCTTGTATTTGATAAAAATAAGCGTAAGTAAGTTAGTGTCCTTTGTTCCTTTCATATCATCAAAGTGATACCAAAGATTCCAGTCGTGTATCCTAATTCGGTAGAATATTCCTACATATTTTATTAGATATTTATTACATTATCTGTGCTTATATTAATTATTAGCTAGACGATGAAAGCTATGTGAAACGTTCTTTATGTGTCTGAGGAATTCTGAAACAACTAAATATACGGAACTAAGAACCACAAATCATGTAGTTCTGATTTTTTATGATATTTGCTTGGCAAACAACTATCACCGTACCCTACAGACATTTGCAACACCAAGGTGTCGTTGTCTACTCTAAGCTCAAATTTCGTGAAAGGAAAAGAATACCCATTTTACATCCCGGACCGAGAATATTAATCTTCAGGAAATCCCTAAATTCTAGGCTCTTCCATCTCTTGGATATAATTTAGCTGAATATCGGTTTATTTGGCGGTAGGGCTTCAAACTCAAAGCCACCTGACTTTTATTTCTCAATCTCTAGAAATTACAGTCTACGACCGTAGAACCCGTGGCTCATTGTCAAACTGATAGAGTAAGATCCAGGAGTTGCCCGACGTAACTTATTTTATGACAAACGATACTAAGTGTGTGGAATAAAGTGTTTCTTTGAACGCACGCATAGGTACTTGCTCAGTTGGTTAGACGGCCAGTCGTCAGGTATCAGGCGTTAAAGGCGAGTAAAAATCGGATTCACTTCACAGATATTCTGAAGGCTAATTTTCATATTAAGTTATTCAGAGATATACTTCAAAACTATAATTATACAATCAACCAGACAAATCCTAAGAGCCAAACATCTTCCCAAACATGCCGATTGACCGACTAACCAACTTAGCAACAAATCATGCGTCCAAAATACGTATTTTAAGTCTAGTCTATTCAACACATTTCGTCTTTCAGAAGATAAGTCATCTCTGGGATCTTGGACTATGAGCTCATACAAGAGATAAGTCTCTCGACCTACTTCCGTGCCTTGTATTTTGATTTAATTCGCCTGATTTTGCTAATATTAACGATGAAGTTTTTCTTTGTTCTCTCAAAGCAATCAAAGTCTTAATTATCATATCTAAGTTCTTGAGTTAAACGTCGATAGTTTACAGCATTAACCGCATTGTGCTTATCTTCAGAGTTTATAAGTTCGGTAGAGGTTTCTTTAACAAGTATGTCTTGCAAACTTCGAGCAAAGCGTGAGTGAATAATGATGGTAGATACTTTAATATGTTAAAACAGATTAACCTATTTCTGCAACGATGCTCTACTTACAACGCTGAGTTTGATGTTTAAAATAAATATACATCCATTATTAATCTAGAACTTAATAGTTCTAGACGTACACTAGGAAAGCGTATAAAAATCTTGTATTTAAACCAGCATCGCAATGTAGGCATCATAATAATAGAAGTGTTTTCAGATCTAAGAGGAGTAGACGTTGTGTTGTGTTTGTGCATGTACGCAATGTGTGGATCAAGAGATGCTGATATTATAGAACGAGTCTCAAGAATCAACGCCGTACTGAGCGGCGTACGTCTCTATCACTTTGTGCTTAATAGAAAAAGACAAACGATTCTCAAGATATGATTGACTTCTGAGTGTCATTCTGCCAGAGCCACATCGTCCGTATTATAGAATGAAACGTGTGTTAAGAAACTCAGTTGGTAAATACTTAGATGAGCGACCAAAATTTTTACAACGATACATATTTTAACTTTTTTGATTTTATTTCTTATTCTGGTGGAAAGTGGTGTGTTGTTAAATAAGATTCATTCATTTAAAAAATGACACCAAAGGCCTATAATGCCACGTTAAGCGGAACTTGTGCCAGATGTGTGTTTCTAGGTTTCGTGTTCGTATTTGCTTGTGATATCGTAACAGTCGCTCTGCTCCACACTATATGAAGTTATTTGTATAGAACAAGTATTATACTAATTTTGCTTATGGATATGTTTCGTGTTCGTATTTGCTTGTGATATCGTAACAGTCGCTCTGCTCCACACTATATGAAGTTATTTGTATAGAACAAGTATTATACTAATTTTGTACCAGAACTCTGGAAGAAATGAGTTGATTAAAATTATTCTGCGTGTTGCACATTCTGCGTATTGTACATTTTGCGTTTTGCTCATTTTGCGTGTCGTGTACATTTTGCGTATTGTACATTATGTTCCAAAGGGAATAAAAACTACATATTATATTGCATGTGGAGTTTTGGGAATAACGTTATTTCCTCGATTTCACTATTGCTGAATTATTTTCATTTGTGTTTTAAACCGGGTACCTACTTTATTTACGACAATAGTTTAAGATTCTTTTGAAAATGTTAAAACGGAACATAAATCATGAAGATCGTCACATATAGCACAGTTACTTGCTGACGAAACTTGTGTAGGTATTATTTGATTTAGAAGTGCAATATGTTTTCATAGTTGTCTATGATGTGTCGTATCAACATTCATTTATTTCTTATTAATATTCATGCCACTTTTGATATGTGCTTTGGTCTAATATTTTCCACTGTAGGTACTGTTAACAGTCTCTTTATATTAGTTTAGTAAATCCATATCAGTTCTAGATACTACTACAATACAATACAATAAGTGTTCTTGTTTTTTATATTAAATAAGAAAGGCAACTGACTGGTCTACCAACACACAGATCAAACCACTGAATGGATTGCGCTGAAATCTGGCACGCATATAGTTATTAGAACGCAGGCCGTGAATTTTAGAAGGTCCGCTAAGAATGGATTTCCTAAAATTCAGCCCCGAACGGAAAGAAACGTGAGTCCAAAGTTTGTATGGACTACACGGACGAAGTCGCGGGCAATATTTAGTATGAGATATAATAACAACTGGGACAAAATACAGTTATCCATTTATGGCAATTTCCTGCCGCGAATCACATGACTGCGGAACCAACTGTCGCCAGCGGTATTCCCTAAGTGACACGACATTGAAACCTTCACCGTGTGTTTCTCAACGCACTATGTATGACTAATATTATAACACTCTTCCAGTAAAAATAGACTTTCTAAGCAGAGCATCTCATCCACCAATGTCTGGCAAGCTAACGTAAACGATACTCCATGTTTACCTCCATCCACGCTTCCTGTAGCCTTGCGGTACCAAAAGAAAGTTTGTTTCGTAAAGACAACACATTGTTTTATAAGTTTCGTACAAGTGGCAATACGCCAAGTGTAGGTTTTGCCTGAGTTAGATGCGACTTTGTGATCTCTTACAGTGAATAATGTGTAAAATGGTTTTTATAATGAATGGACAGAAAATTTCTCATTTTAACTCATTTTCGAAAGACATTTTTGCGAAGGCCATTTCTACAACGTGACATCATCGAAGAGTTATTTAACCAATGGGTTATAATCACGAATAGGAAATATCGGCTGAGTAAAATCACGAATGTAGTAAATTGCAGTTGTGTGGAACCCAAATTGTATGGGAATCACGAATAGGAAGAATTCCGATTGTATAACGATCGCATATTTCATTTGAGCAATGGGCCAAACCCACATCTTCTTACACGTTGGCGTCATAAAAACTGTCTGAGGGAGTTTCCCCTTGCAGACCATCACATGAAGGCATCGTTCACGCGTTAGCGAGTATATCCACCAGTATTTCTAAGCAGGGTTGGGGTCAAGCACACGGCTCGCCATAAAAGTATGCTAAAACTTAATCGCAGCATGGTAACAGATTTATCATCACTTATTTTTTCGACAGAAAAGGTTTTATACGTCCCTTTGTCGAGAATAGTTCCACGCCAGGGTTATGTGGGAGTCACCAGCTGGCATACCCACTAAAAACTGTCGGATCCCTTCTCTCCGCATCACGATGGTTGCGCGGATGCATACATTCATCCGCACTTACCATCTGCAGTTGACTCATAGGTCACTACTTCCCCCAATGAGGTAGAGAGGACGTTCCAGGGATCTTGAATGTCCTCTGCCATGCTTCCAATTTTATATGTGGTCGGCGTAATATGTTTTCTTCTTCCAATTTCCTCGATCAGCCGTTATCTCAACATTAATTCCCTTCTTTGCTATGTCATCATAGGTTTTCTTTGACCTTCCTCTCCCTCTATGTCATTCACATTTATACTCATTACTTTCTTTGCTACATGCTTATCATCTCTTCTCATTATATACCCATATCATGCCAATCTATTACCTCTCAGTATTTCTGTAGTACATTGTGTTTTCTTTATCATTAATATAACACGTGGTTTAGCATTTGAAGGTTGTTTTTATTTCTTCTTCATATATTTTTTCTTGTTTTTATTTCTTCTTACATGTATCGTGGTTCCGTTCCCGAAAGCAAGTGCCGAGACCTTCTTCTAAATTATACAATACATTTCTAACAGTCTGTAGTTAGCCACATGCAAAGATTTCCATACATTTTTAGGTTATGTTAAAGGTCAAATTCTATCTTGTAAAAGTCATTTAGGACCGTCTGTATTTGCGTTTCGTTTTACGAATGTTGCGTATGACTAGCTATTACACTTTCTGCCATTGGTGCTACTTTCAAACTTTCTCTAATGTACTCATTTCTCACTTTGTCTATTCTTGTTAATTCTTGTTACTCCACGCATCCATAAATACATTGGAACCTCACCAGGGTAAGATTAATGTACTGAAACTCTTCAAAGCTCGTCCTCGTAAATTTATTTTGAAATCCAAACCAAAGTAATATTCGTATTCCATATGCGTGCAAAGAGATAGTTAGGTTCATTCCTATCATAAGATAGCTATCATCGACGCCCTCTAACCGCTGTAACACCAACATAGTGGAGTAATGGCCCATTTTGTAAGCAGATAATGATATTTACAAGGTCTAAAACGGTTTAGGGTGGAAATATAAGAAAAGCTGTGACTTGACTGATCTTATTAAGATTTGCGAAGGAAACTTTTGTAATTCATATGATCTAATACCTATTATATAGATTACCATGAAATCACATTTTTTTTGACCGCTTTGAGGTTCTTCTTTCTCCGAGCCTGCTCCCAATCTCTTTGGGGTCGGTGCATTGTCTTGATATTGAAGATAGATGACTGACAAAACCGGTTTAACAAGCGTTAAGGTCCATAATGTTACAGTTTTAAGTGCGAAATTTTGTGTCTGCTGAGAGGTCACAACCTAATAACCTCCTTTTCGGCCTGTACAAGCAGTAACTCGTATAATGAGATATGATAAACGCTCCAGTTGAATATTGATGTTGAGGAGTTAGATGCATTCGATTAGATGGACTCGTAATTGTACACAAAAAGTTTTCTTGTTCAGGATCGAATGTATGTTATTTTGAAGTAATATTATTCTGAGATATATCAGAAGATGAGCTGTAACTAACAAGAGAAAAGATGGATATACTGTGTGAAAAATGATATAGCAAGGAAGGGCGTTAATAATATTGAATTTTGTTTGGCATTGAAATGTTTACCAAATGAAAAGATAAGAAGACAATCCAGTCATGATAAAGCCTGAGACGGGACATGACTTCGTTGGATGCTATTATTATTGGGACAATTCGGGGCTTTTTGCGTCACTGTGACCTATAAAGATCTATTGTGACTAGCCTCCAAGTAAGTCCTATTGAGGCCTTACGTGTACTCTTTTAGCTGGGCACTATCTAAAAATGATAAGATATTTCTTTGTTGGATGTTGAAGATGATAATGACTTTGACATTGTTAGGAATACATCAGCTTGTGAAGCAATCAAAAAAGAAAGGCTTGAGTAAGTCCGCTGTGATTCTCAGCCCTATGTAACTCAGAGGAAAGAGTATACGCCCGAATCGCGAAAAGTCCCGTTCCAGGCTTTATCATGACAGATTTTTTCTTGTCTTGCGTTTTCGGTTTATTTTGGTATACGTTACCAACATTATAAGGGTTTTAATCTTGAGATGACTACTGATCGAGGACAGCGGAAGAAGAAAACGTAATTACGCCGACCCCAAGTAAAATTGAGAGCAGGACGGGCAAACGAACGATTCTTGAGATTATGTCAGGAACTGATGCCTAAAATGGCTGTGCGATACCGGTGCTATTAGGTCATTAGGTCCTTCCGGAACCATCAACCACTGAGAGATTAGTTAGAGATTTCAAATTCAATTTCAATCATTTATTGCTTTCATGTTAATTAGATAGGGGGTCACAATAACATGGTATCAAACATGAACCTGAATATAAAGGTTCATGTTTGACACCATGTTATTTAGTTCTGGACGGAAAGCGTCGTAATTGGTCTGATTTCTTTGAAAAGCAGTTAGATTGCTGTCTTACAAATTTACATATTTCCAATATATAAATTGATGTTAGTGTCATGATTTTATGTCCACTGAGGTATGGTTGGCAACTTTTGGACTCATCTTCATATCATAACAGCTTTTTTAATTCGACCCACTGCTGGGACACAAGACCTCTCCTTGCCATAGAAGGGGGTTTAGGCAGTGGTCCACCACGCTTGCCCAATGCGAATTGGTGGACGGAGTATATGGCGATCAATACCCCTTTTCTAATCGATCAATCGCCTTCTACGACACCGATTGGAAGATATTGGGTGATGCTATTCTACTCTGCCGGCTTCACATGGCAACTTTTGGTTTATTTAAAAAGATGCGTATACACTACTTATTCTGGTATATACAGGTCTTGCACGTTTACAGTATTGCCCCAATATAATGCTGTACCGGAGCCATGAATGCGCGTAAGCATAGTAGGCAGTTAGGGCCGTGCTGAGATCGGTTGCACGTCTAAGCTCCCGAGCATAGGTGAAGCTTTATAATTTTGTTATCACTTTACTTAAGTGACTTTTCCAATTTACATTGGAATCTAGTTCTACACCGAGTACTGTACACGCGTCAACAAATTCTAATTTTATTTTATTATAGTAATAATCGGTATATTCTTTTGATAATTAGTAAAGTTTCGTAAAATACTATTCTTGAAAATAAATTAAGCTCTAATGAAATATTCTTTTGTTTTCGGTCGAAAATTAAGAAAAAAATAACATTCATTACTTTTATTCCAAATATCGCACCTATTGTTATTGAAATAGACATGAAAATGTAATGTACCGTCCGTCCTTTATTTGTGAGCAAAAGTGTAAAGGAAAAGGGTCGAATTGTTTTCCTTTTCACAAATTGTTTCTATAGCTTATTATAAATTCTACGCGCGAAGTTTACAATGGATATAAATATATTTTATGTATTTTATACAACAGTTGAAATTTCAATTTCGTCGAAACATACTTTGTCCCTGCTGCTGACCCTACCTACGATGACGCAAAAAATGGATCAAACAATTGGAAATTGATTCTTTAACACCTCTGTAGTCTAAAGGTTCTTCCACGAGAATTAGATCAGGTGCCGGGTTCGATCCTCAGTGCTTGGTGAGTTTGGTGGTAGACTTTGCTTTAAGTCCATCTGGCTAGCTACCGCCATCTTCTGAGAGTCTGTGGCAAAATTGAAAGCGTAAATAGCATTTTTCTATTCCAACAGTTAATTTTTTCTCTCTTTCAATATCTGCCATCGGCTCCTAAGCCATAATCAGATGTTTTGAATGCTCATGTGACAATTATGTAGAATCTCCAGCGAGACTACCACAAATAATTATTACTGCACGCAAAATTAGTTTCTTGTGTCAAGTTCAGTAATTTGCCGACGGTTTTCAGAGACACGCTAAGCTAATCCCTTGCCAGCTTATTAACATGACTCCCTAGCCTTTCCTTGTATCCAATGCTGTGCTGTTTGATCTCATCTTTGACAGTTGGCATACAGTACAGTAGTCCAACAGTTAATGATAAACTAGTCATCATAGCTTTAGTACTAAGCTAGTTTCACCTAAGCCATCAATTATGGTTCTCGATGATATTCGCTTCCACCTCCCGCTTTATCTTCTTCTTCTTCTTTTATCTCCTACCCTGCTTCCAATTTATTTGAGGTCGGTTCATTATGTCTTGATTTGGGTATAGGTACTATAGGTTTTGCCATTAGATTTTTACGGCCTGATACCAACCCGCCTTGGGGATTGATCCATAATAATTACCATTCTTATTTAAGCGAATCCGTGTACTCAAGAGCTTCTTTCTTAAAGATTAGAAGATGGCCTGCCACTGTATAGTGGCATATGAGATTTAAAAGGGTGCATGCCGTGGCGGGGCTTGGAATTTGTAATGCGTACTGCCTCTAGAAGATTTTGAAAGATCTGTTACACCTATATGTAGGGTCGTCTGGGTAGGTACCATCGCCTTTCTTATTTCTGCCGTGAAGCAGTTCGCTGTGTTGACGATTGAAGGGAAAGGTAGTTACTGGGAATGGAAGGCATATCATCTTAGTCCCCATGATAGCGACGTACTTGCAGTCATAAGTGATTCACCCTTAATATTGCAAGTGTCTATAGGCGACGGTAACCACTTAACACCAGATGGACCGTAAGCTTGTTTGACATTTTGCGTTATAAAGAAAAGTTTCGAAATGAAGGCTGAAGGCCTTGTCATGGATAAGATAACCTTTTTTGCACTCCTTGTTTTGTATGAATTGTGGTGGTTCATCGGTTTTTCAACAAAATACCTGAATCTCTATTTATCTTCAACAATTCGAGACTCAGAACTGTTTTCATTTGCTACACACTCCAGGCTTCTATTATTTTAGGTGCCTGTATTGTTAGCAAATATAAACCGTAATTGTGTTTTGATTTGATTTCAGTTTCAGTAAGCTTCTGAACACTTACGATAAACATACGAGGATATGTGCGGAAACCATTTAACTGTAGGCATTACTAGTTTAGATTTTGTTGAAATTTTAGTTGCAGACTTTTCCGTGGACGAACAAGAGTACGGTAAGGCGTGCAGACCATTGCATCAAGGGGCCACTCCCCAAAACAGCATCCCAAGGAGGGTTGGTATCAGACAGACACACGGACATTGAAGTATGACACAACTTACAGCAGTGTGGTGACATATTACATCAACCCTATATACATTGGAACCGAGGTGGGAATAAGAAGAAGATATATATGGGGCTCGCGTAATAAGCTATCATGGTTGCTGATGCAATACGTATTCAATTCTGTTTTAGTTTTAATTATGAATCGATTCAGCCATGTGATGCCGGTAGAGTAGAAAAGCATCACCTCATATCCTCCAATGGGTGTCGTAGAAGGCGACTAATAAGGAGTATTCACCATCTTATAATCCGTCCACCAATCCGCATTGGGCAAGCGTGGTGGAATACTGACTAAACCTCTTTGATGACAAGGAGAGACCTTGTGTCCCAGCAGTGGATCGAATTATAAAGGCTGTTATGATGATGATAATGATAAATCGATTAATTCAGTAATGACAAAGTGTAATGTAATTTGAAATATTTATTAATGTTTATAAGTTGGACAAGTTAAATGTGTGATGAAAGAAATAATTTCTATTCTATTCTACTTTATTCAACTGCCTCCGTGGTCCAGTGATTAGCCACCAGGAATTACCAGTACCATCCCCAGTACCATTTCCAGGGGAGTGCAAATTCTCGGTTTGGATGATTGGTTTAGATCTTAAGTCCTCCTGGCTAGCTACCACCATATTATTAAAGAATGTCGTCATAATAATAGCTAACAGCATAAGAATGTTGTCAGAACACAATATCTTTTTTAGGGTTCCGTACCTCAAAAGGAAAAAACGGATCACTTTGTTGTCCGTCTGTCTGTCTGTCTGTCAAGACCCTTTATCTCAAGAACGCGTGAACGTATCAAGCTGAAATTCCCATGAAATACTCAGGTCTATTGTCCCTTTAAGCTGTGAAAATATCAAACTTCTAAACCAAGCCAATCAAAAGATACAGCCGATTATGTCGATATTTTCAACAAATTTCCGACACTCGCAAAGGAATCAAAACCTACAGGATACTTCCCGTAAACTGAGAATCTTGAAATTTGGCATGAAGCATTGTCATATAATGCAAATATAGGAAAAATTGCGAAAATCACATTTTTCTAGTTATATAATATAATAAAAATATTTTAATAAAATGAAACTTACTACCTTATTTCTCACGAACGAATAAAGGTATCAAATTGATATTTATACCAAATACCTACTTCTATTGTTTCTTTAAGCAGTGAAAAAAATCAAACTTCTAAGTTAACGCGATCAAAAGATACAGCATTTTATAAATTGTAAACCGCTACGTTTGTACGGCGGAACCCTCGGTGTGCGAGTCCGACTCGCACTTGGCCGGTTTTTTTTTAGTATTGTGTTAATCCTGTTAACCCCTCCAACTATACTAATACGCTTGTGCTAGGAGTGGGATTGGTGACCTCTTTTCACCGTGGGGGCCTGTGAGGCCAAGTGCTGTCCGTCGTGCAAACGCCTGCGCTACTGCGCTTACTCGTGTGGCGGACAATTAGCACGTCAAGAGTACAGTAGGTTTTAGTGGGTAACCGGAGTCCGAACCTGGAGTCCCACAGAACCCTTTGGCGGCCCCTTATCGCTACTGGGTATGCATAAAGCATTTCCTACTATAAAAAAGGGGTGGGATCACTTGGGTAATATCGCAAACGGGGATCGATCTCCATTCAGACAGTAAGCGAGTCCACATACCTGTGAGCTCAGTTAACGACGCTTCATGTTTTTCAGTGTTCTGAATAGTTCGAGTTGCAAAGAAAACTTAAAACAGAATCCCATGTAAATTTCTGCAGTATACTGTGTAACATTTCAAGGCAAGGTATTAATTTATAGAAATGTTTTCTCTTTTCAGAAATTGTGTAATAGAAATGTTGCAACTTTGTTTTCGAGGCATCGCGTAGTGTTTCAAAGAATCTCTTAAAAGTTCGCGAACTTTAAGTATTTCCTCTAAGAGGTTAGTTACGTGATGTGAACATTAGTTCAAAACATTATGAAACAGTACTTACGTTATTAGAACGAAGAGATGTATTAGGTCAGAAAAGAATATAGTGGAAAATTTTAACACTATTATTTATCTATTATCTTAACCGAGGTTTAAGACTCGACACGACGTAATCGACAAAAATTAGACCAACCAAAACGAACGCTGGCTTTCCACTTGACCACCGTTGCTTAAAAAAATGTAAATCAATGAATCATACGAAAACGTATTTTCTGAGCAAATTTCTATTGGGAATAAAGCCATATGTCAAGCTGAAATGGACCTTGAAAGCAAAGCTTGATTATTATAAACCACATTTCACTTCTAACTTTCTGTTTGATGTTAAATCAAAACTAGATGATCCAATAATGAGACGAACAAAGTTCATAGTTGAACGAATTTGTATAGATAACAATATTCTCTACACCAATATTAATACCATACTTCCGTTTTAATTATTACCTCCCCTTTTTGCTGACGCTTTCCCTTCCCAAGAGTAGGGCTGTCAAATAACTTTATGAAAATAAAGATACCTAATTAATTATTATATACCCGGACTGCTGAGCTACTTTTGAGTGTAACATCTGAAGGATTGTTGCTTTTTTGGTTTGGTGCCCCTTTTAGGTAGGCGACAGGTTGTACCTATTCTGAAGCACTGGTTGTTCCATACTGTCAAATACGACTTAGCTCTGCTGATCTTTTTGTTGTTTCAATACGATTTCAATTTCACCCATGTAAAATTGGTGCTTGCTGATGTGTTCTCTGAAAATTATTACTATGGTACTTTCAAGATCTCGCCTTGACTAGGTATTTGTAGTACGCAAGCAAAGTTAAATTACTTAGTTCATAAATGCTTTTCTATGTAATTTTGAATTACATAGAAAAGCTTCATACAAGATAAATGATCCAAATGCGTGGGAATACCTAATAACTGACCTAAATTAACGCATGTAAAACTGTAACTTATATTATACTGATTATTATTTATTGACAGTATTGATGTTTTACAATCATTTCGAAATTGTAAGCAGTAGAGTTTTTTTTTTATACTACTGGTGGTTAGTGGATACCGTCGCCTATTAACACCTGCAATAACAAGGAAAAATCACTTGATATTACAGGTGAGTTGTCATCCTGAAGCCTAATATGAAATGCCTTCCATGCCCGGTAATTACATTGGCTATCTTTCCCTTCAATACGAAACACAGTAAACTGTTTCATGGCTGAAATAGGAAAGGCGATGGTACAGTCGACCAAATTGAATCATGACCCACCTTAAGATCATTTTCCTACAGTCACTCTATACAAAGTAGGATGAAATTCGCTTGAACGTACATTTCTAAGTAACGAACCTGTTATCAATTTGTTAGACACTGACAGTGTCAAATAAATGTGGCTTTTTAAAATTTGTTCAGACTACTACTTGACATCCGACATATAACGTCATTTTATTTTTAAAAATAGAATAGTTATTCCATTTTCTCAGTAGTAAAAAGAGTTTAGATTATGAACGACATCTTATTTAAAATTCCAATTGAGACTTTAGTGCAGTGATAAGAAAGATTAAAATTGCATAGATCTCTGACCCGTAATGATGCATTTTTATTCATATTTAAAACGTACTAAGTGCAACACGCATGATAGCGAAGAAAACCTAACTAAATT
Organism: Elophila nymphaeata; assembly: GCA_955850985.1. NCBI lineage: Eukaryota > Metazoa > Arthropoda > Insecta > Lepidoptera > Crambidae > Elophila > Elophila nymphaeata. Next base: position 7,226,849 of record OY039090.1, read on the forward strand.
TATGATTCTAAAGGAATGATCGGCCAAGTGGGTCATGATTCAGTTGGTTCGACTGTACCTATCCAGTCGACTTTACATATAGGCGTACCGCCTAGTATATTTCGCCATTTCTTCTCTATCTTAGAATAATAATAATTTAAGTAAAATAATTATTTCGTCCCTAAATGGTGGTAGGGCTTTTGATAATTTAAATATACAGCCTTTTCATTTCATGTCACATCGATGGACACAATAAAGCTTGCCTATTACAAAAACATCGTAGAGCGGAGCAAAGGATGAATTTTGAGTCGATGGGTGGGATAAGTTGATCTTGATTTAGCAGTCGCCAACGGGGTCCAGTCATATCATACCTATGGTACGTTACCTTGTATTTAAATATAGCTATATATTCATCACATTTCTCGTTTTTCATGTGGGATTTTTAATGTAATTCATATTTAGATGTAGTGTGCCGTGAGTGTCATCTTTTCCCTTACCTGCTCCTAATTTATTTGAGGACAGGGCAGTATGCCTTATATCGACAATACTGCTGGATTTGGCATTAGATTTTTACGGCCGTGTGCCTGACACCAACCCTCCTTGGGAACGACTGCCTTCTTTTGACAGCACCTGGGAAAATTAGCTTAACCTGCCTTCCGAAGCAAAAAAAATCAGTCACCCATCCGAGTACCTACCACGCACTTAGTTGCTTAACTTTCGTGACTGTCAGTAAGAATGCACAAGACAGCGCTATCAACCTCCTCCTTCATGAGTGTATGTGTGGATATGCGCTGAAAAAGTGTTTTATTATTATTTATATTTACTCCACTCACACGTAAGGCAATAGCTGCAAGTGACAACCCTATTTATTACGTGAAACTTTTGGAACTATGATGGGCAGCCATCTTATTTTGTTCGCGAACTTTGCGTTCTGTGAAACAATTATGTATTGTGAGCCTATAACAATAAGTATCTTTTTGACTACATCACTGTCTACTTGGAAACAAAGTTTTTAATGGGCTTAAATCATGGAGGGTTCGATGGGAAAGATGCGAGATGTTCTATTTAATAAAAAACGCTTATCATAATATTTATTCGAATCAAAATGTAACATACTACATATTCCACATTTAATTTCTATCAAAACATAAATCTTGTATTCAATACTAATTACGCTAAAGCTTTGCGTATTATCCAAAGCTAATTAACTGTTTAAATTTCAAAAGAGTCTTATTATATATTTACGTCAGAGTTAGGAACGGAGAATCACATATTTCGTACTTTATATTTTTAGCAGATTACAAGCCATATTTTTTCGAAGTAATCGTAAAGTTGACTTCACATCAAACCGTATTAAATATCGAGACTTAATTAATTAAGAAGTAATTAGTTATATAACAATTACCGATATTATTTTTCGTTTAATTAAGCCGTCGATAATTAGAGATAACACAAGATTATTGTCAGAGTCTTTGGATAATCGGATTTAGACAAAAGGGCAATAATATGTACCATTACAAATTAATGATATTGCTATCTGTTACTCGGTTATTAGATGTAATTGGTAGCTAATATGAAAGCTACACTGTTTTCTAATCATACACGATTAAGGCTAAAGGTTGTATCAGGCTTGCTCGGAAAACTATTAACGTTACGGAACGTAGCGATCTCCTCTTTTTCAAAGCATTACGTAACGTTATTAATCGTTTACTCTTGGCAGAGTAGTCGTGGTTATGGTGATCAATGTGACATGACAACGTTAGGGAACGTAGCGATCCCCTTTTTTTCAATGCGCTACGTAACGTTCTTAATCGTTTACTCTTAGCAGAGTAGTGGTGGTTATAGTGATCAATGTGAGGTGACAACGTTACGGAACGTAGCGATCCCCTCTTTTTCAATGCGCTACGTTCTGTAACGTTCTTAATCGTTTACTCTTGGCAGAGTAGTCGTGGTTATGGTGATCAATGTGACATGACAACGTTACGGAACGTAGCGCATAGGCTTTTTTCACAGTAAAAAGAGACAATACGGTTGCGTTCCCTTTCCGAGCTGATAAGTGTGCTAAGACCTTAAATCTATAACCATAATACCTGCCAATAATATCTGTTATTTGTAATAATATGGCCAAATAATGTATTGATTTGCATACCACAGAGGTAAAATATAGAGAAGCTTGTATCATAAAAATTCCATTCTAACTATAACACTTCATATTTTTATAATTTATTTGACCTGGCCCTTTTTACTTTCTCGTACGTAGTATAGAGGAAGTCTTGTAATCGTCAAAAAATTCAACCTTGAGATTTTGACTGATTTACACGTTTTGGACGTCCCTGAGTACAAAAATATTTTTTTGGAATTATGTCTCTCTGTGTGTGTCTGTGCGTTAGCACGATAACTCGAGCATGCTTTAACTTATTGCAACCAAATTTAACATGCGTGTATGACATCAAAATATAAGGTTTCTATCAACTTTTGAGTCGTTAATCACTAAAGTTAAGCAACCAAGTGCGGGGTCCGTACTCGGATGGGTGACCATAATTTAACATGCATGTATGACATCAAAATATAAGATTTCTATCAACCTTTGCATCGTTTCAGGTATAGAGAAAATCAAGGGGAGAGCACTCCCGATTTTTCAAGATGTTTTCGATTTCATCGATAAACGTTCGCCTAGGTCTTCCAAATCCCGTCTCCGTTCAATACTGTTTCATGTATATTTTTCGTCAATCTACTTTTATACATCCTTTCTACATAACCGAACCATTTAATAATAAAAATAAACCAATGGAAGCAAAAAGCACTTCACGGGAGACACCCTCATGACCTCGAGCATCTAATAAATGGCTTGCAGTCGGTTCATTATTCTCAGAAACTGAGGGGTTCATGATTGCTATTCAGGACCAAATAATCAACACAAAAAATTATAAAAAACATATAATCAAAGATCATGCAGTTACTGATGATAGGTGTACAAAATGCCACTCCGGAAAATATACAGCACATAACAGGAGCATGCCCTACTCTTGCACAAACAGACTACACTCACAGACATAACCAAATAGCTAACATCATACACCTATCACTAGCCCGCAAACATAAATTATTACCAAATACACAAATACCATACTACAAACATACCCCATGCCCCATCCTAAAAAACTATATACACAAAATGTACTTTGACCGCGCTGTATTAACCGATAAAACTATAGACACCAATAGACCGGACATCGTACTACAAGATAAAAAAATAAAACAACGTATCTTATTGACATCACAGTTCCCAATACTCACAACATACAAAAAACAATAGTCGAAGAGATGCATAAATACGGTGACCTCAAAGACGAAGTTATTAAAATTTGGAAACAGGATAAACTGTACATTGTGCCCATTGTACTATCTACCGCGGGCATAATTCCAATACATCTTCACCATAGTTTAAAATCTCTTGATTTGAATCCCAATATATATATGTCCAATTACAAAAGGCGGCTATTTTGAATACCTGCCGCATAGTCAGAAAATTGTTACAAATAGACGAACAAAATATTGAAAGTAACCAACAGACAAGTATTTCTCATAATCTATAAGATATATGCTATTGACTTGGCTTAGCCCGTCAATAACATAAAAGCCAGCGCAAGCTGAAAGTTTTAAACAAAACAAAAATAAAAATAATAATTTCATTTATTTAGACAGTTAAAAAACAGTCCATAGTGTTAGTAACAGTGAATTTATAACTAGTGTTAATAAATAATTATTAATTATTTATTTTATTTTAATTAACATAATATATTTCCCCTACATTAGGGCTCAGGGCATGTAACTGAACCCCCCATAATGTAAATAAAATATTTTACTATATGAATATATGAATACTCATATAAATTATATACAAGACAGAATATAAGTAATTTGTTTCAGAAATTAAGAATTTCCTAAGGCCAATATCGTCTAGTACCCATGTTGTGAAGTAGTAACCAAAATTCTTTTAGAATATAGAGAATGAAATATGGACAGCATAAGAGAACTTATAACGTCGAAATTTAATAACGTTCTTTAGTAATTGCATAAAAAAATAAATAAGGAAGTTGAAGCTCCATCCTCGCTTCAATCGGTGAGTGACAAGGCCAATGTTAATCCACTCCCCCCTTCCAAAACCACAGGAAGTTCCTCATTAAGAAAACCTAAATTATAAATATAGAAACGCTTGCCAACACTTTGCCATGGATTGTGAATGTGGTGTGATTTTAAACCAAAATGTAAGGTTGCAATTGATTAAGATTGAGTTCACCAAACTTCTGACATCCTAAGTTTGAATGAAAATTATTCCAACCAAGAATATTTAAATTCTGAAAAGGAACTGAGTTGTGAATTCAGTCAGCGCTATTCGCAATGTATTGTTTGTGTTGCAATACATCCCTTCCTTAATCTAAATAGTTCCGTTTTTTTGTTAGAATTAGATCCATTCTGATCGTGTCGCGATCACCGTAATGTATCGTTCAGAGAACTCGCACAAAATAATCACTCGCTTAATTTTGGAGCATGTGGAGTGTATTTAGTCATAGTCTCAGCTGCGTGTAGAGTATTGGTTTTATTTTGGTACGCAAAGTCGTTCATTTAAACTGACTTATTTAACCTATGCCCAAACTAAAACCAGGTGTATATCCATAACGAAATGTCTCCAAACTGTCCCCATACTTACAATGTTATTAAAGAAAATATAAAATTACATAGTTTAATTACGATAGTTATAATTTATTGAAATATGAGTTTATTTAAATGTTGTTCTTCATAAGAATATTAAAGAATTTATAACTAAATGTCATGAAGCACAGTCATAAAAGAAATTCTCGAATAATCTGAAATTCATAGTAGGTAAATTGGGTTATAAAGGTTTAGAATAGAATAGAATAGAATAATCTTTATTGTACACCTTTACAAAGAAACTACAGTTAACAATAACAATATTACAATGTACAAAGGGCGGTCTTATCGCTATATGAGCGATCTCTTCCAGACAACCTTAGGATGGACAGGAAAGATTAAAGTTAACGAAGGAAGCTGTTGGTGTATCTTCAAATACTTGTATCACTAATATTACAATATAATACCTTATGACTCTACTACGAAAAATAAAAGAAGCAGAATAAATACCTCTAACACCTAAGATAATTACTAAATACACACATATTTACATACATACAAAAAATATATATTTATATACATACAATACAATATATACGTAAATATAAAATAATATATATTATATAAACATTACGGCAAAAATGTCACATTGCAAGATAGTGATTTTTCACTTTGTCGATGAAGACATCACGTGATTGTGATTTTCTTATAGGAAAAGGCAGTACATTCCACAACAGTGCTGCTTGGACTGTGAACGATTTAGCGTAAAATTTGGTAGAATGCATTGGGATAGCTAAGCGTAAGTTCTCCGATGATCTTAATGTTCGTGAATGGGTATCGTTGACGAACGTAAAACGTTCCTTAAGGTAAAAACGAGTCGCTGGGTTGAAAAGGATGCTGTAGAGTAGGGAGAGGATATGAACATTCCGGCGAAGGCGAATAGGCAACCACTTGAGTTTTTACCACTTGAGTTTAAGTATAGTTTTAGAATAATCTGGAATCCACAGTAGGTAAAATGGGTTATAAAGATTTAAGTACAGATTTAAGATTATAGTTTAGATTATTTCCATAATATATTAGTATAGATTCAATAAAAGTTTTGGTGAAAAATTCAAGTTAATAAGTTCTACTTTATTTTGTTACAGGGTTAATGTAATGACAATTAATATCTTATTATATTTTTATGTCGTTTAGATTTACCCTAACCATATTGTAATAATAATAATATATTTTCACGCTCACACCAATCATCCAGCTGGAGGCAAGCATCATTAAGAACCCGTGCCACGGACACCAGATAACGGACATTCTTTATTTTTTAATATACATAATAATTGCAGACATCTTTACAAACAAACCCAAACAAATACATAAACAACCACGGCTCGCAAACAAACACTCGCGTTCGTCACACAAACACTCGCCGCCACCAGGACTCGAACCCGGACCGCCCGACGCGCAGCCAGCCACACCGACTACTCCACCACGACGGCGTGTCCCTTTATACATAACGAATATTACCTACCTACACCCTAATCCAAATCAAATATTAATATTAAAGTTCCGTATGAAATAAACTCAAAACGTGAACCAACTGGACCGAATACCCTATGTTGGTTTATTACATCGGTACACATACGCCCATAAAACTACAAAACGTCACTTGTCACGAAATTTATCGAATAATCCGTAATAACATAACAAGAAATACATAGTATATCAAAACAAAACAAAACACAAAACAAAGTAATGAAATTGAAAAGGAAAAAAGTCAAACCCATAACAACCACCACCTTGTCATTTTAAATTGAGTAATTACATTATTTACTATGTCCTAAATTATATCAAAACACTAAATCACTCAATTTTTAAATGACCTGACTTGCTTGGTTCCGAATATATATATTTTATATTTATGTATATTTTCAAATGACAAACAAAATTGTCAATACAATTATGAAATAATAGGACTGCAATATTTCAAACCAAGCTAGTCTAAACAAAAAGCACAAACCCACGTAGTCTTCTCGATCTTGGGTCTCCAGCTATTTCTGGAAGAAAATAGCTATAAAATACACCCCCAATTTAACTACCTAATAACCCATAAGCATGGAGACCCCAGATCTATCTGGATCATTCGGAACATTTCCTTGAATCCACGCCGGCCGCCAAATCACTAATCCACTCCACTTAAAAATCTCCTCCAGACTCCTCGCAGTGCCCGCCTTGCCACCTGACCACTTTACTTAAAAATTCAACACTGACTGTCACTGTTCGCGAGTTTTTGTTTCTATCTCGTCTCGAACCAACGCCCTATTTCCCTAACTTATGGGCGTATGCATACATTATCATCTACAATTATAAATCTTAATGCTTGTTAAAACGAGAGAAATTTGCTAATCACATTTCTACTTACCTCAATCAAAACAACAACAAAAAACCGACGCGCGGGTTTTTCCCAAAAAAGGATTTTACCGTTCCATAATCGTTCCTTAAGTACAACAATTTAAGGTTCATTTCTATTTAACCTGGCCTGAGACTGTAAGTGTGGGAACAGTCATAAACTGCGAACTATTGTCTTTTTTTTGTGGAATCTTCCAGATATTATTTTGTAGCCTACTACACTATCGAAATGAAATTAAAATATTATTTTCCTTATACTTGTTAATTTACTTAACATTATGACTTTTATATGCATACAGTATTGTCTAACTGATCAGTTTGCTTATACCTACAACTGATAATAGAGGCTTGTCCGTTACAATCACCCCCAAAATTTTTGTTTGGTGAAAGCGAATGATTTCAGCCAAATAAAATTTTTCCTTATATACATCGTAACAAGTAAAATATGGCAGTAAAAGAAAATAATGGTCTTACTGATTCAAGAATATATATGTTAAGAGAGAAAATAAATCATCGTTCACTTATACATGCCATGGGCAAATTTTAATAAACTATATAGAATACAAAGTATTCCTAAACTCACAGCGAACCTAATTACTACATTTTATATGAATTAACGTTATTTGTTTTTTCCTAAACAGCTGCCCACCTCCAAGGAGACATGACAAATATAATACTGAATATGATGATTCGATCATTTCGATTGAAACGTTGAGCAAAAATAACAATATGTCAAACACGCGAGTTAAATCTGTAAAAGTCGTTTTATTGACAATGACAATTCAACTTTATTTAATTATAAAAATATGTATTAAGTAAGTTAAAAGAACATATTTCATAATTTTAGAATTTCCTATCACTCATTTTTTCTACTAATTTAATCATAAACCTCACCCCCGATTCTCTTAGCCGCCCAATTAAATTCACTCTCCCAAATTCTCTCCATTTCACGGACAACAAATTGTAGGCCATTCAAGCCCACTGTGTTAATATATTATTATATTCTGTCTTTACTATTTTTTTTTTTTTTTTTATTATATTCATCCTGGTCACTACGGCACCAAATTGTAACTGAACCCCCCATAATGTAAATAAAATATTTTACTATATGAATATATGAATACTCATATAAATTATATACAAGACAGAATATAAGTAATTTGTTTCAGAAATTAAGAATTTCCTAAGGCCAATATCGTCTAGTACCCATGTTGTGAAGTAGTAACCAAAATTCTTTTAGAATATAGAGAATGAAATATGGACAGCATAAGAGAACTTATAACGTCGAAATTTAATAACGTTCTTTAGTAATTGCATAAAAAAATAAATAAGGAAGTTGAAGCTCCATCCTCGCTTCAATCGGTGAGTGACAAGGCCAATGTTAATCCACTCCCCCCTTCCAAAACCACAGGAAGTTCCTCATTAAGAAAACCTAAATTATAAATATAGAAACGCTTGCCAACACTTTGCCATGGATTGTGAATGTGGTGTGATTTTAAACCAAAATGTAAGGTTGCAATTGATTAAGATTGAGTTCACCAAACTTCTGACATCCTAAGTTTGAATGAAAATTATTCCAACCAAGAATATTTAAATTCTGAAAAGGAACTGAGTTGTGAATTCAGTCAGCGCTATTCGCAATGTATTGTTTGTGTTGCAATACATCCCTTCCTTAATCTAAATAGTTCCGTTTTTTTGTTAGAATTAGATCCATTCTGATCGTGTCGCGATCACCGTAATGTATCGTTCAGAGAACTCGCACAAAATAATCACTCGCTTAATTTTGGAGCATGTGGAGTGTATTTAGTCATAGTCTCAGCTGCGTGTAGAGTATTGGTTTTATTTTGGTACGCAAAGTCGTTCATTTAAACTGACTTATTTAACCTATGCCCAAACTAAAACCAGGTGTATATCCATAACGAAATGTCTCCAAACTGTCCCCATACTTACAATGTTATTAAAGAAAATATAAAATTACATAGTTTAATTACGATAGTTATAATTTATTGAAATATGAGTTTATTTAAATGTTGTTCTTCATAAGAATATTAAAGAATTTATAACTAAATGTCATGAAGCACAGTCATAAAAGAAATTCTCGAATAATCTGAAATTCATAGTAGGTAAATTGGGTTATAAAGGTTTAGAATAGAATAGAATAGAATAATCTTTATTGTACACCTTTACAAAGAAACTACAGTTAACAATAACAATATTACAATGTACAAAGGGCGGTCTTATCGCTATATGAGCGATCTCTTCCAGACAACCTTAGGATGGACAGGAAAGATTAAAGTTAACGAAGGAAGCTGTTGGTGTATCTTCAAATACTTGTATCACTAATATTACAATATAATACCTTATGACTCTACTACGAAAAATAAAAGAAGCAGAATAAATACCTCTAACACCTAAGATAATTACTAAATACACACATATTTACATACATACAAAAAATATATATTTATATACATACAATACAATATATACGTAAATATAAAATAATATATATTATATAAACATTACGGCAAAAATGTCACATTGCAAGATAGTGATTTTTCACTTTGTCGATGAAGACATCACGTGATTGTGATTTTCTTATAGGAAAAGGCAGTACATTCCACAACAGTGCTGCTTGGACTGTGAACGATTTAGCGTAAAATTTGGTAGAATGCATTGGGATAGCTAAGCGTAAGTTCTCCGATGATCTTAATGTTCGTGAATGGGTATCGTTGACGAACGTAAAACGTTCCTTAAGGTAAAAACGAGTCGCTGGGTTGAAAAGGATGCTGTAGAGTAGGGAGAGGATATGAACATTCCGGCGAAGGCGAATAGGCAACCACTTGAGTTTTTACCACTTGAGTTTAAGTATAGTTTTAGAATAATCTGGAATCCACAGTAGGTAAAATGGGTTATAAAGATTTAAGTACAGATTTAAGATTATAGTTTAGATTATTTCCATAATATATTAGTATAGATTCAATAAAAGTTTTGGTGAAAAATTCAAGTTAATAAGTTCTACTTTATTTTGTTACAGGGTTAATGTAATGACAATTAATATCTTATTATATTTTTATGTCGTTTAGATTTACCCTAACCATATTGTAATAATAATAATATATTTTCACGCTCACACCAATCATCCAGCTGGAGGCAAGCATCATTAAGAACCCGTGCCACGGACACCAGATAACGGACATTCTTTATTTTTTAATATACATAATAATTGCAGACATCTTTACAAACAAACCCAAACAAATACATAAACAACCACGGCTCGCAAACAAACACTCGCGTTCGTCACACAAACACTCGCCGCCACCAGGACTCGAACCCGGACCGCCCGACGCGCAGCCAGCCACACCGACTACTCCACCACGACGGCGTGTCCCTTTATACATAACGAATATTACCTACCTACACCCTAATCCAAATCAAATATTAATATTAAAGTTCCGTATGAAATAAACTCAAAACGTGAACCAACTGGACCGAATACCCTATGTTGGTTTATTACATCGGTACACATACGCCCATAAAACTACAAAACGTCACTTGTCACGAAATTTATCGAATAATCCGTAATAACATAACAAGAAATACATAGTATATCAAAACAAAACAAAACACAAAACAAAGTAATGAAATTGAAAAGGAAAAAAGTCAAACCCATAACAACCACCACCTTGTCATTTTAAATTGAGTAATTACATTATTTACTATGTCCTAAATTATATCAAAACACTAAATCACTCAATTTTTAAATGACCTGACTTGCTTGGTTCCGAATATATATATTTTATATTTATGTATATTTTCAAATGACAAACAAAATTGTCAATACAATTATGAAATAATAGGACTGCAATATTTCAAACCAAGCTAGTCTAAACAAAAAGCACAAACCCACGTAGTCTTCTCGATCTTGGGTCTCCAGCTATTTCTGGAAGAAAATAGCTATAAAATACACCCCCAATTTAACTACCTAATAACCCATAAGCATGGAGACCCCAGATCTATCTGGATCATTCGGAACATTTCCTTGAATCCACGCCGGCCGCCAAATCACTAATCCACTCCACTTAAAAATCTCCTCCAGACTCCTCGCAGTGCCCGCCTTGCCACCTGACCACTTTACTTAAAAATTCAACACTGACTGTCACTGTTCGCGAGTTTTTGTTTCTATCTCGTCTCGAACCAACGCCCTATTTCCCTAACTTATGGGCGTATGCATACATTATCATCTACAATTATAAATCTTAATGCTTGTTAAAACGAGAGAAATTTGCTAATCACATTTCTACTTACCTCAATCAAAACAACAACAAAAAACCGACGCGCGGGTTTTTCCCAAAAAAGGATTTTACCGTTCCATAATCGTTCCTTAAGTACAACAATTTAAGGTTCATTTCTATTTAACCTGGCCTGAGACTGTAAGTGTGGGAACAGTCATAAACTGCGAACTATTGTCTTTTTTTTGTGGAATCTTCCAGATATTATTTTGTAGCCTACTACACTATCGAAATGAAATTAAAATATTATTTTCCTTATACTTGTTAATTTACTTAACATTATGACTTTTATATGCATACAGTATTGTCTAACTGATCAGTTTGCTTATACCTACAACTGATAATAGAGGCTTGTCCGTTACAGGCAGTGATCCAGTGCCTCCTCAGACCACTGTCCCACCTTTCCGCCAAAGTCCTCAAAATACTATTGGGACTGCCGGTAATTCTGTTTCTTATTGAAAGGAGTTTTTTTCTAATTAGGGCATGACATTATTTATTTTAAGCATTTAAGCATTATTTTTTAATTATTATCACTATTCGAAGATAATAACTTACGATGTATTTGTGTCGTAACGTGCCTGGTAACTGGATTTTCACAGTTTATCTCTTTTTTCTTTTGTTGTTGAGAGGACGCTTATAGAAAACACAAAAATACTGAACATTAACGTGAATCCTGACTCGTCACGTGTCGTGAAGTGAATTTTTACGATACGCGACGTAGCTATCACATTAAGAGTAACGTTGCACGTGGACGTAACGTGGCATGTCACACCAACAAGACGTGTTTATGTGTTGTGCACTATACCAATGCCTATTTGTCCCTACGGGGCAAAGTCAGACGATTGTTGGGAGAAAAAAAATCTACTAAGGGGTAGTCTTGACCAGATTGGTAACAGGTGTTGGAACGTTACGTAAGAGATGGTTTTATAACAGGGTCATAGTTAAGCTGTTCCTCGAAACTTTGTAGTTTAAATACTCGCGACTGTCAGAACTTTTTGTAACCCAAGACAGCATTGGCCATTTCGAACAACATAAACTGCTTACAATAATCGCGCTACGAGAGCAATAGCCGCACCTATCCAACAATATTCTTAACTAAGTTCAAAAGTGAGAGATCAATACCGACTGACACCACAAAAAGGTTTGCTTTTGGCGCACATTAACTTAACATCGCTTCTTTGTTTTTGCATCAAACATCGATTGCGTCAGCCGAGTTTCTCAAATGATCGGCTCTTCAAGTACTCGCCGAAAAGGCTGTTCTAATAAGCCCGAGACTTTCCAGATAATGGCCAGTTTTCGCTTTTGGCTCCGAATAATCGAATTATCGAACTCGCATCAAATAAGGCTATTAAAAGTTTCGCAATTCGCACCCCTCTTTGGAGTCACTTGACATATTTATTTTACCTTTGCATTTACTCCGCCGGAAGTCTTTATATTGCATCGGCTAAGATTCAAAATGGAATATCCACAGTATGGTAATTTTGTTGGAAAAATAACTTAAAATTTACTTATTTATTTGTAAGTGAAAAAATAAGAAATTGATTTAAATTGTACTGCAACGGAAAACTTTTTCCTTTGAAGTTTCCGCTGCACTGACTTAATATAGTTTAATAAGTTCTCAACTGGAATAAATAGGTATCTAAGAACTTAAGCAGTGGAGACGAGTTTTATAAGCCTTAAACTTACACCTGAATCGGTAATTCATAGTACTCGTGGTATCTTTCTTTGCTACATGATGAACCCAGCATCAAAAAAGAAAAGTTACGATTTCCAGTAAACTTTCTGTAGGTAATATATAAAAGTCTTGTATATTCATTTTTACTTTACCGATTTTGGGCTTCTCAATTTATTTTGCTATACTTGCTTAGTTTTCCATCCTCTTCCTGAACAGAAAAATAATAAACTTAAGAAGAAAATTATTCATACGAAAATTTCTTCGTCTTTGTCTTACTCTGCTCCCTTTAAATTTTCGGTGCAGGATAGAATAGAATAGAATAGAATATAACTTTATTGCACATCAACCAGTTAACATAAAATTAAAACAAAAACAGATTTGTACAAAGGGCGACCTTATCGCTTAGAGCGATCTCTTCCAGGAAACCTTAGGATGGACAGGATTTCAAAAAAAATAGAACTCGAGGGAAGATGGCGATGTATTATTCGACAGATATACTAACTATACTTAATATATAGTAAGATACACTAAATATATAAATTTCATAAAATATACACAAATATTTATACATACTAATATATAAAATAGATATATAAATACATATAGTATGGGTATACATTAGGGTGTCCCAAGACATAAGGGGAATTTTTTTTTCGTGAATTTAAATACGCATACCCTCTTATTTTTTTCCATTTGATCCCAATAGATCATATAATAAATATTATTGTGATTGGACACCGGCAACGCGTGCCGACTTGACGTCAAACATACGAAAAATTTTTTGTATGGAGTTTAATAGGAAAATATTTAAGACCTTGATATTTGTTGGATAAATAAAATTAAAACTACCCAAAAAATCTATTATGCACTTATTTATATTTAAAACGGTTCATTTATTAAATTTTCCCTCTAAAGTTTATTTTTTACAGTCAGAAAAATCTTCCGGTATTCGTAAACACATTGTGACAAAACTTGTATATTGTTCCTTCTCGACTGTGATGGAAATCATGCATTATCTTAACTACTCTTTCAGTTGTATCGTTCACTACCCTCAGAGACGACGTCTTCTTTCTAGTTTTTTGAAAATAGGCATTATTTGGCGACTCAGAGGACATTCGTTAAGAAAAGTGACATAGTTTTTAGACCATCAAACAGAGACTTGCTGTTGACAGCAATGAAGTCGTAATTTTTTCCCTCTGAAAAAAAAAACACTAAATTATGACACAATTATCATTGAAACAATCCATATTTGAACCTGTTGGTTGCCACAACACAGAATTTATAATTTATCTTCTAGATTTCAGTCTACAATCATATTCATAAAGCACCTACTTGTTGTCTTCCTGAAGAGCTTTCCATTCATAGCCCCGCAATAATTTGTTCTTTATTCCCATAAGATATAACTATTGAAAATTGTAAGATATTCTTCTTTTGATTTCCGAGGATCTGAAGCAGGCAACAGTTTGCCGTTCCAGTGAAGACTCACAACATCGGGTACCTCGTTTTGAAAATAAACATTTATGACTATCGCGGGATTCTTCCGTTTCTCCTTTCAAATTCTTGGAATCGTTGTTATTGGAAACTTAACAATATATTATCCTAGCGCCTCAAAAGTAGCTTCAAGAATGAATACTGAGTCGTCTCATACTTAACTGGCACCTGTCTTTTAGTAGTCGCAGCGACTAACTTAAGAGTATTAAAGTATTTTCGCATCGACGTTTTCTGGTGACTTTCAGGTTGAGTACCTACTCCGTAGTGGTTCTGGCAAATCTTCTAAATTTGTAATCAGTCGTTTTGTAATGGTTTATAAGATAATCTCAAAGAAGGGGCACAGAGAAATACGTTTTTGAGAAGTAATAGGTTTTTTTCCCACCCCAGCTAAGAGGCCACGACGACCTGGCTCTCTTTGCTACTGAAAGAAGATTAAGTCTTCATTTATTAATTCAAGGGCATTGGCATATGCAATATCAAATTAATTATCTTAGTTTTTGACCAACTTTTGATGACGTTCTAAAATCTTGTGTTTTATGAGCATTTTTTTGCTAGTCTCTCCAAACTTGTCATAAATTTACATGTTACTTCACAGAATTAGGCGAAGATTTAGTATTTTTATGCGCTTTATACCATTGGAATAATATACTCGCAAAATTGTAAGATTTACACTTTAATTGACTGTTGAATTCACTTACTGAGGATATTGTAGAACATAACTTCCAGAATTTCCATTAAAGGACTGTTTAGAACTCGATATTTTTGTGTTATACGACTCCTATTACAAGTATACTCTTTCGATAACTGCGTGATACTAACGACCTCTTGATTGAATGAGAAATAATTACATTTGCACGTTATTATATGCGTCTCAACACGTTAGCTCACTGACGTCTTTATAGATAAGTACTAACATGTTTCGATGCAAGTCGGCACGGGTTCCCGTGGTCCTATGTCAATGAAATTTTATATATAAGTGTTTTGTCATCATTGAAACAAAATTAGAGGGTATGCGTTAAAAAATAACTACTTTGATTTTTTTGGGACACCCTAGTATACATATACATACATACTTAAATATACATACTTATTCATGAATGAGTTATTGCAGTGCCAAGTAGTACTCTTCCACCTGCTTTTTAAAACTGCTCAAGGACTGTGCTTGCCGTATGCGTATAGGCAAGGCGTTCCACAGAATAACAGTCTGAACAGTAAACGACTTATTATAGAACCTGGTGAAGTGTACCGGCGTTTCGAACCTAAGATTTTTTTTTTTTATGTTACGAGATGGCAAACAAGCTTGCGGCCAACCTGATGTTAAGTGGTCACCGCCGCCTATAGACACTTGCAATATTAAGTGTAAATTACTTAACACCGCAAGTGCGTTTGCCATCCTGGGGACTAAGATGATATGCCCTCCATGCCCCGTAATTACACTGGCTACCTTTCCCTTCAATCCGAAACACACCGAACTGCTTCACGGCAGAAATAAGAAAGGCGGTGGTACCTACCCAGACGACCCTACATATGAGTCTACCACCTAGATTCTCTGACGATCCCAAAACTCGTGGGTGTGTGTTACGAAGGAATTTGAATTTATCTTTCAGGTAAAAGGGAGTGTTGGGATGAAATAGGACAGTATAAAGAAGTGAAACAATATATGCATTCCGGCGAAGGAAAATGGGCAACCACTTGAGTTTAGTACGAAATTCAGAAACGTGGTCATATTTGCGCAAGACAAATATGAACCGTATGCAGAAGTTTTGAAGTCGCTCAAGTTTATTCAGTTGTTCTTCAGTTATGTTGGTAAAACTGGAGTCAGCATAATCAAGGATTGGAAGAAGGAGAGATTGAGCAAGCGCAATTTTAGTAGTAGTGGGCAGGAAATTACGAAGTCTTCGAAGAGACCTCGCTGAGGCAAAAACCTTTCTGCTGAGCTCTTGCAGGTGTGAAGACCAAGACAAATTCACATCAAAATGTAGACCTAAATTCTTAACCGTATTACTAAAAGGTATGTGAGCATTATTGAAAACAACTTTCGGAGCTACAGACCAGTCTATTCTTGATGTCATTCGAGGACTACCAATTACAATGACCTGTATTTTAGTGGGGTTGACAAGGAGGCCGTAACGTTTACTCCACTGACAAATAAGAGCTAGATCTCTATTTAATTTCATGATTGCTTCCGAAAATTTATCCGGAGGCGCTTGACAATAAATTTGCAAATCATCTGCATAAAGGTGGTAGGAAGAAGAAAGTTGTTTAGAAATAGAATTAATAAAAATAGAGAAGAGTAAAGGGGATAAAACGCCACCCTGAGGAACCCCAGCGGACGTACAGCACCAAGAAGATACTGAGTCTTCGGTGAAAATTCTCTGCCGGCGTCCAATCAGGTAACTATGAAACCAGTCAATTGCCGTTGGAGATATGTTAATAGAGCGTAAAATACCCAGGAGCACATCAAACTCTACGGTATTGAAAGCATTGCTAAAATCAAGGAGAGCGAGTATTGTTAACGAGCCTTTCTCCATGCTCCATCTTATATCGTCACTGATTTTGATGAGAGCAGTGGTAGTGCTGTGACCCGAACGGAAACCGGATTGTCTTGTTTTTCTATTCTTTTCTATCAGTAATCTACATACGATTGAAATTTATACCAAATTAAATAGAAAACGGAAAACAAAAAAACGTGTCATGATAAATTTTGAGACAGAACTACTCTAGTAGGTTACTTATCTACTCCTTATTCTTTGGTATAATTTTTCATACAATCCGACATGGATGGATTGTATGAAAAATTTCTGTGGTTATCAATAGTAAATATTATAAGATCTTTTTATGCAATACCGTTTTTTATAAAACGTTATACATACAGGGTGTAAAAAGACCTATGAAGTCTACGCATTCTATACATCAAAAAGAAACACGATTTATATTTTTTGTCATAAAAAAAAACTCCAAGCAACCGCTTAGCAACTTTGAAGACGTGCACGACGTTCGGTCGCCTGAGTTGAATAGCCCCGATATCAAGTGGTTACATTGAGCGCTGACGTTTTAAAGCCATTTTTTGAATTACGTAAAGCCTCCTCTACACAATCGGCCATGATCGCCCCGATCATGGCTTACTCTCCAACCAATCGTGAGTGTTCATTCCCGTCACTGTCGTCCGTTCAAGATGGACGTCGAAGTGGTAGCGGGTGCTGCTACCTGTTTGCTCAGTATATTTAATCATTATAAGAATGTGCATAAAAAAATAGTTGCAAAAATATAAAATTATAAATTTTAATTGCTTAACCCATTTTTAATGCGTCGGGGATTACTAAATATTTTTATTTTTATTTTTACTTCCTTCTTTTTATATTATTTGCGCACCCTAATTCCGATAGATAGCTAGGTACATAAATTATATTTTTCTTGAATATTGTTCAAGAGAGAGCTGATGACTTTGAAACGCCTGAACAGATTTTCATGAATCTGTTGAAAATTGCAAGGCTCATTTTGATAGAGCTTAACAGTTTCTATGCCTCCACCCGGCCATTTTTTGCGTTCATCGCAAGGTAAACAATAGATTATAAAAGGAACGTAATTAAGCACACGAAAAAGTAACACAAGTACCGCCATAGAAGTCACACAACACTTTGTTCCACACACATGTATCATCCTCGACCTCTGCCGAGCGACTGAATGATGGGCGATTGTGTGGACACAAGCACGATCATCGGCACGCTTTCCTTTGATGTACCGACAAGTGGCAATTACTCACGATTACAGGCCATCTTGGTCACTCATAGACATCTACGCCTCGCAATCGTGATTATATTCGCCCATCATGGCCCATTGTGAAGAGGAGCCTAAAAATTTTATTTTTTTTAGAGAAAAATTAAGAAATAATTGTCCCAAATTGTTCTCTTATTAATCTTGGAAAAAAATATTAAAACTTTGACCTTCAATAACTTCGTAAGTCGTTCAAGGTATAGTCGAGATAAATAGGCCCTAATGATAAGCGGAATACGTAGTTCTCGGCTTAGTTTTATGGGACTTGTTACACCCATTATTAACATTCGATGCTCATAGTTACAGGTTGCCAGCCTGTCGCCTACATAAAAGGGCCCCAAACCCAAAAGCAGGACAGATGTTAGACTCCAAATCGTCTCAGCAGTCCAGAGGACCAATCGATTGCGTTGAACTCATAACAAAAAGGATATTTAAACATGACGTTGACATAACACCGAGAAAAAACCTTGGCGACTGTCATGTCAAATGTTAGAGTTGATGTTGTTACTCGTAGAAACGATGTGTATCTGAGTTTCTCCCGAGTTCTTACTGCAAAAACACGTGTTGAGAGACTTCATTTTAACCAAAATCTACCGTACATTTTTTTTGTAACTATAATTAATTTTTCACTTGACATTGGCAAAATAGGATCTTTACGATTTGGGAATGCCATTAATTAAGAATAGAATAAATGTGTATCGTTTGCCGTTTGTCTAGGCCCTCGGTATAAAACGTTATGACACATACTAATACATGGGAGTAATAACTGCCCAGCATTTACGCATGTAGAACTGTAATTTTAATTATATTGTTATTATCTATAGACCTGTTGACGTGTAATGATGTTTTGAAATAATTACGGAATTATAAGCTGTGGAGTTTCTTTCGCCATTTCTTCTACGTCTCAGCATAATAATAATTATTTAAGACGCCGTCGTGGTGGAGTGGTCAGTATAGCTGGCTTCACATCAAGCGGTCCGGGTTCGAATCCTGGTAGCGGCAAATGTTTGTGTGACGAACACGAATGTTTGTTTGCGAGTCATGGTTGTTTATATATTTATTTAAGTTTATTTATAAAAATATCTAAAATTATTATGTATATTAAAAAAAAAGTCCGTTATCTAGTATCCGTAATACAAGTTCTTAATGATACTTACTTCGGGCTAGATAATTGGTTTGAGCGTGAAAATATATTATTATATTATTATTATTATTATGTATAGTTAATGGTTAATCAAGTTCGTATCTATTAGGTAATTATTTAAGTAAAATAATTCCGAAATAGTGGTAGGTTTTGACGGTTTAAAAGTACTTAGCAAAGTCCAGCAAAGAGCTTTTTCATTTCATTTTAATTTTATTTCATTAAGTACATATAATACGCTAATGGCATCAAAAGGTGTTGAGCAAAGCTTTATACACATCTGGCAGTGCAGGCCCGCAGCCCCTGAAAATAATGATAGGTTAACTAATAGCTGAAGCAAAAATATTATTCACTGGAAGTTTTGCGTAAAACGCACTTAATAAAGTTTATTTTCAAAAGCACGGACCATTGTTTATACCGGAAGTCGGGAACAAAGGCTTCCGTTTCCGCCGGGTTTGTGGCGTCAGTTCAGCTTCGCGTAATTAAATTTCAGTCGATGGTTTGAACTCAGAGAAAAAGATTGTTATAATATCGATGGTTTTAAACGGTTTTGTTTATTTATTTTTAACAATAATTAATTAACAGCCATATTTTATTTTGACGATATTCTGCTACGTATATTGTATATGTAGCTTTATCAACCTTACCACACGCCGTATGCTAATCTGCCAACCAAGTAACATAAGAGGTCCAGTGTTCATCTAGGTTCACTATCCATTTGCATAAAAAATTTAACCATAAAATATCTTGGCATATGATAATTTATACTAATGATACTTACGCATACATTTTTTATCCATAACAAATTAAGCATTATTGTTTTAATCATAAATACAATTAGCATAATGATGTTTTTAGCATAACATTCACTATCATAAATTTTAAAAAGGCATAATTTCATCAAAACTCAGCCATGTAGGTGTATAAAATACTAGACTCTCCCAAAAACAGTGCAATCCGCCTAGTCATAAAAAAATAATCCTAACCTACCCATCACTCAGCCATATAGGTGCATATAACTCTAAACTCTCGACAAAATACTATTATGCGACTATGGGCAATTTAAAAATATGCTTCTTTTAGGAATCAGGAATGGAATAAAATAAAAATAAAGAATTATCATCGTAACTTTAAACAATTTTACTTTCAATTAGATTTTCACAACAAGTAACAAGCGATTGCACAGAAAACAACTCTTTACACAGTAACCGAATAATAAGGATGAAACAAATGACTAACTGCAAATCACATCGATTACCACTTCAACCGACCTCACTCTACAACGTCCGACAAGCAAATGGGGCAAGAGCGAACTAACGATTGCTTTTATAGCTGCGGTTGTGGTGACGTCATGATTTCCAACGATTCATTCTTCCTTTTTCCTAATACTTCAATATATTAATCTAAATTACAATTATGCCAAACTACATATGCGGCCAAAAATCAATGATGCCAAAGTATTATTATGCAAATAAAAATATGCCAAATTCATTATGCCAAAGTATTTTAGGAATAAATACATGATGTCAACGAAAGGGATACCGTTCATCTATGTGGTAAATAAGTAGTTGTGTTCGGTATTGGTGATAATAGGGATTGCTAGCAATGCTTTTGCCATACATTTTGTTTTACTTACTAGTTAAGTATTTTGTATGAAGAGAAATTTGCTTTCCAATTTTGATTTTTTGTTCGCCATAGTATCTATTAGGACTATGTTTGACGCCGTCTTGGTGGAGTAGTCAGTATAGCTGCCTACACATCAAGCGGTCCGGGTTCGAGTCCCGGTACCGTCAAATGTTTGTGTGACGAACACGAATATTTATTGACGAGGCATGGTTGTTTATATATTTATGTTTATTTATAAAAACATCTATAAATTATTATGCACATAAAAATTGTTCGTTATCTAGTATCCATAACACAAGTTCTCAATGATACTTAATTTGGGCTAGATAATTGGTGTGAGCGTAGAAATATATTATACTAGTCAAAAAAAAAAAATATCTTGTACTTCTTAAGTTAGCACGAGTAGGTGACCGCATGTTATACCAAATATTTATTACTAAAAATTATGAAAATATTTACAGTGATTGACGACTATCCTTAATAATAACGATGTTTGATCGAATCAAATATTTATTTTTAAGTCATGGTTGTCCTTTGGCGGTTGAAATAGTACTGATTGCTTCCTTAATGATAATTTATTTTGGGCTATATAGTTAATTTTTACTATATCTATCAACAAAATAACTTCTACTTAAATAATATTGCGATGTGTTAAAAAACTTTGACCGTTAATTTGTACAAATGAATTATTCTTCAAATCATAAAACAAAAGTTGTTCCATTTATCTCCTATTTTATCGTAGCTACTTGCTTTAAATCGATATTGCGTAGTGAAGTTCATCGAGTTGAATTTTTTATAGCAAATATCAATTACTATAGTCCGTATTATTAAAAGTCAATCACCAGAGAACCCATTAGTAAGCTGAATTGGTAGTGGGAAGGTCACCAAATGCCGCATAACTGATGGCCGTTGGGACAGATTGGTTCTTGAGTGGAAACCACTTATCGGCAAACGTAGTGTAGGGCGTCCTGTTAGCTGATTGCCTAGCCTAGTATGCTAGCACCATCCCCACTGGTGGATAAATAATCCAAAACCGTGATTTTGTCTGCTGGCACACAGGCTGGTAACCTATTAAGGTACTGTCATATTGCCAGATTTTTTTTATATACTACGAGATGGCAGACAAGCTTGCGGCCCACCTGGTGTTAAGTGGTTACAGACACTTGCAATATTAAGACAAAATCACTCAACACTGCAAGTGCGTTGCCATCTTGGGGACTAAGATGATAATATGCCTCCCATACCCAGTAATTACACTGGCTACCTTTCCCTTCAATCCGAAACACAGTGAACTGCTTTACGGCAGAAATAAGAAAGGCGGTGGTACCTACCCAGACGACCCCTTTTTTATCGGAGTGTAATCTGCTTACGGACGATACCCTTAACCGTTGGCTTAGTGGATCAGCGGACCGTCGGCTAGACGTGGGCCTGTGCAGGGGTCGCCCAGCACCTGATCACCACGGGACTGGGTATACCTGCTAAACCACTCCAGTTTCCCCCATGCCCTTACTGGAGACGACCTGAGGTTTGCCGAAGCATTTCACCAAGACCGACATACGACAGACGACCCTACATATGGGTATACCACCTAGTGCGATGTGGCTTTATGTGTAATCAAATGTTGCCAAAAGCTCTGCTTATGTATGTATGTGAAACAGGCCCTTAGCAGCTATCATAAATAACTACTTGATTTTGTAGCGTCATTAGACACTCAAGTCCATAACATTACATTTAAAACTGGGTAATTTTCTCAAACCACATGTTACTAAAATTTTACACAAACTGCTGTAGTTACTTCACTTCGCCATTAACTTCTATACATTTGGATGAGTTACTTCAGGTCTCAATTACTAAAGTTTATGTTTCGTCTCGTTCAACCAAGTTTAATCGTCTGTAGGTTAGTTTAAATTTAACGATGTTTTTATAACAGAACTTTAAACGTGTTCAGCGATACAATTACATTATTCATTATTGTTATCTGTTGTTTACGTGAGTTTGAAATTGAATTCTAAAGTCAGAGCAACTATCGTTGTCGGTAACATAATTTAATTGTTTTCAGTTTGTACACTTCGGTACGTGTGAGCCTGAGATATGATCCAAATATCTAAGTAATTTTTACTTAGATATTTGGATCATTTCTCCACCAACACCAACCTGGGCAGGGCTGCTTGCAAAGAGCGCCTGGTATCTACACGACACAACTGGACCTAATCGAGCCGCTCTATCGTACGGAACCGGTATGACGGGTGCCCGCGGCTTTAGGTAGAGGGACAGATGGTGTAGACATTGGGCTTAAACACCTGCACCTAGGACACCCTTGGCACCACCATGGAGGACGCGTGAAAGAGCACAATGGGCTCGGTGGACGCGACTAAACGATGCTCCGGTTGGGTCCGTAAGAGCTGGATGATGGCTTCCCGGTGAAAAGTGAAAACCTCGCCATTTCGGATCACCATCACAGTGTGCCTTGGCGGAATGCCCGGAGAGGACGTTCAGTGTTGTGGGGGTTACGCCTTTACCTCTAGTGCATAGTGGGGGGCACGCCTTCACCACTGAGTGCAATATATCCCTGCAGGGATGAGGCGTTAATGCATTAGTCCATTTAAAAAGGGCTGATGCTTACAAGGAAGACAGACAGACTGGTAAACGTCCTGGGAAGCCACTTGATTAGAGCAGAATAGGACTGATCGGGTTGAAGATCCTTGGGGGAGGACTATGTCCAAGAGTGGGGTGCTATGTGCCAAAACCTACCCGCGGTGCACTTTTTTTTTTTTTTTTTTTTTTTTTTTTTTTTTTTTTTTTTTTTTTTTTCACGCTCACACCAATTATCTAGCCCGAAGTAAGTATCATTAAGAACTTGTGTTACGGATACTAGATAACGGACTTTTTTTTTTTTTCTTTCATATACATAATAATTTTAGATATTTTTTATAAATAAACTTAAATAAATATATAAACAACCATGACTCGCAAACAAACATTCGTGTTCGTCACACAAACCATTTGCCGCTACCAGGATTCGAACCCGGACCGCTTGATGTGTAGCCAGCTATACTGACCACTCCACCACGACGGCGTCGACTTTGGGCAACGTCTGGTACCCCTACAGACGGCTGACTTCGGAACACGGAAGGGCCATATTCAGAGTCAGCTTTGGGTCGTAGATTCGCCAGCTGATAGGCTGGTGCCGCCTTGAGTGGAACTGGGTTTTCGGTCGCTCCTGACACTCCTCAGCTCTCAGAGTTGGCAGCTTGATACAAACCCTGATTTGTTATGGACTAAAATACGCTTCCACTGAAAAGCTACTTACCACTAGGAAATAACATGCACACACTTACGATTACTCAAACTCACACAATAACCTATTATCGGCGCAGTTCTTTATTCTATTCACACCTTTAATTTAAATATATCAAGGCAATAATTAGTTACACATTGTGTCTTCTATATAGAGCTGGAGGTGCCTGTGATACAGGATTCATCCTAGTACACGTATCGACTTGCCATAATCAACCCCTTTGCCACTGATTTATTGAATGATTATGGTGAGTATTAAATGATTATTATTTTTTTTCGACAATAAGTATGCTCTCATATTTTAACTCGATTTGGGAGTTCTATAGCGCTTAATATGCAGAGGACTTTGGATCTAGAATCAATGGAAAAATTTTGATTTTTCATTGGTTTAAGAGCCGTGTAAGGATAAACTCATTTCCCATCCCAGTCCTCATTTGATTAACAACAGCGTCATACACGCAATCCATTACCCGAAAGTGCCTTGACAAGTGAAATTAAAGCAATATACGAAACTATTAATTCAAGGGAAGACAAGCCCTCGTATTAAAATAAATTAATCTGTGCTTACGCAGACTTGGCTCAAGTTCCATTATCAAGGCAATCTAAGGCTCGGCGTAAACGGTCCACCGACCACAGCCACCGGTTGACAGTGACAAGCAGTGCTTTCCCCTTTTCATACTTTTTACTTTCTTGTAGTTACTACTACAAGAAAGTAAAAAGTATGAAAAGGGGAAAGCACTGCTTGTCATACTTAAAGAAAAAGTCTTGTAATCGTCAAAAAATTCGACCTCGAGATTTTGACGGATTTACACGTTTCGGACCTCCCTGAGTCCAAAAATACCGTTTTTGTAATTATGTCTGTGTCTGTAACTGGAGTGTGCTTTGACTTATTGCAACCAAATTTAACATGCATGTATGACATCAAAATATGAGGTTTCTATAAACTTTTGCGTCGTTTCCGGTATACGAGAAAGTCAAGGAGAGACCACTCCCGATTTTCTTCTACAAGCGCTATTATCACTCGGAGGTTGGTGGTCGTGAATTAGATTTCATAATGCTGCAGCCGGGAATAGTTCTATGGTGATAGTGTAACACTAGTTGCAATGATTTTGGAGCCAGAATATTTTGAAACCACAAGAGTTGCAGCAGGTGGTTTTATTGTGTGTTTCATGTAACCTAAGTATTGTAGTATTCTTTTGTTCAGTTTTAAGAAGTTTTACAAAAATTTGGATAAACTCGGTTCACACATGTGACCTTGGGGGCCACTTGCCACTGATGGCTGCCACTGGCCACACAAGACACCCACGGTCGCCGTCCACCTCTCACGTAAAGTCTACATCATATGCGTATTGACAATAGCGCTAGCCAACTTTCTGTGTCGAAGTCCATCGCAGACTGTGCATAAAAGACCAGTTTATAAAATAAGGCGGCTTCCGAACACCGGTGACTGTCGCACGCTGCAGCCACTGCTCTAAAAGTAGCGCGCGTCAGCCACCAGTGACTGTGGTCGGTGTTCCGTTTGCGCCTAGCCTAAGTCATTAAATTAATTAGAATTCGGTGGTTTGGACGTAGATTTATTACTAATGTAAAAACAAAGGACATTTTGGTAGTTTAATTGCTAAATCTCGATACAAATGGCAATTATTCGATAATAATTTAGAGTCTATTCTACAAGCTTATTATGTTATAGACATTATTAGGTGTTTAGAATTGCGAACCTGTCGTTGATTAGTTTTCTTAATTACAAACTGAACTAATAAAGATATGAATTTCTTTTTGATCCAATATCTAAAATTAGTTTTAACATTATCGAAAAATAAATATAAAGCAATATCATAAATACATTTTTGCTACCGAATTAGATCTAGAAGTCCCGGGTTCGACTCCCAGGGAATACAAATTTGTACTCGGTTTGGTTGGTGTCAGAACTTTTTTCAAGTTCGCCTAGCAACATCATCATCATCATCAACAGTTCATATAATGTCCCCACCAATGGACTCGAACCTACCCTACATTAGTGGTGATTAGGCCTTAGCCAACCACGCTGGCCAAGTGCGGTTTGGTCGACTTCACACATAATAATAATAATAATTGGTAAGTATCTATTATACCCACGTAGAAATTTATTTAACTTCAGTAATGAGAGAAATAATGGATAAGAAATAATAATATTAATATATTTCTACGCTCACACCAATTATCTAGCCCAAATTAAGTATCTTTCAGAACTTGTGTTATGGATACTAGATAACGGACAATGTTAGTGTGATGAACACGATCATTTGTTCATGAGTCATGGTTGTTTATATATTTATTTAAGTTTATTTGTAAGAATTGTTAGATTATTAAGTATATTAAATATACTCATCACACTAACATTTGCCACTACTAGGACTCGAACCCGGACCGGAAACATAACCTAAGAATTTCTTCGTGAGGAAACCTGCACATACCTGTGTGCAAGTTTCCTCACGATGTTTTCCTTCACCGTAAAAGCGTCGATTAAACACGTAAGTACTTATTATTATGATTTAAAAATTTGAAAACACATTGGTACGTGGCGGGGTTCGAACCGGTGCCTCCCGTGGGAGACAACGCCCTTACGCACTACGCCACCGACGCTTTAACAACAACAGTGGTTTGACGCCTTCGAATTAGAGGAAAAAGCCGCTTTTGTCTAGTCAGCGTGCAGTAGACATACAGTCGACCATCACCTAGTTATTTATTATTAGTATTTATTCTTATATATTAGTATTACGTCTTCCTACTGTAATACTAGATTTCAACTGGTTGTATTTTCCTTTCCTAAATGGGTATATATGAAGTGAAACAACAATTTGATGGTTTGGCAGTACAATGTTTATTTAGGGTGGACAATATTCTGTTTGTTGCACTAGAAAAGTTATTTACTTACAATTTACATATTCCAAATAATATACCTTTGTGAGAATTCTCTTCCTTGAAAATACCTAGTTTACACAAGTTAGATTTTACACAATTTAGACCTTCTAACTTATATATCTAATAGTAAAATACAACCATAAAAATAATGAAAGGTAGGGTCCTGGAGTCTGCTCTGATCGTTAACGAGTGGAATTTGGGTATTACTATGTATAAATTATTAGTAAACGCGTTATGAGACAACCTTCTGCAGAGTATTTGTAGAACTCTTCGACAGTCAGCCGCTACCGTTTGGTTAGTGTAGTGTACCTGGATCAGTGCGTTGTGTCTTGGCTCTGATAGATCAGCCACTAGTTAGCTCTCTCTATATATTGTAGTTCACCGGTCACCTTTCCAAATTGATCTCACAACTCCAAACTCTGGTTCTGCGCAGGTTTCACTACCCGGCGACTATATTTGTAATGGAAATTTGGGTCTCTAAACCCGTACCGACGACCCTGAAGATGTGTCATAATAAAACAACATCAATAAATGTTACACTACTCATTATAAAACCCCAAGAGGGAGTTGGAACCACAACTTGTCCAAAAACTAATATAAAACAACGGCAAATCTTTGAGCAATTACGAAACCCGACCAACAGTACTTAGAATATGATATCTCGAGATGTGAATTATTCAAAATTCAAACAAATAGATCATGCATTGCCTAAAATTTCGAACCTGACAAAATATAATTACCTTAGTAGGTAGTCAGGCAATTTTTACAAGATGAGGCGGTTTTTTACAACCGAATTTACTAATTTACTGTAACACAAAATCAAGGCAATCACAGAATTTACTTTTAACTTTCAGAATAATTGAAAAACGATAAGAGTTTTATAGTTACCTTTCGGGTGAATTATTAACTCCTTAACGGTTATTTATCCGTTCCAGGATATTATGTAAATACGGAATTATCTTCCTTCCAAATTAGAAAATAGTTCTCCTTCGTTAATATAATCCTCGCATATGTTAATATGACGAAGATTTATAATATTTCTCCAAAATAAATTCAGCCTTGAATTTGAAATTCGAAATGCGAATGAATAATCTGACAAGCAAAAACAAACGTCCCTGATTGGTCGGCCTACCTATGGTTTTTTTTAACGTCTGAGGCAAAGGAAAGTGAGTCCATACATCCGAATGAACGAAAAATTCTTGTCAATACGAATTTTTGCGAATAACTACTTTGAATGAATTTTGAACAACTAATATGATCCCCGTAAGCCTAACGTCACCTAAATAATGACGAGACTATAGAAAACGCTCTAACGCGCCCCAATTCAAAAACAAAGTGTAAAAAGTCCATACAGACGACCATAATCTCTAATATCGAACTGAAACATGATACAACTTACCAAGACAAGAAACTTTCGTCTGAACTATTTCTTTTTTTTTTTTTTTTTTTATAAGTCGCTGGGTATAGAATTTATCACTTTGCCTAAATGTCAAACTTAATGCGAAACGGAACGTAATGTCACTTGTCAGATGACGATGTTGACTTTGAAAAATTGATAAATAAACAATGCTACAATATCCCCCTACCCGGGTAAGAATTCACGTAGTGAATTCGCGTTTGACGCCCACGTCAACACCCAACACTATACCTACTCAGACAACTGACCAAACCAAACCACACAAAAAAACTAAGTTACCTCTGCACAAAATACTAAATTAAAACAAATATAAAGAAAGATCTTCCAACGCACAATCCCTTCCTATTTTATTGAAATAACTAACTCAAGGTATTTCATGTTAGTGAAAAATACATCAAGTCTAATGGGACATCATGGATGCAACCGTGAAACTTCTTTGCTTTCACAGTTATCAAAAAACAAAATCATAGACACGTATAGATTCTTGATTTTATTAAAAAAAAATTAAACCTACTTTTAATTGAGTTTAATCAAGTTATGCTCTAGTTTAAATAAAAAAAAGTACCTTAAAACAAAAAAATTAAGCATCTTCACTTAAGTAAAATCATCAAAGTAAAAAAAAATAGAAAAAAAAATGATAATGTGCTATCTATCTACTCAATGCTTCTTGGCACGATAAAATGTGTAACTATGTCGCTAGATGGCAATAGCTACCCAATAACCTTTCCCCCTGCTCCGATAGTGATGAATGAAATGCGCTTACTAGATGGTGTTGTTAGCTTACCAACATTTCACACTCAATTACGACAATGCCTGCCCTAATACCTCAGCCCCTCTTAAATTTTTTCCCCTTGTATTTAAATAAATGATCAGATTTAAATAATATTATATGCTTAAGTAAACTAAACTCCATTACTTTAGTTTTACCAAGCACACCATCGCTACAAACGTCAAACTAAGGAGAAAGGGAAAAAACGAAAAACTGAGGCAACAGGCAGGCACCACCGGCCCCATCTGATCTTAATAGAGCAAACCCTACAGTCGGCTTCTACGACACGCCAGGAAGTACGGCGGGGTGGATATTCTTCGACCGTCAACCCACGGTGATGGAAAATAAAGCAAACTAAATAATTATTTAAAATAAAAGTTAAAAGTTAGAGTAAAGAAAATGAGATTCACCCATACAGCCGGGTGTTTCTTATTAAAATATCTCAGTAAACTACACGGTATCTTTATACATACCGGGACAAAAAAATAAAGTAACTTTAAATGTAATGTTGTCGTCACACTACCGTGTGCAACAGTAAGTATAGAATAATTTTGTAGAAGTTCATACTCCCTAAATTCTAACGGTACCCGTACCTCGTTCCATTGGGTATCATCACAGAGTTTAAAAATGCTTTTCGTGAAACGTATTAATCTACCATCTATCATATGAAAATTCGGACACGCTCGTGGCCTATCCGTACAACTTTTTATAATATTATTATGCCAAGAATAATTATTGGAGATTATGTGTATGGGTGCCACTGGAATTGCAAGGGAAAATAACAATAAAAATACTAATAAAAGTGGTAGCTTGCAACCCCAACGAGCCAAGGCTGTCAAAGAACGATTCCCATAGGCTATGGAAAGTCGTATATTATCTATGGACTGTGTTAATGTTTCGCATATGTCAAAACTAGGGCATAATCTCTTCTTTTCAGGAGGAAATTTTCCAAAATGAGAGATGACTCTCTTAGCCTGGCTATGCTCTTCCTCGGACAGCGAGTTAAGATCATGCAAAGCCCCATCTGCCGCCACAATAGTGTCTACCTTTTCTTTTTCAGATAACAACTTGCCACCTTTCAATAACGCTAAAACATCGGGAGCAACTGAAAACTTTTTCCAAAAATTAATGCCGAAGATAAACTCTGTGATACCAGGAACGACAAAGAATCTAATTAAACGAGTTCTCTCATCAACTGTTACCGGCAAATACATATATCCAGTTACAGGAGATAAGGAACCATTCGCAGTTTTAATAAATTGTAGGTTATGTGAAGTATGTAAATTGGTAAAATTAATAAAATGATTTACTGAATCCCCTCCAATTATTGATATTTCAGAGCCGGAGTCTAATAATCCTCTGAATTCCGAATCATAAATATTTACTTTTAAATAAGGGCGTACATCACTATGAATAGAGTGAATTGACTTTGAAACACATGTAGACTTTATTGTATTAATTTTATACTCTTGCCTTTTATTAGAATGCATTGTCTTAGACTGCACATTTGGCAAATTTTTCTTAGTGTTACAACTAGGACAGTTCTTAGCAGTAAACTCCTTTGTACCACATCTATAGCAAATCACAACAAAAGGTGCCTTACAATTACTTAAACTGTGACCATTTATCCTACAACGGACACAGAAATCATTCTGTACAGGCTGAACTGAAGCGACCTGTTGTTGTGTAACTTTTTGTTTACCCCTATAACACAAATCAGGGGCTAATGAATATGGGGTATTATTAGGTTCCCTAAAGAGTCTACACCTCTCCTGTGCCCCCTCCAGTAATCTACACTTCCTTTTCAATTCTGCCCATGAGTCTACAGGAGTCAAAGCTAACTGGGCTGTGTAAAATGGCCTTATATTAAATAAAACAATATTCAACCTTTCATCCTCAGATAGATAAACGGCTAAAATAATTTTGCATAATACTGAGGTAATTTATAATATTTTCATCAGAACCTTGAGTTCTAGAACGAATTTCCTGCATCAATCTATTATCATAATCATAAGGTAAGTATTCCTGTAGTAACAAAGACTTTAATTCTAACCAATCATGAACATCTGACCTAACACCACGATACCAACACAACGCTTCATTGGAAAATAACTCTGAAGCTGATATAAAAAGTATAGTTTCCGATACACCCCTAGATAAACAAAGCTCTTCCAAGCGTTGTAAGAAAGCCTTAACGCATGATTTGCCATCGAATTTCAAACCAAGCTTATGGACTGCCGCGTCCCCTACCATGTTTTGGCTAGCAATATCTTGTGGCTTGCTAATGGAATGTTCTCCAACTTTCTCCTGTGCTAAGCTACTTTTGAATGTGTGCATTATATTATCAATCCTTACCAAAACGCTTTCCAAACGCTTTTGGTAGGTATCAAGCATAGTGGAGAAGTCGCTGTCAACTTCCTCCTCTACATCAAGCCGACCAATTCTATGAAACAAGTGGTGAGCCAATGTCTGAATTCTATTCAAAGACTTGAGGGAACCTGCCTTTGATGAAGATATTGAAATAAGCCTGTCCAAATCCTCAAATTTTTTATGAACAGTTCTTAGCTCAGAAACTACATCCAAATCACACTCCAATATCTCATCAGAGGGTAAGTCCTTATTGAGAGAACGAATCTGTGCCTTCAAAGCAGTTACTGTATCTGCAGGTTTTGCACCCCTAATTCTAACTTCATATTCAAGTTCATCTTTAAGTAGTAAATTAAATGTAATAGGTCGTTGTTCCATGTTTCAACTTTATGAAAACAAATAGGTAGTATGACTCTTCCTAAAAATGTGTATAGTAAGAGAAGGTTTATGTTACCTAATGTATGTAATGTAGTAATTTGGAGAATAAAAAATGATATAGGTATGTATTTGCAAAGATTAGAGTTAAAAAATAAAAAAAATAAGTGTAATATTTGGTTCAAGCTCAAAAAATAAACTGCAAATTTACTTATATTTATATTTTCAAACACTTTGTGAGTGGTATGAAAATATTAGCTTATTAGCATTCAAAAATGTAAAAAAAACCCATAAAATTAAAAAAAAACACTCCAAAATCGATCAAAGCTTACATAACTCAAATGTACATGAATGCAAAAATACCTAAATATACAATAGTTAACTGGAGAACAAACAATATTAAAGTTTATATATTGCCACCTTTGGCACAAATTAAAACAAGAAAAAAAAACCTCAAATCCTCACCGTCAACGATCAGCCTTTTCTGAGCAATTTTGACCAGACAAGAATTAAAAAAAAAATAACAGAACCTCCTCTCTTAATGTTCGGGCGCCATGTAATACTAGATTTCAACTGGTTGTATTTTCCTTTCCTAAATGGGTATATATGAAGTGAAACAACAATTTGATGGTTTGGCAGTACAATGTTTATTTAGGGTGGACAATATTCTGTTTGTTGCACTAGAAAAGTTATTTACTTACAATTTACATATTCCAAATAATATACCTTTGTGAGAATTCTCTTCCTTGAAAATACCTAGTTTACACAAGTTAGATTTTACACAATTTAGACCTTCTAACTTATATATCTAATAGTAAAATACAACCATAAAAATAATGAAAGGTAGGGTCCTGGAGTCTGCTCTGATCGTTAACGAGTGGAATTTGGGTATTACTATGTATAAATTATTAGTAAACGCGTTATGAGACAACCTTCTGCAGAGTATTTGTAGAACTCTTCGACAGTCAGCCGCTACCGTTTGGTTAGTGTAGTGTACCTGGATCAGTGCGTTGTGTCTTGGCTCTGATAGATCAGCCACTAGTTAGCTCTCTCTATATATTGTAGTTCACCGGTCACCTTTCCAAATTGATCTCACAACTCCAAACTCTGGTTCTGCGCAGGTTTCACTACACGGCGACTATATTTGTAATGGAAATTTGGGTCTCTAAACCCGTACCGACGACCCTGAAGATGTGTCATAATAAAACAACATCAATAAATGTTACACTACTCATTATAAAACCCCAAGAGGGAGTTGGAACCACAACTTGTCCAAAAACTAATATAAAACAACAGCAAATCTTTGAGCAATTACGAAACCCGACCAACAGTACTTAGAATATGATATCTCGAGATGTGAATTATTCAAAATTCAAACAAATAGATCATGCATTGCCTAAAATTTCGAACCTGACAAAATATAATTACCTTAGTAGGTAGTCAGGCAATTTTTACAAGATGAGGCGGTTTTTTACAACCGAATTTACTAATTTACTGTAACACAAAATCAAGGCAATCACAGAATTTACTTTTAACTTTCAGAATAATTGAAAAACGATAAGAGTTTTATAGTTACCTTTCGGGTGAATTATTAACTCCTTAACGGTTATTTATCCGTTCCAGGATATTATGTAAATACGGAATTATCTTCCTTCCAAATTAGAAAATAGTTCTCCTTCGTTAATATAATCCTCGCATATGTTAATATGACGAAGATTTATAATATTTCTCCAAAATAAATTCAGCCTTGAATTTGAAATTCGAAATGCGAATGAATAATCTGACAAGCAAAAACAAACGTCCCTGATTGGTCGGCCTACCTATGGTTTTTTTTAACGTCTGAGGCAAAGGAAAGTGAGTCCATACATCCGAATGAACGAAAAATTCTTGTCAATACGAATTTTTGCGAATAACTACTTTGAATGAATTTTGAACAACTAATATGATCCCCGTAAGCCTAACGTCACCTAAATAATGACGAGACTATAGAAAACGCTCTAACGCGCCCCAATTCAAAAACAAAGTGTAAAAAGTCCATACAGACGACCATAATCTCTAATATCGAACTGAAACATGATACAACTTACCAAGACAAGAAACTTTCGTCTGAACTATTTCTTTTTTTTTTTTTTTTTTATAAGTCGCTGGGTATAGAATTTATCACTTTGCCTAAATGTCAAACTTAATGCGAAACGGAACGTAATGTCACTTGTCAGATGACGATGTTGACTTTGAAAAATTGATAAATAAACAATGCTACACTACTATAGATCACACAAACAAATACTAAATTAATTACTTTATTTGTAATACTAGATACGAACTACAGCTGAGTGATTGGTAGGTTCAAGGGCTATTTTTTATGACCAAGCGAGTTGGACTGTTTTTGGGAGAGTCTACTGTCTTATACTGGCCCCATTTTACTAGATTACAGTTTAATTTAACGACATTATCACTAAACAAATATATTTCCTATTTTCCTCAGTTCCCTGCGACATAATATACACATTCACATCACATACATAATCAAAAAAATTTGCAAAAATTGATAAATAAACAATGCTACACTACTATAGATCACACAAACAAATACTAAATTAATTACTTTATTTGTAATACTAGATACGAACTACAGCTGAGTGATTGGTAGGTTCAAGGGCTATTTTTTATGACCAAGCGAGTTGGACTGTTTTTGGGAGAGTCTACTGTCTTATACTGGCCCCATTTTACTAGATTACAGTTTAATGTAACGACATTATCACTAAACAAATATATTTCCTATTTTCCTCAGTTCCCTGCGACATAATATACACATTCACATCACATACATAATCAAAAAAATTTGCACTAAAACTAATAGCTCACCTGCGTTTGTGATTTAAAAATACAACAAAAGGCAATGTTACCCGGCTGCTTTAGAAAATATACTCGTTACTCTCTTAAAACAGAAAACAATTTCTTTTACTATTTAACACCACAGGCCTCCAAGTCACATTAGAATAGGCGGATGGTTATCTCAAAAACACGGCCATCACACAGGTCTTTTGTTTAGAATATTTCGTGTGTGTCCTATCGTGTTAACGGAGACAAAAGCCTGCGAGCTCATCAACACTAGAGGTAGTTGACACAGAACAATAGAACCGCATGCACAGTGCACAAGTTGAAAACAGTACCGCAGCATTTTCAATTACCTTTAAGATACAATATTGTATCGTATTTCTTCTTGTCGTGTGGTTTTATCAAAGTTTTGTGGCCGGACGTCTATACCAACCTTGCTGGCGGATGCTATTGTTAGTGGTTTGCCTACTACCACGCGAGTAACAATGGTTAGGTGAGGGCCGATGCATACGAGGGTTGCGCTTCACAGTAAATGTACTCTCAGCATTGTCCAACGAAGCTGCGATACCGAATAACGCTGCAGCCCGCAAGTGAGTGTGCGTAGGTTCATAATACAGTAAAATGTGGATCTGGAAACCGCACCAGCGGCGACTGAACGGAAAAGTTACAAACTTTTAGTCATCATAACAGTCTTTGAAATACGACCCTGTTGGGAAACAATGCTTCTCCTATTCATTGAAGGTTTAGGCAGTAGTCCACCACGTTTGCTCAATGCGGATTGATGGACGGAGTATACTCCGTGGTCAATAAACCTTTGCTGATCCATTAGTCGCCTTCTACGACACCCAATGGAGGATGTGGGGTGATGCTATTCTAATCTGCCAGCATCACATAGCTACTTTATGGCAAAGATTCAGTTAATCAAACAAAATCCAACAACTAGAACAGATGTTACGCACTCTAATTCATCTCAACAGTCCGGCTTTATGCTTTTAAAAAACATAATCGACTCCTTTCCATCTCACCTTGAAAGGACTGCAAACTTTCGTATTGGAATGATTCGCTGATATACGATTTTCCATTTCAAATTCCAGAAGTACATTACGGAAATGTGACATCACTTTACCGATTGCAAATAGTCTTCAACGTTGACTTTCCACTTGAGGTTTATAGAATTCGAAGTACAAATGGAATCCATTAGTATTTTTTTCCTTTGAGTCGAGATTTTTCCTTACTTGATTTGATTAGGGAGGATCAAAGATGATCTTTAGGTGTTAACTTGCTTCTCTTGAGCCCGTTTATTGGTTGTTTATATAACATGGTCTATGGGGATGATCATAGACCATGTCACAATCAATAAATACTTCGGCTTAGCAATCTGATAAACAAAAATTAAGGCGGCGTCTTTCTTCCATCGTCCAAAGTCGTATTCTCACTTTCTTGGACATATCACACGTTGAGACGATACATCTGTGAAACAACTTGACGTGCAGGGAAAAGTTGAAGGCACAATACGGATAGTTATTGTCACTCATGTTGCACAACAGCACGTGGCAGGTCGCCCGTGCGTTGGACCGATTAAGTTAAACCTGGACTTAGCTAGAACCAGAAGTCCTAGGTTTGATCTCGACAAGACTAATAATTTGTGCTTGGTTTTGGTTGGTGTTAGAACTTTTTTCAATTCCGCCTGGCTGTAATAATGTTAACAGAATTGTGTACCGACAATTAATCGTTTCCCATGATACCGTCAGCTCTAGTAATATTACACACTTGAACCTCGCGGTCCTTATACGATTTTTCTTCACTTACCCGAAACTGTGCCGACAACATGGTATCAACTTCCATCTGAGAGTTATTGTCATTGCCATAGCCTATCTCTTAACGTGATACCAAGCATAGTTAAGTTACTGAGTCATTATTTAGAACATTGCATAGACACTGAACAAAGCTGGACACACATTAATTAAACAGTGATGTCCAGAATTGATATTATGAAGAAACTTGTGCACAATAGATGACAATGTTATGTCAGAACCAGAATCAGTTGGATAGACCTGAAGATTATTCTTTCTTCTAGCCTGCTCTCAATTTATTTGGGGTCGGTTCATTATGTCTTGATTTTGGGATAGGTAATATAGGTTCTGCCATTAGATTTTTACGGTCGGACCTTACGTATGTCTGGCCGTAGGGAACCCATCACTTTATCGCAATCAACTTCAACGATTTTCATTTCCCATAAAACTATTCGCAGATCTTTTTATACAATATTTAACAACTCCAAGAATCAGCTTACATCGCAATTTCCTTTCCTCGAATATTTGTTATCTACAAGTTCATTTCATCGTAAATTCTTTTCCTATTTTATTTATTTTATCGAAATAATGTTAAATCAATGTTTTGTTACCCATAATTTTGTTTCCACGTAAGTTTCAGTTTGCAGAATAGTTGAAACATCAATTTTTACTACACTAAAGTTAGTGTACATCGAAAATACATTTGTTTCCCTGTAAAGAAAACCTATTAATGGGTTAGGTTACGTAAGATTTAAAACCAGCGGTGCAACCGAAGCTAACGGAGGTTGCTTGTTGTATTTTGGCATGCTACATGCATGCTTGCATTGCATGCTGTATGCATGCTTGCACTGCATGTTGTATGCATGCTTCTATTGCATGCTGTATGCATGCTTGAATT
This sequence comes from Elophila nymphaeata, assembly GCA_955850985.1. NCBI lineage: Eukaryota > Metazoa > Arthropoda > Insecta > Lepidoptera > Crambidae > Elophila > Elophila nymphaeata. The sequence continues at coordinate 7,264,538 of OY039090.1, forward strand.
GTATACTGTATGCCTGCTTGCATTGCATGCTGTATGCCTGCCTGCAAGATGCTTGCCGGGGGGTGCAGGGGGGCTGGCCCCCCTGCTCGGGGGGGTCGGGGGGCCTGAGGCCCCCCGCTATAAAGAAAAACAATGAATACGAAAATAAACCTAGGTTAGGTTAGGTTAGACTTGTGACCACGCATAGCGGAGCGAGCGAAGCGAGCGGAGCATTATATTGCTTGCTGCATGCTTGTTTTGCTGCATGTTTGCTTGCATGTTGCATGCTTGTTTGTATGCTGTATCCTTGTTTGCATGCTGCATGCTTGCTTGCATGCTGCATGCTTGCTTGCATTCTGCATGCTTGCTTGCATACTGTGTACTTGCTTGAACGAATGCTTGAACTTGCTTGAATGCCAATGCATCGTTCGATGAAACGTTACTGCGATGGAAAGTTGTTAAACAAAACATTATAATGTGTACCGTCAAATATTGAAACATGTTTTTATGAATAGTTTTATCGATAACTTAATAGTTTATATGAAATGTTAGTTCGATAGACCGTTATTCTGGTAACCAACACAACTTTGAAACATTTTTTTTATGAATGTTTGTTCGATAATATGAAACGGTGATCATAAGCTATTCGATCAATCAAGAAAAATAGATATTGAAAATCGTGGAATAGTTTTCGGTGAAATGAAATTCGATATCAAAAAAATCTGTATTTTGATAGGTACCCCTGGCCGTATTGTATGGCTGTAGTTTTGTCATACTAAGAAGCTATACGTTTTGGTTTATCTGCCGTGTGCCTGAAATCAAACCTCCTTGGGAACGACTGCTATCTTTTGACAGCACTTGGGACCACCAGTTTAACGTGTCTTCCGAAGCACGGAGGAAAATCAAATTGAAATTGTTTTTAGTCTCATCCGAGCACCGACCGCACTTGCTAACCTTCGCTTTTGTGACCATTACAAAGAGAAGAGACCGCTATCGACCTCCGCAGCTTGTTATTTATTTATTTAACAGTTTATGTACAGACAACAGCACGTTGGGTTACCACAAACTGTCAAATTTTCCCAATCGATTATGCACTTTATATTGAACTGACTAAGGTTGAAAATCGATTGGAGAAATTTGACAGTTTTGTATAGCCCGACGTGCTGTTGACTGTACACATACACACAATAAAAATAGCAAAAGGACAAAAATTACATAACAACAACAAAGGTAATCCTTATTCCTACTGGAAATCTCTTTCAGCAGCCCCACATAAGAGAGAGATATTTTTAATGGTAGACAAGTCTGTACCAACAAAATAAAGTAAGTATAATTATAAAATAAAATAAACATAAATATATTAACATAATAATAATAATGGGAAAAGGAAAATGAAATACCAAAGCTAAAAAACAATATATATAATATGATATTAAAAATAAAAAGCACGCATATGTATTTCATTAATATTCGAGCCTGGTGAAATCGTGAATGGAGAATGAAAGTGAGTTCATCAATCTGACCGCATGAACAGTGAAGGAATAGAAATAAAAGTTTTATGAGTTGGGATGTTAAGAAATCTTCTTAATCTAAATCTACCTAATCTTGTTATTTAATTTAATAACTTATTTCCCTCTAATTGGCTATAGCAAAACATTATCATAATTGTATTAAGCTTAATATCCATTGCGTTGGCCTTACGTAATTAGCAACATATGCGATACAGTATTTGGTACCTACACAGAAGGTATAATTAATAGCTATCTTAATGATACGCGTACAGAATACTCAAATATACCTAGATATTAACTTGGCGACAGCTCTGTATGGCATACCGATATACTGTTTGTCGAAATATTGATATTTATGTATCTTTTAGTCTCATGTTGTAGAGATGTCTGTTAAGCTTGCAGTGGCCAGTCAGAGCCCTAATCAACACGCTCAGGTTGCCCCTGTTGAGCTTCAGTAGCTCACTTACGAGAGCATGGTTCGATTAGTGCTTTTGAATGTGTTAACCCAGGCGTTCTTTGCCAGCCCACTTTTGCCTCTTGAAGGTGGGTTTTTAAATATTGCATGGCCTGGTTCTATCTACAAACTGTTAGTTTTGGGATAATTTTTTTACGGCCGCCCACCCGCCTGATACCAACCCTCTTTGGGAACGTGTGCTATCTTTCTACAGCATCCGGAACCAACAGCTTACCGTGCCTTCTGAAGCACAGAGGAAAATCCATTTGAAAAATTCCGTCATCCATCTGAGTACCGACCGCGCACTTATTATATGGTGATAAAATATTATCTATCTTGGCGAAGTGTAAATACGGTCGTTTATACCATAATCGCTATAAAACTTTTACAGCCCTGCCTACTTTAAATTAATATTCTACAACAGTCATAATAAAAGCCGCGAACTTTCAAATTAAACCCGAGCTCCCGTACGGATTTGTTATGTTAAACATTATGAAACAATAAAACAACTTTAGCCATAAAGGGGAACGCTATAATGATACCTTAATATGCGTGTGAATATCCCATAAAAAATAATCACTCCAAAATAAATTCGATCGCTAAGCCTTACTGTCTATTAGGAAGTAATGCTATATTATAAAATGTAAGCTATAAAGTAGCTATGCATACTTAATTTTACACTAAAACACTTTGAGTGTCTTGCATTCGCCCGCGTCATTCTTTTGTCTGCCATTTTTTTAATTTCTTTTTTCTAAAAAATCTTAAAGATGAGACATTCCAATTTTAAAGAGTATTTGCTAATGAGTGTGTATAACCTTTTCTAACAAAATCGGTTTGATTTTTCAAACATGACTGTGTAAAAATAAAATTTACCTTAAAGCAACTAGGAGTATATATGTGTAAATAAATAAATATGTTTCTATTCCATTTTAATTCCGTTAGGGGGTGAATTTGAATAAAATACGAAACACGTCCTCTATAAATTCTGTTAAAAAGGTTTATGAAAATTTGAAGTAGATTTGACCAAGGAATCACGTTGTTCCATACAAACTTTGCCCCCTTTTTCATCCCTTCAGGGGTTGAATTTCGAAAATCCTTTGTTATCGGATAATATCATACAAAGAATACACCCTCCAAGTCTCAGGTCTCAACGATCAGCGGTTTAGGCTGTGCGTTTATCCGTCAGTCAGTCAGTTCGGACAAAGCATTTTATATGTTTAGAAAAATGGTATAACAACGAACTTATAGCAAGCTACTTTGTGTCCAATAGACAGTGAGCTTTACCAGATTTCTTTCAACTAGATTCATACCATTCAGGTATTTCATTAGACGCACCTAAATCCCACCCACAATTCTACCAGTCAACACGCTACTAAATTAATAGTCTCATTACACGAAACTTAATACATTTTAAGCTGATTACTAGACATATTTAATTTAATGAATGATAATACTTTTACTTTGTAATTCACTGACAGTTTTAAGTGGAATAAATAGCTATGTTTATTCTTAAATAATAAGTAAAAAAAAACCTTTCTTTTTAAGCACACGTAAACCTTTAACATGTTGTCGATAAACAATAATAATAATCTCTAACTCCAAATGTGGCTTTATATAATTGTTACATAAAGCTCTGTTTTACCCCTTTTGCGATAACAAGTGTGATTATAATATATTTAAGTATGTATTTACTCCAAACATTATACAGTGCAGTCTTGGTAAGAACAATTTAATTTCATCAACTATGATGTAATATTTTTTTGCAAAAACTTAACTTTTAAAACTAGAAAATTACCCTGAAAATAGTCTACCTTCCCCAGGCGGGAATCAAACCCAGCATCTTCCACAATGCGGGCGGTTGCGTTAACCACTACGCCACCAGGGCATTGCTTTCGCTATCGAAATTTTTCAATGCTTGGTGCTTATGTTTTTATGGTAAACATTGTTTCATCAAATCTTTAAAATTTGCACTTCTAAGATCTGAACGAAATAGCAAATGTTGGACGCGGAATTAAGATGAAACTACTTTATACTGTGGAATATTTTTTTGTGTTTACAAACGCGTAAATATTTTATAACCTAGAAAAAATACACAAAAAAAATCTTTTTCTAGTTTCATGAATACAATATTTTTTTTATATAAAAATAGCGTCCATAATAATCCTAAATGTAAGGATAGCTAAAGTGAGAGCTAATAATATACGCTTGAATATACATGGTGACTGGTAGGTAATTAGTGGCGGACTCGATAAAGGGAGATAGAAGAGGACAATACTAGTCGATTTTACCATGCAATTGTACTATCCGAAAGCAAACTGTTTCAGAGATATTAATTATTTTAAAATTTTATAAAAAAGCACACCCAAACGCAATAAATCCGCTCCTGCGATTTATTGCGTTCCGATAAACTTCTAAACCAAAACAATTTTGAAAAATGTCAAACAACCACGATCACTTAAAACACGTCTAATATTTACTGTAGTATATCATTTAATAAAATTGGTCTGATTTGGAAGTTACAAAATTAAATCTATTGGTGGCCCTAGTTGGCTCTTAAGGTTTATGCTTTGTCGAGGCTGGTTGCGAGTTACACACGGAACTGTCAACCACCGTGGAACTGACTATCTTAAGAACAGTCGGAACATAATAATAAACACTTTTTTTATATTCACAGGTGAATCGACGGTTTTATCAATAAACTTAACCTTACAGTTAAATACAGTAAGCCAATTACAGACTGACACTTATAAAAATAAAATGAGATAAGTTTGAGACACAGTCATAAAGAAAACAGGTCCAATCTTAAAAATTACAATAGGTAAAATATAAGAATAAAAAAAATATTAACAAACTGAAATATACCTATTTCACTTTGAATTTAAAAAGATCTATATCCAGCCCACCGCACAAACAATGATATCATATTTATAAAAGAGGTGAAAGGGAAAGATGCTTGCAAAAAGTGGCACCCTAAAAGTAAGCTAATTAGCACACCCGAGCATAGCACAACATATATCTTTCTCGTTTACTCTATTGCTAGCTAGATATCATGTTGTCTTACTCACAACTTACAATACGGCCATGTTAACTCGTCACGTACGACAACATGAAATCGTAGACTTTAGGTGCCTATACCTATAAGTAGGTATACACAATGACATTTTGGACCATTTTTGACTTTGAATTAGTATGAAGGTAACCTATCTATCTCTTTTTAAATATAACATCATTGCGAACCAAGCATTAAAACATTGGCCCGCTGGAAGTATGAAAGAATTTTGCCTATAATTCGTTTATGTAGTCATAGACTTACTATAATGATAGTAGCAAGCTAGACTCACTTACGAACTCCTACCACGAACCAAACCGAGCACTTTGTACTCCTCCGGGGTTTGAGCCCTGGACTTCTGTATTTAATTCTGCTAGGTGGAAAAAGCTTATTCGAATTTTAGGTGGCACTATTTAAAATTGCTACATAACTCAAAATAAATCATAGTTACCCGAAAACCCTACAAAACTAGCAACCGCACTTCAAAAAGCCCCGAGGGAAACCCATTTTCAATACCCTGAAAGGATCCCTAACTCAGAAAGCTTTACGGCGTCGTTAATAAAAGTTATTCGTCACGAAATCTATTTGATTGTATTTTACACGTCATTGTTACATTCTTTTGTTGTACCTATCTACATTTTTAAAATATTCATATATAGGTATGTCACAGGCACCCTGGAGGCGTTTTGGTGTAATGGCGCACGCTGGTGCGCCGATCCCAAAACGCCCCCCATAAGGGGTTAGGAGGGTTCCGGTGGTTTTTAGCGGAGTAGGACCGGAGCTTTTCCGCGCCGGTGAGTCCCGCACACGCCGTACGCCTAGCCAGTGTGTGGTATGGTCCGTAAGTGGATTTCACAACGTCAAAAAAAAAAAACAAAGGTATGTCACGGGCAATTTGTGTGATTCGGCATTGTAAAAATAGCCTTGGCATAAATCGTGAAACGCCGCAAATGCATGCTCTGAACGGCAAAGCCGGCAAACCGGCAAAAACGGCCGTGTAAACGACGCTTGTATGTGTGCGTGCGCGCCGATTCGTCACTTATATGGAGTCAAAGTACTGTATCGTATCGTTCTCTATATTGCGGATTTAGGCTGTTTTTTCCGTCAGTCAGTCATTCAGGACAAAGCATTTTATATGTATAGAATATTTTATGACATTTGTATTCCGACGACATTGTGCAAAAATCTATTATTATTTATTGTATTATTGTTTTACTAGACTTGTTGGCGCTTTGCAGCTTTTTATAAACCTGCAAATCTTATGCAAAATAAATAAATAGGTACCTAAACGTTAAGCGGTCCGAAATCTGGAAGCGGCAAATATTTGTGTGACGAACACGAATATTTGTTGACGAGTCATGGTTGTTTATATATTTATTTAAGTTTATTTACAAAAATATCTAAAATGTTCATTTATATTAAACATAGTCCGTTATCTAGTATCCATAACACAAGTTATAAATTATAATTAATTTAGGCATGTTTATTGGTGTGTGCGTAGAGATATATTATTAAGATTAAGGATATTATTTTCATTATAATGAATGAATTAATAAAATTTTATTTGACACAAAAATAGGTCGTGGTTTATTTAAAAGCAAAGCTGTCAAAAGAAAAACAAAAAATATCGCTACGTAGAAAAGACTGTATTCAAACAATCTCCTCTACATACAAATACTGATCTTCCAATAGTTTGCCTCGCACTTACTCCCTAGGGCGGGTACAGACCGACTACAAATGCGCTGATTATTTACATGGCCTTATTTCACGATACGTCCACCGGCGCTGTCTGTCCAAGTACAATTAACTGTCGAACTTGATATGAAGTGATTGCTGATTTTACATTAACGGGCAATTTAATTTTCAATACTTTGATTTCATTGCTTTTTGAATTAAATTAGGGGAACGATAGGCTGACAAATCTGTCACTATTGAAGGCACTGCATGGTTATTACTGGCAAATGTGTTTTTTTTATTTATTTATTTGGGCAAACAAACAGTGGCATAACATATATTACTCTAAGAAGACTATTATAGTAACTTAATAGCTATGTCACCAACACCGTTTACCACGAATTGCTTAAATATACTTCACATTAAAAAAAAAACAGAGTAAGGTTGGCAGTGGCAGTGCCAGAGTCTATCAGAATATCCAAGACATTTTTCTTAAATAGACTAGGGCATGTTGCTGCAATATCAATAGAGTGAAAGTTTACATTAAAAGAATTAACTATACGGTACAGTGGAGAGCGTTTACCAGCGTTGGTACGACATCGCATGGTAGCAAATAACTGACACGGATTACCGCAATGTATTCTAGTGGGTATTCTATAACAAATTTTATTAATTAAGGGAGTACAATCGTATCTATTATGGCACAGATCATAGAGTTATTTTGCTTCTAGTTGTTTACGTCTCGAATCTAATGAAATTAAATTGAATTTTTTTAGAAGTTGCTCATAAGGTAACCTATTATGATAACATTTGTAATGTACACTGGGTAAAAATTTCTTTTGGACTCTTTCAATAGCTACAATATATTTCGAATAGAAGGGATTCCAAATGGACACAGCATATTCTAATTTGTAACTAAATGTTACCTAAGGCTCTGTCCGACCTCTTTTGGGATTACGAGTGTAATATGTATGTATGTATGTAGGTATGTAAATTACGGGATTTGTTGCCGTCACAACTAATGCGTCTTTGTACTTCGAGAGATTGTAGGTAATATTGGATTGATTATTTAAGAATAGAATAGAATAGAATATAGCTTTATTGTACATCAACCAAGTTTTACATAGACATACGAAAACACAATTATGAAAGATTGTACAAAGGGCGACCTTATCACTAAAAGCGATTTCTTCCAGGTAACCTTAGGATGGACAGGATTTGTGAAATATATAGATTCATGGGAAGATGGCGATGTATCATTTTATTGAATAATGATTTAATTAATTCAATGTAATAAAATAAAAATAATAAACATACATATACAGTACTTTCCATAAAGATAAATAAAATACATGTCAACATAAATATAAAGTACATTAGGCGTAATACATGCTATACATACTAAATAAATATGTGTAAATACATACATAAGTTAAAATATAATACATACATACATAAGTTCAAATACATATAGGTTCGTAAAATAAGACAATGATTGAACATTACAGTGATAAGTAGTACTCTTGCACCAGTTTTTTAAAGGTGTTCAAGGATTGTGCTTGCCGTATGTGGACAGGCAATGAGTTCCACAGTAGAACAGCCTGCACGGTAAAAGACATGTTATAGAACCTAGTGAAGTGTGCTGGTGTCTCAAGTCTCAAATTCTCCGACGATCTCAAAACTCGTGAGTGCGTGTCATTGAGAAACTTAAATCGTTCTTTTAGGTAAAAAGGAGTGTTGGGATGAAACAGGACAGTATAAAGAAGGGAAACAATATGTGCATCCCGGCGAAGGCGAATGGGCAACCACTTGAGTTTAGTACGAAATTCAGAAACATGGTCATATTTGCGTAAGCCAAATATAAACCGTATGCAGAAGTTTTGGAGTCGCTCAAGTTTATTCAGTTGTTCTTCGGTTATATTGGTGAAACTGGAGTCAGCATAATCAAGGATTGGAAGGAGGAGAGATTGTGCGAGTGCAATTTTAGTAGTAATGGGAAGAAAATGGCGAAGTCTCCTAAGAGAACCCGCCGAAGCAAAGACTTTTCTACTGAGTTCTTGTAATTGTGGATTCCAAGACAAATTAACATCGAAGTATAGTCCCAAGTTCTTCACCGTTTTACTGAAAGGAATGTGAGTTCCATCGAAGACAACCTTAGGCACTATAGCCCAGTTAATTTTGGAAGTCATTCGACTGCTACCAATAACAATGACTTGTGTTTTATTAGGATTCACTTGGAGACCGTAGCATTTACTCCACTTACAGATCTGAACTAAGTCACAATTCAATTTGTTTACTGCGGTCGTGAATTGCTCTGGTGGCGCTTGACAATAAATTTGTAAATCATCTGCATAAAGGTGGTAGGACGAAGATAATTGATTAGAGATAGAATTTATAAAAACAGAAAACAGTAAGGGAGATAAAACGCCACCCTGAGGAACCCCAGCTGATGTATAGCACCATGGAGAAATAGCGTCTTCAGTGCATATTCTCTGCCGGCGTCCAAACAGGTAACTACGAAACCAATCAATTGCCGTTGGAGATATGTTAATAGAGCGTAGAATACCCAGGAGCACATCGAAATCCACGGTATTAAAGGCATTACTGAAATCCAAGAGAGAGAGTATAGTTAACAAGCCTTTCTCCATGCCCCATCTTATGTCGTCTGTGATTTTGATGAGAGCAGTGGTAGTGCTGTGACCCGAACGGAAACCGGACTGGAAAGGATTGAGAAGTTGATTGTGGCATAAAAACGAAGTAAGTTGATTGTGGACTAACCGCTCTAAAACTTTAGAGAGAAATGGGAGGATCGAGATAGGGCGGTAGTCGGAGAAGGACACGGGATTAGATTTTTTAGGTAAAGGAGTGATTTGTGCATCTTTCCACGCTGACGGAAAAACACCACTTTGTACGGAGTAGTTAAGGACATGGGACAGAACAGGAAGGATCTCATCAAGGATAGGGATTATCATCTTACGACTTAACGAGTCACAGCCTACTGCAGACGATGTAATGGACAATACGCTCTTCTTAACATCACAATCCGGGAATTGACTAAAGAAAAAAGATGAGTGGTTAGGGATGGGAAGTGATAATAAATAATTTAATGAAGCTACTTTTGTAGATCTATCAAAATCAGACGCTGAGGAAAAATGCATATTTAAAGAGTTTAAATCAAGACCGCCAAGCGTTGCAGCTTGACGTGACTTCCCAATACCCATAGAACGAAGAAATTTCCAGACCTTAGCAGGGTCTCCGTTTTCAACAGAAGTGTGGAAGTACTGGCGTTGGGCATTCCTACACACTTTATTGCAGTGATTGCGGATTGTAACATATTTCTCCCAGTTAATGTCATTAGGCCGATGTTTATATTTCGTCTTTGCGGCTGCTTTTTTGTCTATCAACAGCTTAATATCTTGTGTAAGCCAAGGTGAAGGAGCATGTTTCATTTTAATTTTACGAATAGGAGCATGGACGTCATACAAATCAGTTAGTTTTTTAACAAGTTGAGTTACCTTATCATCAGCTGACTTACAAGAGAAAATCGAGGACCAATCGATACTACAGGCGTCTTCACGAAGTCTGACAATATCCATACTACTAAAATTGCGGAGGAATAGGATATTAGGTTTAATTTTGGGTGGACGGATCTTATAAGACATATATATCGCATCATGATATGAAAAGGAGTCAGCGGGACATTGACCATGGCTATCGACATGATCAAGGGATGAGACAATAATTAAGTCAAGAAGAGAAGGAGTACAGTTTGGAAAGTGATGGGTAGCGTTTAACGGAAGAAGAGATAGGTTTGTAGCATTCAGAACAGAGTACAAGGATAAGGAACGGGAATCATCTTTAAGAAGACAGGTATTAAAGTCCCCCATGATAATAGTGTGACTGTAAGAAGGGATGAGGTTTTCTAGGATGGATTCTAAGGAGGAAAAGAAATCAATACGACAGGAAGGTGAGTAATATACACCGAGCAGAATTTTGGTGTGATGCAGTGTAACCTCTAAGAATAGATGTTCGCCAGCGTTTGTGGGAGGTGGCTGTGCTGATATATCCACAATAGAAAACGGAATTTGTGCTCGGAGATAAATAGCAACACCACCACCCCCACCAGCAGAACGATCATTCCTGATTAAAATAAAGCCAGGCAGTGAGTATGAAGTGGAAGGAAGGACAGGTTTAAGCCAGGATTCGGAAATGAGAATGGCATGGAGATTCTTACAGTCAAAGGTGGACAATAAGTCGGAAAAATGAGCCGGGATGCTTTGTGCATTAATATGGACAACATTAAAGTTTTTTGGGACGTCGGAAAAGTTAGCTTCGAGTGTGTCTCTCAGCGTTGGAATGCTAATAAAACTCTCATTAGAACTACTACCACTAATAGACCAGAAATCACCTATACTACAATTATCACTCATAATAATAATATATAAATATAGTAAAACTACACATAAATACAAATAAAATAAGATAATATATAAAATAAAATACCTACTAAACTTTTATTTATAACTTAAAATATTTCTTATAACTTTATCACGGCTGCCCACCCGCCAGTTGTTACAAAATAAAGAAAATTAATCGATGGGTTAATTAAATCTAACACACTGCATTTAAAAGAAAAATAACTATTTAAAAATGAGACAAGCTTATACAATTGGCTGAATGATCATCATTGCTTTGCCTTTTACAAGATGAATATTAAAAACAGCAAGTACGAAATGACATTACTGACAACAAAATAATTTCACACGAAAAAATTATCAAATTGTGGGTTAGATAAATAAATTTCAAGAGAAAGTTTTACAGGTAACCAGAAAAAGGAAAGAAACTAGGTATTACCTAATAAAACCGAACTGGTACCCACATTACAATGAAAAACACAAGCGCTAACTAAGTAAAACAAATGCAAAGTAAAGGAGAAAATTAGCCTGGAAGAGATCTTAGCTTACTTTTTAGGCACTACTAGACGTTTAGACTTTGTTTGCTTCGGTACTGCAGCCGTCTTCACGGGTTCAAGCACAATCTTGTTCAATTCGCAGACACTCACCAAACGATGTCTATCACCGTTAGAATCCAGAACGAACACGTAGCCGTCTTTCGTCCAGCATTTATTTACGCCGAATCGATCGCGGGCGGTCATAAATGCTTCATGCCGGGAGCGTGTGAGGAACTCTGATACCGTGACACCAGTGCCTTTCAATTTTGTCTTGGAATACCACACCTTATTCCGAACATCAATGTCGTGGAATTTGACGAGAATAGGCCGCGGCTTATCTGGACTGGCTGTACGACCCATTCTGTGACTTCTTTTGATATGTGCAGCCGTGAAATCAGACATATTAAGGTGATCTTTGAAGACACTAGTGATAGTTGCTGAAATGTCTTCGGATTTGCACTCTCGGACTCCATGTAACAGTAGGATTTTACGACGGGTCTGTGACTCCATGCGGTCAATTGTCTTAGTGAGGAGGTCAATTTGTTGTTGAAGTGTGTTCAGCGAGTCAAGGATGAATGTCTTGAACTGGCCAAATTCCCTCTCAAGACCTGAAGAGGAAGCGCTGGATACAGCAGAGGACTTCAGCTCAGCTTCAAAGTTGGCCATACGTGTGTTGAAGACAGTCGACAGGCTTGTCAGTGAATCCTTCATGTGCTCCATTATTGGTGTGAAGTGTGTGATTACTGTTGAACGGAGATAACACTAGGTGGGTGAGCTAACTATGTTAGCATCTAATTTCTATCATAAAATTTTAATAATATGTAATATAATGAATATAAATAAATTTTAAAATAAGAGAGATGTATAAATCGACTATGATATCCAACTACCCACAAAAAAAAAAAAAAAAAAAAAAAAAAAAAAAAAAAAAAAAAAAAAAAAAAAAAAAAAAAAAGTTGAATCAAATCAAATCAAAATTTTATAATATAAATTGAAAATGAAAAATGAGAAAAAAAACCTGTCAATAATAAATGCTGAGACGGAACTCGAACCCGCGAGCTTTCGCTCTTCAAGTGAGTGCTCTTCGGACTGAGCTATACAGTACACAGGATCATCAGATCAGACGATTGCTAAGTCTTTCGTCCTTATTGCGTTAAGTTTACTTAATTTTCAATCATGCTAAATGAAATTAGAAGTAAATTGCTTTCAAAATTTCATACTTAAGTTTAGGTACAGTGAACTTTTGCCGTCGGTGGCGTAGTGCGTAAGAGCATTGTCTTCCACCCGGGAGGCACTGTTTATATACTGCCACGTACCGATATCTTTTCAAATTTTGAATTCAAATATACGTTTAATCGACGCTTTTACGGTGAATAAAAATATCGTGAGGAAACCTGCACACACCTGTGAAGAAATTCTTAGGTTGTATGTGAAGTTGGTGTGAAGTCGACCAACCCGCATTTGGCCCTCGAGATTATATGAGCTGTTGATGACGATGATGACGATGTACACTTTTGAATATCAATATAGATACTAAAATGAAATATTTATCATAATTTCATGAGATTTCATGAGATTGATAGGTAAATTGAAAATCTTAAAAATATATTTCAATTAAGGAAGGCGATCATAAAACATAAATAGATTTTTATAAGATAACCTTTCTAATGTTCCAGCAATAAAGGGAAGTAATGTGGCGTTAGTGAAAATAGCACATGCTTAATATTCACCGGACATCTTGATAATTGAAAACGGTCTGTGAACACGTATGGGTAACGAATTAGGGACGTTCTGATGAGATGAAAATATCGATAATCAACTAACCCCAAATGGTTGAAAAAATATACCCAATTTTGCGGTATAACATTTTGATAGGAGTAGGTGTTCAATCCAGTGTCGTCAAAACAGAATCTAGTGTCGTCATTTAGTACGAATTAGACTTCTGATTGGTAAAAGCAATTTATGGAATAATTTTATTTTTGCGTTTACAAACGCGTAAATATTAATACTAGAAATATGTACTGAAAAAGATCGTCTGCTCTTCGCTGTCGAAATTTGTCAGTGCTTGGCACCATAAAAACACAAGCACCTGTCTCGGTGGCGTAATTGGTCAACGCAGCCGCCCGGATTGCGGAAGATGCGGGTTCGAGTCCCGCCTGAGGCAAGTCGATATTTTTCAGTGCATTTTTCTAGTAAAATCAATTTACTTAAATTGCTTTTTTCGTTACAAAATTTTATAACATTTAATAAGTTCACTTATACTACTATACTAATATTATTATAAAGAGAAAAGATTTGTATGTATGTTTGTAATGAATAGGCTCAACAATCACTGCACCAATATTAAAAATTGTTGCAATTTTTCCAATGAGTAACAAGGCTTTAATATCATTGCAAAAATATACACTAACAAAATGCGGTTGGAGCGCTAGTAAAATAATATGATTAAAATCAACCTACTTTCACTCATCGGTCTACATGACACAACCATCTGAGCATCCCTTACTCAATTCTTCTAATTTTTTCTTTTTTTCACACCACACCTCTCTATTTCCTTTTGGCCAATGATCTCAAACCATACGGAAATAGGTAGCCAAGTATTCTTTTAAATTACTTTCAAAAAGGCGTGCTTATCTAGGCCATATAGTTCGCAGCTTCAATTAAAACCGACCATAGTCGACACAAGAAGCGTAAATGGCCATTTAACGCTATTTTAGTTACTGCAAACGTGGACCCTTTGTATAGCAGAGTACAGGCCAGAAAGGAAATTATTTCTAACTTTTCAACCAGCTCGCGACCGCCACAAACTGCTCGGTAGCAGTTAAAAACTATCTACGTGCACGCTTAGTCCCGAAATTTTGGAATACCTAGTTTTGTAGTTTATAAATATTTCTCTGAAAAATATCTTCAAAAATTTCAAAATAAATAATCAACATACAACGGCTTTAGAAGTCAAAATAAAGTTAGTAAAGCACTAAAAATAAACATTTATTTTAAAATCAGGTGAAGTGTAATTATCGCGTTTTTCGTCAGACTGGGGTATGTCACACTCACTTAGTACGGGACGTGACATTTAGTCACCTTGTACAGGTAGGGTCAATTTTCAATTTTCGGTAGCTAATATGTTGAATATTCAAGCAGTGTACGAGAAAAAACATGCCAAATTAGAATTAATTACTTAATTTTCGTAATTTCAGCGCAGCAATCCTATTGGTAGATTTTCCCAACAGTGCTGATAGAAAAGCAGTACGTATAATTATTTCCAAATAATAAAAAAACTTCTTTATTTAAATAAACTTAGCAGTACTTTCGTCAAAAACCCTACCACCTCTCCGGATGACATTATAATAGTTCTAAGAATCGACAAAACTTAGCAATCCATGTTTTGACAATGCAGGTGCTGGGTACAGTCCAGAGAGGGGAGTCAGGAGTTGTGACCCAGGTGTAGGCTTAAAGAGGCCTTATGCTGCATCCATCCTCTCCACTATCCTAGCTTTTCTTTCTGCCATCCATCTTTCGGAAGATTCCGCGAGAGTCACTTTAGCTAAATAATTCTTATCACGTATATCTTTTGAATGAAATATTTTCAACCATTTGGGCACTGAAGAATCAGTAGCAGCGGTTAGATCAAGTTTAAGATTAAAGACACGATAAAGAAAAAAAATCCAACTTTTGGAAGTCTTTATCGCAAAACTTTTAAGCAGTTTCAGTTAGCTTTTAACCAAAACCTAGTTTCCCAAGACCTTGCGCCCAAGAAACATTTCAGCATAATTTTAAATTATAAATTGGCTTACTCATGTTAAACAATAGCTATCGGAGATTGGGAAGTGCCTCTTGTTAGCATCAAGAGTTCGGATTGCCGCTATTGTGGGGTGGTCTAAAGTATAAGATTGGGAGAAAATTGTAGGTAAGAACCAATTGTGATTTTTCTATGTGGTTTACAAGCACGAGTAGTTGGCCTGTTTTGACTGAGTCATTGTATCTGGATTCACTCGGGAGGTAGCAAGCAAACCACCTGCAACAGCATACACATGAAGAGATTGATGTAAGGCAGGCGGAAGGCCTTAAAATGGATTGCCAAAACCTATAACAAGACGTACCTTTTTTTCGTCGGGTAGGTTAAATGCATTTACGCATCGTCCCTACGGGGTGGAGCCAACCGCAGGGGATATGTGGGACTCGAGGTAAAGGCGTTCCCTCCATACCCACTAAACATCCTCCCTGGCCTGACCTTCAGTGTGCTATTACGGGACGGCTCGAGATCTGCGCACGTGAGCGCAACTTCACCGAGATTGTCTCTACGCTGCTCGTCTAGGCACTCCTTGCACCGATTGGTGGCCAGCAGCCACTCCTCCACCGACGGCTGCTCAACCTGACGCGTCCTCCTGATGAGGACACCGGAAGCAGCCATCGGACCGCACCCGGGCCACTTCGAGCGCGGAACTAGCCGTAGTGGGAAAACAAAAAGAACTCGACGATAGCATCTGACTTCGAATGCCAAGGGGACACACTTGACAACAAAAGCCACATACCCGCCGAGAAAGTTTCCCCACCACGTTACCAGGGTCCGCCACGAGGAGGCTTCCGAAAGTGGACCCCATAACAAGACGAACCTACTGCACCGACCCCGAATGAATTTGGAGCAGGGTAGGACACCGTAGCCTATAGATGATTGCAATACTATATTGTTCTATCTAATCCCACCTCTGTTATACACTTTAAAACTCTCTCTCACTCCCACGTTGAGATAGCGACTGAGTTGAGTGATTTAATTAATTAATATGGACCTAATTTTGTTTAACCGGTAGACGATGGTCGTGACGGTGCGTCTACTGAAATAAAAATATGAAATGGAATCAATGAGACAATTTAATTATCAAATTGTTGATAAAACAAAACACGCCAAGAGTAGGGCTTAAGACATAATCAACATCAAGCAAAGGTTGACAGAAATTTGAAAACACGCCTTGTATGATGTTTTTCTTTGACACCTAATATTGTCCGGCCGGCCTTTAGAGCTTCACCAGGTTATAAAGAAGGCGAAAATCTCCTCAGACAAGGTCTTAGAAGAACTTTCGATCAACAAGTCTCACTTAGGCCCGTATTACATAATGACACTCAGAAGTCAAACATGTCTTGAGAATCGTCTGTCACTTTCTATCACGCACAAAGTGATAGAGACGTAGGACGCTCAAGGCCGCGTTCATTCTTGAAACTTATTCTATAATACGAACATTAGTCTCTCTGTTGACTGAGTTCCGTGGGACGTTTATGGTTCAATTCGCAAACGCTTCAAATCATGTAAACAGTACTCCATAATATTATAATTTATTTATTAAACTGTAAAAGCTGATCTAATTGGACATGACTGAGTACGAGATGTATTTTCCTTCTCATATTGATCGCACTTGCGCCAAACGCCGTATACCCAAGTTTCGAGAGGTTTTTGTCTTCCTTAGCACTTGAGGTTTGGCGACGGTTGGCTCAACCTGTATTATATAGCCATCGAAACTTAAATGGCCTTTTTAAGGTTCAAGTATTGATTTTTATCGTTAATGTCTCGGCCCTGATTGAAAAAGTTTATATTGATGGGAGAATAATAAATTTTTGCGAAACAAAAAAGTCGCAACTTGCCATCACCAGATAATGCTCGAACTCCCCCGAGTAATTCCTGGAGCTATAAGGAGTTTTTAAAATCAGAAGCCTTTGAAAACTGCTGGTTTGTAACTTTCAACTCTATTTATTTAGTGTTAGAGTCTAAAAGTAAAGAGTTTAAGTTATTTCGGCGTAATCTAAATCTTTCGTGACAATATTGTGGCGGTTCTATTTTCGTAAAAGAAATGTCCCGTATTCGTTCAGAAGCTATTTAAAATGAAAATGAAAATGAAAATGAAAAAGCTCTTTATTTAAATGGACTTTGCTAAGTACTTTTAAATCGTCAAAACCCTACCACCATTTCGGGACGAATAATTATTATTATGCTGATATGGAGAAGAAATGGCGAAAGAAACTCCACAGCTTACAATTTCGTAATGATTTCAAAACATCAATACAAGTCAATAAATAATTATCAATATAATTTAAGTTACATTTTAACATGCGTAAAGTTTGGGTAGTCATTACTCCCACGCATTTGGATTATTATCTTGTGAAAAGCTTTTCTATATAATTTAATTAATCATAATTATTATTGAACTAAGCAATTTAAATTTTGATACCCACCACCATTTTATGTTATTGTTAGTTAGGTACTTACAGATATTCCTTTCAATATAAGTGGTAAGCATACATTTAAGACCCGGTTAACAATGTTATAAGAATACAATGTCCACACATTGTACAAAAAAAAAAAACAATTATTACATATTATTATTGCATGTGTCATACAATTGTCCATCTAAAGATAACAACTAATTATAAGACCTACGTTTACATCAATCAAGAAAACATGAGATGACCAGGCCCCGCTGGCGGCACCTGTTCACAGGCATGACGCAAGAATCAGCCATCGCTTCGCTCAACCATATTTTAGGGAACGGAACGACCCGACGCAAGACGACACCGCCACAAGACCTTTTTAGTGAGAATGACATACACATGCTTCTTGATTATTAACTAAAATAAATTTAAACTAAAGTTATGCTTCCGAGTCAACTATAAGACACATTATAGATTATATGCATAATTAATAAACATATTTAAAATGCATGGACCTCGAGCAAATTCACCCCCATGCGTTAGAATCATTTATGTAATCAGACACCTTATAGTATGCTTTAGTATACAGTTTATTTTTAATAGCAGTTTTGAATTTATTAATAGGTAGGCTTCGAATATTATTTGGGAGTTTGTTATAGAAGCGTATACATTGTCCCATAAAAGAATTGCTTATTCTGTGGAGACGAGTAGCATGTACCACAAGATTATGTTTGTTCCTCGTATTAACATTATGAATGTCACACTTTTCAGAAAAATTTGTTATGTTTTTTCGTACGTACATTAAATTTTCAAATATATATTGTGATGCCACTGTTAGAATATTTATTTCTTTGAACTTTTCCCTAAGTGAAACCCGAGGACCTAATTGGTAAATAGCTCGTACTGCTCGTTTTTGCAAAACAAATATGGTGTTAATATCCGCAGCATTACCCCAGAGAAGAATTCCATAAGACATAATACTATGGAAATAACTAAAGTACACAATTCTGGCTGTGTCTACATCGGTAAGTCGTCTGATAGTTTTAACTGCATATGCAGCTGAACTTAACTTACCAGATATTCTCTCAATGTGTGGACCCCATTGCAATTTAGCATCCAACACTATGCCCAAGAAAATAGTAGATTCAACAGGTTCCAATCCAATCCCATTTATTTGTACCATTGTTTCAACCCGTTTGACATTGGGTGTGCAAAACTTAATTAGTTTGGTTTTATTTTCATTTAATAGCAAATTATTAATGTTAAACCAATCTACTACTTTAGATAGTGCATTGTTTACTTCGTCATAATTAGTCATTTGTCTATTTATTTTAAAAATCAGAGATGTATCATCTGCAAACAACACTATGTCATGACTGTCCTTTATACAGTAAGGTAGATCATTAATATATATTAAAAATAGAAAAGGACCAAGGATTGAACCCTGCGGAACCCCTATTGTGACCGCAGCTCCAGAAGATCTTTGACCATGTATATCAACCTTTTGTATTCTATTAGTCAAGTAAGAAGTCAAAAGGTTGAGAGCTTTATTCCTAACGCCATAGTGATGTAATTTCCTAAAGTAAAGGAAAACTTATTGCATTAAATGTTCAGAACAGATCAGAATGACCTAGTTTTCTTTTACAGTAATCATGTCTAAATAGACAAATATTTTTTTCACGCACCTTTACATTACCTTACATTTATTTATTTATTACATTACATTACCTTACATAATACCACTGTCAATTGACAGGGATTTGTACCCAGCTAGGGAGCTAGAGGAAAGATTTGTGTGTTTATAACGAATAAACTCAAAACTAGTAAACCGATTTTAATGAATTTCGGTACAAATATAGAGCTAGGAATCCATATAGGCTACCTTTCATCGGGAGATGAAAGCCCCCCTTTTTAAACTAGAAAAAATACATTGAAAAAAATCGGGAGAGGTCTCCCCTTGACTTTATCGTGTACCGGAAACGACTCAAAAGTTGACAGAAACCTTATAATATTTTGATGTCATACATGCATGTTAAATTTTGGTCACCCATCCGAGTACCGATCATGCACTTGGTTGCTTAACTTTCGTGATCGACGACTCAAAAGTTGATGGAAATTTAGTAGTTTCTGAGTTTGTTCATTGCAAACATACGAATCATTATTCTTTATAATATTAGTATAGAAGATAAATAAAATCTAAGTTATAATAGTAATAATAAAATATATATATATTAAAAAATAATAATAAACCCATACACAAAAAAAGGCTATGTAGATAAGGCTTTCCTGTAAAAAAAAAACGAATGGTATTCACAGTGCTCAGTCAATGCCGCATCTACACAGGTTTCTAATTTATACATCCATGATTACGGCCGCAAGATATTTGTGATGACGGTCGATCAAGAAATTTACGTGCGTTTTAATTTCGGACTACCTTATATTGTTACCATTTGTTTATGTATTTCCGAAGTACGTTCACAAGTTCAATTTATTAAATATGTTTTATGTAAGTTATGTAAAATTTCTCAATAAGTGATTATTATGTATCTAATGAGAAATAAAGTTCTTTAATCCGAGAAATCTTATATTTTGATGTTATACGTGCATGTTAAATTTGGTTGTAATAAGTTAAAGCATACTCGAGCTATCGTGCTAACGCACAGACACACACACACACAGACACACATACCGACATAATTCCAAAAAAAATATCTTTGAACATAGGGAGGTCCAAAACGTGTAATATCGTCAAAATCTTGAGATCGAGTTTTTTGACGATTACAAGACTTCCTCTATACTGCGTTTACTAGAAAGTAAAAATAAATATTAAAAGGTAGTTTCATCTTAGCTGGGCGTCAAATAAGCGGAAAATGGGCGGCAAAAATATTTCGTTCGGATCTTAGAAGTGCAAATTTCAAAGATGTGATGAAACAATGTTTACCAGGCTGACAAATTTCAACAGCAAAAGCAGTGCCCTGGTGGCGTAGTGGTTAACGAAGCCGCCCGGATTGCGGAAGATGCTGGCCTGGGGCAGGTCAAGTTTCACAGTCTATTTCTTCTGGAATAAATGTACTTGATTTTGATTAGGAAAACATGACGTATCAGTAGCTATTCTAAGACGGAATAAACTAGGCAAATAAACACAGCACAAATTTATGCCTCTTTGGGAATTCAACGACAGAACACAGAAACCTTTTTCTGTGTTCTGTGAATTCAACCTAGATCTGCCTTTGATACAGGGGCGAACCACTAGACGTATACTAATATTATATTCGAGTTTAAGTCTAATATTCAAGTCCTTTTTTCGTACCAAAGTTTTTATGCTAATTCCTAGCGAAACAAACAAAACGAGCGAACAATATAATTACTTCGGCAATTCATAAAGAGAAATTTTTCACAAAATTTATTATGATGAATGATATTCCGAGAACGAAGACTCAACTTCTCCAAAACAATCGTGTCGTAAAAGTTAAGTTTAAAACATTTATCGGACACAAATATCCTATTGTCTGGAACATTGGAAAGTGTCTCACAGGAAAGTTTCAAATTATAACACAGTTGAGTTTTCGAGATTATTTTTGTGTGTGTGTGTGTGTGTGTGTGTGTGTGTGTGTGTATGTGTGGGAATGTGTATGCGTGCGTGTGATTATAAAGATATTGTTATATCATACTGATGTCAATGCATACCGTGGTTACCTATAAGTAAAACAACACTTTAACTTATGTCTAAGTTAAATTTGTACCTATTTTCTGTAAGAATTAGTGTATGTTTTGTTGGCTGCCCTTAAATAAATAAAAATAAAATAAAAAATAAAATTATCAGGAGAGAGATGCACGCCTAAAGGAAGTAGCACACAGGAAGGTAAAAGTATCTCTTTTTGACTCACTTTACGTAAGCACGTAACCAAATCGAGGCGAGATGCCGTGCTTACGGCTCGAGTCCGTAAGCGTGGCGTAGCCTTTCAATCAATTTCAAACGTAAAAATTCAATATAACCTTCGCGCACTAATGAAAGTATTGTGCTACAGGCAGGCCACTGGAGGGGTGGGAAAGGCAAGCGTGGACGAAAGGACGTAGGCTTGGTGAAAATCGTCAGCGCAGCTACGGACAGACATAAGCGCGTTGACGGCGAGCCGTAAGCGCGTTAACTGCCAGTTCACCACTCACCGCATTTCGTCAGATTGTCCCGAGGCGAGGCATGTTATTACGTTGCTGATTAGTGTAATGTCACAGTGAGGTGTGTTGCAGGTTAAGTAAGTCGACGTGGTGAAGTAAAACTCAAGATGCTCAGACCAAACTTTTTATTTGGTCTGAGTCAAGATGTTGAACATTGTGTATAGTGAACACAAAAGTACATGTTGGAGTATAAAATGGAAGAGATCGCTTACACCTAATTATTACAAACTATTTAAGTGAATAATAATTACTTAGTCAACACCGTTCGCCAATGTAACAGTGCGTAACGCTATATCGCGGTACAACTACGAATAGTTATAATATATACTTTAACAGTAAGGAGTTTTATACAAAGTATACTAAACGGCTGGAGTTGAGGCGATGCTGATCCGTTTCTGAGTTGATAAGTGTACTATGAACTTAAGGGCTGGCACTGCCCATAATGAGTGGATCATCCCACGCCTGCAAAACACTCATAAAACACACAGAAAACGAAAAACAATTTATTTCTCCTAACAAGATGCTATTTTTTCTCATATGAATATTTTAATACTCAACTATCAACAAGATGAAAAAAGTTATAGATGAAAATGGCTCCAGTAGTAACAGAGCGCCGATGTCACTTTTTATTTTTTAACCGACTTCAACAAAAGGAGGGGGTTCTCTATTCAACTGTAGTTTTTATGTATGTTTCCTCATAACTCTTTACTGGGTGTACTGATTTTGAAGATTCTTTTAACGTTTGGAAGATGGTGCTTGTCATGTGGTCCCTTTTAAATATGATCAACATCTGACGAGTACTTTTTGAGTTATGTTATAATGCCTATTTAATTGACATCGATGATTATCGTAATTACTTTATTACTTGTTTGCCTAAAAGATCTGGAAATATTTTCCTGAAATTTTCTATTTTTAAAACGCTAAAAAGATAATTTTAAATAAAAAAAACCGCCTTCTTAAAAAAGCAGAAATATATTTTTTTTTAATCTATTTTTTTGAGGTCGGTCTCAATTTCGATATTTAGCGATATTTCGTTTTTCATTACACTAAAATGTACTGAAATGTTCTCACACCAATTTGAAGTGTGTAGTCTAGTTTGATAAGTAAGTATTTTTTTCGAAATTTACTCTTATCATTTACATATAAGCACAGACAATAATTATAATACTGTACTACATAGTATTATATGTAAGCAAGCTCGACTGAGATCCTGTTCGAGTGACAATTGACCACTCTCATAGGATGGGGATAGCATATGACTGACATACATACGATTGCGCTCGTAGTTTTAACAGCAGTGGGGCAAAGACTTAAGTAACATTTCGTTACATAAAGTCACATCTAGCAGTATGGGCCATGTAGTGTGTTTAAATCAGGGATGTTACGGAGCTTCGACTCCGGTTCCGTTAAGTCGGAACTTCCGATTATTATTACACATTCGGTTCCGACTTCGGCTCCGACACTTTTAAATCGGAGGTTTTAATCGGAGGTCGAAGCATAACATAGCGGCGACGGCGGCCTGTGTCGACTGTTATGAAAGGTTTTTTTTTCATTGTTTGTGTTTTATTTTATAATTTAAAAAAAAATGATTTAAGAATGTTTTATTTGTCTGTAAATAAAAATTCTTTCTCATGCCACCACTTCTGACCCTGCCTCCGACTCCGATTCCGACTCCGATTCCGACTCCGATTCCGACTCCGATTCCGACTCCGATTCCGACTCCGATTCCGATTCCGATAAATCAAATTTAAAAACTCCGACTCCGACTTCGGTTCCGATAAAACTACTTCCGTTACATCCCTGGTTTAAATAGTGACAGGTTGCCAGTCTGTCGCCTACATAAAACGGGCACCAAACCCAAAAACTAACAATCCTCCTGTAAAAATGTAAAAGACTTACATATATTTTATCAGAGCCCATATTGCTTAAGTAAAATTATTAAGCAACTACATACCGTATCTCTGTAAAACGGTTTTTTTTTATAATTTTTATTTGTTTCTTTAGGGTTGCCAACATTTGTGTACATCAGTTCATTCACAATACAGATATGAAAGTAATACAATGAGTCAACTAATTGCCACAAACACTTAAAGGCAAACACTGTTATCTGAAGGTAAAATTGTATTTGCATTTCTTTTGAGATTGTTTAGTTATCTTTATTAATTATTGTGCTGTGCATTCTATGTCAATTTTATGTGCAACATTTATCGGAATTCAATTTTAATGTGATGCTGTAACATACTATCTAATGTAAATACATGTATCAAATTTGTGTAGTTGTGCCTTTAAATAAATAAATAAAACAAAAGCCAGACAGATGTTACACTCAAAATCATCTCAACAGTCCTGGTGTCAGTTAATTCTTAATATATCTAAATTAGTATATTTGTCCGTTATCTAGAATCCCAACATAACATAAAGCACTAAATTACCTTATTTGGGCTATCTAGTGTGTGTGAACGTAGAAATATTTTACTAGTATTGATTATTAAAGTTCATCAGTTACTCATCTTCTCTAAAAAGTCCAGTTAAGGCTGTTCAAAGTAATGTATAGTCAACAGAAATATTTTGTCTTATCTCCTCCTAAAAGCCGCAACTTGTAAAGATCGCTAAGGTCAAGTTGCGATTTATTTTAAACTCTACATTTTAGCAGAGTTCAGGTCTTATTTCTAAAATTTATTATAAAGAAAAATGTTTCCTACAACATTTGTATATAAATGATGTCAAACAAGATTTTATTTTTCGGCTTTTTTGACGCATGCGTCGTACCGTACTGCTCGCCAGCACCGGTTACTTGCACAGCGACATTTTGGAGGTGATCGGAGCTCACATGCGCATGAATTTTGTATCAGTACAGCGCAAAATCGCCTGAAATTACGCACACAGTGGCGTTGCGATGTAAACATACAGTTCGCGAACAAGGGTGTGAATGCACACATTGAAACGGCTACCCTGGCGGCGCTGCGTGCGTTAGTTGCCCGTAAGCTGTCGTCCGGGGCGAACGTTTTTGTCGGTCCCATGACGATGTAAACTCGCAACCGCGTGTAGTGAGGAACAAAGTGTTTACAGCCGAACATAACTACCAATAAAGAGTTTATTGAATCGTGATTCACTGATTGTGTTTCTGGAGTGAAGTGTGCATGTGTTATACTTTATGGTGTTAACAACAAAAAAGTTTTTAGTGACATTGCCGATGAAGAAAAATTTGATTGGATAATTAACAGGTAAGGCTTCGCCGAAATTTCCAACAAAATTTTGCGTGAAGGAAGTCAGCTTAATTTGTATTAATTTTTAAGGACCTTTATATTTATTAATTAACAAAAAAATGTCAATACAATTTCTTACTTCTTCTTCTTTTAGAACTTTAATTCAGGTTAATTATAATATAGCAATTATTATAATTTAGGTACCATCAATCTGAGACGTATTAAAATGACTCTACAAATAAGTTTATTTTTATCTATATCGATGTTATAAAAGTGTTTTCAAAGAATTAAATATTTAACATTTACTTTCTTACTCTCTCCGAATATTTACTATTCGGTCGTTATTTTAGTAAACATTGAATTTGTTCACATTTTAATTTGGTATGAATTGAATACCTATTTGAAAATAATACCAAATTAGCTTGTGACGCAATCAGAGACGTGACATGAATAAATTCGTCGTGTTCTCACAGTCCTGTGTAGCTCACTTGGAATAAGAGTACTCGCCCTGATTGAGAAAGGTCGCAGGTTTGAGTCCCGTCTCAGCACTTATCATGACAAGATATTTTTCTTGTTCTTCGTTTTCTGTTTAATTTCGTATTATTTTCGAAATATTTAAGTCGTCATTTATTTACTATTATATGGTAAATACACGAGAATTTAAAAAAATGGAGTGCGTAACTATTAGCAATACTTTTTTAAATTAATTTAACACAATCATCCAGCAATTTAAGATTGATGCTTAAAGACGTGAATGAGGCGTGTAGTAATAAATATATTTAGGCAAATAAATTCATAAATATAGGTATATATTTGAAAATGCAAATCATGGAAAAAAAGTAAATAAGGAGAGATAGCACTCTTTAACGGCCGGTTTTGTTGCCTAGTAATTATTTTTAAATTAGGAAAATAATAGCGATTATTTTATACTAATTGTTGCCTAATTTGCAACAAAATTTCTGGTAGAGCGATCGCTATCCGTAGATTGAATACTGAATCCGACCGTTACTTTACTTCTTAAAAATCTTAAAAACTGAAGCGAACTAATGACACGTACTACGTAATTAGTTTGCGTCCAAATAACTATATTTCTTATAAATATAAACGAAAAGAAGTCTAACAGGTTACGTAAACTTTCACCAAAATTTCTTCTTCGCCAATTTTCCTTCGTAACTATAAAAGTTTCAAACATCCACCAAGAATACAAATTTGAGCACCTTCTGAGTTAAGTCTAGATATTTGTCAAAGAAGTTTGCCGCGGAAATTTTATCGTCTTTCGTCATTCAATAGGGTACAGTCGCTTCCACTGGGATTATCATATCTCTCAGTTCGAATTCATTCGATGGTTTTCAGTTTGAACAAGTTACATTTCGCGGCTTTGCGGATGTTTGGAGAGTAATAAGAGAAGTCGTCTTGCGAGATAATTTCGATGTGAGAGTTAAGGAAGATCGACTAAGTAATTAAGTTCGATCACCGAATTTAATTGCTTCTTAACTTGTGCTTTTAAAGCGTCCTGGTGTTCTGGTTAGTAGTATATGGAATAAGATAATGGTTCGAGAAAGTTAAAGGTACCGTGGTTGTTCATCTTAACAATTGCAGAGGTTAAGTGACTGACTACGTAATTGATATTCGAACGGGTGACCAAAGAAGTTTTAATGTGGAATTTCCTCCATGCTTCAGAAGGCACTTAGTGCTTGTAGTCCGGGATACTATCAAAAGACGGCAGTCATAAAACAAGTGTCAGATGTCAATGGCAACTTGTAACACTCCTGATACCTGCATCCATTTTAGTTTCCGTAAACTAAACGTTCGTGGATCAACCTTCGCTCAAGCATGACGATACTATCGTAGGTCACGCCAGACACAGATCTTAGTTTTGATAGAGAATCTACCTTTCATGCTAGCGGCTACGTCACAGCGCTACATAGACAGTTAGCATCGAGTAACCGAGAAATGATTGCTCAGTGAAAAGTACAAATGTAAACACGGAGCCAAGACACGACACAGAAACGTCACAATACGTAGTGCAAGCCTAAATCGCGCTTACGAAGTTTCCGAGGTAGATCAGTATATATACAAGTTCCAACGAAGGACAGTCAGTCCGCATTCCCCGAGTGAACACCTAGCTCGGCGGAAGATTTTCAGCCTTTTCGGTGAAGATGTGGCGAACCCAGCTACATCTGTACATCATACAATACACTTTCTTCTAGGAGATATGCAAATAAATGTGATTGATATGCGAAGTTGTACACAAAAATTACTTGAATAAATAAATATTATTATCATATTTCTAATATTAGGGAAAAACTAAATATTGTACTGCCTCTATAATTTTAGCAGTTGTCTGTATTGTTTTTGACGGGGAAGCTCTCGGCCTTCATCTAACCTGATACTAAGTGATGTTAAGGCCGACGATAGAATAGAAAACATTTATTTAGACCTCTTAAATATAGTGTTACAGGTTATATTGAACTACAACAAAAAGCAGTTGTGAAATTTTATCACAATATCGGGACGACCGTTGAGACGCCTCGACGCTGTTCTTCCGTGAAAACCAGATAAAAAGCGAAATAAGATAGCATCACTATGCGCCAGCTCAAATCCTTTCAGTTATTGTGCATGGGATAAACTATATTCAAAATATATAGCTATGAGAGAGATGGAAGCTAACTTCATCTGAAATACTCAATCACTACGCGACTTGCTGATCTATGTCGTACTATCATTAACTAGGGGTTTCTTCTTAGGAAAGATGTATTTTCATTCTGCTCTGGCATAGAATCGATTAACACAAGATTTGTGATTAAATATATTCGTTACTAGCTGTTGCCCGAAACTTCGTCCGAGTGGCATAGTTACTTTAGGCAGCATTTCAATTTTTTAAGGTATCTACTTATTTTTTAGTAATCATACATACATTTATTTTATTTGTTCCTTATCAAGTGCCTAAATTCAAAGCTTCATGGTTTTATCTTCGATAATGACGAAAAAATGCCCATGTTGATTTTCGGAATTTGCACCCCATCTCCCCCTTTCAGGGGTTAAATTTTCAAAAAACTTGAAACACTCGTTTTCTCATTTATTGACAGGAGTACTGCTGTGAAATTTCGAATAAAATCATCTAACTAATCTCACTTCCCCATACAAAATTTCGTTCCCATTTTACCCCCTTAGGGTAGAATTTTGAAAAATCCAACCTTATCCCTTGCCTACATCTTTACAGAAAACTCTGTGCAAAAATTTAGCCATCTAGGTCTAAGCGTATGGCTTGGACTTGATTGAGTCAGTCAGTCAGCACTTTTCTTTTTATATTTAAGATAATTATTTTCTTGGAATATTTGTCTCTGAATCTCTCCCGCCAGAGATCACCTCCACTTGGTGGAAAAGGCAATAATCATGAACCAACCAGATCATATTTCGGTAATAGATTAGTAAAATTTATTTAATTTCAAATTAGTATAAGAGAACTATATACTATAAAGAGGATTAAAATTGGAGCGCCTAGCAGCTTGCCAGTAAATTCTTTATCTTGCATACGTTGACTATAGGTAATGTTTCTTGGCTACACTATTGAAATAAGAAAATAATTGAAGCCCTAGTTTGAAATTAGTATTCAAAGATCATTTGGAGGATTAGTACTTTCGTAGTTCTCGAAGCTGATCCAAGTTGTACCAAGCATTTAAAGCTGATTTAGTTCAT
The DNA here is from genome assembly GCA_955850985.1 of Elophila nymphaeata. Lineage (NCBI taxonomy): Eukaryota > Metazoa > Arthropoda > Insecta > Lepidoptera > Crambidae > Elophila > Elophila nymphaeata. Next base: position 7,293,435 of record OY039090.1, read on the forward strand.
GAAAATTATGTAACATTAAAAACTGATATTAATAAATATGTATAAGTAGGTAACGTAGTTTAACGAATGTCGAAGTAGTATGGAGTAGTGAAATAATGTCTCATCAAATTATCTTCGATATTGTTATACACACAATAGCTTATAGAACAATTAGAAACAGACCAAAATAAGGACAACAAATCAAAGGTCCACCTACAGAATTTCCTAGCCAAGTTGACCTTTTACTAGCTGAAACACCACAAAGAATACGTTGCATAAACAGTTACTTAATAGAAATGTCAATTCAAGCCACTGTGTATAAATTGGATCATAACATTCGAAAACAAATAATCTGATTTCTAGTAACAAAGTTTTACCTAAAGGTCCAGTTAGATGAGTAATAAATACGCATGTCATGTACAGCATATCCATCGAATATCAAATTTATTTACTCATTTACTGTTTGAATGGTCAGCATTTAATTAAATCACAAATACTAGATTTGAAACTCACTGGAGGCAGATTGTTTAGCTGACTATTTATGATCATTTATTTAAAAGAGAATTATTGAAACAGTGTGAGAATTTGGGTCTCGTGTGATTACATTCGTAATTGCTTAGACGGTCGTAAGAAAATAAAAAAAGACTTTTAAATTTAGAAAATATAGCCATGTGATTCCGGTAGAGTAGAATAGCATCATCAATGGGTGTCGTAGAAGGCGACTAATAGATCAGAAAAGGGGTATTCATCACCCTTATACTCCGTCCACCAATCCGCATTGGGCAAGCGTGGTGGACTACTACCTAAACAACCTTCGATGACAAGGAGAGGCCTTGTGTCCCAGCAGTGGGTCGAATTATAAAGGCTGTTATGATGATTAGAAAATATTATCAACAGGCTTATCAGTTTAGAACATCAACATTTCCGACGTACGTGTTGAAGGTGACTAAATGGAAATATGAAAAACTTGACCATGACAAATTACGTAACATATTGCGAAAAAGTTACAGACAGATTTGGTAAAATGCGTCGACAATGTGTACAAAATTAACAAACCTAATTTTATAGTCAACACACATTTCAATTGGTCAGTAAACAAAATATGCTGACGTAAGTAGTATTCTGAATATGAAATGTCTGCCCAAGCTTGAGCATGTTAAGTTTCACATAATTGACATGGGAATTCTCACACATTCGAAGTTTCAAGTAGTTAATCCGTAACCCCCAAAGCTACTCGCAAAAGTCCTTAATAATTAAGTGAGTCTGCTCGATTTCGATAATAGCTAAATCAAGAATAACTACCGATTCAGTTTATACCTACACTTTCTACGTATTGATTTGGCTGAGAACGGACATTGCCGTAGCATGAATGTCCATTGCACAGATTTGCACGTGCATTCATTGGTCCGTATAATGTCGAAACTTTATTCTTGTGCGTACCTATTTACGTAAATCAAGGACTCTAGGAGTTCACATTTCTCCTTCGGGCTTCAATTTTGACAAGAATGTAATTTCCACCATGCTCAGTTCTACTTCAAACAGGAAGTACTAACGCGGTGTTGTTTACATCTTTGTATCAGATTGATTTGCCTATAAGTGGTTACCTTCGCCTATAGACACATGCAATGTTAAGGGTAAATGACTAAACATTGCAAGTGAGTTGCCATCCTAGTGATATGCCTGATGATATGCCTTCCATGCCCAGTAATTACACTGGCTACCTTTCCCTTCAATACGAAACATTTAACATCTTATGCTATGTTTTGTCTAAATGTTTCTAATGGACATAATATAGTTTGCCATCCTGGGGACTAAGATGATATGCCCTCCATGCCCAGTAATTACACTGGCTACCTTTCCCTTCAATCCGAAACACAGCGAACTGCTTCACGGCAGAAATAAGAAAGGCTAAGGCCCTACATATGATGGGTCTACCACATACTAAAAATTCAATCAAACAGTGTCATATAATTAGTTGAGAGGTGGTGAGTGAGAGAGTATAAGAGGTGGAGTGAGAAAAATAAATCTGGATGTAGAAGAGGAATACCGAAGAAAATATGATAGATTGTGAAGATGTCACGACAAAGAAAAATGTTGATTAGATCGAGAAATTGAAGAGAAGAAGAAAATTGGGAGCAAGGTAGGCCATGATGATGGTAATACAATAATTTTCTGACGACATAGGTATTGAAGTGTCTTAATTTTTGCTACATACTCGTCACCGCGTCACCCAAGTGTTTCTATTTTGGAAGGCAGCTCAGAACTAGGATGGCATATACTGACGATGAAATCGGTGCTTTTAGTATATTTAAGTGCTTTTAGCTGATAAAAGTGTGACTGAAGAAGCATAATTTTAGATTAATTGTCTTGTCTATTAAAGCACCTACTAATAGTTCAGATTATATTGAGTCTAGTATTAGTTATTCTGCAAAATTAATATTTAAGCGTCTGAGTTGTAGCTCCTAAGTTCCAAACTTTGTATGTGTTTCAATTAACATAATGAATGAAGATGTCAGACGAGGTTGCCGTAACTGTGGACTTCTAACTTTGACGTAAGAAAAGCACTAAAATCTGTATGATTAAAAATTAAAATGACTAGTAAATATTTGATTATACCAACAAAAACCTTAAAATTTTAAATAAATATTGTTTATATACTTCTTCATGACATTTCCTTTTAAATAAGTATTGTTTGTACACCTCTTTAATAAATTCTCTTTTCGCAATTGCCTTTTTTCAAAAGCAGGATTGGACAATGGAATTGTTTTTCCATTGTTGAGAACTGCTGATCTAAAAATCTAAGATGCAGCTTTTGTGTCTGTAAAGACAAGGATTGACTCAATGTTATTCTATTAGTAGTTCATAAAACTCAAATTATTGTGAATAACGAAAATTGGAGAGCTCAGAGCCAACCGTAATCTTTCAAAAGGCAAACTTGAAATAAAATTTAAATTTCGCCTACGATACAGCTAATGATACTGAATTCCGTTCCACATTCATCACTGTTATTGTTTATGACTCTGATTAATTAACTCTGTGTGCTTCCGGAAAATCAAAATATTTTATTCAAGTTGATGCAAAATTTGCCTCTTGCTATTAATTAAATTCCATAAATTCTAAATTCACAACAGGGTTTTGCGACGTTAATCAAATTTTGTTTATAGTAACATTCAAATTGTAACCATTTGTTTGCACGAGCTTCTAAGCCTGAAGGGTTTATACGTATGTTACATTTGATAGATGAACAGTTCATTAGTGTGGAGGTTGTAACTTAATACAATAATTAATGTTTACTGGCACCCTTCATTTTATTGGATTATTTAGTTCACCCGATATGTCTTTTTAACTTAAATTATTACTCACAATTTTGCCAATGAGAATGATAATCAAAACACAATTATTAATGTTGATTTCAAATAGGGAACTTACTCTTTCTGGTATCTTTTGGCTTTATGATAGTATACGATTTTAAGAAGCTCATCGTGATTTATGTAACTGTGGTTTAAAATTGTGGAATTATTGAATAACTTGCAAATAAACGCTATGCCCCAACCACTGGATCGGTTTCTGAGCACTGCAAGCACTAATGTGTTTTTTATATGCGATTTCAATATCAATAATGCTTTTCTTTCCCAGTTCAGCGAACGTTTAGGTAGGAAAATACTTCACCATTCTTTTATTAGTTGGCGTCACTGGTCATTTTATACCAAAATATAGTTTATAATGCTTAACCCTTTCAAAATTTTAATTAAATTATAATAAGGGTGACACACACAATTGGTAGCAGTGCACCAATTTATCATCACCTCAGATAAATACTAAAAATATAAGAATAAATTTATAGTTTTCAATTTACGAAGTCTAAAAATATATTATAGTGAATGAAAAATGAAAATGAAAATAGCGTAGTATTTCAGTATTTAACTTATTTTACTGCTGTGTTACAAAACTTTTTGTTCATTTTCACACTTCGACGTTAAGATTGTACCACATAACAGATTCCCTGTTACTTTAAACACACACTACTACAAACTGACTAATTAGATGGCAATAATTACAAGTGGCCATTTATAATCCTGATTTATAATTTATTTCTAAATAAAGCCATAATAAATAATTATAATGCACAGTGGTGATAATTGGTAACGCCAATAAATTTAACTTAATGTGTGATAAAGTTGTAATTAATTTTAAATTTTTCTTTTTTGCCACATTTAATAATATTCTATAATTTATAAAAAATTTAAGGTTGATGATCTCGTGAAGTGATAATTGGGTACATTCTCAAAATTATTGTAAATTTCATCCCGGACTGCAGAGATGACGTGTAACACCTGTCCTGGTTGTAGGTTCATGGAAGGTTTCTTGCTTTCTGGGTTTGGTTCCCCTTTTATGCAGGTGACAGGCTGGCAACCTGTCACTATTTTGAGGCACTACATGACCCGTATTGCCAGATGTGGCTTTTTTGTAACCAAATGTTACTTAGGCCCTGCTATCTGTATGTATGTACGTATGTGTTGTAAATTTTATTTCGAATTGTATACGTGATATGTATATATATATATGCCACTGGAAGATAACAAAATCGAAGAATTTCGTAGGATTCTAAGCGAGAGTTAAATTATATTATTTTACGCCCACATTTTCGCAAATTTATCAATTTGCGACTGCAATTTTACACGTCACATTCAACGGTTCGACCGATCACAGAAGAGCTTTTAATTTTACGCTTTTTTAAACTACGGCAAATAACATATTGCTCTCTGATTGGTCGATGTTGACAGTGGTAAAGCTTGTGTCCAGGGACTTAGGTACAACCCACGTAAAATATAAGCTCCTTGGGTACAACCAGATTTGCCAAAAATAGACATTTTCAATGTCAAAACTATTTTCACAGTTTGTTTTAACTGTTGTAAAATTTTAATGTTGTAACTGTGTTAATAACTATTAACACAGTTACGACATTAAAAACTTTACAAAAATACACGAGCAACCGCTTTGTTTATGTTCCGTGGTGAAAAATGGCCGTGGAGAGGAAGAAGAAGGAACAATTGACTTATTCATCCAATCAGAGCGCAAATGACGTTTGGTTATTGCTTACTTATTATTTTACTCGTGGAGTTCGGTAAGTTTATCAATTTGCGAAAATTTGGGCGTAAAATAATACATTTTATCTCTCGTTTAGAATTCTACGAAAGTTTATAAATTTCCTAGGAATTTTATAATTTACGGTTATTGTTATTTTCCGGTGACATATACACAAATTTAAAAATGCGTAAAATTCCTATTAACGTGTCCAGGAATTCAGTGTATAATGTCGAGTGATAAAGAGCATTGTAAATTTAGTTAGAAAGTACCGCATTAATTTGAAGTGTTGATCAAACCTCCGACTTATGCTAAAGAACATAAAGCTTTTAGTGCCAATTCAATTGTAAGATGACAACTGTAAGCATCTACAAACCCACATTGGCTTGCGAAGTGGTTTGAGAGCTTAGTACTCCAGTGATTGGGGTGCGCCTGTGTCGCAACAGATAATGTATTTACGTGTGTCACAGCAAAATGTGCCTTTAAATTATACCATTGTGACGTACCTTTGGGGTCTAAATTGTGTGCTGTAATTACTTGAGCAGCTTAGTTTCTTGTTTTGCTTGCAAAAGTGATAACGTTATTATGTTTGGCAAAAATATTTAGCAGAATTGTTTTAACAACGCAACGTTGATTATTAAATATTTTGAAGATGTATGTTGAGTTGATTCAGCAGAATAATAATCTCTTATGCAGTTCGCAGACGTGAATGATTTAAATTTCAAAATAAATATTGGCAGAAATTATTTCATAAGGCATCGATATTTAATTTTGAATAAGTATTGTATGTGGCTTCAAGTATATTTTATAAATTTCGTTGCTTCAGAATATTTTTCTAATAACATTTCTGTTTCATTGAGAAAATTATTGTTGAGAAACGTAAAAAAATATTTGTATGAAATGCATAGTAGTAGAAACGCAAAAATACCTCTAAAAGTCTTTCCTACAGTATTGAAAGCTAATCCTTGACGGAAGCGGATTTGTGATGCAAAAACCTTTAGACCTGATTTTACGAGGCTAGGGAATATGGGACAGAGATGCTTGAATATTAAAGCTACTGCAACTAAAGGCTATTGGGAAAAGTGTCATAGCATCTACAACAGCATCATTCTGAATCTTTCCAGTGATTTATTCTCAGAGGATTCTGAGCTTCAGTACCTAATCTAACATTTGAGTGGTACTTTAAACCAGAGTTTCTGGATTCAATTCTCATGGAAGCACAAATTTCTATACCTATTGTAGGTCCGCTGACTACCACCACCTTATCAAGATATGTCTCCATAATTATAGTGTTAACAGTATTAAAGTGTTCCGATAGTTAATAAGCCGTCCCACAGTTGTTGCGGGTTCTAGGTTCAGCTCTACTAAAAATCTACAATTCTTTTTTAACAAAGAAATAATGAGTCATTATTTGTTCTGGGATTCGTTGTGCCTGATCCTGCCTTTCTACCAATATTATGCGTCTGCCTGATGTATTATCGTCTTCCACTCTTCTCGATCAGTCGTCATTACAACCTTAACACCTTTCTTTGCCATATCATATTTCACGCGTCTATTCATTTTCTTGAGTCTTCCTCTCCCTTCATATACATTGGTATTCATTCTCCTTCCACCCATAAAGATATCACTGAGAAATATTTGGCTGAAAACATTCTGACCGCCTACCAGACGTTAATCTTGGTTATGCGATTGTTGGGAGACACCCTATACCATACGGAGTGACCTATGACGACATCTGGTGTTGCGTCAGGTTGATTTTTACGGCAACCATGAGTAATGTTGTAGTTTTACATTCTTCATGGCTGGAACCAGACTATGGTCTAAGATTAAGGTAACCTAAATGGAATTCAAATTTAATTTAAATGTAACATTTGGCTTGGAGAGGGGAGGCATATGACCAACAGTAGCCGAGAGGGCTGAAATGGTAACGATGATGGTGAAATGAAACATTCAAGTCGTTTCACGAAAGTATTTATACTTACGTTGCCTTTACCGCAATATTATGGGACAGGTTAAAATATTTGCTCGCTACAAAATAAACTGCCTCTGAGACTGCCGGAATATATTAGAGATTTGCTGCTCAATCATCCATATACACGCTCAATGCTGATCTTATATTAAAAATTAAACGAGTACTCTCAAAACCGCAGGCTTAGTAAACGGGATGAAATTGGAAATACGCGAATTTTTCTCCCCTACGCGGTGCTCTAGGAAAAACAAATTCTATGTTCGAATGCGGTGTTTAGTAGCTGTATAGCTTTGGATTGGATTCATGTGCAGAATACATTTTTCTAATTCTATTTTTTAAAATAGAGGAAGTGGTATCAAAACAAAATAGTAAATCTGAATCCTCGGATTTGGCGTCGCCGTCCAAGAGAAGATTCTTATAGAACTTTACTGAAGATCTAAGAGAATATTTTGCTCTGTGGCAACACTAGCGCAAACAGCTGTTACAATTTGCTCCTTATATTTATTTTAAAAATAATTATTATTTACAGCCCCATTTCCTCAATTCACTAAATATGAACCGTATTCTTAAAATTTCTAATTTGTATTAGTGTTTAGTGACATCGAATTGTGCGTAATCTGATATATAAAAATGAATACTGACTGACTGACTGACATATCAACGCACAGCCCAAACCGCTGGGTCTAGAGATTCCAAATTTGGTACATAGGTTCCTTATGAGGTCTAGGGGTGCACTAAAAGGATTTGTTGGAAATTCACCCTCGAAGATGGTGAAAAGGGGGTGCAAAGTTTGTATCCAAATACGTCATTTTTAAAGTAAAATCCATGACAATTGGTACATGGCCTTATAGTTAGAAATCGCGGACGAAGTCGCGGGCAAAAGCTAGTTTGTAATATATGAACTGCGTGTACCGGCGAGTGATTCATCACAATTTGAATTGTCACAACAAAGGTACAATTTGAATTGTCAAAACTATTTTTTTTTCATTGTTTTAAACTAACGTGGTCACTATCATTTTAATGAGAAACCTCTCGTTTATCCTTGTAGTTTAGAGCTATCCCTATTCACTCCCTGATAAAATGGGTAATCGTGGGTACAAAGGGCTTCATCCGTGACCATGGGGCATGTATCCGCGCCGTAATATCGGATTAATCAAAAAACAGAGGTATGTGGCTTAAATCCACGGGGTATTAGGGTTGTCAGCGCGTGAGTGTCACGTCAGTGTTACAAGCCTATATAGGTTACGATGGTGGCTTACCAGCAGGCAGGCCGTATGCTTGTCTGTCAACCACTTGTCGTATTACACCTACTCTTGAGAGGAGAATAATAATAATAATAATAAATAATAAAAATAATTTATTTTCTTTTATAATAGGTACTCTTAACAAGATTACAGTAATGATAACAGAAGATTTATGACCAGCATTGTGAGAGACTGGTGCCTGATATAGGTTTCCGAAGGAACCTGTGCTACAGGTCACCAGGGCCCTCTTGCGTGTTACATTAAGAGAACACTTTTGATGAGTGAGAGTAGCCGTAAACTAATTAACACTTATCTTATAATAAAACTAATATCCTAAAAAATTGGAGTATCGATTGTGTATGTGTGTGTGTTCATTTGTGTTTGTGTGTGTGTGTATGACTGTGGGGTATTTATATACATTTACAATAACCGGAAATATTACACATCAATTACTTAATACATCACTATCCACCAGAAAAATAATTAGTTAAATTGGGACCGTAGAATGCAATATTAAAGGAGACTTTTGATTAAATTCTCTGTGGATTGGTAGTTTAAGGTTTTTAGGTAAGTCGAGACGGTCACTTTGCATGAAAACTTAGGAAGCGGGTATATGTTTAAGATTTTATTGAGTTTATTATAGAGGTAGCCACCCATGAAACAGAAAAATTTGTGCGAGGTGGCAGTGTTAAATTTGAGCGTGATACAAACATTGTCTTTTCTTCTTCTGCCTTTTATCAACTCAGGATCGTAGTGCAGCAATGATTGCTGCCTAAGAATAGTGCGTAGTATAAATGTTTGTCGGATGGTAAGTACGTTCCATCTTATGTATAGGTCATGGGTGGGATGTCGAAAAGGGAGTCCCGCCGCGACTTTGAGAATAGCTCTCTGAGCTCTCTCTGCCTCAATAAGATGCGACTTCGCAGCACCTCCCCAAACCGTGACACAGTACTCGATAATAGACTGACACAAGGCAAAGTAGACCATCTTAATGACATTCTTGTCGGCTACATGTTTGAGGGTCTTAAATAAATATATCAATTTACGCAGTCTTGGGACTAGAGCTTCTATATGGGATTTAAAAGAAAGAGTTTGATCGATTATGATGCCTAGGTACTTTATACTATTGCTTCTTTGCACAGTAAGACAAGAACACAAAGAGGTATCAGAGCCACACTCATGTGCAGTTATTAGAAGGTCTGAAGGTGGTAACTGGTCTGCTTTTAGTGCGAATACGATATACCGCGTCTTACTGACATTCAATGTCAAGACATTTTGCCTTAGCCATCTACTCACAATCAATAAACCATTCTGGGCTTTGTCAAAAACGTTCGGCAGAGCAGGAAAGAACTGGAGAGAGGAGAGACAGGAAATTAATAGGGATAGCTCTATCTACAAGGATAAAGAAGAGAGTTAGGTTAAAAATAATATGTATATCGTGCCCAGATATAATTGGTTAGATCATGAAATGTGCGGCATTTCAAGAAATGCTACTGGACCAATGATATTATATTTAAAAAGAGGTAAATAGGTTACTTGCTTGCAAAAACTGGCACCCTAAAAGTAAGCTGATTAGCACACCCGAGCTTAAAGCACAACATAATATATCTTTCTCGTTTACTCTATTGCTAGATATCATGTTGTCTTACTTACAACTTACAATACGGCCATGTTAACTCGCCATATACGACAACATGAAATCGTAGACTTTAGGTGCCGAGTTAATTTGACCGTGTAACTTACCCTTTGGGTACGGAACCCTAAAAATCGTCTTTATTATCATTAACCATCAGGATAGATTAGGACTTCATCTTCTGTTGTATTTAATTTGTTATAATTAAAATAGACATTTTATTGTTGAAAGAGAAAATTTTATTTTAGAATAACAACTAATAGTTGCGAAGCAACGTACACACAGATTAGGTATACAACACCTTCAAGTATAAAAATTGCCTTCTTTTCCGACTAAAAATATTATTTTGTCTTTCTGTACCATTTCGTGCAAGATAAAATAAAATAAAATGTTGCCAACCAAAACTGAATATGCGAGTTTCTCGCTTTAAAATCAGTACCCGCTTGCGCCACGACAAAGAATTTAGTCGAATTTTCTGCATGTGACTAAAATGGCACATTTTGTCAGCCACAAACGGACTGAGCTCTCAAATAATAAAATCTTTCATTAAAACTTGTTGGAGTGGATTTTGAGAAGAATATTTCTGTCCGATCTTGAAGCGAGATGGAATCCTAAATAATCACTTTTAAACCAGAGGTCCTCGCTAAGTGGGCAATCATTTAACGAAAAGAATAATATAAAGTTTGAAACAGGCAACCATCGTGTCAAATGTTTGAGTAGTAGTAATTATTTTTTATATTACGAGATGGCAAACAAGCTCACGGCCCACCTGGTGTTAAGTGGTTACAGTCGCCTAAAGACACTATTAAGGGTAAATCACATATTATAGGCATTATTAAGGGTAAATCATCAATTCGAAACACAGCGAACTGTTTCACGGCAGAAATAAGAGAGGCAGTGGTACCTACCCAGACGACCCTGCATAATATGGGTCTACCACCTTTTTTTGCGTCAGAAAATGCTTTACGCATACTTTGGGGCAGGTGGGGCCACCCCAAAGTTATGTAAGACTCACCCTGTCCGGGCATACGTACTAAAAACTGACGTGTTCCTCTAGATCGTGGCTTTCACGCATACAGGGTACTTGGCGCAATCACTGTGCGCATGAGTAATTGACTAAAAATTGACATTTCGTGCGATAGAAACTTTGTATCGTTCGTTTGCCATTTGTCTAGACTCTCTATTATTTTCAAGACTATTCTCAAAATGATAATATTTTAAAAAATTATAAAGGATGATTTGATTGCTCTGTGGCAACACTAGCGCAAACAGCTGTTACAATTTGCTCCTTATATTTATTTTAAAAATAATTATTATTTACAGCCCCATTTCCTCAATTCACTAAATATGAACCGTATTCTTAAAATTTCTAATTTGTATTAGTGTTTAGTGACATCGAATTGTGCGTAATCTGATATATAAAAATGAATACTGACTGACTGACTGACATATCAACGCACAGCCCAAACCGCTGGGTCTAGAGATTCCAAATTTGGTACATAGGTTCCTTATGAGGTCTAGGGGTGCACTAAAAGGATTTGTTGGAAATTCACCCTCGAAGATGGTGAAAAGGGGGTGCAAAGTTTGTATCCAAATACGTCATTTTTAAAGTAAAATCCATGACAATTGGTACATGGCCTTATAGTTAGAAATCGCGGACGAAGTCGCGGGCAAAAGCTAGTTTGTAATATATGAACTGCGTGTACCGGCGAGTGATTCATCACAATTTGAATTGTCACAACAAAGGTACAATTTGAATTGTCAAAACTATTTTTTTTTCATTGTTTTAAACTAACGTGGTCACTATCATTTTAATGAGAAACCTCTCGTTTATCCTTGTAGTTTAGAGCTATCCCTATTCACTCCCTGATAAAATGGGTAATCGTGGGTACAAAGGGCTTCATCCGTGACCATGGGGCATGTATCCGCGCCGTAATATCGGATTAATCAAAAAACAGAGGTATGTGGCTTAAATCCACGGGGTATTAGGGTTGTCAGCGCGTGAGTGTCACGTCAGTGTTACAAGCCTATATAGGTTACGATGGTGGCTTACCACCAGGCAGGCCGTATGCTTGTCTGTCAACCACTTGTCGTATTACACCTACTCTTGAGAGGAGAATAATAATAATAATAATAAATAATAAAAATAATTTATTTTCTTTTATAATAGGTACTCTTAACAAGATTACAGTAATGATAACAGAAGATTTATGACCAGCATTGTGAGAGACTGGTGCCTGATATAGGTTTCCGAAGGAACCTGTGCTACAGGTCACCAGGGCCCTCTTGCGTGTTACATTAAGAGAACACTTTTGATGAGTGAGAGTAGCCGTAAACTAATTAACACTTATCTTATAATAAAACTAATATCCTAAAAAATTGGAGTATCGATTGTGTATGTGTGTGTGTTCATTTGTGTTTGTGTGTGTGTGTATGACTGTGGGGTATTTATATACATTTACAATAACCGGAAATATTACACATCAATTACTTAATACATCACTATCCACCAGAAAAATAATTAGTTAAATTGGGACCGTAGAATGCAATATTAAAGGAGACTTTTGATTAAATTCTCTGTGGATTGGTAGTTTAAGGTTTTTAGGTAAGTCGAGACGGTCACTTTGCATGAAAACTTAGGAAGCGGGTATATGTTTAAGATTTTATTGAGTTTATTATAGAGGTAGCCACCCATGAAACAGAAAAATTTGTGCGAGGTGGCAGTGTTAAATTTGAGCGTGATACAAACATTGTCTTTTCTTCTTCTGCCTTTTATCAACTCAGGATCGTAGTGCAGCAATGATTGCTGCCTAAGAATAGTGCGTAGTATAAATGTTTGTCGGATGGTAAGTACGTTCCATCTTATGTATAGGTCATGGGTGGGATGTCGAAAAGGGAGTCCCGCCGCGACTTTGAGAATAGCTCTCTGAGCTCTCTCTGCCTCAATAAGATGCGACTTCGCAGCACCTCCCCAAACCGTGACACAGTACTCGATAATAGACTGACACAAGGCAAAGTAGACCATCTTAATGACATTCTTGTCGGCTACATGTTTGAGGGTCTTAAATAAATATATCAATTTACGCAGTCTTGGGACTAGAGCTTCTATATGGGATTTAAAAGAAAGAGTTTGATCGATTATGATGCCTAGGTACTTTATACTATTGCTTCTTTGCACAGTAAGACAAGAACACAAAGAGGTATCAGAGCCACACTCATGTGCAGTTATTAGAAGGTCTGAAGGTGGTAACTGGTCTGCTTTTAGTGCGAATACGATATACCGCGTCTTACTGACATTCAATGTCAAGACATTTTGCCTTAGCCATCTACTCACAATCAATAAACCATTCTGGGCTTTGTCAAAAACGTTCGGCAGAGCAGGAAAGAACTGGAGAGAGGAGAGACAGGAAATTAATAGGGATAGCTCTATCTACAAGGATAAAGAAGAGAGTTAGGTTAAAAATAATATGTATATCGTGCCCAGATATAATTGGTTAGATCATGAAATGTGCGGCATTTCAAGAAATGCTACTGGACCAATGATATTATATTTAAAAAGAGGTAAATAGGTTACTTGCTTGCAAAAACTGGCACCCTAAAAGTAAGCTGATTAGCACACCCGAGCTTAAAGCACAACATAATATATCTTTCTCGTTTACTCTATTGCTAGATATCATGTTGTCTTACTTACAACTTACAATACGGCCATGTTAACTCGCCATATACGACAACATGAAATCGTAGACTTTAGGTGCCGAGTTAATTTGACCGTGTAACTTACCCTTTGGGTACGGAACCCTAAAAATCGTCTTTATTATCA